>CM066033.1:127697935-129022935 GCA_033557465.1 Ichthyophis bannanicus
AAGCTCCCCAGCTTCTTAGAATAGAAGCTTTTGGGACCTCCCACTGCACATGCGCACTGCCTTCCCGCCTTCCTGAACAGCTCTCCTCAGTTTCTCTTTTTCCGCGGAGCCAGCAGGTCGTGTTCCTGTCACCGCTGGAAGAAATTGTTATTTTATTTTGTTTCTTTTAGAACGCGTACCTTCCTTCCCCATACCGATACCGGTATCGCCGGTCTTTTCTTTCTTTCTTTAAAAAATTATAATTCTTTTTTTTATTTTTTAGCTTTTTGGTCACTTCAGAGAGGCCTCTCGGCCTACTCAATTTCTCCTCATGGAGAAGCCAGCCCCTGGATTTAAGAAGTGTACCAAATGTTAATGCTGTTATTTCAGTCACAAACAACCCATGAATGGTGTCTGAAATGTTTGGGGCCTGACCATTCCATACCGGACTGCCCATCTTGCTCCCACATGTCTAAACGTGGGCTGCAGAACCGGGCCAACAAATTCCATGTGCTGTTTGCTTCAGAGAATACAGCATCACAGTCATCCAGGTCTTCTTCTCCGGATGGATCTCAGGTAACCAAACCTTCTGTGGGCAAGTCCTCAAAGAGCAAATCTCCTTCAAAGCATCGAGAGGCTCTGAGCTTAGAACTTGAGGACCCTTGCCCCAGCCAAACAACCCCGGCGGGAAGTCCAACTTCCAAAAACGCCAATTCAGGGGTCTCAGGTTGATATCGATGCTACGGCCTCGACAGATCACCTGTTAGCCTGCTCTGGGGTACCGGGTCACTCCGGTACCGACATCCAGGCAGCTATGGCGTCCATGGGCGATACTGTACAGTCCATGCAGCAGGCCGTCATGGCTTTCATTAAAGCTGCAACGCCATCGGTTCCGCTTTCAGCGGTTCCGGGCCCGATACCGGTATCGTCCGCCATGCCCGGTATCGAGGCCGTCCACCTCTAAACGCAAGTCGGTACCGTATGGGCTTTCGCTCCATACCGGTTCCATACCCGATACGCCCGATATCGATACCGATCGGTACGCGTATCGTGCGTTAGAGGAAAGCACCGATTCCTCTGAGGATTTTCACTCCTCTGATGATTCTGCTGAGTTTTCACTCAACTTACCTGAGGAGCCCTCTTCTCCAAAAAGGAGAATGTCCCCTCCAGAGGATTTGTCCTTCCAGGACTTTGTTTTAGATATGGCTACAGCCCTTTCTATTACCACATCCTCTGAAAAGGAACCCAGATCCAAAAAACTGGATATTTTGGGATACTCAAAGGCCCCTAAGGAGGCAGTTACCCTGCCTATCCATGAAATCCTTCATGAACAACTGAGGGTTTTCTGGGAAAATCCTTTGTCTTTGTCTCCTTAGTCCCGTAGGTTGGACACCATGGTTAGGGTCCCTCCTTCTCCTGGTTTCCAAAAGACTCAATTGCCCCACCACTCTATTGTGGTGAAGTCTGCAATGAAGAAGATTAGGAGTACCAAAAGGCACTCTTCCACCCCTCCAGGACGGGAATGTAAGACTTTGGACTCTTTTGGTAGGAAAATTTACCAGGCTAGTATGTTTATAGCCAGGATTAATTCCTACAGTCTCTATATGGGCATGTTCCTGGAGGAACTTGCCAAAAAGGTGCGGCATTTTGCCCCCTTTATCCCTGAGGATAAAAAGCAGGGATTCCTTTCCCTAGTGAAACAACTCTTAGAGGTTTCTAAGTTCTCTAATAGGGCAGCATATGATTCCTTTGAGGGAGCCAGTAGGGCTTCGGGCATTGCTATTGCAGCCCGACGTCTTGCTTGGCTCCAGGCCTCTGATCTGGAACCTTGGGTTCTAGATGGCTTACGGAATCTGCCCTGTACAAGTGAGAACTTATTTGGGGAAGAGTGGCAAATCAAAGCCACCCAGGATGGATGCTGAAAATGCCACCTTGGAAAGACTTTCAAAGTCCACTTCAATTCCTACTAAGGAAAAAGTCTTTTAAAAGGCCTTACTATAAGAAGGCCAGAGTTGCTTCAAATACTGGCCAGCAGTCTTCTCAACCTCGCTATACTGCTAAGCGTCAGCAATCCAAACAAGCACGAGCTAAGCCTGCAGCAGCTACTGTAGCTCAGCAGGCTCCAACCCCTCAGGGGTTTTGACTTGCTCCTAGGGAACTTGCCACTTCTGGTTCTAACACAACCAGAACCTCTCACCATACCCGGAAGGTTGGTTCACTTTGCTCCCAGATGGGAACAAATCACAACAGAACAATGGACCCTCTCTATCATTCAAGAGGGTTACAAACTTCATTTCTCCAGCCTCCTCCCCATCATATGGTGAGACCATTCAATTCTCCCCCATCTCTCCTAACCCTGTTGGGTCAAGAGGTTTCCTCTCTTCTTGGCCCAAGGGGCCATAGAAGAGGTTCCTCTTCCTCAACAAGGGTCCGGTTTCTACTCCCCTTATTTTCTCATTCCAAAGAAGACAGGGGGATTCAGACCAATCCTAGATCTGAGAGAATTGAACAAATTTCTCTTCAAGGAGAAATTCAAAATGCTGTCTCTCGGCATTCTCCTTCCTTACCTCCAGGGTCAGGACTGGCTTTGTTCTCTAGACCTACAGGATGCGTATACACATATACTCATCCATCCATCCCACAGAAAGTATCTTCGCTTTCTGTTTCAGGGAAAACATTTCCAATACAGAGTACTCCCCTTCGGTCTAGCCTCTGCTCCAAGAGTATTCACAAAATGCATGGCAGTCGTAGCCGCATTTCTAAGAGGCATGGGAATCTTTGTCTTCCCATATCTGGACGACTGGCTCATCCGAGCTCCAACTCAGTCACAGGCCCAGATTTCCCTGGACCACACAAGGAGCCTTTTGCAGTATCTGGGACTGGTAGTAAACCTTCCCAAGTCCCAACTCATCCCTACTCAATCTCTAGAATTCATAGGGGCCCAGTTGGACACCATCACTGCAAGGGCCTACCTTCCACATGTTCGAGGCCAGCGCCTCCTGAGTTTGGCCTCCCAAGCTCAGTCCAGCACTCACTTGACAGCCAGGGAAATGCTACGCCTACTGGGTCATATGGCCTCCACAGTGCATGTGGTGCCCTATGCTCGTCTTCATATGAGAGCAGCTCAATGGACCCTGGCCACTCAGTGGACTCAGGCGTCAGGAGCGCTCTCAGACCAAATCCAACCCTCCGATCGTCTGTTTTGGTCCCTCCACTGGTGGACTTCCACCAAGAATCTGTTGTTGGGGGCTCCATTTCAACCATTGCTACCCCAAGCAACCCTCACAACAGATGCCTCCCAAACAGGGTGGGGAGCCCATCTGCAAACTCTCTCCACTCAGGGCACTTGGTCTCTACAGGAGACCACCCTTCATATCAATCTTCTGGAACTGCGAGCAATTTACCTTGCCCTCAAGGTCTTCCACTCCCTCCTAGCCAACCTCACTGTCCTAGTTCAGACGGACAATCAGGTGGCCATGTTTTACATAAACAAACAAGGAGGGACGGGCTCTCTGTCGCTTTGCAACGAAGCTCTAAGACTATGGGCCTTCGCCAGAGAGCATCAGATTCACCTGCTAGCAGTGTATCTCCCAGGAGTTCAAAACTCTCGGGCAGACAGGCTCAGTCGAGTTCTGCTGCCACACGAATGGTCCCTACATTTGGACCAAATAAACCGAATCTTTCAGGAATGGGGGACCCCGGACATAGACCTCTTTGCAAGTCCGTGGAATGCCAAACTTCCCCGGTTCTGTTCCAGAACTCCGTGTCAGGGAGCTCAGGCTACGGACGCCTTTCTCCTGAATTGGAGTCAGGCATTCCTATATGCCTTTCCACCCATTCCTTTGATTCCCAAGACTCTGTTCAAACTCCAGAGGGATCATGGAACTATGATCCTCATAGCTCCACGCTGGCCACGCCAAGTGTGGTTCCCTCTACTTCTACAGCTCTCCCAGGGATCCTACTTGGATCTGGGAGCTGCGCCAGACCTCCTGTCTCAGGAGGAGGGGACTTTGTGGCACCCAAACCCCAAATCCCTTCACCTCAGTGCTTGGTTACTGAAGGCTTAAGCCTTCAAGACTTTCATCTTTCCCAACCAGTGAAAGATATCCTTTCTGCCTCTAGGAAACCCTCTACCAGGCGTTCCTATGCTTTCAAATGGAAACGTTTTTCCATTTGGTGTGCTCAGCAGGGTCTTGACCCTCTGGCACTTCCTTTGAATTCTCTTCTTGATTATCTCCTGCATCTATCCAATGCAGGCCTCAAGACGAATTCGGTAAGAGTCCATTTAAGTGCTATTGCAGCATCCTTGAAACATATAAATGGACAACCTATCTCCTCTCATCCTCTTGTTGCAAGATTCATGAGAGGCCTGACTCTCACTAAACCTCCCATCAGACCACCCCCGGTCGCATGGGATTTGAATCTAGTGCTCGGTCAACTTATGAAGCCACCTTTTGAGCCAATGTTTTCCACCTCCTTGAAATTTCTTTCCTGGAAGGTCATCTTCCTCATTGCAGTCACTTCGGCTCGCCGCATCAGTGAGCTGCAGGCTTTAGTGGCTAATCCACCTTACACAAGATTTCATCATGATAAGGTGGTCCTTAGGACGAATCCCCACTTTATGCCTAAAGTGGTCTCGCCTTTTCATCTTAATCAAGAGGTATATCTACCTGTCTTTTTTCCAGCTCCTCATGCATCCAATGCAGAGAGGAACCTTCATACTCTGGATTGTAAAAGAGCTCTCGCTTTTTACCTTAATAGGACTCAGCCACATCGAAAGTCTTCTCAACTTTTTGTGGCCTTTGATCCTTCCCATTTGGGACTTCCAGTCTCCAAGCGTACACTTTCCAATTGGATTGCTCAGTGTATTTCTTTTGCTTACCAGAGCAAAAACATTTCTCTGGAAGGCCATGTCACTGCTCACAATGTGAGGGCCATGGCAACTTCTATGGCTCATCTGCACTCTGTTTCCATAGATCAGATCTGTCGAGCCGCTACCTGGGCCTCGGTTCATACCTTCACAGCCCATTACTGTTTGGACAAGGACTCCCGCCGGGATGCCTTGTTTGGCCAGGCTGTCCTCAAGCACCTGTTCCATTCCTAAACAACTCCTGCCCACCTTCCCAGAATGGATGCCTGAGATCCATACGAAGATGGCGAACCTTTACAGGGGATCCCATGCATCTAAGCTAGGGAGTCCCCATATGTGAGGACTTATTCCTGCTTGTTCCTGGAGATAGCACAGTTACTTACCTGTAACAGGTGATCTCTGGGAACAGCAGGAATTAGTCCTCACAACCCACCCACCTCCCCTAGGAGTTGTATCTTTTATCTATCTATCTTCCTGTCCTCTCTCTGTTGACTCAGCTATAAACTCGAAACTGAGGAGAGCTGTTCAGGAAGGCGGGAAGGCAGTGCGCATGTGCAGTGGGAGGTCCCAAAAGCTTCTATTCTAAGAAGCTGGGGAGCTTTCCCGCACGGGCTCCGTCGGTACCGACGTACCCATATGTGAGGACTAATTCCTGCTGTTCCCAGAGATCACCTGTTACAGGTAAGTAACTGTGCTTTACCGCTTGGCGTCCTGCTGCCCTTCCTTCAGGGCAATTGACTATGTTCCTTGGATTTCAAGGATGCTTACGCCCACATCCTAGTCCACCCCCAGCACAGGCAATACCTGCGCTACAGGGTGCTAGCCTTCGGGCTCACATCTGCACCATGGGTTTTCACAGTGTGTCTCTCAACGGCCACTACTTTTTACAGCCTGTAGGGCATACCCGTCTTCCCCTGTCTCAATGGCTTGTCACAGGGACCTCGGCTGTCAAATCTCACCTAGTGGTGTCGCACACGATCCTTCTCCTCGAATGCCTCGCCGCCTTGGTCAACTATCCCAAGTCCCACTTCGAGCCGGCGCAGACCCTGGAGTTCATTGGCGCAGACCCTGGAGTTCATCGGCATATGCCTCGACACGGAGTGTGCAACCGTCTTCCAGCCCGCAGATCAGGCAGATTGCCTCTGGGCCATAGCGGCACAGGTCCAGAACACAGGGCTTGGATTACAGCATGGACCACGCTGCGCTTTCTAGAACACATGGCCTCCACCGTCCATGTGGTCCCTCATGCCCGCATGCACATGCGGACAGCCCAGTGGTGCCTTGGCACAATGGAGCCAGGCCTCCGGCCACCTCAGAGACCCTATCCGGGTCTCCCGCAGTCTCCACAACTCCCTGGATTGGTGACGGGATCCCCAAAGCCTCCTTCGGGGCATATGCCCTTCCAGACCCCTCAGCATGACCTCATGCTGATGATAGATGCTTCCCTGCTGGGTTGGGCAGCCCACTGCGGCGCATTGTGCACCCAGGGGCAGTTGTTGCCCAAGGAGTCTCGGCAGCGGATCAACCTGCTCGAGCTCCAGGCAGTCCGATGGGCCCTGAGGGCCTTCGAGGGCTACCTGAGTGGGAAGTTGGTGCTAGTGCAGATCGACAATCGGGTAGTCATGTTCTACATAAACAAGGAGGGGAGAACAGGATCCTGTCCCCTCTGCCAAGAGGCAATCCTCCTTTGCGTTTTGCCAAGGGATGACCCTAAGAGCGGTCTACCTCCCAGGCCAGGAGAATGTCCTCACGGACAAGCTCAGCAGGATCCTCTGCCCACACGAATGGCGCCTGGATCCGGAGGTCACTGACCTCTTCCATCGGTGGGAGACCACATCCATGGACTTGTTTGCCAGCCCGGTGAACACACAGCTTCCTCGCTTCTGCGGCCCAGTTCCGCATCCGAGCAGGATAGCTCCGGATGTGTTCCTATTAAGTTGGACCTCTGGCCTTCTTTATGCTTTCCCTCCCACTCCTCTCATTGTGAGGACCCTCCACAAGGTTCAGCGCGACTGAGCTTCGATGATCCTTGTGGCCTTTGACAGCCCTGGTTCCTGCTTCTCTGGCTCTCATCCGAGCCTCCAGTCCCCCTGGGCTGTGCCCCAGGCCTGTTAACACAGGAGGAGGGTTGGGTGCGCCACCCGAACCTGGCCTTGCTGTCCTTTACAGCCTGGCGGTTGAACGGATCACCCTAGCTCTGCTGTACTTCCCGGATGAGGTTGAGGAGATTTTCCGTACATTGAGGAAGGACTCGACAAGACAGGCATACGCCTTTAAGTGGCGACGCTTCTCAGTCTGGTGCTCTGAGCTCCATATCGACCCGTTCTCCTGCTCTGTCCAATGGGTTCTTCAGTATCTCCTCCACCTCTCGAAAGCAGGGTTGAAATCCAATTTGGTCAGAGTACACCTGAGCGCCATTTTGGCGACCCACCTCCCTGTTGAAGGAAAACCCCTCTCGAGGCAGCTCTTGGTCTCCTGCTTCATGTGAGGCCTCTTACTTTCCAAGCCTCCCATCTGGCCGCCTCCGGCAGAGTGGGACCTGAACATCATGCTGATACAGCTTACGCGATCACCCTTCGAACCGATGGCGATGTGGTTGCTTCGGCACCTCTCCTGAAAGGTGGTCTTCCTGATGGTTTTGACTTCGGCTCGCCAAGTCAGCGAACTTCAGGCCCTCCTGGCTGAGGCTCCATACACCAGATTCTACGGAAAACGGGTGATCCTCTGCACCCACTCCAGGTTTCTACCAAAGGTGGTCTTGGACTTTCATCTCAATCAGGAGATAGTCTTACTGACCACCTTCCCGAGACCGCATGCCGACCAGGCATCGGCGGTATTGCATACACTCGACTGCAAGAGGGCTCTTGCCTTCTACCTGCAACGTACCGGCTCTTTGTCACCTATGATCCCAATCGCCTGGGATCCATCTCCATTTGTATGGTGGACTGCATTGTCTTCACCCAAACAAAGGCAGGTGCCCCACTGGGGATCAGCGGGTCACCGCGCAAGGCATCTGAGCCAGGGTGGCTTTGCTGCACTCAGTGCCTCTGATGGACACCTGCCGGGCTGCAACCTGGTCTTCAGCGAACACTTTGCTGTACACTACTGTCTGGAGAGGGAATCCCGCTGGGACACTGCCTTCAGCCAGGCTATACTCCATAATCTGTTCGGGATATAAGAAGATCCTGCCCTCTGACTCTTCTTCGATGGCTACCGAGAGCTTCGCCCCAGGGACTCGGAGACTCGGGCTCCTTCGGGCATCGACTTCTGCTCACGGCCTCGCAAAGGCCTTTTTGGGTTACAGGCTTGGTAGCCTGTAGCTGGGGAGTCCCATAAGTGAGGACTGACTTCCTGCTTGTTCCTGGAGAAAGCATAGTTACTCACATATAACAGGTGTTCTCCAGGGACTGCAGGAATCGGTCCTCACTACCCTCCCACCTTCCCTGACGAGTTGCTATTTTTGTCCTTCCCTTGCCATCTGCTTAGTAGGACTCTAGCTATGGGACCTGACTGAGCAAGTTGGCACCTTTGGGCGGAAAGAGGACCACGCATGCATGGCAGCAATCCCAAAGGCTTTCTTTGAAAGCTGGGGAATTGCTCCACGCAGGCTCCGTTGGTGCTGACATCACCCATAAGTGAGGACTGATTCCTGCTGTCCTTGGAGAAACACCTGTTACAGGTGAGTAACTACGCTTTCTGATCCAGAGCTATGCCCAGGTATTTTTCTTGCTGTTTTACTTGTAATGTTAGATTTGCAAGGTTTATTGTAGCTGGAGGGGAGAAGGTAGGGATTTCTGGTTATAAACAGGATTTTAGTCTTGTTAGGGTTGATGTTTAGGTTGTGGAGATCAAGCCACCTTATGACTGCCTCTAGAGATCTGCTGATTGTGTAATAATTTGGGTTGATGATGGAAAATGGGACGAAGATGAGGATATCGTCAGCATGAAGGTGGTAAAGGATCTTCTATTATTGTATGACCTTTTCAGAGGGATTCTATAAAGATGTTGAATAGCAGGGATGATAATGCTGAGCCCTGCGGCAATCCCTGGAAGAGTTTGAAAGGAGTTATTTATTTATTTATTTACTTACATTCTCTTATATACCGCGCTATTCTGCATCAGTGAGGTTTACATTGAACAAACTGAAATTACATTGAACAGGGCATTATAACTTGGAGATAACTATTTTACAGGGAACATGGGCTATGGAGGGTTAAGTGGCTTGCCCAAGACCACAAGGATCACCTGTGGGACTAGAAACCCCAGTCCTTCTGGCCCAAGGTTGCTGTCCTCTAGTGGGATTTGAACCCCCGACCTTCCGGCCTGAAGTACCTTGCCCCAACCACTAGGCCACTCCTCCACTCCTGTTGAAGCCTGCAGTCCTATTCTGACCTGTTGAGAGCAGTCCGATAGATATGATTGGAACCATTGTAAAGTCCTTCCTCTTAGGCCAATTTCATGTAGGCATTCTATGAGCTGGGGGTGTGTGACGGAGTCAAAGGCTGCTGCCAGATCCAGGAACACTAGGATGAATCCTTGTGAGGCTTTCTCTGTGCCAGTGATCAGTGTTGAGGAGGGATGCTAGTAGTGTTTCTGTGCAGTGGAAGGGCTTAAAGCCGTGTTGAGGTTCGTCGAGGGTGGCGTGAGAATCCACAAAATCCTTTACTTGTAGTAGTACGGTCTTCTCAACGATCTTGCCAAGTGTTGGGAGGCTTGAAATGAGTATCTCCAGGAACAAGCAAGAATGTAGTCTTCACATATGGTTATCGTCGGTACCAACGGAGCCTTTGCGGGAACGCTCCCCAGCGTCCAATAGGAAAGCTTTTAGGAGCATTCCTCAGCACCTGCGTGCTGCCTTCCCGCCTTTCCCAACTGTCCCTCTCCAGTTCTTCATTTTCCGCTGAGCCGACAGGTCGCACATCCTGTCACCGCAGAAAATTTCCCTTCTTATTCTTCTTTTTTGTGGTCGCGTCTGCCTTCCCTCAACGCTATACCGGTACCGCCGGTGGTTCTTTCTTTTTTTCTAAAAAAAAAAACAAAAAACGTTTTCTGGCATCTTTCTCCAGTAATTCTCTTCTCGGGTGCCACGCACCATTTTGGGCACTAGGCCCAATTTTTTCCCCCAAAATAGAAAAACCCGCTTCGGGTTTTAAAAAGTGTTCTAAGTGTGGCGGTACCATCTCAGTCACCGACACCCATGAGTGGTGCCTCAAATGTTTAGGTCCTGACCACTCTATTTCAGAGTGTGTGGCCTGTGGGATGATGTCGTAAAGGAGCCGGTAAAACCGAGCTGCTAAACTTAGCACCCTTTTTCCCTCTGATGCAGCCTCCGTGGCAACGACGTTTTCCATGGCTTCATCTTCTTCCCATGGATCTCAGGTAACTAAACATAAATCTAGCCGGCCCTCAAAGGGTAGATCTCCTTCTAAACATCGAGTTGCCTCTGGCATTGCCCTTGAGGGACTTTCACGGGCAAAATTGCCCCGGCGGAAGGCTTCGGCTTCCAAAGCACTAACGGGGCTCCAGGATGTTCTCGAGGCTTCAACCTCAGCAGAACTACTGGTGCCATGCTCTGGGGTTCCGGCCTATTCATCTGGCACCAATACCCAAGCATCGACAGCGTCGATAGACCAGAGATTCTTGGCTATTGAACGCAGTCTGGCGGCTCTTCTCAGGGCCTAGACGCCCCTGAAACCGCTTCAGACAATTCAACTGATACCGGCACCGACTGCATTGACATCGGCAGGTATCCTACCGGGACCGTGTCATGCGTCTCTGTCCGGCATCGACAAGTCGGTACCGGACCACTCCGATGCAGACTTCGATAGGTACCGTTACCGTGCCTTGCACGATCACCCAGATCGGATATACTTCGAAACCTCAGATAAGTCTGAAGATTTTGAAAGCTCTGCCGATACCAGAGTACTACATCCTGAGGATTCCTCTTCTCCTCAGCGTAGGATGTCTCCACCAGAGGATATGTCCTTTTAGGATTTTATCTGAGATGTGGCCCGAGGTCTTTCCATCACAGTAGCTCCTGAAAAAGAGCTTAGGGCAAAGGAATTAGAAATCCTACAGTACCCTAAAGCTCCCAAGGAGGCAGCTACCTTACCTATTCATGAGATCTTGCATGATCTTATGTTAAGGATGTGGGAAACACCTCTGACCACATCTCCTCACTCTCGAAGACTCAACACCATGTATCCGAGTTCCTCCTTGTCCTGGGTTTCAGAAGATTCAATTACCACACTGTTCCATGGTTGTGAAATCAGCCATGAGATGGATAAAGAGTGCAAAAAGACATGCATCTAATCCTCCAGGACGTGAGTGTGGGACTCTTGTATATGGGAATGTTCCTTAAGGAGGTCACAGGAGACTTACTTATGAGCCCTCTCCTTCCTGATGATAAAAGGCAAGATTATCTTGCTCTTGTTAAACATGCTCAGGATGTTTCTAAGTTTGTGAATCGTGCAGCCTTTGACTGCTTTGAATGCATAAGCAGAATCTCTGCTATTGCCATAAATGCACGTAGAATTGCCTGGCTCCAGGCATCTGACTTAGAAATCTGGGTACAGGACAAACTGGCGAATATACTTTGCATAGGAGAGAATCTCTTTGGCAAGAATTGTTAGGAAAAAGCTAATCAGATAGATGCTGACAATATCATTTTGGATAGATTGTCTAAATCTACAGCTGATCCTGCGAGGAAAAGATCCTCTAAGAAACCATTCTTCAGCAAGAAGAAAAAGTTTTATCCCTCCTATACCTAGCAGGGACATCATTTAGGTCAGTCTGCCCAAAAGGGACAGTAGCAACAACCTAGGCAACAAAGGAAACCAAAAGCAGCTAAGCCTCAACCGGCTCAGCAGACTCAGCCTCCACAGGGGCTTTGACTCCTGTCTAGAGAACTTTGCCTTCTTGGCCCTGAACGGCCCAGAACCCTCCACCATCCCAGGAAGGTTATGTCATTTTTTCCCCCCAGATGGGTTCAGATAACAGCAGAAAATTGGACTCTGTCTATTGTATGAGAGGGGTACAAGCCTCATTTCCTCAGCATGCCCCCTCCTACAATAGTAACACAGTTCAATTCTCAGACCTCTCTCAACAACCGGTTAGGTCAAGAAGTCACTATGCTCCTTGCTCAAGGGGCAATAGAAGAGGTACCCATTCCCCAACGGGGTGCAGGGTTTTACTCCCCCAAAGAAAACAGGAGGACACAGACCCATTCTAGACCTCAGAGAATTGAACAAATTCCTATTCAGAGAGAAGTTCAAAATGATTTCTCTAGAAACTCTGCTGCCATACCTTCAGAGTCAGGATTGGCTTTGTTCTCTAGATCTCAAGGATGTGTACACTCATGTTCTCATCCATCCAACTCACCAAAAGTTCCTTTGATTCCTGTTTCAAGGGAAGCACTACCAATACAGGGTTCTTCCTTTTGGCCTGGCCTCTGCACCAAGGGTGCTCACAAAATGCATGGCTGTGGTAGTGTAGCAGCTGATAAGCATGCAATAAATAATACCAGGAGTCAGTTCAAAGATCCAAGCCAATTTATTGTGCATATGCCCAAAGAGACAAGTTTCAAAAAGGACTGAGCAATGGAGAACAGGAACAACTTCCTTATATACAAGTTTCACAGTTTGATACAGGCAAACTTTCTATTGGTCCCAATGCCCCCTGCATCTATCCAATCGGGGACCCTCTCTGGGCCTAACACACTGTTCCCCCTTCTCAGGCTATTCTAACAAAGGCTCAGTTTCTAGACATAAAC
The DNA here is from genome assembly GCA_033557465.1 of Ichthyophis bannanicus. Classification (NCBI taxonomy): domain Eukaryota; kingdom Metazoa; phylum Chordata; class Amphibia; order Gymnophiona; family Ichthyophiidae; genus Ichthyophis; species Ichthyophis bannanicus. The sequence continues at coordinate 127,710,556 of CM066033.1, forward strand.
ACATCCCTACTACAAGGTCATTTCTAGGCTCAGAGAATGTGAGAATGCAAAACACTGGAACATATCTATCATCATCATAAAAGAACTGAATAAGGATTAACACAAACTTATCAAAAGCAGTTTAGAGCGGTTTAAGGCAGATCCTCAGACCTTCACTGACTCTGATCTTTCTCAGCACTACTATTTCTAAGTGGGGGTGGGGACTCAGACCTAGCTTGCAGGCCTCTCATACATGTACAGGCTATTATATAGGCCATGGCCTACCACATTCCCCCCTTTGATTATTCTCACCCGCTAGTGAGAAAGGGTGAGAATTAAATCACATACTTGCGTAAAAGCATCATTTTGGGGTATAGGGTAATATTGCCACATAGCTAAAACCTTTGTAGCTACCTTCCGTTCTACGGTGCTATCAATGGCTGCTGACTTTACTCGACTGTGATGAATCCAGGGTTCGAGTTCTGCAACTCTAACTGCTGTTGGGGTTAATAAGATGACAACATAAGGTCCCTTCCAATGCCAACGGTGTCTTTCTCCACTCTTTGATCCACACCGAGACTCCAGGCTTGAGAGGATGCAGGGGTTCTGTTAGACGGATGGGCAGCTGATCTTATACCCACGTATGAAGACTCTGCAAAACAGAACTTAAAACCAATAGTTCTTGTCTAGTAATTTCAGATCTAATCTGTTCCATATCTCCCTTTATTTCCTATACAATAGGCGGGGGTCGCCCATACAGAATCTCAAAAGGGGAAACTCCTAAAGACTTAGTAGGGGCTAAGCATATCCTAAGAAAGGCTATAGAAAGAACTCAGAACTGGGGCCACTTCAGGTGAACCTCTTGACAAAGATTAGATAACTGAAATTCCAGGGTTCTATTCATACGGTCTACTCTTCCTAAATTCTGAGGTCTCTAGGCAGTATGCATCTGAAAATGTAAATATCTCGGGGTCATTCTTAATGGACTTGCTTCCTGAGGTTATCAACCCTCATTCTTTGTACAGGGCCCCATGTGCATGCAAGGTTGTAAGGGCATACTTGGAATCTGTGTACACATTTAGACAGAGCCCTTTTCCTATTGTCAGTGCTCTAGTAAGAGCTATCAATTCAGCTTTCTGTGCTGAAGTTCCTGGGGCCAGGGCTGAGGACTCAACTACCAGATCAAGGGTCACCACTGCATATCTGGCACAACAATGTCCATTGATGATGAGACGACTTCCATCCACAAAGAAAGTCCGTTCAGGGTTCTCCAAAGGAACATCAGTCAAAGCCGGGCGGCTTGAGAATATAGTGTCCATATTTTCTAGACAGTCATGATCAGGGGGGTCAAGACCAACTAGTAACAACGTAGCAGGATTCAGAGCTTGACTGACCATCAATTGTACCACATACTTTGATACTTCAACATTCGTGAATTTGTGAGCCAGAAACTTCTTTTGTGTTCCATGAGGGTCAGAACAAAGTGCGGTACAGTAACTTGAAGATTTTGTCCCAGGGTGAGCTTGTCAGCTTTGCTCACTAGGAGGGCTGTAGCTGCAACAGCTCTCAAACAAGGGGGCCAGCCTTAAGTAGGCTACTGGCTGTTGCCAAGATCCAAGAGATTGAGTCAACACTCCTAGAACATTTCCTTGTGACTCATGGACATAGAGACTGAAAGGTTTTCTGGACATCTGGTAGACCCAGAGCTGGTGATAACATCAGAGCGGTTTTCAAAGATCGAAAGGCTGCATCCTGTTCAAGTCCCCATTCCAATGGAGACGTTTCCATTCCTTTGGTAGCTTGATACAATGGTTTTTCTAGCAGCGCAAAATTGGGGATCCATATACGACAGAGCTATAATTTAAATCAAATCAGAATATAGCTTACCTCAGCGGCACAGGACAAGGTACTGTGTAGCAGCCCTTTTTTAATAAGTGTTATATCCCTCCCTCCCTCCCCACACCCACCCTCCCCTGGGATAATCACAGCTTTATAGGTACTTGCACAACTTAAAAGACAGGAGGTGCTCTCAGGTGAAGCTCATTACCCAAATCAGTCATACACTAAGGACCTGAGATTAATTAAGCTTCAGGTGAACAAGGTATATTAAACTTCTTAGGTACAGTTTTAGTGGTATAAATATCCATAGCACCCTTTAGTACATAAAGAACTTAAAGATCTAAACACAAACTTAAAACTAAGATGCAGACAGCAGTCCAGCAGCGGGATGTGGGCTTTCCAGTCTTTTGCATTGAGTGTCACATGTATGATTTTCTCCCAGCTGGTGAGAGGTCTTACGTGTGCACTAGGTGCAAGGAGCTCTCTGCTCTCAGGGAACGAGTCCGTTCTCTAGAGGCTAGAGTAGCAGACTTGGAAAACATAAGACAGACAGAGAGGTACATAGACGAGATCTACAGGGATATAGTCCTGAAGTCCCACCTCCAGTCTGGCAGCATCCCTGTTGCCAGGGAGGAGAGAGGTCACGTGACAGGAGAGCATCACCCTGGTGTGGCAGGAAGTGATCCTGTAACTAGGACCTGTCCTCCAGGTGATGTAAACCCCTCTCGCACCGAGGAGGTTTCTCCAGGGCCAAGTGCCCATGAGGGAAGGGTTAGGACAGCAGTTATAGTTGGTGATTCGATCATTAGGCATGTAGATAGCTGGGTGGCTGGTGGACGTGAGGATCGCCTGGTAACATGCCTGCCTGGTGCGAAGGTAGCGGACGTCACACGCCACCTAGTTTAGGTCTTAGATAGTGCTGGGGAGGAGTCTGCTGTCTTGGTACATGTCGGTACCAATGACATAGGAAAATGTGGTAGGGAGGTTCTGGAAGCTAAATTTAGGCTTTTAGGTAGGAAGTTGAAATCCAGAACTTCCAGGGTAGCGTTCTCCGAAATGCTTCCCGTTCCACGCGCAGGACCCAAAAGGCAGGCAGAGCTCCGGAGTCTCAATGCGTGGATGAGACAATGGTGCAGAGATGAGGGGTTCGGATTTGTTAGGAACTGGGGAACATTCTGGGGAAAGGAGGGGCTCTTCCGAAGGGATGGGCTTCACCTTAACCGGGATGGAACCAGGCTGCTGGCATTAACCTTTAAAAAGGAGATAGAGCAGCTTTTAAACTAGATAATAGGGGAAAGCCGACAGTCGCCCAAGAGCGCATGGTTCGGAAGAATGTATCCTTGAAGGATACTACAAAAAGCAGAGAGGTTCCAAAAAAGAGTAAAGTAGCCCAAATGCCCTCGAGTATGGAGCAGACAGAACTTAAAGATCCCAAATTACCCATGTCTACCAATAGCCAAATTAATATGAATAAAATACAGTCTCTAAAATGCTTGTATGCAAATGCTAGAAGTCTACAAAACAAGATGGGAGAGTTAGAATATATAGCACTAAACGAGAGGTTAGATATGATTGAAATATCAGAGACATGGTGGAAAGAGAACAACCAGTGGGACACTGTGATACCTGGGTACAAACTATATCGTAATGATAGAGCTGACCAAATTGGTGGAGGGGTTGCGCTCTATGTTAGAGAGGGCATTGAGTCAGAAAGGATTAAAGTTTTGCAAGAAACAAAATTTGCTGTAGAATCTCTATGGATTGAAATTCCATGTAAAAAGGGGAAGGCGATGGCAGTGGGGGTGTACTATCGTCCGCCTGGCCAGAATGAACAAATGGATGATGAAATGCTCAAAGAAATCAAGGAAGCTAGCAAACGTTACAGTGCAGTAATAATAATGGGTGATTTCAATTACCCCGGCATCGACTGGGTCAGTGTCACAACAGGACATGCTAGGGAGATAAAGTTCCTAGATGAAATAAATGACTGCTTCTTGGAGCAGCTGGTTCATGAACCAACCAGAGGGGAAGCAATATTAGACCTAGTCCTTAGTGGAACACCAGATGTAGTGCAAGAGATAAGGGTGTTGGGGCCACTTGGCAATAGTGATCATAGCATGATCGCCTTTGATTTAATTAGTGGAGGAGGGATAGTAAGGAAATCCACAGTACTACCCTTTAACTTTCGAAAGGGAGACTATGATAAAATGAGGAAAACAGTTAAGAAAAAACTAAAAGGAGCAGTTGCAAAGGTTAAAGACGTACATCAAGCTTGGGTGTTGTTGAAAAATACTATCTTGGAAGCCCAGACCAGCTGTATTCCACGCTTTAAGAAAAGTGGAAGGAAGTCCAAAAAACTGCCAGCATGGTTTAAAGGTGAGGTCAGAGAGGCTGTTGTTGCCAAAAAAGCATCTTTCAGGAAATGGAAAAAAGAGCCAAACGATGAAACCTGGAAACAGCACAAGCACTGGCAAGTCAAATGCAAGGCATTGATAAGGCAGGCAAAGAGAGAATTTGAGAAGAAGCTTGCTGCGGAAGCAAAAACGCGAAATAAAGACCTTTTCAAGTACATTCGTAGCAAAAAGCCTGTGAGAGAGTCAGTTGGACCATTAGATGATAAAGGGGTTAAAGGAGCACTAAGAGGCGACAAGGCGATAGCGGAGAGACTGAATGAATTCTTTGCTTCGGTCTTTACTGAGGAAGATGTAGGGATGTTACCCATGACTGAAGTGGTATTTAAAGGTGTGGAAGAATTGAAGGAAATATCGATACATCGGGAAGATGTATTACAACTATTAGATAAACTGAAGAGTAGCAAATCACCTGGGCCGGATGGTATACATCCAAGGGTGTTGAAAGAACTGAAATTTGAGATTGCAGACCTGCTATCAGTAATCTGTGAACTATCATTAAAATCATCTCTAATACCTGAGGATTGGAGGATCGCCAATGTAAAACCAATTTTTAAAAAGGGTTCGAGGGGTGATCCGGGAAACTACAGACCAGTGAGCCTGACATCAGTACCGGGAAAATGGTAGAAACCATCATAAAGAATAAAATTACTCAGCATGTAGATAGTCACGACCTAATGGGAGACAGCCAACATGGCTTTAGACAAGGAAGATCTTGTCTTACTAATCTGTTATGTTTTTTTAAGGAGTGAATAAACAGGTGGACAAAGGTGAGTCGGTTGATATTGTGTATCTGGACTTTCAGAAAGCCTTTGACAAAGTCCCTCATGAGAGACTTTTGGCAAAACTAAAGAGTCATGGGATAGGAGGCAGTGTACTACTGTGGATCAGGAACTGGTTAAAAGATAGAAAGCAGAGGGTAGGGCTAAATGGCCAATTTTCCCAATGGAGAAAGGTGAATAGTGGTGTACCCCAGGGATCTGTGCTGGGTCCGCTGCTTTTTGACATATTCATAAATGACCTGGAAAGTGGAATAACAAGTGAGGTTATCAAATTTGCAGATGACACAAAACTATTTAAAGTTGTTAAAACCCAGGAGGATTGTGGAAAATTGCAAGAGGATCTTGATAAATTGGAAGACTGGGCATCAAAATGGCAGATGAAATTTAATGTGGAGAAGTGCAAGGTTATGCACCTAGGGAAGAACAACCCAAACTATGGTTACACGATGCAAGGTTCCACATTAGGAACCACCACCCAGGAAAAAGATTTAGGCGTCATTGTGGATACCTTGTTAAAACCCTCGGCCCAGTGTGCAGCGGCGGCCAAGAGAGCAAATAGAATGCTAGGTATGATAAGGAAAGGAATGGAAAATAAAACAAGCGATATTATAATGCCTCTATATCGTTCCATGGTGAGACCGCACCTTGAATATTGTGTGCAATTCTGGTCACCGTATCTTAAAAAGGATATAGCGATTTTAGAAAAGGTTCAGAGAAGAGCCACCAAAATGGTAAAGGGGATGGAAGGCTACTCCTATGAAGAAAGGCTTAAAAGGTTGGGGCTCTTTAGCCTGGAGAAGAGACGGCTGAGGGGAGATATGATAGAAGTCTATAAATTAATGAACGGAGTGGAACGGGTAAACGTAGATCGATTGTTTACCTTATCAGAATATGGAAAGACTAGGGGACATGCAATGAAGCTACAGGGTAAACTATTTAAGACTAATAAAAGAAAAAAATTTTCACTCAACGTGTAATCAAACTCTGGAATTTGTTACCGGAGGATGTAGTAAAGGCTGTTAGTGTAGCTGGGTTTAAAAAAGGTTTGGACAAGTTCCTGGAGGAAAGGTCCATAAACCATTATTAAGAAGGGACCCAGGATATCAATGCTTGAACCAGTACAAGCATTGTGGAACCTGTGTCCCTTGGGGAAACTGCTAGGTACGTATGACCTAGATTGGCCACTGTTGGAAACAGAATGCTGGTCTTGATGGACCTTGGTCTGACCCAGTATGGCATATCTTATGTTCTTATGTACCCTGCAGTCCCCAAGAAGGCTCTCACTTGTCTCCTGGTGGTTGGAGTAGGAATACTGCATACAGCTTCTTTGCATTCTGGTCCCAAACGTCGTATTCCGCTGGACAACTGGAATCCTAGGTATTTAACTTCAGTTTGACATAATTGCGCCTTGATTCTTGAGACTTTGTATCCAGCCTCATTCACTTTCTGAATTTGTGGCTATGAGCAGGTCGTCCACATACTGAAGAAGAACCCTTTCTCCTGGGTTCACATAGTAGCCTGAAAGATCCGGATTTAAAGCAGCACTGCAGAGAGTAGGTGAATTCTTAAATCCTTGGAGTAATCGAGTCCAGGTGAGTTGGCCCCGCCTTCCTGTTGTGGGGTCTTGCTATTCAAAAGCAAATAAAAGTTGACTGGTGGGGCTAGGTGTATAGAGAAGAAGGCCTCTTTCAGGTCCAGGATGGTGAAATGAGTAGCCTCAGCGGGGATCAGTCCCAAGAGAGTATAAGGATTTTGGTACCACTGGGTGTATAGTTTCAGCTGCAGCATTCATTCGCCTCAGATCTTGTACTGGGCGGTAATCCCCTGTCCCAGATTTCTTGACTGGGAGAAGGGGTGTGTTCCAAGGTGACTGGCACTCCTTGAGAAGTCCATACTTCAACAGTTTTTCATCAGATGGCAGTGGATTCCTTCAATGGCTGGTCGGGGAAGAGGATACTGCTTCACATGCACTGGTTCCGCTCCTGGCTTGAGGGTGATGATGACAGGGGCTATGTTCTTCGCTAGGCCAGGTGGATTATCTTCTGCCCATACTTCAGGCGGGTCTATAAGGTTGGTGGGCATACAGGAACTAGCTGGCTTGATTGGAGATGCACTATAGAACCGCTACTCTTCTTCTCAGGGAACAGTCAGCACCATCAGTCCAGCAGGTTTTGAATTTGCAGTCATTTGCATTTCTCCTCCTTCAGCGAAAGATATTTGCGCCTGAAGCTTGGCAAGCATATCTCGGCCCAAAAGTGGAATAGGGCATTCAGGCATATACAATATTTTCTGTCCCCCTAGTTCACACATACGGTTCTGCAGGAAAGGCTTTGTAGCCTTAGCCCCAGTAGCTCTGACAATGGTGATGCATCGAGAAAACAAAGGGGCTACTGGCTTTCGTATTCTGCTCCTGTATCCCCCATAAAGTCCATATATTGGTCCCCTATTTTCAGACTGACCATAGGCTCCTGAGGACCCAGGGAAACTTGGAGCCCGGTCTGGCCTAGTCTTCATCCATGCTGTAGCCCTCTTCGGCTGCCACTCACTCTATAGCTGCTTCCCTCTCTTGCTGGAACACTGTGCTCAGTTTTTTCTTCCATGACTCTAAAATCAACCTCCTGTTCTCCAAGTGCTCTCTCCTCCCTTCCTGGGGGTGGAGTCAAGATGCGGGCATTGACTTCTCTAATGTCCTTCTTCTCTGCAATGGACGCACTGATTCGCACCCAGTGGGGGCCGATCATTTTCACGACCCCTTCCACTTCCTCTGCTCCTTCGATTAGGAAACCCTCCTCCTCGTCATTCAACTAAAGTATCAGCAAGAAGATCTGCTTTCTTCATCTTACATTCACTTTCTCTGTCACATTCATTTTCACGATTCACAAAAACTTTCTGAGCAACTTCCATTAACTGTCATGCCCGCAAATCCATCCAGTTTCTGCAATTTCCATTTTATATCTCTCTGGGACTGACTGACAAAAACTGCATCTACCATACACAAACTCTCCTGGATTGCTGGATCGCATGGGGTATATAGTGAGGGCTGCCTGCACTATTTGGATCCCACTTGGGGTTATCAAGGCTGATGGGTCTGCATAATACTGTTCATTAGTTCAATCAAATCCTAAGGCTTCTCAGTGTAGGAGGCATAATGCATCTTTCAGTTCAGTAAATCAGTGGCAGAAACAAGGCTGGTCGGCTGGCTTTCGGTATTAAGGGTGAGTAGGCCCTGGACCTGGCACCATGGTATAACTTCTGAAGGCATACGGCAATTGGGACTGTCTGGGTTCCACTTCATGTTCTCGGGCGCTGACTGTGAGTGACCCTGAACTGGCAAATGAATCCCTGCTTGTAGTGTCATCGATGGACTGTGGCCCACTCGGAGTACTTTAAACTGAGCCGGGGCTTTCGGTCAAGAGAGGGTGCACGTCCTCCTGCTGCGGAGGTGGCTGGTGAACTACTTGGGGTACATCTGCAGGGAGGTGTCCCCCCCCCTGCCCTATGCTCTGCCCAGGGTGGTGGCAGAGCTGAGGGAACTGGCCTATAAAGATAATAAACGGGCAGATTTTTTTTTTTCAGACTTCTGCCCCCCCCCCCCCTTGTGTTTGCTACTAATCTCCTACATTGTTTCTCATAGCAACGCTTTATCCAGGAGGGCTTTTTTCTCACAAACATTTAACCAGGAGTCTATGTAGGGGAACTGATCAGGGAACATTTTTTGCACAATCTGATGAACACGGGAAACTACGGGGTCATGAAGTAGCTGACACTGGCCACTCCCTTTCACAGAGCATTTCTAATAGGGACGGAGACATTTTAAGTCCGTAGTCTCCAGCTAATCCCTTGCTAAAATTCCTAGTCATACATTTCAACACAATCTGCGTGGACTCCGACCCCCCCCCCTCCATGATGACGTACATGACAACAGACAGAGGGGGCGGGCAGTCAGGCTGCATTTTCCTGTGGACTAAACATAATGGATGTGTGTGCTCATTCTAAATAGGAGCAATTTAGATAAAGTCCTTAAAATATAAAACTATTCTTTTGCAACATGTTATAACAACAATCCCAATAGAAAGAACTATGGCTCCTAACATGACGGTCACATATCTATTACGTATGACTGGAATGAAATTACTTGGCATGGAAATTAACTGCCAGCCGTAATCAGCATTTAAGCTGAACAATGTCTCTGCAAAAGAAATTACTTTAAATCTTACAGTTTAGGAAGCAGATTTTCAAAAGACATTCCGGATACTTTTTCATAAAGTGGGTGGATATCTGGCATACATATACACCCCTTTTTCTTCCTTTTTAATTTTTATTAACAATAAGTATGTCTTCTATGAGGTGCTTGCCGCAGTATATCAGGAATTAGAATTCAAGCACGATTAACTCCTCATTCACTCAGGATTTAAATCACTTTCTGGTAACTACTGGCTCGGGATGCTTCATAGTCCTGCCAGGGTTCTTAACCTCTACTTCAAAGGTCAAAGGAAAAACAGAAGCAGTTTCCTTAATTTCTCTATCATTTCTATTTGAACCATTACAATGCTTGCTGAAACTTGGAACATAAAAAGACACAAGACAAGGCTAAGCCCACAAATGCATTATACCTTTAGCTCTACAGAAATCCTTCTCACTTGGTCCGTACAAGAACAGTTCAGGAACTCGGACGGGGTTAATAAGAACTTAACCCTTTCCAGGCTGAGCCCAAAACTGTCGGAATCCAAAATCCTGACTAAACATTCTTATTAAATGATATATAATACATGACCATAGCAGAAGGAACATCACTATTAGAACATATTGAATAAAACAGGTACAATTTTCCTGAAATAAGCACAAATTAACCCAGCTGCAGAATGTTGAAAATAAGCCTTCACAGGGTTAACAGATACTAAACATTCCTTTGTACAGACACGCCCCATCTCTCTCTGCTTGTCATTTTCACGCTGTGCTGAAGAAAAACCTGGAATGAGTGAGACAGCTTCTTTACTTAAAAGTGACTCCTGAGTTGGTGTTTCCTTCTTTCTTCTTCTCTTAATACTATTCCTTAATCGGTAAACTGTTTCACAAATTACCCAACAGAATAATCTTACATTATACCAGAAGGGAAACTCGCGGTTTCAACAGATAACAAATACAAACAACAGACAAACACCAAACGCTTTCTCCTGTTCGCGACCTGGAAATGCGCCTCGCTTGGTCTGTATTCAAGACCTCTCATTCACACGAGCAGACATTCAAGACAGAATAAATCCCGACATTCCCAAAAAACCTGACTGACTTACTGGCTGAAGGGTTGGTGGGTTCAGTCTCTGCTTATACCTTTAAGACTTCTGAGACTTACTAGGACCGCCCCGAGAGGTGATCAGATTCTCAAGCGCTTATTCCAGAATCCCGACTGGCTGACAGACTGACTGAGTAGCAGAAAAGTTCTACTCACCGGATCCGGTTCCTGATACCAAACCAGTACATGGGTTGGATCCTGGACTCCCCTCGGGTTCGGAGGTGTTGGCCAGCCAGAACCAGCAACCTGCGGAGGCAAGGAGGAGCCCCCCGATACAAGAGGAGCGAGCAGTGCCAGAGGCTCCCCTGCGATCAATCAGGTGCGGCACCAGCTGGACCAAACATCTTGAGCAATGTTCCCTCTAATTTTCTGTAGGCTGTGTGCGCATAAAATATCAGCTGTGTGCAGCTTTTGAAGGAAAGTTAAATTTTTGTGCACCACATAACGACACTCGGAGTTATATACTTTAAAATTTGACTACATGTCAGAATACAGTATGTACACCACATTGCTTTTAATCAAATTAAATGAAAATAGACGATTACTAAATGAAGCGGGAAATTTCTAGTAATTACAATCATAACTTTTAAATTTTAAGATGTCTGTGTTTTCTATCAGAATCAGAGCCGTAATTCTTGTGCGCTCTGTTGTAAAGTATGTGCGCTCGCTCGGCGAAGTGTGTGCGCGCGCACACGCGCACAGCTTAGAGGGAACAGTGCTCTTGAGGCGAGAAGTCGTGGTATATTCACTTGAATACCATCCACCACCTGCACATTCCCGGCCAATGCACCAAGAATATGTAGCAGCTGATAAGCATGCAATAAATAATACCAGGAGTCAGTTCAAAGATCCAAGCCAATTTATTGTGCACAGGCTCAGAGAGACAAGCTTCAAAAAGGACTGAGCAATGGAGAACAGGAACAACTTCCTTATATACAAGTTTCACAGTTTGATACAGGCAAACTTTCTATTGGTCCCAATGCCCCCTGCATCTATCCAGTCGGGGACCCTCTCTGGGCCTAATACACTGTTCCCCCTTCTCAGTCTATTCTAACAAAGGCTCAGTTTCTAGATATAAACACATCCCTACTACAAGGTCATTTCTAGGCTCAGAGAATGTGAGAATGCAAAACACTGGAACATATCTATCATCAGCATAAAAGAACTGAATAAGGATTAACACAAACTTATCAAAAGCAGTTTAGAGCGGTTTAAGGCAGATCCTCAGACCTTCACTGACTTTGATCTTTCTCAGCACTACTATTCCTAAGTGGGGGTGGGGATTCAGACCTAGCTTGCAGGCCTCTCATACATGTACAGGCTATTATATAGGCTATGGCCTACCGCAGTAGCAGCATTTCTCCGCACCCTGGGAATATTCGTCTTCCCTTACTTAGACGACTGGCTCATTCGAGCCCCTTCAGAGCCAGAGGCCAGGGTTGCTCTGTCTCGCACAATGTGCATCCTTCAGTATTTGGGACTTGTCATAAACTTCCCAGAGTCCAACCTTGCTCCCACTCAATCCCTAGAGTTTATGTGAGCTCTTCTGGATACCAGACAGACAAGGGCCTACCTTCCATAGCCCCGCTGCCTTCGCATTGTGCAGTTAGATTCCCAAGCAGTGCTAAAACCTCACCTCACTGCTCGGGAAATGTTACAGTTGCTAGGCCACATGGCATCCACCGTGCATGTGGTTCCTTATGCTCGCCTCCATATGAGGGCAGCCCAGTGGACCTTATCCACTCAGTGGACTCAAGCGTCAGGTTGCCTGTCAGACAAAATAGCAAACTGAGATCGCCTTATTTTGTCCCTCCAATGGTGGCAGTCACCCAAAAATCTTTTGGTGGGGTCTCCTTTTCAGCATCCCCTACCCCAAGCCACTCTAACAACAGATGCTTCACAGGTGGGTTGGGGAGCCCACCTGCAAGGCCTCTCTACCCAGGGTACCTGGACTCCACAGGAGGCCTATCTCCATATCAATCTCCTGGAGCTCAGAGCAATCTTCCTGGCTCTTCGAGTATTTCACACCCAGCTCAGCTACAAGACAGTCCTAGTTCAAACGGACAATCAAGTAGCCATGTTCTATCTGAACAAGCAGGGCGGAACAGGCTCTCTGTCGCTCTGCAACAAAGCTTTGCCACTATGGGCCCTCACCAGAGAGCATCAGATTCATCTCCTTGCGGTGTATCTTCCAGGCATTCAAAACTCTTGGGCAGACAGACTCAGTCGCGTTCTGCTTCCACACGAATGGTCTCTCCATGCAGACCAGGTGGCCAAAATATTTCAAATTTGGGGAATCCCGGACATAGACCTCTTTTCAAGTCCGCTGAATGCCAAACTTCCCCGGTTCTGTTCCAGAATTCCAGCTCGAGGTTGTCAGGCCAGGGATGCTTTCCTCCTCCATTGGGGTCAGGACTTCCTGTATGCATTTCCTCCCATTCCCCTAATTCCCAAAACCCTGTTCAAGCTTCAGAGAGACAGAGGTCATATGATCCTCATAGCTGCACGTTGGCCATGGCAAATATGGTACCCTCTGCTCCTACATCTCCCTCAAGCTCCACCTCTGGAGTTAGGATCTGCTCCAAATCTCCTTTCTCAAAAGGACGGGATGCTGTGGCATCCCAATCCCCAGTCTCTGCATCTCAGGGCCTGGTTGCTGAAAACCTAGAACTTCACGGTCTTAACCTTTCCCAGCAGGTAAAGGATATCCTTCATGCTTCCAGGAAAGCTTCCCCAAGATGCTCTTATGCATTTAAGTGGAAAAGGTTTACAATATGGTGCTCGCAGAAGGGTCTTAACCCTCTTGCGGTACCTCCTTCATTTATCAAATGCAGGGCTTAAGACTAATTCAGTGAGAGTCCATTTGAGTGCTATTGCAGCTTCTTTCAAGCCTCTCAATGGACAACCTATTTCCTCTCATCCTCTCATAGCGAGATTTATGAGAGCCCTTCTTTTAATGAAGCCTCCAATTAATCCACCACCAGTGGCATGGGACTTGAATCTGGTACTTGGGCAGCTCATGAAACCGCCCTTTGAACCATTAGCCACTACCTCTTTGAAATTCCTTTCCTGGAAGGTCATCTTTCTTATTGCAATCTCATCAGCACGTCGCATCAGGGAATTGCAAGCGTTGGTGGTTGATCCTCCTTATACAAGGTTCCATCATGATAAGGTAGTCCTTAGGACTCATCCACTCTTTATGCCAAAGGTGGTTTCACCCTTTTATTTGAACCAAGCGGTTTACCTTCCTGTATTCTTTCTAAGGCCTTACGCCTCAAATGCAGAAAGGAACCTTCATACTTTGGACTGTAAAAGAGCTTTGGCCTTTTACTTGCAAAGGGGACAGCAACATAGAAAATCCTCTCAACTCTTTGTTTCTTTTGATCCTAGTCATTTGAGACTTCCAGTCTCCAAAAGGACACTGGATTGCACAGTGTATGTCTTTTGCCTATGAGAGTAAGGACCTTCCTCTTGAAGGCCATGTCACAGCTCACAATGTGAAAGCCATGGCAGCCTCAATGGTTCATTTTCATTCTGTGTCTATCGACGACATCTGTCGAGCAGCTACTTGGGCTTCATTTCATACCTTCACAGCCCATTACTGCCTAGCCAAGGATTCCCGCCGGGATGCCTTGTTTGGTCAGGCTGTTCTTCAACACCTGTTCCAGACTTAATCAACTCCTACCCACTATCCCTGGTAGGATGCCAGAGATCCATGGGGGGAAGTGGAGCCCTTTCACAAGGGCACGCAACTTTCTGGGGCCTTCTCCCTGGCATCTGCAGCTAGGTAGTCCCCATATGTGAAGACTACATTCCTGCTTGTTCCTGGAGATAGCATAGATCTCCAGGAACAAGCAGGAATGAGTCTTCACATATGGGTATCATCGGTACCGACGGAGCCTGCGCGGGAACGCTCCCCAGCGTCCAAAAGGAAAGCTTTTGGGAGCATCCCACAGCGCCTGCGTGCTGCCTTCCCGCCTTTCCCAACTGCCTCTCTCCAGTTCTTCTTTTCCGCGGGGCCAGCAGGTCGTATTTCCTGTCACCGCTGAAGAATTTCTTATTTTCTTTTATTTTTCTTTAGTTGCGTGTCTGCCTTCTTGATTCCAGACCGGTACCAGTGGTCTTTTTTCTTTCTTTAAAAAAAAAAAAAAAAAACCCTTCTACTCTCTTCGGTGCATTTTTTCTTCTGGGGCCTTAGGCCTACAGATATATTTTTCCTCATGGAAAAACCCGCCTCCGGGTTTAAAAAGTGCACAAAGTGCAGTAGCACTATTTCTGTCACTGACACCCATGACTGGTGTCTAAAATGTTTAGGTCCTGACCACTCCATTGCGGATTGTGAGTCCTGTTCCATGATGTCTAAGAGAGGGTTACAGAATCGGGCAGCCAAGCTCAGTACCCTGTTTCCCTCCGATGCAGCTTCTGTGGCATCGACGTCTTCCAGGGCTGCTTCTTCATCCCATGGATCTCAGGTAACCAAACTTAAATCTGGCCGGTCCTCAAAGAGTTCATCTCCCTCTAAGTATCGAGATGGCCCCCGGGCTTACTCTTGAGGAACCCACACCGGCAAAATTACCCCGGCGGGAGGCTGCGGCTTCCAAAGCACTACCTATGGGGTCACAGGTTGACATCGATGGCTCGGCCTCGACCGATCACCTGTTACAATGTTCTGGGGTACCGGCGGTCACCACCACCGGTACCGACATCCAGACATTGGTGGCGTCAATGGATCAGAATATTCTGACCATGCAGCGTGCCATCACGGCATTCATACAAGCTGCGACGCCTACGGTACCGCAACAAACCCCGTTGTTGGTACCTGTACCGATTCCGGTACCGGACCCGATATCGGTCCCGATACCAGTACCGCTTGCATCGACATCAGCATCGACGGCAGTGGTACGCTATCCAGTGATGCCCATCAGTACCGACCCGGTACCGATTACTCCCGATGTCGATACCTCCCGGTACGCATATCGGGCTCTGCGAGAGCATCCAGATAGTCGATACTTCGATTCCTCTGAAGACTCTGATTCTTCAGAGGCCTCAATTGAAGCATCGGGGATCCTTCCTCAGGAACCCTCTTCTCCAAAAAGGAGAATGTCGTCTTTTCAGGACTTCATTAGGGAGGTGGCCAAAGGCCTGTCCATCTCAGTGACCTCTGAAACTGAACCTAGAGCCAAAAATTAGATATCCTACAATATCCTAAGGCTCCTAAAGAGGCAGCCACCTTACCAATACATGAGATTCTTTATGATCACATGTTGGGCATATGGGAGACTCCTCTTTCCACCTCCCCTCATTCCAGAAGGTTGGACACCATGTATCGTGTTCCTCCTTGTCCTGGGTTTCATAAGACTCAGCTTCCTCACCACTCCATTGTGGTAGAGTCTGCTATGAAAAAGATCAAGAGTACAAAAAGGCACTCCTCTGCTCCTCAAGGAAGAGAATGCAGAACCCTAGATGCCTTTGGCAGGAAAATCTTCCAGGCCAGTATGCTTGTAGCCAGAATCAACTCCTATAGTCTCTATATGGGGATGTTTCTAAAAGAAGTTACAGATCATCTGCAAACCTTATCTCCTTTTATGTCAGAAGATAAGAGAGAAGAATATATCACCTGGCTTAAACATGCACAGGATGTATCCAAGTTTTCCAACCGTGCAGCCTTTGACTCTTTTGAGGGGGCCAGTAGAGCCTCGGCTATTGCCATAGGTGCACACAGAGTTGCTTGGTTGCAAGCCTCTGATTTGGAATCCTGGGTACAGGATGGTCTAGGTAACCTTCCCTGTACAGGCGAAAACCTGTTTGGCAAAGATTGGCAAGGATGCTGAAAATTCTGCTTTAGATAGACTTTCAAAGTCTACTACTGCTCCTTTTAAAAAGAGGTTATTCAAAAAGGGATCTTTCCCAAAGAAAGGGAAATTTTCTTCTTATGGTCAGGCCTCTTCTCAAGGTCGTTTTGCTACAAAGAGACAGCAACAACCAAAACAGACCAAAACCCAGGCTGCGAAGACTACTACGGCTCAACAGCCTCAGCCTCCTCAGGGCCTTTGACTTTCCACTAGAGAACTTAGCCTTTCTGGCTCTAGAACATCCAGAGCCTCTCACCATCCCAGGAAGGTTAGCTCACTTTGCTCCCAGATGGGAACAAATCACAGCAGAGCAGTGTGACCCTCTCCATCATAAGGGAAGGGTACAAACGTCATTTCTTAAACCTTCCTCCTCCCACCATGGTGAAACAGTTCAATTCTCCAACATCTCTCCTCAACCTTCTAGGTCAAGAGATTGCTACCCTTCTTGCCCAAGGGGCAATAGAAGAAGTACCCCTTCTTCAACAGGGCTCAGGGTTCTACTCCCCCTATTTTCTCATTCCAAAGAAAACAGGGGGCTACAGACCCATATTAGATCTCAGAGAATTGAACAAGTTTCTATGCAAGGAGAAATTCAAGATGACTTCTCTCGGAACTCTCCTTCCATACCTCCAGAGTCAGGACTGGCTTTGTTCTCTAGATCTCAAGGATGCGTACACCCATGTTCTCATCCATCCAACACACAGAAGATTCCTTCCGTTCCTTTACCAAGGAAAGCACTACCAATACAAAGTGCTTCCTTTCGGTCTGGCCTCTGCTCCAAGAGTGTTCACAAAATGCATGGCAGTAGTAGCTGCATTCCTGCGCACTCTAGGAATATTCGTATTCCCATATCTGGACGACTGGCTCATCCGAGCTCCATCCCAGTCAGAGGCCCAGACTTCCCTGGCCTGCACAAGGCGTGTTCTTCAGTATCTGGGACTGGTAATTAACATTCCAAAATCCCATCTCACCCCTACTCAGTCTCTAGAGTTCATAGGGGCCTTACTGGATACCACAACTGCAAGGGCCTATCTTCCCCAGGCCCGTTGCCTACGCTTGGTGCAGTTAGCCTCCCAGATTCAGTTAAAATCCCATTTAACTGCTCGAGAGATATTGCAACTGTTAGGCCACATGGCATCCACGGTGCATGTGGTTCCCTATGCTCGCCTTCACATGAGAGCAGCTCAGTGGACCCTATCCACCCAATGGACCCTGGCATCAGGTTGCCTGTCAGACAAAATAGCAACCTCCAGTCGCCTATTTTGGTCCCTCCACTGGTGGAAGTCCACTCAGAATCTGTTGCTGGGGTCCCACTTTCAACAGGTGTTACCCCAAGCAACCCTTACAACAGATGCCTCTCCAAAGGTTTGGGGGGCTCATCTACAAGATCTCTCAACCCAGGGCATCTGGTCTCCACAGGAGACATCTCTTTATATCAACCTCTTAGAGCTCAGAGCAATCTTTCTGGCTCTCAGAGTCTTCCACACCCTGCTCAGCTACAGGACAGTCCTCATCCACACGGACAACCAGGTAGCCATGTTCTACGTGAACAAGCAGGGAGGGACTGGCTCTCTATTGCTTTGCAACGAAGCTCTGAGATTGTGGGCTTTCGCCAGAGAGCATCAAATCCATCTCATGGCAGTGTATCTTCCAGGGGTTCAAAACTCTTGGGCAGACAGACTCAGTCAAGTTCTGCTTCCACATGAATGGTCCCTCCATGGGGACCAGATAGCCAGGATTTTTTGGATTTGGGGTACCCCAGACATAGACCTGTTTGCAAGTCCGTGGAATGCCAAACTTCCCCGGTTCTGTTCCAGGATTCCATGTCAGGGAGTTCAGGGCAGGGATGCCTTCCTCCTTCATTGGGGGCAAGACTTCCTCTATGCCTTTCCACCTATTCCCCTCATCCCCAAGACTCTGTTCAAGCTTCAGAGAGACAAGGGGTCTATGATCCTCATAGCACCACTTTGGCCACGCCAAGTGTGGTACCCTCTACTTCTGCATCTCTCTCAAGCTCCCTCCCTAGACCTGGGGTCTGCTCCAGATCTCCTCTCCCAGGAGGAGGGAACCTTGTGGCACCCAAATCCTCAGTCTCTTCATCTCAGGGCCTGGTTGCTGAAGGCCTAGACCTTCAAGATTTACACCTTTCTCAGCAAGTGAAGGATATCCTTCTTGCTTCCAGAAAGCCTTCCACCAGACGTTCATATGCTTTTAAATTGAAAAGGTTTTCCATTTGTGCAGAGAAGGGTCTCAACCCTCTTGCAATACCTTTGAATTCTTTACTAGACTATTTGCTGCATTTATCCCATGCAGGCCTTAAAACAAATTCAATCAGAGTCCATTTGAGTGCTATTGCAGCATCCCTTAAGCCTCTCAATGGACAACCTATTTCCTCTCATCCTCTTATAGCAAGATTCATGAGAGGCCTTCTTTTGACTAAACCTCCCATTAGACCACCTCCAGTGGCATGGGACTTGAATCTGGTTCTTGGTCAGCTTATGAAGCCACCCTTTGAACCCTTAGCCACTACCTCCTTGAAATTCCTTTCCTGGAAGGTTATTTTTCTCATTGCAGTCACCTCAGCTCGCCGTATCAGTGAGTTGCAAGCTTTAGTGGCTAATCCTCCTTATACAAGGTTCCATCATGACAAGGTAGTCCTCAGAACTAATCCACACTTTATGCCTAAAGTGCTCTCACCTTTTCATCTGAACCAGGAGGTGTATTTACCTGTCTTTTTTCCAGGACCTCATGCATCAAGTGCAGAGAGGAATCTTCATACCCTGGATTGTAAAAGAGCACTTGCTTTCTACTTACAAAGGACACAGCAACATAGAAAGTCCTCTCAACTTTTTGTTGCTTTTGATCCTTCTCATTTAGGACTTCCAGTCTCTAAGAGAACTCTGTCCAATTGGATTGCTCAGTGTATTTCCTTCGCCTACCAGAGTAAGAACCTTTCTCTGGAGAGCCATGTCACAGCTCACAATGTGAGGGCCATGGCAACCTCTATGGCTCATCTAAACTCTGTGTCCATCGACCAAATCTGTCGAGCGGCCACCTGGGCATCGGTTCATACCTTCACAGCCCATTACTGCTTGGACAAGGACTCCCACCGGGATGCCTTGTTTGGTCAGGCTGTTCTCAAACACCTGTTCCATAATCAACTCCTTCCCTCCATCCCTGACTGGATGCCTGAGATTCATGGGTGGAGGTGGAGCCCTTCCCAGGGACTCACAATCTGGGTGATCTCCCAGGCATCTCTAGCTGGGGAGTCCCCATATGTGAAGACTCATTCCTGCTTTTTCCTGGAGATAGCACAGTTACTTACCTGTAACAGGTGATCTCTGGGAACAGCAGGAATAAGTCTTCACAACCCACCCACCACCCCTAGGAGTTGTATCTCTCTACCTATCTTTCCTTTCCTCTCTCTCTCTCTTTGTCTCAGCTTTAAAACTCGAACTGGAGAGAGGCAGTTGGGAAAGGCGGGAAGGCAGCGCGCAGGCGCTGTGGGATGCTCCCAAAAGCTTTCCTTTTGGACGCTGGGGAGCGTTCCCGCGCAGGCTCCGTCGGTACCGACGATACCCATATGTAAAGACTTATTCCTGCTGTTCCCAGAGATCACCTGTTACAGGTAAGTAGCTGTGCTTTACTCACCTGTAACAGGTGATCTCTGGGAATAGCAGGAATTTAGTCTTCACAACCCGCCTACCTCCCCTAGGAGTTGTATCTCTCTCTCTTTCTCTGTCTCTATTGTCTCCGCTATAAACTCAACTGGAGAGGGACATTTGGGAAAGGCGGGAAGGCAGCACGCAGGCGCTGTGGGATGCTCCCAAAAGCTTTTCTATTGGATGCTGGGGAGCGTTCCCATGCAGGCTCCGTCGGTACTGGCAATACCCATATGTGAAGATTAAATTCCTGTTGTTTCTGGAGGTCACCTGTTACAGGTGAGTAACTATGCTCTGTATGAAGATGGAAGAGCTGTGTTGAGAGTGTGTGATTTTAGAAATGGTCTTGACAGATGCTTGCTTCAGTGTAGTAGGCATGTATCCAATAGCGAGCAATAACTGGACAATGCGCAGAATGAGTGGCATGAGCTCCTTTTTGGATATCTTAGTCCATGTGAATGGGCAAGGGTCCAGCAGCGAGGTGGTTCTGTTCAGGTTGGATATTGTGTTCTCCAGCTGCCAGATGGAGACTGTGCTGAAGGTTGACCATATTTCCTTGTAAGGGTGGTCTGAGGTGTTGCTAACGTATTGAGGATCTGCGATTGCCTACTTGCTTGGCTTGTAAGTACTGGGCGATCTCAGTTGGGGAGATGGCTGTGGTGTTTTTTTGGGGTGGTATGGACTTTGATGAGGTGCTGGGCGATGCCAAATAATTCCCTGGGCCAGCTGAGGGAAGAGTTGAGTAGGTTGGTGTTATGTTCTTTCTTTAGCATTGTTTCAGTAGTGATATGTATGCCGTATGAGTGGCTGAGATCCTATGCCTTTTCCATGTGCGCTCTAGTTGTCAGAGCTTGATTTTCATTGATTTGAGCTCAGGGGTGAACCATGGCGCTAGTTGTGCTCTTATCTTCTTGGGTGTAATGTTCGGCCTGATGGCATAAGAGGAGATGAGAGAGTTCCGTTGTGTGATGATGTCATCCAGGTTGCATGAGTTGTCCAGTTCTTGGTCCAAGTGCGTGAGTGGCTAGATTGCGTTGGTGAAGGACTCGTTAAATGTTTTGAATTTCCAAGAATGTGCTTGCACAGGTGTATTTGTGTGTTGAGTGTTGCTGCTTGGAAGGAAGAAGGTGAGAAGGTTGTGGTCTGACCATGGTACAGAGGTGCTGGTGTGGGCAATTTGTCGGGGTACATTTTAGGTCTAGTATCTCCAACTGGAGAAGCAGTGTCTTCGGCCAATTGCCTCAGTCTCAAAGGAGAATGTGAAGGTGCATGCTGCAACCAGCACATAATCACTACTTGCAAAATGTAGCTGATATGGCTAAGTTGTCCGGACAATAAAGATTAAAAAGAAAATTTTGGTTTAGTGATTGAAGATGCCAGTTTTGGGACTCAAAATGTGCCGCATCTCTGATATCTTTCTTTGCACAGTGCAGGGGGAAGTGCATTTCTGTTTCTATTTCTCAATTGTTGTACTGCAGGCAGAGTTTAGCTGTTTGGGGTTTCCAGTTAAGTTTTTCTCTCTGCATTTCCGTTTCTAGTATGTGGCTATTTATTCTGTATTTGGTAAGGTTCTATCCGTATTTTGCATTTGTGACCAAGATGAACTATTTTGTGAGCTTATACTTTGTGTAGACATTTGTAGCAAACTGGGTTGTTTTCTTTTTGTCAATGAGGTGTATTCAAAGAACTGGTGTATTATTTGCAATGTTACCTTTTGATAGACTGGCAAGTTACAGGGGCAGGGCTCTCAATTTTCACCCCATCCCTTAGGACAGCCTTGCATGTGAGTACCTGCATTTTCTTTTTGCTAGAAGAAAGTACTGGTTAGTTTCTAAACAGAAAGATATAGTCAAAAGACAGTCTTTCAGCCTAACAATAACTGATTACTGATTAGAATTAATTGTTGAGCAGATCTGAATGTTAGCGAAAATGTGGCTTTCAATGCCAAAATAATTAGTTGGCAAATAATGGACAGTGCACATGAAATAAAAAACCAAAAAATTCTGATCACGGTCATAGCCCACTTTTAATGTGGAGTTGATCTAGCTGCTCCACCCAATGCTTTCTTGAGTCCTATTCATTAATAAAGAAGTCATTTGGTCTTTAACTGTCCCACTATTTCCTTACTTGACCAACTGTCCCAACATTAAGTCAATGATATCAACAGTATCAAATGCGGTAAATGCAATGTATTCTGTTGAGTCAATGCTGATTCCTGGCAACTCAGCCCTTTTTTTTTTTGGCAAGATGTGACTGGAAGTAGATTGCCAGGACTGTCTTCTGCACAGTAAGCTTACAACCACTCATATTCCAAGTTCTAGGCCATTCAAGTACTAGCTAGGCCCGACCCTACTTTAGCTTTGGAAATCAGTCAAGAGCAGGTCCATTTAGGACATCTGAAAGCCCATCAAATGCTACAGATAGATCCAAATTATAAATGGGGACTGCAGCCAAACTCATGGAGATTAAAGTTGTCAAAGGTTTGCAGAAGATGGCTTGCCCCACATCTTTGAAGTATTTTCAAAACTGGGAAAAAACAAGTGTATGCTATGTGTTCATTAAAAAAACAAAACATAACAAAAAACCGCCAAATCTTTATTTTGGTGATACCCTAATTTAAAAGTGCACAGAAAATCCCCAAAACCACAAAAAGGCAAATCATTTTCTGGTAGCTGAAAATACCATTTTTTCTTAGTATGAGTGAGTTCCAAAACTAAAAAAAAAAAAAAAAAAGATTTTATATCTTGATGGATCTGGGCCAGCTTCCTCATGTATTGGTTGTCTAATTCTTTATCTTCTGGAAGGACATTCTCTTTGCTTCAAGGGTAGGTTCCTGAGTGGGATCCCAGACAAATTCTTTATCTCCAGGAACAAGCAGGAATCTAGTCATCACATATGGGTATCGTCTGTACCGACAGAGACTGCGCGGGAACGCTCCCCAGCGTCCAATCAGAAAGCTTTTGGGAGCATCCCACAGTGCCTGCGTGCTGCCTTCCCGCCTTTCCCAACTGCCTCTCTCCAGTTCTTCTTTTTCTGCGGAGCCAACAGGTCGTGTTCCTGTCACCGCAGAAGAATTTTCTTATTTCTTATTTCTTTATTTCTTTTTGTGGTCGCGTCTGCCTTCTCCGGCGCTCTACCGTTACCGCCGGTATTTCTTTTCTTTTAAAAAAAATTAATTTATCCATTCTTTTCCTTTCTTCAGGTGCACCTGTCTTTTTTTGGGCCTTAGACCCCAAAAATTTCCTTAACATGGAAAAACCTGCTTCAGGTTTTAAAAAATGCACAAAATGTGGCGGTACCATTTCCGTCACAGACACCCATGAATGGTATTTAAAATGTTTAGGTCCTGACCACTCCATCACAGATTGTGTGTCCTGTGCTATGATGTCTAAAAGGGGTCAACAGAACCGAGCAGCTAAGCTCAGTACCCTGTTTCCCTCTGATGCGACTTCGGTGGCATCGACATCTTCCAGGGCTGCTGCTTCTTCCCGTGGATCTCTGGTAACTAAACATAAGTCTAGCCGGTCCTCAAAGGGTAGATCTCCTCCTAAGCATCGAGATGCCTCTGGCGTTGCCCTCGAGGATTCTGCACCGGCAAAATTACCCCGGCGGGAGACTTCAGCTTCCAAAGCACCATCATCGGGGTTCCAGGATGTTCTCGATGGTTCGGCCTCGAAAGATCTCCTGGTGCCATGCTCTGGGGTACCGGCAGTTTCCACCGGTACCGATTTCCAGGCATTGGCAGCGTCTATGGACCAGAGAATGCTGTCCATAGAACGCAGTCTAGTGGCTTTCCTTGTGACATCGACGCCCTTGGTACCGCGACAGACAACGCCACTGGTACCGGCACCGGCATCGGTATTGCAACCGGTACCAATAGCATCGACATCGGCATCGATGCCTGCTATGCCGGTATCCTGTCCTTCGATGCCTGCCGGTACCGATTCCCCGGTACGGCTTATTCCCGATACCGATTTTGCTCGGTACGGGTATCGGGCTCTGCAGGAGCATCCAGACAGGCGATACTTCGATTCCTCAGAAGAATCTGAGGATTCTGAAAGTTCTGTCGATGCAGCGATGATGCTTCCACAGGAGTCCTCGTCCCCTAAACACAGGATGTCTCCTCCAGAGGACATGTCTTTCCAAGACTTCATCCGAGAGGTGGCTCGGGGCCTCTCCATCATTGTGGCCCCTGAGACAGAGCCAAGGGTCAAGGAGTTGGATATTTTACAATATCCTAAAACTCCTAAGGAGGCAGCTACCCTACCCATTCAAGAGATTCTATATGATCTCATGATGAGGATGTGGGAAACACCTCTTACCACCTCTCCTCATTCTCGTAGGTTAGATACTATGTATCGTGTCCCACCTTGTCCTGGTTTCCATAAAACTCGGCTTCCTCACCACTCTATTGTGGTGGAATCTGCTATGAGAAGGATTAGAAGTGCAAAAAGACATGCCTCTAATCCTCCAGGACGTGAATTCAGAACTCTGGATGCTTTTGGACGTAGAGTCTTTCAAGCTTCCATGCTTGCTGCAAGAATCAGTTCCTATAGTCTCTACATGGGAATGTTTCTAAAGGAAGTTACTGATCACCTACAGACTTTAAGTCCTTTCATCTCTGACGATAAAAGGCAGGAGTTTCTCACTTGGCTCAAAGATGCCCAAGATGTCTCTAAATTCTCCAACCGTGCAGCCTTCGACTGCTTTGAATGTATAAGCAGGACCTCTGCTATTGCCATAGGTGCACGTAGAATTGCTTGGCTCCAAGCATCTGATTTAGAGCTCTGGGTACAAGATAAATTGGGAAATATTCCTTGTACTGGTGAGAACCTGTTTGGTAAAGATTGGCAGGAAAAAGCCAATGAAATGGATGCTGAAAATTCCACTTTGGATAGACTATCCAAGTCTACTGCTGATCCTGTTAGGAAAAGGTTGTTCAAGAAAACACCTTTTTCTAGAAAGAAAAGATTTTATCCTGCTTATGGTCAGCAGGCATCTTCTGCAGGTCAGTTTCCAACCAAACGTCAGCAACCACCCAAACAGAAGAAAGCAAAGGCTGCTAGGCCTCAACTGGCCCAGCAGCCTCAGCCTCTTCAGGGCCTTTGACTTTCAGCTAGAGAACTTAGCCTTTCTGGCTCTGGAGGGACCAGAACCGTCCACCATTCCAGGAAGGTTATGCCATTTTGCACCCAGATGGGGGCAAATAACAGCAGAGCATTGGACACTCTCCATCATAAGAGAGGGGTACAAACTTCATTTTTCAAGCATGCCCCCTCCCACAGTAGTGAAGCAGTTCAATTCTCCAACCTCTCTCATCGACCTGTTAGGTCAGGATGTTACCATCCTTCTTGTCCAAGGGGCAATAGAAGAAGTGCCTCTTCATCAACAGGGCACAGGGTTCTATTCCCCTTATTTTCTTATCCCAAAGAAAACAGGGGGATACAGACCTATCTTAGATCTCAGAGAATTGAACAAATTCCTTGTCAAGGAGAAATTCAAAATGATCTCTCTCGGAGCTCTGCTTCCATACCTTCAGAGTCGGGATTGGCTTTGTTCTCTAGATCTCAAGGATGCGTACACCCATGTTCTCATCCATCCAACCCACAGAAGGTTTCTTCGGTTCCTGTTTCAAGGAAAGCACTACCAATACAAGATGCTTCCTTTTGGTCTGGCCTCTGCACCAAGGGTGTTCACGAAATGTATGGCTGTGGTAGCAGCATTTCTACTCACTCTGGGAATATTCGTCTTCCCTTACTTGGACGACTGGCTCATTCGAGCTCCAACACAGTCAGAGGCCAGGACTTCTCTATCTTGCACAATGTGTATCCTTCAGTATTTAGGACTGGTCATAAACATCCCAAAATCCAGTCTAACTCCTACTCAGTCTCTAGAGTTCATACCTGTTGGATATCACAAAGGCAAGGGCCTACCTTCCCCAAGCCCGTTGCCTTCGCTTGGTGCAATTAGCTTCTCAAGCAGTCCTAAAGCCCTTTTTAACTGCTCGAGAAATGTTGCAGTTGCTAGGCCACATGACATCCACTGTGCATGTGGTACCATATGCTCGCCTTCACATGAGGGCAGCTCAGTGGACTTTATCCACCCAATGGACCCAGGCATCAGGTTGCCTGTCAGACAGAATAGCAAACACAAGTTGTCTCATTTTGTCTCTCCAGTGGTGGAAGTCCACTCAAAACCTGTTGCTGGGGTCCCCCTTTCAGCAACCCCTGCCCCAAGCAACTCTTACAACAAATGCTTCTCCAATGGGTTGGGGAGCTCATCTGCAAGACCTCTCCACCCAAGGCACCTGGACTCCACAAGAGAGTTGTCTACATATCAATCTCTTGGAGCTCAGAGCAATCTTCCTTGCTCTGCATGTGTTCCACACCCTGCTCAGCTACAAAACAGTCCTTATTCATACGGACAATCAAGTAGCCATGTTCTATGTGAACAAACAGTGGGGAACAGGCTCTCTGTCGCTTTGCAACGAAGCTCTGCGACTGTGGGCCCTCGCCAGAGAGCATCAGATTCATCTTCTGGCAGTGTATCTTCCAGGCGTTCAAAACTCCTGGGCAGACAGACTCAGTCGAGTTCTCCTTCCGCACGAGTGGTCTCTGCATGCAGACCAGGTGGCCAAAATTTTTCAACTTTGGGGAACCCCGGACATAGACCTCTTTGCAAGTCCGTGGAATGCCAAACTTCCCCAGTTCTGTTCCAGAACCCCGGCTCAGGGAGCTCAGGCAAAGGATGCTTTCCTCCTTCACTGGGATCAAGACTTCCTGTATGCCTTTCCACCCACTCCCGTAATTCCCAAAACCCTTTTCAAGCTTCAGAGAGACAGAGGCCACATGATCCTCATAGCACCACATTGGCCACAGCAAGTGTGGTACCCTCTGCTTCTACATCCCTCTCAAGCTCCCTCCCTGGAGTTAGGGTCTGCTCCAGATCTCCTATCTCAGGAGAACGGGATGTTATGGAATCCCAATCCCCAGTCCCTGCATCTCAGGGCTTGGTTGCTGAAGGCCTAGATCTCCAAGATCTTCATCTTTCTCAGCAAGTGAAAGATGTTCTTTATGCTTCTAGAAAACCTTCCACTAGACGTTCTTATGCTTTCAAGTGGAAAAGGTTCACTGTTTGGTGTTCAGAAAAGGGTCTTAACACCCTTGCCATACCTCTAGAATCTTTACTGGAGTATCTCCTCCATTTGTCTAATGCGGGCCTTAAGACAAATTCAGTAAGAGTCCATTTGAGTGCTATTGCAGCTTCTCTTAAACCTCTCAATGGAAAACCTATTTCCTCTCATCCTCTTATAGCAAGATTCAAGTGAGGCCTCCTTCTAACTAAGCCTCCCATTAGACCACCTCCGGTGGCATGGGACTTGAATCTGGTTCTTGGGCAGCTCATGAAGCCACCTTTCGAACCCTTAGCTGTCACCTCCTTGAAATTTCTTTCTTGGAAGGTTATCTTTCTTATTGCAATCACATCAGCACGCCGCATTAGTGAATTGCAAGCACTAGTAGCTAATCCACCTTATACAAGGTTTCATCATGACAAGGTAGTCCTTAGGACTCATCCACACTTTATGCCTAAGGTGGTATCGCCTTTTCACCTCAACCAGGAGGTCTACCTACCTGTCTTTTTTCCAGGACCTCATGCATAAAGTGCAGAGAGGAATCTTCATACCCTGGACTGTAAAAGAGCTCTGGCTTTTTACTTACAGAGGACACAGCAACATAGAAAGTCCTCTCAACTCTTTGTTGCTTTTGACTCTTCTCATTTGGGACTGCCAGTCTCCAAGAGAACACTATCTAACTGGATTGCTCAGTGTATTTCTTTCACCTATCAGAGTAAGAACCTTTCTCTGGAGGGCCATGTCACAGCTCACAATGTGAGAGCCATGGCAGCCTCAATGGCTCATCTGAACTCTGTGTCTATTGACGACATCTGTCGAGGAGCCACGTGGGCCTCTGTTCATACCTTCACAGCCCATTACTGCTTGGACAAGGACTTCCACCGGGATGCCTTGTTTGGTCAGGCTGTTCTCAAACACCTGTTCCATACTTAATCAACTCCTACCCATCATCCCTGATAGGATGCCAGAGATCCATGGGGGGAAGTGGAGCCCTTCTCAGGGACACACAACTTCTGGGGTCTCTCCCTGGCACCAAAAGCTAGGGAGTCCCCATATGTGATGACTACATTCCTGCTTGTTGCTGGAGATAGCATAGTTACTCACCTGTAACAGGTGATCTCCGGGAACAGCAGGAATTTAGTCCTCACAACCCACCCACCTCCCCAAGGAGTTGTATCTCTCTATCTTTCTCTTTCCTTTCCCTCTCTCTCTCTTTGTGTCAGCTTTATAACTCAACTGGAGAGAGGCAGTTGGGAAAGGCGGGAAGGCAGCAGCACGCAGGCGCTGTGGGATGCTCCCAAAAGCTTTCTGATTGGACGCTGGGGAGCGTTCCCATGCAGGCTCCGTCGGTACCGACGATACCCATATGTGAGGACTAAATTCCTGCTGTTCCCGGAGATCACTTGTTACAGGTGAGTAACTATACTTTCTCCAGGATCCTCAAGATGTCATTCCTCAAAACAGTTGAGTCTTGCTGGCATTTTGAGTTAAATATATTGTGCTTGTGCTGTGGACCTTCTGTGAGAAAAATTCCCCAAATCACACTCCAAAATTTGGTATCCTTGGGGAAAGGTACTTTGAGAAAATGCATCATCTCCTCAGAGACAACTTAGTAAAATTCTCCTATTCTAAAAAGAATGATCCAAGTCTCCTAATTGGGGGATGGGGTCCCTCACATCACATTTTGAATTTCTCAAGATGTTAAGTTGGATGCACCCTCTGGGTTCCACCACCATCTCAGGGCACCCAAAAATAGTCTTGCAGCTTGAATCCTTTCAGAATCTCTGGCCAGGTCCTTCTAAATTTTTGCTGCTTTCACTAGCTGCTTCCAACTGGAACACCACCACTTTAGATATCCCCTTGATCTGCTCTTTTCTCAGCTGTTTACTGGTTAGGCCAAGCCAGTCTGAGTAGCTCCTCTCCCTGTATAACGCCTAGTTGGCCATGCATAAAGGTAACTCTGCTGCCACCGGATAGATCAATGGTATTCATTCCCAGTTCTCAGAAGCCACTAATAGATCAGGTTTTTTGCATTCAATGTAAGTAGTATGCATGAAAATCTCCCTCATGTGTATTTATTAGGGATATCCTGAAAACGACCTATTGGTGTCCCTCGGACTGGGAGCATATACCACTGGGATAGATATACCTACTGATAGTGACAGATTTCTTAACCCCTTCTTATTGCCTCACAGTAGGTACACAAGCACTTTAAGAGCAGGTGCTTAAAGTGCTTTTGTGCCTAAGGTGAGGCACACAACACTTTAATTGAATAATGTAGAGAGAACCTTTTGGGTTCTTGCTAATATTATACATTCACTGTATATCTGAATATTTATCTCAAAGTATGTGTCTGATAGTTCCTTATTCTCCTTTCTGTGTAGCTTGTGGTTAGCTACTGGTTTGAAGTCAACGGTAGTTCTTGTGACACAAAAATTAGTCTTAATTCACAGTTCACAAAATGGGCACTCTGATGTTCTTTGACTACTTAAGAACTGACCACTTAAGGACCGTAGAACAGGAGTTCATTCATCCCACTTAATTTTAATCTAATCTCTAGTAACAAGCAGGAATGTAGTCTTCACATATGGGTATCGTCAGTACCGACGGACCCTGCGCGGGAACGCTCCCCAGCGTCCAATAGGAAAGCTTTTGGGAGCATCCCACAGCGCCTGTGTGCTGCCTTCCCGCTTTTCTAACTCTTCCTCTTCAGTTCTTTGTTTTCTGCGGAGCCAACAGGACGCATACCCTGTCACCGCAGAAAATTTATTCTTATGCTTTTGTTTTTTGTGGTCGCGTCTGCCTTCATTCGACGCCTACCGGTACCGCCGGTTCTCTTTTCTTCTTTTTCAGAAAACAAAACCTAACTTTCTAAAAGATTTTTTCTTTCAGGGGTCTTTCCCCTCTTGGTGCTAGGCGCCATTTTGGGCACTAGGCCCACTTTTCTTCAAACATGGAGAAACCAGCTAGTGGTTTCAAGAAATGTTCTAAGTATGGCGGTACCATATCCGTCACCAACACCCATGACTGGTGTCTTAAGTGTTTAGGTCCTGACCATTCTCCATCGGAGTGTGTCTCCTGCAGAAAGATGACCAAGAGGGGCCTGCAGAATAGAGCTGCAAAACCCGGTACCCTTTTTGCCGCAGATACGATGTCAGTTGCATCAACCTCTTCCAGGGCTTCATCTTCCTCCCATGAATCTCAGGTAACTAAACCTAAGTCTTCTAAGACTGGCCAGTCCTCAAAGGGTAGATCTCCTTCCAGGTATCGAGATGCCACTCGCGTTGCCCTCGAGGAAAGTTAACCGGCAAAACAGCCCTGGCGGGAGGCCTCGGTCTCCAAAGCAATAACGGGGCTCCAGAATGTTCCAGAGGCTTCCACTTCTTCAGAACTACTGGTGCCATGTTCTGGGTTGTAACCATTTCCACCGGTACCGACACCCAGGCATCGGCACGAGCGATGGATCAGAGGAGGAAGGAAGGAGTGGCTTAGTGGTTGGGGCAGGTTACCTCAGGCCGGAAGGTCGGGGGTTCAAATCCCACTAGAGGACAGCAACCTTGGGCCAGAAGGACTGGGGTTTCTAGTCCCACAGGTGCTTCTTGTGGTCTTGGGTAAGCCACTTAACCCTCTATTGCCCATGTTTCCTGTAAGTATTAGTGTATGTGTCTCATATCCCCTCGTGTTAAATGTATCCCCCAATTGTGTCATGACCACTTTGATTTGAAGGATGATAACTGTCTAAATAAATAAATCAGAGAATCCTCGCTATCGAATGCAGTCTAGTGGCCCTCTTAGCAGCTTCGGTACCGCTAAGACTGCTACAGGCGGTTCCACAGGTATCGGTACCGAGCGCCTCGGCTGGTATGCTTCCCCCCATGCCGAGCCTTAAGTCTATCTCAGGTATCGAAAGGCTGGTACCGAGACACCCTGACACCGACTATAAGCGATACTGGTACCGTGTGGTGTTTATTTATTATTTATTTATTACATTCTCTTATATACCACGCTATTCTGCATCAGTGCGGTTTACATTGAACAAACTGAAATTACATTGAGCAGGGCATTATAACTTGGAGATAACTATTTTACAGGGAACATGGGCTGTGGAGTGTTAAGTGGCTTGCCCAAGACCACAAGGAGCACCTGTGGGACTAGAAACCCCAGTCCTTCCGGCCCAAGGTTGCTGTCCTCTAGTGGGATATGAACCCCTGACCTTCCGGCCTGAAGTACCTTGCCCCAACCACTAGGCCACTCCTCCACTCCTGGCGCAGAGATACTTCGAATCCTCCGATTCTTATGACTCTGACTCTGCTGGTACCAGAGCAATCCTTTTGGAGGATCCATCTCCTCCTCAACGCAGAATGTCTCCTCCAGAAGACATGTCCTTCCAGGATTTCATACGTGATTTAGCTTGAGGTCTTTCAATCACGGTGACTCCAAAGAAGGAACCTAGAGCAGAAGAATTAGACATTTTTCAATACCCTAAGGCTCCTAAAGAGGCAACTACCCTGCCCATTCACAGAATCTTGCATGATCTTATGCTAAGAATGTGGGAAACTCCTTTAGCTGTGTCTCCACACTCTCGAAAACTCGATACCATGTACCGAGTTTGCTGTCCTAGTTTTCAAAAGATTCAGTTACCACACCATTCATTGGTAGTGGAATCGGCGATGCGTAGGATTAAGAGTGCTAAAACGCATTCTTCCAATCATCCAGGCCGTGAATCGAGGACACTCGATGCCTTTGGGCGTCGATGCTTCCAATCCTCCATGTTGACAGCCAGGATCAGCTCCTACATTCTCTATATGGGAATGTTCCTCAAGGAGGTTGCAGGAGACTTGGAGTTCATGAGCCCCCTTCTCCCTGAGGAAAAAAGGGGGGAATTCCTTACTCTGATCAAACATGCCCAGGATGTCTCTAAGTTTGTGAACCGTGCAACCTTTGATTGCTTTGAATGCATTAGCAGAACCTCTGCTATTTCCATCGGTGCACGTCGTTGCCTGGCTTCTGGCATCAGACTTAGAACATTGGGTGCAAGATAAACTGGGAAACATTCCTTGCACAGGAGAAAATCTCTTTGGCAAGGATTGGCAAGACAAGGCCAATCAAATTGAATCTGAAAATTCTACCTTGAACAGACTATCAAAGTCTACAGCCAACCTAGCAGAGAAAAAGTCAAGAAACCCTTTTTCAACAAGAAAAAGAGATTTTACCCATCTTATACCCATCAGGGCCACTGTCCAGTTCATGCTCCCCAAAAGGGGCAACAACAGACCAGACAGCAGAGGAAGCCACAAGTTCCATGAGCTCATCTGGCTCAGCAGACTGAGCCTCCTCAGGGGCTTTGACTCTTTCCTAGAGAACTTAGTCTTTCTGCCCCTGAAAGGTCTAGAACCCCTTACCATCCCGGGCAGGTTATGCCATTTTGCCAGAAGATGGCAACAAATACCATCAGGAAACTGGACTCTGTCCATTGTACGAGAGGGGTGCAGACTTCATTTTCACAGCATGCCCCCTCCTACAATCTCAGGTCCCTGTCACCAATCTCTTGGGTCAGGAGGTCGCATCACCTCTTGCTCAGGGAGCAATAGAAGAGGTACCCATATCCCCACAGGGTATGAGGTTCTACTCCCTCTATTTTCTCATCCCAAAGAAAACAGGGGGACACAGACCTATACTGGACCTCAGAGAATTAAACAGGTATCTGTTCCGGGAAAAATTCAAGATGATCTCCCTTGGAACACTCCTGCCATACCGTCAGTCAGGACTGGCTATGTTCTCTAGATCTAAAGGATGCATATACGCGTTTTCTCATCCATGCAAATCACAGAAAATTCCTTTGATTCCTTTTCCAGGGAAGACACTTCCAATACAGGGTTCTTCCCTTCGGTCTGGCTTCTGCCCTCAAGAGTCTTCACAAAATGCATGGCAGTAGTAGCAGCATTCCTGAGAACTCTAGGAATATTCATCTTCCCCTACTTGGACGACTGGCTCATCCGAGCATCAACAGCTCCAGAAGCCAGCTTCGCTCTTTCTCGCACCATGCGAATCCTTTGGTACTTGGGACTGGTCATAAACCTCCCAAAATCTCATCTCACCCCTTCAGTCTCTAGAATTCATAGGGGCTCGCCTAGACACAAGGCAGTTAAGGGCTTTCCTGCCACAGCCACGTTGTCTTCGTATACAACAGCTGGCCTCCCAAGCAGCTATGATAGCTTTCCTGACTGCATGGGAGATGCTTCAGCTATGGCATCCACTGTCCATGTGATTCCCTATGCTCGCCTTCATATGCGAGCAGCCCAGTGGACCCTATCCTCTTAGTGGACACAGGCCTTGGGTCGGCTAACGGACAAAATCAGAAACTCCACACATCTCATTTTGTCCCTACAATGGTGGCAATCACTGGAAAACCTTCTCATAGGCTCTCCTTTCCAGCAGCCTCTATGCCAAGCCACCCTAACAAAAGATGCGTCCAAGTTGGGTTGGGGGGTTCACTTGCACGATCTCTCAACTCAAGGTCTCTGGACCCCACAGGAGGCTTGTCTTCACATAAACCTCCTAGAACTCAGCCATTTTCCATGCTATCCAAGTATTTCAGGCCCATCTCAGCTACAAGACAGTTCTGGTCCAGACCGACAATCAAGTAGCCATGTTCTATGTGAACAAGCCGGGTGGAACAGGCTCTCTGTCGTTATGCAACGAAGCTTTGCGACTGTGGGCCCTCGCCAGAGAGCTTCAAATCCACCTTCTAGTGGTATATCTTCCAGGCATTCAAAATCTTTGGACAGACAAACTCAGTCGAATACTGCTGCCACACAAATGGTCTCTTCACTCAGACCAGCTTGCTCGAGTGTTTCGAATCTGGGGAATACCAGATATACACCTCTTTGCAAGTCCACAGAATGCCAAACTTCCCCGATTCTGTTCCAGAATTCCGGCTCAAAACTGTCAGGCAAGGGATGCTTTCCTCCTCCACTGGGGTCAGGACTTCCTCTATGCCTTCCCACCCATTCCCCTCATTCCCAAAACTTTGTTCAAGCTTCAGAGAGACAGAGGTCATATGATGCTCATAGCTCCACGTTGGCCACGGCAAACGTGATACCCTCTGCTTCTGTGTCTCTCTTAAGCCATACCTCTGGAGTTGGTATATGCTCCAGATCTTCTTTCCTAAGAGAACGGGACCCTATTGCACCTGAATCCCCAGTCCCTGCATCCCAGGGCCTGGTTACTGAAAGCCTAAGATTGCCGGATATCAACCTGTCTCAACAGGTAAAGGATATCCTTGTGGCTTCCAGAAAGCCTTCCACAAGGCGATCCTATGCCTTTAAGTGAAAGAGATTCTCTGTATGGTGTTCTCAAATGGGACTTAACCCCCATTCAGTGCCTGTGCAATCGCTTCTGGAGTATCTCCTCCATTTATCCAGATTCTGGTCTTAAAACCAATTCAGTAAGGGTCCATCTTAGTGCCATTGCTGCTTTTCTCTGGATGGACAACCTATTTCCTCTCATCCACTTGTAGCAAGATTTGTGAGAGGTCTACTCTTAACAAAACCTCCCACTAAGCCACCGCTGATGGCATGGGATCTGAATCTTGTTCTCGGGCAGCTCATGAAACCACCCTTTGAGCCTTTAGCCACTACAACTCTAAAGTTTCTTTCGTGGAAGGTCATCTTCCTAGTTGCCCTCACTTCTGCAAGATGCATCAGTGAGTTACAGGCCTTAGTGGCGGATCCTCCTTATACAAGATTTCACCATGATAAGGTAGTTCTTAGGACTCATCCTCACTTTATGCCAAAGGTGGTTTCACCTTTTCATTTCAACCAAGCGATTTACCTTCCTGTATTCTTCCCTAGGCCTCATGCCTCTAATGCAGAAAGGAACTTTCATACTTTAGATTGTAAAAGAGCCTTGGCTTTTTACCTTCAAAGAACTAAGCAACATAGAAAATCTTCTCAGCTTTTTGTTGCTTTTGATTCTAGTCATTTGGGACTTCCACTTTCCAAAAGAACTCTCTCTAGGTGGATTGCAAATTGCGTATCCTTTGCATATGAGAGTAAGGGACTTTCTCTCGAAGGCCATGTCACAGCTCACATTGTGAGAGCAATGGCAGCCTCTATGGCTAATCTTCGTTCTGTGTCCATTGACGACATCTGTAGAGCAGCCACTTGGGCTTCGGTACACACCTTTACAGCCCACTATTGCTTAGACAAGGACTACCGTTGGAATGCCTCATTTGGCCAGGCTGTTCTCCAGCATCTCTTTCAGACTTAGTACAACTCCTACCCCCCGTCCCGGGTTTCGATGCCAGAGATCCATGGGAGGAAGCATGACCCATCTCACCTTGGGTTTGCAGCTTGCTGGGGTCATCCACCTGGCATCTCTCGGCTGGGGTGTCCCCATATGTGAAGACTACATTCCTGCTTGTTCCTGGAGATAACGTAGTTACTCACCTGTAACAGGTGATCTCTGGGAACAGTAGGAATTAAGTCTTCACAACCCACCCACCTCCCCTGGGAGTTGTCTCTATCTCTCTCTCTCTCTTTGTCTACTTCTCTCCTTTGGTCTCAGCTATAAACTCAACTGAAGAGGGAGAGTTGGAAAGGCGGGAAGGCAGCACGCAGGCGCTGTGGGATGCTCCCAAAAGCTTTCCTATTGGACGCTGGGGAGCGTTCCTGCACAGGCTCCGTCGGTACCGATGATACCTATATGTGAAGACTTAATTCCTGCTTTCCCGGAGATCACCTGTTACAGGTGAGTAACTACGCTTTCTGTAAACTGCCAGAGTTAAATACTGGTCCCTTAGTTACATAACCTTAGTCTTTAAAAAAAGAAAATCTGAGTAGTTATAGGAACAATTAAGCTCATTATCATGGCAGTGTTTTCTAATGTATGATCGTCTGTTGTATTTCTGCAAATATAATAGTCAGAAATTTTCATTTTCAGAGCATTGTTCTTAATGACAAAGAGCAACTTTCAGCCTCCCAAGTTAAAAGATAAAATGAAATGGTAAGTAGTTATTTAACGCCATTAAAATGTGATTTGCTTTTATTTTAATTCATAATGCTCATCATTGCGTTTTGCTTTCCTTGTTTAAAGGTCTAATAGTTTTCATCATTTTGTTAAAATGGCACTTACAAAGAATCCCAAAAAACGACCTACAGCTGAAAAATTATTGCAGGTAAGTCTTTCTTTATATTTTGATTTTGATCAGAATTAGAACATGAAGTATTAGTTTCAGCCAGTCATTTGTAGGTTTCAACTGAGACCTGCTGGAATTGCTGAATTGACAAACAGGATGAAATCAGCCATGCTTGGGAGGACACCGGCTCTCAGGGCTCAAATATTTAGAAGGTATTTCTGATCATTTGTGTCAGTTCCCATGCTGCCACTACCTGACAGGGCCCCCAAGTCTCTTGTCTGAGCTTCCACATAGACTGCTTTCTTCTTGCTGTTACATTTTTTGACATATTCAGCAACCCCTGCAGTAGTTTCATGTGATACAGATGTAATTGGAAACTGTCTGTCACTGACGCCCACATGATCTGCTATGAGTGCTGGAGCCCAGCCATGACATCCTCAACTGTCTTCACTGTGCATAGATGTCTCTGAGCGCTCAATAGTATGGACCTTCAAAATAGAGGCTCTGCAGCCCTCATGTTTTCTGCTTTTACAAAAATGAAATGATAAAAGTAAGAGGGATTTGTTAGGAACTGGGGAATATTCTGGGGATTGGAGGGGCTGTTCCGAAGGGATGGGCTTCACCTTAACTGGGATGGATCCAGACTGCTGGCATTAATCTTTAAAAAGGAGATAGAGCAGCTTTTAAACTAGATAATAGGGGAGAGCCGACAGTTGCCCAAGAGCGCATGGTGTGGAACAATGTATCCTTGAAGGATACTACCAAAAAAATGAAGTTAAGGCACACCAGCAGAGAGGTTCCAACAAAGACAAAGGAAGCCCAAATGCCCTTGAGTACAGAGCAGACAGAGCTTTAAAGATTCCAAATTGCCCCTGCCTACCAATAACCAGATTAATATGAATAAAATACAATCTCTAAAATGCTTGCATGCAGATGCTAGAAGTCTAAAAAATAAGATGGGAGAGTTAGA
Source organism: Ichthyophis bannanicus (assembly GCA_033557465.1). NCBI lineage: Eukaryota > Metazoa > Chordata > Amphibia > Gymnophiona > Ichthyophiidae > Ichthyophis > Ichthyophis bannanicus. The sequence continues at coordinate 127,747,612 of CM066033.1, forward strand.
ATATATAGCACTAAATGAGAAGTTAAATATGATTGGTATCTCAGAGACATGGTGGAAGGAGGACAACCAGTGGGACACTGAGATACCTGAGTACAAACTATATCATAATGATAGAGCTGATCAAATTGGTGGAGGAGTTGCGCTCTATGTTAGAGAGGGCATTGAGTCACAAAAGATTAAAGTTTTGCAGGAAACAAAATTCGCTGTAGAATCTCTATGGATTGAAATTCCATATAAAAAGGGGAAGGCAATGGCAGTGGGGTGGTACTATCGACCGCCTGGCCAGAATGAACAAATGGATGATGAAAAGCTCAAAGAAATCAAGGAAGCTAACAAAAGTTACAGAACAGTAATAATAATGGGTGATTTCTATTTCCCCAGTATTGACTGGGTCAGTGTCAAGGCAGGACATGGCTAGGGAGATAAAGTTTCTAGATGAAATAAATGACTGCTTTTTGAAGCAGATGGTTCATGAACCGACCAGAGGGGAAGCCATTTTGGACTTAGTCCTTAGTGGAACACCAGATCTGGTGCAAGAGATAAGGGTGTCAGGGCCACTTGGCAATAGCATGATCGCGTTTGATTTAATTAATGGAGGAGGGATGGTAATGAAATCCACAGTATTACCGTTTAACTTTCAAAAGGGAGACTATGATAAAATGAGGAAAATAGTTAAGAAAAAACTAAAAGGAGCAGTTGCAAAGGGTAAAACTTACATAAAGCTTGGGTGGTGTTTAAAAATATTATCTTGAAAGCCCAGACCAGCTGTATTCCACGCTTTAAGAAAAATGGAAGGAAGTCAAAAAAACTGCCAGCATGGTTTAAAGGTGAGGTCAAAGAGGCTGTTGTTGCCAGAAAAGCATCTTTCCGGAAATGGAAAAAAGAGCCAAATGACGAAAATGGGGAACAGCACAAACACTGACAAGTTAAATGCAAGGCATTGATAAGGCAGGCAAAGAGAGAATTTGAGAAGAAGCTTGCTGTGGCAGCAAAAACGCATAATAAAGACTTTTTCAAGTACATTCGTAGCAAGAAACCTGTGAGAGTCAGTTGGACCATCAGATGATAGAGAGGTAAAAGGGGCAGTATCATAAAGAACAAAATTACTAAACATGTAGATAGTCATGGTTTAATGGGAGACAGCTAACATGGCTTTAGACAAGAAAGATCTTATCTTACTAATCTGTTACGTTTTTTTGAAGGTGTGAATAAACAGGTAGACAAAGGTGAGTCAGTTGATATAGTATATCTGGACTTTCAGAAAGCCTTTGACATGGTCCCTCACCAGAGACTTTTGACAAATCTTAAAAAGTCATGGTATAGGAGGCAGTGTACTATTGTGGATGAGGAGCTGGTTAAAAGATAGAAAGCAGAGGGTAGGGCTAAATGGCCAATTTTCCCAATGGAAAAAGGTGAATAGTGGAGTACCCCAGGGATCTGTGCTGGGTCCGCTTCTTGTTGACATATTCATAAATTACCTGGAAAAGGGAATAACGAGTGAGGTTATCAAATTTTCAGATGACCCAAAACTATTTTAAAGTTGTTACAAGCCAAGAGGATTGTGGAAAATTGCAAGAGGATCTCGATAAATTGTAAGACTGGGCATCCAAATGGCAGATGAAATTTAATGCGGAGAAGTGCAAAGTTATGCACCTAGGAAAGAACAACCCAAACTATGGTTACATGATGCAAAGTTCCACACTGGGAACCATCACCCAGGAAAAAGATTTAGGCGTCATCGTGGATAACATGTTAAAACCCTCGGCTCAGTGTGCAGCGGCGGCCAAGAGAGCAAATAGAATGCTAGGTATCATAAGGAAAGGAATGGAAAATAAAACAAAGGATATTATAATGCTTCTGTATCGTTCCATGGTGCGACCACACCTTGAATACTGTGTGTAATTCTGGTCGCCGTATCTTAAAAAGGATATAGTGGCGGGACAAGATAGCGGACACGCGTTAATCGCTGTCTGTTCGTGTTTGCTTTCCTATATAATTTTCGATTACCTTTGCTCAGATGCCTAGGAAACGTAAGGCAAAGCATTGGGAGCTTCCCAAGCACACGACGGTGGTGAATACGGGGCCAATCGATTCTTTTGTGCGGCCCGTTGGTGCTGGTTTGCATCAGGAGCAGAGCTCGCTGAGGGCGATGGAGGCGGAAGGAGGCCTCTCATGCCCTTCTGAGCTGCAGGTCACTCTAAGCCCTGACGCCCGAAGCCCGCCAGAGCAGCCGACAGCGCCAGTCGTGGGAGCAGCAGAGGCCGAGTCTCTGAGGATAGAGAGACTTGTAGCCGTATGGTCGACGTTGCCGGTGACCTCAGCGGAGGTGTTGATTCCCTCTGCTGAGTTGGCTGGTGTGGAGAAGTTGTCACCTGCTACTGGAGAGCCCCCGACGGTTTTGGATACTGTGGTTGGATTGGGCACTCGTTTTCAAGTACCGGCTCAAACTGTTCTTCTTCGCCCTGATGTTGTTACATTGGATACCTTGTGGGATGGCCTTAGGGCGTTAGAAACCTCCTTTACGTCTCAGTTTTCTGCTATGTATGAGGTTTTTCCCTCTTTGGCTCAATTGGTCATGCAGCAGAAGCAGGAGTTGGCGGATATCTCTTCCAAGGTTGCCCAGATGGAGGTTAAAATTGAGGACGCTGTTACAATTCCAGGTACTGTTGTTAAAGATTTATCCATAATCCATGGGAAAATAGAAATGCTAGAAAATTCGGTCTGCAAGAGGAATCTGCGCTTGTTGAATTTTCCTTGTGTTCCAGCTACCTCGCCAAAGGATTTATTTAATACCTACGCTACTTCTATTTTGAAAATTCCCTTGAAATCGGTTCTTCCTTTGGCAAGGGTTTTCTATTTGCCAACAGCCAAGCGCAAGACCCATGGTGTTTCCTCTCCAGCTCATTCACCCCCAATGGATTCATTGGATCTGACTGGGTTCTTGGAAACCACCGATCCCGCATATGTTCCTAGAGCAACCCTGCTGCTGACGGTTGCTTTCGATTCTGATCGTGATTTCCTTTTGAAATTATATTTCAAAGTTAGAAATGTGCTATTTATGGGGGGTGTAGTTAGGATGTTTCCTGACGTCTCAAAAGCCACACAGAAACGTCGACAGCAGTTTTTATTGCTTCGACCCCAGGTTTTACAGCTGCTTGGCCTTTTCTTCCTTAGATATCCCTGTCGTCGTTTAATTAAATATCAAGGCGTTAGTTATACTTTCTTTGAGCCTTCCCATTTAACCCAGTTTATAGTCGGTCGGAGTGCTCTTCTATCTTAGCATAATTCGGGAGTTAGTAATATACAGCACCTTCATGTGTCATATTTCTTTAAATATTTTCTTTGGATGTGTGACTTGCCTGCCCCCAAAAGACTTGTGGGCTAGTGAATTTTACTTTATTGACTTTTGTGAGTTAAGAGTTTCTCTTATGTTATGATTGATTTTCTTTTGTATATTCTTTACTGTAACAAGTGTGTATCTTGCGAGTTTATTATGAAATTGCATAAATAATAAAAAAAAAAAAAAAAAAAAAAAGGATATAGCATTATTAGAAAGGTACAGAGAAGAGCCACCAAAATGGTAAAGGGGATGGAAGGATACTCCTATGAAGAGAGGCTAAAAAGGTTAGGACTCTTCAACCTGGAAAAGAGACGGCTGAGGGGGAGATATGTTAGAGGTCTTAATTAATGAATGGAATGGAACAGGTAAATGTAGATCGATTGTTTACCTCATCAGAATATAAAAAGACTAGGAGACATGCAATGAAGCTACAGGGTAACCTATTTAAGACTAATAAAAGAAATATTTTTCACTCAACGTAAAATCAAACTCTGGAATTTGTTGCCGGAGGATGTAGTAAAAGCCGTTAGTGTAGCTGGGTTTAAAAAAGATTTGGAGAAGTTCCTGGAGGAAAGGTCCATAAACCATTATTAAAAGGGACCCAGGATATCACTGCTTGACCCAATACAAGCACTGAGGAACCTGTGTCTTTTGGGGAGACTACTAGGTAGTTATGACCTAGATTGGCCACTGTTGGAAACAGGATACTGGGCTTGATGGACCTTGGTCTGACCCAGTATGGCATATCTTATGTTCTTATGATGGTTAGTCAGAAGAGTGAGTGCCACTTCACAATGAAGGTGTGAGTCCTTCTTAAAGGAGTGGTGGATGAAAAGATATCATGGAGAAGAACCTTCCAAAAGAACGAGGTTGAATCCCATGTCCGTGCAATCCTTATTGCAGAGATCCTCTGTGCTGAGAAGGGCACTGAAAGATAGCTGCAAAGAATTTAAGTACTTAAGCTAGACATGACTGCAATAAGTAAGAGATCTTCTATGAATTTCACCAGTAACACTGGTACTAGAGGTTGTTCAGAGTCGGCTGCCTCTATTCCATGAGGAATAAATGAGGCGGCAGCTCCTGGGAAAGTAGATACCTCCAGGGCCCACTTTGCCTGCCTCAACCATGGGGGCACAACCTAGGACTGCACCTTAATATGTGGACAAACAGGGTGTCAAGATTCTGATGCAATAGCCCTTGGAGTGGCTTTTCTCCCAGCAAAGGTGAGGAGCCTTTCTCAGTATAATAATTCTCATACTTGGATCACTCCTGGAAGTGTTCTGCACAAAGATCTAATAGGAAACACTGTCATGGATAGCTCCATATGCCATTTCTGGAGTACCCCCTAGCCAGTCTTTCTTCAGGATATCCACAATGCATATGTATAAGAGAGAACTGCATCTTTTGCATACAGCTCTATCTTACACATATTCATTGTGGATATGATAACCAGATTGCATAGGGGATACTCTAGGAAGGGCTTGAGAAACACTGGTTCACAGGACTACTTTCAGACGCCCTCATCCATTCTACTAAGGAGCACATCTCTGCAGGAGAATTAGTCCTGTTCTAAATTTACTTGAAGGATGGCAAAGGAAATAAGTCCCCCTTAAACGATAGCATGAATATTTTAGCTTACTGCAATATATAAATGCTCCCAAAGAATTGGTGTTGCCGTCACATAGGCTGCTGCAAGATCTGTAAAGCAGAATATCAGAACACAGCATCTTGCACTCTGATTTCCAGAAAATTGGACCTAAAATAGAGTACAGTCTGGCTAGGGTTTAATATAGTGTCATTGCTAGATCATTAAGTGGTGGTAGATTTGCCCTGAAGATGAAGTGTTTAAAAAAAACATTCAAATATGGCACCTGGCAAAGACCCCAAGATGCTGGATCTTATAGGAAAGGAAGTGTTCCAAAGTTTCATGCTGCACTTAGGATTAGCAGTGCATCAGCTATATTTATTTATTTATTTAATGTCTCTTCTATACCGTGCTCTTTAAAAATCAGTGCGGTTTACAGGTAACAGATTTGTGCAGTGCAGGCAGGCCTACACTGGACTTACAATAAACAGGGAAATTATATACAGGGTTAACAGGGTAACTATGTACAAGGTAACTTGCTGTCATATGTTATGAGGGCAACTCGACACTATTTACACATTGGCTCAGCTATATACATGGTGACAGGCAGGGGAGTGTACCTCTACCCATCGAGGGGATTGGGGTCTAGCGGGCTGGGCTGTAGACTCGTGGAGTGGCTGTGTTGGGGGTGTCCACCTGGGTCTAGAGTGTGACTGACTGCGGGCTATCCTCAGGTTCGGTGTAGTGCTGGAGGAATAGATAGTGCTTCAATGCCTTCCTAAACTGGGCGAGGTCATTGATAGCCCAGGTGGCAGGGTGTTCCAGCCTGTGGGTGCATATAGGATGAAAGCTCTGTTTCTAGTTGCCTGCGAGCATTTTATGATCGCCCTCGGGAGTTTCAGGGTATTGACGGTGGCTGATCTCCTTACTCTGTTGAGGGGGTTGGTCTGTATGAGTTCTGTAAGAGAGGTGGAGGAGCACTTGTTGATGGCTTTGTAGGTCATAATTAGAGCCTTAAAGGAGTGGACTGGGAGCCAATGCAGGTGCTTCATAATTGGGGTTATATCTTCCCTCCTGGAGGCTCCATGCAGGATTCTGGCGGCTGCATTCATTACCAGTTGCAGAGGATTCGGTGTGTTTTTCGGGAGACCGTGTAGTATGGTGTTCGTGTAGTCGAAATGTGGAATTACTAGTGCCTGGTAGACTGTCCGGAAGTCTTCTGGCTCAAGCAGCTGTTGCAGGTGGCGAGGCGTCCGAATTTTGTTATAGATTGCCTTGACCATGTTGCTTATTTTGGGCCTTCATATTGAGCTGTTGATCCAGCGCAGTATGTGGCGCAGTACATACACTTCTGTCATAAAACATAAAAGCAGCTGCGCAAACTATTCTCCATTTGAGAGACAGGTTAATGGAACAATTATCAAGTGCTGAAGAATGAAGGAAATGCCTTAGTAGATCTACTTATGAACTTTGATACTTAAGCAAGAGCCTCCTCAGTTGTGGTACCTCCTAGGCATGCCCGACACGAGAGGAAACTACAGCAGGACGACTGCACACTGCTGGGGATTCCATGCCACCAAGCAAGCCTAGAATGCCATGTCCCGAGCCCGATCGCAGCATGCAGCCGCTAAATCAGAGACACTACAGCAGAGGAAGCGGAGGTAAGACCCTCCCCCTCTAACACGTCACTCAGGTAACGGGAACTTTAAATTACTCCTCCTCACCAAAGGGCCCTTGGGCATGAAACTTAGCGGTATACACGAAAAGAAAACAAGTCCTCCACTCTTACTGTGAGCAGGAAGCACACCCCGCAAACAACAAAGAACACAACAATTTCCTATTTGACACATGCAGCAAAGAAAACACTATGGAACTGAAGGTATATATGTCTCCATACTGCATACTCTCTACTACTGCTATTAACAAAGATGTGCTCACTCACTCCACAACCGCAAAATATCCCAATCATTCATCAGCAGAATGACATTAAAAACAGAATTTCCAGGAACAAGCAGGAATCTAGTCTTCACATATGGGTGAGGTCTTTACTGACAGATCACGCACGGGAACACTCCCCAGCATCCAATAGGAAAGCCTTTGGGAGTATTCCACTGTGCCTGCATGACGCTCTCCCAACTCCTTCTCTTCAGTTCTTCTTTTTTCACGGAGTCATCATGAAAAAATTCCTGTCACCACAGAGAAATCTTTTTAATAGTGCTTCTGCCTTTCCGTTCACCTACCAGCATCGTATATGCGATTCCGTTATGATGTTTTTGTCTTTTTCGTTTTACGTCAAACTTTTTTCAAACTTTTTTTGATTAGGTCTTAAGCCTACCATCTTCATGATGGAGAAACCCACCAGCGGTTTCAAAAGTGTACCAAGTGCTCCAGCACCATCTCAGCCACAGACATGATTGGTGCTTAAAATGCCTTTGTCCTGATCATGTACCAGATGCCTGTTCAACCTGTCAGCTCATGACCAAGAGGGGTCTGGGGAACAAGGCCTGAAAATATGGAGAACTTTTTTCCCAGATGCAATATCCCTGGCATCCACATCCTTGAAGGCTTCGTCATCTTCCCAGGCATCTAAGGTATCCAAGAGCTCCAAACATGGAACAGTATCCAAAAAGGACTCGCACAAAAAGTCGAGATCCCCATCGAAAACACCCTGGGATTTGAAGGAGAGGTCTCGAGAAAGGCGAGAATCGAAGGAGAGGTCCCACGAATCAAGGGAGAGGTCCCCACTCTGAACACAGAAACTCTCAGATTCTGGCCACCCAGCCAAGCATCCCCGGTGGGAAGAATCATCCTCCAAAGCCCCCATGGGGGGATCTGGGAGGCTCCCGAGACATTGATCTCCGGAGAGCCCTCTGTTCCGTGTTCTGGTACGGTGGCAGCTAACCCCGTTCTATCATTGGACCAGACAGCGGCAACCTACTTGGACCAGCATATGCTGTCCATGAAAAGGGTATTAGCTGCACTCCTCACAGCATCGGTCTCAACAGCACCGAAAACTCAGAGTGCCTGCATCGACATCAGTATTGGTACCGATATCCGGTGCTCCCAGTCTCTGCACTCCAGTCCCGACTCCGAGACCGAAACCGGGCACTGTATCGACCAGGTTGGTACCGGCTGCGTCTGAGGCACACATGCCTCTCTCAGGGCAGCACCACGAGGACAAGGATGACTCTCAGTATCGACGACACCAATCCCAAGAGCATAGAGACCATCGATACTCGCCAGACTCAGAGTACGAGTCCTCTGATTCTGATCATCACTCCTTTGACTCCATCGAGTTCCAGGAGGTTGTCTCGGAATCTTCTCCTTCCAGTATCAGTATCTGCAGGAAGTCACTGCTGAAAGGGCATGTCCTTTTAGGAATTCATCCAGGGCATGGTGTCTGGCTTATCTATTACAGCTGCAGCAGAACCAGAGCCAAGGACAGAGGTACTGGAAACCTTCCAGTATCCAACTGCTCCAAAGGAAGCTGCTAGCCGACTGGTACATCGCACATTACACAATCTCATGCTTCATATATGGGAAACCCCCCTTATGGTGTAACCTGTCTGTAGGAGACTGGATACCATGTTCCAAGTACTGGACTGCCCAGGCTTTCAGAAGCTGCAACTACCACACCATTCTATGGTAGATGAATCAGCGATGCGCAGAATAAAGAGTGGCAAGAACCACTCCTTGATGCCCCTGGACAGGGAATCAAGAACTCTCTATTTCTTTGCATGCTGTTCTTTCCAGGCTTCAATGTTAGTAAGTAGGATTAACTCCTACACCCTCTACGTGAGCATGTTCCCCAAGGAAATTAACAAGGACGGGGAAGAATTCCTCCCATTTCTTCCTGAGGAGAAAAGATGTGCTTACCAGACTCTCTTGAAATATAGCCAAAATGTCTCAAAGTTTGTCAACAGAGCTGCCTTCAATGCATTTGAGTCCAGCAGCAGGGTCTCTGCAATAGCCATAGGGGCTCGTAGACTAGCATGGCTTCAGACCTAGAACAATGGGTTCAGGACAAACTAGGCAACTATCCCCCTGTTGTGTTGAGGGGCTGTTTGTAGAGAGTTGAGGTTGTTGGTAGGGAGTCCTTGGTAAATTGCAATAGTCAAGGTGGGGGATCTGTACCCCACAGTCAGCTCCAGGTTTTGTCTTTGTTGATGTTATAGAGCTTTTCCATCATTATCTTCCACCAATGGAGTCAATTTGATTTTTTAAAAATCCATTGGATGAAGTCCATGTGTACAGTTGTTGCTTGCATTGCTGGAAGAAGGTGTTTGAGATGAATAGATCGTTGGTTTTGCAGAATTCTATCACTTTCTCCAGCTTCATTTCTGTTGCCAAGTCCATATTTTCCAACCACTTTGCCACCGCCTTTGTTGCCAACTTTTGCGTTGCAATCACCCATGGCTATCAGGATATCCTGTTTGCATGTTCTGTCAATTTCAGCTTGTACTTCTTCATAGAACTCATCAACTTTGGTCCTCTTTGCAGCTTTGTTGGGGCATATACTTGAATTATAGTTGTGTTGATGGGTATTCCTCATAGACAAATAAAAATTAAGCATTCACTGATTGCATTGTCATTCATTACAGTTCTTGCAAGTTTCTTCTTAATTATAAATGCAACACCATTTCTTGTTTGTCTTTCATTTCCAGCATAGGTAGACCGTATGATCATTAGATGTTCATACTGGCAAATACATATGCATTTGCTTTTGACAAAAGGCTCCACATTCAGCAGAGCCTTTTGTGAAATATAGGGAGAACTGAACACCTCTACCTGGATGTTCCCAGTCTTACCTCAACATTCTGTGCAAAATAGGATTTCACGTCTCTAGCTATTCTGCTGTGAATTGGCTGAGATTTTGTAGCAGGTTCTTTTTTGCCTCCTGACATCAGTATCACCATTTTCTCCAGTTTCTTCTTTGAAAGGATCAACAGAACATAGTTGGATGACCACAGACCTGCCTGTTCTTTGTCTCTCGGGATGCATTTCCAGTGCCTGCTGTTTCATAGTAATATAGTATATGATGGCAGATAAAGACCAGTGTGGTCCATCTAGTCTGCCCAGCAAGGCTTCAAGAGTAAGTGCACCTGCAGCTACGTGCAGGTCACCCCTCCCCAAGCCTTTGTTTAGGGGTATACCCACCGCTCCGTGTAGGTCACCCCTATTTGTTGAGATATAAGAAATAGTTATGTTTGTTTTGATTTTATACTGTTGCTATAAAGCAGGGGTGAATGCCTGAAGAACAGCTGTGAAGCGGGTGTGCGGCTTGAAACACTACTAGTGTCGTGTGAATCCTGTCTCTATTTTGTTGGAGGAGATTTACCATCATCATGTGGTTGCCATGCAGTTTATGAGGAGATTGCGGATCCCGGTTTGGAAGAATGGCAGTGGAGCTGGTTATTGATGTGGCATCCCCTCCTTATTATCGGTCCAGCTAAGTACTTTTTTCTCTCTGTATCTTTGTTAATATCAGTGAGAAGGACTGAGATGTTTGAAGGCTGTTTGTGTCCTTTTCAGCCCTGAGATTGGAACGATACTGGACTTTACCTTAATTGATACTGACGGCAGCAAGTGCTGTTTGGTCGGGCTTTTAGGCCGATATTAGGCCATGTTTAAATTGATTAAAATGGAGGGTTCACTTCGAGAAAGGAAAAGTTTCTTTTCACAGTGAACGATCCGACAAAAATGACATCATATTGAGGAGTTTTGGGGTGTATTTTGGTGGGACACTGTTTAGGAAGTTAGGTGGTAGTTCCTGAGGATTGGTAGGGGAATCAAGTTTTGTTTTGGAATATATTGGGGTTGATTTCCATGGGTGTAGAATATTAGGATAAAGCAGGGGTGGGCAATTCTAGCCTTCGTGCACCACAATCCAGCCTGGTTTTCATGATGTCCCTAATGAATATTCATGAGATCTATTTGCATCCACTGGCTTCCATTGTATGGAAATAGGTCCATGAATATTCATTAGGGACATCATGAAAACCAGGCTGGATTGTGGTGCACGAGGGCCGCAATTGCCCACCCCTGCTATAAAGGGATCCACTGTGCCTATCCCATGCCATTTTGAATTCTGTCACTGTATTTGCCCTCGCCACTTCCATTGGGAGGGCATTCCAAGCATCCACCACCCTTTCAGTGAAGAAGTATTAACTGACATTGTCTTTCAGTTTACCCCCCTTGCAGCTTCATGTAATGCCTTCTAGTTTTACAGCTTCCCCATCTTTGGAAGAGGGTTGTTTGTTCTAAGTATTAAAGGTCTGAATCATATCTCCCTTGTCCCTCCTCGCCTCCAGAGTGTACATATTTAGGTCTTCAGATCTCGTCTCATACGTCTTCTGACACAGACTCCAAATCATTTTGGTCGTTTTCCTCTGAACCGTTTCCAGTCTTTTTATATCCTTTGCGAGATATGGTCTCCAAACTGAAAATATTCCAAGTGAGGCCTCATCAGTGACTTGTACAGTGGCATTAGTACCTCTTCCTTTCCTATGTAGATAATTGAAGAATTCTATGAGAGTGGAGGTTCATTTGGAATTTTGACACTTAGTAAAATATGTACAATCTAATAAAGCTTTTAATTAGTTGTGAGTGAATTTTTCTTTTGTCTTTGTTTTTACTAATGTAGTTCACTAATTTCTTTTATATGTTATGATTGTTTATCAATTGTTTTGTCATATGTCTACTAAAACCGTAACTAAAAAAAAAATGTAAGAATGTCTGAATTCTGAGAGCTTTTCAAGTCTGACACAAACACTTTAAGTGTTCTTGCTCCAACACAGCTTGGAATATTGAGTGTTATATCACACGATGTTTGGGGAAGATGTATTCACCTTTTGCTAAAAGGATTGCCAGCAGGCTGCTAGTTTAAAGTTTAACCATGCCTGAGCAATTCCAGGAATCATCTTGAGTTTGTATACAGCTATACGTTTGGGAATTTGAACTGATACTTTTCATGAAATATCTTTGGGTTTTTTTTCTCTGCAAAATCTCTGCTGTTGCAGAAGAATTATTAAGCAAATGTGGTTTGTCATCTGATTGCAAGATAACTAAAGGCAAATTAGGCTTGGGTTTCCCAAACCAAATTAACATTTAAATGGTTGTTAGCTAGGGAGTGTTAGCAGGTTGTCCCTATGTGGAAAGGAGAGAAAGTGGGGTTACTTACCTGTAACGTAGGTTCTCCTTGGACAGCAGGATAAGTCAGCCACATCTGGTGACATCAGCCGACGGCGCCATGGGACGGAATGCTCTCCTATAGCTCAGAAAGGCTAAGCCTTTATGAACATGCCCTAGTGTCCTCACCCCTGGGCCTGCCCTTACCTGGCTCAGTTTTTCTTCGTTCACCCTGCCTTCAGGACAGAATCCCAGCTTTCCTAACAACCACCCTTTAATCATGGATAAAGAAAAGAAAACCAACAAACCTGGATTCAAAAAGTGTCCCAAATGAGGAAGGAAGATGAATGCTGTAGACACCCATGATCGCTGCATCCGCTGCCCAGGGGAAGCTCACCACGTGGAGGACTGCCCTCACTGTATTTCTCCAGCACACTCCTAGGATTGCTGTTTTTTTATTTTTTCCTAAAACTCATTTTACCTGACCTGGAAGGTTCTATTTTTTTTTTTTTTTGGTACAAGTCACTTCAGTATGCAGAATTTGAAGAACTTCAGGTTTCATAGCCTTTGCTTATTCCTGACAGGGTTTAACCGTAGAGGCTCATAATGCCTGGATAGCGGATGCATTAATAACTCACCTAAGATCATCCTTTCATAAGGAGATATGCAAAGCTGTGACATTTTGGACAGTCACAACTCATGATTATGTAAACAGACTTCTGATGCAGCTGCAAGTTTGGGTAAAAAGTGTAGCTCACCAGTCGCACTAAACCAGCCATCTCTCCCCTTCAACAGCATTTGTTCCTCAGTCAAAGCTAAATTAATATAATTGAGGAAAGTCAAGGACTGTTATAGCATGGGAACTGTCACATAGTGAAGGGAAAGTCACTGCCTTTTCCAGAAAACACTGAAAGATTTCATCCATTCAGTACAAATAAGTGATATTTCTGTCTTGTACAACAGTAATTGCTGTCATCTCCAGGAACAAGCAGGAATGTAGTCTTCACATATGGGTATCGTCGGTACCGACGGAGCCTGCGCGGGAACGCTCCCCAGCGTCCAATAGGAAAGCTTTAGGGAGCATCCCACAGCGCCTGCGTGCTGCCTTCCTGCCTTTCCCAACTGTCCCTCTCCAGTTCTTCGTTTTCCGCGGAGCCGACAGGTCGCACATCCTGTCGTAGTGTGTTGCCTGTGGAATGATGTCAAAAAGAGGCCGGCAAAACCGAGCTGCTAGGCTCAGCACCCTTTTTCCCTCCGATGTAGCCTCCGTGGCATCGACGTCCTCCAGGGCTTTATCCTCCTCCCATGGATTTCAGGTAACTAAACATAAATCTAGCTGGTCCTCAAAGGGTAGATCTCCTTCTAAACATCGAGATGCCTCTGGCGTTGCCCTTGAGGGACTTTCACCGGCAAAATTGCCCCGGCAGGAGGCTTCGGCTTCCAAAGCACTAACGGGGCTCCAGGATGTTCTCGAGGCTTCAAACTCGGCAGAACTACTGGTGCCATGCTCTGGGGGGTTCCAGCTGCTTTAACCGGCACCGATAGCCAAGCATCAGCAGCGTCGATAGACCAGAGATTCTTGGCTATTGAACGCAGTCTGGCGGCTCTTCTCACAGCCTCGATGCCCCTGAAACCGCTTCAGACAATTCAACCAGTACCGGCACCGACTGCATCGACATCGTCAGGTATTCTACCGGGGCCGAGTCATGCGTCTCTATCCGGCATCGACAAGTTGGTACCGGACCACTCCGATGCCAACTTCGATTGGTACCAGTACCGTGCCTTGCACAATCACCCGGATCGGAGATACTTCGAATCCTTGGATGAGTCTGAAGACTCCGAAGGCTCTGCCGATACCAGAGTACTTCTTCCCAAGGATGCCTCTTCTCCTCAGCGTAGGATGTCTCCATCAGAGGATATGTCCTTTCAGGATTTTATCCGAGATGTGGCCCGAGGTCTTTCCATCACAGTGGCTCCTGAAAAAGAGCCTAGGGCAAAGGAATTAGAAATCCTGCAGGACCCTAAAGTTTCCAAGGAGGCAGCTACCTTACCTATTCATGAGATCTTGCATGATTTTATGTTAAGGATGTGGGAAACACCTCTAACCACATCTCCTCATTCTCGAAGACTCGACACCATGTATCAAGATCCTCCTTGTCCTGGGTTTCAGAAGAATAAATTACCACACCATTCCATGGTGGTGGAATCAGCCATGAGCTGGATGAAGAATGCAAAAAGGCATGCATCTAATCCTCCAGGATGTGAGTGTAGGACTCTTGACGCCTTTGGACGTCGATCCTTCCAGGTTTCCATGCTTTCTGCCAGGATCAGTTCCTATATCTTGTATATGGGAATGTTCCTTAAGGAAGTCACAGGAGACTTAGAGCTTATGAGCCCTCTCCTTCTTGATGATAAAAGGCAAGATTATCTTACTCTTGTTAAACATGCTCAGGATGTTTCCAAGTTTGTGAATCGTGCAACCTTAGACTGCTTTGAATGCATAAGCCAAGGTGCACGTAGAAGTGCCTGGCTCCAGGCATCTGACTTAGAAATCTGGGAACAGGACAAACTTGGGAATATACTTTGCATAGGAGAGAATCTCTTTGGCAAGAATTGGCAGGAAAAAGCTAATGAGAGAGATGCTGACAATATCGCTTTGGATAGATTGTCCAAATCTACAGCTGATCCTATGAGGAAAAGATCCTCTAAGAAACCATTCTTCAGCAAGAAGAAGAGGTTTTGTCCCTCCTATACCCAGCAGGGACATCATTCACGTCAGTCTGCACAAAAGGGACAGCAGCAACAACCTAGGCTACAAAGGAAGCCAAAAGCAGCTAAGCCTCAACCTGCTCAGCAGACTCAGCCTCCACAGGGGCTTTGACTACTATCTAGAGAACTTTGCCTTCCTGGCCCTAAACGGCCCAGAACCCTCCACCAACCCAGGAAGGTTATGTCATTTTGCCCCCAGATGGTGTCAGATAATAGCATAAAATTGGACTCTGTCTATTGTACGAGAGGGGTACAAGCTTCATTTCCTCAGCATGCCCCCTCCTACAATAGTAAGACAGTTCAATTCTCAGACCTCTCCTAATGACCGGTTAGGTCAAGAAGTCACAATGCTTCTTGCTCAAGGAGCAATACCAGAGATGCCCATTCCCCAGCAGGGTGCAGGGTTTACCCCCCCCCCCCTATATCCTTATTCCAAAGAAAACAGGGGGACACAGACCTATTTTAGATCTCAGAGAATTGAACAAATTCCTGTTCAGAGAGAAGTTCAAAATGATTTCTCTAGGAACTCTGCTGCCATACCTTCGGAGTCAGGATTGGCTTTGTTCTCTAGATCTCAAGGATGCGTACACTCATGTTCTCTTCCATCCAACTCACCAAAAGTTCCTTTGATTCCTGTTTCAAGGGAAGCACTACAAATACAGGGCTCTTTCTTTTGGCCTGGCCTATGCACCAAGGGTGTTCACAAAATGCATGGCTATAGTAGCAGTATTTCTCCGCACCCTGGGAATATTTGTCTTCCCTTACTTAGACGACTGGCTCATTCAAGCCCTTTCAGAGCCAGAGGCCAGGGTTGCTCTGTCTCGCACAATACGCATCCTTCAGTATTTGGGACTTGTCATAAACTTCCCAAAGTCCAACCTTGCTCCCACTCAATCCCTACAGTTTATAGGAGCTCTTCTGGATACCAGACAGACAAGGGCCTTCCTTCCACAGCCCCGCTGCCTTCGCATTGTGCAGTTCTCCAGGACCAAGCAGGAATCAGTCCTCACTTATGGGTGACGTCGGCGCCGACGGAGCCCTCGCGGAGCAATTTTCCCCAGCTTTCAAAGAAAGCCTTTGGGAATTGCAGCGCGCATGCGCGGTCGTCTTCCCGCCCGAGGGTGCCATCTTAGCCAGTCTTCTTTTTTCCGCGGAGCCCTGCAGACGTCCCCGTCTTGTCCCTGCGAAAAAGTTGATTTTCCTCTTTATTTTATACTTTTTTCTTTCGGTTCGACGCCGATCGTTTTCCCGCCCGGACTCGCGACGCCGGTCTCGAGTCCTCTAGCGTTTTTTCGGTTTTTCTGACTTAGTCAGCTTTCATTTTCGTTTTCCCTGGCAGCCCGGTCCTTTGACCTCGCAGGGGCCCTTTTTCCCCCGATGGCTGCCAGTGGCTTTAAGCGGTGTGGTCGGTGTGACCGAAATATGTCACTAACCGACACACACGACTTTTGCCTCCGCTGCTTGGGCCCGGATCATGAGGAACTGATCTGTGGGCCCTGCAGCAAACTGTCCTCGAAGGCGTTGAGAAGTCGGCGGCATCAGCGCGAGAGAATCTTCGCTGACCCCAGCCGTACCCGGACCTCGTCGGAGGCCTCCGTGTCAAAGGGCTCCAGCTCGGACCGTCGCCGGAGCTCCTCCGACCGGGGTTCTCCCTCCGGGGACCATCGTCGGAAGGAAAAACCCGCGAGGGCGGCGTCGGTGGACGCTCCTGGCTCCGCGAGGGCCAGGTCGCATAGCCCCGACAGCCGCCCCGGGTCCTTGGAGAAGGAACATCTCCCGAAGCGACCTCGCCTGGAGTCGGAGATGCCTGCCCGGGTAAGTCCTGTAGTCCTTCTGGACTCGCCTCCGCGACAGCCGACGTCGGGCCCGACGCCGTCGGGGCCCGAGTCGGGGGCTGCTGGGTCACCTGAGCTCGGACTCAGGTTGACGGCCTTGGAGAGCAGACTGTCTGCCTTCATGGACCAGCAGCGGGCACTGCTCGCTGGCCTCGCTGGCACCGCTGCCCCGACCGCCGGGACGTCGACGTCCAAGTCGACCCCGGAGACCGAGCCGATCCTCGAGTCAATGAGAACTCGAGTCGATCCTCGGTCGAGGTCACCCTCGGCCTCCCGTTCGGGACCGAGGTCGCCGACGCCGACTCCCTCGACGTCGGGACGGCTGGCGCCGCACCCTGCCCGGGCCGACCCCACCGAGTCCTCGTCGGAGTCGGTCTGGGAGTCTGAGGAGGAAGAGTCACCTGATTCTTTCCGGACTCGGTGTGTCCCATCGGACTCACCGGGGTCCGAGCCTCGGAAGCAGTCCCCCCCGGAGGATGCCCGGTTCTCGGACTTTGTTAGGGATATGGCCAAGGCTTTGGCCTTCCCTGCGGATCCCGAGGAGGAGCCTCGAGCCGAAGAGCTCGACGCCCTCCAGTATGACTCTCCCGCGAGGGAGCACTTTACTGTGCCGGTTCCTCCTATGCTGGAACGACTACTCTTCCGCATGTTGGAGAGTACGGCCTCCTCGCCGGTCCTGAGCAAGCGGGTCGATTCTATCTATCGGGTCCGCAAGAGCCCTGGCTTTCAGAAGGCACAGCTGCCACACCATTCCATGGTAGTGGAATCGGCCATGCATCGTCTTAAGAGCCAGAAGATGCACTCCTCGGTGCCTCCTGGAAGGGAGGCCCGTAACCTGGATGGCCTTGGCAAGAAGTGCTTCCAGGGCTCTATGCTCGCATGTCGTGTCCAGACTTACCAGCTCTACATGGGCATGTATCTCCGGGATCTGGCTAAAGAGCTAGCCGGATTCTCCGCTGGTCTCTCCGAGGAGCCCTTGCGGAGGTTCCTAGCCTTGTCCACGGGCATTCGGGAATGCTCAAAGTTCATGTCCCGAGCAGCCTATGATGGCTTTGAGGCCTCGGCTAGAGTGGCCGCAGCCGGCATCGGTGCCCGCCGACAGGCTTGGCTTCAGTCGTCGGACCTTGAGCCCTGGGTACAGGACAAGTTGGTCGATGTCCCCTGCCGAGGCGAAAACCTCTTTGGCAAGCCCATGGCGGAAAAGGCTGCACAAATTGAGACTGAGACTCTCACCAGGACCAGGCTTTCTAGGAAGACCTCCGCCCCTTCCCAGAAAAAGAAGGGCTCGGGGAAAAAAGTCCTTTTACCCGAGGAAGGCGGCTGCCTACAAACAGTACCCCCATTATCAGGCCCCTGCAGCTCCCCAACAGGGCCAGCAGGCCAAGGGACGGGGTAACGGATCCCGTAGGCAGCAAGCCCCCAAACCTGCACCACCAGCCCCTGCTCAGCAGGGTGGGGGTTTTTGACTCGCTCAGCATAGCCTCTTCCCCCCCCGCTGGTTCCTCCCAGCACCGGAGGCCGGCTGGTTCACTTCGCCCACAGGTGGTCCAGCATCACCGCAGATGCCTTGGTACTTCAGGTCGTGCGAGAAGGCTACCTTCTCCACTTCCATCAGGTCCCTCCCTCCTATTTTCCGGGAGAACCTTCGCGCCCCCCTCTGCACAGGGAGTTGCTCCTTCAGGAGTTAGCAGGTCTTCTGCAGGAACAGGCGGTGGAACCGGTGCCCCACCACCTGAGAGGTCAAGGCTTTTATTCAAGGTATTTTCTGATACCAAAGAGAACAGGGGGCCTCCGACCCATCCTGGACTTGCGCAACCTCAACAAGTTCCTTGTGCGGGAGAAGTTCAAAATGCTTACCCTTGGAATCCTTCTGCCCTACCTCCAGCAGGGAGATTGGCTATGCTCCTTGGATCTAAAGGATGCCTACACGCACATCCTCATCCACCCAAGCCACCGCCAATACCTAAGGTTTGTGGTGGCAGGAAATCATTACCAGTACAGAGTACTGCCCTTTGGCCTATCCTCCGCACCGCGAGTCTTCACAAAATGTCTCGCGGTCGTGGCGGCCCATCTCCGGCTTCACGGCCTCTATGTCTTTCCGTACCTCGACGACTGGCTCATCAGAGCAGCGTCCGCTCAGGAGGTCACCAACGCCACGTGCCGCACGGTGACTCTGCTGCAGCACTTGGGCTTTGTTATAAACTTCGCAAAGTCCACTTTGCTCCCCTCACAGGATCTCGAGTTCATCGGCGCAAGGCTGCACACTCCTCGGGCACGAGCGTACCTACCGCTCGACAGGGCTCAACGGCTCATGGACCTAGCCGACCGCTTTCGCAGCCAGCCCCTGGTCTCCGCCAGGCGCTTCCTGAGACTGCTCGGCCATATGGCTTCCACCGTCCATGTGACCCCCAATGCCCGCCTGAATATGCGGTCTGCTCAATGGTGTCTCCGCCAGCAGTGGCGACAAGCCACAGGCGGCCTGGCAGACCTAGTGCGCGTCTCCGAGCCGCTGCTCTCGTCTCTCCGGTGGTGGCTCCAGCAGCCGAACCTGATATTCGGAATGCCTTTCCAGTCACCTCAGCCGACCCGGGTGCTGACCACCGATGCATCCCTCCTGGGCTGGGGAGCACATTGCCAAGAGGCACGTACTCAGGGCCTCTGGACCACGTGGGAGTCTGCTCAGCAGATCAACTTCCTGGAGCTCAGGGCGATCCGCCTAGCTCTCAAGGCCTTCTCCCACCTGACTTCCCAACAGTCCGTCCTTGTCCAGACGGACAATCAAGTTGCCATGTTCTACGTGAACAAGCAGGGGGGCACGGGCTCCTTCCTCCTCTGCCGGGAGGCACAGAAGCTCTGCTCTTGGGCCGTCAGTCACGGCATTCTCCTCAAGGCAGTTTATCTCCCGGGCCAAGAAAATTGCCTTGCAGACAAACTCAGCAGGGTCCTCCAGCCGCACGAGTGGCGTCTGGATCCCTTGGTAGTTCAGAAGCTCTTCCTCAAGTGGGGTCTCCCCACGGTGGATCTCTTTGCCAGTCCTCACAACCGGCAGCTTCCTCGCTTCTGCTCTCGTCAGCCACACCCCCTTCGGGTGGCGGCGGACGCCTTTCTGATCTCGTGGTCGGGGAGCCTTCTGTACGCTTTCCCTCCCATCCCGCTGGTCTCTCGGACTCTTTTCAAGGTTCTCCGAGACAAAGCCTTCATGATCCTGGTGGCCCCTCGCTGGCCCAGGCAGCCGTGGTTTCCGCTCCTGCTGCAACTGGCGGTGGAGGATCCAATCCCTCTGGGGGTACAACCGGATCTCCTCACTCAGGATCAGGGGTCCCTTCTGCACCCCAACCTCAGGTCTCTCAACCTCATGGCCTGGCTGCTGAGAGGGTAGTCCTTGCTCCCCTTCTCCTGCCGGCGGAGGTGGAGGAGGTCGTCTTGGCTTCGCGACGGCCTTCTACCCGCAAATGCTACGCCCTTAAATGGCGTCGCTTTGCAGTCTGGTGTACCCAACAGTCTCAGGATCCCTTCTCCTGCCCGGTGTCGGTGATCTTGCAGTACTTGCTGCACCTCTCTAATCTGGGACTTAAGTCCAACTCCGTCAAAGTTCACCTCAGTGCTCTTTCAGCACATCATGTGCCAGTGGACGGCAGACCTCTCTCCAATGACCCTCTCGTAGCGAGGTTTCTCCGAGGTCTCCTTCTACTTAAACCACCTCTGCGCCCACCAGCGCCTGACTGGGACCTGAATGTGGTTTTGCAGCGGATCACCTGTCCGCCTTTTGAACCTATGGCTACCTGTTCTCTCCGTTTTCTGTCTTGGAAAACACTGTTCTTGATAGCCCTCACTTCCGCTAGACGCGTAAGTGAATTGCAGGCCCTCGTGTCTGATCCCCCTTACACTAGGTTCTACAAGAATAGGGTAGTCCTACGGACTCACCCAAAATTTCTGCCTAAAGTGGTCTCCCCTTTTCACATCAATCAGGAGGTGGTACTTCCAACCTTCTTTCCCAGACCACACTCCAGCCGAGCTGAAACGGTCCTCCATACCCTGGACTGTAGAAGGGCATTGAACTTCTACCTTGACCGTACGCGGGAGCACCGTAAAGCTGCTCCAGCTTTTTGTGTCTTTTGACCCCAATAGATTGGGGCTCCCGGTCTCCAAGCGTACTCTGTCCATCTGGGTTGCGGACTGTATCTCTTGGGCTTATGGGGCAGCCGGACTCTCCTTAGAAAGTCGAGTCACGGCTCATTGCGTTCGGGCAAAGGCCACGTCAGTGGCTTACCTCCGCTCTGTTCCGCTGGCAGACATCTGCCGGGCCGCTACTTGGTCTTCAAGCCAGACTTTTGCGGTCCATTACTGTCTCGAGAGGGAGTCCCGTAGGGACAGTGCTTTCGGACAGGCAGTCCTCCGTAATCTCTTTGAGGTCTGAGCAACTCCTACCCTCCATCCCGGATGTGGGCTACCGGTGGGTGATAATTCAGCGAAGATTCTATCCTTCTGTGCTGCTGAGCTAGAGGGAGCTCATTTTTGTGCTTAGGGTCTCCGGTAGCCTTGAGCTTGGGAGTCCCATAAGTGAGGACTGACTTCCTGCTTGGTCCTGGAGAAAGCGTAGTTACTCACCTGTAACAGGTGTTCTCCAGGAGCAGCAGGAATCAGTCCTCACTACCCTCCCTCCTCCCCTTGGAGTTGCAATCGTCTGCTTATGTTCTTTTTTGCAAATTTTTATGCTGTCTTTTTTAGCTATGTCATCTGACTGGCTAAGATGGCACCCTCGGGCGGGAAGACGACCGCGCATGCGCGCTGCAATTCCCAAAGGCTTTCTTTGAAAGCTGGGGAAAATTGCTCCGCGAGGGCTCCGTCGGCGCCGACGTCACCCATAAGTGAGGACTGATTCCTGCTGCTCCTGGAGAACACCTGTTACAGGTGAGTAACTACGCTTTAGCTTCCCAAGCAGTGCTAAAACCTCACCTCACTGCTCGGAAAATGTTAGTTGCTAGGCCACATTGCATCCACCATGCATGTGGTTCCTTATGCTCGCCTCCATATGAGGGCAGCCCAGAGGACCTTATCCACTCAGTGGACTCAGGCGTCAGGTTGCCTGTCAGACAAAATATCAAACTCGGATCGCCTTATTTTGTCCCTCCAATGGTGGCAGTCACGCAAAATCCTTCTGGTGGGGTCTCCTTTTCAGCAACCGCCACCCCAAGCCACTCTAACAACAGATGCTTCACAGGTGGGTTGGGGAGCCCACCTGCACGGTCTCTCTACCCAGGGTACCTGTACTCCACAGGAGGCCTATCTCCATGTCAGCCTCCTGGAGCTCAGAGTAATCTTCCTTGCTCTTCGAGTATTTCACACCCAGCTCAGCTACAAGACAGTCCTAGTTCAAACGGACAATCAAGTAGCCATGTCTGAACAAGCAGGGCTGTGCAACGAAGCTTTGTGACTATGGGCCCTCGCCAGATAGCATCAGATTCATCTCCTTGTGGTGTATCTTCCAGGCATTCAAAACTCTTGGGCAGACAAACTCAGTCGAGTTCTGCTTCCACACGAACGGTCTCTCCATGCAGACTAGGTGGCCCAAATATTTCAAATTTGGGGAACCCCGGACATAGACTTCTTTGCAAGTCCGCTGAATGCCAAACTTCCCTGGTTCTGTTCCAGAATTCCGGCTTGAGGTTGTTAGGCCAGGGATGCTTTCCTTCATTTGGATCAGGACTTCCTGTATGCCTTTCCACCCATTCCTCTAATTCCCAAAACCCTGTTCAAGCTTCAGAGAGACAGAGGTCATATGATCCTCATAGCTCCATGTTGGCCAAGGCAACTGTGGTACCCTGTGCTCTTACATCTCTCTCAAGCTCCACCTCTGGAGTTAGGATCTGCTCCAGATCTTCTTTCTCAAGAGGACAGGATGCTCTGGCATCCCAATTCCCAGTCTCTGCATCTCAGGGCCTGATTGCTGAAAGCCTAGAACTTCACGGTCTTAACCTTTCCCAGCAGGTAAAGGATATCCTTCATGGCTTCCAGAAAAACTTCCACAAGACGCTCTTATGCATTTAAGTGGAAAAGGTTTACCATATGGTGCTCGCAGAAGGGTCTTAACCCTCTTGCGATACCTCTGGAATCATTACTGGAGTACCTCCTTCATTTATCAAATGCAGGGATTAAGACCAATTCAGTGAGAGTCCATTTGAGTGCTATTGCAGCTTCTTTCAAGCCTCTAAATGGACAACCTATTTCCCCTCATCCTCTCATAGTGAGATTTATGAGAGGCCTCCTTTTAACGAAGCCTCTCATTAAGCAACCACCAGTGGCATGGGACATTAATCTGGTACTTGGGCAGCTCTTGAAACCACCCTTTGAACCATTAGCCACTACCTCTTTGAAATTTGTTTCCTGGAAGGTTATCTTTCTCATTGCAATTACATCAGCATGTCGCATCAGTGAATTGCAAGCGTTGGTGGCTGATCTTCCTTATACAAGGTTCCATCATGATAAGGTAGTCCTTAGGACTCATCCACACTTTATGCCAAAGTTGGTTTCGCCCTTTCATTTAAACCAAGCGGTTTACCTTCCTGTATTCTTTCCAAGGCCTCACACCTTGAATGCAGAAAGGAACCTTCATGCTTTGGACTGTAAAAGAGCTTTGGCCTTTTACCTGCAAAGGACACAGCAACATAGAAAATCCTCTCAACTCTTTGTTGTTTTTGATCCAAGTCATTTGGGACTTCCAGTCTCCAAAAGGACACTGTCCAGCTGGATTGCACAGTTTATATCTTTTGCCTATGAGAGTAAGAACCTTCCTCTTGAAGGCCATGTCACAGATCACAATGTGAGAGCCCTGGCAGCCTCTATGGCTCATCTTCACTCTTTGTCTATTGACGACATCTGTCGAGCAGCTACTTGGGCTTCGGTACATACCTTAACAGCCCATTACTGCTTAGACAAGGACTCCCGCCGGGATGCCTTGTTTGGTCAAGCTGTTCTTCAACACCTGTTCCAGACTTAATCAACTCCTACCCACCATCCCTGGTAGGATGCCAGAGATCCATGGGGGAAAGTGGAGCCCTTTCACAAGGGCACTGAACTTTCTGGGACTATCTCCCTGGCATCTGCAGCTAGTGAGTCCCCATATATTAAGACTACATTCCTGCTTGTTCCTGGAGATTGCATAGTTACTCACCTGTAACAGGTGATCTCCTGGAACAGCAAGAATTTAGTCTTCACAACCCACCCACCTCCCCTAGGAGTTGTATCTTTCTTTTTCTCTTCCTCTTTCCCTCTCTCTTTTGTCTCAGCTTTAAACTCAGCTGGAGAGGGACAGTTGGGAAAGGCGGGAAGGCAGCACGCAGGCGCTGTGGGATGCTCCCAAAAGCTTTCCTATTGGACGCTGGGGAGTGTTCCCGTGCAGGCTCCGTCGGTACTGACGATACCCATATGTGAAGACTAAATTCCTGCTGTTCCCGGAGATCACCTGTTGCAGGTTATTAACTATGCTTTCAGTGAACACCAACTGTCTTCTGAAAGGTAGGGTATCTAACAGAGTATGTTAGCTGGAGACTATTATTTCAGGAAAGACTTTGATGATTTTTTTAAAAATATTTCTCTCCTTGTTTCTGCAGCACCCTTTTGTTTCACAACCGTTAAACCGCACACTTGCTATTGAATTGTTGGATAAGGTGAATAATCCTGATCACTCCAGTTACCATGACTTTGATGACGATGATCCTGAGGTGAGAATAATGCTAAAAGATTTTCTTAATGATTGCATACTTTTCATAGTATGAAACATGAGCTACATGAAAGTGGTGTCATTTTTATTGCAATAAGTATTTGTCCTCCATGCCAGAAAAAAGGCAACATGGTATAAATCACCATTGGCAGTAGAAGCAGTTTTGGTACTGGCTACCACCTGCTGGCTCATCACATTCTTTTTTTGTATGCTTGCAACTCTTGTGTCTTTCTGCCAGGTATGTGAACTGCAGTTGTCAAAGGTTTCATTTTATCTGCATTTGGCAGACATAATAGCAGCCACTTCATACCTGTCAACAGTTCCATAGTTGGTTAGATTGAAAAAAGACCAGAAGTCCATTGATTCAAATAGGCACAGCTCTGAACAGTTAAAACTATGCTATAATTTATAGAATGGTTAAAAACTGTTATGATTGTTTCCAGTTCTGTCAAAAGAATCAATCCCTTCTGCACTCTGAGGAAGAGGGTATTTCTATAAACTCCTGCACAGCTAACATACATTCCTTATTGTCCCTCCAGTCCAGTCCCTCACCTCTGGGTAGTGTACCTCTTCAAGCAGCTTGGAGACTGAGCATGTCATCTTATTGATGACACTAGTGTACTTAAGCAGCTGGCACTGCCTACCAACCCCCATATGCTCAGTCTCCAAGCATTTGGAGGAGGTAGTGAGCCAGGGTGCTGGACTGACTGAAGAGACAACCAAAGAGATAGGTTTAGTTAGTTACCTTTTTATTTCCCCTGTTAAGGTGCAGGGTTTCTTTGTTTTTAAAGGCAGAAAATAAAATCAGAAGGATCAGAAAGAACCCGGGGGACAACAGGGCTGAGGAGAGGAGATTCCTTCCCCCCCCCCAGGATTTCAGAGGGGGGGGGAGTTCTGTGGGGATCTCCCTCAGTCCGAGACTTCTGGTGTCTCCTGAACCCTTTATTGTGTGAGGCGCCACCACCACGATGGCAGTTGTTGTTTGACAGGAGTGACAGCCTGCTCCCCCAAGTCGCCCCCCTCAGCGCCGAGGCCGGGAAGGAAGGCTGAGCATGAGGGGTAAAAAAGCCACACGGCAAAGAGGCTCCAAGGTAAGAACAGAGGAGGGAGAGGACAGCAGGAACCTCTAGCAACCGCTGAAACACAAGGAGACAGAATGGCCTGCAGCCGCATGTTGGGAGCCTGCAGCGGCGCAGGAAACTCCCCCTGCTGGGTTTAGGCATGATTTCTTCTTCAGGCCTTCGTGCGTTTTAACTCCCTGCTGTGTTTTGGGTGCCCAGGAGAGGCAGCCACTGAAGAATAAAGCAGGAGAGAGCAGGTTCTTCCTTCTGGTTTTGGCGGTCTATCAAGTTTTAAATAAAGATAAAGATAGGGGGCCATTTGCAGTTTCCTTTCAATTTCTGTTTTAGTTAATTAATTAATTGAGTGGAGGAGTAGCTTAGTGGTTGGGGCAAGGTACTTCAGGCCGGAAGGTCGGGGGTTCAAATCCCACTAGAGGACAGCAACCTTGGGCCGGAAGGACTGGGGTTTCTAGTCCCACAGGTGCTCCTTGTGGTCTTGGGCAAGCCACTTAACCCTCCATAGCCCATGTTCCCTGTAAAATAGTTATCTCCAAGTTATAATGCCCTGTTCAATGTAATTTCAGTTTGTTCAATGTAAACCGTACTGATGCAGAATAGCACGGTATATAAGAGAATGTAAAATAAATAAAATAAAATTAGATTTTGTTAAAGTAATTTTATTTTATTTCAGGTGCTCTGTGCCTGAGCCTGTGGAGGTGCACTGTGCTAGGGATCCTTTTACCTACCCGGGTACAGATTGAGGGTGTTCTGGGGAGTGCCTTCCTACTATGCCAGTCAAACCGCAGTGCCTGGTATGGGGTGGTATCAAGGGGGGTGAACCCCACTTCATGCCACATCGTTAAGTTTTGAGCTGTATAACACAAGGAATGCTTATTCAGTGCATAATAACTTGATGCAGACCTGTGGAAAAAGCCCAACTTATTTTATTAATGGGCAGATTTCAGAGAGCTGTTGTGATATAAGTGACAGTTGAGACAATTGTGACTTTCTTCTGGGAAGGGTCAAGCAAAAGGTTAGAGACAGAAATAAGTGAAAGATAAGCAGGAAAAAGTGCTGCATAGAGGTTTGTAGTAGCTACAGTTTTGTTCTGTGAAAAACAGGAAAAACCTGCATATAAGAAATGTATATAACTAGAAAGATAGATGCAGTCAGTGGATAGGAGACAAATGAAATCCTTCCATCTGTCTATGGTCAGTGAGTTACCTGACATAATCATCCCTTGTCTTTTATCCCAGATTGTATTTTATTTATTTGCTTTTATATACCACCCCTTCCAGATATCAAGGACGGTTTACAATGAATATAACACAATTACATTATTACATAGAACTCACTTTTAACATCTTAAAAGCTGTTCAGCAAAAGAGCTAAATAACATATTAAAGTAACTTATTTGCAGAGTATTTTGGAATATATTAGCTGTTCCATTTTCAAAGGGTGATATTGTGTGTAAGGGTAGCTGTACTCCTTATAAAAATATAAACTTTTACTCGGAGAAAGTATCAGAATCTGATTGGATCAGTGCATGGTCCATATCATATCTGTGAGGTACAACATAGCAGCGCAACAGCGCAATCTAAAAATCCTCTAGATATGCGGGACCCAACGGGGAGCGGTCTCAGAGGCAGGCATCTACCTAGACTGCATGCAAGAGACTAAGTCATTGGAACAGGACCTGCAGGATGAGAGTCCCTCCCAGTTGCAATAGACCCTGGAGGCGGTGGACGCTGTGTTACCTTCAATGGATCTGGCTTCCGGTCCCTGCATGATGCCTGGGTCATCCACCCTTCAAGCCCAGGGAGCAATAGGGCTCCCGGGGGAGTTCTCACCGGAGTTTGTCTTACTTTTGCATAAGATGTTTTGTCTACGTCAACAGGGCTTGGCAAGTGGCTCCTCAACCCCAGAACGCGGGGCTATGAGGACGTCGGACGCAAAGAAGCATGAGTCAGGGGCTGTGTCATCTAAGTGGGCTAGAAGCTCTGAGGAGTGGCAGCAGTTGCCATTGTTGGAGGGGTTGATTGGGGAAGACCTCGACATGGAACTAGATCTGCAGAGGAGTTCCTTATCGTTCCTCTAGTTCAGTCCTCTACTTACATAAGAACATAAGATATGCCATACTGGGTCAGACCAAGGTCCATCAAGCCCAGTATTCTGTTTCCAACAGTGGCCAATCTAGGTCATACGTACCTAGCAGTTTCCCCAAGGGACACAGGTTCCACAATGCTTGTATTGGTTCAAGCATTGATATCGGGTCCCTTCTTAATAATGGTTTATGGACCTTTCCTCCAGGAACTTGTGCAAACCTTTTTTAAACCCAGCTACACTAACAGCCTTTACTACATCCTCCGGTAACAAATTCCAGAGTTTGATTACACGTTGAGTGAAAAAATATTTTATTTTATTAGTCTTAAATAGTTTACCCTGTGGCTTCATTGCATGTCCCCTAGTCTTTCTATATTCTGCTAAGGTAAACAATCGATCTACGTTTACCTGTTCCACTCCGTTCATTAATTTATAGACTTCTATCATATCTCCCCTCAGCCGTCTCTTTTCCAGGTTAAAGAGCCTTAACCTTTTTAGCCTTTCTTCATAGGAGTATCCTTCCATCCCTTTTACCATTTTGGTGGCTTTTCTCTGAACCTTTTCTAAAATCGCTATATCCTTTTTAAGATACGGCGACCAGAATTGCACACAATATTCAAGGTGCGGTCTCACCATGGAACGATATAGAGGCATTATAATATCTTTTGTTTTATTTTCTATTCCTTTCCTTATCATACCTAGCATTCTATTTGCTCTCTTGGCCGCTGCTGCACACTGGGCCGAGGGTTTTAACATGGTATCCACAATGAAATACTTCTGGGTTGTCAACCTCCTCCTGCAGCTTGGAGACTGGTATGTCAAACTCATCACATCACTGGATATAGCCTGCTGCTCTCTCTCTCTCTCCCTCTAGTGTTACCAGTTTCCATGCAACAGGAGGAAGTTGTGAGCCCGGGAGAGGGCTCACTGGAGTAACGGATAAGGAGAGTGTAGGATTAGTCTAGTTAGTTTGGATTCATTAAAGAGTATTCTTTGCTGGGGGTACTGTATCTTTAAAAAAAAAAAAAAAAGAACGAATAGTTTAAGTTGAGGAATCTTTAGCGTTATGACTCCCTGCCTGTCAGCCACTTCTCCAACAGCCTTGCAGTGAAGCGTGTGTGATGCGGTGCTCGGAGGATCTCTCCCCCCGGACACTAAGGGGGAGAGCTCCCGTTTCCATCCCTGTACTCTGCCGGGCCGCAGTATGCGCTGATCCGCGGCTCCGGAGAGCAGGGGAGCTGTAGAAGCATTGGTGAACACAGACTGCCCCGATCTGGTGCCGGCGATTCCTGTCTGGTTCGGGGATATTGCAGACCTGCCCGGTAAGCTCAGAACCGGTGGCAGGCTGCTGTGGAAAGGCAGGCAGTCCAGTTTGTTCCCGCAGCGCTGGGGAAGAGGCAGTTTGGCGCCTTTTTTTCTTCCCGGCTCCCCGGCGGCCATTTTAGCTTGCACGGAGGACCGCGTGGCTGAGCTGCGGTCGGGCCTCTAAGCTGGTAAGAAAGCTTTGGTATTTCGGGGGTAGCGCCTCCCGGGATAGCAGGGGGGCTTTATCTTGCGTTTTACTTTCATTTTATTTTTGTTTTACTTGCGTTTCTCCCGCGATCGTAGGATACCGCGGGGGGGGGGGGGGGGGGGTGGAACGGTGGCTCTTAGCGTGGTGGCAATTGCCTGGGGCTGGTGGCAGGCTTATCCACCGGCAGACAAAGGTCTGTGTGGTTTTAGGGTCCCCTGGACTGGCAGAATTTTCGTTTTGGGTGAGTTCTGGGTCCAGGGGTAAACTCCAGGAGGTTTATGGCGGGGCAACCACAGTGTGTGGTCTGTGGCACCCTTAAAGGCACGGTGGCGGAGTCTGGGGTGTGCCGTGGTTGTGCTTCCCTGTCGTCCACGGTGGAGCAGCTTATGGACATCAGGGAGGAGTCAGTCGCCGGGGGTGCCGTCTGCGGGGCTGGCGGTGCCTCCTCCAGACCCAGGGCAGGAAGCTCCTGTGGAGGAACAGGCTGGTCCCTCGGCTCCGTCCCTGGAGCGGCAGCCGGAGGCTTTGACGGAGTTTTGCCCGGAGTTTGTCTTAATGTTGCACAAAGCCTTTTGCTTGCGGCGCCAGGGTCGCTTAGCGGAGGCTGGGCCGAGTGCGCTGTCCGCTACGCAGTTGGCAACTGCGAGCGAGGTGCTAGAGGGTCCCTCGGCCCCGAAGAAAGCTAGGGCCAGGGAACCCTCGGCGATGGACAATGAATGGGCGGAGCCTGAAGAGCCTGACTGGGAGAATGAAGAAGGGGCGCAGGATCTAGAAGAGGGTGAGATCCTGGAACCTGAGGAGCAGTCTAAGATCATTCGGCTTTTTTGTAGAGAAGAGCTTCTAGCGCTCATCACGGAGTCCCTTCAGATGCTCAATTTGACAGCACAGGCGTCTGCGGAGGACGAGGTGGAGGACCCTGTCATTCAAGCGGTGTGGCAAACGCAGGTGGTGTTTCCGCTGCACAAGGTGGTCGATAAAATGATCCAGGAGGAATGGAACCAGCCTGAGGTGGGACTTAGAGGAGTCCGCACCATGGCTAGGCTTTATCCGTTAGCGGATAAGGATAAGGAAAGGTTCAAGACACCGCTGGTTGATGCGGTGGTATCGGCGGTTACCAAAAAAACTACCATCCCGGTAGAGGGCAGCGCAGCTTTGAAGGATGCGCAGGACCGTAGGGTGGATGGCCTTTTGAAGCAAACGTTTGAAGCGGACTCTCTCGCGCTGCAGGCGTCCATATGCGGAGCCTGGGTGGCGAGGGCGTGCTTGCACTGGGTTCAGCGGTTGCGTCGCTCGCCTCAATTGGATCTCAGCGAACTCTAGGAGCTGGGGCGTCTGGAGTCCGGTGTAGCTTATTTAGCGGATGTGCATTATGATTTGGTCAGAGCCCTAGCTAATAGCATGGCTTCCGTGGTGGCTGCCCGCAGATCAGTGTGGCTGCGGAATTGGGCAGCGGATGGTTCCTCTAAATCCCGGCTGGGTAAGCTGCCGTTTAAGGGACAGTTACTCTTCGGAGAAGACTTGGATAAGTTAGTGAAGGACCTGGGGGAATCCAAGGCGGGTAGGCTGCCTGAGGATAAGCCGAAACAGGGAAAGGTTGGTCAAACCTTTCGAGGTCAGTTTCGTGACTTTCGGAGGTTTCGGGCGTCGCGGTATGGCGCCTTTCAGAGGGGCCAATTTTCTTCCCGCGGTCAAGGATTCCGGGGGTTTCGAGGGGCGACTAGGGGTTTTGCTTCGGGCTCCGTGTCAGCAGCTCATAAGTCGCAATGAGATGAGGCGGGTCCCGGCGGCGGACGCTCCCATCGGCGGGAGACTTCGGGAGTTTCTGTCCGCTTGGACCCTCATCACCTCCGACCAGTGGGTCCTAGAGATCATTCAGCATGGTTATGCCCTGGAGCTGGCGAGGCCCGTGCGAGATTCCTTCGTCATGTCTCCTTGCAGGGGGCCGCAGAAAACTCTAGCGATTCGCGACACTTTGGACCGCCTACTGCGCTTAGGGGGTGGTAGTGGAGGTGCCGAGGCAGGAATACGGCGTGGGTCGGTATTCCATATATTTCGTGGTGCAAAAGAAAGGCGGAGCGCTGCGGCCTATCTTAGACCTCAAGGGGGTGAATCGGTGTCTGCGGGTGCCCCACTTCCGTATGGAGACGTTGCGGTCGGTTATTGTCGCGGTCCGTCAAGGAGAGTTTCTAACATCCTTAGATCTAACGGAGGCTTATCTGCACATTCCCATCCGGGAGGCTCATCAGAGGCTCTTAAGGTTCGCCTTGCCCTGGGGTCACTATCAGTTCCGGGCATTGCCCTTTGGCGCACTTTCACCAAGATTATGGTGGTGGTGGCGGCGCTGCGCAAGGAAGGTATTCTGGTGCATCCGTATCTCAACAATTGGTTAATTTGGGCGAAGTCGGAGGCAGAGAGCTGGCAGGTGACCAACAGGGTGGTAGAGTTTTTGCAGGGGCTTGGCTGGGTGGTCAATCCAAACAAAAGCCATCTACAGCTGGTTCAGGTTCTCGAGTATCTAGGGGCCCAGTTCGACACTTGCAAGGCGCTGGTTTTTCTGCCGAACAAGAGGGCGCAGGCTCTGCGCAGCCTGGTTCGCTCCTTCCGAGCCATGCCTGCTCCGACGGCGTGGTTTTACCTGCGAGTGCTTGGCACGATGGCGGCAACCCTGGAGGCGGTTCCGTGGGCCAAAGTGCATATGCGGCCGCTGCAGAGGGTGCTGCTGAGGCGCTGGTCGCATCAGGTGGATTCCCTGAGCAAGCGGTTGCCCTGCCCCCTCAAGGTTCGCCGGTTGCTGCAGTGGTGGTTGCTTCCGTCCTCGTTGGTGGCGGGAATGCCTCTGGAGCAACCGGAGTGGGTTCCAGTGATGACAGATGCCAGTCTCTCGGGCTGGGGAGCCCACTGCGGAGGCCAGTTTGCACAGGGATACTGGTCCCCTCTGGAGTCAGCGTGGTCGATCAATCTGTTAGAGTTGCGAGCGGTGGCGAGAGCCCTGGAAGCGTTCGAGCAGATGGTACTAGGGCGTTCTGTTTGAATTCTGTCAGACAATTCGGTAACGGTAGCTTACATCAATCGTCAGGGAGGCACAGGAAGTGCAGCGATGGAAGAGGAGTCAGACTTGCTGTTTGCCTGGGTGGAGAGTCGGTTGACGGCAATTTCGGCGGCGCACATTGCAGGAAGAGACAACGTGATGGCGGATTTTCTCAGCAGAGTACATGTGGATGCAGGGGAGTGGGAGCTGCATCCCGAAGTCTTTGTGCAGATCGAGCGGCGTTGGGAGTCGCCAATAATGGACTTAATGGCAACGTTTGCTTCGGCCAAGGTTCCGCGGTTTTACAGCAGGAGAAGAGAAAGAATGTCAGAAGGCATAGACGCGCTGATGCAGAGGTGGCCAACATCGGGTCTTCTGTATGTGTTTCTGCCGTGGGCACTGATAGGGCGCATGGTGCAACGGATAGAGGCGTATCAGGGGAAAGTGCTTTTGGTGGCGCCCGACTGGCCAAGGCGTCCGTGGTATGCGGTTCTAATGAGGCTCCTAGACGGCCGACCCTGGCGTCTCCCGGCTTGGTCAGATCTGTTGCGTCAGGGTCCTCTATTCATGCCCCAAGTGGATCGATTCTCGCTTACGGTATGGCCATTGAAAGGGCTTGGTTAAGGAAGAAAGGTTACTTGGCTGCAGTGATTTCTATGCTGCTGCGGGCGAGGAAACGGTCTACTTCCTTAGCGTATGTGCAGATATGGCGTGTTTTTGAGGATTGGTGTTCGAGATGTCAGATTCGGGCGGCCACGGTCGCTGTGCCATCAGTATTGAACGTTCTACAAAATGGCTTTGATATAAAGGTCTGGCAGCCAGCTCGTTGCGGGTGCAGTTGGCGGCGCTGTCCTGTTATCGCGGCAAGGTTCAGGGGCTGGCGTTGGGGGCGCATGCGGATATCATCTGTTTTCTGAGTGCGGTGTCTAGGCTGCGCCCTGCCCGTCAGATACAGGTTCCGTCTTGGGATCTTAATCTGGTGTTGTCGGCGTTGGTCAAGCCGCCCTTTGAGCCTTTGCACTCTGCGTCGCTGAAGGATCTCACTCTCAAAGTGGTTTTCTTGGTAGCGATCTGTTCTGCGCGGCGCATTTCGGAGTTACAAGCGTTGTCTTCTAGAGAGCCATTCTTGTCCTCCTTGAGCGAAAGAGTAGTGCTACGTCCGTACCATCATTCTTGCCTAAGGTTGTTTCTCCATTCTATTTAAATCAGTCGGTGTGTTTGCCTGTCCTAGGTTCCGGAACGGGAGACTCTGAGGATCGCTGCTTCCATCACTTAGATGTTAAGAGAGCTTTGCGGCAGTATTTGAAGTCTACTAAGTCATTTCGCAAGTCGGATCGGTTGTTCCTGTTGTTTGGGGGCAGGCGTAAGGGCGAGGCGGCGTCTAAAGCTTCCATCGCTCGTTGGATTAGGGAAACGATAGCTTCCGCTTATTTGTTACAAAGACGCGCGGTACCAGACGGATTGAGGGCTCATTCTACCAGGGCACAGGCAGCGTCGTGGGCGGAACATGGTCTGGTGCCGCCGAGTGAGATTTGTAGGGCAGCTACGTGGTCGTCCTTGCATACGTTCAGTAAGCATTACCGTCTTGATGTCGCAGCAGCCGATGATGCTTGTTTTGGGGCGGCGGTATTGCGCTCCGGCTGGAAGGGTCCCTCCCGATAGTTACTGCTCTGGTACATCCCAGAAGTAGAGGACTGAACTGGAGGAACGATAAGGAAATGATAATTACACTTACCTGATAATTACACTTACCTCTTAATTGTAGTTCCTTGAGTGACGACAGTTAAGTCCTCATTCCCGCCCAGAGATGTTTCATAGGGGGGCAGCCAGAGGCCGCATGGTCATTTTCTACAGGTAGGTCCATTCATTTGTTAGAAGAAGGTGGCTAATATGTTCGGTGGCAGTACAGGGCGTGTGACGCCTTAAATGCAGGTTGTTATAACGTTTTGGTTAACCTAAGTTAGGTGCATTTGGCATTTATTGCTACTTATTTGTTGCTCCTTTGAGTCTGCTTTGTTAATAGTTCACACTGGAGGGAGAGAGAGAGAGCAGCAGGCTATATCCAGTGATGTCATGAGTTTGACATACCAGTCTCCAAGCTGCAGGAGGAGGTTGACAACCCAGAAGTAGAGGACTGAACTGTCATCACTCAAGGAACTACAATTACCAGGTAAGTGTAATTATCATTTGGAAGAAGGAGAGAGCCCAGAACAGGAGGATCAGGCCCAGATTTGTTCTGGTGTTCCACTGGGAGGAGCTGCCGGAACTCATCTTGGAGTCCCTCAAGGCCCTGAATATGCCCGCTAACCTCCCGGCAGAGGAAGAGACACTGGAGGATCCGCTGCTCCAGGTGGTATGGAAATCACAGAAAGTCTTCCGGTACAGGGAGTAGTATGACAGATGATCCAGGATGAGTAGGATCAGCTGGGGGCCAGTCTTAAAAGGGTGCGATCCATGATGCGCCTGTACCTGCTGCAGGAGCAAAAACAAGAGCTCCTTTGATCGCCCAAAGTGGATGCAGCATTGCATTCTAGTCCCACAGGTGCTCCTTTTGTGGCCTTGGGAAAGCCACTTAACCCTCCATTGCCTCAGGTATAAAAACATAAATTGTGAGCCCTTCGGGGATAAGAGAATATGTATACAGTACCGAATGTGCACCACTTTGACTGGTAGAAAAGTGGTATATAAGCCTAGTTAAATAAATTGTCAGTGGCAGTAGGAGACCTTGACTCATCTCCTGCAGATAAGAGCCATGGAACCGGTTCCGCGAGACCAGTTTGGCTGCGGTCAATACTCCATGTATTTCCTGGTGCCCAAAAAGGAAGGTTCTTTTCACTCTATTCTCGACCTCAAGGGCATGAATCCTGTCTCTGGGTACCGCATTTCCACATGGAAATGCTGGGACCAATAATACTGGCGGTAGGAAGTGGAGCGTTCTTGACGTCTTTCGATCTCACAGAGGTGTATCTGCATATTCTCCAGGACCAAGCAGCAAGTCAGGCCTCACATATGGGTGACGTCGGTGCCGACGGAGCCCCCGTGCTGAGCATTTCTCCAGCTTTCAAAGAAAGCCTTTGGGAATGCAGCGCGCATGCGCAGTCCCCTTCCTGCCCAAGGGTGCCATCTTGCTCAGTCGTCTTTTTTCCGCGGAGCCCGCCGGACGTGTTTCGTTTTCACCCGAGGAAAAAGTTGATTTTGTTCTGCGTGGACCCGTTTTCTTCGGTTTGACGCCGGTTTCCCTTTCCCGCCTGGGCCCGATACATTGGTATCGAGCCCAGACTTCTTTTTTCGGTTTTTGTCCTTAGTGACTAGCATACGCACCATTTTTCTATTTTCACTGGCAGCCCTGTCTTTTGACCTCGCAGGGGCCCTTTTTCCCCCGATGGCTTGCAACAGGTTTAAAAAGTGTGATCGGTATAAGAAACTTATGTCTCTCACCGACACACATGACTGCTGCCTCCAGTGCCTTGGACCCGATCATGACCCAGTGATCTGTGGTCCGTGTGGGAAAATGTCCTCGAAGGCGTTGAGGAGTCGGCAGCACCAAAAGGAAAGAATCTTCTCTGACTCCGCGCCCAGACGGGCCCGGACTTCGTCAGAGGCCTCGACGTCTCGGGACTCCTGCCCCGAGCAGCGCCGAGGCTCCTCTGAGAGGGGGTCTCCCTCGCGGGAGCATCGCAAGAAAAAAAACCTGCAAGGTCGGCATTGGTGGACGCACTTGACTCCTCGAGGGCCAAGTCGCATAGCCCCAAGCGCCGTCCCGGGTCCTCGGAGTCGGAGAGGCCTGCAAAGCAACCTCGTGTGGAGATGGAGTCCCCGGGTCATGTGAGTACTGTAGTCCTCGTGGACTCTCCTCCAGGGGAGCCGACGTCGGGCCCGACGCCATCAGTGCCTGAGTTGGGGGCTGCTGAGTCTCCTGAGCTCAGACTCAGGTTGACGGCCTTGGAGTGCAGCTTGGCTGCCTTCATGGAACAGCAGCGGGCACTGATCACCGGTCTCACCGGTGCATCTGCCCCGACCACCGGGACATTGATGTCCAAGTCGACCCCGGAGGCCGAGCCGATCCTCGAGTCCATGCACGCTCGAGTCGATCCTCGGCCAAGGTCTCTCTCGGCCTCCCGCCCAGGACCGAGGTTATCGACGCTGGTACCCTCGGCGTCGGAGCGGATGGCATCGGTGCTTGCCCGACCGGAGCCGCTTGATTCCTCCTCCGAGGGGTCCAGCTGGAAAACGGAGGATGAGGAGTCACCCGACACCTTTCGGACTCGGTGTGTCCCATTGGACTCACCGGAGTCCGAGCCTCAGAGACGGTCCCCACTGGAGGATACCCGGTTCTCAGACTTCGTATGGGATATGGCCAAGGCCTTGGCATTCCCCGCCGATCCCGAGGAGGAGCCTTGAGTCGAGGAGCTCGAGGCCCTACAGTATGACTCTCCTCCAAAGGAGGCCTTTACTGTACCGGTTCCTCCGATGCTGGAACGGTTGCTCTTCCGCATGTGGGAGGCGCCAGCCTCGACGCCGGTTTTGAGCAAGCGGGTCTATTCCATCTATCGAGTCCGCAAGAGCCCCGGGTTCCAAAAGGCACAATTACTCCATGGTTGTGGAATCGGGCATGCATCGTCTGAAGAGTCAGAAGATGCACTCCTCGGTGCCTCCCGGCCGGGAGGGCCGGAACCTGGATGCCCTCGGTAAGAAGTGCTTCCAGGGCTCTATGCTTGCTTGCTGTGTCCAGACCTACCAGCTGTACATGGGCATGTACTTTCGAGACCTGGCAAAGGAGATTGCCGGGTTCTCTGCTGGTCTCTCCGAGGAACCTTTGCAGAGGTTCAATGCTTTGTCATCGGGTATTTGTGAGTGCTCGAAGTATATCTCTCGAGCAGCCTATGATGGCTTCGGCCCGGGTAGCCGCGGCCGGCATCGGTGCACGCCGTCAGGCCTGGCGACAGTCATCGGACCTCGAGCCATGGGTGCAGGACAAGTTGGTCGATGTCCCCTGCCGAGGTGAAAACCTCTTTGGCATGCCCATGGCTGAAAAGGCTGCAGAACTCAAGACCGAGACTCTTACCCGGACAAGGCTGTCCAGGAAAACCTCTGCCCCTTCTCAGAAGAAGAAGGGCTCGGGGAAAAAGATCTTTTACCCGAGGAAGTCATCTGCCTATAAACAGTACCCTCATTTCCAGGCCTCTGTAGCTCCCCAACAGGGTCAGCAGGCCAAGGGGCAGGGACATGGGCCCCGTAGGCAGAAAACCCCAAGCCACCAGCTCCGGCTCCTGCCCAGCAGGGAGCGGGGTTTTGTCTCCAGTGGCATAGCCTCTCCTCCTCAGCTGGACCATATCAGCACAGGAGGCCGGCTGGCCCTGTACGCCCACAGGTAGTCAGCCGTAACAAGGGATACCTGGGTACTAAGTATAGTCTAGAGAGGCTATCTCCTCCACTTCCACCAGGTACCCCCCTCCTGTTTTCCAGAGGAGCTTCCAAGACTTCCTTTGCACAGGGACTTACTCCTGCAGGAGTTAGCAAGTCTTGTAAAGGAACAGGCAGTTGAACCGGTGCCCCACCACCTGAGAGGGCAAGGCTTCTATTCCAGGTACTTTCTGGTACCAAAAAGAACAGGAGGCCTCAGGCCCATCCTAGACTTGCGGAATCTGAACAAGTTCCTGTAGAGGGAAAAGTTCAAGATGCTTACCCTTGGAATCCTGCTGCCCTACCTCCAGCAGGGAGATTGGCTATGCTCCTTAGACCTAAAAGATGCTTATACTCACATCCTCATTCATCCATCCAGACCACAGACAATATCTCAGATTTGTAGTGGGAGGAAACCACTATCAGTACAGAGTACTGCCTTTTGGCCTATCCTCCGCCCCCAGGGTATTCACCAAGTGCCTGGCGGTGGTGGCAGCCTACCTAAGGGTTCAAGGCCCCTTTGTCTTTCCATACCTGGACGACTGGCTCATCAGGGGTCAATCCCCACAGAAGGCCAATCAAGCCACCCTTTGCACTGTCGCTTTGCTTCAGCACTTGGGGTTTGTTATAAACTTTGCAAAGTCCACTTTGCACCCCTCACAGAACATGGAATTCATAGGAGCAAGTCTGGACACCCTTCAGACAAAGGCCTTTTTACCTGTGGACAGGGCCCACAGGTTGATGGATCTAGCCAGGCAGTTTCACAGCAATTCTCTGGTCTCCGCCAGACAATTCCTGAAGCTCTTAGGCCACATGGCTTCCACGGTTCATGTAACTCCAAATGCCCGTCTACACATGAAGCCAGCTCAATGGGGCCTCAGAACTCAGTGGCACCAAGCCACAGGAAGCCTCACGGACAGAGTGAGGGTGTCCAAACTACTAGAGTCATCTCCAGGAACAAGCAGGAATGAGTCTTCACATACAGGTACATCGGTACCGACGGAGTCTGAGCGGGAACGCTCCCCAGCGTCCAATCAGAACGCTTTTGGAAGCATCCCAACACGCCTGCGTGCTGCCTTCCCGCCTTTCCCAACTGCCTCTCCTCAGTTTTCATTTTTCCATGGAGCCGACAGGACGTCCTTCTGTCACCGCAGAAAATTCTTCTTTTATTTTTTAGTTTTCTTGTGGTCGCGGCTGCCTTACCCGACGCCACCGGTACCGCCGGTGTTTCTTTTCTATTTTCTTCAACTTATTCCTGTTAGGGAATATTTTTCCCTTTTAGTGCCTGACGGGGTTTTTTCCCGGCCTCCTAGGCCTACCCCTTTTTTTCCTCATGGAAGCGCCAGCCACTATTCCTAAGAAATGTTCAAACTGTGCCGTTACAAAATTTATTTTAGACACTCATAATTGGTGTCTACCCTTCTTGGGTCCTGACCATTTTCCTCTGGAGTGTCCCTCCTTTAACAGTATAGTGGGAAGAAGTCTTCAGCATCGAGTTCCCCTCGATACGCGGTCCCCATTCAACTTCAGGGCACTGACCACCCCTTCTTCACAGGATCAGGTAACCCAAAAACAGTCTGTTAAGACTAGCCAGTCCTCGAGTAGTAGATCTCATGCACAGCATAGAGATGCTTCTGGCCTTGCCCTCGAGAACACACTGGCTTTAAAACCCCGGTGGGAGTCTTCGGCCTCCAAATCCTGTGTGGGGTTTCAGGTTGTTCCTGAGGTTCACCCCTCTCCGAACATACCTGAGCCATGCTCTGTGGTAGCATCCGCTTTGAGTGGTACCGATACCTCAGCATTGGCAATGGTGTTGGATGAAACATTCCTCACCAAGGATCGTAGTCTGGCGTCCTCGGTACCTACGGGGCTGTTGGATACGCTACAGACCGATCTTCCAGTATCGGTATCGATCCCGGTACCGGTACTGGTACCGACGTCAGTACCCTCCAGATGTGCATCGATAGACTCGCTTCCTTCGATGCCGAGTCTGGAATCGATCTCCAGTCTGGAGGATTGGGTACTGACTCGCCTTGGAACTGACACCGGATGGTACCAAAGGCACGGTTCCAATGATCCATGTTCAGCACTCTCTGTTCTTTCGATACCGCTAGAGCTGTCACCGGTGGCCTTCTTCCACCGGTATTGGATGCGGTAGTGGAGTCGGTACCGGTATCCATTTTACCATCGCTGTCGGTACCTTCCATGCTTCTTTCATCAGGCTCACTTCCCTCGGTACTGAGTCTGGAATCGATCCCTGGCATGGACGATGCGCTACTGACTGTTGCTGGTCCCGACCTCCTACGGTACCGGCAACCATCCTCTAAGGATCCCATACTCCACCCTTTAGGATCTTCTACTTCTCTAAAATTGGATATATCCCTGGGTGCCAATGCTAGTTCTTCAACAGATCTAGCCTGTCCTCTTCCAAGAGGATTTTCCTCTGGGGATTTTTCTTTTCAAGCTTTTCTGCTGGATATGGCAAAATCACTTGCCATTTCTATACCTGGACAGGATCCTACACAAGGGAATACAGAATCCCTGTATATTCCTGGGAGTGCAAAGGAGAACATCATGCTTCCTTTGCATCACTCCTTGCAGGATCTCCTCTTACGAATGTGGGAAGCTCCTTTAATGGTACCCCCACCTTCTATTGCAACTGATCTTCTATATCAGGTGCCCCCCTCTCCAGGTTTTCAAAGGACTCAACTTCCTCATCATTCCATTGTTGTAGAATCAGCAATGAGGCGTATTAAGAGTACTAAAAAGCACTCTTCTTATCCGCCAGGTCGTGAGTCTAAGACTTTAGATGCCTTTGGACGCCAAACCTTCCAGGCATCTATGCTTTCAGCAAGAATTCTCTCATATCTTTTCTATATGGGATTATCTCTTGAAGAGGTCACAAAGAAATTACTGTTTTTGACTCCTTTTCTTCAAGAGCCCAAAAGAGCAGACTATTCCTTACTGGTTAGTCATGCTCAAAATATCTCTAGGTTCTTTACTCGTGCTTCCCTAGACTCCTTTGAGTCTGTTAGCAGAACTTCTGCTATAGCTATAGGGGCACGACGTAAAGCCTGGCCAAGTTTCAGACTTGGACAAATGGGCACAAGAAAGACTGGGAAATATTCCTTGCACTGGAGAAAATCTCTTTAACAAGGAGTCTTTACTCCAAGTTGCTCAGTTAACCACTGACATTCCTGTTTCCAGAGGCTGTTCTACGCCTTCCTCTTTCCCAGTTGGTAGGAAATGTCCTACCAAACTCTCTTCCCCTAGGGGGAAAACGTTTTATCCATCTTCTGCCCATCATACAGATGTTCCCAAACAGGGGAAACATCGCCCTGGTCTAAAGAAGCCACAACCTCAACAGGTTCAGCAAACTCAGCAGTCGCAGGGTTTCAGATAGATCATCATTACCTCTCCTGGTTGGTGGTTAGAGTTGCAGTCTGCTTCTTTTCACTTGAATCATCTGCACTAATTTCTTCCTAACTTTTCCTGGATCTCTCTTCACGAGACATCCTTTCTTTTACTCTAAGAGTCTTTATGATGATCATGCCCATAGTTAACAGGTTTCTCTTCCTCTTCTGGGAAAAGAGAAGTCACAACTATCAATAAGACAGTTTTTCCCTGTACTAGCATGTATCATCTTACCTTTCAGAGACTTACTGCATAGTCAGTCTCCTTCAACTCTGTCTTACCTCCCTCTTATTACAACATTCGGTTTGTAAGAGTGGCTCTATTACACTGGTAAGCCCTTATGGTCCTCTACCTATTCCACAGGGGGATTCTCCCTTCCAGAGTTGTCTCCCCCTTTTATTACCTTAGGGCAGCTCATCAGACAATAGGAAGTCTTACCACTCCTACTATGTCTGTTGGTTTCTTTTTCCCAATCAAAAAAAAAAAAGGGGGAAAAGAAATGTTTTTCCGCTGCCCTGGTTGTTGCTGCAGATGCAGCAATTCCTAGTGCTTAAGCCACTGGTTCTGTTCACCACACAACCAGGGTTTCTCCTCCACTAGCAATCCTTCTAGCCTCAGTACTAAACCCCAAACAGGTTATCAACCTTGTTTGGAAACCCTATTATCATAAACTGGTTGGTTAACTTCTATTCTTCGCCCCCTTGTCCTTGGCAGAATAGTTTGTTACACACTGGCTTTAAACAGCCAGTTTTTTCTTCTAACCAACCTGCAGCATGCTCTCTGCAACTCTACAGAGTAGCTTTGCACTATGGGCCCTTGCTAGAGAGCATTAGTATCTTGCCTAGCAGATAACCCCAGGTGGTTAGGAGGGGTTCCCCCAGTCATGTTCCCATGACTGGTAGGTGTTCCCTACCCTTACCATCTCATCTAAAATCTCTTTTGAGACATAAGACACAGGCCTTTCATCACGTGAAAACCTAAAGAATGGCCAATTCCCTGGCTTGGCCCATATCTCCTTTGGACTTCTCGCCAGAGATAGTTTACTTTCAGTGGCAGCTCAAGGACGCCTGATACCCATCTTGCCCTTATAGGAGGGTCACTATGGTATCTTATTCCACTGGCGCCCTCTATCCATTCACCATACTGCAGTTCTGGAGAGATCTGGACTTGCTGCCTGCAGACTGAAGTTATCCTCTGCATTTTTCACGTAGGCCATCCTGGTTATTCAAGAGCTCGAATTCTGAAAGGAATCTAGACTCCTCCTTGTCAGGGAGACCATTCCTCTGACTCTGTCAGTCATAACCAGGGAAAGAAGATTCTCTATGCATCTATTCAAGCAGGTATCACCCTTCTTGCTATTAGATGAATCTTTCTCCCCATATTGCTAGGGGGATCTAGTTATATAGCCATCTTGCCATCCACATACCTGGAGACACGTGTCTATATGCCTACATATTTATTATTATATATATGTATATGTGTGTGTATATATATATAGATATAGATATAGATATATAGATATATATAGATATGTTTGTGTGTATCTTCTGCCCATGTATATCTCTCTCTATATATATGCATATATACCCTATATGTGTATATATTTAGGAATATATATATATCTACATACATATATATATACCTGTTGAGATATATCTTTTAGGTAGATATGTATCCAAATACATATCTGTCTGTCTGTTTAGGTTCAGATATCCATATATTCCTATATGACCCTGACAGATGGGCACTACCCCTATCAATGCTGTGCCAGCATGCTTAGGGTTCTACACATACAACCACTCCCTATGGTAATTAGCAAACTTTTTTCTTACCATAACCTTTCAGGATTAGGTACCTCTGAAGCTCTCCATGTACCTTTTTTCTTTCCTAATTGACCCCATTTAGGAAAGACATTGCGGAACTTCAGTTAATCTAAAGCTTAACGCTTCCTAAGTCTGTCCTTACTTTCTTATCAGATACAGGGGTCTCCATACCCTTTCTCTCCTACATGGACTAATTCCATTGCCAGTCCAGATGGGTCAGACTCATTTTCCTTTTGGTCCTAGGATTGTACTGTTCTTGGGCCAAAAGAGCTTAAGCTTTGTCTAATAGTACATTCTGCGTTTTCCGCTGAAGCCCTACCTCTTTATACTACCCGAGTTTCCCCTGGGGCTATTTCTCACCCTGAAGGGTTCTGACCTCCACTTGTTTTGTCTACAGTTATTACCTCTACTTCTCAGTGAGGTACTCCTTGAGGATCTTCTACTGGCTCTTCTAACAGATCCATATGAACCTCAATAGACTTTTTACAATGCCACCAAGGGAGGCCCATATTAGAATATTGCACTCAATATTTTACTACTAAATGCCCTCTATACAGGGTCTTCCTCTATAGAAGTCCTGTTCTAGTCCAGCTGTTCCACAGCACCTTTTCTGTAATTCAACTCCTACCCTCCATCCCCAGGATGCCTGAGGTTTTGAGGGGTAGCATGGCTCTTTCTACATTCGCAACATGCTAGGACTCCCTCTGGGCATCTCAGCTTGGGAGTCCCCATATGTGAAGACTTATTCCTGCTTGTTCCTGGAGATAGCACAGTTACTTACCTGTAACAGGTGATCTCTGGGAACAGCAGGAATAAGTCTTCACAACCCATCCACCTCCCCTAGGAGATGCATTTCTCTATCTCTATCTTTCCCTTCCTTGCTCTCTCTCTCTCTGCCTCAGCTTTAAAACTTAACTGAGGAGAGGCAGTTGGGAAATGCGGGAAGGCAGCACGCAGGCGTGTTGGGATGCTTCCAAAAGCATTCTGATTGGACACTGGGGAGCGTTCCCACGCAAACTCCATCGGTACCGACGTACCCGTATGTGAAGACTTATTCCTGCTGTTCCCAGAGATCACCTGTTACGGGTAAGTAACTGTGCTTTCTCTGCAGTGGTGGCTTCATCTTCCGAATCTAGTGAACGGGGTGTTTTTTTCAGACACCTCCACACACTCAAGTGCTGACAACAGATGCTTCCCTTCAAGGTTGGGGTGCACATTGCCAAGGAGC
The DNA here is from genome assembly GCA_033557465.1 of Ichthyophis bannanicus. Taxonomy (NCBI): domain Eukaryota; kingdom Metazoa; phylum Chordata; class Amphibia; order Gymnophiona; family Ichthyophiidae; genus Ichthyophis; species Ichthyophis bannanicus. Next base: position 127,791,562 of record CM066033.1, read on the forward strand.
GTGTACTCAAGGCCTGTGGTCTCCTTGGGAGGCCGCACAACAGATCAATCTCTTAGAACTGAGAGCTATCCGCTTGCCCCTGAGAACTTTCTCCCATCTCATCTCTCACCATTCCGTCTTCGTTCAGACGGACAATCAAGTTGCTGTGTTCTATGTGAACAAACAAGGGGGCACAGGGTCCCACCTTCTATGTCAGGAAGCGCAGAAACTGTGCTCCTGGGCAGTCAATCACGGCATTCTTCTCAAAGCGGTCTATCTCCCGGGTCAGGAGAATTACCTGGCGGACAGATTGAACAGGATCCTGCAGCCGCACGAATGGCAGTTGAATCCTTTAGTGGTTCAACAGATCTTCCTGAGATGGGGTCTTCCAACCATAGATCTCTTTGCCAGTCCTCTGAACCGTCAACTTCCCAGGTTCTGCTCCAGGCAACCGTATCCTCTCAGAGTAGCAGCAGATGCGTTTCTCATTCCATGGACTACAGGCCTCCTATATGTGTTTCCTCCCACTCCTCTAGTGTCCAGGACATTGTTAAAAGTGATCCTGGACAAGGCCTCGGTGATCCTGGTGGCCCCCAGGTGGCCAAGGCAACCCTGGTTCCCACTTCTTTTGCAACTGTGGACACTCCTCTTCCTCTGGGGATGCAACCCGATCTCCTGTCTCAGGAGCAGGGATCTCTCTTACACCCCAATCTCCAGTCCTTCCATTTGATGGCCTGGCTGCTGAAAGGGTAGTTCTAGCGCCCTTACTGCTGCCTAGGTAAGTGGAGGACATGGCCTTATGCCCTTAAGTGGCGTAGATTCTCTCTACCTGGTGTACTCAACACAACAAGAATCCTTTCTCATGCCTAGTACCAGTGGTGCTGCAATATTTGCTTCACCTGTCCAACCTAGGCCTTAAGTCAAATTCTGTTCGAGTTCATCTTAGTGCTCTTTCAGCGCACCACTCCCCAGTGGAGGGTCAGTCTCTCTCAAGTCATCCTTTGGTGGCTCACTTCTCAGAGGCCTGCTTTTGCTTAAGCCTCCAGTGCGTCCACCTGCCGCTGAATGGGATTTAAATGTGGTCTTGCAACGGCTTACTTGCCCACCATTTGAACCTATGGCTACTTGCCCTCTGCGTTTTCTCTCCTGGAAAGCGTTGTTTCTGGTAGCTCTTACCTCAGCGAGGCGAGTGATTGAGCTTCAGGCCCTAGTATCAGATGCACCTTATACTAGGTTCTATAGGAACAGAGTAGTCTTACGGACTCACTCTAAGTTCCTTCCTAAAGTTGTCTCCTCCTTCCACCTCAATCAGGAGGTGGTTCTTCCAACTTTCTTTCCCAGGCCGCATGCCAGCCGGGCTGAGATGGTCTTGCATACCCTGGACTGTAGGAGGGCGTTGTCCTTCTACCTTGACCGTACGTGGGAGCACCGTAGGGCTGTTCAGCTCTTCGTCTCTTTTGATCCCAATAAGTTGGGGTTGGCTGTCTCCAAGCGTACTTTGTCCATATGGGTAGCCGACTGTATCGCGTGGGCTTACAGGGCAGCCGGCCTCTCGTTGCAGGGTCATAAGAACATAAGATATGCCATACTGGGTCAGACCAAGGTCCATCAAGCCCAGTATCCTGTTTCCAACAGTGGCCAATCTAGGTCATACGTACCTAGCAGTTTCCCCAAAAGACACAGGTTCTGCAATGCTTGTACTAGGTCAAGCATTGATATCCTGGGTCCCTTCTTAATAATGGTTTATGGACCTTTCCTCCAGGAACTTGTCCAAACCTTTTTTAAACCCAGCTACACTAACAGCCTTTACTACATCCTCCGGTAACAAATTCCAGAGTTTGATTACACGTTGAGTGAAATAATATTTTCTTTTATTAGTCTTAAATAGTTTACCCTGTAGCTTCATTGCATGTCCCATAGTCTTTCTATATTCTGATAACGTAAATAGTCGATCTACGTTTACCCGTTCCACTCCGTTCATTAATTTATAGACTTCTATCATATCTCCCCTCAGCCATCTCTTTTCCAGGTTAGAGCCCTAACCTTTTTAGCCTTTCTTCATAGGAGTATCCTTCCTTCATAGGAGTATCCTTCCATCCCCTTTACCATTTTGGTGGCTCTTCTCTGAACCTTTTCTAATAACGCTATATCCTTTTTAAGATACGGAGACCAGAATTGCACACAATATTCAAGGTGCGGTCTCACCATGGAACGGTATAGAGGCATTATAATATCTCTTGTTTTATTTTCCAGTTTTATTTTTGAGTTACAGCTCACCGTGTCAGGGCAAAGGCTGCGTCAGTAGCTCATCTCCTCTCTGTTCCGTTGGCAGACATCTGCCGGGCCGCTACTTGGTCTTCAAGCCAGACTTTTGCGGCCCACTACTGCCTTGAGAGGGAGTCCCGCAGGGACAGTGCTTTCGGGCAGGCGGTACTCCATAATCTCTTTGGGGTTTAGGCAACTCCTACCCTCCGGCCCTGATGTTGGGCTACCGTTTGGGGGCGTTATCAGAGAAGATTCTTTTCTTGCATGCTGAGGCTCTAGAGGGAGCTCATTTTTTCAGCTTTGGGTCTCCGGTAGCTTTAAGCTGGGGAGTCCCATATGTGAGGACTGACTTCCTGATTGGTCCTGGAGAAAGAGTAGTTACTCACCTGTAACAGGTGTTCTCCAGGAGCAGCAGGAATCAGTCCTCACAACCCTCCCTCCTCCCCTTGGAGTTGCAGTCATATGATTTATTTTGTTATTTTTGCTGTCTTTTAGCTATGTCATCAGACTGAGCAAGATGGCACCCTTGGGCGGGAAGGGGACCGCGCATGTGCGCTGCATTCCCAAAGGCTTTCTTTGAAAGCTGGGGAAATGCTCCGTACGGGGGCTCTATCGGCACCGATGTCATCCATATGTGAGGATTGATTCCTGCTGCTCCTGGAAGAACACCTGTTACAGGTGAGTAACTACTCTTTCCCATCCATCCCAGAACATCAGCAGTTTCTCCTCTTTGTGGTGCCAAGGGGCCATTTACAGTTTCAAGCGTTGCCCTTTGGTCTGGCGACGGCCCCCAATACCTTCACAAAGGTCGTGGTGGTGGTGGCAGCTCTCCGCAAGGAAGGGGTTCTCGTCCACCTGTACCTAGGCGATTGGCTGATCCGGGCGAAGTCCAGGGACAACAGCGAAAGAGCAACAGTGTGGATGGTGGAGTTCCTTCAAAGTCTTGGTTGGGGGATCAACCTGGCCAAGTGTCATTTACGGCCGGCCCGGGAGCTAGAGTATTTGGGAGCGTGCTTCAGTACCTGGGTTGGCAGGGTTTTCCTGCTGGATTGCCTGGCACAGGAACTATGACAGTTGATACTGCAGTCCTGAATATGGTGAGACCGTCGGCGTGGCATTATCTTCAGGTTCTGAGGACCATGTCAGCCACTCTCGAGTTAGTTCCATGAGCAAGGGCACACATGCGATGGCTGCAGAGGGCTGTGCTCTGTCGGTGGTCCCATCAGAGTCAACACCTGTCCCAAGTACTCCCCTGTCCACAGAGCACCAGGAGAGCCCTTAGGCGGTGGCTGCATCCAGGGAGCCTGGAAGGTGGCATGCCACGCGAGTCCCTGGTGTAGATTCCGCTGATGACCGATGCCAGTCTGTCAGGTTGGGAAGCCCATTGCAGAGAATGCTTAGTTCAGGGACAGTGGAGTCTGCAGGAGGCCCTGTGGTCGATCAACAGGCTCGAGATGCAAGCGATGACCTTGGCGCTAGAAGGTTTTGAGACATGATTGCAGGGGAAAGCAGTCCGAGTCCTTTCAGACAATGTGACCACTGTGGCTTACATCAACTGGCAAGGAGGCATCGGCAGTGCAGACCTGGAGGAGGAGGCCGAAAGGCTGTTCGGAGGGGCAAAGATTAATCTCTGGGCGTTAGCAGCGGCGCACGTAGCGGGAGATTACTTTAGCTGAGTGCGCTTGGACCCTGGCGAGTGGCAGCTCAACCAGGGGTTGTTCGAGCAGGTAGTCCACTGATGGGGCACACCGGTTGTGGACCTAATGGCAACTTTCGAGTCGTCCAAGGCCTGATGGTTTTTCACTGGAAGAAAAGAAAGGATGACCGAGGGTCTGGCTGCTCTAATTCAGCGGTGGCTCGAAGAGGGGGTCTCCTATAGTTTTTTTCCTCAATGGACGCTCATAGGCCGTGCAGTGCTACAGATAGAGGTGCACCAGGGATTAGTAAGTCTGGTGGCACCGGACTGGCCGAGATGCCCGTGATAGGCCTAACTGATTTGAATACTGGCGGACAACCATGGTGGTTTCCAGGTTGGAGGGACCTCTTGACGCAGGGGCCGCTTCGCAAGCCCCAGATAGATCGATTCTTGCTTATGGCTTGGCTCTTGAAAGGGCGAGGTTGAAGAAGAGAAGCTATTCGGGCTTGGTGATAACGACCTTGCTAAAAGCCCGAAGAAGGTCTACAAACTTGGCGTGATCCGTGTAGGACACATCTTTGAATTATGGTGTGTGGAGAGGCAGGCGCGCCCTTCCACTGCCTCCATCCCGGACATCTTGGCGTTCTTGCAGTCCGTTTTTGATAAGTCTAGTCACCAGTTCCTTGAGGGTGCAATGGGCGACGATTTTCTGTTATCGCGGGAAAGTTCACGGGGTGCCATTGGATACACACCCAGACGTGCTGAGATTTCTAAGGGCAGTGACCCACTTCTGTCTGCCGAAGAGGGCGGTGGTACCGCCTTGGGATCTCAATCTGGTGCTGATGGCACTGTCTGGGGAACCCTTTGAGTTGCTGAGTCAAGCTTCCCTGAAGGATTTGACTCTGAAAACGGTATTCCTGTTGGCAATTTCCACGGTACGCAGGATTTCAGAGCTTCAGGCCCTGTCATGCCAGGAGCCATTCATAGTAACAACATAACTTAGTAAATGATGGCAGATAAAGACCAGTATGGTCCATCTAGTCTGCCCAGTAAGATGGCAAGAGTAGGTGCACCTGCTGCTCCGTGCAGGTCACCCCTCCCCATATCTTTGTTTAGGGGTGAACCCACCGCTCCGTGTAAGACACCCCTGTTTGTTGAGAAATGAGATAGTTAAGTTTATTTTGATTTTATCCTGTTGCTATAAAGGGATCTACTGTGTCTGTCCCATGCCATTTTGAATTCTGTCACTATATTTGCCCACACCACGTCCATTGAGAGGGCATTCCAAGCATCCACCACCCTTTCAGTGAAAAAGTATTTCCTGACATTGCCTTTCAATTTACCCCCTTGAAGATTCATATTATGCCCTCTAGTTTTACAGCTTCCTCGCCTTTGGAAGAGGTTTGTTTGTACATTAATTCTCTTTAAGTATTTAAAGATCCGAATCATATCTCCCCTATCCCTGCTGTCCTCCAGAGTGTACATATTTAGGTCTTCAAGTCTCTTCTCATAAGGCTTCTGACGCAGGCTCCAAATCATTTTGGTCGCCTTCCTCTGAACAGTTTCCAGTCGTTTTACATCCTTTGTGAGATATGGTCTCCAAAACTGAACACAGTATTCCAAGTATGAGGCCTCACCAGTGACTTAGAGTGGCATTAGTACTTCTTCCTTTCTGCAGGTAATTCCTCTTTGTATGCTAATCAACATCCTCCTGGCTTTTGCCACTGCCTTGTTGCGCTGTTTTGCCACCTTGAGATCATCAGAAATAATCACACCAAGGTCCTTCTCCTGGTCCGTGCACACCAACCTCTCGCCCCCCTATCGCGTACATTTCCCTTGGATTTCTGCTTCCCAAGTGCATGACACTGCACTTCTTTGCATTAAATCTTAATTGCAAAAAGACAGACTTTTCCTTTCAGTCCTTCAGCAATATCACTCACAAATACATTGAACAGTGCCAGGCCCTGGACTAAATCCTGGGGCACCCCGCTAATCACCCTCCTTTCATGTTTATGTTTATTAAAACTTTATATACCGCCCAATACAATTAGCATCTGGGCGGTTCACAATACATAAAAGCAATTAAAAAGAGAGAGGGCTGCGGAAAGAGAAACAGAAAAAGGAACGCCATAAAATCATGAGAAAAGAGATAGAAGCAGACAGCAGTCGGGGGATACAGAAGGCAGACATGAAGGGAGAGAGGGAACACATTGACAATACAGAAAGGCGCAGGAAGGAGGAATTAAGGAACTAACATGATTAACGCTATGGAGGAGAAGAGGATGGAGCTGGAAGGGGGAGGTTGAGGCAGACATGAAGGGAGAGAGGGAACACACTGACAATACAGAAAGGCGCATCCGAATGAGCTCCATTTACCATCACTTTCTGTCGGCTGTCAGTCAACCAATTTCTGATCCAGTTCACCACCTTGGGACCCATCCCCAAACTACTGAGTTAATTGATAAGCCTCCTTTGAGGAACAGTATCAAAGGCTTTGCTGAAATCCAGATAGATGACATCCATTGCATGACCCTGATCTAGTTCTCTGGTCATCCAGTAAAGAACTCAATCAGATTTGTTTGGCAAGATCGTCCTTTGGTAAAACCAGGAAAAACTGCTCGACGTACCGTGCCTGGGTGAGCAATTCAGCAAACCGATGTGGGGCAAAGCAGCAGAGATTGAAACGGAGTACGTCACTTGCACCAATCTCTCCCGAAAGACTTCCTTCTTCACGTGGAAGAAGCAATAGGGCAAGCCTTTCTTCCAGAGGAACGGTCTTCCCTACCAGGACTACTCACCTTACCCTCTAGCGCTTGGTCCACCCCAGGGTGGACAAAGCAAGAGTGGTCCCCAGGGCCCTCGTAAGCCTAAGGGACCGAAGTGCCAGACCCCGGTACCAGCCCAGTCGTCCCTGGGGTTTTGACGCCAGATGCATAGCCACTCGCTCTCTGTCGACCCAGCTACTGGCAGGAGGGCACCTAGTCCACTTTGCTCCCCGATGGGAGTCTGTCGCCTTGGACACATGGGTTCTCCAAGTCGTCTGGGAGGGTTACCTCCTTCACCTGGACCGGCTTCCTCCATCCTTCTGCCCCGCGGAACCCCTTCGGCTCCCCGCGCACCAGATCTTCTTGGCGCAGGAGCTTGCCACCCTCCCCAAGGCCACGGGTTTTACTTCCGGTACTTTCTTGTGCCAAAATGGATAGGTGATTTAAGAAATCTCAACAAATAACTGGTGCGGGAGAAATTCAAAATGCGCTCTCCCTTGGCGTCTTGCTGCCCTTCATCCATCAGGGTGACTGACTATGCTCCTTGGACCTTCAAGATATGTACACTCACAACCTCGTCCATCCCAAACACAGGAAATACTTGCTCTTCAGGGTACAAGGGAACCACTACCAATACTGGGTGCTTCCCTTTGGCTTTGTGTCAGCCCTGCAAGTGTTCACCAAATGCCTTGCAGTAGCGACAGTCCCCCTTCGATTGCAGGGCACCTTTGTCTATCTTTATCTAGATGACTGGCTCGTTACCGGAGAGACGGCTGACGAGGTGCAGTGGGCCACTGCATCATCGATCTGGCAGCCGCGGTTCAGCACCGTGACACAGTATCGGCCCAAGCAATGCGCCGTCTCCTCGGCCATATGGTCTCGACATTCCACGTCGTCCCCGATGTCCAACTGCATTTGTAGTCGATGGGCTGTCTCTGAGATGCTGTCTCAGTCACTCCCCAGCTGTCCGACTCCCTTGACTCCCTTGACTGGTGGCGGGATGCCCAGAATCTGCTTCGAGGCATGCCGTTCCAGGCTCTGCAGCACGATGTGGTCTTCACCACGGATGCCTCCCACACTGCGGTGAGCTCCGCACACAGGGGACTTGGTCCCTGGATGAGTCGTGACAGCCGATCAACCTTCTCGAACCCCGGGCAGTCATCCTCGCCCTCTGGGCGCTCAGGTACTGCGTTCACCACCGGGTGACACTTGTCAAGAAGGACAACTGAGTGCAATGTTCTATGTGAACAAGCAGGGGGGCACCAGCTCTTACAGACTCTGCCTGGAGGCGGTAGCCCTGTGGTTCTTTACGATTCGCCAAGGCATATCCCTACGGAACACCTATCGCCCAGGCCAGGGTAACGTCCTGGCAGACAGGTTGAGCCAGCTCCTCCAGCCATAAGAGTGGCACCTCTGCCGCCAGACAGCACAGTGGCTTTTCCGGCGTTGGGGGACTCTGGTCCTGGGTCTCTTCGCCAGCCCAGCGAATTCGCAGCTCCTGCGGTTCTGTGGCCCAGTTCCCCACCCGAACAGGGAAACTTCCGATGCCTTCCTGCTATCATGGACGCACGGCCTCCTGTATGCATTTCCCCCCACTCTTCTCATAGCGTGGGCTCAAGATACAGTGGGACGGGGCGTCAGTGATTTTCTTGGCCCTGCGATGGCCTCGGCAGCCCTGGTTCCCGTTGCTGCTCTGCCTCACATTGGAGCCTCCGGTTCCCCTTGACAGTATACTGGGCTTGTTGATACAGGAGGAGGGTCTGCTACTCCAACTGAACTTGAGGTCCTTATCCCTCACAGCTTGGTGGCTGATTGGGTCGCTCTAACCCCTCTTTATCTCCCAGTGGAGATCGAGGACATATTGCTGGCCTCGTGCAAGGACTCAAATAGGAGGGCTTATGCCTTTAAATGGCGTTGCTTCTTTGTGTGGTGTTCGGGGGTAAAGGCCGACCCATTCTCTTACTCCATCTCTCACAGTCAGGCCTGAAGTCCAACTCGGTCAGGGTCCACCTGAGCGTGATCTCGGCCAACCAACCCCCAGTTGGGGAAGACCCCTCTCGGGTCAGCCGCTGGTCTCCCGCTTCATGCGCGGACTGCTGCTTTCCCAGTCCCCTATCTGGCCACCTCTGGCAGAGTGGGATCTCAATGTCGTCCTCACGTGGCTAACCCACTACCCTTTGAGCCGATGTCGTCCTGCTCGCTTCGCCACCTTCCCTGTAAGATGGTTTTTCTGGTGGCCCTCACTTCGGAGGGTCAGTGAGCTTCAGATCATGAAGGCTGACGCACCCTACACGAGATTCTATGGGAACAGAGTGGTTCTCCAAACACATCCCAAGTTTCTCCCGAAGGTTGTCTCAGATTTCCACCTCAACCAGGAGATCATGCTGCTGACCTTCTTTCCAAAGCCCCACGCCGACCGGGTGTCGGCAATCCTCCATACCCTTGACTGTAGGAGGGCGCTCTCCTTCTACTTGCAGCGTACGCAGGCTCACCGCAAGTACAAGCAATTCTATGACCCTGCCCGTTTGGGGCTCGGGGTCACCAAGCGGACCCTTTCCATCTGGGTAGCGGACTGCATCGCCTTCGCTCAGGCTGGGCTACCGCTGGACTGCCGAGTCATTGTGCATGGTGTTCATGCGATTGTGGCATCAGTGGCACACCTGCACTCTACCCTTTTCGAACATCTGCCGAGCCGCAACCTGGTCCTCGGCTAACACCTTTGCGACGCATTACTGCCTGGAGAGGGAGTCCTGTCAGGACAGTGCCTTTGGCCAGGCCATACTCCATAATCTGTTTGGGGTTTAAGCAACTCCGGCTCTCCAACCCTTCCTCTACAGCTACCGGGAGTTGGTCTTTCGGGGACCTGGGGTCCTCGGGCTGTCTTTGGTTACCAGTGTCTGCTCACGGGTCACCGTGGTGCTTTTCTACAGGTCCTCGGTAGCCTGTAGCTGGGGATTCCCATATGTGAGGACTGACTTCCTGCTTGTTCCTGGAGAAAGCGCAGTTACTCACCTGTAACAGGTGTTCTCCAGTGACAGCAGGAATCAGTCCTCACAACCCACCCACCTCCCCTTGGAATTGCCTACTCTTCTTGGTATTTTTTATCCTTGCCTGAGCTATGTTATCTGACTGATCAAGATGCACCCTTGGGCAGGAAGGAGACCACGCATGTGTGATGGCATTCCTAAAGTCTTTCTTTGAAAGCAGGGGAATTGCTTTGCGCGGGCTCCGTCGCTGCCGATGTCACCCATATGTGAGGACCAATTCCTGCTGTCCCTGGAGAACACCTGTTACAGGTGAGTAACTACGCTTTCCATGCACCCTTTATAAAATCAGCCCCTAAATGGTTGATCATCTTAAATTCCTGGATCATTATGTTGCCCTAATTTATCAGACTCACAAATCTTTTTTTTTTTTCTAAAAATGTGTGTCCAAATTTAGTTTAAAAATCATTTTAGTTTGTAACTCTGATTGCCTTTATTGGCAAAAAGTTTCATAATTTCACCTCTTTCAGGAAGAATCTCTTCCTTTGGAGTTAGTGTTCTCTGCAGACAAGCAGGGGATTATAGGCATGCTTCATGGTTATTTACTGTCGATGCCAGTGTGCCCAGACCTCTTCTCCAGCTCAGAGAATTTTTGTAAACCTCTTTGAGCCTGCATGGGATTCCCATGGTACCACGAGCCCCTCATCTTCATCTGAGCCAGGTGTGGATGCAGTTCTCCTCTTCTCCTCTCCTCTCTCTCCTCACAATTAAAGAAGATAATGTGGAAAATTAAACATCAGTTAGCTGGACTGCCCTAATAATAAATACATTAAAAATATATTTTATTATATAAAAAGAACTTCTAGCAGGAAGGCACTGAAATTAAAAAACCCCCCCAAAAAACCCATATGGCCTCTTACAGAAAGAAGTTCCACTGTCACTCCTCATTGACACGATGCCTTTACTGGCCATCTTGTCTATCCACCCATAATGTCGGGCTTAGCACGGGCACAGCCAGGAATCAACATGGACATCTGTTTCAGCTGCCTGGCCAGAAGCTGCTTCCTTAGGAACACACAAAGGTTGAAGGCCAGTAAAGGGTCACGGGTGCTCATTTTATTAGGTAGAATCCCCTACGCATTTCGGCATCAAGCCTTCATCAGGGGGTACGTATCTTAGAATAAAAACAATTAGAATAATTAAAATCAATAAATAAAGAATACAATAACTGATAATAAAAACAAAAAATATATAGAAATTATGCATAAATGTTTCATCTAATGGTAAGCAATGATGTTCATTACTTAAAAGAATAAAAAACAGATAAGAACATAAATATAATAGTTAAAAATATGTGTGATACATAAACATATAATAAAACCAAAAGCAGCCAAATAAATAACTAAAAAGACTATTGTGCAACAAGGAGTGCTACAATTTTACAGTTTCAACCCCATCTCCTAGCCCCAGCAGCAGCCTCCTCTTCTACTAGTCCCTGCACCAGCAACAGTCCCTGCTTCTCGCAGACTCAGCCCCTGCATCAGCAGCATCTCCCCTTCAGTTTCTGCATCATCCCTTTCCCCTTCTCCCAGCCCCAGCAACTGCATCAGCCCCCCCCCCCCACCTGCTACAGTAATGAGAGTTCCTGATCGGTCCTCCAGTTTAGTCCTCCACAATCGGGTAGTGCACCTCCTCCTGCAGCCTGGAGACTGGACCAATCAAATCTTCTGTAGTATATATATGCAGACGGAGCTCCCAGAAGCCCCCAGTGTGTCCAGTCTCCTTGCAGCTTGAGGACGTGTGTGCCCTTCCTGGGCACACTTAGTGACACTTGGGGGAGCAACACTAGTTAGTTCTTTTTTGGGGTTTTGCTTTATCTCTTTCTTTCATTACCTTTTCTTTCCTAGGTAGCTGTCTCTTTAAAAAAAAAAAAAAAAAGGCATAGACACAGGGGACCTCCCGGGGTGAGAAGCCAGTCCTGCATTGGGCTCCTGCCTTCCTCCCGGTGTATTTGGATAGCCTCGGTTGAGCTCTCCCCTAGGCTGTACGGGGAAGAGCCATACCTGGTCCAGCATTGCCTTTCAATCTGAGCTGCTGGCTGTATCCTGTGCTGATTTCCTGAGCTGGTAGGACTTTTCAATTCATTTCCTTAGTCGGGTACTGCAGCTCCCTCCCGTGGCTATTTTCAGCGGGCCTGTCCCGATTTTCCTGAAATTTCGTTTGTTCCCACTTTGCCCTTAATTTGGGTCCGTTTCTTTTATTTTCATTTTTTCTCCGGTTTCCTTTGTATTTTCGTGCCATTTTTTACCGCGGGTGATTAAGTGCGGCGGCCATTTTGAAGCCCTAAAGGGGATTTCTTAGTGTCACTTTTTAACACTTGTGCACGGGTTCCCCTAGCATTTTTGGGGTTTTTTATGCTGGCGATTTTGATCAGGACAGTCCTGGGATTCTAGGGAGTATTTTATTTTATCAAAAAAAAAAAAATAATAATAATATAATAATAAGAAGTTTAAAGCCAGTACTTATTTACATAGGGTTGGTCCCTTTGGTGGGGGCTTTCCCTGTTTCTGCTCCCTTCTCTCCCGATTGGCGGAAGGTTGTCCACAGATGGCTGCCAAACCGCAGTGCGTGATCTGCGGGTCCCGCAGGGGTGCGGTGTCTGACTCTGGCATCTGCAGAGGCTGTGCCTCAGCTTCTTCAGACCTGGAGCATTCTCTTGAACTAAAGGAGCTGCCTGTTCCTGGTGACGCTTCTCTAACGGGGGAGAGTGTCCCTTCGTCGGGCGTCCACCCGTCTGGTTCGGTACCACCTGCCAACGGGTCTGTCCCTGAGTTGCAGCATGCAGCTCTAGTTGCGCCACCTGTAGATTTTTCCCCAGATTTCGTCGTCCTCATGCATCAGGCTTTTCGCTTGAGCCGGTCCGGGCAGCTGCCGGAGGCTTGGCCTGCGTCCCTTCCCCCTTGCTCCTCAGGGGAGGTTCAGCGCGCTGCTCAGCCGGCTGCCAAGAGGCTCAGGTTTGTGGACCAGGATCCGGACACCCTTTGCTTTCCCAATGCTGAGGCGGAGGGTGATCCTGAGACGGAGGCTGATGAGTTGGAGGACGGGGAGATCCCGGAGCCGGAAGATCAGGCTAGGATTATTCGCGTGTTTCGTAGGGACGAGCTGGTCCCTTTGATCACGGAGTCCCTTCAAACCCTTCACCTAGCAGTGGTTCGGCCTCTGGAGGAGGAGGGTCTGGAGGACCCTCTCATTCAGGCGGTCAGGGGCGCCCAGGTGGTGTTGAGCAAATGATCCAATCGGAGTGGGATCAACCCGAATCCGGTTTGAAGGGTGTTCGGACCATGAATCGCCTTTACCCCCTGGCCGACAAGGACAAGGACTTGTTTAAGTCACCGCGGGTGGATGCTGCGGTATCGGCGGTGACTAAGAAAACCACCATCCCGGTTGAAGGCGCTGCGGCCTTAAAGGATGCTCAGGATAAGAAAGTTGATAATTTGTTGAAGCAAGCCTTCGATACCAACGCCTTGTCCCTACAAGTCTCCATTTGTGGGGCGTGGGTTGCTCGGGCTTGTTTGCGTTGGTCGCAGCATCTGCGCTCGGGTTCCGGACTGGACCAGCAGGGGTTGCTGGAAGTTAACCGCATGGAGTCCGGATCGGCTTACTTGGCGGATCTGCTTTACGATTTGATCCGGTCCTTGGCTAATAGTATGGCCTCCGTGGTGGCGGCGCGTCGGTCCATCTGGTTACGCAACTGGGCGGCCGATGGTTCTTCCAAGTCTCGCCTCAGTAAGCTGCCCTTTAAGGGCAGATTGTTGTTTGGTGAGGCTCTAGACAAGTTGGTAAAAGATCTCGGTGAGTCTAAAGGTGGTAGGCTGCCGGAAGATAAGCCTAAGCTCAATAGATCGTCGCCCTCGGCGCGCGGTCAGTTTCGGGATTTTCGCAGGTTTCGTTCTTCCCGACTGTGGACATCGCAGCGCGGTCGCTTTGGAGCCCGTTATCAGGGGTTTCGTGGTTTCAGAGGGTCAGGACGAGGCTTCTCCGGAGCCGCCTCTTCCTCGTCCTCCTCCTTTAACCGCAAGCCACAATGAAGCGAGGCGGGCTCTCGAGGGAAGCCCGGTTATCGGGGGTCGTTTGCGTGATTTTCTTCCTTCTTGGGCCCAGATTACGTCAGATCAGTGGGTGTTGCAGATTATCGAAGAGGGTTATGCGCTGGAGTTTGCCTGCCCGCTTCAGGATTCCTTTGTTATGTCACCCAGCAAGGGAGAGCAAAAGACGCGGGACATCCGCGTAACTCTGGATCGGCTCCTCTCCCTGGGGGCGGTAGTTCCCGTCCCTCCTTTGGAAAGAGGCGCCGGTCGCTACTCCATTTATTTTGTGGTTCCCAAAAAGGGCGGTTCTCTTCGTCCAATCTTAGATCTCAAAGGCGTGAATCGCGCTCTCAAGGTGCCGCACTTCCGTATGGAGACCCTGCGGTCAGTCATTGTCGCGGTACGTCAAGGAGAGTTTCTAACGTCCCTCGATCTCTCCGAGGCCTATCTGCACATTCCCATCCGGTCGTCTCATCAACGGTTTCTCCGCTTCGCATTTCCATGGGGCCACTTCCAATTTCGGGCCATGCCGTTTGGTCTCGCCACGGCTCCCCGCACCTTCACAAAGGTGATGGTAGTGGTAGCGGCGGCCTTGCGCAAAGAGGGCATCCTAGTCCACCCGTATCTGGACGACTGGTTGTTCTCCAGGACCAAGCAGGAAGTCAGTCCTCACTTATGGGTGACGTCGGCGCCGACGGAGCCCTCGCGGAGCAATTTTCCCCAGCTTTCAAAGAAAGCCTTTGGGAATTGCAGCGCGCATGCGCGGTCGTCTTCCCGCCCGAGGGTGCCATCTTAGCCAGTCTTCTTTTTCCGCGGAGCCCTGCAGACGTCCCCGTCTTGTCCCCGCGAAAAAGTTGATTTTCCTCTTTATTTTATACTTTTTTCTTTCGGTTCGACGCCGATCGTTTTCCCGCCCGGACTCGCGACGCCGGTCTCGAGTCCTCTAGCGTTTTTTTCGGTTTTTCTGACTTAGTCAGCTTTCATTTTCGTTTTCCCTGGCAGCCCGGTCCTTTGACCTCGCAGGGGCCCTTTTTCCCCCGATGGCTGCCAGTGGCTTTAAGCGGTCTGGTCGGTGTGACCGAAATATGTCACTAACCGACACACACGACTTTTGCCTCCGCTGCTTGGGCCCGGATCATGAGGAACTGATCTGTGGGCCCTGCAGCAAACTGTCCTCGAAGGCGTTGAGAAGTCGGCGGCATCAGCGCGAGAGAATCTTCGCTGACCCCAGCCGTACCCGGACCTCGTCGGAGGCCTCCGTGTCAAAGGGCTCCAGCTCGGACCGTCGCCGGAGCTCCTCCGACCGGGGTTCTCCCTCCGGGGACCATCGTCGGAAGGAAAAACCCGCGAGGGCGGCGTCGGTGGACGCTCCTGGTTCCGCGAGGGCCAGGTCGCATAGCCCCGACAGCCGCCCCGGGTCCTTGGAGAAGGAACATCTCCCGAAGCGACCTCGCCTGGAGTCGGAGATGCCTGCCCGGGTAAGTCCTGTAGTCCTTCTGGACTCGCCTCCGCGACAGCCGACGTCGGGCCCGACGTCGTCGGGGCCCGAGTCGGGGGCTGCTGGGTCACCTGAGCTCGGACTCAGGTTGACGGCCTTGGAGAGCAGACTGTCTGCCTTCATGGACCAGCAGCGGGCACTGCTCGCTGGCCTCGCTGGCGCCGCTGCCCCGACCGCCGGGACGTCGACGTCCAAGTCGACCCCGGAGACCGAGCCGATCCTCGAGTCAATGAGAACTCGAGTCGATCCTCGGTCGAGGTCACCCTCGGCCTCCCGTTCGGGACCGAGGTCGCCGACGCCGACTCCCTCGACGTCGGGACGGCTGGCGCCGCACCCTGCCCGGGCCGACCCCACCGAGTCCTCGTCGGAGTCGGTCTGGGAGTCTGAGGAGGAAGAGTCACCTGATTCTTTCCGGACTCGGTGTGTCCCATCGGACTCACCAGGGTCCGAGCCTCGGAAGCAGTCCCCCCCGGAGGATGCCCGGTTCTCGGACTTCGTTAGGGATATGGCCAAGGCTTTGGCCTTCCCTGCGGATCCCGAGGAGGAGCCTCGAGCCGAAGAGCTCGACGCCCTCCAGTATGACTCTCCCGCGAGGGAGCACTTTACTGTGCCGGTTCCTCCTATGCTGGAACGACTACTCTTCCGCATGTGGGAGAGTCCGGCCTCCTCGCCGGTCCTGAGCAAGCGGGTCGATTCTATCTATCGGGTCCGCAAGAGCCCTGGCTTTCAGAAGGCACAGCTGCCACACCATTCCATGGTAGTGGAATCGGCCATGCATCGTCTTAAGAGCCAGAAGATGCACTCCTCGGTGCCTCCTGGAAGGGAGGCCCGTAACCTGGATGGCCTTGGCAAGAAGTGCTTCCAGGGCTCTATGCTCGCATGTCGTGTCCAGACTTACCAGCTCTACATGGGCATGTATCTCCGGGATCTGGCTAAAGAGCTAGCCGGATTCTCCGCTGGTCTCTCCGAGGAGCCCTTGCGGAGGTTCCTAGCCTTGTCCACGGGCATTCGGGAATGCTCAAAGTTCATGTCCCGAGCATTGTTCCCTCTAAGCTGTGCGCGTGTGCGCGCGCACACACCTCACCGAGTGAGCGCACATACTTTACAACAGAGCGCACAAAAATTACGGTTCTGATTCTGATAGAAAACAACACAGACGTTCTTAAAATTGAAAAGTTGTTGTGTATTTAAGGTTTTCACACGTTCTACAATATTTTCTAGTGCTATCAATGTGGTGTACATACTGTATTCTGACGTGTCATCAAATTTTAAAGTATATAACTCCGAGTGTCGTTACATGGCGCACAAAAATTTAACCTTCCTTCAAAAGCTGCACAGCTGATATTTTATGCGCACACAGCCTACAGAAAATTAGAGGGAACATTGGTCCCGAGCAGCCTATGATGGCTTTGAGGCCTCGGCTAGAGTGGCCGCAGCCGGCATCGGTGCCCGCCGACAGGCTTGGCTTCAGTCGTCGGACCTTGCGCCCTGGGTACAGGACAAGTTGGTCGATGTCCCCTGCCGGGGCGAAAACCTCTTTGGCAAGCCCATGGCGGAAAAGGCTGCACAAATTGAGACTGAGACTCTCACCAGGACCAGGCTTTCTAGGAAGACCTCCGCCCCTTCCCAGAAAAAGAAGGGCTCGGGAAAAAAGTCCTTTTACCCGAGGAAGGCGGCTGCCTACAAACAGTACCCCCATTATCAGGCCCCTGCAGCTCCCCAACAGGGCCAGCAGGCCAAGGGACGGGGTAACGGGTCCCGTAGGCAGCAAGCCCCCAAGCCTGCACCACCAGCCCCTGCTCAGCAGGGTGGGGGTTTTTGACTCGCTCAGCATAGCCTCTCCCCCCCCCCGCTGGTTCCTCCCAGCACCGGAGGCCGGCTGGTTCACTTCGGCCACAGGTGGTCCAGCATCACCGCAGATGCCTGGGTACTTCAGGTCGTGCGAGAAGGCTACCTTCTCCACTTCCATCAGGTCCCTCCCTCCTATTTTCCGGGAGAACCTTCGCGCCCCCCTCTGCACAGGGAGTTGCTCCTTCAGGAGTTAGCAGGTCTTCTGCAGGAACAGGCGGTGGAACCGGTGCCCCACCACCTGAGAGGTCAAGGCTTTTATTCAAGGTATTTTCTGATACCAAAGAGAACAGGGGGCCTCAGACCCATCCTGGACTTGCGCAACCTCAACAAGTTCCTTGTGCGGGAGAAGTTCAAAATGCTTACCCTTGGAATCCTTCTGCCCTACCTCCAGCAGGGAGATTGGCTATGCTCCTTGGATCTAAAGGATGCCTACACGCACATCCTCATCCACCCAAGCCACCGCCAATACCTAAGGTTTGTGGTGGCAGGAAATCATTACCAGTACAGAGTACTGCCCTTTGGCCTATCCTCCGCACCGCGAGTCTTCACAAAATGTCTCGCGGTCGTGGCGGCCCATCTCCGGCTTCACGGCCTCTATGTCTTTCCGTACCTCGACGACTGGCTCATCAGAGCAGCGTCCGTTCAGGAGGTCGCCAACGCCACGCGCCGCACGGTGACTCTGCTGCAGCACTTGGGCTTTGTCATAAACTTCGCAAAGTCCACTTTGCTCCCCTCACAGGATCTCGAGTTCATCGGCGCAAGGCTGCACACTCCTCGGGCACGAGCGTACCTACCGCTCGACAGGGCGCAACGGCTCATGGACCTAGCCGACCGCTTTCGCAGCCAGCCCCTGGTCTCCGCCAGGCGCTTCCTGAGACTGCTCGGCCATATGGCTTCCACCGTCCATGTGACCCCCAATGCCCGCCTGAACATGCGGTCTGCTCAATGGTGTCTCCGCCAGCAGTGGCGACAAGCCACAGGCGGCCTGGCGGACCTGGTGCGCGTCTCCGAGCCGCTGCTCTCGTCTCTCCGGTGGTGGCTCCGGCAGCCGAACCTGATATTCGGAATGCCTTTCCAGTCACCTCAGCCGACCCGGGTGCTGACCACCGATGCATCCCTCCTGGGCTGGGGAGCGCATTGCCAAGAGGCACGTACTCAGGGCCTCTGGACCATGTGGGAGTCTGCTCAGCAGATCAACTTCCTGGAGCTCAGGGCGATCCGCCTAGCTCTCAAGGCCTTCTCCCACCTGACTTCCCAACAGTCCGTCCTTGTCCAGACGGACAATCAAGTTGCCATGTTCTACGTGAACAAGCAGGGGGGCACGGGCTCCTTCCTCCTCTGCCGGGAGGCACAGAAGCTCTGCTCTTGGGCCGTCAGTCACGGCATTCTCCTCAAGGCAGTTTATCTCCCGGGCCAAGAAAATTGCCTTGCAGACAAACTCAGCAGGGTCCTCCAGCCGCACGAGTGGCGTCTGGATCCCTTGGTAGTTCAGAAACTCTTCCTCAAGTGGGGTCTCCCCACGGTGGATCTCTTTGCCAGTCCTCACAACCGGCAGCTTCCTCGCTTCTGCTCTCGTCAGCCACACCCCCTTCGGGTGGCGGCGGACGCCTTTCTGATCTCGTGGTCGGGGAGCCTTCTGTACGCTTTCCCTCCCATCCCGCTGGTCTCTCGGACTCTTTTCAAGGTTCTCCGAGACAAAGCCTTCATGATCCTGGTGGCCCCTCGCTGGCCCAGGCAGCCGTGGTTTCCGCTCCTGCTGCAACTGGCGGTGGAGGATCCAATCCCTCTGGGGGTACAACCGGATCTCCTCACTCAGGATCAGGGGTCCCTTCTGCACCCCAACCTCAGGTCTCTCAACCTCATGGCCTGGCTGCTGAGAGGGTAGTCCTTGCTCCCCTTCTCCTGCCGGCGGAGGTGGAGGAGGTCGTCTTAGCTTCGCGACGGCCTTCTACCCGCAAATGCTACGCCCTTAAATGGCGTCGCTTTGCAGTCTGGTGTACCCAACAGTCTCAGGATCCCTTCTCCTGCCCGGTGTCGGTGATCTTGCAGTACTTGCTGCACCTCTCTAATCTGGGACTTAAGTCCAACTCCGTCAAAGTTCACCTCAGTGCTCTTTCAGCACATCATGTGCCAGTGGACGGCAGACCTCTCTCCAATGACCCTCTCGTAGCGAGGTTTCTCCGAGGTCTCCTTCTACTTAAACCACCTCTGCGCCCGCCAGCGCCTGACTGGGACCTGAATGTGGTTTTGCAGCGGATCACCTGTCCGCCTTTTGAACCTATGGCTACCTGTTCTCTCCGTTTTCTGTCTTGGAAAACACTGTTCTTGATAGCCCTCACTTCCGCTAGGCGCGTAAGTGAATTGCAGGCCCTTGTGTCTGATCCCCCTTACACTAGGTTCTACAAGAATAGGGTAGTCCTACGGACTCACCCAAAATTTCTGCCTAAAGTGGTCTCCCCTTTTCACATCAATCAGGAGGTGGTACTTCCATCCTTCTTTCCCAGACCACACTCCAGCCGAGCTGAAACGGTCCTCCATACCCTGGACTGTAGAAGGGCATTGAACTTCTACCTTGACCGTACGCGGGAGCACCGTAAAGCTGCTCAGCTTTTTGTGTCTTTTGACCCCAATAAATTGGGGCTCCCGGTCTCCAAGCGTACTCTGTCCATCTGGGTTGCGGACTGTATCTCTTGGGCTTATGGGGCAGCCGGACTCTCCTTAGAAAGTCGAGTCACGGCTCATTGCGTTCGGGCAAAGGCCACGTCAGTGGCTTACCTCCGCTCTGTTCCGCTGGCAGACATCTGCCGGGCCGCTACTTGGTCTTCGAGCCAGACTTTTGCGGTCCATTACTGTCTCGAGAGGGAGTCCCGTAGGGACAGTGCTTTCGGACAGGCAGTCCTCCGTAATCTCTTTGAGGTCTGAGCAACTCCTACCCTCCATCCCGGATGTGGGCTACCGGTGGGTGATAATTCAGCGAAGATTCTATCCTTCTGTGCTGCTGAGCTAGAGGGAGCTCATTTTTGTGCTTAGGGTCTCCGGTAGCCTTGAGCTTGGGAGTCCCATAAGTGAGGACTGACTTCCTGCTTGGTCCTGGAGAAAGCGTAGTTACTCACCTGTAACTGGTGTTCTCCAGGAGCAGCAGGAATCAGTCCTCACTACCCTCCCTCCTCCCCTTGGAGTTGCAATCGTCTGCTTATGTTCTTTTTTTTGCAAATTTTTATGCTGTCTTTTTAGCTATGTCTTCTGACTGGCTAAGATGGCACCCTCGGGCGGGAAGACGACCGCGCATGCGCGCTGCAATTCCCAAAGGCTTTCTTTGAAAGCTGGGGAAAATTGCTCCGCGAGGGCTCCGTCGGCGCCGACGTCACCCATAAGTGAGGACTGATTCCTGCTGCTCCTGGAGAACACCTGTTACAGGTGAGTAACTACGCTATTCGAGCAAAGTCCAGTCAAGAGTGTGTGCAGGTCACGAACAGGGTGGTGACTCTGTTGCGATCCCTCGGCTGGGTGGTGAACGAACGCAAGAGCTGTCTGTGTCCGACTCAGGATCTCGATTACCTGGGAGTGCGTTTCGACACGGCGCGGGGCTTGGTGTGTTTGCCGGAGCGCCGTGTTCTGGCTTTGCGGAAGCTCGTCCGCCTCTTCCGGGGGATGCCCGCTCCTTCCGCGTGGTGGTACCTGCGGCTCCTCGGTACGATGGCGGCGACCCTGGAGGTGGTGCCTTGGGCGCGCTTCCATATGCGTCCGCTCCAGAGTGCTCTCCTGCGTCATTGGTCCAATCAGTTCGACTCGTTGAGCATGAGATTGCCTTGCCCGATACCGGTTCGCCGTTCGCTCCGGTGGTGGCTCTCCTCCGAGAACCTGATGCGGGGGATTCCCTTGGAGCCTCCGCTTTGGGTTCCGTTCACAACGGATGCCAGCCTATCCGGCTGGGGTGCTCACTGCGAAACCCGCTTCACGCAGGGGGAATGGTCTCCCCTGGAGGCCTCTTGGTCGATCAACCGGCTCGAGTTGCGGGCGGTGCGGCTAGCCCTCTTAGCCCTGGTCCTCGGTCGACCAGTGCGGATTCTCTCGGACAATGCGACCACAGTAGCTTACATCAATCGCCAAGGGGGCACCGGCAGCGTAGCCCTGGAGTCGGAGGCGACGGCTTTGTTCAATTGGGTGCAGACTCGTCTCCCGGCGATCTCAGCAGCCCATATTGCAGGCGCAGACAGTGTTCAGGCAGATTTTCTCAGCAGAGTGCGAGTAGATCCCGGAGAGTGGGAACTCAACCTGCAGGTTTACGCGCAAATAGTTCATCGGTGGGGTCCGCCCATCATGGATCTCATGGCGACGTTTCAGTCCGCCAAGACGGGGCGCTTCTTCAGCAGGCGAAGAGAGTGCATGTCCGAGGGGCTCAATGCCCTCATTCAGCAGTGGCCAACGGACGGTCTTCTTTATGTCTTTCCTCCTTGGGCTCTGATCGGCCGGGTCATTCAACGCATCGAGGCGCACCGGGGTCGGGTGTTGCTGGTGGCCCCGGATTGGCCCAGGAGACCCTGGTATGCCGACCTGGTCAGGCTACGCGACGGCGTTCCCTGGCTTCTGCCCGCGTTGCCGGATCTTCTTCTTCAGGGGCCCTTGCGGATGCCCCAAGTGGGTCAATTCTCGCTTACGGTTTGGCCATTGAGAGGGCTCGGTTGAAAAAGAAGGGTTACTTCCCGGCGGTGATTGCTACCCTCCTGCGAGCGCGGAAAACGTCCACCTCTCTTACTTATGTTCGGGTTTGGAGAATTTTTGAAGACTGGTGCTCCCGGCAAGGGGTCCGGGCAGCGACGGCTTCCGTACCCGTCGTTTTAAGTTTTCTCCAGGAGGGTTTTGATAAGGGTCTCGCTGCTAGTTCCCTGAAAGTCCAGTTGGCGGCTGTCGTCTGTTATCGCGGCAAGGTTTTGGGCCGTCCCCTCGGGTCTCATCCAGACGTCTGTCGTTTTCTTACGGCGGTTTTTCATTTGCGGCCTTCCCGTAGGATCTTCGTGCCTCCGTGGGACTTGAATCTCGTGCTGCGGGCCTTGGTTCGTGAACCTTTTGAACCTCTGCGTAGGGCGTCTCTGAAGGATCTCACGCTGAAGACGGTTTTTCTCGTGGCCATCTGCTCGGCGCGGCGTATTTCTGATCTCCAAGCGCTGTCCTGCAGGGAGCCCTTTTTGTCCTTTTCCCAGGATCGGGTGGTTCTCCGTCCGGTTCCTTCCTTTTTGCCTAAGGTGGTTTCTCCTTTTCATGTGAATCAGGCAGTGTTCCTCCCAGTACTGCCTTCTGGCTCCGCCAAGGCTGCGGACAAGGGGCTTCACTGTCTAGATGTTGGTCGCGTGCTCTGTCGTTACTTGAAGGTTACCGAGTCTTTTCGAAAGACCGACCACTTGTTCGTGCTCTTCGGAGGTGCACGGAAGGGGAAGGCGGCGGCTAAAGCCTCCATTGCTCGATGGCTCAAAGACGCAATCGCCTCCGCATATCTGTTGCAGCAGCGACCGATTCCGGAGGGGATACGAGCCCACTCCACAAGGGCTCAAGAGACCTCTTGGGCGGAGTATAGCCTAGTTCCGCCAGCGGACATCTGTAAGGCGGCCACTTGGTCGTCGTTACATGCTTTCAGTAAACACTATCGGTTGGATGTGTCAGCCGCTCGGGATTCCTGTTTTGGTTCGGCGGTTCTGCACGCCGGATGGCAAGGTCCCGCCCGGTGTTGACTGCTCTTTTACATCCCGATTGTGGAGGACTAAACTGGAGGACCGATCAGGAAATGTAAATTACACTAACCTGGTAATTGTAGTTCCTGGAGGGTCCAGTTTAGTCCTCCTTCCCTCCCGAGTATCAGATTATTCAGTGCGGCGCGCTTCTCCGAACGGTTTGGTCCTAAGACAGTTTCCACTTTTCCGTTCTGCCTTGTTTGCGGTCGCGCTTTTTGTAAGTGCTCTTCCTTTTATTCGTTTTTCGGACAGCTCTTTTGGGATTTTGACTGTGCGCTGTCTTCTTGCTACCGGGGCGTCGCTGGAGGCACGGTGCAGTGTTCTGGCTTCCTCGTTTGGGGAGGGGGCTAATTGGGGGAACGAGTTGATTCTTTAGTCTGAATTTTTTTCTATTACTCTAATGTGTTGCTTCGTTAAGTTTGCTTTGTTACTAGTACACTGGGGGCTTCTGGGAGCTCCGTCTGCATATATACTACAGAAGATTTGATTGGTCCAGTCTCCAGGCTGCAGTAGGAGGTGCACTACCCGATTGTGGAGGACTAAACTGGACCCTCCAGGAACTACAATTACCAGGTTAGTGTAATTTACATTTTGTGCTTTTACTGTCACTGCTCTTTGCTGCTTCTGCTCTGCAGCCAGGACTGTAGGAGAACCTGAAATGCAAAAACAGGAAGCAGAGCGAACAGTAGCAGAGTGGCGAGAGCAAAAGCACAAGCCCCCTCCTCTGCAAATAAAACTACCACAGCGGCCAGCTCCAGTGACATCACCCAGCTGCAACAAAGCTGCCAGATGATTATCGGAGTGCAAGAAGAATGTCATTGTTTTTGAAGATTTTCAGTTATAATTGAAAACTCCAAATTCCTCTTTGGGGGGTGTTTTTATCAGGATTTTATGGTTATAACCAAAAATTGGAAGCCCTAAGCATAAGGAACGTAGAAAGAATGGAACATAAGTTATCTCCTATCTTCTATTGCTAACTCCAGACTTTGCTGCTTTCACCTTGCTGTTCCTTATGCCTGGAACAAACTACCTGAGTCTCTACGTCAGGGGCCTTCTCTGACCCTTTTCAAATCCAGGCTGAAAGTTTACCTCTTCATTGCCGCTTTCGGATCTTGATTCACCTGATCTCCTTTGTGTTTCCTTACCATTCCCCCTATATGTATCCCATGTCTGCAGCTACTGTGTTGTCTGTCTTGACTAGATAGTAAGCTCTGATGAGCAGGAACCATTTTTTACATGTGTCTGTGCAGCGCTGCATACATCTTGTAGCGCTATACAGATGCTCAATAGTAGTAGTAGTATCTCCAAAGAAAGCTCTTCAGTATCAACATGCAGGAAAGAGAAATCCATTTATACCTTGGTAAAGATGGACCACGTGGCGTGGAGTAGTAGCCTAATGGTTAGTGCACTGGTTTGGTAACCAAGAGACCAGGGTTTTATTCCCACTGGTGCTCCTTGTGGCCTTGGGCAAGTCACTTAACCCTCCATTGCCTCGGAAGAAAGGCCTGGCAATCTACTTTCTGTCATACTGCCAAGATAATCCAGGAGCTGCTGGGTTGCCAGGAGTCAGCGCTGACTCGAAGACACACATTGCATTTGCAGAGATGAACCACGGTGATCTAAAATGAATCCTGACAGACTATGTTGCTTAACCCGTGAAAAATGATGACGTTTTATCTGAATATGAAAAACAATTTTATTTATCTGTGCTTGATATATTGAGTGTCTGTTTTGAAAGACCTGACGGCTTATAGTAATCTACTACTTTTAATGACTAAAACACAGAGTTCCTAGATGAGCTGAACATTTTTTTTTTAATTTGCCCATTTTCCTTAATCCTCTAGTTGAAATTCAAGGTTGCCTTGCTTTCTACGATAAAGTATCTTTAAAAGGAAATCCGGCTGTTTCTCATTGCTAGTTCATCTTCACATTCATCCTACCATTTTTTTTCTTTATTCAACCTTATCAATAGGGTAAAATGAATCTGATTTTTACATGAGAGAAAGGAAAACTGTTTCATGATTCTGGAAAAGACATAACGTTTATTTGTATAGCTGGGTTCAGAGTCAAATACAAGCAGACTTATGGAGGGTAATTTCATAAAGTCGGGCCTTGTTAACATTCTTTTCCATATCGTCCTGCTAGATCAGTCGAGACAAATGGGTTCTATTCCCCTACCAGCAGATTGGTGAAGACAGAGACAATGAAAAGACCAGGTTTCAATGACATCACTCTCATGCCTCTATCTGCTTCAGCCAACAGAGCGTCCTTTAGTATTTCTTTGTCTCCAGTAGATGGTGGATGGGTTTTCTTCTCTCTAAAGAAAATCTGAGGATTGAGAGGAAAAGATATTAAGTTAAATGCTTGTCAATGACCATCTCAAGCCCTAAAGTGGGTGACTTTCTCACTTGAGCATGATGTGGGAGGCTCCACTAGACTGAGGTCGTTTTGATAGCCATAGAAGGAGGGAAAATTGGTTCAGCTCCATGCCGTTATCATGATAAGGGTCTGTTGAGCAGCCGCAAACTGAATGGATTTTGAAGATTCTGGAAGAGTACTGCAGCCTCACAAAACCTCAGTACCCCCTCCCCCCTCCATTCACTCCAATCTTCCCAAAGATTGCAGAAGGCTCTCGGAGTGATCTGCCTGCCAGCCACCTTTCACACAGTGTTGTTAAAATGAATCAGTTTCACAGTTTCAGGGGAGCAGAGATGAGCCTGGCACGGATCCTTTGCCTGGGGCTCTCAGGGGGTGAGTACCAAGGCTTTACCTTGTCATTGTCCATGTTGGGGTCTCCTGGTTTTGTCTCTGAGGGACGCAATTCGGGGTGGACTGCTAGCGACCGTTGTCGCTGTATGGGGATTTCCCGCCATTTTCTGCATGTGTTAATAACATTTTTGCCTATGGCGAGTGTGAGGGTCGTGTGGTCCTAATGCGCATTCCATACAAACAGCTCCAACATGCACTTCTTCCCTAGTGTCTTAGTAATGTCACCCATCATTAGTGATAAATGTTTTTGTAAATTCTTCCTTTAATTTTTTTGTTCTTTGCATTGCTTTGGATAAAGTTCTTAGGGGGAGAGGTCTATTAGTTCTTTTAAATAAGGTCAGTTTGTATATTTAGCATTGCTATATGTTTCAGTGGTGATGCTGAAATTATAGCCATTAGCAGTGATCGCATTCTATGTATGTATAGCAGCAATAGTCAGCCACTATACGTATAGTTAAATGGTTTAATTTAGGAGTGTTTTTTCACAGGACCAAATTAAACAGCTTAGATGCACCTGAATAGAGCACCTGAATATTGCCACTATATGAATAACTAGCTGCTTTCACCCTCACTCTGCTCAGCACTATCTGGATAGTGCCAGAGTAATCAAAGGGATTTTTGATAGAACTATGAAGGTAGTGCTATTGAAAATTCAGGGATAGTGGATGTGTATGTTTAGCGACAGCTGCTAAATGTATACGTCCATTTGCATATTGAGCCTATAAATCCTTATTTTAAAAATTCAAAACTTCATCTTGAGTATTATCCAAATATTGCATTTGGGGGAAGGGGAGATGGAGAAGAGAGTTATTTGAGGTTTTAACTGGTATAAATAAAAGTTATAGTTTTACAGATTGAGCTCTTCACTATCCTAGTCTTCATTTATATTGGAGATAGAGAGATTATATTAGGTAAAATATTGCTCAGAGCTTTCCTTCTTGTATCGTATATAATCTTTTGGATTAAAACAACTGTCTGTTCTGCTTGCTGCAATAATTAAATTTGGTCCAAACAGGCAAATAACTTTACTCTTGCAAATATAAAGTACCACCAGGATATATTTTTATCAAATGTTCTGTTTTAAAACAAAAAAAGGATTTATGCTAAGTGTCTTGCTACAACAAAGGCTAGCACACCTTGTAATGAAGACAATCAGTTTATTTATAAAACAAAGCAAGGATAACTTGATATACTTATTTTGACTTATTAATTTATACTTATTTAGAAAGGCAAGTAAGTCACTTATTTACCTATGATTAGTTGGAAAAGATAACTAGAAAGCAATTAGAATAATGATAACTAGAAAGCAATTAATTACAGGAGGATAATACATCACCGAAAGAGCTCTGAACTTCATCTCATGTCACACTTTGACCAAATGGATCCCTGATTTGGCCGGGAAATTTTCCAGGCAGCGTGTCCGCTCCAATGGATGAGATCCCTTTTTTCCTCTACCTTCTGGCTAAACAGGCACCCATTTTATTTCCATAGGATAGGGGCAGTCATCCATTAAACACAATCCAGACACTGGCCAGGTGTCTTGACAATGCTCAAGGGATACACCCTCCACCCACCCCCCATGGTTTCAGAAGCTCAGAACTCCACAATTACAATTGATGACTCTTCCCATCCTGTTTACATTTGCTAGGTAAATGTCTCCTTAATTGGTCTACATTTGCTAGGGAATAGGAAGAATTCTTCCTATTCTCTTCAGCAGGTTCACACCTGCTAGGTGAATTGTTCTCTTGTTTTCTCTAATTGATTTCCATTATGAAGAACTCCTCCCTGGTCTTCCAACATCTCCCTGTAGTTTTGTAAATAGTTTCTCACCAAACTGTAAATCTGAGGCTGAATTAACCCCTGACTCACTGCTGAGGCATAATGATCAATAGTCCATTTTAATTTTAAGGCTTGAGGGATCACTCGTGGGGATTGAGCTGCCGGCTCAGTCTGTCAGCCAGCTCGTTCTGTAGACCGGGGAGGTAGAAGGCCTGGAGGGTGCAGCAATGTGAAATTGCGAAGGCCCAGATCCGAAGGGCTTCTCTGCAAAGGGTTCGTGAACCAGTCTCACCTTGTTGATGTAGAACATGGCCACTTGATTGTCCGTTTGCAGTAGGACTGTTTTGCCGGTGATCATGCCCTCGAAGGTCTCCAGCATGTGCCTCATGGCTCTGAGCTCGAGGAAGTTTGTGGCACTGTCGCTCCTGTGGCGACTAGGCTCCCTGCGTCCAGAGGTGGAGGCAGTGTGCCCCCCAGCCGACTGGAGAGGCATCGGTGGTGATGGTCAGTTGGTGTACTGGTTGGGAGAGGGGTCTCCTGCATGTTAGGTTCCTTCCGCTGGTCCACCAGAGGAGGGATGAGGTCACTGTCCTGTCCAGAGGAATGGCAGTCTCCAGGGACTGTGAGTTTTGGAACCAGCGTGCCCATAGATGCCGCTGGAGGCGGCGCGTGTGAACCTTCGCTAGGGGTACCAACTGGATGGCCGATGCAATGTATCCCAGGAGGTGAAGGAGTACCCCTGCCGTAGGGGACCGTTCTGATCGCATGAGGTGTGCTAGGTCTCTGATGGTGCTTACTCTCGGCCGGGGAAGGAAGGCCTTTGAGCAGGTAGTGTCTATTAATGCTCCAATAAACTCCAGCCACTGTGAGGGGTGGAGGTGCGATTTTGGGTAATTCACCAGAAACCCCAGGAATGTCAGCAGGGAGATGGTTGTTTGAGTTGTGCGCTTGGCCTCCCTCGAGGAGGAGGCAGAAATAAGCCAGTCGTCCAGGTAGGGGAAAACGCAGATCCCTTGTTTGCAGAGATGTGCGGCTGCCACCGCCACACACTTCGTAAATACCCGTGGCGCGGGAGATAGGCCAAATGGGGGACTTTGTACTGGAAGTGTTTCCCAGCGGCTTGGAGGTGCAGGTACTGCCTGTGATCCTTGTGTATAGGGACGTGTGTATATGCCTCCAGGAGATCCAGGGATGTGAACCACTCCTTGGGTTGGATGAGGGGCAGGATGGTTCTGAGGGAGTGCATCCTGAATTTTTCCTTGGCGATGAATAAGTTGAGCTTGCGGAGATTGAGGATGGGCCGCATGCCGCCAGATTTCTTGGGAACTAGGAAGTACCTGGTGTAGAAGCCAGTGTTGATTTCTGCCCCCGGGACAGGTTCTATGGCGTTGGAGGCCAGGAGAGATGGGATCTCCGTCTCTAAGGAGGAGGTGGATAGTTTGCAGCGTGGGATCGCCCATTGTAGAGGTGGCAAAAGGAACTTTATCCGGTATCCGTTGGCGATGATTGCTATGACCCATTTGTCCATAGTGATGGACTTCCAGGCCAGCAAGAACATGGCCAAGCAACCCCCTGTAGGGAGGCTGACCCCAGTCTTCCCATCAAAACGCCTGATTGGTCCTCCCTGGTGCTGGCTGAGATGTTTTTTGCTGTTTCCTTTGACGTTGGCGGGGCCTTTGCCTGTAGGATGCGTGAGAAGGTTGTGACTGTTTATAGCAGGACTGCTGCCATTTTCGGTAAGACCTGTATTGACGCTTGGATGAGGAAAAAGAGACGGGCTTTTTCTGGTAGGAGTTCTTGCGGATAGGCTGTTCTAGGCCTTCGTCCGTGAGTGTCTGTAGCGTCATGCAGTGGTCCTTCAGAGCGTTGATGGTGTCGTTGACTTTTTCCCAAACAGGGTATCCCTAGTGCAGGGGGCATCAGCAATGCGATCATGTGTGTCCTCTCGCAGGCCTGAAGCTTTGAGCCAGGCGAGGCGGCGAGCAGAAATAGAGGTAGCCGCAGTGCGGGCCGCCGCATCAAGGGCGTCGAAAGCTGCCCACACCTGATGTTTTGTACACTCCTGCAGGTCTAGGAGAATGGCTGAGGCAGCTGCCTGCATCTCCTGGTTGGAGAAGGAAATGGTTGCTTTGAGCTCTACCAGGGTGTCTTGGTACAGGGCTTGTTGAAGCTGGTGGGCGGAGACTCTAGCACATAACATCGATCCTTGGAAAATCTTTTTCCCAATGTTGTCGAAGAGTCTTAGTTCTTTGCCAGGCGGAAAGTTGGCTTGTGTTCGCGTGGACTTGGAGTGTTTGAGCACGGACTCCACGACTATGGAGTGGTGAGGGAGTTGTCTTGTCAAAGCCTGGAGAGGGCTGAACCTGGTACTTTGCATCCAGCTTCCGAGATACCGGTGTCTGAGGTAGGGTTCTGCCATAGGGTGAGGAGGTTTTCTTTTAGTAGAGGGTGCACTGGAAGATGCGCAGAGGGACACAGAGCCTCCAGGAATTTTCTTGCGGCTTGAGTTTCCGGTCATTGGTCAGACGTAGCGCAGGTGCTGGGGAGACTCAGGGCGTCTGCAACCTTACGGAGGAACTTGGGATAGGTCAGGTCCTCAGGGTTGCTGAGCAGATCTGCTGGAGGTGCGGGGGGCTCTTGATCTGAGGGTGGGGGGTTATCCCCTGAAGCCACAGATTCTGGGGCAGCATTGCCTTCTGTGTCACTGTGGGAAGGTCTGGAGTCCGGCGCGGAGGTAAGGGAGGAGCCCTTGGATGGAGCCATGGAGGGGAGCTCACTGGAGACACGGTGGAGGGTTCCTGCTGCAAGGTCCGTGGAGGAGTGAGCCCACTGTTCAAATAGGCTGGAGAGGAAAGTTAAAAATTGAGTCGATGCTCTGGGGGGTCTGGGGACTGTGCTGGAGGCCTCTAAGTGTTGTGGAAGTCTAGGTTGCCCTGGAGAGTCAGCTGCCTCTAAGGGCTGTGGAAGTCCAGGCTGTCCAGGGGGTTGTAGCTGCAATGTGGTCTTGCATAAGGCTGCATGGGGAGGCATACCTGCTGGCCGTGTAGGCAGAAGCTTCATAGAAATCGTGTCCACTGCTGCCGCTGGAGGGAGAAAAGCTGGCAGGGCTGTGGTGCCAGCGGCGACTCCAGTCTCTCCGGCGGTGCTGCTTTCAGCCTTTCCGGGAGCTGTCTGAGTTGCTTGTGCTGCTGCTGCTGTGCTGGTGAGAGTGGGCCCTGTGGCGTCGTCATGGGCCGGATCGATGCCTCCGCACCGAGCGTGTCTGCTGGTGGTGGGAGTGTCGGCGCTGAGACCTGCTCCTTCTGCGATGATGCTTGTCCCGGCGCCAGCCAATGGCGCCGCGGGAGCGGAGTTTGGAGCAATTATATCAGCCAAGATGGCCGCCACAATGGGAGCCTCATGGATTGACGGGGTCAGCGTTGCCTCGGGTTGCCAGCCAGCGAGGAGGAAGACCCCGGAGGGGGAGAGAGGTTCTGGAACAGAGCGGCTGCGGGAGGAGGCCAGGGATGGCGCACCCAGAGCTGCTGAGGCTGCTGGTATCGTCGGGAGCAGCTGAGGAAGCGTGGTCAGAGGCTGCACCGAAGTGGAGGTGCTGGCAGGGCTCAGAACGCTGCCAGAAGCTCCAGAGAGGGCAGGAGGCGTTGATCCTGGGGGCAGCTCTCGGAGCGCGTTCTTTCTTGATTTTCTTGCCCTTGGGGACATGCAAGCGCAATGTGTGCAATCCTCCACCTTGTGGGAGACTCCCAGGCATCGCAGACATCGATCATGAAGGTCAGTAGAATTCATCTTTCTGGAACAGCCATGGCATTTTTTGAAACCTGGTTTTGGCTGTTTGCTAGGCATCTTGATTGCAGATCAGCATTATGTAGGAGAGAGAAGGTATCCGTCTTGTGGCAAGGCGGAAGAGGTAAAAGTGGCTGGCTAGAGGCGGGCCTAGGGGTAGGGCCAGCTGGAACATGCCCAGAAGGGAAACACCTTCTGGGCTAGAGAGAGACTACTTCCGTCCTCGGTGCCGTCAGATGACGTCACCTGGTGTGGATGACTTCATCCTGCTTGTCCGATGAGAAAGGAATAATTCTTCCTATTCTTCTCAACAGGTCCACACCTGCTAGGTGAATTGTTCTCTTGTTTTCCCTAATTGATTTCCATTGTGAAGAACTCCTCTCCGGTTCTCCAATATCTCCCTGTAGTTATGTAAACAGTTTCTCACCAAATTGCAAATCTGAGGCTGAATTAACCCCTGACTCACTGCTGAGGCATAATCAATACCAAACAAGTATCCAACTCTAAGAGAAAAATCCCCCTTAATTACCAAAAAACTTTTTTTGTCGGAGAAGGTCTGCTAAGTGTCTAAAATCAGTATATCAGAGACACCGCCGAGACCACTCCATTTTAATAGAGAAATTTTAAAATGAACAAAAAATCCACTTAGCTGACATCACCAAAGTGCCAGAATTGTCAAAAGACGACGCGGCTCGCGTTTCGGGCTTTACTTCAAACTTAAGAGAAAGCCCTGCTTCAGGTCAGGACAAGCCAGCAATCAATGGATGACAGCATATTGGCCGCGGGGAGGTATCAGCCGTTATAACTTCATCGGCGTCTGACGTCAGAGGAACAGAAATTTCTCACAGCCAATCAAAAACTGGACCAACCCTCTAGTAAGGGAATCCCACTGCCCAGGGATCCCTAAAGGGGGCGGTCCTATGCCTAAAATTTGATGACAGACTCCATCCAGTGTTACAGCAATGTATGCCAGTCTATTTGTAAATTTAAACCAGTCGGAGTAACTGAGTTTAGCATATAGATCCAGCGTTGCTCACACCTCTGTAGCCGACGCTCCCGATCACCACGACGAGGGGCAGGTGGAACAAAATCCAATATTCGCCATTTCAGAGTAGAGAAAGCATGACCCTTCAGAATATGATGATCCACCATAGGAGCTCCCAAATGTTGAACCCGTAACCGCGAAGCGTGTTCAGAAAGGCGAATCCGAACTGCTCTTGTTGTCCTACCCACATAGTAGAGAGGGCACGGGCAAACGATCAGATAAACCATGTGATCCGTGGAGCAATCAGTTTGCCAACGTGTGGTATATGTACGGGTGGTAAGTATATCCGTCCAATGTAAGCCCTCAATGGTAGTGTCACAATGTATGCATTGACCACAAGCAGCGTGACCTGCTTGAGCATGAAATCGAGGGGGTCTATCCTCAGAAGAAACCGTATGCATAATTGCATCCCGCAAATTAGCGGTGCGGGAGTATGCGATCTGTAGAGTCTTGTTCTGAAAACAGGGAAGTGCCTCAAGAACCGGCCAAAACTGATGCAAAATTTTTGTAACCTGGGCAGTCCCTCGGGTATAAGGAAGTACCCCAGTAATCTTCGTATCAACCGTCTTCTCCAAAGGAGGAAAAGAAAACCAATCCTGATGTAAATATCTGGCACACTTATATGCTTGGTGCACCACCCGTTGCGGGTAACCCCGATCTACTAAACGCTGTGTTAGATCCTTAGAGTGTACTTTAAAGGCAGCAAGAGTAGAACAGTTCCGTCGTATGCGTAAAAATTGCCCGAAGGGCAACCCCTGTTTCAAAGTATGGGGGTGAGAACTATGATAACACTTTGGTGATGTCAGCTAAGTGGATTTTTTGTTCATTTTAAAATGTCTCTATTAAAATGGAGTGGTCTCGGCGGTGTCTCTGATATACTGATTTTAGACACTTAGCAGACCTTCTCCGACAAAAAAAAGTTTTTTGGTAATTAAGGGGGATTTTTCTCTTAGAGCTGGATACTTGTTTGGTTTGGTGTTCCCTCTTTCATCCAACTGGGTTCGATTTTGTGAGGCATAATCAATAGTCAATTTTAATTCATTTGTACTACAGTTAAGTAAACTAAGAACTGAGAAAATGGCCATTTAACCTGCAGTATGTTTTTCCCCTCTCTTTGTGTACCAAAATGATGGATGCATTTGACAGGGTTTTCAGTTGGTGATATACAGTACAGTAGAAGACTGATATTGTTTCTGTTTTAGAAACAACCATACTTGTACTAAGAACCATAAGGTCTGTTCTAATAAGTTTGAATTTTGGAATGAGTAGGAGGCTTTAACATAAATTTTGACCCCCCCCCCTCCCAAAAAACAGTCTCTCTGGGAAGTTGCTGCTGATTTCATTTTCCTGGGAACAAGCAGGAAGTCAGTCCTCACATATAGGTGACATTGGCACCGATGGAGCACTCGTGGAAGCATCTCCCCAGCTTTCAAAGAAAGCCTTTGGGAGATGCCACCACGCATGTGTGGTCTCCTTCCCGCCCAGGGTGCCATCTTGCTCAATCTCCTTTTTTCCGCGGAGCCCTTCAGACGTCTGTCTTTCCCCCAGAAAAAGTAAATTTTTTTTCTTCTCGAGTTCTTAACTCATCTCCAGTATTGCACCGGTACTCTTCCCGCCTAATGATCTTGGTGCCTCGGCATCGAGTTCAGTTCAGTTTTGTGTGTGTGTTCTTTTTGGGCACCTTCGTGCCTTTTTTCCTCGCTGACAGCTCGGAGGGTCTTCGACCTTGCAGGAGTTCTTTTTTTCCCCCCTATGGGCTACCATTGGTTTCAAAAAGTGTGATCGGTGTGCTAAGCTAATGTCCTTAACCGACACACACGGCTGCTGTCTCCGTTGCCTTGGGCCAGACCATGACCCCTCCCCCCCTAAAAAAACAGTTTCTTTGGGAAGTTGCTAATGTTTTCATTAGTGCAGGATCTTATTCCAAAATCACAATGAGGGCCACCATCCATTGGCATTATGCCTTTGCTGTCTATAAATCTGACCTGGTAAATGCATCGTAGAAAATAAAGGACCCCAACATCTAATTGTAGCAATCTTTGCTGTGGCATAATCATCAAAGGCAGAAATATACAGCCCAATATGCACAAATAAAGGTGCCTATAGTGGTGGATGTCACCTGGATATTTGCGCTGACTGCCTCCTCACTATCCATATAGTACTGGGGCAATAAAAGCTGTCCTACATGTTTCCAAATAGCGGTCTGAATATTGACATCCGAATAGTGGTCTGAATATTGACATCCGAATAGTGGTGGTGTTTGCCACTCTATTTGGATATTCATCGCTAGCCACTGGTGCTGAATATCTGGATTATATTTAAAAACTGACCACAGTATTTAAATATCGGCCCAATAAGAAATAGCAGTTTTAAATACTTTTCCAAATTGACACCCTTAGTTCATGTGTTTAATACATCTTTTCTTTGAATTCTAATACATCAGATTCTCCAGTAGAGTAAATATGTCTTTTGGTGCCCATTTCTTTCCTTTGTGAGGTAGTTACTAATGTGTATTAAGGAAATAATGCATAATTCCCATTTAACATCCATTAAATGGCAAAATCATGGGGTTTTTTTTAAAACTACAAAGCATAATTAGTTTGACAGCATGCATTACATAATATGAGACACAAAGGATGCAAATGCATGTGATGCGTCTCGTTATGCAAATCGATTATTACAGCTTGCATTGAACTTCACAAGCTGCATTGTTCTTGGGCAAATAACATCAGCTTTGAAATGGCATTATCTTTCCTGTGCAGGAGCACTGGATCTGTTGACTCACAATCCTGTTACTCCCAGGCTCCATATTAAAGTGCCCTCAGGTTTAAAATCACCACGCAGACCTCCTCCAACCCCTAAAAGTCACTATTATAGTACTTACTTTGAGCGAGTACTGTGAGCAGAGGAAGCTTCTGTAGATAAGAACATTACTTTGCTTGGGAGATTGTGTGTCTCAAAGGTTGGGATAGAAGAAAATGTGTGGATTCATTGATAAAATATATTTTAATTTCTTTAAAAAGCACAAATTAGTTTGCTTGTTTAAGGAGTCTAAAAGATTTATACCTTAACTTAATTTAGTTCTTAACAGCCTTAAAAGAATAAAAAGGTAGGCATTAGGTTAAAGGGTCCACAATTCTTTTGCCTTAGTTTAATTTAGTTCTTTCCCCCATCTTCCTTAAATCTCGCTCACCCTATTTATTTAGCTGTATTTATAAACCGCCTTTCTCCGGGTCAAAGCGGTTTACATAGAACTGAGGAGTAACGTACATTGAACGTTCATATCAACTATTTACATCGTGCAATCAAACAGCAACTTGCTCTTAACTATATACAGGGGTTTTTTTTAATATACAGCGGTTAGTGACAGGCTGGTGTGCATTGTCCTAATGGTGGAGGGTTATTCACTGCAGTGGAAGTGTTCCATAAAGAAATGTGTCTTTAATTTTCTGTGGGAGGTTTTGAGGTCCATGATGATCCTGAGCTGGTCCGGTAGCCTGATCCATATGGAGGGTGCATAAAGTTGGAAGGCTGTTTTGCATGATTGATGATTCACTTTTGCTTTGGTGTGGGGGATGCTGAGAATGTTCATTGTTGAGGTCCTTCTGGCTCTGTGTGGTTGTGAAGTCTTTGAGTGTTTGTAGATGTGTGTGGGGGTCTGAGTGAATTGCTTTGTGTTAGCATGATGGTTTTGTATGTTATGCGGCTTTGCAGAGGGAGCTAGTGAAGCTGTTTTAGTAGCAGGGTGATGTGTTCTTTTCTGGTCGCTGCTAGTAGAATTCTTGCCATTGAGTGGAAGGCTGTCTGAAGAGGTAGGAGTGTGGAGTGCGGGTGTCTTTGTAAGATGGCATTGCAGTAGTCCAGGTTGGGGGTATTGATGCTTGGAAAACTGTACGGAAGTCATCTGATTCGAGGAGTGGTCAGAGGCTCTGCAGTGTCTTCGCTTTGAGGTTGATTGGGTGGATTTTCTTTGTGTGATTTAAAGGTTAGGTGATGGTCGATGGTGACTCCTAAGTATTTTACTTCAGTTTTAGTTTTGATTGTGATGTTGTTCAGTGTTATCTTTGGGGGTGGGTGAATGTCGTGTCTCTTCTTATGTATAGTGCTTCTGTCTTGTAGTTTATTTGTAGGTTGTTTTCTGTTAGCCATTTGGTTACTTCGATGAAGCATTCTTCGTGTGCTGTTATGTCTGGTTGGTGTGTGTCGATTGGTCCATAAATCATAATGTCATTGGCATAGACGTGTAGGTTTAGTTTGTGATTTCTTATGGTTGTGCAGAGTGGTTGGATATACAGTTTGAAGAGCATGGTGGAGAGGGTGGATCCCTGTGGCACGACTTGGGTTTGCTTGTATGGTGTTGAAGAGTTGTTTCCAATCCTTACTGATATCTGTCAATAAGGTAGGATGTGGACCATTTGTGGACGGTTCCCTGTATTCTTATCGTGCGGAGGCGTTGTAGCAGTATTTGGTGGTTTACAGTGTCGAAGGCCAATGAGATATCGCGGAAGTTTAACAGGTAGCCTTGGTTGATCCGTTGTATTCCTTGCATGAGTGTATTTACTAATGTGGTTAGTAAAGTTTCCACTCCATATTGTGGTCGAAAACCATGTTGCTGGGGGATCTAGGAGATTGTGTCTGTGAATATGTTCTTGGAGTTTATACTGAACCGTTTTCTCTGATTTTCGCTGTGAAGAGTAGACTTGAAATGGGTCTGTATGAAGCCGGGTCTGATGTGTTCAGGGTTGTTTTTTTCAGCGTGGGATGAATGGAAAAGGTTTTTAGGCTTGTTGGCATGATTCCTTGCTGGAGTGTTTCTTGTGTGAATTTGGTGATTATTCCACTGAGTTCTTTTTTGGCTGCCTTTATCCATGCTGTTGGGCAGGGATTGAGGGGGAAGGTTGTTTTGTTCAGGGATGTTATGGTGTTCTCTATTTGTCTTTCGTTGATTTGAGTGAAGAAGTTCTATGTGTCTATGTGATTGTCCATGGTCATCATAGATCTCTAGGTGTCTGAGTTTGCATCCATGTTGGGTGGTTGGGGGGTATTTGGTTGTGGCTGAAGTTGTTTGTAGTGTTGGGCAAGTTGTTGGTGAGTGACCTTGATATCTTAACTGTCGGTGGCTGGTATTTTTGTTAGTTGCTGTACAATGGAGAGGAGTTCTCTTGGTCGGTTGATGGCAGTGTTCAGTATTTTGGTATGTTCTCGTTTTACTTTGTTTCGGTATGGTACACCTTCATCAGTTGTAGATAGTGTGTTTTGTCGCTGTCTTGTTTTGTTTTTCTCCATTTTCTTTCATGTCTGTGGAGTTGTCTTTTTAGGAGTCTGAGGATTGGGTGTTACAGTCAGATTTGGGTCGCTGCGTGTGTGTCGTCGTCTTGGTGGTTGGGGTGCTGGAGGTGATTACTGCTTTTCTGATGGTGGTGTGCCAGTTATCTATGAGTGCTTCTGGGACATCTGGCACATCTCTTAATTTATAGTCAGTTATCTTAATTTCCTTCTTATTCTTTTAATTAAGATAACATGCCTTTTTACTTTTTATCTTGGTTTAAAGGGACAAATTTGTTAGCACAAGGTATCTTCAGTGATTAACTCTAAACAAGAAACTATTTGCAGGTCAATGAGAAGCAAACACAACATAGAAGGGAGGGGGGACGACTATTCAGTCTTTTCCATTTAGTGCCATATGTATGATTATCTCCCAGTTGGTGAGAGGTAATACATGTGCAATTGTGCAAAGAGCTCCTGGTTATGAGGAGCTGAGGCAGACAGAAGGCTACATAGAGAAGAACTATAGGGATGTGGTTGAAGTCCACCTCCAGTCTGGCATCCTCTGTGCTACTTAGGAGGTGGGAGGTCACTTGAAGAGAGAGTATCACTTTTCTGTGGCAAGAGGCATTTCTGTAGCTAGGACCTGCCAGACTAGGGATTGAATATCCTGTCTCACCAAGGATGCCTCTCCAGAGGCTTCTGCCTGGGAGGGAAAGTTTAGAATGGCTTTTTTAGTTGGTGATTCAGTTATTAGGCATGTAAATATCTGTGTGGCTAGTGGGAATGAGGATCACTTGTTCAGTTGCCTGCCTGACATATTCTGTGCATATTCTGTCCAGGTGGCTCCAACACACATTCCTACCCTAGTGCCTGTTAACATATGACTTTGCCCTCTACAGCCTTAGTGCACATTGTTATGATACTTGCTTTTACTCTGTCGTCTTCCAGGAAATGTTGTTTGGCCTGTGGCAAGCAAGGTGCCTTATCTCCGGATTCTGGACTCTGTTCTTCTTGCATGGCAGCTTCTGAGCCATGTCTGGAGGACTTGGCTTGCGTGCCCCTCCCCCCCCCCTTGCAGCTGGAGGATGCAGTTAATCTGGCCTTGCCTGTTTCAGGGCAGGAGGTGACAGATAGCACTATGGGTAGGGATATCCAGTCAGCTGGAGGCTCTGGTGACCATGCTGTCAGCCACTCCTTGTCCTCTAAGGGATCTGCAGCAGCTATGCCCCCTGGTGTTGGAGGGCCATTTATGAGGGGAATGCTTCCGGACTCCAGATTGTCCTCCCCGGAATTCTTGTCCTTTTTACAGCAGGTCTGCTCCTTCTTTTGTGGAAATTCAGACCCTGCAGCCTCTGGGTGCTCCCCCCGATGCTGTCTTGTGAGGGGCAAGCTGAGAGTGGAAGTTCTGTATGTCTGCCTTTGTCTAAGTGCTCTTGGCGAGGGATACCTCCCTGCAAATGGGGATCAGCTGGGATCTGTTTGAGATTTGGATGGTGACTTGGATACAGATGTCTCAGTACTGGACTCCGATGTGATCAAAGAAGTACTCTCGACTTCAGAGGATTGTGAAGAGAGAGATGTGATCAGCCTGTTCCAGGAGGAGGAACTGGAGACGTTGATTCCCTGGGTCTATCCACCTTGGGCTTGCAGATGCTCCAGACACAGAACTGGAACCGAAGATGCATCCATTCCTGCCAAGGGTGCAGAAATCCACTACGATCTTTCCGTTCCCAGAGGTGCTCAAAGGCCTGTTTTGGTTGGAGTGGGATTCCCCCAACTCCCCATCTAGGGGCTAAAGATGCATAAGAAGATGAATGCTCTCCCTGAGGAGGAGTGCGTTGTGTGGTTTGCTGTTTCCATGGCGGATGTGCAGGAAATGGCAGTTACCATTCGGACCATTATTCCTGTGGAGAATGCTCTGGACCGAAAGATGGATTCATGTTGAAAAAACAGTTTGCTGTGGTGACTGCTTTTCTTCATGTCGTGATGATGTCTCAAGCCCTGTTCCAGTGGATTCAGTCTCTTCTGCTGGATGATTCTATTCCTCTTTTGGACTCTGCTACAGCCTTCCTTTCTGATGCCATATGCAGGCTGGTATGTCTAGTGGCCAGGGATTGTGCCTTATTGACAGTGGCATGGCATTGGCAACACTCTGATATGGGACAGCGGACTCATCTTCCAAAGCCCGGTTACTCATCTGGCCTTAGAGGAATGCTTCTCCTTGATCTGATTTGGAGAAGCTGGTGAAGGACCTGGGTGAGACAAAATATTTCTGCCTTCTGGAGGACAGGTCCAAGGGGCCTGTGAAGCAGGCAGGAGCTCCTTTTCTGTTAGCCTTTGGCTTCCTGTGGGTGTGCTGGTAGGACTCCTGTCGCTACTGGCCTGGAAAGCCTTTCTGACTCTCTGCTTATGGACTTCAGGCTTGTTTTCAGTCCCATCCAGAGGAGGACCCTCCCAGGCTGCGCAATGAAGTTGTTGTCTTGAGGATATCACTTCCTGGCTGTGTTTGCACCAACTGGTTCTTAATTTTTCGAAGTCAGAGGTATTACAATATGGACCTTTAACTGATGATAGCTTAAAGGCTGGCTTATCTATCGGGGGGGGGGGGGGGGTCGATTTTCCTGGAAGGATAATATTCATTACCTAGGAGTGGTGTTGGATGCAGAACTGGGACCTCAGCAACAGATTTTGAAAGTAGCCCAGGTGGCATATGGGCATTTACGCCTGGTTCATCAACTGCATCCTTATTTGTACCAGAATGCACTTTGCCAGGTTGTTCAAGTGTTAGTATTCTCTCGGCTTAATTATTGTAATGCCTGCATGTGGAACTACCGGTGTATTTCATTAGGAAGTTACAGGAGTCCAGAATTCAGCAGCACGGGTCATTTTCGGCCTTAGCTATAGAGATTAGGCTGCAGGGTTGTTAGCACAATTACATTGGCTTCCAATTAAACAGAGATGTGTCTTTGAGCTTCTGGTGTTAGCATTTAAGGCTCTTCAGGGCCTGGGGCCTTGGTATTTAAAGGATTTACTGCAATGGTATGTGCCTGGTTGGGCTCTGCATTCTGTTGAAGCCTAGATATTGCAAGTTCTTGAGTTTAGTCAGACATGATTACAATGATGGCGTAAGCTTTTATTTTCTGTTGCTGCTCTAGTATTTTGGAATTCTCTACCTCTGGCATTACGTTCTGAGCTAAATCTTTTGACCTTTCATAAAGGTTTAAAACTTTAATCTTTCCTTAGTTTTTATTTCCTCAAGGGATGCATTGAGAGTGAGGCAGATTTGAGGCAGCTGGATGGGATATGAGGGTTTGATGAGCTTATTTTAATTATTTTAAATTGTACTTGATTGTTGCTGTTTTTAATTTATGTCTGTACACCGCTTAAAATGCTTTGCACTTGGTGGTCTATAAATGCTTTTAAGTAAGTTTTGGGGGCCCACTCCCTTGTTCCTCTGGTTCAGGGCAGGCTTCGCCTCTTTTCTCAGGAATTGGGCCTAGGTCGCCAAGGATCGCTGGGTGCTAGTCCCCATTCAGTACAGCTGTGTCCTGGAATGCAAAGTCTGTCCTGGTTGCTTTTGTCCTCTCCCCTTGTGGGTCTGCGAATGGCAGGGCCGCTGTGTAGATCACCTTGATCAGGTTGCCTCTCCTGAAGACAGTGGTTCCCATTCCCTGGAACAATCAGGGCAAGGGCAGGTATTCCATCTGTTTTGTGGTGCCAATACAGAAAGAGCATTTTGGCCCATTCTGAACTTCAAGGGTATTGATGAGCGCTTACGTGTCATTGGCTTCTGGATGGAAACTTTGCAATCCATCATTCAAGCACTGTGTCAAGGGTAATTCTTGGCATCTCTGAATTTGGCCAAAGCGTATTTTCATATCTTGATCCAGGAGGATCATCAAAGTATGTATGTTTTGCTCTGCTTGACTCTCCCCTTCAGTTCACTGTCCTTCCATTTGGAGTCTTCATTGCCCCAAGGACATTCTCCAAGGTCGTAGTGGTGGCTGTGGTTATACAGAGCCCGGGGATTTCTGTCTACCCATATCTGGGCTACTGGCTCATCCAAGACCATTCTTTTTCAGTGGCATCTCGGGTAGCTCTCCGAGTGGTATTCTTTCTGATGAGCCTCAACTGGGTGATCAATTGGGGAAAGAGTCAGTTGACTCCTATCCAAGCAAGGACTATTAATCACCCAGGAAGTTGGTCACAGCTTACCTCAGCAGCACAGGCATAAATAGCTCGACCAAAGCTCTGTGATCCTCAGTCTTGAAGGATTAGAAAAAGGGACTGCTACTTCTGGAGAGAGATCTGCAATTATGAGTATATACTTCTGGGAATTTTCTGAAAGGACGACTTTGTATTAAAGCTAATTAATCTGTGAACTCAGTGTTTTTTGTTAAATCAGTCAGGGCCTAGTAGCAGCAGTTTAAGTTTAAATTTAAAGCACAGAAGAGAACTTTCTGGTTACATTTCATACCCAGCAGAGAGCTTGTAGTTTAAATTTAATAGTCACTCTGGGCCTAGTATCAGCAAAGTACTTTTAGTTAAAATTTAAAACACAGAAAAGAGCTTTCTGGTTAAATTTAGAACCCAGCAGAGAGCTTGTAGTTTACATTTCATAAGTCAGAGCCTAGCAGAAGCAAAGAGCTGTAATTTAAATCTAATCAGAATATAATTTAGCATAAAAGACAAAACAGGGTCAGTACTCTTTGAGCAACAAATAAAGTCTTCTAGAGACCTTTACAAAGAGGCCTTCTACCTAGGGGGGCCAGAGACCTGAAAAACCTTTTCAATACGTGTTAACACCAGGTGGCAGGTCAAAAGGCCATTTTGAAAGACTCCTTCTATCCAAGCAAGGACTGTTAATCACCCAGGAAGTTGGTCACAGCTTACCTCAGCAGCACAGGACAGGGTACTGTGTAGCAGCCCTATTTTAATAAGTGTTATTTCCCTCCCTAACCAACACCCACCCACCCCTGGGATAATCATAGCTTTATAGGTACTTACACATCGTAAAGGAAAGGAGGTGCTCTCAGGTGAAGCTCGTTATTCAAATCAGTCATACACTAAGGACCTGAGATTAATTAAGCTTTAGGTGAACAAGGTATATTAAGCGTATTAGGTACAGTTTTATTAGTATAAATATACATAGCAACCCTTAGTAAGTAAAGAACTTAAAAGATCTAAACACAAGCTTAAAACTAAGATGCAGACAGCAGTCCAGCAGCAAAATGGGGGCTTTCTAGTCTTTTGCATTGTGTCACATGTATGATTTTCTCACAGTTGGTGAGAGGTCTTACGTGTGCACTAGGTGCAAGGAGCTTTTTGCTCTCGGGGAACAAGTCCGTTCTCTAGAGGCTAGAGTAGCAGACTTGGAAGACATAACAAAGACAGAGAGGTACATAGACGAGACCTACAGGGATATAGTCCTGAAGTCCCACCTCCAGTCTGGCAGCATCCCTGTTGCCATGGAGGAGAGAGGTCACGTGACAGGAGAGCATCACCCTGGTGTGGCAGGAAGTGAACCTGCAACTAGGACCTGTCCTCCAGGTGATGTAAAACCCTCTTGCACTGAGGAAGTTTCTCTAGGGCCATGTGCTCATGAGGGAAGGGTTAGGACAGCCGTTATAGTTGGTGATTCAATCATTAGGCATATAGATAGCTGGGTGGCTGGTGGACGTGAGGATCACCTGGTAACATGCCTGCCAGGTGCGAAGGTAGCGGACCTCATGCACCACCTAGATAAGGTCTTAGATAGTGCTGGGGAGGAGTCTGCTGTCTTGGTACATGTCGGTACCAATGACATAGGAAAATGTGGTAGGGAGGTTCTGGAGGCTAAATTTATAATTTTAGTTAGGAAGTTGAAATCCAGAACTTCCAGGGTAGCGTTCTCCGAAATGATTCCCATTCCACGGGCAGGACCCAAAAGGCAGGCAGAGCTCCGGAGTCTCAATGCGTGGATGAGACAATGGTGCAGAGATGAGGGTTTTGAATTTGTTAGGAACTTGGGAACATTCTGGGGAAAGGAGGGGCTCTTCCGAAGGGATGGGCTTCACCTTAACCGGGGTGGAACCATGCTGCTGACATTAATCTTTAAAAAGGAGATAGAGCAGCTTTTAAACAAGATAATAGGGGAAAGCCGACAGTCGCCCAAGAGCGTATGGTTTGGAAGAATGTATCCTTGAAGGATACTACCAAAAGCAGAGAGGTTTCAAAAAAGAGTAAAGTAGCCCAAATGCCCTCGAGTATGGAGCAGACAGCTTAAAGATCCCAAATTACCCATGCCTACCAATAGCCAGATTAATTTGAATAAAATACAGTCTCTAAAATGCTTGTATGCAAATGCTCGAAGTCTAAAAAAAAAAAGAAGGGAGAGTTAGAATATATAGCACTAAATGAGAGGTTAGATAAGATTTGGAATATCAGAGTCATGATGGAAGGAGGACAACCAGTGGGACACTGTGATACCTGGGTACAAATTATATCGTAATGATAGAGCTGATCAAATTGGTGGAGGGGTTGTGCTCTGTGTTAGAGAGGGCATTGAGTCAAAAAGGATTAAAGTTTTGCAGGAAACAAAATTTGCTGTAGAATCTCTATGGATTGAAATTCCATGTAAAAAGGGGAAGGCAATGACAGTGGGAGGTGTACTATCGACCGCCTGGCCAGAATGAACAAATGGATGATGAAATGCTCAAAGAAATCAAGAAAGCTAACAAAAGTTACAGCACAGTAATAATAATGGGTGATTTCAATTACCCTGGTATCGACTGGGTCAGTGTCACAGCAGGACATGCTAGGGAGATAAAGTTCCTAGATGAAATAAATGACTGCTTCTTGGAGCAGCTGGTTCATGAACCGACCAGAGGGGAAGCCATTTTGGACTTAGTACTTAGTGGAACACCAGATCTGGTGCAAGAGATAAGGGTGTCAGGGTCGCTTGGCAATAGTGATCATAGCATGATCACATTTGATTTAATTAATGGAGGAGGGATAGTAAGGAAATCCACAGTACTACCTTTTAACTTTTGAAAGGGAGACTATGATAAAATG
This sequence comes from Ichthyophis bannanicus, assembly GCA_033557465.1. Classification (NCBI taxonomy): domain Eukaryota; kingdom Metazoa; phylum Chordata; class Amphibia; order Gymnophiona; family Ichthyophiidae; genus Ichthyophis; species Ichthyophis bannanicus. The sequence goes on from CM066033.1 coordinate 127,836,051, forward strand.
AGGAAAATAGTTAAGAAAAAACTAAAAGGAGAAGTTGCAAAGGTTAAAGACTTACATCAAGCTTGGGTGTTGTTGAAAAATACTATCTTGGAAGCCCAGACCAGCTGTATTCCACGCTTTAAGAAAAGTGGAAGAAAGTCCAAAAAACTGCCAGCATGGTTTAAAGGTGAGGTCAGAGAGGCGGCTGTTGCCAAAAAAGCATCTTTCAGGAAATGGAAAAAAGAGCCAAACGACGAAACCTGGAAACAGCACAAGCACTGGCAAGTCAAATGCAAGGCATTGATAAGGCAGGCAAAGGGAGAATTTGGGAAGAAGCTTGCTGCGAAAGCAAAAACGCTTAATAAAGACTTTTTCAAATACATTTGTAGCAAAAAAACCTGTGAGAGAGTCAGTTGGTCCATTAGATGATAGAGGGGTTAAAGGGGCTGTAAGAGGCAACAAGGCCATAGCGGAGAGTGAATGAATTCTTTGCTTCGGTCTTTAAAGGTGCGGAAGAATTGAAATATCAATACATCGGGAAGATATATTACAGCTATTAGATAAACTGAAGAGTAGCAGATTACCTGGGCCGTATGGTATACATCCAAGGGTGTTGAAAGAACTGAAATATGAGATTGCAGACCTGCTATTAGTAATCTGTTAACTTTCATTAAAATCATCTGTAATACCTGAAGATTGGAGGATTGCCAATGTAACGCCAATTTTTAAAAAGGATTCCAGGGGTGATCCGGGAAACTACAGACCCGTGAGCCTGAAGTCAGTACCTGGAAAAATGGTAGAAACCATCATAAAGAACAAAATTACTCAACATGTAGATAGTCATGGCCTAATGGGAGACAGCCCAACATGGCTTTAGACAAGGAAGATCTTGTCTTACTAATCTGTTATGGTTTTTTGAAGGTGTGAATAAACAGGTGGACAAAGGTGAGTCGGTTGATATAGTGTATCTGGACTTTCAGAAAGCATTTGACAAGATCCCTCATCAGAGACCTTTGGCAAAACTAAAGAGTCATGGGATAAGAGGCAGTGTACTATTGTGGATCAGGAACTGGTTAAAAGATAGAAAGCAGAGAGGGTAGGGCTAAATGGCCAATTTTCCCAATGGAGAAAGGTGAATAGTGGTGCACCCCAGAGATCTGTGCTGGGTCCGCTGCTTTTTGACATATTCATAAATGACCTGGAAAAGGGAATAACGAGTGAGGTTATCAAATTTGCAGATGACACAAAACTATTTAAAGTTGTTAAAACCCAAGAGGATTGTGGAAGATTGCAAGAGGATCTTGATAAATTGGAAGATTGGGCATCAAAATCGCAGATGAAATTTAATGTGGACAAGTGCAAAGTTATGCACCTAGGGAAGAACAACCCAAACTATGGTTACACGATGCAAGGTTCCACATGAGGAACCACCACCCAGGAAAAAGATTTAGGCGTCATTGTGGATAACATGTTAAAACCCTCAGCCCAGTGTGCAGCGGCAGCCAAGAGAGCAAATAGAATGCTAGGTATCATAAGGAAAGGAATGGAAGATATAACAAAAGATATTATAATGCCTCTATATTGTTTCATGGTGAGACCGCACCTTGAATATTGTGTGCAATTCTGGTCGCCGTACCTTAAAAAGGATATAGCGTTATTAGAAAAGGTTCAGAGAAGAGCCACCAAAATGGTAAAGGGGATGGAAGGATACTCCTATGAGGAAAGGCTAAAAAGGTTAGGGCTCTTTAACCTGGAAAAGAGACGGCTGAGGGGAGATATGATAGAAGTCTATAAATTAATGAGCTGAGTGGAACGGGTAAACGTAGATCGATTGTTTACGTTATCAGAATATAGAAAGACTAGGGGACATGCAATGAAGCTACAGGGTAAACTATTTAAGACTAATAAAAGAAAATATTTTTTCACTCAACGTGTAATCAATCTCTGGAATCTGTTACCGAAGGATGTAGTAAAGGCTGTTAGTGTAGCTGGGTTTTAAAAAGGTTTGGACAAGTTCCTGGAGGAAAGGTCCATAAACCATTATTAAGAAGGGACCCAGGATATCAATGCTTGACCCAATACAAGCATTTTGGAACCTGTGTCTTTTGGGGAAACTGCTAGGTACGTATGACCTAGATTGGCCACTGTTGGAAACAGGATACTGGGCTTGATGGACTTTGGTCTGACCCAGTATGCCATATCTTATGTTCTTATGTTCAGTCCTTGGAATTCCTGGAGCATGTTTCAGTTTTTGAGTGGCAGTGTCTTCCTGCCAAAGGAGAAAGTCAAAGGGCTGTTGGATTGCCTGGCACTGTTCTGTTTGGATGGATGGCAGTGACAGTCAGGATGGTGCCATGGTCGTGTGCCCTTATGTGGGCGCTCCAACGGTCCTTGTTGACTTGGTGGTCCCTGAGTTCTCAGCAGTTCACTCTCAGGCTCCCGCTCCCAATGATGTTGATGGCTGGCCTGCGGTGGTGGCAGCACTCCAGTCTTCTGAGGAAAGGCGTACCGCTGCATTATTGCTCATGGATCCTTTTGTTGATGGATGCCAGTCTTTCAGCCTGGGGAGCCCATTGCCAAGACCGAACAGTCCAGGGTTTTGGAACCACAGGGAAGCGGTGTGGTCAACTGGCTTGAGACAAGGGCTATTAGGTTGGCTCTTCTACATTTCCGGCCCCCGGTTGAAAGCCAGATGGTTCGAAGTTCTCAGACAACTCCACGGTGGTACTTTTACCAATTGGTAAGGTAGCACAAGAAGTGCCGGGGTAGCCCTGGAGATGACTCTTCTGTTTGCCTGTGCAGCGAAGGGTCTCCTAGTTTGTTGGCTCTGCACACTGCCAGGGTGGCCACTGTGGAAACGGTTTTTCTCAGCTGGCACTCTCTGGTTCCAGGAGAGTGGGAATTAAGGCAGGAGGTGTTTCACATGTTTCTGTGCTGCTGGAATGTCCCCAAAAGGGATCCAATGGTGATCTGCTCCATTGCAAAGGTGTGCTGCTTCTTCAATCGCCGCATGATGATGGGGTCTGAGGGCATCAGTGCCCTGGCTCAACCTTGACCAAGTCAGCACCTGCTGTATGTGTTTCCTCCATGGCCCCTGGTGGGACGTGTGACTCTGCGTATGGAGTGCCACCTGAGAAAGATTATTCTGGCAGTGACAGATTGGCTGATGAGAGCGTGATTTGGAGATCTGATGCGACTCCTGCAAGCGCTATCCCTTCTTTTGCCTCTGTCTCGGTGCCTGTTGTGTCGGGCCACTTGTCCTGGAGGACCTGGCTCCCTTCTCGCTTATTGTATGGCTCCTGTAAGGAGACGGTTAGCATGGATGGGCTGCCTTGTGTGGTGTTTTTCCACTCTGCTTAGAGCCCGGAGGAGGTCTAACAACATGGCATAAGTGCGGGTCTAGTGCATGGCAGTGGGCTCCTGAGGCGGCTAAGGTACTCTCTGTTGGCCTTTTCTGCAGGAAGGTCTGGCTAAGGGCCTTTTCTCTTAGCTCCCTGAAGTTTCAGTTGGCAGCTCCTGGAGGGTTCGTGCCTTCGTCAGGGGTTTGATGTCTGCATCCCCCCTCTCCGGTCTGTGATCTCTTCCTGGGATCTGTGTCTAGTGCTCAGGGCCTTAATATCGAAGCCCTTGAGCCATTGAAGCATGCTACTTTTAGGTTTTGATGCTCAAGATGGTGGTCTTGGTTGCAATTTTATCTGCAAGGAGGATTCTGAGCTGCTGGCTCTGTCTTGCCAAGATCCTTACCTATCTTTTTCTGAGGAGGTGGTTTCCATTCGGCCTGTGCCTGCCTTCTTTCCTGAAGTGATTTCTCCCTTTCATGTGAACAAGATGGTTTGCCTGCCCCCCTCCTCTAAGGAGAGAAGTGTCGGGGGAATGTTCAGGATCTTCGCCTTGTGCATGTCTGGAGGATGCCTCTCCAGTTCTTTGAGATTGCAAATTCTTTTCATAAGTCAGACCATCTTTTTGTGCTGTTTGATGGCCTGCGCATGGTGACGTGCTGGATTAAGGATGCCATTGCCTAGCGTTTCCACTTGGATATCCACACTCTGGTGGAGACAGCCTTTGGCTCTAAGATTTTGCAAGCCACTGTGTCTTCTTCCTGCCTAGTAGAGTATTAGCTTTGGTATGTCCCACTTGTCTGGATTGGTCTAGCAGGACAATATGGAAGGTGTCATTTTACTTACCAGATAATTAATTAATTATATTTTATTTGCTTTTATGTACTGTGCTCCTTGAAATCAGCGTGGTTTACATATAACGTGTACAGTAAAACAGTTTACATAGGACAGTTTACATTGAACTAGAAACAAGTAACAGTAAGTAACAAGTGTTAACAGGCGGCAACATTAAATGTTCTTTCTTTGAGTCCTTCTAGACCATTCCAGGGCTCGCCCTCTGGTACTGTATTTTCTCTGCTGTTGTTCTGCGGCGGTACCCTTGGGTCCACTGTGATTTATATACTTGGTCCTGCAGGTGGTTCTTCTACAGACAGCCTTCTGTTTTTGCTTTCCTATACATAGTTCTCTATTGTTTGATTACTCATTTTTGCCCATGTCGAGGATATGTGAGGCTTGCCATGTTCTCCCATATGCTTTGGGAAGAACATTGAAGAGACCTCTGGTGGCTGAGGCGGATAAAGGCATGGGTGTGATGACACTGAAACCTGGGCTTTTCACTGGTTCTTTGTCTTCCCAATCTGCAAGTAGGGGAATACAACCCACGTCTGGACTGGTCTAGCAGGACTCAATGAAAGGGCAGTATCTGCTAAGTAAAATGTCATCATAATCACCATAACACTAGAACAGAGAATTTAACGATAAATGTCAGCAGAGCATGCATGAATGTCCAGCATTTCAAATGTTTTATGGGGCTCAGATCAATTGTTTTGCTGCTATATCTACTGAAATTCTGCATTCCTATATTTCGCTTGCTTGTTTGTCCTTGACTGTATGGTTGAAACCTTTTCAAAGGGAATGCTTCATGAGATATACAGCTTAAAATTTAAAGCTACACGATTTGACAAGTTTCTGATTTAAAAATATGCTGCGTATAAAGAGAAAATAAATGAATGCCAGATTAGTTCTCTTTTAATTTCAAGATTATTATTATTTATTACACTTCTATACCACACATCCGAAAACACTAGTTGCGGTTTACATAATAAACATATAAAATAAGAGCAGAGCAACAGCACAATAAAAGTATTTCCTCACAATTCCCCCCCCCCCCCCAAAAAAGCTTTCCTAAACAAGTACATTTTTAACTGAACCCTAAATGACTTAAGCTCAGCCTCCCATCTGTAACTGAAGCGGGAGGGAATTCCAGAGCACGCACACTTCCTATTCAGCTTTCATGCATTAAAGGTGGTCATGATCTACTACACAGGACAGCACAAGACATATGTGAATGTTAAGCCCAAGAAGGACACTGTAGACAGCATAGACCAGTTTATTAAAGTGCATGTTTACTAAAGTGTGGTAACATTTATCGTGGGGTTTAGCATATGCTAATCAGTACAGGAATGCAGTAACTGCTACCATGCTCTGACAGCATAGTAAAAATCTCATGCTAACTGCTTAGCACACAATGGGGCATGGGCTAGGTGTGCTAGTGATTGGAAAGTGGGTGTTGACTATACAGTCTCCAGGAACAAGCAGGAATGTAGTCTTCACATATGGGTGACATCAGGTACCAACGGAGCCCGCGCGGGAAGCTCCCCAGCTACCAATAGGAAAGCCTTTGGGAGCACTCCACTGCGCCTGTGCTACCGCCTTCTCGTTCTTCCAAATCCTTCTCCTCAGTTCTTCTTTTTCCACAGAGCCAACGGGTCACAACCCTGTCATCTTAGAAAAGAAGTTAAAAACTTTCTTCAAAAAGCGCTTCTGTCTCTCCACACCGGTATTGCCCAATTCCAGTATCATTTTTCCTTTATTTCTTTCCTCTAAAATTCTTTTTCCTTTTTTCTTTTTCAAAAACCTTTTTCCTCAAGGCCTTGTGCACACCGAGCCTTGCCCACCATTTTCATGATGGAAAAACCCTCGAGTGGGTTCAAAAAATGCACCAAGTGCTCCAGCACCATTTTGGTGACAGATAAACACGATTGGTGTCTGAAATGCCATGTTCTCCAGGACCAAGCAGGAAGTCAGTCCTCGCTTATGGGTGACATCGGCGCCGATGGAGCCCCCGTGCGGAGCATTTCCCCAGCTTTCTATGAAAGCCTTTGGGAATACTACATGCATGTGCGGTCCCCTTCCCGCCTAAAGGTGCCATCTTGCTCAGTCTCTCTTTTTCCGTGGAGCCCTTCAGACGTTCGTCCTAGTCACCTGGGAAAAGTTGATTTTTTTCTTGAAGATTTCTTCGCTTTTTCTTCGAGTTCGATGCCAGTTCCCCTTCCCGCCGGGTTCAGTACACCGGTATCGAGCTTGTTCTCTATTTTTCGGTTTTTGCCCTTAGTGGCTGGCGTTCGCGCCCTTTTTTCTGTTTTTCCCTGGAAGGCTGGTCTTTTGACCTCGCAGGGGCCCTTTTTTCCCTGATGGCTTCCAGTGGTTTCAAGAAGTGTGATCAGTGCAAGAAACTAATGTCTCTCACCGACACCCACGACTGCTGCCTTCGGTGTCTCGGCCCAGATCATGACCCCATGATCTGTGGCCCGTGTGGAAAAATGTCCACCAAGGCACTTCGAAGCCGTCAGCACCAGAAGGAAAGGATTTTTTCGGGTTCTGCCTCCGGCCGGGCCCGGACCTCGTCTGAGGCCTCGATGTCTCGGGAGTCTGATCCCGAGCGTCGCCGGGGTTCCTCGGACAGGGGGTCCCCCGACCGGGAATGCAAGAGGAAGAAACGGCTCGCGAGGGTGGCATCGGAGGAGGTCCCTGGTTCCTCGAGGGCCAGGTCTAAGACCCCCGACCGCCGTCGCGGGGCTTTGGAGCAGGAGAAGCCGTCCAAAGTACCTCGTGTAGAGCTGGAGACCGTTGGACACGTAAGTCCTGTAGTCCTCGTGGACTCTCCTCCGAGGGAGCCAACATCGGGCCCGGCGCTGCCGGGGCCCGAGTCGGTGGCTGCTGAGTCTCCTGAGCTTGGACTCAGGCTGACAGCCTTGGAGTGCAGATTGTCCGCCTTCATGGAGCAGCAGCGGGTACTGATGACCAGCCTCGCTGGTGCATCTGCCCCGACCACTGGGACTTCGACGTCGAAGTCTACCATGGAGACCGAGCCGATACTCGAGGCCATGAAGGCTCGAGGTCGTCCTCGGTCAAGCTCTCCCTCGACCTCCCGCTCGGAACCGAGGGTGTCGACGCCGGTGCCTTCGGCGTCGGGGCGGGTGCCGCCTTCGGCATCGGTCGGGTGCCACCTCGACCCGTGCTGTCGGAGCCCCTCGACTCCTCGTCCGATGACTCAGCCTGGAAGATGGAGGATGAGGAGTCCCCCGATACCTTCCTTACTCGGTGCGTCCCGTTGGACTCACCGCAGTCCGAGCCCCGGAGTAGGTCCTTTCTGGAGGACACCCGGTTCTCAGAGTTCGTGCGGGACATGGCCAAGGCCTTGGCGATTCCCGCAGACCCCGAGGAGGAGCCTCGAGCCAAGGAGCTTGAGGCCCTCCAGTATGACTCTCCTCTGAAGGAGGCCTTTACTGTGCCGCCGGTTCCTCCGATGCTGGAACGGCTCCTCTTCTGGATTCCATTTATCGACTCCGTAAGAGCCCTGGCTTCCAAAAGGCGCAGCTGCCGCACCATTCCATGGTGGTGGAATCGGCCATGCATCAACTGAAGAGCCAGAAGATAGACTGTGCGGTGCCCCCCGGTAGGGAGGCCCGCAACCTGGATGCTTTCGGCAGAAAGTGCTTCCAGGGCTCGATGCTTGCTTGCCGTGTCCAGTCATACCAGCTATACATGGGCATGTTTCTCCGCGACCTGGCAAAGGAGCTTGCCGGGTTCTCTGCTGGTCTCTCCGGGGAACCGTTGCAGAGGTTCCAGTCTTTGTCTTCAGGTATCCGGGACTGTTCCAAATTCATGTCCCGAGCGGCCTGCAATGGCTTCGAGGCTTCGGCTCGTGTGGCGGCTGCCGGCATCGCAGCCCGACGCCAGGCATGGCTGCAGTCATCGGACCTCGAGCCTTGGGTTCAGGACAAGTTGGTCGATGTCCCTTGCTGAGGTGAGAACCTTTTTGGCAAACCCATGGCCGAGAAGGCTGCTGAGCTCGAGACCGAGCAACTGACCAGGACTAGGCTGTCCAGAAAGACTTCTGCCCCTTCTCACTAAAAGAAGGGCTCGGGTAAAAAGTCCTTCTACCCGAGAAAGGTGTCTGCCTACAAACCTTTCCCTCAATACCAGGCCTCTTCAGCTCCCCCTCAGGGGCAGCTGGCAAAGGGGCAGGGACATGGGCCCCGTAGGCAGAAGACCCCCAAGCCTCCGGCTCCTGCTCCTATCCAGCAGGGAGGGGGTTTTTGACTCCCAAGGCATAGCCTCTCCGTTCCTGCTGTCCCATCCCTGCACAGGAGGTCGCATAGCCCTGTTAGCCCACCGGTGGCAACCCATTACAGGGGATGCTTGGGTCTTAAGCATCATTCACCAAGGCTATATGCTTCCTTTCCAACAGCTACCTCCTGTCTATTTTCCAGGAGAACCTCTGAGGCCTCTCCTGCACACCACCCTCCTCCTCCAAGAACTTCAGGGCCGGCTTTTGGACAAGGCAGTGGAGCCGGTACCTCCTCGCCTACAAGGGCATGGGTTCTACTCCAGGTATTTTCTGGTGCCAAAGAGAACAGGAGGCCTAAGGCCTATCCTAGACCTCAGAAACCTCAACAAGTTCTTAGAGAAAGAGAAGTTCAAGATGCTTACTCTTGGAACACTTCTGCCCTACCTCCACCAGGGAGATTGGCTATGCTCCTTAGATCTAAAGGATGCGTACGCTCACATCCTCATTCATCCAGACCACAGAAAGTACCTCAGGTTTGTGGTGGGAGGAAACCATTACCAGTACAGGGTGCTGCCTTTTGGCCTAACCTCTGCCCCACGGGTCTTTACAAAGTGCCTAGCTGTGGTGGCGGCCTACTTGAGGACTCAAGGGATCTTTGTCTTCCCCTATCTGGACGACTGGCTCATCCGGGGTCAGACCTACCAGGTGGCCAGGCAGGCCACCTTCAGGACTGTCACACTCCTTCAAGACCTATGCTTTGTCATAAACTTCGCAAAGTCCACTTTGCTCCCCTCCCAGAACCTCGAGTTCATAGGAGCACGGCTGGACTCTCTGCAAGCAAGGGCTTACTTGCCAGAGGACAGAGCTCAAAGGCTCATGGAGTTGGCATCCCGGTTTCTCAGTCTGCCGAGGGTTCCTGCCAGGCTCTGTCTGCAGCTCCTGGGACACATGGCATCGACTGTGCATGTGACCCCCAATGCCCGCCTCCACATGAGGCCTGCACAGTGGTGCCTCAGAACTCAGTGGAAGCAGGCCACAGGGAGCCTAGCAGACAAAGTATGGGTATCCAAACCTTTCCTGGATTCTCTTCAGTGGTGGCTACACCCCCCCCCCCCCAACTTGCTGCAGGGGGTGCCTTTTCAGGTAGCTGCCCCCACAGTGGTGTTGACAACCGATGCCTCCTTGCAGGGCTGGGGTACACACTGTCAAGGGAGCTGCACCCAAGGCCTCTGGTCCCCATGGGAAGCCCTGCAGCAGATCAACCTACTGGAGCTGCGGGCTATTCGCTTAGCCCTCAAGGCTTTTTCTCACTCCTTGGCCCACCAGTCTGTTCTAGTTCAGATGGACAACCAAGTGGCCATGTTCTTTGTGAACAAGCAGGGCGGCACTGGCTCCAGGCCTCTATGCCTGGAAGCACAGGCCCTTTGCTCTTTTGCCCTCAGGCACCAGATGTTGCTGAGGGCTGTGTATCTTCCTGGCCAGGAAAACTTTCTGGCAGACCGCTTAAGCAGGATTCTGCAGCCACACGAGTGGAAGCTGCACCCTTTGGTGGTTCAACAGATTTTCCTAAATTGGGGACTTCCATCCATGGATCTCTTTGCCAGTCCCCTGAATCACCAACTGCCCAGGTTTTGTTCCAGGCAACCGCATCCCCTAAGGGTGGCGGCAGATGCCTTCCTGATTTCTTGGTCCCAGGGCCTGCTCTATGCGTTTCTTCCCACGCCTCTGGTGGCCTGAACCTTGTTCAAGATTCTCAGGGACAAGGCCTCAGTACTTCTGGTTGCGCCCAGGTGGCCGAGGCAGCCCTGGTTCCCCCTGCTACTTCAACTGGCAGTGGAGACACCCATGCCTCTGGGATTCCAGCCCGACCTTCTATCTCAGGATCGGGGTTCCCTTCTGCATCCCAATCTCAAATCTCTCCATCTGATGGCATGGAGGCTGCAAGGGTAGTCTTGGCTCCCTGGGGCCTACCTCAGGAAGTGGAAGAGGTGGTCTTGGCCTCTAGAAAGCAATCCACCAGGAAAACATATGCCCTGATGTGGAAGAGGTTCTCCTTGTGGTGTCAGCAATGCAGGGAAGATCTTTTTACCTGCACTGTGCCAGTAGTGCTCCAGTACCTACTGCACTTGTCCAATCAGGGCCTTAAGTCCAATTCTGTTTGGGTCCACCTCTCTGCTCTGGCAGCTCACCACTCTCTGGTGGAGGGAAACTCTTTGTCAGTTCACTCCTTGGTGTCCAGGTTTCTCAGAGGCTTACTATTGCTCAAGCCTCCTCTCCGTCCACCGGCCCCTGAGTGGGAGTTGAATGTGGTCTTGCAGCAACTTACTCGCCCACCTTTTGAACCAATGGCTACATGTCCTCTACGCTTCCTATCCTGGAAGACTCTATTCCTAGTGGCCTTGACCTTGGCCAGGCAAGTGAGTGAACTTCAAGCCCTGGTCTGTGACAGGCCATACACTCGCTTCTATAGGAACAGGGTAGTTCTTAGGACTCATCCTAAGTTCCTCCCAAAGGTTGTCTCCTCTTTCCATCTCAACCAGGAGGTGATTCTTCCAACATTTTTCCCTAGGCCCCATGCCAGTCGGGCTGAGACAGTCCTGCATACCCTGGACTGTAGGAGGGCCTTATCCTTCTACCTGGAGCGTACGCAGGGGCATAGGAGGGCTACTCAGCTCTTCGTATCTTTTGACCCCAATAACTTGGGGGTACCTGTATCCAAGCGTACCTTGTCCATCTGGGTGGCTGACTGTATCACCTGGGCTTACAGGGCAGCTGACCTTCCTTTGCAGGGTCGGGTCACGGCCCACCGTGTCAGGGCAATGGTTGCCTCAGTAGCTCATCTCCGCTCTGTACCGTTGGCAGACATCTGCAGGGCTGCAACTTGGTCCTCAAGCCAGACTTTTGCGGCCCATTACTGCCTGGAGAGGGAGTCCCGCAGGGACAGTGCTTTTGGTCAGGCAGTGCTCCGGAATCTCTTTGAGGTTTAGGCAATTCCTACCTTCCAGCCCTCTGGTTGGGCTACCGGTGGAGGTATGTTTCAGTGAAATCCTTTTTCTGATGCTGAGGCTAGAGGGAGCTGATTTTTTTCAGCTCTGGGTCCCCGGTAGCCTGAAGCTGAGGAGGCCCATAAGTGAGGACTGACTTCCTGCTTGGTCCTGGAGAAAGAGTAGTTCTCCAGGACCAAGCAGGAAGTCAGTCCTCACATATGGGTGACGTCGGCGCCGACGGAGCTCTCGCGGAGCAATTTTCCCCAGCTTTCAAAGAAAGCCTTTGGGAATTGCAGCGCGCATGCGCGGTCCTCTTCCCGCCCAAGGGTGCCATCTTGCTCAGTCTTCTTTTTTCCGCGGAGCCCTACAGACGTTGCCTGTGAATCCCCGCAGAAAAGATGATTTTCCTCTATTTTTATCCATTTTTTCTTCGGTTCGACGCCGGTTCTGTTCCCGCCTGGACTCGCGATGCCGGTTGCGAGTCCGTCCTTTATTTTTCGTTTTTTTGTCCTTCGTGACAGTTTTCGCGCTTTTTCCTTTTTTCCCTGGCTGCCCGGTCGTTCGACCTCGCAGGGGCCCTTTTTCCCCCGATGGCGGCCAGTGGTTTCAAAAAGTGTGACCTCTGTAAGAAACTTATGTCTCTTACAGACACTCACGACTTCTGCCTCCGCTGCCTCGGCCCAGATCATGACCCCATGATCTGCACGCCATGCGGCAAAATGTCCTCAAAAGCATTGAGGAGTCGGCAGCACCAGCGGGAGCGTATCTTCTCTGACTCCGGTCGGGCTCGGACCTCGTTAGAGGCTTCGACGTCTCGGGACTCTGGTCCTGAGCATCGTCGGAGTTCCTCTGAGAGGGGGTCTCCTACCCGGGAACATCATCGGAAGAAGAAACCCGCGAGGGCGGGATCGGTGGACGCTCCTGGTTCCTCAAGGGCCAGGTCGCTTAGCCCCGATTCCCGTCCCGGGTCCTTGGAGTCGGAGAGGCCGTCTAAACATCCTCGACTCGAGGTGGACTTGCCAGCTCACGTAAGTACGGTTGTCCTCGTGGACTCGCCTCCGAAGGACCCGACGTCGGGCCCGACGCCGTCGGGGCCCGAGTCGGGGGCTGCTGGGTCTCCTGAGCTCGGACTCAGGTTGACGGCCTTGGAGTGCAGTTTGTCTGCCTTCTTGGACCAGCAGCGGGCATTGATCGCTGGCCTCGCTGGCGCTTCTGCCCTGACCGCCGGGACGTCGACCTCCAAATCAACCCCGGAGACCGAGCCGATCCTCAAGTCCATGAGGGCTCGAGTCGATCCTCGGTCGAGGACCTCCAGTATGACTCTTCAGTGCCCGCCCGACCGAAGCCGGTCGACTCCTCCGAGGAGTTGGCCTGGGAATCTGAGGACGAAGTCACCTGGTTCCTTTCGGACTCGGTGTGTCCCTTCGGACTCCCCCGAGTCCGAACCTCGGAGACGGTCCCCCCCGGAGGATACCCGGTTCTCAGACTTCGTGAGGGATATGGCCAAAGCCTTGGCCTTCCCTGCGGACCCCGAGGAGGAGCCTCGAGTCGAGGAACTCGATGCCCTCCAATATGACTCTCCCCCGAAGGAGGCCTTTATTGTACCGGTTCCTCCGATGCTGGGATGGCTTCTCTTCCGCATGTGGGAGAGCCCGGCGTCGTCGCCGGTGTTAAGCAAGCGGGTCGATTCCATTTATCGAGTCCGCAAGAGCCCCGGGTTCCAAAAGGCACAACTACCGCACCATTCCATGGTGGTGGAATCGGCCATGCATAGACTGAAGAGTCAAAAAATGCACTCCTCGGTGCCCCCCGGTAGGGAGGCCCGAAGCCTGGATGCCCTCGGTAGGAAGTGCTTCCAGGGCTCTATGCTTGCTTGTCGAGTCCACACATACCAGCTCTACATGGGCATGTATCTCCGAGACCTGGCTAAGGAAATAGCCGGGTTCTCTGCTGGTCTCTCTCCGACGAACCTTTGCAGAGGTTCCAATCCTTGTCTACTGGTATTCGGGAGTGCTCCAAGTTTATATCTCGAGCAGCCTATGATGGTTTTGAGGCTTCGGCTCGAGTAGCCGCGGCCGGCATCGGTGGACGCCGCCAGGCTTGGCTTCAGACGTCCGACCTCGAGCCCTGGGTACAGGACAAGTTGGTCGATGTCCCCTGCCGAGGTGATAACCTCTTTGGCAAGCCCATGGATGAGAAGGCTGCACAAATTGAGACGGAGACTCTCACCAGGACTCGTCTCTCAAGGAAAACCTCTGCCCCTTCTCAAAAGAAGAAGGCCTCGGGGAAAAAGCCCTTTTACCCGAGGAAAGGTGCTGCCTATAAATACTACCCTCAGTATCAGGCCTCACCAGCTCCCCCACAGGGAAAGCAGGCCAAGGGACGGGGTAATGGGTCCCGTAGGCAGCAAGCCCCCAAGCCGGCACCACCGGCCCCTGCTCAGCAGGGTGGGGGTTTTGACTTTCTCAGCATAGCCTCTCCCCCTCAGCTGGTTCCTCTCAGCACAGGAGGCCGGCTGGTCCACTTTGCCCACAGGTGGTCCAACATCACCACAGATACCTGGGTGCTTCAGATAGTTCAAAAGGGCTTTCTTCTTCATTTTCACCAGGTACCTCCCTCCTGCTTTCCAGGGGAGCCTTCCAGACTCCCTCTGCACAGGGACTTACTCCTTCAGGAGTTAGCAAGTCTTGTTCAGGAACAAGCCGTGGAACCGGTGCCCCACCACCTGAAGGGTCAGGGGTTTTACTCCAGGTACTTCCTGGTTCCAAAAAGAACAGGAGGCCTCAGACCCATCCTGGACTTGCGAAATCTCAACAAGTTCCTTGCAAAGGAAAAGTTCAAAATGCTTACCCTTGGAATCCTGCTGCCCTACCTCCAGCAGGGAGACTGGCTATGCTCCTTAGATCTGAAGGATGCGTATACTTATATCCTTATTCATCCAGACCACAGACAATATCTCAGGTTTGTGGTGGACGGACGCCATTACCAGTACAGAGTACTGCCTTTCGGCCTATCCTCCGCCCCCAGAGTGTTCACCAAATGCCTAGCAGTGGTGGCGGCCTATCTGAGGCTTCAGGGTCTCTTTGTGTTCCCATACCTGGACGACTGGCTCATCAGGGCCCAGTCTGCCCAAGAAGCCACTCAAGCTACTCATCGCACGGTAGCTCTGCTCCAGCACTCGGGATTTGTCATAAACTTCGCAAAGTCCACTTTGCTCCCCTCTCAAGATCTAGAATTCATCGGCGCCAGGTTGGACACTCTTCAAGCGCGGGCCTTCCTGCCTCTGGACAGGGCCCAAAGGCTCATGGATCTCGCCAGCCGCTTTCACAGCAATTCCCTGGTCTCGGCCAGGCAATTTCTGAGACTGCTCGGCCATATGGCTTCCACGGTCCATGTAACCCCCTATGCCCGCCTGGACATGCGACCTGCTCAATGGTGCCTTCGCAAACAATGGCATCAGGCCACTGGGAGCCTAACGGACTCTGTACAGATCTCCGACCAGCTGGTCTCCTCTCTGCGATGGTGGCGTCACCTGCCACACCTAGTACTCGGGGTGACTTTTCAACCCCCTACACATTCTCAGGTCCTGACGACCGATGCTTCTCTCCAGGGTTGGGGAGCACATTGCCAAGGGACTTGTACTCAGGGTCTCTGGACTCCTTGGGAGTCCGCTCAGCAGATCAACTTCCTGGAGCTCCGAGCCATCCGCCTAGCGCTCAGAGCCTTCTCTCACCTGATTTCTCACCAGTCAGTACTGGTCCAGACAGACAATCAGGTTGCCATGTTCTACGTGAACAAGCAAGGCGGAACCGGCTCCTTCCTTCTCTGTCAGGAAGCACAGAAGCTCTGCTCTTGGGCCGTCCATCGCAGCATCGTCCTCAAAGCTGTCTATCTCCCAGGTCAAGAAAACTACCTGGCAGACAAATTGAGCAGGGTCCTCTAACCGCACGAGTGGAGGTTGGATCCGCTTGTGGTTCAGCGGATCTTTCTCCGGTGGGGCCTCCCCACCATGGATCTGTTCGCCAGTCCTCTGAACCGGCAGCTTCCCAGATTCTGCTCTCGACAGCCGCATCCCCTCCGGGAGGCGGCGGATGCTTTTCTGATTCCATGGTCCACAGGCCTCTTGTATGCCTTTCCACCCATGCCCCTGGTGTCTCGGACGCTCTTCAAGGTTCTCAGAGACAAGGCGTCGGTGATCCTAGTGGCTCCCCAGTGGCCGAGACAACCTTGGTTCCCGCTTCTGCTACAGCTGGCGGTGGACACACCTCTTCCTCTGGGGTTTCAGCCCGACCTCCTCTCGCAAGATCAGGGGTCGCTCCTGCACCCCAACCTTCGGTCCCTTCATCTGATGGCCTGGCTGCTGAAAGGGTAGTCCTTGCTCCTCTCCAGCTACCTCCAGATGTGGAAGAGGTCGTCTTGGCCTCCAGGAGGCCTTCCACCCGGAAGTCCTACGCTCTTAAGTGGCGTCGGTTCTCTGTCTGGTGTACTCAGCAGTCGCAAGACCCCTTCTCCTGTTCAGCATCAGTGGTCTTGCAGTACTTGCTTTCCCTTTCCAATCTTGGACTTAAGTCCAACTCGGTCAAGGTCCACCTCAGTGCTATTTCTGCGCACCACCTACTGGTGGATGGTAGACCTCTTTCCAGCCACCCTCTGGTGGCTCGTTTTCTCCGAGGCCTCCTACTCCTTAAACCACCTTTGCGCCCGCCAGCCCCGAACTGGTTTTTTACAGCAGCTTACCTGTCCACCATTTGAGCCTATGGCTACCTGTCCTCTTCGTTTTCTTTCCTGGAAAACCTTGTTCTTGGTGGCCCTCACTTCTGCTAGACGCGTTAGTGAGCTGCAGGCCCTGGTATCTGATCCTCCTTACACTAGGTTCTACAAGAACCGGGTTGTCCTACGGACTCACCCTAAGTTTCTTCCTAAAGTGGTTTCCCCTTTTCACATCAACCAGGAGGTGGTACTTCCGACCTACTTTCCCAGGCCAGACTCCAGCCGAGCTGAAATGGTCCTGCATACCCTGGACTGTAGAAGGGCGCTGAACTTCTACCTTGACCGTACGCGGGAGCACCGAAGGGCTGTTCAGCTCTTCGTGTCTTATGTCCCCAACAAGTTGGGGCTCCCTGTCTCCAAGCGTACTCTGTCCATCTGGATTGCGGACTGCATCGCTTGGATCTACGAGGCTGCGGGCCTCGTGCTGGAAGGTAGAGTCACTGCTCATCGTGTTCGGGCGAAGGCTACGTCAGTGGCTTACTTCCGCTCTGTTCCGTTGGCAGACATCTGCCGGGCCGCTACTTGGTCTTCAAGCCAGACTTTTGCAGCCCATTACTGCCTGGAGAGGGAGTCCCGCAGGGACAGTGCTTTCGGACAGGCAGTCCTCCGTAACCTCTTCGAGGTATAGGCAACTCCTACCCTCCATCCCGGATGTTGGGCTACCGGTTGGAGACGTATTCAGAGAAGATTCCTTCCTTCTGTGCTGCTGAGCTCGAGGGAGCTCATTTTTGTGCTTAGGGTCTCCGGTAGCCTTAAGCTTGGGAGTCCCATATGTGAGGACTGACTTCCTGCTTGGTCCTGGAGAAAGCGTAGTTACTCACCTGTAACAGGTGTTCTCCAGGAGCAGCAGGAATCAGTCCTCACAACCCTCCCTCCTCCCCTTGGAGTTACAGTTTTATGCTTTCGTTGTTGCTAATTTATTGCTGTCTTTTAGCTATGTCATCTGACTGAGCAAGATGGCACCCTTGGGCGGGAAGAGGACCGCGCATGCGCGCTGCAATTCCCAAAGGCTTTCTTTGAAAGCTGGGTAAAATTGCTCCGCGAGGGCTCCGTCGGCGCCGACGTCACCCATATGTGAGGACTCATTCCTGCTGCTCCTGGAGAACGCCTGTTACAGGTGAGTAACTACGCTTTACTCACCTGTAACAGGTGTTCTCCAGGAGCAGCAGGAATCAGTCTTCACAACCCTCCCTCCTCCCCTGGGAATTGCAGTTGTATATAGTTAATTTATTTCATTTTTGTGTGCTGTTTTTTAGCTATGTCATTTGACTGAGCAAGATGGCACCTTTAGGCGGGAAGGGGACCGCACATGCATGTAGTATTCCCAAAGGCTTTCATAGAAAGCTGGGGAAATGCTCCGCTCGGGGGCTCCATCGGCGCCGATGTCACCCATAAATGAGGACTGATTCCTGCTGCTCCTGGAGATCATCTGTTACAGGTGAGTAACTACTCTGTCCCGACCATGTACCCAAGCCTACTCTCTCTGCAAACAGATGATGAAGAGAGGCCTAGGGAACCAGGCCAAAAGGTTTGGAGAACTCCTTCCATCAAACTCAGTGTCATTGGCCTCGACTTCCTCTAGAGCAGTGGTTCTCAACCTTTTTTGTACCGTGACCCCTTTTACCGTTGGTCAACTTGTGGTGACCCCCAATGATAAAATCAAATGCGTCTCTCTTCCTTTACCGTTAACGCATTGTCGCTGTAATCATTTGTTGAATTATTAATATATTATAGGCCTTTGCAATATGTTTTTATTTATAAAATACTTATTTAAATAATCAAAACAACAAGTAACAATATTTGATTTCAAAATTATGATGATTTTGTAGTCAAATCACTAATATGAAATAAAATTATTTTTTCTACCTTTGTTGTCTGACCAATTTATTCTCTGATCATGCTGGTCCCGATCTGAGGCTTCTGCTTTCCTGTCTTCTCTTAGCTCTCTTTCTGTGGTCTATGGTCCATCTGCCAGTTCTTATCTCTTTTGTTTTCTTCACTTCTTTCCATCAGCCTATTTCCAGTCCCAGTAACCCTCCCCAGTATCAGCCCCTTTCCAGTCCTCACTCCCAGTACCTTCCAATGTCAACTTGCATTCCCATGACTGCCACTGGTGTCCATTCCCTTCCAGTCCCCCTCCTTCCCCACTGATCAGTCCCTTCTAGTACAAATACCATGGCAGCCCCTCTCAGATCCACTCCCTTCCAGTTCCATTCTCCCATCCCCTTGTATCAGCCCACTTGTAGCCTTAGCCCCCAGTTTTCTTCCAGGGCCAGCAGCTCTATCCTCCCCTCCCCACAATCAGCCCATTCCCAGTCAAAGCCCCCTAATCAGCTCACTTCTAGTGCTAGTCCCCCCCCTCAACCCCATTACCAGTGCTAGGCTCCCCTAATCAGCCCATTTCCAGTCCTAACCTCACTGATCAGCTCATTTCCAATGCTAGACCCCCATCAGTCCATTACCAGTCCTACCCCCCCCTTGATAAGTCCATTCCCAGTCCTAGCCTTCACTAATCAACCCATTACCATTCGTAGCCCCCCCCATCTGCCCATTATCATTGCTATCACCCCCATCAGCCCATTATAATCCTAACCCGCACTGTCTCTCGCCTCTGTCCAGCATTTATCCCGTCTGTCCAGTATGTCCCCATGTCTCTCCCCTTTGTCCATGCCAACCTACTCCCTCCATCCCTCCATGTCAGCCCCCTCCCTCCATCCATCCATCCATATCAGCCCCCTCCCTCCCTCCATGTCAGCCCCATCCTTCCATCTGACATGCAGCCCCCTCCCTCCATCCATCTGTCCATGTCAGCCCCCTCCCTCCATCCCTCCATGTCAGCCCCCATCCTTCCATCTGTCCATGTCAGCCCCCTCCCTCCATCCGTCCATATCAGCCCCCTCCCTCCCTCCCTCCCTCCATGTCAGCCCCCTCCCTCCCTCCCTCCCTCCATGTCAGCCCCCATCCTTCCATCTGTCCATGTCAGCCCCCCTCCCTCCATCCATTCATGTCAGCCCCCTCCCTCCCTCCCTCCATGTCAGCCCCATCCTTCCATCTGTCCATGTCAGCCCCCTCCCTCCATCCATCCATCCATATCAGCCCCCTCCCTCCATCCCTCCAAGTCAGCCCCCTCCCTCCATCCCTCCATGTCAGCCCCCTCCCTCCATCCGTCCATGCCAGCCCCCTCCCTCCATCCGTCCATATCAGCCCCCTCCCTCCATCCCTCCATGTCAGCCCCCTCCTTCCATCTGTCCATGTCAGCCCCCTCCCTCCATCCGTCCATATCAGCCCCCTCCCTCCCTCCATGTCAGCCCCCTCCCTCCCTCCCTCCCTGTCAGCCCCCATCCTTCCATCCGTCCATGTCAGCCCCCCTCCCTCCATCCGTCCATGTCAGCCCCCCTCCCTCCATCCATTCATGTCAGCTCCCTCCCTCCCTCCATGTCAGCCCCATCCTTCCATCTGTCCATGTCAGCCCCCTCCCTCCATCCATCCATCCATATCAGCCCCCCCCCTCCCTCCCTCCCTCCATGTCAGCCCCCTCCCTCCCTCCCTCCATGTCAGCCCCCATCCTTCCATCTCTCCATGTCAGCCCCCTCCCTCCATCCATTCATGTCAGCCCCCCTCTGTCGATGTCAGCCGTGTTGCAGGTTCCCTGCCCTCTCTTCCTCTCCCTCTCATGTCTGCCTCCCTTCTAATGCAGCCGCGGCTCCCTGCCTCTTAGGGAACCACGGCTCCCTGCCTCTTAGGGAACCACGGCTGTACCTGTAAAATCATTGCGGAGCCCTTCCTGTCTCGATGGGCTCCATGCAGCATTGTCCCGCCTCCAAAGGAAGTTGTTTACCACTTCCTTTGGAGGCGGGACAATGCTGCACGGAGCCCGTCGAGACAGGAAGGGCTCCGCAACGATTTTACAAGTACAGCCGCGGTTCCCTAAGAGGCAGGGAGCCGCAGCTGCAGAAGAAGGCGGTGAGTTTGCCGGAGTTTGCTGCTGCCAAGAAGCGGACTCGGCAGCGGCAGCAACTTGTGCACATCTTAATTTTTTTTTTTTTTTAACTTGGTGGAGGCTAAGCGACCCCCGCTAAATCCTGTGGCGACCCCCGTGGGGGTTGCGACCCACAGGTTGAGAACCGCTGCTCTAGAGCATCCTCATGCTCTTGGGGTTCCAAGCAGTTTAAAGATCCCTTATGTCTCCTTTGAGGTCTTCCAAAGAAAAGCTAAAGCCTCAAGAATCCTCAGAGGAGTTGAAAGAACCGAAGGAAAGGTCCAAGGATTCCTCAGGCAAGTCTTGGGAATCAAGGGAGAGATCCCGCTCTAAACACCAGGATTCTTCCAGGACCTCTTCTGACTCTGGATATTGGCCGAGGTGTCCCTGGTGGGAGGACTTGTCTTCCAAAGCCTTGGTGGGGAATCGGGAGGCACCCAAGGCCTTGACCTCTGAAGAGCCCCGATGACTTTCTCTGCTATGGTGGCGCCAAGCCTCATTCTTACATTGGACCAGACGCAGGCAACCTCCTAGGAATAACGCATGCTCTTCTTGGAGAGGATTTTGGCAGTCATCCTCGCAGCTTTGGTACCTCTTGCACTGACAGCTGGGGGACCGCATACTGAGGCATCGACATCTGTGACCCCATCGACACTGATCCAGGCATTGGCATCGGTACCACCATTGGCATCGACCCACTCTGCATTGAGAACTAAGGCCTCAGTACCAACTCTGATATCTGTATCAGCCACCGAATTCTCATGGAGGAGTACTACAGTACTGGACCCTGAAGGTATCAAGGAGCATCAACATTGTCGATTCACATCGGTGTCAGACTCGGATATGTCCAATTCCAACCACTGCTCCTTCGATTCCACGGACTTTCATGACATTGCCTCCAAGCCCTCGCCTCCAATCATAAGCACTCACAGAAAATCTCCTCCTGAAGACATGTCTTTTCAGGCATTTATCCGAAACATGGCGGCGGGGCTATCCATTCCGGCTGCATCGGAACCGGAATTGAGGGCAGAAGAGCTGGAAATACTCCAGTACCCTACAGCCCCGAAGGAGGCCGTGATCCTCCCAATGCATTGTGTCCTCCACAACTTGATGCTCCAGATGTGGAAGACCTCTCTCACGGTATCCCCAATTAGCTGTTGGCTTGATACCATGTACAGGATACCAGAGTGTCCTGGTTTTTAGAAACCACAACTTCCACACCACTCTATGGTGGTTGAATCGGCAATGAGTCACATTAAAAGTGGCAAAAACCACTCTTCCATACCTCCGGGAAGAGAATCCAGGAATCTCGATTCTTTTGCCCATCGATCCTTTCAAACGTTGATGCTAGTCAACAGAATTAACTCTTACATTCTCTATATGGGAATGTTTCTCAAAGAACTTAATAAGGGACTGGGGTGGGGGTGTTCCTTCCAGTCCTTCCTGAGACGTGCTTTTCAAGCCGTACAAGCCCAAATGTGTCAAAATTTGTGAATAGGGCAGCATTCGATGCCTCATCTACTACCATCGGTGCATGCCGGTTAGCTTGGCTCCAAGCATCAGACCTGGAACAATGGGTTCAAGACAAGCTTGGCAATATCTCCTTTACAGAAGAGAACCTCTTTGGTAAGAACTGGAGGGAGAAGGCTGGAGAGTTGGAAACAAATGAGACAGCCCTGAAATGGCTCTCCATAAAGACTGCTGACCCCATGCAAAGAAGAAGGCAGCAGCTAAAAGACCCTTCTGCCCAAAGAAGAGGAGGTTCTTACCCCCCCCCCCCCCCCTATTCTCAGCCAGCTTATCAGCCCCAGCAGAAGCAACAGAGTCCTAAACAAGCAAAAAAGCCTAGGATAGCTAAGTCACAGCCAGCCACCCAGGCACTGGCAGCACTCAGTTTTTGACTCCCACCTAGGGAGCACAACCAGTTTGTTCCTACACATTCAGGAACCCACCACTATTCCAGGGAGACACTACCATTTTTCACATTGATGGCACTCCGTCACCACAGTACAATGGACCCTATCCATAGTTCAGAAGGGTTACCAGCTAAATTTTCAGAAACTTCCCCCTCACCACTTTAGAGGGAGTTTCCCCACCCATCCTCCCCTCGACCCTCAACACCCTGCTCAAGCAGGAGGTCACCAATCTCCTTTCCCAAGGAGCCATAGAAGCAGTTCCTCAAAACCAACTGCTAAAAAGCTTCTGCTCCTCCTGCTTCCTCATTCCAAAGAAATCAGGGGGCTTATAGGCCTCTTCTCAACCTCAGAGAGCTAAACGAGTTCCTTGTCAAAGAGAAATTCAAAATGATCTCTTTGGGAACCTTCCTTCCCTACTTGCAGGAACACGACTGACTCTGTTCCCTAGACCTCAAAGAGACTTACACTCGCATTCTGCACCTTCCATCCCCCACCTTGGCCCACCTAGAACAGACCCGCCACACTGCCTTTTTCTTTCTCACTCCCTCCCTTTCGAACTCTCTCCCTCCTACCCTTCGTCAGGAACAATCCTACCATAAGTTCAAAGCCTTGCTCAAGATACACCTTTTTTGCCAGGCCTTCAATCTCCCTCCCTCTGATTTGTAGTGTGCCTCTACTCTCTCTCCTGTACTTCTATCTGGTGTGAATGCTTCTCTGTCCTGTCAAAATTCGGCATTGGCCTCTGCTATTTGCACTTTGTACACCGCTCTGATGTTGCGAAGGGCGGTTAATCAAATCTCAAAGTAAAGATAAAGATTCATCCAGATTACAAGGCAGCATCTTCGCTTCACCTGTCAGGGCACCCATTATCAATACAGGGTCCTTCCCTTCGGCCTTGCATCTGCACCAAGAGTCTTCACAAAGTGCATGGCCATAGTGGCAGCATATCGTCGAAACAGCAAAATCTTCGTCTTCCCTTACTTAGATGACTGGCTAATAAAGGCAGATCCTCCTGGAGAAGTCTGCTCATCTCTTCAGCAAGCTCTTGCACTATTGCAGCATCTGGGATTTGTAATAAACATCCCAAAGTCCCAACTCACTCCAACCCAAAAATTGCAGTTCATAGGAGACATACTAGACACTCAACAATCCAGAGCTTTCCTTTCTATCGACCGCATGAACAGATTGGTTGACCTAGCCACCCACATGTGCCAACAGCAGACGGCAACGGCTTAAACCTTCCTGTGCTTCTTGGGCCACATGGCATCCATAGTACATGTAGTACCTTATGCCAGACTACACATGCGACTAACACAATGGACCCTCTCAACTCACTGGATCCAAACCACAGGGAATCTATGGGGTATCATACAAGTAACACGCCCTCTGGCTGACTCACTCCTCTGGTGGTGCACCCCAACAAATCTTCTCGTAGGGTCACCTTTTCGGATGCCCCAACCTCAACATACCCTGAATACAAATGCATCCAAGCACGGTTGGGGAGCCAATCTAGATTCCATCTCCACACAAGGACTGTGGACATCCCAGGAATCAACCCAACAAATCAATCTCCTGGAGCTTCGAGCAATCATGAATGCCCTCCGAGTTTTCCAGTGCCATCTTTCCAACAGCCAGATCCTGATCAGGACAGACAATCAGGTGGTAATGTTTTACATAGACAAGCAAGGAGGGATGGGCTCTCTTTCTCTCTGCCAGGAAGCCTGCCGTCTATGGAACTTCACCATTCTCCACCACAGGCATCTTTATGCAGTTTATATTCCAGGAAAGATCAATTGCTTGGACAAACAGAGTTGGATCTTGCAGCTGCACAAATGGACCCTAGATCCAAAGACAGTGGCACAAGTCTTCCAAGCCTGGGGAATTCCAGTAATAGATCTTTTTACCACTCCACAGAACTCACAACTTCCACATTATGCTCCAGGATACCATCCAAATTCAGTCTGGCATCAGATGCCTTCATGATTCACTGGGGTTGGGGACTGCTTTATGCATTTCCCCCATAACCCTGGTCCCAAAGACCCTCCTCAAATGCCAAGCAGACAAGGGATCTATGATCCTCATAGCTCCTCACTGGCCCCGTCAGCCTTGTTTTCCCCTCCTGCTTCGGCTGTAACAGACTCCTCCAATTCCAGCCAGGCCTTCTGTCCCAGGAGAACAGAATAGTCCTGCATCCCAATCTGCAGTCTCTCCGACTGACAGCGTAGATGCTGAGAGCATGATATTTCAACATCTACCACTATCAACAGCCATGAAAGATGTCCTCCTTTCTTCCAGAAAACCCTCTACCAGGAGGATGTACACTTTCAAATGGCATAGATCCGCTTCATGGTGCTCTCAAAATAATCACAATCCCTTTGAAGCATCAGTACCCACGCTTCTTCAATACCTTTTGCATTTGTCCTCTAGGACTCAAAACTAATTCAGTACGTGTGCACCTCAGTACTATTTCAGCTTTTCATAAACCTGTAGATGGTCGACCATCTCCATATTTCCTTTAGTGGCACGTTTCATGAGGGGCTGCCCCCTCACCAAGCCACCCCTTCGACCACCCCCAGTAGCGGGGATCTTAATGTGGTATTGGCTCAACTCCTCAATCCTCCGTTTGAGCCCTTAGCATCTACACACCTGCGATACTTATCTTGGAAAGTTTTATTCCTCATTGCCCTGACCTCAGCCAGGGCAATCCTTAATGGTACATCCACCTCAGCAGCTGACCTTAGTGGCACATCCATCGTATACCAGATTTCATCATGACAGTCATCCTTTTTGCCAAAAGTGGTGTCACCTTTCCACATTAATCAGTCAGTAATCCTTTCGATCTTTTTCCCAAGACCTCACGCATCTCGTGCAGAGGCAACCCTGCACACACTTGACTGCAAAAGGGGTTTAGCCTTCTATCTCCAAAGGACACAGGATATCAGAAAATCCTCTCAATTGTTTGTGTACATTGATCCTAATTGCCTGGATCTTCTGGTAGCGAAACGCATGCTCTCCAGATGGATAACAGACTGTATATCACTGACATATGACAAAGCAGGACTTACCCTTACTGAGCACATTACTGCTCATAATGTCTGAGCCATGGCAGCATTGGTGGCGAACCTATGTTCAGTAGCCATCGATGAGATTTGCCAGGCTGCAACGTGATCCTCCATCCACACCTTTGCTGCCCACTACTGCTTGGACAAGGACTCCCACAGGGATGCGGCCTTTGGCCAGGCGGTCCTTCAAAATCACTTTGGAACATAGGGACAACTCCTACCCCCCCGCCCCACTGTTCTTGCCAGATCTTCTTGGCAGGGAAGTCTAGATTAAGAAGATCTTGTCTGACTTTCTGACCCATTCCAACTCTTCAGAGATCTGGGAGCTAGGGCATCCCATATATGAAGACTACATTCCTGCTTGTTCCTGGAGATAGTGTAGTTACTCACCTGTAACAAGCGATCTCCGAGAACAGCTGGAATTTAGTCTTCACAACCCACCCTCCTCCCCTTAGAGTTGTAGGGTTCTTGGTTTTTTTTGTTCTCAACTCTGTCTTTTCAGCTACAAACTCAGCTGAGGAGAAGGAGTTGGAAGAGCGAGAAGGCAATAGCGCAGGCGCAGTGGAGTGCTCCCAAAGGCTTTCCTATTGGTAGCTGGGGAGCTTCCCATGTGGGCTCTGTCTGTACCCAATGTCACCCATAAGATACTCTGAGGGAGGAGTGGCCTAATGGTTGGGGCAAGTTACCTCAGGCCAGAGGGCCCAAGGGTTTGAATCCCGTTAGAGCAGTGTTTTTCAACCTTTTTTGTGCAAAGGCACACTTTTTTCATGAAAAAAATCACGAGGCACACCACCATTAGAAAATGTTAAAAAAATTTACCTCTGTGCCTATATTGACTATATATAAAGTAATTCTCTTGAATAGGAATCAAACACTCACACCAGTCCCCCGCCCCTGCTGGTTCTAACCACCCCGCCTTCCCTGCTTGTTCACTCACCACAACCCCCCCCCACCACTTCAGGTTCACTCACCCACACCCCTATCACTTACTCACCCCTCCTGCTGGGTCACTCACTCACTTACCCCCCCCTCCCCTGCTGGTTAAGACACACCATCGCCCCCCCCCCTTGCTGGTTCACTCACACCACCCTCCCCTCCACTGCTGGTTCACTCACACTCCCCCCCCTTGCTGGTTCACTCCCACACCCCCCCCCCCCCTTGCGGGTTCACTCACACACACACACCCCCCCCCCCTCTGCCCAAGCCGCTGCTTCTGCTTTGTACAGAGCAGCGGCTGCACTACACTTACATTGAAAAGTAAAGAGAAACTGTGTCAGGAGCCCTCCGGTCATCGCAGAGCCCGAGGAAGTGATGTCATGGGGGCGGGCTCCTCACAGGCTGTCTTTCCTTTTCAAATTAACTTTATTGCAGCTAAAGTTAATTTGAAAAGGAAAGACAGCCTGTGAGGAGCCCGCCCCCATGACATCACTTCCTCGGGCTCTGCATGATCGGAGGGCTCCTGACACAGTTTCTCTTTACTTTTCAATGTAAGTGTAGTGCAGCCGCTGCTCTGTACAAAGCAGAACCAGCGGCTGCACTGCTATAGGGAATCGCGATCGCGTTCGCGCCGCGGACTTCGGCACAAAAGCCGGTTTTTTGCTCTGGCCGCTCCCGATCTTGCGGCCAGAGCAAAAAACCGGCTTTTCAATGGCCGGTTTTACAACTGTGCCGGCAGCCGGCCTGGCCATGGAAAAACCGGCCAGGCCGGCTGTAAACCGGCCGGTTGGCAACCCTAATTTGTGAGCCGAGGCCACATGTTACGGATGAAATTGGAATTTTTCCCACGGCACACCAGACAATATCTCACGGCACACTAGTGTGCCGCGGCACAGTGGTTGAAAAACGCTGCGTTAGAGGACAGCAACCTTGGGCCAGAAGGACTGGGGCTTCTAGGACAACAGAAGATCTGCTTAAATGAAGGCAAATGTGATTTAAGAGACTGTCAAAAGAGAGTAGCAAAATACCAGCAGTATTAGGAAAATAAAGGTCAGTTTTACATGCTATCCAAGTTATGTAAAATAGAAATGCTTTTTGTTAGCCCTTCCTCATAAGTTATATCATCCAAAGAAATTGTGTGCAGTATCTCCTGTGCACTAACATTTATTTAGGTTTTTTGAAGTCCGATTTTGGTAATGACAGATTGCCTTTTTATCTTCCCTTTTGTTTGTTAGCCTCCCATTGTGGTTCCTCACAGAATTCACTCAACGAGCAGGAGTGTGAGAGAAGAAAAAACACGATCTGAAATCAACTGTAAGCATGTTCATTTTTTATGCAATGTGTTTCTAGTGTCAGATGTTATCTTTATTTTATAAAATCTTTTTGTATGTCGGAAAGAGTTTGATAATGTTGCTGAAGTTTTTACATTTTTTAGCAGCAACCCTACAAATTTTGTAATAATTTAATCATCTATTAAAACCTTAAAAATAATAATAAAAGATTATCTCCAGGAACAAGCAGGAATAAGTCCTCACATATGGGTACGTCGGTACCGACGGAGCCCGTGCGGGAAAGCTCCCCAGCTTCTTAGAATAGAAGCTTTTGGGACCTCCCACTGCACATGCGCACTGCCTTCCCGCCTTCCTGAACAGCTCTCCTCAGTTTCTCTTTTTCCGCGGAGCCAGCAGGTCGTGTTCCTGTCACCGCTGAAGAAATTGTTATTTTTTTTTGTTTCTTTAGACCGCGTACCTGCCTTCCCCATACCGATACCGGTATCGCCGGTCTTTTCTTTCTTTCTTTAAAAAATTATAATTCTTTTTTCTTATTTTTTAGCTTTTTGGTCACTTCAGAGAGGCCTCTCGGCCTACTCAATTTCTCCTCATGGAGAAGCCAGCCCCTGGATTTAAGAAGTGTACCAAATGTAATGCTGTTATTTCAGTCACAGACACCCATGAATGGTGTCTGAAATGTTTGGGGCCTGACCATTCCATACCGGACTGCCCATCTTGCTCCCACATGTCTAAACGTGGGCTGCAGAACCGGGCCAACAAATTCCATGTGCTGTTTGCTTCAGAGAATACAGCATCACAGTCATCCAGGTCTTCTTCTCCGGATGGATCTCAGGTAACCAAACCTTCTGTGGGCAAGTCCTCAAAGAGCAAATCTCCTTCAAAGCATCGAGAGGCTCTTAGCTTAGAACTTGAGGACCCTGCCCCAGCCAAACAACCCCGGCGGGAAGTCCAACTTCCAAAAACGCCAATTCAGGGGTCTCAGGTTGATATCGATGCTACGGCCTCGACAGATCACCTGTTAGCCTGCTCTGGGGTACCGGGTCACTCCGGTACCGACATCCAGGCAGCTATGGCGTCCATGGGCGATACTGTACAGTCCATGCAGCAGGCCGTCATGGCTTTCATTAAAGCTGCAACGCCATCGGTTCCGCTTTCAGCGGTTCCGGGCCCGATACCGGTATCGTCCGCCATGCCGGTATCGAGGCCGTCCACCTCTAAACGCAAGTCGGTACCGTATGGGCTTTCGCTCCATACCGGTTCCATACCCGATACGCCCGATATCGATACCGATCGGTACGCGTATCGTGCGTTAGAGGAAAGCACCGATTCCTCTGAGGATTTTCACTCCTCTGATGATTCTGCTGAGTTTTCACTCAACTTACCTGAGGAGCCCTCTTCTCCTAAAAGGAGAATGTCCCCTCCAGAGGATTTGTCCTTCCAGGACTTTGTTTTAGATATGGCTACAGCCCTTTCTATTACCACATCCTCTGAAAAGGAACCCAGATCCAAAAAACTGGATATTTTGGGATACTCAAAGGCCCCTAAGGAGGCAGTTACCCTGCCTATCCATGAAATCCTTCAAGAACAACTGATGGATTTCTGGGAAAATCCTTTGACTTTGTCTCCTTATTCCCGTAGGTTGGACACCATGTATAGGGTCCCTCCTTCTCCTGGTTTCCAAAAGACTCAATTGCCCCACCACTCTATTGTGGTGAAGTCTGCAATGAAGAAGATTAGGAGTACCAAAAGGCACTCTTCCACCCCTCCAGGACGGGAATGTAAGACTTTGGACTCTTTTGGTAGGAAAATTTTCCAGGCTAGTATGCTTATAGCCAGGATTAATTCCTACAGTCTCTATATGGGCATGTTCCTGGAGGAACTTGCCAAAAAGGTGCGGCATTTTGCCCCCTTTATCCCTGAGGATAAAAAGCAGGGATTCCTTTCCCTAGTGAAACAACTCTTAGAGGTTTCTAAGTTCTCTAATAGGGCAGCATATGATTCCTTTGAGGGAGCCAGTAGGGCTTCGGGCATTGCTATTGCAGCCCGACGTCTTGCTTGGCTCCAGGCCTCTGATCTGGAACCTTGGGTTCTAGATGGCTTACGGAATCTGCCCTGTACAGGTGAGAACTTATTTGGGGAAGAGTGGCAAATTAAAGCCACCCAGATGGATGCTGAAAATGCCACCTTGGAAAGACTTTCAAAGTCCACTTCAATTCCTACTAAGAAAAAGTCTTTTAAAAGGCCTTACTATAAGAAGGCCAGAGTTGCTTCAAATACTGGCCAGCAGTCTTCTCAACCTCGCTATACTGCTAAGCGTCAGCAATCCAAACAAGCACGAGCTAAGCCTGCAGCAGCTACTGTAGCTCAGCAGGCTCCAACCCCTCAGGGGTTTTGACTTGCTCCTAGGGAACTTGCCACTTCTGGTTCTAACACAACCAGAACCTCTCACCATACCCGGAAGGTTGGTTCACTTTGCTCCCAGATGGGAACAAATCACAACAGAACAATGGACCCTCTCTATCATTCGAGAGGGTTACAAACTTCATTTCTCCAGCCTTCCTCCCCATCATATGGTGAGACCATTCAATTCTCCCCCATCTCTCCTAACCCTGTTGGGTCAAGAGGTTTCCTCTCTTCTTGCCCAAGGGGCCATAGAAGAGGTTCCTCTTCCTCAACAAGGGTCCGGTTTCTACTCCCCTTATTTTCTCATTCCAAAGAAGACAGGGGGATTCAGACCAATCCTAGATCTGAGAGAATTGAACAAATTTCTCTTCAAGGAGAAATTCAAATATCTGTCTCTCGGCATTCTCCTTCCTTACCTCCAGGGTCAGGACTGGCTTTGTTCTCTAGACCTACAGGATGCGTATACACATATACTCATCCATCCATCCCACAGAAAGTATCTTCGCTTTCTGTTTCAGGGAAAACATTTCCAATACAGAGTACTCCCCTTCGGTCTAGCCTCTGCTCCAAGAGTATTCACAAAATGCATGGCAGTCGTAGCCGCATTTCTAAGAGGCATGGGAATCTTTGTCTTCCCATATCTGGACGACTGGCTCATCCGAGCTCCAACTCAGTCACAGGCCCAGATTTCCCTGGACCACACAAGGAGCCTTTTGCAGTATCTGGGACTGGTAGTAAACCTTCCCAAGTCCCAACTCATCCCTACTCAATCTCTAGAATTCATAGGGGCCCAGTTGGACACCATCACTGCAAGGGCCTACCTTCCACATGTTCGAGGCCAGCGCCTCCTGAGTTTGGCCTCCCAAGCTCAGTCCAGCACTCACTTGACAGCCAGGGAAATGCTACGCCTACTGGGTCATATGGCCTCCACAGTGCATGTGGTGCCCTATGCTCGTCTTCATATGAGAGCAGCTCAATGGACCCTGGCCACTCAGTGGACTCAGGCGTCAGGAGCGCTCTCAGACCAAATACAAACCTCCGATCGTCTGTTTTGGTCCCTCCACTGGTGGACTTCCACCAAGAATCTGTTGTTGGGGGCTCCATTTCAACCATTGCTACCCCAAGCAACCCTCACAACAGATGCCTCCCAAACAGGGTGGGGAGCCCATCTGCAAACTCTCTCCACTCAGGGCACTTGGTCTCTACAGGAGACCACCCTTCATATCAATCTTCTGGAACTGCGAGCAATTTACCTTGCCCTCAAGGTCTTCCACTCCCTCCTAGCCAACCTCACTGTCCTAGTTCAGACGGACAATCAGGTGGCCATGTTTTACATAAACAAACAAGGAGGGACGGGCTCTCTGTCGCTTTGCAACGAAGCTCTAAGACTATGGGCCTTCGCCAGAGAGCATCAGATTCACCTGCTAGCAGTGTATCTCCCAGGAGTTCAAAACTCTCGGGCAGACAGGCTCAGTCGAGTTCTGCTGCCACACGAATGGTCCCTACATTTGGACCAAATAAACCGAATCTTTCAGGAATGGGGGACCCCGGACATAGACCTCTTTGCAAGTCCGTGGAATGCCAAACTTCCCCGGTTCTGTTCCAGAACTCCGTGTCAGGGAGCTCAGGCTACAGACGCCTTTCTCCTGAATTGGAATCAGGCATTCCTATATGCCTTTCCACCCATTCCTTTGATTCCCAAGACTTTGTTCAAACTCCAGAGGGATCATGGAACTATGATCCTCATAGCTCCACGCTGGCCACGCCAAGTGTGGTTCCCTCTACTTCTACAGCTCTCCCAGGGATCCTACTTGGATCTGGGAGCTGCGCCAGACCTCCTGTCTCAGGAGGAGGGGACTTTGTGGCACCCAAACCCCAAATCCCTTCACCTCAGTGCTTGGTTACTGAAGGCTTAAGCCTTCAAGACTTTCATCTTTCCCAACCAGTGAAAGATATCCTTTCTGCCTCTAGGAAACCCTCTACCAGGCGTTCCTATGCTTTCAAATGGAAACGTTTTTCCATTTGGTGTGCTCAGCAGGGTCTTGACCCTCTGGCACTTCCTTTGAATTCTCTTCTTGATTATCTCCTGCATCTATCCAATGCAGGCCTCAAGACGAATTCGGTAAGAGTCCATTTAAGTGCTATTGCAGCATCCTTGAAACATATAAATGGACAACCTATCTCCTCTCATCCTCTTGTTGCAAGATTCATGAGAGGCCTGACTCTCACTAAACCTCCCATCAGACCACCCCCGGTCGCATGGGATTTGAATCTAGTGCTCGGTCAACTTATGAAGCCACCTTTTGAGCCAATGTTTTCCACCTCCTTGAAATTTCTTTCCTGGAAGGTCATCTTCCTCATTGCAGTCACTTCGGCTCGCCGCATCAGTGAGCTGCAGGCTTTAGTGGCTAATCCACCTTACACAAGATTTCATCATGATAAGGTGGTCCTTAGGACGAATCCCCACTTTATGCCTAAAGTGGTCT
This sequence comes from Ichthyophis bannanicus, assembly GCA_033557465.1. NCBI lineage: Eukaryota > Metazoa > Chordata > Amphibia > Gymnophiona > Ichthyophiidae > Ichthyophis > Ichthyophis bannanicus. The sequence continues at coordinate 127,868,273 of CM066033.1, forward strand.
CGCCTTTTCATCTTAATCAAGAGGTATATCTACCTGTCTTTTTTCCAGCTCCTCATGCATCCAATGCAGAGAGGAACCTTCATACTCTGGATTGTAAAAGAGCTCTCGCTTTTTACCTTAATAGGACTCAGCCACATCGAAAGTCTTCTCAACTTTTTGTGGCCTTTGATCCTTCCCATTTGGGACTTCCAGTCTCCAAGCGTACACTTTCCAATTGGATTGCTCAGTGTATTTCTTTTGCTTACCAGAGCAAAAACATTTCTCTGGAAGGCCATGTCACTGCTCACAATGTGAGGGCCATGGCAACTTCTATGGCTCATCTGCACTCTGTTTCCATAGATCAGATCTGTCGAGCCGCTACCTGGGCCTCGGTTCATACCTTCACAGCCCATTACTGTTTGGACAAGGACTCCCGCCGGGATGCCTTGTTTGGCCAGGCTGTCCTCAAGCACCTGTTCCATTCCTAAACAACTCCTGCCCACCTTCCCAGAATGGATGCCTGAGATCCATACGAAGATGGCGAACCTTTACAGGGGATCCCATGCATCTAAGCTAGGGAGTCCCCATATGTGAGGACTTATTCCTGCTTGTTCCTGGAGATAGCACAGTTACTTACCTGTAACAGGTGATCTCTGGGAACAGCAGGAATTAGTCCTCACAACCCACCCACCTCCCCTAGGAGTTGTATCTTTTATCTATCTATCTTCCTGTCCTCTCTCTGTTGACTCAGCTATAAACTCGAAACTGAGGAGAGCTGTTCAGGAAGGCGGGAAGGCAGTGCGCATGTGCAGTGGGAGGTCCCAAAAGCTTCTATTCTAAGAAGCTGGGGAGCTTTCCCGCACGGGCTCCGTCGGTACCGACGTACCCATATGTGAGGACTAATTCCTGCTGTTCCCAGAGATCACCTGTTACAGGTAAGTAACTGTGCTATACTGTTCCTTTTGAACGTTACTCCTTAAAGCGAAAAAAGTGTATGACGTTTGATAATATCTCCAGTATAATAGCTTGCACCAGTTTGGGTCTAACAATATTGAACTGGCTTTCTACTGGCTGTCATCAAACACATTAGCACCATCTTGATGCATCCCTTTTTACATACAAAGATAGTGGTGACCTTAGGACAAGGCAGCATGGGTAACTACTTAGGGACAATACTCAAACAATCCCTTAGAACAACAAAAAGCCTATCACAAATTCTTATAAAAATGATAGAACCCTCATAACACACTCCCAGCACAATATACATGCATACATTTCTCTTCCAATTTTTTTATGTTTTAAAACATAACGGGAGAAAAAGACCTCAGGATAACTCAATAGTTCTACTATGTGGCAAAATTCAACACCATAGGGGAATATATAGTTCTTACATCACTGGTCTAAAAAAGCTCTCTTTACCATAATTCAGCAATAATACTACCAATTTAAAAAAAATACTTTGTCCGAATCATTAATCAACTGTAACAATTTAACTAATATAATTATCATAATACAGCACAGCTCCCATGCTACGTAACTCAAAACATTTTCTTAAACAGGCACTACGACCTCCAGACAGATCTCCAGGGTTCTGCAAAAATAAACCAGACAACCCTAGTAACTGTAAACATCTTCGCTATATAACTAATAGTATAATATCAACTTATCTCAAAGTTTCCACTTTCGAACTCCAGAACATCATCGTGATAGGTTTTTGGATTGTTTGGGTATTGTTCTAAAGGATTGTTTGGTTATTGTGCATTTTGCTTTTCCTTAGTGCAGTGGTGTGTGATAACTACTTAGGGACCCAGAAGATTTGCAACAAACTATTTTTTTCAAGAAAATGGTCGTTAGAATTTTAACTCACCTGTTTAATTTCTCCATAGAACATTTTTTAAAAAACTGCCATGCAATGCTAGTAGGTTATTATTTAGTTAAGTTTGTACATCCTGCTGCTTCTTTTGCATATGTTATCAATAATTGTATACGAACAGATTTTGTTAATTTTAATGATATTCTCTGCAAATGTCTCATAATGAAAATGTTCAGATTTTCTCTATACATTTTCACGTCTGGTTAAATTTGTCAGTGTTATAGATAGATATTTTGAAATATGTGAGAATGTGAGTATAAAGGCATATGTAAATGCATATATAAAATTATTTAAAGTTATAGACATGACACATATTTTCAAGAATATTATTGGAGTATTTCCCACCCAAATTCCACTACCCATGAATATCCATTATTTCTCCCTGGACAAGCAGGAATGAAGTCCTAAGTATGAGTGACGTCATCTGACAGAGCCCGTGTGGGAACACTCCCCAGCTACTAGTGGAAACCTTTGGGAAATTCCACCATATATGCGTGCTGTCTTCCCTCTGCCGCCATGGTACTATCTTGGATTAGTCTTTGTTTTTCCATGGAGCCCATCTCTGCCAGCTGGTAATTGTTTTCCACTCTCCGGGGACCCTGTGCCTTTTCTGTTTTTCTTTTTTTTCTGTATCCTTTTCTGTCTTCTGTCATGGTCTCTCTTTTCTTCTTTGCTAGTAAGGTTTTGGCCATTTTAAGTTTTTTTTTTCCTTTTCCAAGGCACCTCTGCCCCCTTAGGCGTTGGTACTCTGGCCATGCTGTTCCTGTTTTTCAAAGTCGAGCCATTTGATTTCACGGCTGCTGTTTTTCTGGACGATATGTCCCAAAAACTGGCCAGCGGGTTCAAAAACTGTTCATGGTGCTTGAGGACCATATCCGTCATGGATGCCCATAGCTGGTGCCTCCAGTACCTGGGATCCAGTCATTGGCCCTCTTATAATTTATGTCTGCAGATGACGAAAAGAGGACACAAGGATTGAGAGAAGCAACGCAAATTACATTTTGACACTCACGAGTTCGATCCATCAGCATCGAAAACACAGAATGGCTTCAAAGGCTGCATTGGGCACTGGCAGTGCATCAACATTAAGGAGTTCTCGAGCCCACTCTGAGCCGAGCACCTGTAGTGCCCAGGAGCATTGGCCATCGATCGATCAATCGCCACCCGAGGATGAGGAAGGATTTGGCTTCATCTTCATTGATGCCAAAGGGAGATTGCACCAAGCACTAAGTGAAGACTTTGGTAATTGGCATTAAAGTTCTTTGAGGCATGGCATCGTAAGCAATGAGGGTCTACAAGAACATCCCTTCAAGTTGCTCCAAAGGGCAGATAGCTCATCCTCCAGGACATTGGAGGGGCAACATTGGACTACTGAGAGCCCAAGACTAAGCCATCGATACCCATGTACAGATTCTGGGTACATCGATCGAAGTTGCTTAGGCCCCAAAGCCTTCAGAATTGGCAGCCATGGAGAAACACCTTCTGCAAGCTCTTGAGGAGTGGATCACGGTGCTCTTAGTCATGTAGCAGGCTAGGGCCTCGACATCAGCTGCATTGACATTGGCCACTGTGCAACCAGTCCTCGAGATGCATGCTTTGCCTGTGGGTGAGGCATTGATATTGGGGCATTGGAGGACCCTGACACTAGTGTTTGCCCCGCCAATATTACTCTCTTGTGTTTTGGGGTCCAATGCACCCTCAAAGTCTAGATGTGCATTGGTGCAGCATTATTCCCAGAGGAGCTCCTGATTTCACAGCCCCCCCCCCCTTCCCGGTCAGGACAGAGGTCCAAGTAGAGACTGGAGAAGTATTTTGACTTCCTCTCTGAGTCTGACTCAGAAGGCTGCCATTGAAAACTACAGGTCAGTTAGTCTAACCCCTGTGGTTAGTAAATTATTAGAAAGGCTACTAAAAGAGAGAGTAGTGAGGTTTCTGGAGTCCAATGAATTGCAGGATGCGAGGCAGCGTGGATTCACCAGAGGCAGGTCTTATCAAACAAATCTGATTGATATCTTTGACTTGGGTAACCAGGGAGTTGGAACAAGGGAAAGCCCGAAATGTGGTGCAATTAGATGTCAGTAAAGTATAGGTGACTTATAAACAAGCTGAGCACCCTAGCGATGGACCCTTTTTCTTCACTTTTCAGCTACTCATTTTGAGAACCATAGCAGCCTCCTTTTCCTTTTACATTTATTTACCGTATATACTCGAGTATAAGCCGAGTTTTTCAGCACATTTTTTGTGCTGAAAAACGGCCTCCTCGGCTTATACTCGAGTCAACGTCTGCAGATGTCTAGCAGGGGGCGCTGCTTCTAAAGCTAAGGTTTCCATAACCGCGGCTGCAGATATGGAAACCTTTGCAGTGATGTGCTGGGCAGGGCCAGCCCGTCCATTGAGCAAGAATGTTTTTTGCACAGGGCCCCGCGTTTCAGGGGGCCCCGCGCAAAAAACATTCTTCATCCCAAGTTAAAAAAAACAAAAACCCAGCTGCTTCTGCCGCGGCAGCATCAAGAGTGCTGCGGCAGTATCAAGAGTGCTGCCGCCGCCGCGGGGCCCCCCCGGCAGAACCTCCCTGGATCGCCTCCCTGCATCCCATCAGCCCCGGCGGGATTAACAGAGCCGCGAGAAAGGAAACTCTCGCGGCTCTGAAAGAAGCCCGCGTTCGGGGATAGGCTGCGATGCAGGGAGGCTCTGCCGGGGGGGGGGGGGCCCCGTGGCGGCGGCGGCGGCACTCTTGATACTGCCGCGGCACTCTTGATGCTGCCGCGGCAGAAGCAGCTGGGTTTTTTTTTTTTTAAATTTGGGTTGATAGGGCGGAAGGGGGTTTAGGACTGGTAATGGGGGGGAGGCCAAGACTGGAAGTGGGCTGATAGGGGAGGGTTAGGACTAGTAATGGGCCATGGGGGGGGGGGGTGCTAAGACTGGAAGTGGGTTGATGGGGGAGGGGGGTTAGGGCTGGTAATGGGCTATGGGGGGGCCTGAATGGAAATGGGCTGATGGGCGGGTTAGGACTGGTAATTGGCTATGGGGGGGCTATGACTGGAAGTGGGCTGATGGGGGGGCTAGGACTGGTAATGGGCTATGGGGGGGCTGACTGGAAATGGGCTGATGGGGAGGTTTAGGACTGGTAATGGGTGATGGGGGGGCTTAGAATGGAAGTGGGCTGATGGGGAGGTTTAGGACTGGTAAGGGGTTAGGGGGGGGCTCAGAATGGAAGTGGGCTGATGAGTTTTAGGACTGGTAATGGGTTATTGGGGGGGGGGCTAAGACTGGAAATGGGCTGATGGGGGGTTAGGACTGGTAATTGCCTATGGGAGGGGTTAGGACTGGTAATGGGCTGATGGGGGATTAGGACTGGTAATGGGCTATGGGGGGCTAAGACTGGAAATAGGCTGATGGGGGGGCTAGGCATGTAAATAGTGTGATGGGGTGTTAGTACTTAATGGGCTGATGGGAGGGGTTAGGACTAGTAATGGGCTATGGGGGGCTAGGACTGGAAATGGGCTGATGGGGGGTTAGGACTGGTAATGGGCTGGGGGGGCTAAGACTGTTAATGTGCTGGGGGGGCTAAGACTGTTAATGGGCTGGGGGTGTTGCTAGGACTGGAAATGGGCTGAGTGGAAGGAGGGCTTGAACTGCAAATAGCTGATGGGGACGGGAGCTTGGAATGGAAATGGGTTGTGAGGGGGAGGGAGCTAGGACTGGAAATGGGTGAGTGGGGGGGGGGGCTAGGACAGGAAATGGGCTGATGGAGGGGCTAGAATAGGACTGGAAATTGGCTGTTGGGGGGGTGCTAAGATTGGAAATGGGCTGTGGTGGGGGTTTGGATTGAAATGGACTCATGAAGGGGCTAGAACTGGAAGTAGGCTCATGGGGGGCTTGGATTGGAAATGGGCTGAGTGGAGGGGAGCTAGGATTTGACATGGGCTGATGGGCTCATGGGGGGCTGGGATTGGAAATGAGCTGATGGAGGGACTCGGATTGGACTGGAAATAGATGGGGGAGCTAGGACTGGAAGTAGGCTGATGGTGGGTCTAGGATAGGACTGGAAATGGGCTTATGGGGGGCTAGGACTGGAAATGGGCTGATGCGGGAACTAGAAGGGAGCGGATGCTGGGTGGGACTGGAACTAGAATGGAGCTGATGTTGGGGGAGGATTAGAATGGGATGGAGCTGGGAGAGTGAAATGGAGAGGGGAAAATGTTTTGTGTGGGAGGGAAGACAAATCTACAATTGGCCGGATATTGGGAGAGTAAGTGGGGATTGAGAATGGAGGGGTAAAATTTGAGTAGATGAAATAGGAATGAGAAAAGAGCAAAAGGAGAAAGATTAGTATGTTAAAGCAGATGTAGAGAGAGAATGGAAAAAAACTAGACGAGAGAAGAAAAGACAAATGGACAGCAGCAGACGATGGAGAGTTAGCGGAAGACACAAAGAAACCAGAAGAAAGTGACTGGAGCAATTGCAGCTGAAAAAAAATGCACAAAAGGTAGAAAAATATCTCTTTATTTTGAATTAATTAATTAATTTATTTAACATTTCTTCTATACCGCGCAATTAAAATCAGCGCGGTGTGCATCGAACAAAAATACTGCAATGTACAGAAACAACATTGAGTTTACAAAAATTGAACATGGGATCGAAACCGGGGAAACTAAATACATGTTAACTCGAAACTATGTACAATACTCTAATATAAATGGGTGTTGCATTGATTTTGTGAAGATGAAGATTAGTGGTTGGTTGGGCTTGAGTGGGGAATACCTATTATATCTGTGGTATTGACGTTCAGGGGCGGCTGGGGTATGAGGGAAGCTTGCTGGTTGTGCTTCTATCACTGGAAGTTTCTGGGTAACATTTTGTGAACAGGTGGAGTTTTAAGGCTTTTCTGAATAGGAAGAGGCTTTTAATACCACGGATTTCATGGGGGAGTGCATTCCAGTTTAAAGGGGCGAATATGGAGAAGGCTCTGTTGGAGGTAGCCTTTGTGCATGTAGTTATTAGCTTGGGGGACTACTAATGTGTTCAGTGCAGTAGACCTTCTGTTTCTATTTTCCAGGGTACCATGGACTAGCTTGCTGATTGGCGTAGGGGGGTAGTTATTTAGGGCTTTGAAGGTGAGGACCAATGACTTGTATTGGAGCCTGGCATGTAAAGGTAGCCAATGCAAATCCTTCATGATGGGCGTTATGTGGTCGGATCTTGACGATCCAGAGAGGACTCTTGCGGCTGCATTCAAAGCTAGGCGGAGCGGGTTTAAGGTTTGATACCATATTGTTTTTGTTGACCCCATTTTCCACTTACAGAGCTATTTTACTGTTTTTCGTTTAAATAAATATTCATGTAATTTTATTGGTCTCTATCTTTATTTTTTACATTGACTAGTAGGTGCCTCATTTCCCACCCTCGGCTTATACTCGAGTCAATAGTTTTGCCCAGTTTTTTGTGGTAAAATTAGGTACCTCGGCTTATATTCGGGTCGGCTTATACTCGAGTATATACGGTACCTTTCTACCAAAAAGATTTGTTGCCCTTTTGGTTTTGCCCACTGTTTTTCTACATCCCCCAGCTGTTCCCATTCCACTAATAATTCTTTGACTTGGCAAAGTTAGTTTTCTTGAAGTTTAAGACCCTTGCTTTTGAATGGATTTTATCAGCCCTAGTCCTAATACTGAACCATACCTCAGCACCATGTTTTACAAAATACCTCGCAGTAGTAGCTGCTTGCCTTCGGAAGCTGAGAGTGTTCATTATCCCCCATCTGGACAATTGACTGATCAAGAATTCCACTCCAGAAGGGGTTCAAGAATCAACATGGTTGACCATTCAGGTGTTGGAACTACTAGGGTTGGTTTTATAAGTTACCCAAAATCACACCTAAAGCCCACCCAACAGCGCTAGTGCGAGAGACTCCATTGAATCAGTAGATCACGGCTCATAAAATGTTGACAGTACTAGGCCATATGGCCTCCATGGTACATGTAACACCCTTGGCACGTCTCCATGTGAGACACTCGGTGGACTCTGAGGACTCAGTGGACCCAGGCCACGGGTCGACTCGGGCATCGTCTGTCTGTCATCAATCCTCTTAGTCATTGCAATAGGGGACAATCCAGCATTAATTTGCTCAGAGGTCTCCCAAATTCTTAACTGCAAAAGGTTTTGATGACAGACACATCCAAACTGGGTTGGAGGGCTCACCTCAATGGGTTCCACACTCAGGGTGATTGGTTATTCCAAGAAAGTCTCCACCAGATCAACATCTTGGCATTAAAAGCTGTAGTAAATGCCCTAAAGGTTTTCCAGGATTGACTGGGCAATCAAATTGTTCTGGTTCAGACCAACAATCAGATAGCAATGTTCTACATCAACAAGCAAGGAGTAACAGGTTTGTACCTTCTGTATTAGGAAACAGTCAGGTTGTGGAAGTTTGCCATTGTTCATGGGTTGGACTTGAGATCCATATATCTATCAGATGAGCAGAACGCTCTGGCAGACAGACTGAGTCGAGTCCTCCAGCCACACCAATGGACACTGAACAGGGAGGTTGCGGCCACATCTTTTGAGAGTGGGGCACCACCTTGATAGATCTGTTTGCCACTCCGCAAAATGCTCAGGTGGATCAGTTGTGTTGCAGAGTAAGATCACACAGCAGACTAGCCTTGGATGCTTTCCTCCTACATTTGGAAGAAGGTCTTCTGTATACATATCCTCCAATACTTATCATTGTAAAGACCCTCCTGAAGCTCAAAACAGACAGAGGCACAATGATTCTCATCGCTCCTTACTAGCCCAGACAACTGTGGTTCCCTCTCCTGCTATGGCTTTCCAGTCTGGAATCGTTCTGGCTGGGCCACGCACTGGATCTGATTTCGCAGAACTGGATGATGTTGCACCTCAACATTCAGTACTTGACTCTTACAGCGTGGATGTTGACTGGTGTGTGGAGTGTTATCAGAGCTCAACCTGCCAGCTGGTGAGACCAGTGTCCTTTTGGCCTCCAGGAGGGCCTCAACCAGAAAATCGTATTCATGCAAGTGGAGGAGGTTTGTTGTCTAGTGTGAGGGCCTCTCTGAGTCTGGACTTAAGTCCATCAGGATCCACTTTAGTGCAATTGGAACTTATCACCAAGGTTTGGATTGGAAGTCCATCATGGTGTAGCCTGTAATTGTTTGCTTTATGCAGGGGTCGCTTCTCTTGAAGCCTCCCTACAAATCTCTTGCAGTTCCATGGAACCCCAATGTGGTTCTTGCACAGCTCATGAAAGCTCCTTTTGAGCCACTCGGTTCCTGCCCTCTGAAGTTCCTAACCTGGAAGGTTTTGTTTTTGGTGGTGATTACTTCAGCACGCAGGGTGAGCGAGCTTCAGACTCTCGTAGTTCATCCGCCTTACCCCAAATTCCATAACAGAGTGGTCCTTCTTACTCGTCCTAAATTCCTTCCAAAATTGGTATCAAATTCCCATCTTAATCAGTCAATTGTTCTACCAACATTTTTCCCAAATACTCATGCCCACAAAGGGGAAGCCGCCTTGCACATGTTGGACTGCAAACGAGCCTTAGCCTTATATTCAGAGCAGCGGACAAAAGCCCATAGAAATTCCATTCAGCTTTTTGTTTCTTTTGACCCCCCTCCAGAAAGCTAGGGGCTGCCATCTCCAAATGCTCTTTCAATTTGGCTAGTAGACTGCATCTCTTTTGCTTATGCCCAGGCAGGCCTGAGTCATAACGGTCATGTCACAGCTCACAATGTCAGAGCCATGACTGTGTCAGTGGCCAACTTGTGCTTGGTCTCCATGGAAGATATCTACAGGGATGCAACATGGTCTTCTGTCCACATATTCACATCTCACAATTGTCTGGATGGGGATTCCTGACGCAACTGCAATTTCGGTCAATCCAGCTTCAAAATCTGTTTAGGGACAAGAATCCAACTCCATCCTCAAGCCCATTCTTTCTGCTCAGGCCATCAAGAAAAAAAAGAGAGAGAAAGGGGAAAGAGAACACATTCCATTGTACATAGTTATGTAGCTTGAATTGCTAAGGCCTGATGCCATTCAAAAAATATTTAACAGATTTTTAATAGACTTCTTTCCCCTGTTAGGCTGGTCTGTGTTCTCATGGGCTTTCAGTAGTCTGTATCTAGGGATTCCAATACTTGAGGACTTCATTCTGCTTGTCCATGGTGAAATGATGGTTACTCGCCTGTACCGTATGCTCTCTGTGGACATTAGGAATAAGTCCTCACAACCCTCTCACCTTCCCTGGGAGTTGTATTCTACTATAGCTATAATATCAGACTAATCCAAGATGATACAGTGGTGGCAGGTGGTAAAATGGAGCACATGAACAGTGGCACCTCCAAACTTCTTCCACTAGTAGCTGGAGAGTGTTCCCGCATGTGCTCCGTCCGATGACATCACCATATGTGTAAGGACTTACTCTTGCTGTCCACAGAGAGCACCTGCTACCTTCTCCGGGAACAAGCAGGAAGTGAGCCCTTACATATGGGTGACATCTGCACTGAAGGAGCCTGCGTGGATCCAATCGCCAGCTTTCAAAAAAAGCTTTTGGGACGTACACCGCGCATGTGTAGTCACCTTCCCAAAGGTGCCATCTTTCCTCAGTCTTCTTTTTTCCAGAGAGCCCTGCAGACATGCTGTCTGTGCACCCAAGATAAAATCGATTATCTTCTCCAATCCAGGTGATTTTTTCTTCTTATTCACTTATCGATCTCCTTTCTGCTGCCTGTGTCGAATGCCTCGACGTCATACTTTTTGCTCAGGTACCCCTTTTTTCTTTTATTTTTTGGCCCAAGTTTTTTTTACTCGCCGCCTAGCTGGTCAAGACATCAGAGTTTAACCTCGCGGGGCTCATTTTTCTCGCTGTCATCGACCAGCGCTTTCAAGCAGTGTGGCACATGCAACCGTACCACGTCTGCATGGACCGCCACAGTTCCTGCATATATGGCCTCAGGATGGATCATGATGTGTCTTCCTGCCCGATGTGTCTTTTGATGTCTGCTAAGACTTGACAGAATTGTGACAGGTGGCAGGGGGAGCTGTTCAACAAGTTGGTCCCAGGATCAGCATTGGGGGTGGAATTCCAGCCTTTGATGCCCGTGTTGGGCGACTTGGCATCGTGCTCCCAGACTCAATCGGAGCCGTGGGATCGACATGCATCAGAGTCATCCTCGAAGGTTCTTCCCCGGCAGAAGACTTCATCAATGTAGAGGTTGACAACCTCCGGGACCCGGCACAGAGTCCTCGACTCAACGCGAGGGACAAAAAGGAGCGCCTCCCCAAGCAACCTCGGAGGGATATGTCGTCATTGAAGTCGGGGATTGCACCGGTTCCCCTGATACCATCACCATCTGGGACTCCTCTTCCTCAGAGCCCTCAAAGTCAGCGCCCTTTTTGGCAGAACCATCAGGCATTGAGGCCAGGATGCTAGCCCTAGAACCCAGCTTTGCTGCATTCGTCAAGGTTCACAGGAGCCCGACTCCGGTCACACTGAGTTGTTGGTGCCCTTGACGTGACCATCCTCGTCCAGGACATCCCTGGAGGATGCCCCTTCCATCCTGGAAAGGTTGGCCCACTTGGTGTCGACCCTGTTGGCATCCAAGTCGCAGGCCGGCACGTCATCAGGGACAGCCATGCTGGAGTCCTGATGCGGGGTGTCGTTGACACCATGTTGGTCCGATGACCACAGGGTGCTAGTCAACTACTCTGGTTCAGAGTTGGTGTGGAAGATGAATAAGGAGTCTCCCGACACTGTTCTCCATCGGGATATCCCCTCCGACCCAACCCCGCCACACCATCAGTGGTGGTCACCTCCAGAAAACTTGGCTTTCCTGGAGTTTGTACCGGAGGTGTCCCAGGCACTCGCCAGCATCTGCGGCCATATCGAAGGCTCCCCGGTCGGGGTTGAGCGAGGCAGAGCGAAGCAGTTTCCCGCTCCTGCAACTCCAGCCCTATCCGGGCTGTGGGAGGACCCAGCGCTGCCTTTAAAAGCGCCGCCAGCAAAGAAGCAGCCCTTTCAGCATCTGCGGCCATATCGAAGGCTCCCCGGTCGGGGTTGAGCGAGGCAGAGCGAAGCAGTTTTCCCGCTCCTGCAACTCCAGCCCTATCCGGGCTGTGGGAGGACCCAGCGCTGCCTTTAAAAGCGCCGCCAGCAAAGAAGCAGCCCTTTCAGCATCTGCGGCCATATCGAAGGCTCCCCGGTCGGGGTTGAGCGAGGCAGAGCGAAGCAGTTTCCCGCTCCTGCAACTCCAGCCCTATCCGGGCTGTGGGAGGACCCAGCGCTGCCTTTAAAAGCGCCGCCAGCAAAGAAGCAGCCCTTTCAGCATCTGCGGCCATATCGAAGGCTCCCCGGTCGGGGTTGAGCGAGGCAGAGCGAAGCAGTTTCCCGCTCCTGCAACTCCAGCCCTATCCGGGCTGTGGGAGGACCCAGCGCTGCCTTTAAAAGCGCCGCCAGCAAAGAAGCAGCCCTTTCAGCATCTGCGGCCATATCGAAGGCTCCCCGGTCGGGGTTGAGCGAGGCAGAGCGAAGCAGTTTCCCGCTCCTGCAACTCCAGCCCTATCCGGGCTGTGGGAGGACCCAGCGCTGCCTTTAAAAGCGCCGCCAGCAAAGAAGCAGCCCTTTCAGCATCTGCGGCCATATCGAAGGCTCCCCGGTCGGGGTTGAGCGAGGCAGAGCGAAGCAGTTTCCCGCTCCTGCAACTCCAGCCCTATCCGGGCTGTGGGAGGACCCAGCGCTGCCTTTAAAAAGCGCCGCCGACAGGCGTGCCCGCGCCTTGCGGGCCCGCGCCTGAGGGCCTCGCAAGAGGGCCCTTTGGCGTGGCCCTTAGGCGGGGACCGAAAGAAGGGGCATCAGAAATCAGCGGCACAAGCAAACAAGCTCCAAACAACAACGCTGATCCTCGCTGGTTTAAAAAGCTCACATAACGACAAGCAGCTTGAGTTCCTTTTAAAGTTGAGCTCGCTCATACCCTCAACGAAGGACTCCCAGACCACAGCAAGTATTCCACACCAAAATTGAACTATATATACCTAGCATTCATGCACACTAGTATATAACAAAATGCATACTGTTGTCAGTAATCAGTAATTGTAAAAAGCAAGTGTCACCTCCCATGCTAGATTCACTATTGTTAGTAAATATTATATACAGTTGTTGTCTACAATTGAAAAGACACTATTGCCAGTAATCATTGCATACAACTGCAATCTCCTAACAGCTAAATGTACTGTAGTCAGTAATCATTGCCTACAATTGCTTTCCCTCTACTGTTGCCAGTAATTACCACCATTCACTGTGTTTACCTCTACTGCTGCCAGTAATTACCACCATTCACTGTGTTTGCCTCTACTGTTGCCAGTAATTACCACCATTCACTGTGTTTACCTCTACTGTTGCCAGTAATTACCACCATTCACTGTGTTTACCTCTACTGTTGCCAGTAATTACCACCATTCACTGTGTTTACCTCTACTGTTGCCAGTAATTACCACCATTCACTGTGTTTACCTCTACTGTTGCCAGTAATTACCACCATTCACTGTGTTTACCTCTACTGTTGCCAGTAATTACCACCATTCACTGTATTACCCTCTACTGTTTGCCAATAATTCAACCCCCATTCAACTGTGTTACCTTTATAACTACTGCCCTGCTGTCAGTCCAGAATGTACAAACTCCTGATAGTACTCATCTCTCTCCTTACCCTTGGACTCCCCAACCTCTCAATTGCATTCAACCAGGACTCTAACCCCATTCCAATCCTACACCATGGAAGGAGACGGTCCGAGCTCCCATACCATACTACAACAAAAACCAACCACACACCCCACTCCCACCTACTTAACATCCCCCTCCAACTATTCAAAAAGACACAAGCCAAGAAACAACGTCAGCAACGCCTACTGAAATGTGCTCTGATAAACGCCAGATCAGTGCGCTCAAAATGGCCTGCAGCCATTGACCTGATATCACTACACAATCTCGACATCTTGATGATCACCGAGACTTGGTTGTCAGCATGCGACAATGTTCTCTTAAACCAGATGCTACCCCAGGATTTTCCCTATATACTTGCCACAGGTCCACTCAGAAAGGAGGCGGGACACTCATCCTGGCCAAAGCTGACCTTCAATTTAAGTTGCGTAACACCTCCAGCTCTACTCACCTTGACACCCTCACCATATCAAGTGAACTCTGCACCATCAACCTCATATACCGGGCGCCCACTCCATCACAAGATGACCTATCAACAATAATTGAGTTAACAAGTCAAACATCCACCCCGTACTCTCCAAATTGGTTAATCGGCGACTTTAACCTCCCATCTCTTCAAAATAGCCACTCAACAACTTTCCTTGAAGCCCTAGAGGATCTAGGATACATACAATGTGTCAACTCTGCCACCCACACTAAGGGGGGCAAGCTGGACCTAATATTCGCACCTCTTTCTAATGCCTCATCATCCCAAGACATCGCACTATCCGTGACACCAGTGCCGTGGTCTGACCACCATCTCCTTAGCTTCCACATACCCATAAGCACTCCCAGCGACAACCAGACAACAACAAATACAAATAATTCCAGAACTACAGCAGCCCGCTTCCGCCCACTCAACAAGAGCGAAGTCCTAGAGAACCTCCAACCTCTTATGACCAACACATCCCTCAGCCTGGATGACATCATATCAAAATGGGATGATAACCTCAGAGCTGCATCCTGTCCATCTTTCGCCAAAAAGACTACAAAACGACGAGAACATGCACCCTGGTTCTCCACGGACCTACGAACATCGCTACACCATCTACGCAAACTCGAGAGGCAATGGCGTCGAACCCACTCCTCTGAAGCACACACTGCATACAACTCATACTTGCTGACCCACCGTGAGAAGATCACTCAAAAAAGGAAACTCTATCACACTGATATTTTAAAACGCTCCATCAACAAACCACATGCTTTATTCAATATAGTAAAGTCCATAACAGGAGAACCAATCTCAGTCCACCCCCCAATGCCTCAACCACAGGACTATGCAGACTATTTACAATCGAAGATGGTTAAGACCAACGCAAACATAGGCACTAATAATCCCTCCACACCATCCGAAACTTTTCAAGCAACGCCACTATGCAACTTCACCACAGTATCCACCAAAGAGGTCGCAGACATCGTTGCTTCTGTTAATCCCAGCACAGCACCTAATGACCCCTGCCCAGCCAGCTGGATCAAAGAGCTTCGTCATGACATAAGCAACATCCTGGCCAAAATTCTGAACCAATCCTTCACCACAGGATCATTCCCGCAGAGCCTCAAAAACACCTCTATCAAACCATTACTAAAAAATAGCAAACTAGATCCAGCCAAAGTAGAATCCTTCAGACCAATATCGAGCATCCCCCAGCTTGCCAAGATCATCGAGAAAGCCGCCCAACAACAAATCCAGCAACATATCGACACCGAAGCACCATTGGATCCAGCCCAACACGGATTCAGAGAAGCACACGGAGTAGACACTGTCCTCACAATCCTGTTTAATGATCTGATCACAGGAATCAACAACATACAACAAGGCTTTGTCCTTATTTTCCTGGACATATCTGCTGCCTTCGACTCAGTGAGTCATGACATACTTCTACAACGCCTGAAAGAAAAGGGGATCCAAATACAGCTCTAAAATGGTGTGAATCCTACCTATCCAATAGATGGCAGCAAGTCAAGACTGGCCACTCATCCTCTGAACCGTTTCTACAAACACAGGGAGTTCCCCAAGGATCGTCCTTATCTTCATTAATGTTTAACATTTATATGCAGCCGATATGCGACTTAATTCGATCCTTCAACGTAAAATGCCTTGCATACGCTGATGACATCCTCCTTTACATGCCATTCTTGATAGACCAACCAGTGCTCTCCCCAATAATTAATTGCTTCGAAGCAGTAACAGATTGGCTATTATCCCAAAATTTACGGATCAATCACAGCAAAACGGATGTCCTATTTGTCACGAGGAACCTCAAATTCACACCCCCTTCATCTCTACGAGTCAACAATGTAGAGTTGAAATCCAAATCCACAATTCGTTACCTCGGCATCACCCTGGACCAGCACCTGAACATGACAACGCATATAAAAAACATCACAAAGGCAATATACCATAAGATCAGAACTCTACGTCACCTCCGACACTTACTGGACTTCACAGACTACCGAACAACCTTTCAGGCTCTAGTCCTTCCACATGTTGATTTCGCGAATATTATCCTTCATGGCCTTCCACAGTCGACCTTAAACCCGCTCCGCTTAGCCTTGAATGCAGCCGCAAGAGTCCTCTCCGGATCATCAAGATCCGACCACATAACACCCATCATGAAGGATTTACATTGGCTACCTCTTCACGCCAGGATCCAATACAAATCACTGGTTCTTACCTTCAAAGCCCTAAATAACTACCCCCCTACGCCAATCAGCATGCTAATCCATGGCACCCTAGAAAATAGAAGCAGAAGATCTACTGCACGGAACACGTTAGCAGTCCCCAACCTAATGACTAAATGCACAAAAGCTACCTCCAACAGAGCCTTCTCCTTATTCGCCCCTTTAAACTGGAATGCACTCCCCCATGAATTCCGTGGAATAAAAAGCATCATTCTATTCAGAAAAGCTTTAAAACTCCACCTATTCACAAAATATTACTCAGAAACCTCCAGTGATAGAAGCACATCCAACAACCTGCAAACTTCCCCCATATACCTGCCGCCCCTGCACGTCATCTCCTCAGATAATGGTTAGCTTCACAAAACTAATGCAACACCCATTTACATTAAAGTATTGTACATAGTTTGTGTTTAATATGTATTTAGTTCCCCTGGTTTCCTTCCCATGTTCAATTTCCTGTTCTTTGTAAACTCAATGTTTGTATACATTGTAGTATGCTTGTTTGATGTACACCGCGCTGATTTTAATAGCGCGGTATAGAAGCAAATGTTAAATAAAAATAAATAAAATAAAATGGCAGCGCCTGAGGATGAGCCGTATACCAAGGATCTCAAGATCCTCTAGTACAGAGCTCCTCCTCAGAGGCACTAACAGTGCCCATGCCACCCATCCTGGAGTGACTGCTATTCAGGATGTGGGAGATCCCAGTGATGGTGCCGATTGTGAACTGTTGACGCGATTCACGTATTGAGTCGGCCGGAGCCCCAGTTTCCAAAAAACACAGCTGCCACATAACTCCATGATTGTGGAGTTGGCTATGCATCGCATTAAAAGTCAGAAGATGCACTCCTTGTTGCCTCCAGGCAGGGAGGCATGCACCGTGGATGCTTTTGGCAGGAAGTGTTTCCAGGGCTCCATGCTCACGGCCCGGATCCAGGCATCCCAGCTGTACGTAGGCATATACCTGAAGTACCTGGCGAAGGAACTCGCCTGGTTCTTGGCTGGGTTAGTAGGCGAACCTCTTGAGTGCTTCAGGACCCTGGTGTCGTTGGTCAGAGAGTGCTTCAAGTTTCAAACTCGTGCAGCCTTCGACTGCTTCTAGTCGGTGGCTCGGGTAGCTGCACTGGGCATTAGTGCCCGATGCCTTACCTGGCTACAGTTCTTTGATTTGCAGCAGTGGGTTCAGGACAAGCTAGGCGATGACCCGTGCCAGGGGGAAGATCTTTTCGGTAAACCCATGATGGAAAAAGCTGATGAGCTGGAGAAGGAAGTCATGACTAGAACCAGGCTGTCCAAGAAAGTGTCTGAGCCTTCCTGGAAGAAAGTTTTGGGGAAAAAGACCTTTCACCTGAAGACCAAGAAGGCTTATGGAAGCTACCCCAAGTTTCAGGCCTATCACACTCTCCCTCTGGGGTAGCAGGTCAAGGGCCTGGGGCATGGCCTTCATAAGCCAAATTCCCCCAAACCCCAAACTGCACCCCAGCCGCAGCCTGGGGGGGGGGGGTGGTTTGGCTCCTTGCGCATAGCCCCCAGGAGGTGCAGGGCCCAAGGTTCTCAGGAGGACGGCTGGTCCACTTTGCTCACTGGTGGCCAAGCATTACTACAGGTGCTTGAAAGTTGCAGGTGGTCGGAAAAGGTTATCTCCTCCACTTTGCCCATCTGCCTCCTCCCTTCTTCCCTGGGGAATTACCCATGGACTCCTTGCACAGGGAGTTTCTGCTAAAGGAGCTCGAGGGTTTACTCGAGGATCAAGCAGTGGAGCCCATCCCCCTGCCACTCCAGGGCAGAGGGTTCTTCTCCCACAACTTCCTTGTCCCCAAAAAGACCGGGGACCTCTGGCACATCCTGGATCTACGGGACCTAAACCATTTCCTGCTTAAGGAAAAGTTCAAGATGGTATCCCTTGGAACCTTGCTGCCCTATCTCCTGCAGGGAGATTGGTATGCTCCTTGGATCTCAAAGATGCCTACACTCACATCCTGATCCACCCAAGGCACCGTCAGTACCTACAGTTTGCCATTGGTGGATGGAACTACCAATACTGGGTACTCCCTTCAGCCTCGCCTTGGCTCCCAGGGTATTCACAAAATGCCTGGCAGTTGTGGCCGCTCACTTCCGACTTCTGGGGGTGTTCGTCTTCTCGTATGTAGACTGGCTAATTCGAGCCACCATGGCGGCGGAGGCACATGATGCAACACAATGCACCATAGGGCTGAACCAGAGCCTGGGCTTCGTGGTAAACTTCCCGAAGCATCACCTATGGCCAACCCAGCAGCTGGAGTTTGTCGGTGCCGTACTCAATTCCACTAAAGCGAGGACGTTCCTGCCTCTTGACCAAGCTCAGTGCCTATCAACACTGGCCCAGGCTGTTCAAGGTGGCCCAGTAGTGACCACCAGACAAATGCTCCGTCTCCTGAGGCACATGGCCTCCACCATCCATGTCACCCCATTTGCCAGCCTCCACATGAAGCAGGCGCAGTGGACGTTTAGCGCTCAGTGGATGCAAGTAACCTGCTGTCTGGAGGACAGTATCCTGGTAACGCTGGCCCTGGCGACCTCCCTCACCTGGTGGCAGAATACTCTCAACCTCAGAGATGGCCTGCCCTTCCAGGCTCCTCCGGCGCGGTGTGTGGCATCCTCACAACGGACATGTCCAAACGGGTGCTGGAGGCCCACAGCAATCATCTGCAGTCACAGGGCCTGTGATCACCAGTGCCTTACAGATCAACCTGCTGCAACTCTGAGCTGTCTGCCATGCTTTTTGTGTCGTCCAGGATTATCTGGAAGGGCAGGTTGTCTAAGTCCAGATGGACAACCAGGTGGCGATGTACTACAACAAGCAAGGGGGCATGGGGTTGTACCGCCTCTGGAACTTTGCGACGGGGAAGAACATCTCCCTCAGAGTGGTATACTTGCTGTGCCAGGACAACGTGCTAGCCAACCGCCTGAGCCGTGTCCTCCAGACCCATGGGCAGACTAGATGGACCATAACGGTCTTTATCTGCCGTCATATACTATGAGTGGAGATTGAACCCACCGTGCTTGGGGAGGGCTTCCAACACTGGGGGACAATGGAGATTGACCTCTTTGCCAGTCCGGACAATGCGCATCTGCCGCTCTTCTGCTCCCGGAGGCCAGCCCAGGGCCAGGAGGCAGCAGATGCCTTTCCCCCTCCCCTGGTCCGGGAGTTTTC
The DNA here is from genome assembly GCA_033557465.1 of Ichthyophis bannanicus. NCBI lineage: Eukaryota > Metazoa > Chordata > Amphibia > Gymnophiona > Ichthyophiidae > Ichthyophis > Ichthyophis bannanicus. The sequence continues at coordinate 127,887,773 of CM066033.1, forward strand.
CTATATGCGTTCCCACCCACGCCTCTGGTGTCACGGGCCCTCCTCAAGATCTAAGCAGAAGCAGCCTCAGTCATCTTCATTGCACCCAGGTGGCTCAGGCAAACCTTGTTCCCACTCCTCCTGTTGCTGTCGCACAGGGACCCACTACCGCTAGGAAATGCCCTGGACCTACTATCTCAGGAGAACAGGATGCTGCTGCACCTTAACCCTCCCATCCCTGGCTCTGACAGCCTGGATTCTGAGAGGCTAGCTATAGCGCATAATTGCTTATCCAGGCAGGTTGAGGGTGTTCTCCTTGCCTCACCTAAGGACTCCACGCAGTGGGCATATGTTTTTAAGTGGCGCAGGGTTTCACACTGGTGTGCGGATGAAAGACTCAACCCTTTCTCCTGCACGATGCCCAACATCCTGTGGATCTTTTTGTATTTGTTAAGGGCTGGCCTGAAGTCCAACACAGTCCGAGTGCACCTCTGTGCCATCTCGGCTCACCATCACACAGTGGAAGGCCAGGCAGTGTTGCTGCACCCTCTCGTTGGCAGATTCATGCGGGGCCGCCGCCGCCTCCTCTCCGATCCATCCACTGCCGGTGGCTTGGGACCTCAATGTGTGGTGTTGGGGAAGCTTATGGCTCCACCCTTTTGAACCCTTGGCCACCTGCCATCTTAAGTATCTTTCTTGTAAAGTCGTGTTCCTGGTGGCGCTCGCCTGGGCCAGGCAGGTGAGTTAGCTGCAGGCGCTGGTGGCACACGCGTTCTACATCAGGTTCCACAGTAACAGGGTGGTCCTTCAGACTCACCCAAAATTCTTGCCAAAGGTTGTCTCTGCCTTCTATTTGAACCAAGAGGTGGTGTTGCCCACCTTCTTTCCGAAGCCTCATCCTTCCAGGGCAGAGGCCTCTCTGCACATGCTCAATTGTAAGAATGCATTGGCTTTTTACATCCAGAGGGCGCAGCCCCATCGCCGCTCAACACAGCTTTGTCTCTCTTGACCCCAGTCATCTGGGACTCACACTCTCCAAGTGCACCCACTCATGTGCGTGGCTGACTGCATTTCATTCACCTATCAGCAGGCAGGGCTCTCTCTGGAGCATTACATGATGGCCGACAATGTGCGTGCCATGGCAGCCTCAGCGGCAAGCCTGCATTCGGTGCCCTTTCTTGAGATCTGCCAAGCCACCACCTGGTGGTCTGTGCACACTTTTGCTACAAATTACTGTCTGGAGGAGACCTCCCGGAGGGACACGTCTTCATCACCTCTTCAGGGAATAATGCAGCTCCTTCCCTCCGACCTGTGAGGTTCAGGCTACCGCAGTGGGGATTGCATCTTTGAAGCTACTGCTGCAGTGTCAGTCTTCCAGCCAATCAGTGCCCCCTGATGCCCTTTACGGTCCACTTTTTGGGTCACCCATGGCTTTTACAGGATTTTCGGTAGCCTGTAGCTTGGGAGTCCCATATGTGAGAACTGACTTCCTGCTTGTTCCTGGAGAAAGTGTAGTTACTCACCTGTAACAGGTGTTCTCCTGGGACAGCAGGAATCAGTCCTCACAACCCTCCCTCCTTCCCGTGGAGTTGTTTTTTCTTTTCATGTTTTATTGAGCTACAGTCAAACCTCGGTTTTCGTTTGCCCCGGTTTTCGTCCGTTTCTGTTTTCGACGTCTTTTCTGACTGAGATCTTGTCTCGGTTATCGTCTATCGCCTCGGTTTTCGTAAAGAATGGTGAGCCAGTGCTGCCAGATCTGAAAACCTATATACTGTACAGTACTGCAATACATACACCCTCGCGCTGGTCTGCATACACTGCCTGCCCAGTCCCGGCAGCACTACCCCCACCCCGGACTCACCGATCGCGTGTGCCAGATCTGAAAACCAAAATACTGTACAGTACTGCAATACATACACCCTCGCGCTGGTCTGCATACACTGCCTGCCCAGTCCCGGCAGCACTACCCCCCCCCCCCGGACTCACCGATCGCGTGTGCCAGATCCGAAAACCAAAATACTGTACAGTACTGCAATACATACACCTTCGCGCTGGTCTGCATACACTGTCTGCCCAGTCCCGGCAGCACTACCCCCCCGGACTCACCGATCGCGTGTTGAGATGTGAAAGTCAGGTGAGCAACATCCTCGAGCCAGAGATGCAAGGATTGCACAGAGAGGAAGGCCCCGATCTCTCCACCGCCTGCCTGTTCTCTGGAGCGCCCGCTCAGGCTCGGAGGTAGCAGGGTAGCAGGAGATGTTGAATGGGTAAGCAGGAGATGTTGAATGAATGTGGGAGGCAGTTCTTTCTCTTGCAGGGTACGCTGTTGAGACGGAGTCAGCGATCAGATTAGTGTCCTACAGTATCTGTGTGTTTGCTGTGCTGTGGACGATCGGGCAGCTGAGAGAAGTGACAGGAGCTGTTCTACTGCTGGCTGAGACTTCGGGAGCTCGTGCTGCTGCAGCCATTGCCACATGGCTCTGGAACGCATGCTGAGCGGGAGAGTGGTGTTTCCGGTGGCTCTGGCTGGTGCCTTTTTTTTTGTGGATCCTTCTTTTTTTTTTTCTGTTTTCTTTAAAAATTTCTGGATGTTTTTTTGCTGAAGATTTGCATCTTGACCGTGCTGTTAATCTTTCTCCCTTCTCAGCAGTTTAAACAATTTTTCTGCCAAAAATACCTCTGGAGCACCATCTTGTGGCCAGAAGTGGGATTGACTCTCTTCCTGATTGCAAATTGCTAAAAGTTCTCATTGTGCCTTGACACAGACTTTGAGGGGAGCAGTGATCTGAAAATGGTCTGTATCAAACTCGTCCGCCTGCTCGCGTGACTCGGCCACTCATTTCCCGGAATCGAGCGCCCATACAAAGTGCGTTTGTGATTCAGTCTGCCTTTGTTTCTCGTTGAGTGAGCATCACCCCGCATTCATTGAGTGTGACTGCTAAATAAGCCACCATGGGGCCAAAGAAAGTTCCGAATGCCAACCCTTTGATGATAAAGAAGGTGAGAAACACGATAGAATTCAAGAAAGAAGTCATAGCAAAGTATGAAAGTGGCGTACGCGTGGCCGATCTCGCCAGGATGTACAGGAAGTCTGCATCAACGATCAGTTCCATCCTGCTGAAGAAAACGAAATTAAGGAAGCTGATGTTGCGAAAGGAGTGAATGCGCTAACGAAACAGAGATCGCAAACAGTCGAAGATGTTGAGAAGTTGTTGTTGGTGTGGATCAACGAAAAACAGTTAGCGGGAGATAGTGTTTCAGAGGCGATAATTTGTGAAAAGGCAAGGCTGTTGCATGCAGATCTTGCAAAGAAAATGCCTGGAACGAGTGCTGATGTTACTGAATTTATGGCCAGCAGAGGCTGGTTTGAGAAATTTAAGAAGCGAACTGGCATACACAGTGTGGTAAGGCATGGCGAGGCTGCAAGTTCGGACAAACTTGGGGCCGCAGAATTTGTTGATGAATTCAAGGAGTACGTAGAGGCTGAAGGATTCCTCCCCCAACAAGTCTTCAATTGTGATGAAACAGGCCTCTTTTGGAAGAAAATGCCAAAGAGGACCTACATCATGCAGGAGGAAAAGGCACTGCCAGGACACAAGCCTATGAAGGATAGGCTAACTCTTTTGTTGTGTGGTAATGCTAGTGGGGATTTCAAAGTGAAGCCTTTACTGGTGTATCACTCTGAAAATCCCCGAGTGTTCAAGAAAAACAATGTTATCAAGAGTAAATTGTGTGTGATGTGGAGGGCTAACAGTAAGGCATGGGTCACGAGGCTAATTTTCATTGAGTGGGTCAATGAAGTGTTTGGCCCGAGTGTGAAGAAATACCTCCTGGAAAATCAATTGCCACTCAAGTGCCTCCTGCTAATGGACAATGCTCCTGCTCATCCTCCAGGCTTGGAAGACCAATTGTTGGAGGAGTTTAGTTTCATCACAGTGAAGTTCCTGCCCCCTAATACCACTCCTCTCATCCAGCCCATGGATCAGCAGGTCATTTCAAACTTCAAAAAACTCTACACCAAAGCACTGTTTCAAAGGTGCTTTGAAGTGACCTCGGACACTGAATTGACCCTAAGAGAGTTCTGGAGGGATCACTTCAATATCCTCAATTGCATAAGCCTTATAGATAAGGCTTGGCAGGGGGTAACTTCCAGGACGTTGAACTCTGCTTGGAGAAAATTGTGGCCAGAATGTGTCCTCGAGAAGAATTTTGAAGAAGGGTTTGAGGCTCACCCTGATGACCCTACGCCTGTTGTGCAATCTATTGTGTCTTTGGCGCAGTCCATGGGGTTGGATGTGAGTGGCCAGGATGTGGAAGAGTTGGTGGAGGACCACAGGGAAGAGCTAACCACTGAAGAGCTGCAAGACCTTCAACTGGAACAGCAACAGATGGTAGCTGAGGAAATTGCTTCAGAGGAGGAGGAAGAAGAGAGAAGAGAAGGTGCCTTCTTCAGTGATTAAGGACATGTGTGCAAAGTGGAGTGAATTGCAAAGTTTTGTGGAGAAATTTCACCCTAACAAAGCTGTTGCAAGCCGTGTCTGCAACATGTTCAATGACAATGCCTTGTTCCATTTTAGGCAAATCTTAAAGAGACGCCAGAAACAGACCTCTCTGGACAGATTTTTTGTGCGACAGGGGTCCAGTGACTCTCAAGCTGGTCCTAGTGCCAGTAAAAGACAAAGAAGGGAAGTAACCCCGGATAGGGCCTTGATACCTGAGGTCCTTATGGAGGGGGATTCCCCTTCCAAACAATAACCTCTCCTCCTCCCTCTCCCCTCCTCGCCGTCTTCCATATGCCAACAAGAGTCTTCAATAAAGGTAAATGTGATGTTAAATGTTCATTTATCCATTTCATTAGTCATTTATATGTATTTCTCATTGTTTTCTGTATGTAAAAATATAGTTATTCTCTATAAAATGTATTTTTTGTCAATATTTTTGGGTGTCTGGAACGGATTAATTGAATTTACATTATTTCTTATGGGAAATCTTGCTTCGGTTTTCATATGTTTCGGTTTTAGTCAGACTTTTTCGAACGGATTATTCATGAAAACCGAGGTTTGACTGTATGTTGTCATATTGAGGTAAGATGGCATCTTTGGGCAGGAAGGTGACCACGCATGCGCAGTGTACATCCCAAAAGCTTTCTTTGAAAGCTGGGAATTGGGTCCGTGCGGGCTCCGTCGGCGCCGACTTCACCCATATGTGAGAACTGATTCCTGCTGTCTCCGGAGAAAACCTGTTATAGGTGAGTAACTACACTTTTACATAGGTGATGTGAATGGAAGGTTTGTCATCAAAATTAAGGGGCCTGTTTACTAAAGTGCAGCAAGCAGTTACTGCGTGAATTAGCATGTTCTGTTACTGCACAGCCATGAAAGAATGCATGCTAATTAATGCACTAAAAGGGCATATTTGCTAACATGCATTAAGCACATAGAACAAGTTTTATGCTTGCTAACCATTACTGTGGGCTTGCGCTGTTACCAATGTTAAAATCAATGTCGCAATAAAAAAAGAACATACTAAGTGCTTAGCATGGGTAAGGACTGGATTGGAGTGGGTTCTAGGTAGAAATCAGGATAGCCACTGCTGACAGTGTGCAGTACATTAACCTATGCTAGCTTTCATGACTCCTCATTGCCAGCTGCACTTAACCCCACCTTGAAAATAAAATGTCTGCCGCAGTGACATAACCGAATTCTCTCCTCTCCCCCTCTGCCCCCTCCCCTGTACAGCATCCCCCCCTGCCTGATGCCGTCCTTGCCTAGGCAGCAGTACCTTCCCTTGATCAGCTCCCCAAGTAGGGTCCACTTCAAATAGTAGCCCTCCCCCACAGACCCTAACTTAGATCAGCCTCCCCAACCCCACCCCAAGAGTCCCGAGGGTTTCCCTGATGTCTGTTTTTTCCAGGCATTAACAGTCCTCCTCCAATTTTCCCACTAGCCACTGTTCCAAAATGGTGATAACCTTAGTAAGAGTTCTGCAATATTACCGCAAGGGGTTGGGTAATTAGTAGAGAATAGGCAGTTTATGAATGTGGGCAACGTCTTGCAGTTAGCACACAGTAAGATACCTTGCACTAAAGAGGAGGCAATAAGTACATTTGCTTTATTGGTGATGCAGATGCCACAGGCTACTGCAGCTGAAAAGAATCTCCCACTCCAATTGCCGACCTATAAGCCCCCTCACTACCACCGCCCTGATTTGGAATAGAATACCCCCAGACTCTTCCACCAACCTTAAAAAGCCGACATCCTCCTTATCTCCAGTTCTTGTTGGGAGTTCTCTAGTGGCTAATGGGGGGTGGAAGCAATCATAAGATGCTCCTGTCCCATCAGCAATCTGAGATCAAAATGGTGCCTCTGATCCCTAGCAGATGAAGAGATGGAGTCTAGGAGATTGTTTTTTGCAGTAGTGGCCCTTTAATGCATTGTCAATAGCATGGATGCAACCACACTGTTGCCAATGCACTTAAGGTGTGGTAAATGTCTTCCCTGTATGGTAACTGCTGGGCATGCCCTCAAGAGTTAGTGCACAGGCTTTGCATTTACCATTCAGTGTTTGCAACCAACATGCAATAACTACAAAACTACCATGTTTTAGCAAACAGGCCCCTAGGTCTCTAGAATGCTACAAATAAATACTAAGGCTACTAGCGATAACAGATAAACATCTGAACAGCTTTTAAAGAGAGGCATGGTCATGCTAACAAATATATTTCTTACTTCAAGCAAATAGAAAAATGTGGTGGTGTTGAGTGCTGTTGAGTCTGTATCGACTCATGGCGACCCTCTGGATAGTTGTCCTGAACTGTGTTCAGTCTTCAGTTAGGCGGCTCATTGTTGATAGAGTGGCTGCTGCTGTTGTATTGATCCAATTCATTGATGGCCTTTCTCCTTTTTATTGACCTTCATCCTTGTCAAGCATGATGCCTTTCTCTAATCTCTCTCTGTGCATGATGTGTCCAAAGTATGACAGTTGAAGTCTTGTCACCTGAGCTTATAAAGAACGCTTTGGTTTGTTCTTTGGGCAGTCTGTAGTATACACAGTATTCTTCAGGGACAAGCAGGAAGTCAGTCCTCATTTATGGGTGACATCAGCACCGACGGAGCCTGCGCGTAGCAATTCCCCAGCTTTCAAAGAAAGCCTTTGGGATTGCTGCCACGCATGCATGGTCCTCTTCCCACTCAAAGGTGCCATCTTGCTCAGACTCCCTTTTTCCACTGAGCCCTTTGGACGCACGTCCTTTTCCCTCAGAAAAAGTGTTTAGGTTTCGGCCTCTGGCCTGTGTTTTTTCCGGTAGCATCGGCCCTCTACCCGTCCTTCCCCTGCTCTTCTTTTCCCTTGAGCGAGGGGGCGTCCTTTCGTGTGAAAATTTTCTTTTGCGGGCTTTGCGCCCTTTTTTCCTCAACCGCTGGCAACAAAGGTCTTCGACCTAGCAGGGGCCATTTTTGCCCCAGTGGCCATCGGTTTTAAAAAATGCAACAGATGCTCCAAAAACATGTTGCTCACAGACCCCCATGACTGCTGTCTTCGGTGTCTTGGGGCCGACCATGACACTTAGCTCTGCTCTCTTTGCAAGAAAGTGTCCTCCAAAGCCCTGTTAAATCGTAAGCAGAAGTCCAGTGACATTTTCTTGATGGTAGCCCTGGAATCCCTGGCGGCACCCTCGGTCGTCCTGCTGGTTGGATTTCCCACTTTGGCCCCACGTTCAAGGCGGCACTCAGATCAGGGCTGTCCTGAAGTGGCGTAAGAACAAGAAGACCTCAAAGTCGCTGTCGGGGGGCTCCTGACAAGCGTGAGTGCTCCTGCGCTCGGTCACTCAGCCGCCCGGCATCCCTGAGAGTCGAATAAGGAGCAGCCTTGAAAGGTTCCTCTTACAGACACAGAGACCTCCGGTGATGGCGCCCGGTCTCCTGAGGGTCGTCCTGGTGAGGACCCCCTCTCCTCATCTACGCCGGACCCGGTAACCCCGGTGTCGGCATCACAGGGACCCACCCCCACATGGGAGTCCCGCATGCTGGTACTATAGCGCAGCGTTTCTGTCTTCTTAGCTGTTTAGCAGGCGCTCATGCCCAGCACGGCTGGCCCATGCCTCGAGACCGAGGTTTCCTCGAGAGGAACTCCCATACCCGCCCTGGAAACCCCTGAGAGCCATGGGCCCCGTGAGGGTCCTCGGTGTCGGTCTTGCTCGCCTTCCTGTTCCTCGGGAGCAAGATCCTCCAAGGCCTCTGGCTTCAAGCGGGCCTCGGCCTCTGGACGGGGCGACCAACCTGAGTTGGGCTCCTTCTCGGATCTCTCGAGCTGGGAGTCAGACGGGGATACTTCCCTGGAGACCCGTGCCCACAGGGACCTCCCTTCAGACCCATCCCTGCCTGCCTCTGAGGCATTCGCCGCCTGAGGACTCATCCTTTCTAGTGTTCGTGTGGGACATGGCACGGGCTCTCAACTTGGCTACGCAGGCTGAAGAGGAGCTCGGCATCTTGCAGTATGAGTCCCCGCATTGGGGGTCTCTTACTGTTTCAGTTCCTCCCTTTTTGTCCAGGCTGCTCCTCCGCATGTGAGACACCTGCCTCGGACCCCATTGTGAGCAAATGCCTTGACGCCATGTACAGGGTCCAACGTGGCCCGGGTTTCCTGAAAACCCAGCTTCCGCACACCTCCATGGTAGTGGAATCGGTGATGAGGAAGCAAAAGAGCCCGAAGTCTCACTCTTAGGTCCCACCGGGCAGGGAGTCTAGAGCCCTCAATGCCCTTGGGCGCAAAGCCTATCAGGGGTCCATGCTCACGTGCTGCATCCAGGTCTACCAATTGTATATGGGCATGTTCCCGTGCGCCCTCACCAAGGAGCTCGGCGGTTTTTCCGCAGGCCTCGGGGGTGAGCCTCTTCAGGTTCCAGCCCCTCCTGAGGTCTGTCACGGAGTGCTCGAAGTACTTCTCCCGTGCCGCGTATGACTGATTTGAGTCCTCCGCCCGAGTGGCGGCAGCCGGCATCAGGGCCCGATGCCAGGCATGGCTCCAGTCCTCGGACATGGAGCAGTGGGTCCAGGAGAAGCTTCTGGATGTACCCTGCCTCGGCAAACAACTGTTCGGTATGCCCATGGAGGATAAGGCTGCTGAGATAGAAATGAAGTTCGTGACTCAGACCCGTCTCTTGCATAAGACCTCTCTCTCGGAAGAAGCCGCAAACCAAGAAGCCGTTCTTCCAAAGAAAGAGGCTCCCCTACCAGGAATACCTGCCCTTCCTGCCCACGCCCACGCTGGCCTCTGGCACGCAGAGGAAGGGAGGAGCGCATGGCCACCGCAAGCCTAAAGGGCCCAAAGCCCAACCCCCGGCGCCACCCCAACCTGCTCAGGGTTTTTTACGCCAATGGCATAGCCTCTCGTCCCCCCAGCAGCACTTCTGCCGGTGGGGGGACGTCTGTCCCTTTTCGCCCCACAGTGGGTGTCAATCATGTTGGACACCTGGGTCCTCCGGTAGTCCGTGATGGATATAGTCTTCACCTGGACAGGCTCCCTCCTCTCTTCTCCCCAGCAAAGCCTACTCGGCTTCCCTCGCACCAGACTTACCTGCAGCAGGAGCTGACCATCCTTCTTGCCCAGCGGGCGGTCGAGAAGGTACCGCTGCACCTTCAAGGCTGTGGGTTCTACTCCTGCTACTTCCTCATTCCAAAAAAGATGGAGGGCATATGCCCCATCCTTGACCTTAGGAACCTAAACAAGTTTCTGGTGTGGGAGAAGTTCAAAATGTTATTGCTTGGTGTCCTGCTGCCCTTCCTCCAGCAGGGCGATTGGCTATGCTCTTTGGATCTTAGGGACGCTTATACCCACATCCTAGTCCACCCCCAACACAAGCAATACCTGCGCTTCAGGGTGCAGGGGGAGCACTACCAATACAGGGTGCTCCCCTTCGGGCTCACGTCTGAGCCGCAGGTTTTCACAAAGTGTCTCTCCGCAGTCACTGCCTTCCTCAGGTGACAGGGCATACCTGTCTTCCCCTATGTCAATGACTGGCTCGTCAGAGGGACCTCAGCTGGAGAAGCCCACCTGATGGCATCGCGCATGATCCTTCTTCTCAAACGCCTCGACTTCTTGGTCAACTACTCCAAGTCCCATCTCGAACCAGTGCAGACCTTGGAGTTCATCGGCGCACGCCTTGACACAGAGCGAGCGACCGCCTTCCTGCCCGCGGACCGTGCAGACCGCCTCCGAGCCCTGGCGACCCAGGTCCAGAGCAGGGCTCGGATTAAGGCACGGGCCATGTTGTGCCTCCTAGGATACATGGCCTCCACCATCCATGTGGTCCCCCACGCCCGCATGCACATGCAGACATCCTAGTGGTGCCTCAGGGCGCAATGGAGCCAGGCCTCTGGCCACCTCAGAGACCCTATCCGGGTCTCCTGCAGTCTCCACAATTCTCTGGAAGCCTCCTTCGGGGAATGCCTTTTCGGACCCCACAGCACAAGCTCATTCTGACGATGGATGCTTTCCTGCTGGGTTGGGGAGCCCACTGCAGCGAATTTTGCACCCAGGGGCAGTGGGCAGCCGAAGAGTCTCAGCAGCAGATCAACTTGCTCGAGCTTCGGGCGGTCTGGTGGGCCCTGAGTGCCTTCAAGGGCCGTTTGAGGGGGAAGTCCGGTGCTCGTGCAGACCGACAACTGGGTAGCCATGAACTACATAAACAAGGAGGGGGAAACAGGATCTCGTCGTCTCTGCCGGGAGGCAATCCTCCCTTGCATTTCGCCACTGGATGACCCTACGAGCAGTCTACCTCCCGGGCCAGGACAATGTCCTCCTGGACAAACTCAGTAGGATCCTCTGCCTACTCGAATGGCACCTGGATCCGGAGGTCGCCAGCCTCTTGTTCCATCGGTGTGGGACCCCATCCATGGACCTGTTCGCCAGTCCGGTGAATGCGCAGCTTCCCGCTTCTGTGGCCTGGTTCCACACCCAAGCAGGGTGGCGGCCCTGGATGCGTTCCTCTTAAGCTGGACCTCTGGGCTTCTTTACACTTTCCCTCCCACTCCTCTCATTCCGAGGACCCTCCACAAGATTCAGTGGGAATGAGCTTCAGTGATCCTTTGGCTCCTTCATGACCTTGATAGCCTTGGTTCCCGCTGAGCCTCCAGTCCCCCTGGGCTGTGCCTCGGATCTGTTAATGCAGGAGGAGCATCGGGTGCTCAACCCAAACCTGGTGTCGCTGTCCCTTACAGCCTGGCGTTTGAACCAGACTCTTTAGCCCCGCTGCACCTCCCGGAGGAGGTCAAGGAGATCGTCCTCGCGTCGAGGAAGGACTCAACGAGATGGGCATATGCCTTTATAAGTGGCAATGCTTCTTGGTTTGGTGCTCTGAACTCCAGATCGACCCGTTCTCCTCTATCCAGTGGGTTCTCCAGTACCTCCTCCACCTCTCGAAAGCAGGGCTGAATTCCAACTTGGTCAGGGTGCACCTGAGCGCCATTTTGGCGAAACACCTCCCCATCGAGTGGAAACCCCTCTCGGGGCAGCCCTTGGTCTCCCACTTCATGCGAGGCCTCTTGCTTTCCAAGCCTCCCATCTGGCCTCCTCCGGCGGAATGGGACCTCAACGTGGTGCTCATGCAGCAATCACAATCACCCTTCGAGCCAATGGCGACGTTCTCGCTTCGACACCTCTCCTGGAAGGTGGTCTTCCTGGTGGCTTTGACTTCGGCTTGCTGAGTCAGCGAATTTCAGGCCCTCATGGCTGAGGCTCCCTACACCAGGTTCTATGTGAACAGGGTGGTCCTCCGCACCCACCTCAAGTTCCTACTGAAGGTTGTCTCGGATTTCCATCTAAATCAGGAGATAGTCTTGCCGACCTTCCCGAGACCTCATGCCAATCAGGTATCGGCAGTATTACATACACTCAACTGCAACACACCCACATTCATCGCAGGTCTGTTTGGCTCTTTGTTGCCTACGATACCAATTGCCTGGGTCAGGCAGTCACCAAACGCACCCTCTCCTTCTGGGTGGCAGACTGCATCATCTTCGCCCAGGCAAATGCGGGCGCCCCTCTGGATCAAAATTTCCCTTACCATGGAAAAACCCGCCTCGGGTTTCAAGAAGTGCACCAAGTGTGGCGGTACCATCTCCGTCACGGACACCCATGAGTGGTGTCTTAAATGTTTAGGTCCTGACCACTCCATTTGGTAGTGTATGGCCTGTGCCATGATGTCCAAGAGGGGTCGACAAAACCGAGCTACTAAGCTCAGCACCCTTTTTCCCTCCGATGCAGCCTCTGTGGCATCGACGTCTTCCAGGGCTTCATCTTCCTCCCATGGATCTCAGGTAACTAAACATAAGTCTGGCCGGTACTCAAAGGGTAGATCTCCTTCCAAGCATCGAGATGCCTCTGGCGTTGCCCTTGAGGGTTCTGTACCGGCAAAATTGCCCCGGCGGGAGGCTTCGGCTTCCAAAGCATTATTGGGGCTCCAGGATGTTCTCGAGGCCTCAACCTCGGCAGAACTACTGGTGCCATGCTCTGGGGTACCGGCTGCTTTCTCCTGTACCGATACCCAGGCATCGGCAGCGTCGATAGACCACAGTTTTCTGGCTATTGAACGCAGTCTGGTGGCTCTTCTTCCGGCATCGACACCCTCGGAAACGCGTCAGACAGTTCAACCGGTAATGGCACCGACTCTGACTCCGGCGCCGGTACCGGTACCGACAGCATCGACATCGGTGTCTGCATAGCCAGCACCCAGTCATGTTATGCCTTCCGGTACCGCTACTCTGGTACCGATTCCGGTCAGTACGGGTATCGTGCTGTACAAGAGCATCCGGACAGAAGGTACTTTGAATCCTCGGAGGACTCTGAGGATTCTGACAGCTCCGTTGGTACCGGAGTACTTCTCCCCGAGGAGCCTTCCTCTCCCAAACGTAGGATGTCTCCTCCAGAAATCTCCTTTCAGGATTTTATCAGGGAGGTGGCTCGAGGTCTTTCCATTACTGTGGCTCCTGAAACAGAGCCCAGGGCAAAGGAGTTGGAGATTCTACAATATCCCAAAGCTCCTAAGGAGGCAGCTACTTTGCCTATCCATGAGATCTTACATGATCTCATGTTAAGAATGTGGGAAACACCTATTACCACCTCTCCTCACTCTCGTAGACTGGATTATTTATTTATTTATTATTTATTTTATTTAACATTTCTTCTATACCGCACTCTTACCATCAGCGCGGTTTACATCGAACATAACATATACATACAGGAAACTGTAGTGTATTTTACATTTAACAGGAGTTGAAAACTTGGAAGAACAGGGGTAAACTATTTACAATTATTCACATAGTCGAAACTCTCTGGTTATGTAGATGGTGGGTGTTTTTGCTTGTGAAAAATCTAAACTGGAAAGTAACTTGAAAATAGGTAGTGCTTGAGTTTTTTTCTGAATTGGGTTAAGCTAGTTATAGCTCTAAGGTCTGGAGGGAGGGCGTTCCATGTTTTTGGGGCATATATGCTGAAGGCTCTTTTCGATGTTGCTTTTGTGCATCATGTATCGAGTACCTCCGTGTCCTGGCTTCCAGAAGACTCAGCTTCCTCACCACTCTATTGTAGTGGAATCAGCTATGAGAAGGATCAGATGTGCAAAGAGGCATGCTTCTAATCCTCCAGGACGTGAGTGTCGAACTTTGGATGCCTTTGGACGTCATACTTTCCAGGCTTCCATGCTTTCTGCCAGGATCAGTTCCTATATTTTATATATGGGAATGTTTCTTAAGGAAGTCACAGGAGATTTAGAGGTTTTGAGCCCTCTTCTTCCTGAAGATAAGAGGCAGGATTTTCTCACACTGGTTAAACATGCCCAGGATGTTTCTAAGTTTGTCAATCGTGCAGCTTTTGACTGTTTTGAGTGCATAAGCAGAACCTCTGCCATTGCCATAGGTGCACGTAGACTTGCCTGGCTCCAGGCATCTGATTTGGAGCTCTGGATGCAGGACAAACTGGGCAATATCCCTTGTACAGGTGAGAATCTATTCTGCAAAAATTGGCAAGAAAAGAACAATGAGTTGGATGCTGACAATTCCACTTTGGATAGATTATCCAAAGCCACAGCTGATCCTGCAAGGAAGAAATCTTACAAGAAACCATTCTCCAGAAAGAAGAGGTTTTATCCCTCTTATTCTCAGCAGGAACGTTCTGCAGGTCAACCTGTCCGGAAAAGTCAGCAACCACCTAAAAAAGGAAAGCAAAGACTGCTAAGCCTCAACCGTCTCAGCAGTCTGAGCGTCTGCAAGGCCTTTGACTTCCATCTAGAGAACTTAGCCTTCCTGGCCCTCAACGGACCAGAACCTTCCACCATTCCAGGAAGGTTGTGTCACTTTGCCCCCAGATGGGGGCAGATAACAGCAGAACATTGGACTCTCTCCATTATAAAAGAGGGGTACAAGCTTCACTTTCTCTGCATGTCCCCTCCCACAGTGGTAAGACAGTTCAATTCTCAGACCTCTCTCGTCAACCTGGTAGATCAAGAGGTCACTATGCTTATTGCCCAAGGGGCAATAGAAGAGGTACCCATTCCCCAACAGGGTACAGGGTTTTACTCCCCCTATTTCCTTATCCCAAAGAAAACGGGGACACAGACCTATTTTAAATCTCAGAGAATTGAACAAATTCCTGTTCAAAGAGAAATTCAAGATGATTTCTCTAGGAACCCTGCTGCCATACCTTCAGAGTCAGTATTGGCTTTGTTCTCTAGATCTCAAGGATGCGTACACTCATGTTCTCATCCATCCAACTCACAGAAAGTTCCTTCGGTTCCTTTTTCAAATAAAGCACTACCACTACAGGGTACTTCCTTTTGGCCTGGCTTCAGCACCAAGGGTGTTTACGAAATGCATGGCTGTAGTAGCAGCATTTCTTCGCACTCTAGGAATATTCGTCTTCCCCTACTTAGACGATTGGCTCATTCGAGCCCCATCAGAATCAGAGGCCAGGATTTCTCTATCTTGCACAATGCGTATCCTTCAGTATTTGGGTCTGGTCATAAACACCAAAATCCAGCCTAACTCCCACTCAGTCTCTAGAGTTCATAGGAGCTTTGCTGGATACCAGAAAGGCAAGGGCCTACCTCCCCCAGGCCCGTTGTCTTCGCATGGTGCAGTTAGCTTCTCAAGCAGTGCTAAAGTCTCATCTCACTGCCCGAGAAATGTTGCAACTACTAGGCCACATGGTATCTACCGTGCATGTGGTTCCTTATGCTCGCCTCCATATGAGAGCCACTCAATGGACCCAGGCATCAGGGTGCCTGTCAGACAAAATAGCAAACACAAATTGCCTTATTTTGTCCCTCCAATGGGTGGCAGTCCACTCAAAACCTGTTGGTGGGGTCCTCATTTCAACAACCTTTGCCCTAGGCAACTCTCACAACAGATGCTTCACCAATGGGTTGGGGAGCTCATCTGCAAGACCTCTCCACCCGAGGCACTTGGACTTCACAGGAGACTCATTTACACATCAGTCTCTTAGAGCTCAGAGCAATCTTCCTTGCTCTGCGAGTGTTCCACACCCTGCTCAGCTACAAGACAGTCCTCATTCATACGGACAATCAAGTAGCTATGTTCTACGTGAACAAGCAGGGAGGAACAGGCTGTCTGTCGCTTTGCAACGAAGCTTTGCGACTATGGGCCCTCGCCAGAGAGCATCAGATTCATCTCCTGGCAGTGTATCTTCCAGGTATCCAAAACTCTTGGGCAGACAGACTCAGTCGAGTTCTGCTTCCACACAAATGGTCTCTACATGCAGACCAGGTGGCCAAGATTTTTCAAATTTGGGGAACCATGGACATAGACCTCTTTGCAAGTCCGTTGAATGCCAAAATTCCCCAGTTCTGTTCCAGAATTCCGGCTCAGGGCTCTCAGGCCAGGGATGCTTTCCTCCTTCATTGGGGGTCAAGACTTCCTTTATGCCTTTCCATCCATTCCCCTAATTCCCAAAACCCTGTTCAAGCTTCAGAGAGACAGAGGCCGTATGATTCTCATAGCTCCACAATGGCCACGGCAAGTGTGGTACCCTCTGCTTCTACATCTCTCTCAAGCTCCCTCTCTGGAGTTATGATCTGCTCCAGATCTCCTATCCCAGCAGGACGGAATGTTATGGCATCCCAATCCCCAGTCGCTTCATCTCAGGGCTTGGTTGCTGAAAGCCTAGATCTTCATGATCTTAACCTGTCTCAGCAAGTAAAGGATATCCTTTATGCTTCTAGAAAATCTTCCACATGATGCTCTTATGCTTTCAAATGGAAAAGGTTTACCATATGGTGCTCGCAGAAGGGTCTTAGCCCCCTTGCGATACCTCTGGAATCATTACTGGAGTATCTCCTTCATTTATCCAATGCAGGACTTAAAACTAACTCAGTAAGAGTCCATTTGAGTGCTATTGCAGCTTCTTTCAAGCCTTTAAATGGACAACCTATTTCCTCCCATCCTCCTATAGCAAGATTTATGAGAGGCCTCCTCCTAACTAAGCCTCCCATTAGGCCACCACCGGTGGCATGGGACTTAAACGTGGTTCTTGGCCAGCTCATGAAGCCACCTTTCGAACCCTTAGCTACTACCTCGTTGAAATTCCTTTCTTGGAAAGTTATCTTTCTCATTGCAATCACATCAGCACGTCGCATCAGTGAGTTGCAGGCACAAGGTTCCATCATGACAAGGTAGTCCTTAGGACTCATCAACACTTTATGCCAAAGGTGGTCTCGCCTTTTCATTTGAACCAAGCGGTCTCCCTGCCTGTGGTTTTTTTCCAAGGCCTCATGCATCAAATGCAGAAAGGAATCTTCATACTTTGGACTGTAAAAGAGCTTTAGCTTTATCTCCAGGAACAAGCAGGAATGAGTCTTCACAAATGGGTACGTCGGTACCGACAGAGCCTGTGCGGGAACGCTTCCCAGCATCCAATCAAAAAGCTTTTGGAAGCATCCCACCACGCCTGCGTGCTGCCTTCCCGCCTTTCCCAACTGCCTCTCCTCAGTTTTCGTTTTTCCACGGAGCCGGCAGGGCGTCCTCCTGTCACCGCTGAAAATTCTTCTTTTAATTCTTTAGTTTTCTTGTGGTCGCGGCTGTCTTCCCCGACGCCACCGGTACCGCCGGTGTTTCTTCTGAGTCTTTACGTCAGGTTACTCAGTGGTTCACTGACTTACCTGTTTCTAAGGGCTGTTCTACGCCCTCTTCGTTCCCAGTAGGTAGGAAATGTCCTACCAAACTTTCTTCCCCTAGGGGGAGAAGGTTTTATTCATCTTCTGCCCATCATACAAATGTTCCCAAACAGGGGAAACATCGCCCCGGTCTGAAGAATCCAAACTCTCACCAGGCTCAGCAAACCCAGCATCCGCTGGGTTTCTGATTAATCACATATTTTTTGTGCCTCTTGGGGTTTAGAACCTGCAGTTGGCTTCTTCTCAATAGAAGCTTTCCACTGCTTTCATTCTAAACTCTAGGCATGGATCTCTTTTCACAAGACATCCATTTTTCTCTGTTATACGAGCTCTTAGGATGTTCATGCCTATAGGTCACAGCTTCTCCTCTTCTTCCTGCTAGGGAAAGAGGTTTAACAACTATCAAACGATAGTTTTCTGTACCAGCATAAATTTTTCCTTTCTACAGACTTACCACATTGTAAGTCTCCATTCAGCTCCATCTTCTCTACCCTCTTATCAAACATTTCCTCTGTAAGAGTGGTACTATTACACTAGAGGGCTTCTCTTCAGCCCTTCTAGTTTTGTCACTATTCCAGTGTGGAGTTTTCCTCTCTGAGTTAATTCCTCCTCCTTTTTTGCTTTGGGGCAGCTTATCAGACAGGTCCAGAGTTTTCTTACTCCTGTTCTGTCTGTTCTTATAAAGATTCTTTCTGCTGTCTTACTAGCAGCTGCCCATGCAGGAGCCCTAGTGATTGGACCACTGTTTCTTCCCCACAAGCATCCAAAGTTGTCCTCCACTACATTCTTTCTGGCCTTAGTAGTGACTCCAAGACAGTGGATTCATCTTTCTTGGCAAATCTTATCACTACAGGCGTCTCGGATTGTTTTCTATTCTTGCCATCTCCAATTCCCTTGGGTTTGGCAGCATAGTCGACGTAGGTACTGGCTTTTCCAGCAGCCAGTTCTATCTCCTAATTCTCCTGCATTATGCTCTCTGCAATCCTACAGAGAAGCTTTCCACTATGGGCCCATTGCTAGAGAACATTAGGATTTTCTCAAACAGCTGTCCTAGATGGTTGGAAAAGGCTCCCTCAGTCATGCCCCTCATGACTGGAAGGGTTCTTCCTACCCTACTATCTCCTTTTTAAAGCAAAGGACATGGGCCTTCTCTTACATGAAAGCTTAAAGAGTTGTTCAATTCCCTCGTTTGGTCCTCAAGATTCCCACCGGGAATATGCTCTTTTTTCCTTGCAGCTCGTCCTCATGGTATCCTAATCCTTCATGGACAGCGCATATTTTGCTAAAGAACGCATGATACCCTTTTTGCCCCTCAAGTAGGTCAACATGGTATCTCATTCCTATGCATCTTCTGTCCATTTACCATGCCAGAGTTCTGGAAGACTCGGGACTTGCTGCCTGCAGACTGATATTATCCTCTGCTTTTCACGTAACCATCCTGGTTATTTCACTGGCTAGCATTCTTGCAGCAATCTAGTCTGTTCCTTGTCAGGGAGATTTTTCCCCCGATTACTTCCATCATAACCAGGGGGAATAGATTCTCTATATATCTTCTCAAGTAGGTTCCACCTTCTTGTTGTTAGATGAATCTTTCCTCTTCACATCTCCTATGTGAATATACTTTCTATAGGCATATCTCTGTCTGCTTAATTGCAGACACTTATATATAGGCCTATATATTCATATCTCTATCTATATCTCTATCTATATCTCTATAGATATATATGTCTGTCATTTGTGTGTGTATATGTTTTGCCTTTCTATATCTCACTATAGATATATATTCTTATATGTCTATCTATATATTTATATGTATGTATATATATATATATCTATATATACGTATATATATATGTGCATCTGTCGAGATATTTATTATAGGTAGATATGTATTTACATACTTATCTATCTGTCTATGCTCATATAGATATATATGTCTCTATATGATTCTGACAGTTGGGCTCTACCCATACCCATGCTGTTCCACCATGTTTGGGGTGCTACACACACAACCACTCCTGTGGTAGTTAACAACTTTTCTACCATAACCTTAAAGGTTAGGTACCCCCGAAGCTCTCCATGTTCCAGTATCTTTCCTAGTTACCACCAGTTAGGAAAGACATTGCGGATCTTCAGTTACTCTGAGGCTCTAACGCCTCAGACACCTGTCCTTTCTTTTTGGGATACAAGGTTTTTCCATACCCCTTCTTCCCACAAGGACTAGGCCGGTTTGTCCAAATCGGTCAGCCTTTCCTCTTTTTGCTCCTAAGAGTGAGCCACTCTGCAGCCAAAAGAGTTTGGGCTTTTTCCATAAAGCCTTCCGCTGAAAGCCTACCGTCTTTGTACTACCCCAGTTGATCCCTGGGGTTACCTCTCACCTTTCAGGATTTTGACCTCCACTGTTTTTTTCTAACAGGTTTATTACCTCCACTTCACAGTGAGGTCCTCCTTGAGGTTCCTCTACTGGATCCCCAGTAGATTTCATGAATCTCCTTACTTTTCTCCAATCCTGTTAGGGGAGGTCCATACTGCAATATTTGATGATAATTGTCATCCACACAAGGACTTCTTGTCTGCAGTCCTATGCTAGGTTAGCTGTCTTTTACAGCACCTTTCTGTTTCAACTCCTTCCCTTCATCCTCAGGATGCCTGGCCATATGAGGTGTAGCATGTTCCAATCCATAACATGCTGGGACTCCAGGCATCTTAGCTTGGGAGTTCCCATATGTGAAGACTCATTCCTGCTTGTTCCTGGAGATAGCACAGTTACTTACCTGTAACAGGTGATCTCTGGGAACAGCCGGAATAAGTCTTCACAACCCACCCACCTCCCCTAGGAGTTGTATTCTCTATCTCTATCTTTCCCTTCTCTCTCTCTCTCTCTCTCTCTCTCTCTCTTTGTCTCAGCTTTAAAACTTAACTAAGGAGAGGCAGTTGGGAAAGGCGGGAAGGCAGCACGCAGGCGTGGTGGGATGCTTCCAAAAGCTTTTTGATTGGACGCTGGGAAGCGTTCCCGCGCAGGCTCCGTCGGTACCGACATACCCATATGTGTGAAGACTTGTTCCTGCTGTTCCCAGAGATCACCTGTTACAGGTAAGTAACTGTGCTTTACTTACAGAGAACACAGCAACATAGAAAGTCCTTTCAACTCTTTGTTGCTTTTGATCCTTCTCATCTCGGACTTCCAGTCTCCAAGAGAACACTGTCCATCTGGATTGCACAGTGTATTTCCTTTGCCTATCAGAGTAAGAATCTTCCTCTGGAGGGACATGTCACAGCTCACAGTGTGAGAGCCATGGCAGCTTCAATGGCTCATCTGCACTCTGTGTCTATCGACGACATCTGTCGAGCAGCCACTTGGGCCTCGGTTCATACCTTCATAGCCCATTACTGCTTGGACAAGGACTCCTGCCGGGATGCCTTGTTTGGTAAGGCTGTTCTTCAACACCTGTTCCATACCTAATCGACTCCTACCAACCATCCCTGGTAGGTTGCTGGAGATCCATGGGGGGAAATGGAGCCCTTTCACAGGGACTCACAACTTCTGGGGTCTCTCCCTGGCATCTAAAGCTACGGAGTCCCCATATGTGAAGACTACATTTCTGCTTGTTCCTGGAGATAGCATAGTTACTCACCTGTAACAGGTGATCTCCGGGAACAGCAGGAATTTAGTCTTCACAACCCACCCACCTTCCCTAGGAGTTGTATCTCTCTATATTTCTCTATCTCTTTCCCTCTCTCTCTCTTTGTCTCAGCTTTAAACTCAACTGGAGAGAGGCAGTTGGGAAAGGTGGGAAGGCAGCACGCAGGCTCTGTGGGATGCTCCCAAAAGCTTTCTAATTGGACGCTGGGGAGCGTTCCCGTGCAGGCTCCATCGGTACTGACGATACCCATATGTGAAGACTAAATTCCTGCTGTTCCCGGAGATCACCTGTTACAGGTGAGTAACTATGCTTTATTCGTTCTGTAGTAGATTTAGTGAGGATTTTATGTCTGTTTCTTTCCTTTACTGCTGGGAGAATAAGGACTCACAACTTTTTTCTGCCTTCCGTGAAGAGCATGGTTTAAAAAAAAAAAGTTAGAGCTGAGGGGAGGTGTACTGAAAGCGTAAAGTACTGGACTCTTGACAAATGGTTATCAGCACTGGTCGGATTGCATGCGCATAAATTCTCGCATATGATAGAATGCACATACAATCCGACCAGTGCCGATGCAGTTCTTTTTAGTGTGCAAGACACTGTTCGCTAGCGTAGACCCAAATAACACTGTCCAGTGCACTCTCCTATGTTAGCGCACAATTTTTTCTTTTGGCCTATGTGCATATTGTTTTTTACAGCATTAGAGAACATTAGAATTGCATTAGGAAACCATGTACTGAGCTTTAGCGCTTGGCTCTAACACACAGTTTTTGCATTAGGGCCTCACTTGACACCTGCAAACCATTGCCTGTTTTCTCAGGTTAGTAGGAGAAATAAGGTGGATAGAGTTGCTTTGTTAGTTAAAGATCAACAGCAAATAGTGATTGAACAGCCAGAAGGATCATAGTTTTTTGGCAGAACTATATTGGGGAGGGTGCAGATAACAGCTATTTTGCTTGTATATAGGGCTCTGAGGATTCCTTCTGTGCTTTAATGCAGATAATCTGTGAATTTGCATGGTTATCAGCAATCTTCCCAGGGGAAATGAAGAAGGTAGACTTCCTAATTATTGGCCAAATAACTAACTTGGAAAGATCAGTCTTGACTAATTATCACATAGGGGCTTGTTTACAAAGCCGCGGTAGTGGTTTCCGATCGTTATCGGAGCCGCGGCCCCATAGAAATCAAGCCCCATAGTTTCAAATTCACCTCTTTTAGGGTAAAAGCATAGAAAAAGCTGTGTCAGTACAGTCGGGAGAGTTCTTGGAGAAATGGGAGGTTCTGGATCTTAGATTGGGTTCCAAAGGGGATAAGATATAGAAATGACATTGGTTGTTTTGTTGCATGGTTTGTGTCGAGATTTGGATGGAGAAAATGACTGTTGTAGCTGTAGCATTTGACACAGTAGTCAGACCATAGTATATTTTTGGACCATCTGAGAAGACTTGGTGTTGGTGATACTTATCTATGATTCAATCATATTTGGAGAATAGGAAGCAGAGAGTAAGCTTTGATGGTCAGAAGGCATATTGGTGGGCATTGCCTTGGGACCTGCCTCATAGCTCCTCTTTGTTGCCTTTCTTATTTAATTGCAGGTCAATATTCAGATGCGGCGTGATCACATTTCTTTAAATGCTAGCCACAAACATTCTACGCTACCATACAGTGCTTAAAAAAATTTCAGCACTACTATACAGATAGGCAGCGGCGCTGAATATACATAGAATGCAGTCCCTGCCAGTAGTTGTATTTGTAATGGCAATATTCAGTTGCTGTACATATAGCTATGGGGTTTACTTTAGGATTGCCTTTAAGCAGACATAAAGTAAACTGCATAGCTATATGTATAGTGTCTGAAGATTGCCATTATATGTATAGCTAGTCATTCACCCTAGTTCCATCCCAGCACTAACTCTAGACAGTGCCAAGGTGGATTTTCATTGGCATTATCAGGATAGTGTCATTGAAAATTCCAGGCCAGCGGACCTACACGTTTACTGGCTGCTGGTAAATGTAGAAGTCCTTTTGAATATCTGGACCTTTTGCAACCTGTGACACTCGTTAGGGAGAATAATATACAGTTTTTCTCTTATGCTGATGTTTATCTTTGTTTATTTCTAGGGAGAAACAGTTAAGAGGTGCTTCACCATTGTTTTGTGAGATTTGGGTTTGGATGGTGGCTGATAGATAATGCCATAAGAAGAAAACGGAAATTCTCTGTACTGAGTTTGAGTTTTGACATTACCTGAGAGGTAGCTTTTCATGGAGCAGTCAGGAAGGTCAAGTCTTCTGGGGAGACTGTTAGATACTTGTGACCTAGATTGGCCACTGTTGGCAACAGGATACTGGGCTTGATGGACCTTGGTCCGACCCAGTATGGCATATCTTATGTTCTTATGTAAGTCAAACTTGAAATTACTAGTTCTTTGGACAGAGCTCTTTCTGTGGAAAAAGTTTGATTAATTAGTGAAGGAGTCATTTTTTTCAGTTATGATAGATTTGAAATCTGTGGCTATACCTGTTGATCGAACATTCTTTTAATTGTGATCCAGACCATAGTGCTGGAACCATTAGATTTTGTGAATGTTGTGCTATTGGGTGTTTATAAAAAGCAGATGCCGTGATTGCAGCATGTGCAAAATATGACAGCTACTGTTGAATGATTTTAGGGTTGAAATTACATGATCGTTATACCTGCTTAGATGCATTACATTGGTTGTGACTTTTAAAAGTCTGTTCAAAGTGTTGCTACTTAACATTTTGATTTTTGTTTCCAAAAGGTCCTGTTTTTATGAGAGAGCATTAACGAAATGCTCCAAATAGGACTGTACGCACTTGAGGGGGGATAAGCTTGTGTGTTCCCCTACCCTCTGAAATATGCCTATAGGATACTAGCAGTCATCATTTTCCTGTATAGCCATGGCTATGGAATTCATTGTGAAAAGAGATCTGCATAATTATTTGGATTTCGGGAAGGCGGTGTAAGGCTTTTCTTAAAAACATTTCCAAGCTTTTGAGTGATTGGGGCGGTCGGGGGGGGGGGGTGCTTAGAATCTGTTTGGGGGGGGGGGGGGTTGGTGAGTAGTGGGAGGTTTCATTTCTCTGCAAGATATTAGTAATTGAGTTATTTAGATGGCCCTTATGAGGTCAGTTTTGGGAATGGATGAGAGCTTAACATTTTTAAAACTTAGGGATAGTAGCTTATTTTATGTTGGGGCTTCTGATAGGGTTGGTAATGAAGATCATTGCCTGGTTTTGATGATGATATAGTGTGATGATCTGAATGCTTTCAGGAAATTCAATACAGTATTTAGGGAGTTTTGCTATTGTCATTTTTTTCTTCTTCAGTACTGGCACTGCCTGACACTGTCTGCGAGTCACATTCAGATGCTCAAAGAACCATGAGTTGCTGACCCCTGAATTAGAATCTCCAGATTCCAGAGCTCTCAACTCTAATCAGTTTCTATGATACACTACACATGCACCGTAATTATCTTTCAGGTTATTAACTTAAAAAGATTGAGCTGGCCTGATCTCCGGCTTGGTTGGTGCTCTTTGGATCACAGTTGCTGGGACACCTTGAAGTCTGTGAGCAGTTCCTGAAATTGAGAAGTTACCTAATGGCTGACTCAAATGCAGTTGTATAAGGCTCCAGAAAGACCTACATATAGCAATGTGTCTCATTCAGAGGACTGTTTCTAATAGAGGCTGGGCTAGTGTAACGGGAAGAAGGAATGAAAATAGGCCAAAAAAATCCAGAAAGCTGTGAAGGAATACTTGGCATCATAGCCTCTGTTAAATCTGTTTGGCTCTAATTTATAGAGGGCAACTAAACCATTGTCAATGAAAAAGGATGTCATCATAAAATGCCTATTTAAATATATCACAGATGTGATACTTCTGGGATGTTGCAAGAAAGAGAATTATCTGTTTAGACCAATAAACTGTTTCCACAGGTCATTTCATAGCTTCAAAATACTTGTAATGTTTGGTTTTTAACAACTTGAGAAGAATTTAAAGGAATAATTGCTCCTTTTACTGTAAAAGATGGAGTTGGGAAATAATAGTTTCCTTGCTCACTTTTTAAAAGATAAATTTGGAGCTTTAGTTAAATAAATTGCACGTTAAGAAAATGATGGGGCAACCAACCGTGGCATCTCCTCTGAACTCTTGTATGATTTGTTACCAGCCAAACTACAAACCCTGGGTACTTATAAAGAAAGTCTACTTATAAATGTCTTTTATTTTCTCCTACTGGTAGTTGGTCAAGTGAAGTTTGATCCACCTTTAAGGAAGGAGACGGAGCCACACCATGAGCTTGTAAGTGAAATACTTTATTTTCTTTGCTAATATGTCGTGCAGTAGCGTACAGTTATATTTGTCTATCAGCAGTGCTGGCAAGAATATTCCAATATGCAAATATATACTGATTATACATGGGGAGGGGAGTCAAGAAACTGGCGGTGAGTGTATCAGTTTAACTTAAAAATAAAGCATTTTTAAAGTTTATCTTGAAATATTATGCCATTTGACTTCACTAATGCAAATCGTGAAATATTTTTAAAATCTGTCCTATTCTTTATTTTAGTGTATTTGTCATATTTGTGTTAAAAATGTAATTTTTCTGCTTATTTCCATGTTTCTTTTCTTTAAAGATTTTGTATGCAGTATTTGAGTTTACAGGAAAGGTAGAATATTTTCACACCATGACTGCTTTTTAAAATTAACTTGATAAAAGGTCAGCTGTGTGCAGTTTCTTGATAAAATGAACACTGAATGTGTTGCTCACTTATTAGGGGTGTCACTTGAACTAATGTACATTATTTCAACCAATGACTACAAATCATTTCTGATAGAGGTCATTATTACCTGGCCTTAAATTGTTATGTGGATATTATAATGATTGAGTGGCTTTCCATAAACAGGTGTATTATTTTATAGCAGTATTAATTCAAATATATTAAGGCAATTTTCTTCTGTGATTTTGCTCATTTTCCTCAAGTAGTAGTAATATTTTTTAATGTCTGTACTAAATACATACTATGACATATTGTCTCTATTAAATTAAAATATTTGTTCTTTGTGAAACTGCTCAACATGAATTAATTTTGCTTAATAACCTGCTTTTCTGCCAAGACTTGCCCTCTGATGCGAATTTCCCATTGTATATCTGTGACTTGCTGTCTTCATTTAAATAACAAGTTTCTTGGTCTCTGTCTGCTGAACAGCTCGACAGTGACGATTTTTTGGACAGTGCAGAAGACATATACTACACTGCAAGATCTAATCTGGTATTTTTCACCTTCTGATATTATTTGTAAACGTTGGCTTTTGTGGCTTTATTTGCTTTTCAGACTTCTAACAGCGTGTTACTTTGTCCTTTGCTGGAAGAGCTTTTTGTCTGTGCATACTTCATTTGATCAGCTTATATGTTCACATCTGTGTGTAGTTGTAGTTAGATTATATCAGTCATGAGATATTGAGAAGATTATATGTGCAGCAAGTTTTCCATTTGTTTCTTTTTCTAAACAAAGGAAAGACCTGTTGAAGTAATTTGATGTGTGTTGGTAATTGCATCATAAGTTGGTTTGAAGGGATGGTTTGCTTTGGGATGGCTTTTTCTGAATCATAACCCATAATATATTTCGTACTTGTGCTATTAAAGTTACGAGCATCTGCAACTTTCTCTATTTTGTATCTTTCTCATTTGACAGATAATGTATTGCTCTAGCTTGAATTCAGTGCATTGCCAGATGTCAAGTTCATTAAAATTTCTTGAATTCAAACTCAAGGAGACAATTGAATGGCCTCTTACACGTTCAAGTTTTGCTTATTTTCTCTCATTAGATTTGCTGTCATGGTTAGAATGCATATTTTGTAATAGTTGCTAGAAAACTTGACATGAAAGTAGATGTCAGCTTAAGCCTTTTAGTAATCTCTCTGTAGGATATGTGCACTCTAGATATCAGAACTTGACTTATGCATTACATTTTTTGATTTAAGTATAGTGTATGTTCTGCTGAAGCAAGCACTATACTTTTAAATTTGTTCAAATATTACCTCTTTCCATTGTCAGGAGAGTTAGGACATGACATATGAATATAATATAGCTGAGCATTGGGGGAACTGGCAATTTGGAGAGATCAAGGACATCTGAAAAATGTTTATAAATTGATTCTCTGGGAACAAGCAGGAAGTCAGTCCTCACATATGGTTAACGTCAGTACCGACGGAGCCCTCGCGGAAGCATCTCCCAGCTTTCAAAGAAAACCTTTGGGAGATGCCACCACGCATGTGCTGCCCCCTTCCGCCCAAGGGTGCCATCTTGCTCAGTCTCCTTTTTTCCACGGAGCACGTCAGACATTCATCTGGCTTGTCCTCTGAAAAAGTTGATTTTTCTCTCTGAGTTTCATACTCTCCTCCGGTATAGCACCAGTACTCTTCCCGCCTACCGACCTTGTTGCCTTGGTGTCGAGTTCAATCTATTTTTGTAGTTTTTGTTCTTTTATTTTCCTGGCGTCTTCGCGCCTTTCTCCAGGACCAAGCAGGAAGTCAGTCCTCACATATGGGTGTCATCGATGCCAATGAAGCCCCAGCGGAGCATTTCCCCAGCTTTCTATGAAAGCCTTTGGGAATGCAGGCACGCATGCGCGGTTCCCTTCCCGCCTAAAGGTGCCATCTTACCTCAGTCTCTCTTCTTCCGAGAAGCCCACCAGACGTGTGTCCTGTCATCCCGGATAAAAGTTTGATTTTTTGGCGATTTTCGCTATTTTTCTTCCAGGTTCGACGCCGGTTCCCCTCTCGCAGGGTTCAGTACACCGGTATCGAGCCCGATTTCTTCTTTTTTGGTTTTTGCCCTTCGTGGCTGGCGTTCGTGCCCTTTTTTGATTTTTCCCTGGAAGGCTGGTCCTTTGACCTCGCGGGGGCACTTTTTTCCCCGATGGCTTCCAGCGGTTTCAAGAAGTGTGATCGGTGTAAGAAGTTGATGTCTCGCACCGACACACAAGACTGCTGCCTTCGGTGCCTTGGTCCTGATCATGACCCTAAGACGTGTGGACCATGTGGGAAGATGTCTTCCAAGGCACTCCGAAGTTGCCAGCAGCAGAAAGAAAGGCTTTTCTCGGATTCAGCCTCTGGCCGGGCCCGGACCTCGTCTGAGGTCTCGACATCTCGGTATTCGGATCCCGAGCACCGTCGAAGTTCCTCGGACAGGGGGTCCCCCGACCGGGAACGCAAGAGGAAGAAGCGGCTCGTGAGGGCGGCGGCGTCAGAGGTCCCTGGCTCCTCGAGGGCCAGGTCTAAGACCCCCGACTGTCGCCCCGGGCCCATGGAACAAGAGAAGCCTGCAAAAGTTCCTTGCGTGGAGCCGGAGTCTGCTGGACACGTAAGCCCTGTGATCTTCGAGGACTCTCCTCCCAGAGAGCCGACATCGGCCCCGGCGACGTCGGGGCACAAGTCGGCTGCTGCGTCTCCCGAGCTGAGTCTCAGGATGACAGCCTTGGAGAGCAGATTGTCTGCCTTCATGGAGCAGCAGCGGGCACTGATGGCCAGCCTGTCTGGCGCATCTGCCCCGACCACCGGGACATCGACGTCGAAGTCGACCCCGGAGACCGAGCCGATACTCGAGTCGATCATGGCTCAAAGTCGACCTCGGTCGCGGTTCCCCTCGACCTCCCGTTCGGGACCGAGGGTGTCGACGCCGGTGCCTTCGGCGTCGGGGTGGGTGCTCCAGGGCCCCGCGGGGTCGGATCCTGACTCCTCGTCGGAGGAGTCCGCCTGGGAGACGGAGGATGAGGAGTCCCCCGACACATTCAAGACTCGGTGCATCCCGTCGGACTCATTGCAGTCTGAGCCCCGGAGTAGATCCCCTCCGGAGGATACCCGGTTCTTGGAGTTTGTCTGGGATATGGCCTCCACGTTGGCTATCCCGGTGGACCCCGAGGAAGAGCCTCGAGCCGAAGAGCTCGAGGCCCTGCAGTACGACTCTCCTCCGAAGGAGGCCTTTACTGTCCCGGTTCCTCCGATGCTGGAACGTCTCCTCTTCCGGATGTGGGAGGCACCGGCCTCGGTGCCGTTTCTAAGCAAGCGATTCGATTTATCGACTCCGGAAGAGCCCTGGCTTTCAGAAGGCGCAGCTACCACACCATTCCATGGTTGTGGAATCGGCCATGCATCGCCTGAAGAGTCAGGAGATGCACTCTGCGGTGCCCCCCAGCAGGTAGGCCCGGAACCTCGATGGTGTCGGTAGAAAGTGCTTCCAGGGCTCGATGCTTGCTTGCCGTGTCCAGTCTTACCAGCTGTACATGGCCATGTACTTGCGAGACCTGGCCAAGGAGTTGGCCGGGTTCTCTGCTGGTCTCTCCGGGGAGCCCTTGCAGAGATTCAATTCCTTGTCCTCGGGGATTCGAGACTGCTTGAAGTTTATGTCCCGCGCCGCCTACGATGGCTTTGAGGCTTTGGCCCGAGTTGCGGCAGCCGGCATCGTGGCTCGACGCCAGGCATGGCTGCAGTCATCGGACCTCGAGCCGTGGGTTCAGGATAAGTTGGTCGATGTCCCTTGCCGAAGTGAGAACCTTTTTGGCAAGCCCACGGCCGAGAAGGCCGCACAGCTCGAGACTGAACACCTCACAAGGACAAGGCTGTCTAGGAAGACCTCTGCCCCTTCTCACAAGAAGAAGGCCTCGGGTAAGAAGCCCTTTTACCCGAGGAAGGGCACTGCCTACAAACAGTACCCTCAGTATCAGGCTGCGCAAGCTGCACCCCAGGGTCAGCAAGCCAAGGGGCAGGGTAATGGGCCCCGTAGGCAGAGGACCCCCAAGCCTCTGGCCCCTGCTCCCACTCAGCAGGGTGGAGGATTTTGACTCCTTGAGCGTAGCCTCTCAATCCCTGCTCTCCCAACTCTGCACAGGAGGTCGCCTCACCCTCTTTGCCCACCAGTGGCCCCACATCACTGGGGACAGTTGGGTGTTGAACATAGTCCACAGGGCTATGCACTGCATTTTCACCAACTGCCTCCACCATACGTTCCAGGGGAACCTCCAAGGCCTCCCCTGCACACAGACCTTCTCCTTCAAGAGCTTCAAGGTCTGTTGGTGGACAGGGCGGTGGAGCCTGTGCCTCCCCACTTGCAAGGTCACGGATTCTACTCCAGGTATTTCCTGGTGTCCAAAAGAACCGGTGGCCTTCGACCAATTCTGGACCTCAGGAACCTCAACAAGTTCCTAGAGAAGGAAAAGTTCAAGATGCTTACTCTTGGAACACTTCTGCCCTACCTCCAGCAGGGAGATTGGCTATGCTCCTTAGATCTAAAGGATGCGTACACTCACATCCTCATTCATCCAGACCACAGAAAGTACCTCAGGTTCATTGTGGGAGGAAACCATTATCAGTACAGAGTACTGCCTTTTGGCCTCTCCTCCGCTCCCAGGGTCTTTACCAAATGCCTGGCAGTGGTGGCGGCCTACCTGAGAAATCAGGGAATCTTTGTCTTCCCCCTATCTGGACGACTGGCTCATCAGGGGTCAGATGTGCCAGGAGGCCAGACAAGCCACCCTCACAACTATTGCTCTTCTTCAAAGCCTGGGGTTTGTAATAAACTTGGCAAAGTCCACTTTGCTCCTCTCCCAGAACTTGGAGTTTATAGGAGCAAGGCTGGACTCTCTGCTGGCAAAGGTTTTCTTGCCAGAAAACAGAGCACAAAGACTGATAGCCTTAGCAAACCGGTTTCTCAACAGGTCACTGGTCTCTGCCAGACTCTGCCTGAGGCTTCTTGGCCACATGGCTTCGACAGTACATGTGACCCCCAATGCCAGGCTCCATATGAGGCCTGCACAGTAGTGCCTTCGGACTCGGTGGTCCCAGGCCACAGGCAGCCTCAGGGACACAGGATAAGGGTGTCCAGACAATTTCTGAACTCCCTCAGCTGGTGGTTACACCCACCCAGTCTACTAAAAGGGGTGCCCTTTCAAATTCCTGGGTACACAGTGGTACTGACCACAGACGCCTCCCTGCAGGGCTGGGGAGCTCATTGTCTGAACAAGTGCACCCAGGGCCTGTGGTCTCCTTGGGAGGCTGCACAGCTGATCAATCTCCTAGAACTCAGAGCTATTCGATTAGCACTCAAAGCTTTCTCTCCTACTATGGCTCATCAATCTGTTCTGGTTCAGACAGACAACCAAGTAGCCATGTTTTATGTGAACAAACAGGGCGGGACTGGGTCCAAACTCCTCTGTCGGGAGGCTCAGGACCTCTGTTCATTTGCCCTCAAGCACAACATGCTCCTCAAGACTGTGTACCTTCCAGGCCAGGACAACTACCTGGCCGACAGGTTGAGCAGGATTCTGCAGCCCCACGAGTGGCAGCTGCATCCTTTAGTAGTTCAGAAGATCTTCCTAAAATGGGGTCTCCCTTTGATAGATCTCTTTGCCAGCCCACTGAACAAGCAACTGCCAAAGTTCTGCTCCAGGCAACCGCATCCTCTGAGAATGGCAGCGGATGCTTTTCTGATTCCCTGGTCTCAGGGCCTCCTGTATGCGTTTCCTCCCACGCCCTTTGTGGCCCGAACTCTCTTCAAGATTCTTCAGGACAAGGCCTCGGTCCTGCTGGTGGCTCCCAGGTGGCTGAGACAGCCTTGGTTTCCACTTCTGCTTCAACTGGCGGTGGATCCTCCACTGCCTCTGGGGTTGCAACCCGACCTTCTCTCACAGGAGCAGGGTTCCCTTCTGCACCCCAATCTCAAAGCTCTCAATTTGATGGCCTGGAGGCTGCAAGGGTAGTTTTGGCTCCCTGGGGCCTACCTCAGGAAGTTGAGGAGGTTGTCCTAGCCTCTAGGAAACAGTCCACTAGGAAAACACATGCTCTCAAATGGAAAAGGTTTTCTGTGTGGTGTCAGCTACGTACAGAGGATCCTTTCTCCTGTACTGTGCCAGTAGTGCTTCAGTACTTACTGCACTTGTCCAATCAGGGACTTAAGTCCAATTCTGTTCGGGTCCACCTCTCAGCTCTAGCAGCTCACCACTCACTGGTGGAAGGACATTCTCTATCGGTTCACACCTTGGTGTCCCGCTTTCTCAGGGGTTTGCTTTTGCTCAAGCCTCCAATCCGTTGTCCTGCTCCTGAGTGGGAGCTGAATGTGGTCTTGCAGCAGCTGACTCGCCCACCCTTTGAGCCGATGGCTACTTGCCCTCTACGCTTCCTGTCCTGGAAGACACTCTTCTTGGTGGCCCTTACCTCGGCTGGGCGAGTGAGTGAGCTTCAGGCCCTGATCTGTGATAGGCCTTACACTCGCTTCTATAGGAACAGAGTAGTCCTTAGGACTCATCCAAAGTTCTTCTCCAAAGTTGTCTCCTCCTTCCACCTTAACCAAGAGGTGGTTCTTCCAACATTCTTCCCTAGGCCTCATGCAAGCCAGGCTGAAGCAGTTCTGCATACCCTGGACTGTAGGAGGGCCTTGTCAGGGGCATAGAAGGGCTACTCAGCTCTTCGTATCTTTCGACCCTAATAAGTTGGGGTTGGCTGTGTCCAAGCATACCTTGTCCATCTGGGTTGCTGACTGTATCACCTGGGCTTATAGGGCGGCTGACCTTCCTGTGCAGGGTCGGGTCACGGCCCACCGTGTCAGGGCAATGGCTGCCTCAGTGGCTCATCTCCGCTCTGTGCCCTTGGTAGACATCTGCAGGGCTGCAACTTCGTCTTCAAGCCAGACTTTTGCGGCCCATTACTCTCTGGAGAGGGAGTCCCGTAGGGACAGTGCTTTTGGCCAAGCAGTACTCCGGAATCTCTTTGAGGTTTAGGCAACTCCTGCCCTCTGTTGGGCTACCGGTGGATGTTGTGTCAGTGAAAAGCCTTTCTTTGCAGCTGGGACTAGAGGGAGTCCTCTTGTTCAGCCTGGGTTCCTTGGTAGCCCAGAGCTAGGGAGTCACCCATATGTGAGGACTGACTTCCTGCTTGGTCCTGGAGAAAGAGTAGTTACTCACCTGTAACAGGTGTTCTCCAGGAGCAGCAGGAATCAGTCCTCACAACCCTCCTTCCTCCCCTTGGAGTTGCAGTTGTACATAGTGTAATGGGGAAGATCTGTCCCTTGCTATGCAGTCAGAGGAAACTGAGGAAAGTACATCAGATTCTGACAGCCAAGCAAAGCACATGGCTGCAGGTTGCCAGGGGAGATATAAACAAACCCAGCCACGAGTGCAGCAGCCCCACCCAAGTTGCAAACAATCCCCGTGTCCTGAGTGTAATAGGAATCACCTGGGTGGGGGAGGAACGAAGCTAAGCCCTAAGGAAGATAAAAAGCACTCATTAGAAAGCAGTGAGAGTTCTGGAAGGAGAATGAGCTCCAGAAGGAGGACGAGTTCTGGAAGGAGAACTGGATCTGGATTTGGATCTGAGAGGAGTTCTGGTGGAGCAGCTGTGAGCTCCAGCAGCAGAGCTAGAACGGGAACAAACTTTGGAACAGACAGAGGAACAAGGAGAGCAGTTAGAAGGACTGATAGCAGAGAGACCGAGAGTGATTTAAGCAGTCCTGAGAACCGGCCAGGCAATGCTTCAGCTGAAAAGGTACAGAGAACTCAAACCCAAAGACTACAGGAAAGCTACTCTCAGTTACAGCCTTGTGTGGAAGGTAACTGGAGAGAAAAGCCATGCAGAAAGTCAGTTTGGGAGTGCCCAGAAGCTTTGGTGAGAGGAAGGTACAAATCTCTGAACTCTGCTGATATTGAAGAAGCACTGCCGAGTAAACCTTACAGGCAAAAGCTAGACAGCGGTCTCTGTAAAAGGAACAGGGAGAAAACAAAGAATACCAGTTTTCTTTGGGATAGTAAAGTTCTCCGGGACTCTCTTAAAGGTAAAGAGAATTGTTTTAAATCCCTTTCTGAATGTGTTCCCATGTATCCAGCGGGGGAAGGGCTGGAGGGATATGCAAGTTGAATCCATAGAGGAATGTATAAATGATGAGCCTATGGATTGTACACTGACTATAGCAGATAATGTAGAATCACTTTGCTGAGTTGGATGTATAAAGCTGTAGGAACAGCATTGAGAAGCAAAGTGAGCACTGCTGCCTTTGAAAAGAAACGTTCATTGACTCCTGTGTTAAAGGACTGTATAGTGAAAGCTGGAAGAAAAAGGAGTTATTTTTCTGCAGTTCCTGATTTACTTTTCTTTGTACCAGAAGCGTGGTTATTTTGTCCTAAGTTCTTTGTGCTTACCAAACCCCGGGACGGGGAAATAAAACCTCATTTTGACCTTACTACTTTTGGTTACATCTATTCCTCTGCTTGGGGAGTGTTTGGGACTTCATTACCCAGAGGGTGTGTACTACTACGCCTGCACAACCCCCACTTCCTGGCTCAGGATATTCACCAGACTGACCCTCTCTGCATGCCCTAGGACCCAGGGTAGGCCACTGGTGACAATAGTTTATTTTTCATTTTTGTGTGCTGTTCTTAGCTATGTCATTTGACTGAGGTAAGATGACACCTTTAGGCGGGAAGGGAACCATGCATGCGTGCCTGCATTCCCAAAGGCTTTCATAGAAAGCTGGGGAAATGCTCCGCTGGGGCTTCATCGGCATCGATGACACCCATATGTGAGGACTGATTCCTGCTGCTCCTGGAGAACACCTGTTACAGGTGAGTAACTACTCTTTTTCTTCCACTGGCAGCCCGGAAAGTCTTCGACCTTGCAGGGGTACTTTTTTCCCCCCATGCCTACCAGTGGCTTTACGAAGAGTGCTTCAAAATTATGTCTTTGACTGACACATGACTGCTGTCTCTGCTGCCTCGGGCCAGACCACGACCCAGCAGCCTGCGGTCTCTGCAAGAGGATGTCCAGGAAGGCCCTCAAGAGCCGCCAGCAGCAGCGCAATAAGTTTTTCCCCAAATCCCCAGTGCCTCCAAATGCCAGGGCCTCATCTGAGGCCCGACCTATCAGGTGGAGCCCTCCTAACCCAAGCCTCGTTGTGGGTCCTCAGAAAGGGGGTCTCCCTCGAGGGAACCCAGGAAGAAGAATAAACCCTCGAAGGCAGCATCCTTGAAAGGTTCCGACAGGCTGGGTGCTCCCCGGTCACGCAGTCCGAGACGTCGGAGAAAGAGCGTCCTGCGAAGGTCCCCCAGAAGGATCAGACTGCGGACCGGCCTCTGTCCCCAGACACTATTCTCATCAAGGATTCCCCTTCGGGGGAGTTGGCAGTGGGCCTGAGTCCCTCGGTGCCCGTGCTGAAGGCTGCAGAGCCTTATGATCTGGAGTCCAGAATGGCTTCCTTTATGGACCAGCAGCGGGCACTGTTGTCCGGTGCGACAGGTTCATTTGCCCCGACCACCAGGCCCTTGATGTCCAAGACGTCCCTGGAGGCCGAGCCGATCCTCATGGTCCTTAGGCCTCAAGTCGATCCTCGGACAAGGTCATGATCCAAGTCCCGCTTGACAGGAACGCGGTCATCTCTGGCAAGTTTACTGGGCACTGGCTGCAAGCCATCGGGGGGTCCCCAAGCCTGCAGAGCAGCCCTCCTACAAGTCCTCGACGGACTGTTCCAAGTGGGAGATGGAAGACGAGGAGTCCCCCGATACCCGTTGCCACCACGATGTCCCATCTGACTCTCCCATCTCGGAGCCTCGATGGCGGTCCCTGCCCGAGGATATAGGGTTTCCTTGATTTTGTCAAGGACATTTATTTATTTATTTTATTTAGTATACATTTGTATACCGCTACTTCCAGCGATCAGCAGCGGTTTTGATTACAGATTGGAAATTGTCAAATCATGACAGGAAATTTTTGAGGTATAAACACATTGATTAGACAGGAAAGCACAGCACACAGAGAACTATTTTACAGGGAACATGGGCTATGGAGGGTTAAGTGGCTTGCCCAAGACCACAAGGAGCACCTGTGGGACTAGAAACCCCAGTCCTTCCGGCCCAAGGTTGCTGTCCTCTAGTGGGATTTGAACCCCCGACCTTCCGGCCCGAAGTACCTTGCCCCAACCACTAGGCCACTCCTCCACTCAAGCCATCGGGGGGACATGTCTAAGGCTCTGGCATTCCCGACCAAGTCGGAGGAGGACCCTCGGGCGGATGAGTTGGAAATCCTCCAATACGAGGCCCCTCAATGGGAATCGCTCACAGTGCCCATCCCTCCCATCCTGGAATGGCTGATGTTCCGAATGTGGGAGACGCCAGCTTCGGTGCTGATGGTGAGCAAGCGGCTCGACTCGATGTATCGAGTCCGCCGGAGCCTGGGCTTCCAAATGTCACAGCTGCCGCATAACTCCATGGTGGTGGAGTCGGCCATGCGTGGGCTGAAAAGCCAGAAGAGACACTCTTAGGTGCCCCCCAGCAGGGAGGCCTGCACCCTGGACGCCCTCGGCAGAAAGTGCTACCAGGGCTCAATGCTCATCGGCCGCATCCAGACCTATCAACTGTACATGGGCATGTACCTGAGAGACCTGGCAAAGGAACTCACCAGGTTCTCGGCTGGTCTTTCCGAGGAACCTTTGCAGAAGTTCAATAACATACAGTCCAAGATGTGATTAATGTGGAAAAACAGACCTCAGTTTTATTTTACTGACCTATTACCAACCCGACACAGGCCATGTTTCTTTACCCTTCATCAGGGGTTGATCCAGGCAAAGGTACTAAAAACATAGAAACATAAACACATATTATAAAATACATAATTAAAATAATAAAAACGTGATAAGAACAGATGACTAAAACATAAATTAAATCATACATAAATATGTCTTATGAATAGCACAAATACCTAAAATATGTAATGAGAAGGGTAAAAATGTATAATACATAAATAACAATAAATAAATAATTAAAATAAAATCAATGATCGATTAACTATATCACATAAACATATATACTAAATGATTAAAAACTAATAAAAAAAAGGATGTGACAAAGAGCACATACAATACAGCAATAAATACCTCTGTGTTGAATAGTGAGGACACATCAACTTGTGACCCTTGTAAAATATTATGCTTGTACAACTAAAAATAATAACCAACATTAAAATTAAAATACTGCATATAGCAAATACATAACATTTTAAGAAACATAAGACATATATATATATATGTGTGTATGTATTTGACCGTTTTTTTTTTTTAAAGAAGAAAAAACCTAAACAAGAACGCAGCAGGAGCGAATGATGGCAAAAGATACAATGTTATAGTAAATACTTATAACCCCAATCGGCAAAAATATTATATATTATGGCTGATAAAGGATGTCACATCTATGTAATTGTGTCATAATGACCATAAAAAAACAATAAATGTATTATGGAGAACTAATATTTATCATGGATAAAATTTTTTAACAAACTATCATCTAAAAAAATTATTATTGTGTATACATGCTAAATTCATAAGAGAGAAAATATATTTCCAAAGGAGAGTTTTGCATCCATATAATTGTGTGGTGATAAACGTAGAACAACCTGATAAGAACGAAAAAATATCTACCCCATCTTTGCTTCTAAAAAATGAATTTTTGTATTTATGAGATGCTATTTGATATGCTATAAATATAAGACTGTACAGACACCGGCAATATGCTAGGTTATAAATATTTCTAGAACTATGTGTCTGACTTTGTGACAAAGAAAGACTGGTGAAAAATGTATTCAAGGGGACGGTGACAATAAAAGAGCCTTTCGATTCCACACGGATACTGAATCTACCCTAAGATTTCTCTTCATATAAACATAACTTTAAGTGTAACCTAAAGGGAGATGGAACATGTGAATCAACATATCTTGTGAGGAAACGAATGGATCTATGAGTATACATCACAAGTAAAAAAACTAAACTCCGATGTATACATAAATAATGAATTTTCCCGCGTGTACATAGTACAGAAACCATTTTAGATGAAATAAAAATACACTCCTACTTATGGACACGGCGCATTCCGTGTAGTGCTCATCTGGATCACATTCTGAAAAATGCTGGCCCATGCGCATACTTGAGCGGAGAGCCTGAGAGTGGGAACAGGTGGGGGTGGGTCTGGGGGCGGAGCCAGGAAACCAAAAACTAACAAAAGAGGGGAGGAGATGGATTGCATCCACGGACCTGCCATCGGCAAAGGGAATTAGCATTTTGAAACCTATGAACTATAGTAAACAAAGAGAGGACAATATAATTTTGTAGTGCAGGTGGAAACCAAGGAATAAAGGAATAGATATAAGCCAACTAGACAGCTCATAAAAAGGAGTGAAATGCAGAAAAAGAAACATAGCAGGAGCAAATCTGGTGAATTTGATAACGTCCGCTTCTCTTTTCTCTACACAAAAAGAATTAGGTAAACCACATAGAGATAAAAGAGATAGGGAAATCAAGGTCATGGTAATAATAAAGAGTATTTTTTCAATATGGATCAACTTTGGAAAGGGGGTGGTCGAGAGAGCTCACGCACCCGTCCACGACAAAAGAGACCCGACAGAGATCAAGAACAAGATCAAGAATCAGTATATGGTCAGGACCATTATTACAGAGGGCGAGGGCGAGGAAGGGGCCAATGGAAGTTAGAACGTTCGGAAGAGAGGAGATACTAGGTGGGCAATCAACAAATGAGGTTCTGAATAATGTTATTAACATTTCAAATTATTCTTTGACACCGGATGAGGAATCTATTCTTAGTAAAAGGTTATCATTTGTCCCCAAGAATAAGGTTGATTCCTTTGAGATTCATATTAATTTATATAAATTTTTTAGGAAATTAAGGATTCAACAATTTTTTGCTAATCAGGACAATACTTCTAGTGATATTTCCATCATCAGTAAAAAATCCACTTGGATTCTTCCGGAAAAAACAGACTCTGTTATAGAAGCCTTTGAACAGGTAGAAGCTGTCATGAAAGATACTTTGTCTTCTTATCATAATATTACCCAAGGAGAAAGAAAAGCCATCTCATCATTACAGAGGAATAGTCAAATTATAATTAAACCCGCTGATAAGGGGGGCGCTGTTGTTGTTTTAGATAAGGAATATTATATACAAGAGGTTAATAGACGGTTAAACGATTGAGCTTTCTATCAAATATTAAATGAAGATCCTACCTCTGATATCAAAAGAAGTATTGACAATTTGGTTATCACTGCTTTTGAAATTGGTTATATTACAAGAAAAGAGAAGGATTTTCTTATTGTAGATGCGCCTGTCATTCCTACAATTTACATCATCCCAAAGATCCATAAGTCTCTTGAAAGTCCTCCTGGACGCCCTATTGTTTCATCCATTGATTCGGTTTTAGAACCTGCTTCGAAGTTTTTAGATTTATTATTGCGACCCTTTATTAATGAGATGTGGTCATATGTGCGGGATTCAGCACATGTTATAGAGATTTTATCTTCTTTTAAACCATATGTAGTGGACATTATTTTGGTTACATTGGATGTAGAGTCCCTATATACTAATGTACCACAAAAAGAAGCCTTAGACATTATCGGACAGTGTCTTCTGAAACGGACAGCGCATAGACGTATTCCTACATCGTTTCTTTTATCTTTGGCACAAATAGCACTGTTTGAAAACTTTTTTTGTTTTAGAAATTTGTTTTATAAACAAATAAAAGGGGTAGCTATGGGGTCAGCTATGGCTCCTGACATAGCTAACCTCTTTATGTTTTAAAAAGCACCCATTTAGTGATAATGTCGCTCTTTGGATTTGTTACATTGATGATGATATGATTCTTTGGAAGGGTACAGTAGAAGTACTTTCCAAATTTAATGTATGGATTAATCAATTAGATACGAATTTACGGTTTCAGATTACGTATGACCTTAACCAGATTTCTTTAGGAAAGAGGAAAATGGTTTCTCTACTACACTTCACAGAAAGCCGACTGATAGGAATCAACTTTTACACTATGACAGTTTTCACAACCCATCATTGAAGAAGAATCTTCCAGAGGGCCAATTTTTGAGGGTGAGGAGAGCTTGTACTAATACACATGATTTTGAAATAGAGGCAAAGGACATGAAAAAGTGGTTTTTAACCAGAAAGTACCCTGCACATCATATAGAACAAACGTATAGAAGAGCAAGGGACTCTTCACGTGAATCACTTCTGAAACCTAGAATAAAAAAAGAGGGCATGGGGTGGTATGTCCTCTTTTGTATTCTCAGTTTTCTTGTAAGATCACTAAGATACTGAAGAATGAGTGGCACTTAATTCAAACTTTGCCAGCCTTTCAAGATACGAGGCTGACGATTGCGCATAAGCGTAATGTAAATTTGCGCAATTTACTAGTGCCCTCAGCTCTCACAGAAAGGAGGTATTTATCCAAGTATAGACAATTTCAGTGTGGGAAATGTTCTATATGCCTGAATGTACTACCAGTTAGAGATACGTTCATTCATCCTATGACGAATAAAAAGTTTCATATTAACGATTTTTCCAATTATGATACTCATAATGTTATTTATGTTATACAATGTCCGTGTAAAAAACTGTATGTTGGAAAAACTACCCGTAACATTAGAATTAGAATTATGGCGCATAAGAGCTGCATTAAAAGGAGTTTGGTGGATAAGCCCCTTGTTGCGCATTGGCAATATTATCAGCATAAGATTACGGATTTGAAATTTTTTGTTATCAAAAAAGTGAAGACCAATTGGAGAGGTGGGGACATCAATAAAACTATTTTGAGGCTTGAGCAGAGGTTTATATTTTTATTAGATTCACTCATTCCAAATGGCCTCAACTTAGATAAAGATTTTTCCGTTTTTCTGTAACGTTTTTAAGTGGGTTTCTGTACAGGATTATTAATCATATATATGGTCTTGCCCAATTTTTGTGGTATTTATTTAAGTTTTTTTTATAAGTTTAGAGTTGTTTTAGAGTACTTTGGTCATATATTACCATATCCTTTTATATTAGTTGGTTCATAGTTCCATTTTACAAGATCTCCTGATGTTGATAGTTAATTACAGTTGGTTTGAAATGGCTGATGGTCGCCTGATATATTATTCCTTTGAGAAACGTCCCCCCCCCAGATGGTTGACTCTGTGGTTTAGCTGGATATTGATGGGTTTTAGGTCTGTCATGGACGGTATGGTTTCAATTTTTTTATATATTCTTTTATATACCTTTTGTATAATTAATTATTATATTTAGTATTGCATTTATCTTCTCTTACGACCGTCCAGTTGTTTGTTTTTAAAAAATTGCAATATGTATTTTAAAATTGCATTTCACTCCTTTTTATGGACTGTCTAGTTGGCTTATATCTATTCCTTTATTCCTTCGTTTCCACCTGCACTACAAAATTATATTGTCCTCTCTTTGTTTACTATAGTTCATAGGTTTCAATATGCTAATTCCCTTTGCCGATGGCGGGTCCGTGGATGCAATCCATCTCCTCCCCGCTTTTGTTAGTTTTTAGTTTCCTGGCTCCGCCCCCGAACCCACCCCCACCTGTTCCCGCTCTCAGGCTCTCCGCTCAAGTATGCGCATGGGCCGGCGTTTTTCAGAATGTGATCCAGAATGTATTTTTATTTCATCTAAAATGGTTTCTGTACTATGTACACGCGGGAAAATTCATTATTCATGTATACATGGGAGTTTAGTTTTTTACTTGTGATGTATACTCATAGATCCATTCGTTTCCTCACAAGATATGTTGATTCACATGTTCCATCTCCCTTTAGGTTACACTTAAAGTTATGTTTCTCCAGGACCAAGCAGGAAGTCATTCCTCACATATGGGTGACATCGACATCGATGGAGCCCCTGTGGAGCATTTCCCCAGCTTTCTATGAAAGCCTTTGGGAATACTGCACACATGCACGGTCCCCTTCCCGCCTAAAGGTGCCATCTTGCTCAGTCTCTCTTTTTCCATGGAGCCCATCGGACGTGTGTCCTAGTTCCCCCGGAAAATAGTAAGATTTTTTCGTCAATTCCTTGTGATTTCTTCGCGGTTTTTTCTCCGGTTCGACGCCGGTTCCCCTTCTCGCCGGATTTGGTACACCGGTATCGAGCCCGATCTTATTTTTTCGGTTTTTGTCCTTCGTGGCTGGCATTCGCGCCCCTTTTTTCCTTTTCCCTGGAAGACCGGTCCTTTGACCTCACGGGGACTCTATTTTCCCCGATGGCTTCCAGTGGTTTTAAGAAGTGTGATCGGTGTAAGAAACTAATGTCTCTCACCGACACACACGACTGCTGCCTTTGGTGCCTTGGTCCTGATCATGATCCTAAGATCTGTGGACCGTGTGGAAAAATGTCCACTAAGGCACTTCGAAGTCGTCAGCACCAAAAGGAAAGGCTTTTCTCCGATTCAGCCTCCGGTCGGGCCCGGACCTTATCTGAGGCCTCAATGTCTCGGGAGTCTGACCCCGAGCATCGTCGTGGTTCCTCGGAGAGGGGGTCCCCCGAGCGGGAGCGAAAGAGGAAGAAGCGGCTCGCGAGGGCGGCATCGGAGGAGGTCCCTGGCTCCTCGAGGGCTAGGTCTCGGACCCCCGACCGCCGTCCCGGGCCCGTGGAACAGGAGAAGCCGTCAAAAGTACCTCGAGTGGAGCTGGAGTCTTCTGGACACGTAAGTCCTGTTGTCCTCGAGGACTCTCCTCCCAGGGAGCCGACATCGGGCCCGGCGCTGCCGGGGCCCGAGTCGGTAGCTGCTGAGTCTCCTGAGCTGGGTCTCAGGCTGACAGCCTTGGAGTGCAGACTGTCTGCCTTCATGGATCAGCAGCAGGTGCTGATGGCCAGCCTCGCTGGCGCATCTGCCCCGACCACCGGGACATCGACTTCGAAGTCGACCCCGGAGACAGAGCCGATACTCGAGACCATGAAGGCTCGAGGTCGTCCTCGGTTGCGGTCACCCTCGACCACCCAGTCAGGACCGAGGGCTCCGGTGCCTTAGGCCCCGCGCGGTTGGAGCCCGACTCCTCTTCGGACGAGTCCACCTGGGAGACGGAGGTTGAGGAGTCCCCCGATACCTTCAAGACTCGGTGCGTCCCGTCGGAGTCACCGCAGTCTGAGCCCCGGAGTAGGTCCCCTCCAGAGGATACCCGGTTCTCGGAGTTTGTGCGGGATATGGCCACTACTTTGGCGATCCCGGCAGATCCCGAGGAGGAGCCGAAGAGCCGAAGAGCTCGAGGCCCTCCAGTATGACTCTCCTCCGAAGGAGGCCTTTACTGTGCCGGTTCCTCTGATGCTGGAACGGCTCCTCTTCCGGATGTGGGAGGCACCGGCCTCGGCGCCGGTTCTGAGCAAACGGGTTGATTCCATTTATCGACTCCGTAAGAGCCCTGGGTTTCAAAAGGCGCAGCTGCTGCACCATTCCATGGTGGTGGAATCGGCCATGCATCGTCTGAAAAGTCAGAAGATGCACTCCGCGGTGCCCCCTGGCAGGGAGGCCTGGAACCTGGATGCGTTTGGTAGAAAGTGCTTCCAGGGCTCGATGCTTGCTTGCCGTGTCCAGTCTTACCAGCTGTACATGGGCATGTACTTGCGGGACCTGGCAAAGGAGCTCGCCGGGTTCTCTGCTGTTCTCTCCAGGGAACATTTGCAGAGGTTCAAGTCCTTGTCTTCGGGGATCCAGGAATGCTCTAAGTTCATGTCCCGAGCGGCCTATGATGGCTTTGAGGCCTCGGCCCGTGTTGCGGCTGCCGGCATCGCGGCTCAACGCCAGGCATGGCTGCAGTCATCGGACCTCGAGGCATGGGTTCAGGACAAGTTGGTCGATGTCCCTTGCTGAGGTGAGAACCTTTTTGGCAAGCCCATGGCCGAGAAGGCTGCTGAGCTCGAGACCGAGCACCTCACGAGGACAAGGCTGTCTTGAAAGACTTCTGCCCCTTCACACAAGAAGAAGGGCTCGGGTAAAAAGTCCTTTTACCCGAGGAAGGCGACTACGTACAAACAGTTCCCACCTTACCAGGCCTCCCCCGCTCCCCCACAGGATCAGCAGGCCAAGGGGCAGGGACATGGGCCCCGTAGGCAGAAGGCTCCCACTCAGCAGGGTGGGGGGTTTTGACTCCCAAAGCATAGCCTCTCCGTATCTGCTGTCCCATCCCTGCACAGGAGGTTGCCTAGCCCTGTTTGCCCACTGGTGGCCACCCATTACAGGGGACAACTGGGTCTTAAGCATAGTCCACAAGGGCTACCTGCTTCATTTTCATCAGTTGCCTCCTCCCTATTTTCCAGGAGAGCCTCCAAGGCATCCTCTCCATACAGCCCTCCTCTCCATACAGCCCTCCTCCTGCAGGAGCTCCAGGGTCGAGACCAGGCGTTGGAGCCTGTGCCTCCCCACCTACAAGGTCACGGTTTCTACTCCAGGTACTTCGTAGTACCAAAGAGAACAGGGGATCTCAGGCCTATTCTCGACCTCAGAAATCTCAACAAGTTCTTCCAGAAGGAAATGTTCAAGATGCTTATTCTTGGAACACGTCTGCCCTACCTCCAGCAGGGAGATTGGCTATGCTCTTTAGATCTAAAGGATGTGTACACTCACATCCTCATTCATCCAGACCACAGAAAGTACCTCAGGTTCGTTGTTGGAGGAAACCATTATCAGTACAGAGTGCTGCCATTTGGCCTCACCTCTGCCCCCAGGGTCTTTACCAAATGCCTGGCAGTGGTGGCGGCCTACTTGAGGAATCAGGGTATCTTTGTCTTCCCCTATCTGGACGACTGGCTCATCAGGGGTCAGACGCACCAGGAGGCCAGGCAAGCCACCCTACGAACGATTTCTCTACTCCAGCATCTGGGGTTTGTCATAAACTTCGCAAAGTCCACTTTGCTCCCCTCCCAAAACTTGGAGTTCATAGGGGCAAGGCTAGACTCTCTGCAGGCAAAAGCTTTCTTGCCAGAGGACAGAGTCCAAAGACTGATGACCTTGGCAAACCAGTTTCTCAGCAGGTCATTAGTCTCCACCAGGCTCTGCCTGAGGCTTCTCGGCCACATGGCTTCGACAGTACATGTGACTCCCAATGCCAGGCTTCATATGAAGCCTGCGCAATGGTGTCTCAGGAGTCAGTGGTCGCAGGCCACAGGGAGC
The DNA here is from genome assembly GCA_033557465.1 of Ichthyophis bannanicus. Taxonomy (NCBI): domain Eukaryota; kingdom Metazoa; phylum Chordata; class Amphibia; order Gymnophiona; family Ichthyophiidae; genus Ichthyophis; species Ichthyophis bannanicus. Next base: position 127,932,575 of record CM066033.1, read on the forward strand.
CTCAGCGACAGAGTAAGGGTGTCCAGACCATTCCTGCACTCCCTACGTTGGTGGCTGCATCCCCAGAACTTACTGAAAGGGATGCCTTTTCATCCACCTGGGTCCATAGTGGTATTGACCACCGATGCCTCCCTCCAGTGCTGGGGTGCACACTGTCTGGGCAAGTGCACCCAGGGCCTGTGGTCTCCCTGGGAGGTCCAGCAGCAGATCAATCTACTGGAACTTCGGGTTATTCGCTTAGCCCTCAAGACTTTTTCTCTCAAACCCTGGCTCACCAGTCTGTGTTAGTGCAAACAGACAATCAGGTAGCCATGTTTTATGTGAACAAACAGGGAGGCACTGGGTCCAGGCTCCTTTGTCAGGAGGCGCAGGACCTTTGTTTGCGCTCAGGCACAACATGTTGCTCAAGGCGGTTTATCTCCCTGGCCAGGAAAATTACCTAGCAGACAGGTTGAACAGAATTCTGCAGCCCCACGAGTGGCAGCTCCATCCCTTGGTAGTTCAGAAGATCTTCCTGAGATGGGGACTTCCATCCATAGATCTCTTTGCCAGTCTCCTGAACAGACAGCTGCCCAGGTTCTGCTCCAGGCAACCGCATCCTCTGAGACTAGCAGCAGATGCTTTTCTGATTTCCTTGTCCCAAGGCCTCCTATATGTGTTTCCTCCCACGCCTCTGGTGGCACGAACCCTGTTCAAGGTTCTAAAGGACCAGGCCTCGGTCCTTCTGGTAGCCCCCAGGTGGCCGGGACAACCTTGGTTCCCACTTCTTCAGCTAGCAGTGGACACTCCACTACCTCTAGGGTTGCAGCCCGACCTTCTTTCTCAAGACCAGGGGTCTCTTCTGCACCCCAATCTCAAATCTCTCAATTTGATGGCCTGGAAGCTGCAAGGGTAGTTTTGGCTCCTTGGGGCCTACCTCCTGAAGTTGAAGAGGTCCTCCTGGCCTCTAGGAAGCAGTCCACTAGAAAAACCTATGCCCTGAAGTGGAAGAGGTTTTCTGTGTGGTGTCGGCTGCGTACAGAGGATGCTTTCTCCTGTGCTGTACCAGTGGTGCTTCAGTACCTGCTGCACTTATCCAATCAGGGCCTTAAGTCCAATTCTGTTCGGGTCCACCTCTCAGCTCTAGCAGCTCACCACTCACTGGTGGAAGGACACTCTCTATCAGTTCACCCCTTAGTGTCCCGGTTTCTCAGGGGTTTGCTCTTGCTCAAACCTCCTGTCCGTCCTCCAGCCCCTGAGTGGGAGTTGAATGTGGTCTTGCAGCAACTGACTCGCCCACCTTTTGAGCCGATGGCTACTTGTCCTCTCCACTTCCATTCCTGGAAGACACTCTTTCTAGTAGCCTTAACCTCGGACAGACGGGTGAGTGAGCTTCAGGCCCTAGTCTGTGACAGGCCTTTCACCCGCTTCTGTAGGAATAGGGTAGTCCTTAGGACTCATCCAAAGTTCCTCCCTAAAGTTGTCTCCTCTTTCCACCTCAACCAGGAGGTGGTTCTTCTAACATTCTTCCCTAGGCCTCATGCAAGCCAGGCTGAAGCGGTCCTGCATACCCTGGACTGTAGGAGGGCCCTTATCCTTCTACCTTGACCGTACGCAAGGACATAGAAGGGCTACTCAGCTCTTCATCTCTTTTGACCCTAATAATTTGGGGTTAGCTGTGTCCAAGCGTACCTTGTCCATATGGGTGGCTGGCTGTATCACCTGAGCTTTCAGGGCGGCTGACCTTCCCTTGCAGCGTCGGGTCACGGCCCATCGTGTCAGGGCAATGGCTGCCTCAGTAGCTCATCTTCGCTTTGTACCGTTGGCATACATCTGCAGGGCTGCAACTTGGTCCTCAAGCCAGACTTTTGCAGCTCATTCCTGCCTGGAGAGGGAGTCCCGTAGGGACAGTGCTTTTGGCCAGGCAGTACTCCGGAATCTCTTTGAGGTTTAGGCAACTCCTGCCCTCCAGCCCTCCGTTGGGCTACCGGTGGAGGTTCTTTCAGTGAAAAGCATTTCTTTGATGCTGGGACTAGAGGGAGTTCTCTTGTTCAGCCTGGGTTCCTTGGTAGCCCAGAGCTTGGGAGTCACCCATATGTGAGGACTGACTTCCTGCTTGGTCCTGGAGAAAGAGTAGTTACTCACCTGTAACAGGTGTTCTCCAGGAGCAGCAGGAATCAGTCCTCACAACCCTCCCTCCTCCCTTGGGAGATGCAGTTGTACATAGTTTATTTTACATTTTTGTGTGCTGTTTTTTAGCTATGTCATTTGACTGAGCAAGATGGCACCTTTAGGCGGGAAGGGGATCGCGCATGCGTGCAGTATTCCCAAAGGCTTTCATAGAAAGCTGGGGAAATGCTCCGCAGGGGCTCCATCGACGTCGATGTCTCCCATATGTGAGGACTGATTCCTGCTGCTCCTGGAGAACACCTGTTACAGGTGAGTAACTACTCTTTATATGAAGAGAAATCTTAGGGTAGATTCAGTATCTGTGTGGAATCGAAAGGCTCTTTTATTGTCACCGTCCCCTTGAATACATTTTTCACCAGTCTTTCTTTGTCACAAAGTCAGACATATAGTTCTAGAAATATTTATAACCTAGCATATTGCCGGTGTCTGTACAGTCTTATATTTATAGCATATCAAATAACATCTCATAAATACAAAAATTCATTTTTTAGAAGCAAAGATGGGGTAGATATTTTTTTGTTCTTATCAGGTTGTTCTACGTTTATCACCACACAATTATATGGATGCAAAACTCTCTTTTGGAAATATATTTTATCTCTTATGAATTTAGCATGTATACACAATAATAATTTTTTTAGATGATAGTTTGTTAAAAAATTTTATCCATGATAAATATTAGTTCTCCATAATACATTTATTGTTTTTTTATGGTCATTATAACACAATTACATAGATGTGACATCCTTTATCAGCCATAATATATAATATTTTTGCTGATTGGGGTTATAAGTATTTCTCCAGGACCAAGCAGGAAGTCAGTCCTCACATATGGGTGACGTCGGCGCCGACGGAGCCCTCGCGGAGCAATTTTCCCCAGCTTTCAAAGAAAGCCTTTGGGAATTGCAGCGCGCATGCGCGGTCCCCTTCCCGCCCAAAGGTGCCATCTTGGCCAGTCTTCTTTTTTCCGCGGAGCCCTACAGACGCTGTCTACAAGTCACCGCTGAAAAGTTGATTTTCTTTCTTTATTTTAGTATTTTTTTCAGTTCGACGCCGGTCCCTTTTCCGTCCGGCCTCGCAACGCCGGTTGCGAGGCCTCCCCTTCTTTTCGGTTTTTCTGTCCTTCGTGACAAATTCGCGCTTTTTTCACTTTTCCCTGGCGGCACGAACGTTTGATCTCGCAGGGGCCCTTTTTCCCCCGATGGCCGCCAGTGGTTTTAAAAAGTGTGTTAAGTGTAAGAAACTTATGTCTCTTACTGACACACATGATTGCTGCCTCCGTTGCCTGGGCCCAGATCATGAAGAAATGATCTGTGGAGCCTGTGGCAAGATGTCCGCGAAATCTTTGCGGAGTCGGCAGCATCAGCGGGAGAGAATCTTCTCTGACCCCAGCCGTACCCGGACCTCGTCAGACGCTTCGGTGTCCAGGGAATCTGGCTCTGAACACCGTTGGAGCTCCTCTGGGAGGGGGTCTCCTACCCGGGAGCATCATCGGAGGAAGAAACCCGCGAGGACGGCGTCGGTGGACGCTCCTGGCTCCGCGAGGGCCAGGTCGCATAGCCCCGATAGCCGTCCCGGGTCTTTGGAGCTGGAGCGGCCGTCCAAACAGCCTCGTCTGGAGATGGACTCGTCTGCTCACGTAAGTCCTGTTGTCCTCGTGGACTCGCCTCCGAGGGGTCCGACGTCGGGCCCGATGCCGTCGGGGCCCGAGTCGGGGGCTGCTGGGTCTCCTGAGTTCGGACTCAGGTTGACGGCCTTGGAGAGCAGCCTGGCTGCCTTCATGGACCAGCAGCGGGCATTGATCGCTGGCCTCGCTGGCGCTTCTGCCCTGACCGCCGGGACGTCGACATCTAAGTCGACCCCGGAGACCGAGCCGATCCTCGAGTCCATGAGGGCTCGAGTCGATCCTCGGTCGAGGTCCCCTTCGGCCTCCCGTTTCGGGCCGAGGTCGTCGACGCCGACTCCCTCGGCGTCGGTGCGGACGGCGTCTGTGCCCGCCCGGCCAGAGCCGCTCGACTCCTCCTCCGAGGAGTCCGCCTGGGAATCCGAGGTGGAAGAGTCACCTGATTCTTTTCGGACTCGGTGTATCCCTTCGGACTCCCCCGAGTCCGAACCTCGGAGACAGTCCCCCCTGGAGGATGCACGGTTCTCGGACTTCGTGAGGGATATGGCCAAGGCCTTGGCCTTCCCTGCGGATCCCGAGGAGGAGCCTCGAGCCGAAGAGCTCGATGCCCTCCAGTATGACTCTCCTGCAAAGGAGCATTTTACTGTACCGGTTCCTCCGATGCTGGAACGACTTCTCTTCCGCATGTGGGAGAGCCCGGCGTCGTCGCCGGTATTAAGCAAGCGGGTCGATGCCATATATCGAGTCCGCAAGAGCCCTGGCTTCCAAAAAGCACAGCTGCCGCACCATTCCATGGTGGTGGAATCGGCCATGCATAGGCTCAAGAGCCAGAAGATGCACTCCTCGGTGCCTCCCGGCAGGGAAGCCCGCAGCCTGGATGGCATCGGTAAGAAGTGTTTCCAGGGCTCTATGCTTGCTTGTCGGGTCCAGACTTACCAGCTCTACATGGGCATGTATCTCAGGGACCTGGCTAAAGAAATAGCCGGATTCTCTGCTGGTCTCTCCGAGGAACCTTTGCGGAGGTTCCTGGCCTTGTCCACCGGTATTCGGGAGTGCTCAAAGTTTATCTCTCGAGCAGCCTATGATGGTTTTGAGGCATCGGCTCGGGTAGCCGCAGCCGGCATCGGGGCCCGCCGACAGGCTTGGCTTCAGTCATCCGACCTCGAGCCCTGGGTGCAGGACAAGTTGGTCGATGTCCCCTGCAGAGGTGAAAACCTCTTTGGCAAGCCTATGGATGAGAAGGCTGCACAACTCGAGACAGAGACTCTCACCAGGACTCGGCTCTCCAGGAAAACCTCTGCCCCTTCCCAGAAGAAGGGCTCGGGGAAAAAGCCCTTTTACCCGAGGAAGGCGGCTGCCTATAAACACTACCCTCATTATCAGGCCTCCGCAGCTCCCCAACAGGGTCAGCAGGCCAAGGGACGGGGTAACGGGTCCCGTAGGCAGCAAGCCCCCAAGCCTGCGCCACCGGCCCCTGCTCCGCAGGGTGGGGGTTTTTGACTCTTTCAGCATAGCCTCTCCCCCTCCGCTGGTGTCTCTCAGCACGGGAGGCCGGCTGGTCCACTTTGCCCACAGGTGGTCCAACATCACGTCACAGATACCTGGGTGCTCCACATAGTCCGAGAGGGCTATCTTCTACACTTCCACCAGGTACCTCCCCCCTACTTTCCAGGGGAGCCTCTGCGACCCCCTCTTCACCGGGACTTACTCCTTCGAGAGTTGGCAAGTCTTCTTCAGGAACAGGCGGTGGAACCAGTGCCCCACCACCTGAGAGGTCAAGGCTTCTATTCCAGGTACTTCCTGATACCAAAGCGTACTGGAGGCCTCAGACCCATCCTGGACTTGTGGAACCTCAACAAGTTCCTGGAAAGGGAAAAGTTCAAGATGCTTACCCTTGGAATCCTGCTGCCCTACCTCCGGCAGGGAGATTGGCTATGCTCCTTGGATCTAAAGGATGCCTACGCTCACATCCTCATCCACCCAAGCCACCGACAATACCTAAGGTTTGTGGTGGCAGGCAATCATTACCAGTACAGAGTACTGCCCTTTGGCCTATCCTCCGCACCACGAGTCTTCACAAAATGTCTCGCAGTGGTGGCGGCTTATCTCCGGCTTCAAGGCCTCTTTGTCTTCCCTTACCTAGACGACTGGCTCATCAGAGCACCGTCCTCCACGGAGGCCACTCACGCCACGCAACGTACTGTGACTCTGCTCCAGTACCTGGGCTTTGTCATAAACTTCGAAAAGTCCACTTTGCTCCCCTCTCAGGATCTCGAGTTCATCGGCGCCAGGTTAAACACGCTTCAAGCGCGAGCCTTTCTGCCGCTCGACAGGGCACAACGGCTCATGGCTCTAGCCAGCCGCTTCCGCAGCCATTTCCGGGTCTCGGCCAGGCACTTTCTGAAACTGCTCGGCCATATGGCTTCCACGGTCCACGTGACCCCCAATGCCCGCCTGAATATGCGGCCTGCTCAATGGTGCCTTCGCTCACAATGGCGTCAGGCCTCGGGGAGACTGGCGGACTCAGTACGAATCTCCAGCCCGCTGGTCTCTTCTCTACGGTGGTGGCTTTATCTGCCCAACCTAGTGCTCGGAATGCCCTTTCAGTCTCCTCCGCCTGTTCAGGTACTGACGACCGACGCTTCTCTGCTGGGTTGGGGAGCACATTGCCAAGGGACATGTACTCAGGGTCTCTGGACCCCGTGGGAATCTGCCCAGCAGATCAACTTCCTGGAGCTCAGAGCGATCCGCCTGGCTCTCCGGGCCTTCTCCCACCTTACCACTCGCCAGTCCGTCCTCGTCCAGACGGACAATCAAGTGGCCATGTTCTACGTGAACAAACAGGGGGGCACGGGCTCCTTCCTTCTCTGTCGGGAAGCACAAAAGCTCTGCGCTTGGGCCGTCAGCCGGGGAATCCTCCTCAAAGCTGTCTATCTCCCAGGTCAAGAAAACTACCTGGCAGACAAACTGAGCAGAATCCTCCAACCACACGAGTGGAGATTGGACCCGTTGGTGGTTCAAAGGATCTTTCTCCAGTGGGGCCTCCCCACGCTGGATCTCTTTGCCAGTCCTCTGAATTGGCAACTTCCTCGGTTCTGCTCTCGGGAACCGCATCCCCTCCGAGTAGCGGCGGATGCTTTTCTGCTCTCATGGTCCACGGGCCTTCTGTATGCCTTTCCTCCCATGCCGCTGGTGTCTCGAACACTTTTCAAGGTTCTCCAGGACAAGGCTTCGATGATCCTGATAGCTCCCCGGTGGCCCAGGCAACCGTGGTTCCCGCTTCTGATGCAACTGGCGGTAGATACTCCGTTGCCTCTGGGGTTTCAACCCGATCTCCTGACCCAGGACCAGGGGTGTCTCCTACACCCCAACCTCAGATCTCTTCATCTGATGGCCTGGCTGCTGAAAGGGTAGTCCTGGCTCCCCTCCTGCTGCCTCCAGAGGTGGAAGAGGTCGTGCTAGCTTCCAGGCGACCCTCTACCCGGAAATCCTACGCCCTTAAATGGCGTCGCTTCTCCACCTGGTGTACTCAACAGTCTCAAGACCCCTTCTCCTGCTCGGTGTCGGTGGTCTTGCAGTACTTGCTTTCCCTCTCCAATCTTGGACTAAAGTCCAACTCGGTCAAGGTTCACCTCAGTGCTATTTCTGCACATCATGTGCCGGTGGAAGGCAGGCCTCTTTCCGGCCACCCTCTCCGTGGCACGGTTCTCCCGAGGTCTCCTTCTCCTTCTCCTTAAACCACCTTTGCGCCCCCCAGCCCCCGACTGGGACCTGAACGTGGTTTTACAGCGGATCACCTGTCTGCCTTTTGAACCCATGGCTACCTGTCCTCTCCGTTTTCTTTCTTGGAAAACCTTATTCCTGGTAGCCCTCACTTCCGCTAGACGCGTTAGTGAACTGCAGGCCCTAGTGTCTGATCCCCCTTACACTAGGTTCTACAAGAACAGGGTAGTCCTGCGGACTCACCCTAAGTTTCTTCCGAAAGTGGTCTCCCCTTTTCACATCAATCAGGAGGTGGTGCTTCCGACCTTCTTTCCCAGGCCACACTCCAGCCGAGCTGAAATGGTCTTGCATACCCTGGACTGTCGGAGGGCGTTAACCTTCTACCTTGATCGTACGCGGGAGCACCGTAAGACTGTTCAGCTCTTCCTGTCTTACGACCCTAATAAATTAGGGCTCCCTGTCTCCAAGCATACTCTGTCCATCTGGGTAGCTGACTGTATCGCTTGGACTTATGGGCGGCAGGCCTCTCGTTGGAAAGTCGAGTCACGGCTCATCGGGTTAGGGCGAAGGCTGCGTCAGTGGCTTACCTCCGCTCTGTTCCATTGGCAGACATCTGCCGGTCCGCTACTTGGTCTTCGAGCCAGACTTTTGCAACCCATTACTGCCTCGAGAGGGAGTCCCGCAGGGATAGTGCTTTCGGACAGGCAGTCCTCCGTAATCTCTTCGAGGTTTAGGCAACTCCTACCCTCCATCCCGGATGTTGGGCTACCGGTTGGAGATTAGTCAGAGAAGATTCCTTCCTTCTGTGCTGCTGAGCTAGAGGGAGCTCATTTTTGTGCTTAGGGTCTCCGGTAGCCTTAAGCTTGGGAGTCTCATATGTGAGGACTGACTTCCTGCTTGGTCCTGGAGAAAGCGTAGTTACTCACCTGTAACAGGTGTTCTCCAGGAGCAGCAGGAATCAGTCTTCACAACCCTCCCTCCTCCCCGTGGAGTTGCAGTCATATGATTTAGTTTTTGCAAATTTTTTGCTGTCTTTTCGCTATGTCATCAGACTGGCCAAGATGGCACCTTTGGGCGGGAAGGGGACCGCGCATGCGCGCTGCAATTCCCAAAGGCTTTCTTTGAAAGCTGGGGAAAATTGCTCCGCGAGGGCTCCGTCGGCGCCGACGTCACCCATATGTGAGGACTGATTCCTGCTGCTCCTGGAGAACACCTGTTACAGGTGAGTAACTACGCTTTACTATAACATTGTATCTTTTGCTATCATTCGCTCCTGCTGCGTTCTTGTTTAGGTTTTTTCTTCTTTTTAAAAAAAAATCAGTCAAATACACACATATATATATATATATATATATATATATATGTCTTATGTTTCTTAAAATGTTATGTATTTGCTATATGCAGTACTTTAATTTTAATGTTGGTTATTTTTAGTTGTACAAGCATAATATTTTACAAGGGTCACAAGTTGATGTGTCCTCTCTATTCAACATGGAGGTATTTATTGCTGTATTGTATGTGCTCTTTGTCACATCCTTTTTTTATTAGTTTTTAATCATTTAGTATATATGTTTATGTGATATAGTTAATCGATCATTGATTTTATTTTAATTATTTATTTGTTATTTATGTATTATACATTTTTACCCTTCTCATTTATTACATATTTTAGGTATTTGTGCTATTCATAAGACATATTTATGTATGATTTCATTTATAATATGTTTTAGTCGTCATGTTTTTATTATTTTAATTATGTATTTTATAATATGTGTTTGTTTCTGTTTTTAGTACCTTTGTCTGATCAACCCCTGACAAAGGGTAACGAAACACGGCCTGTGTCGGGTTGGTAATAGGTCAATAAAATAAAATTGAGGTCTGTTTTTCCACATTAATCACGTCTTGGACTGTGTGTTGTGATCTATGTGATTATTTGCCTTACCTGTGGTGGAAGTTCAATAACCTGCCAAAGCAGTCCGTGAATGCTCCAAATTCATGTCTCAGGTGGCCTAAGACTGGTTCGAGTCAGCAGCTCAAGTAGCAACGGCTGGCATCGGTGCACGCCACCAATCTTGGCTACAGTCATCTGACCTCGAGCAGTGGGTTCAGGACAAATTGGTTGATGTCCTCTGCCAAGGAGAGAACATCTCAGGCAAACCCATGACTGACAAGGCTGCTGAGCTGGAGACCGAGTTCATGACGAGGACTAGGCTCTCTAAAAAGACTGCTGCCCCTCCCCGACGGAATGACTTGGGTAAAAAGCCCTTCTACCCAAGGAAGGGAGCTGCTTACAGAAACTACCCAGCTCCCCAACAGGGTCAGCAGGCCAAGGGACATGGGCATGGCCCATATAAGCAGAAGGCTCCAAAGCCCAGGCACTGGCTCTGGCCCAGCCAGGGGGAGTTTTTTGACTCCTTGAGCATAGCCTCTCTACCCCAAGGAGATCATCAGCCCACAGGTGGATGTCTGGCCCTCTATGACCAGAGGTGGATGTCCATCACCACCGATTCCTTGACACTAAGGGTAGTCAGGGAGAGTTACCTCCTCCCCCTGACTCAGACACCTCCCCCTTATTTTCCAATAGAGCGCTCAGGTCTCCCCTCCACCGGGATCTTCTTCTGAAGGAGTTGGCAAGTGTTCTCAATGACAAAGCAGCGGAACCGGTGCCCTACCACCTCTAGGGCAAGGGGTTCTACTACAGATAGTTCCTCATGCCAAAGAGGACAGGGGGCCTAAGGCCCATCCTCGACCAGCGCAACCTCAACAAATTCCTTGTAACATTGCTGCCATACCTCCAGCAGGGAGACTGGCTATGTTCCTTAGACCTCAAGGATGCTTATAACGACATCCTCATCCATCCCAACTACAGATAGTACCTGTGGTTTGTTGTGGGGGGCAGGCACTTTCAATACAGAGTGCTCCCCTTTGTCCTAGCCTCTGCCCCTAGAGTCTTCAGTCATGGCCGCCTTCCTCTGGTTCCAGGGGGTCTTCGTCTTGCCCTACCTGGACAACTGGCTCATAAAGGGAGGCACAGCCTCAGAAGTGCAGCAGGCACTGCACGCACCATCCAGGTTCTGCAACACTTGTGCTTTGTTATCAACTACCCCAAGTCCCACCTCCTTCCGACAGTGTCTGGAGTTCATTGGGGCAAAGATTGACACTCTCCAGTTGAAGGCTTTTTTACTGTTTCTCAGTGCCCGCCTGGCTTCTCCTGCGCCTCCTTGGGCACATGGCCTCCGTGGTCCATTTCACCCCAGACAGTTGCCTCCACATGAGGACGGTACAGTGGTGTCTCCAGGACCAGTGGTCTCAGGCCACAGGCCACCTCAGAGACACAGTTTCTGTGACCTGCCAATTGGTGGACTCCCTGGTCTGATGGCAGTCGCCCCAGCATCTCGAGGCGGACATGCACTTTCAGGCTCCAAGCCCTTCGAGGGTCCTCACCATGGACGCCTTTCTGCTTGGCTGGGGAGCCCACTGCAGAGACTTCGGCACTCAGGGCAACTGGTCACCAGACGAGAGCACCCAGCAGATCAACCTCCTGGAACTCTGAGCCATACACTGAGCCCTGAGGGTCTTCTGTCACTACCTGTGTCACCAGCCTGTGCTGTTCCAGACGGTAAACCAGATGGCTATGTTCTACGTGAACAAACAGGGGGGCATGGGTCTCATACCCTCTGTCAGAAGGCACTGTTCCTCTGTTCGTATGCAGTCCAACAGGGTATCCTCCTGTGGGCAGTGTACCTGCCAGGCCAGGTCAACCTGCTGGCCGACAGACTCAGCTGAGTTCTTCAGCCGCATGAGTGGCAGCTGGACTATAGAGTAGCCAGTTGGTTTTTCCAGCTCTGGGGGGAACCCGTGATGGACCTGTTTGCTTGCCCAGACAACTTTCAGTTGCCCCGCTTCTGCTCCCGGCAGGCCCACCCCTCCAAGGTGGCAGCGGACGCGTTCTTGATCTCATGGTCGGAAGGCCTCATGTACGCCTTCTCTCCAATGCTGCTGATCGCCAAGACCTTGTTCAGGAGCCTCCGCGACAGTCTCTCAGTGACCCAGAGCGCTGTGGTTCCCATTGCTCCTACAGTTGACTGTGGAGGCCCCCATCCCCTTGGGGACCATCCTGGGACTCCTATCTCAGGAGGGGGGCTCTCTTCTGTATCCCATCCTAGGGTCCCTGTCGTTGACAGCGTGGCTGCTGAGAGGATGACTCTGGCCTCTTTCAACCTTCCGGTTGAGGTGGAGGACATTCTGCTGACCTCTTGCAAGGTCTATACTAGGAAGGCTTACACCCTCAAATGGCACAGGTTCTCTGCTTGGTGCGCCGAACACGGGCTGATCCTTTCTCCTGCCCGATGGCTCTGGTATTACAGTACCTTCTCCACCTCGCTCAGTCCGGGCTCAATTCTAATTCCCTCTGAGTGCACCATAGGTTCCCTGGTGGCGCACCACCATCCAGTGGATGGTAAGCTCCTCTCGGTCCATCTGTTGGTGACCTGTTTTTTTCGGGGCCTGCTGTTATTGAAGCCCCCGGTTCGCCCTCCAGCAAACAAATGGGACCTCAGTGTAGTATTGGGGCAGCTCACTCGCCCACCGCTTGAGCCTCTGGCTACCTGCCACCTTCGCTACCTCTCTTGGAAAGTAGTTTTCCTGGTTGCACTCACTTCCGCTCGCAGAGTTAGCAGGCTTCAGGCCCTTGTGGCGGAGGCACCTTATACGAGGTCCTACAAGAACAGCACCCCAAATTCCTGCTGAAGGTAGTATAGCCCTTCCATCTCAACCAGGCAGTGGTGCTCCCTACCTTCTTTCCAAGTCCTCACTCCAGTCGGGCGGAGACAGTCCTTCACACCCTGGACTATAAGAGGGCCTTGTCCTTTTATATCCAACACACTCAGGACCACCACAAAGCTTCCCAGCTTTTCATCTCCTGCGACCCCAGTAGGCTGGAGGGAGGGGGTGACCAAACGTACGTTGTCCACCTGGGTGGCAGACTGTGTTGCCCTTGCATATGAGTAGGTGATGCTCCCGCTGGAAGGCCGCATCACGGCTCACCGTATCGGGGCTATGGCAGCTTCGGTGGCAAACTTGAGCTCTGTCCCGACAGTGGACATCTGCCCGGCTGCCACCTGGTCTTCAGTCCATATCTTTGCAGCCCATTACTGCCTGGAAAGAGAATCCCTACTGGACAGTGCCTTCAGCCAGGCTGTGCTCCGTAACCTTTTCGGGGTTTAGGCAACTCCAACCTCCGACCCTTCTGTGTTCAGGCTACGAGAGTACTGGTTTCATCGGACACAGGGGTCCTACTGTGGTCTGTGCACACAGACTAATTTGCTGCTGCTTGCGGCTCCCCGTGAGAGATCCCCTATTTTTGCTATGGCTATAGCTGGGGAGTCCCATATGTGAGGACTGACTTCCTGCTTGTTCCCGGAGAAAGCGTAGTTACTCACCTGTAACAGGTGTTTTCCGGGGACAGCAAGAATCAGTCCTCACAACCCTCCCTCCTCCCCTTGGAGTTGCTCCTTTACCATCTTTTATTTTTGACATCTTTTAGCTATGTCATCTCACTGAGCAAGATGGCGCCCTTGGGCGGGAAGGGGACCACACATGCGTGGTGGCATCTCGCAAAGACTTTCTTTGAAAGCTGTGGGCATGCTTCCACGAGGGCTCCATCAGTGCTGACATCACCCATATGTGAGGACTGATTCCTGCTGTCCCCGGAGAACACCTATTACAGGTGAGTAACTACACTTTTTCTCCTATGACCAGACTTTTAAGTACTTAAAAGGTATCAATGAACAAACAAACCTTTTTTGAAGGGGGAAGCTGTAAGACTAGAGGGAAACGCATTAAGTTGTAAAGCAGTAAAAGCAATATCAGTAAATACTTTTTCACTGAAAGGGTGGTGAATGTATAGAATGCCCTCCTGACGGAGGCGATGGGGGAAAATACAGTGACATAATTCAAAATGGCATAGAACAGACACAGTGGATCCCTTTATAGCAAGAGGATGAAATCAAAGCAAACTTGTTAAGTGCCATCAAGTTGGTGTTGACTCATGGCGACCCTCTGGATAGTTTCCTAAATTGTGTTTGGTGTTCAGTCAGGCAGCTCATTATTAATTTATTGATCCATTGTTATTTTATCGATCCATCTCATCACTGGCCTTCTTCTTTTGCATTGACCTTCTACCTTGCCAAACATGATGTCTTTCTCTAATGATCTCTCTCTCCACATGATATCTCTCTCCACATGATATGTCCAAAGTATGAAAGTTGAAGTCTTGTCATCTGAGCTTCTAAAGAAAGCTTAGGTTTGATCTCCTCTAGTACTGACTGGTTTGTTCTTCGGGCAGTCCATGGTATAAACAGTATTTGTCGCCAGCACCATAATTCAAAGGCATCAATTTTCTTCCTGTCTATCCACTGTCCAACTTTCACATCCATATGTTATTGAAAATACCATGGCTTGAACAAGTCGAATCTTTGTATGGAGAGAGACATCTCTGCTCTTGAGAATCTTGTCTAGGTCCTTCCTAGCCATTCTGCAAGAGCAATGCATCATCGGATTTCTTGACTGCTTGTTGCTTCTGTATTAATAGTTGATCCAAGTACAGTCAAACCTCGGTTTTCGTGTGCCCCGGTTTTCGTTGGTTTCGGTTTTCGACGTCTTTTCTAACTCAGATCTTGTCTCGGTTATCGGTGTTCGCCTCGGTTTTCGTCAGGAACCAGTGCTGCCAGATCTGAAAATCTACACCCTCGCGCTGGTCTGCCCGCCCAGTCCCGGCAGCACTACCCCCCCCGGACTCACCCGATCGCGTGTTGAGAAGCCATTGTCAGCTGAGCAACATCCTCGAGCCAGAAATGCAAGGATTGCACAGAGAGGAAGGCCCCGATCTCTCCACCGCCTGCCTGTTCTCTGGAGCGCCCCCTCAGGCTCGGAGGTAGCAGGGTAGCTGTCAATGTAAGCAGGAGATGTTGCATGGATGTGGGAGGCAGCGATCAGATTACAGTGCCCTACAGTACAATATCTGTGTGTTTGCTGTCCTGTGGACGATCGGGCAGGTGAGAGAAGTGACAGGAGCTGGGTGTCTGGAACGGATTACATTGAATTTACATTATTTCCTATGGGAAATATTGCTTCGGTTTTCGTACGTTTCGGTTTTAGTCAGACTGCTTAGAACGGATTAATCATTAAAACCGAGGTTTGACTGTAGTTTAAAGTTGTCAACTATTTCAATTTCTTCTCCATCAACGATGAGCTTATTCATTTTGCCAGTTGTCAGGATCTTTGTTTTCTTAATATAAAGGTGCAGACCCATTTTAAGACTATATTCCTTGATCTCAAGAAGCAAATGTTTCAAATCGTCTTCACTTTCAGCCAGTAATGTGGTGGTATCAGCATAGCGAAGGTTGTTGATGAGTCTTCCAGCAATCTTCACACCTCTGTTGTGTTCATACAGTCCTGCTTCTCTGATTTGTTCTGCATATAAATTAAAGAGATAGGGGAAACGTATGCAGCCTTGTCATACATATTTGTTGATTTTAAACCATTCTGTTTCTCCTAGTTCCATTGGAACTGTCGCTGCTTGATCAGTGTAAAGGTTGTGCAAGAGATCTATAAGATGTACATGCTTCTTAATGTGGCCCAGAGTTTCTCATGGTTTACACAGTCAAAAGCCTTGCTGTAGTCAATAAAACACATATAGATATCCTTTTGGTGGTATTTTGTCTTTTCAAGGATCCATCTCACATCCGCAATAATGTCTCTCGCTCCTCTCCCTTTCTTTAACCCTGCTTGCACTTCAGGCAGTTCTCATTCCAAGTATGGTTGTAGTCTCTGCTGAATGATCTTGAGCAGAATCTTGCTGGCATGTGAGATCAGAGTGATTGTGTGATAATTTCTACAGTCAGTCAGATCACTTTTCTTTAGTATTAGTATAAACACATACCTTTTCCAGTCAGTTGGCCATGAACAAGCTTCACCTGATTGCTGTAATAATGCACTGGGAATGCCATCAATTCCCGGTGCTTTGTTCTTTAATAAGTCTTTCCATGCTGCTTCGACATCTTCTTTCATCACCAATGGTTCCTGATCATAAGGTATAGGTTGAAACGGCTGTTGGTCCACTTGATCTTTATGGTATTCTCCAGGACCAAGCAGGAAGTCAGTCCTCACATATGGGTGACGTCGGCGCCGACGGAGCCCCCGTGCGGAGCATTTCCCCAGTTTTCATAGAAAGCCTTTGGGAATGCAGCGCGCATGCGCAGTCCCCTTCCCGCCCAAGGGTGTCATCTTAGTCTTCTTTTTTCCGCGGATCCCGATGGATGTATATTCGTTTCACCTGAGGAAGATGTTGATTTTCCCTACGTTAACCTATTTTTCTTCGTTTCGACGCCGGATTCCCTTTCCCGCCTGGGCCCGATACGTCGGTATCGAGCCCGGATCTCTTTTTTGGTTTTTGTTCTTAGTGACTAGCGTTCGTGCCATTTTTCTTTTTTCACTGACAGCCCTGTCTTTTGACCTTGCAGGGGCCCTTTTTCCCCCCGATGGCTGCCAGCGGGTTTAAAAAGTGTGATCGGTGTAAGAAACTTATGTCTCTAACCGACACACATGACTGCTGCCTCCGGTGCCTCGGACCCGATCATGACCCGATGATCTGTGGTCCGTGTGGGAAAATGTCCTCTAAGGCGTTAAGGAGTCGGCAGCACTAAAAGGAAAGAATCTTCTCTGACTCCGCGTCCGGGAGGGCCCGGACTTCATCAGAGGCCTCGACATCTTGGGACACCAGGGCCGGAGGGGTAGGAGTTGGGACTCCGGTCCCGAGCAGCGTCAAGGCTCCTCTGAAAGGGGGTCTCCCTCACGGGAGCATCGTAAGAAAAAACCCGCAAGGGCGTCGTCGGTGGACGCACTTTGCTCCTCGAGGGCCAAGTCGCATAGCCCCGAGCGCCGTCCCGGGTCTTCGGAGTTGGAGAGGCCTGCAAAACAACCTCGTGTGGAGATGGAGTCCCCGGGTCACGTGAGTACTGTAGTCCTCGTGGACTCACCTCCAGGGGAGCCGACATCGGGCCCGGTGCTGCCGCCGGGTCCCGAGTCAGGGGCTGCTGAGTCTCCTGAGCTCGGACTCAGGTTGAAGGCCTTGGAGAGCAGCTTGGCTGCCTTCATGGAACAGCAGCCGGCTCTGATTGCCAGTCTCACCGGTGCATCTGCCCTGACCACCGGAACATTGATGTCCAAATCGATGCCAGAGGCCGAGCCGATCCTAGAGTCCATGCGAGCTCGAGTCAGTCCTCGGCCAAGGTCTCCCTTGGCCTCCCGTTCAGGACCGAGGTCGTCGACGCCGGTACCCTTGGCATCGGGGCGGATGACATCGATGCCTGCCCGACCGGAGCCGCTCGATTCCTCCTCCGAGGATTCCGGCTGTGAGATGGAGGATGAGGAGTCACCCGACACCTTTCGGACTCTGTGCGTTCCTTCGGAGTTGCCTGAGTCCGAGCCTCGGAGAAGGTCCCCCCCGGAGGATGCCTGGTTCTTGGATTTCGTGCGGGACATGGCCAAGGCTTTGGCATTCCCCACGGATCCCGAGGAGGAGCCTTGAGCCGAGGAGCTCGAGGCCCTACAGTATGACTCTCCTCCGAAGGAGGCCTTTACTGTTCCGGTTCCTCCGATGCTGGAACGGTTGCTCTTCCGCATGTGGGAGGCGCCGGCCTCGATGCCGGTTTTGAGCAAGCGGGTCGATTCCATCTATCGAGTCCGCAAGAGCCCCGGGTTCCAAAAGGCACAATTACCACACCACTCCATGGTTGTGGAATCGGCCATGCATCGTCTGAAGAGTCAGAAGATGCACTCCTCGGTGCCTCCCGGCCGGGAGGCCCGGAACCTGGATGCCCTCGGTAAGAAGTGCTTCCAGGGCTCTGTGCTTGCTTGCCATGTCCAGACCTACCAGCTGTACATGGGCATATACCTTCGAGACCTGGCAAAGGAGATTGCCGGGTTATCTGCTGGTCTCTCTGAGGAACCTTTGCAGAGGTTCACTGCTCTGTCCTTGGGTATTCGTGAGTGCTCGAAGTTTATATCTCGAGCAGCCTTTGATGGCTTCGAGGCTTCGGCCCGAGTAGCCGCGGCCGGCATCGGTGCTCGCCGTCAGGCTTGGCTGCAGTCATCGGACCTCGAGCCATGGGTGCAGGACAAGTTGGTTGGTTGTTCCCTGCCGAGGTGAAAACCTTTTTGGCAAGCCCATGGCTGACAAGGCTGCCGAACCCGAGACCGAGACTCTTGCCCGGACAAGGCTGTCCAGAAAAACCTCTGCCCCTTCTCAGAAGAAGAAGGGCTCGGGAAAAAAGACCTTTTACCCGAGGAAGTCATCTGCCTATAAACAGTACCCTCATCAGGCCTCTGTAGTTCCCCAACAGGGTCAGCAAGCCAAGGGGCAGGGTCATGGGCCCCGTAGGCAGAAGGCCCCCAAGCCTCCTACTCCGGCTCCTGCTCAGCAGGGAGGGGGATTTTGACTGCATTGGCATAGCCTCTCCTCCTCAGCTGGCCTCCATAAGCACTGGAGGCAGGCTGGCCCTGTTCGCCCACAGGTGGTCAGCCGTCACACGGGATACCTGGGTTCTAAGTATAGTCCAGAAGGGCTATCTCCTCCACGTCCACCAGGTACCCCCTTCTATTTTCCAGGGGAGCTTCCCAGACTCCCTCTGCACAGGGACTTACTCCTGCAGGAGTTGGCAGGTCTTCTGAAGGAACAGGCAGTGGAACCAGTGCCCCACCACCTAAGAGGTCACGGCTTCTATTCCAGGTACTTCCTGGTACCAAAGAGAACAGGAGGCCTCAGACCCATCCTAGACTTGCGAAACCTGAACAAGTTCCTGGAGAGGGAAAAGTTCAAGATGCTTACCCTTGGAATCCTGCTGCCCTACCTCCAGCAGGGAGATTGGCTATGCTCCTTAGATCTAAAGGATGCTTATACTCACATCCTTATCCATCCCGACCACAGACAATATCTCAGATTTGTAGTGGGAGGAAACCATTATCAGTACAGAGTACTGCCTTTTGGCCTTACATCCGCCCCCAGGGTATTCACCAAGTGTCTGGCGGTGGTAGCAGCCTACCTCAGAGTTCAAGGCCTCTTTGTCTTTCCATATCTGGACGATTGGCTCATCAGGGGTCAATCCCCGCAAAAGGCCAGTCAAGCCACCATTCGCACTGTTGCTCTGCTTCAGCACCTGGGATTTGTCATAAACTTCGCAAAGTCCAGTTTGCATCCCTCCCAGAACATGGAGTTCATAGGAGCTCGACTGGACACTCTTCAGCAAAGGCCTTTCTACCAGTGGACAGGGCCCACAGATTGATGGCTCTAGCCAGGCTATTTCACAGCAATTCTCTGGTCTCTGCCAGACAATTCCTGAGGCTCTTAGGCCACATGGCATCCACGGTCCATGTGACACCAATTGCCCGTCTACACATGAGACCAGCTCAGTGGGGCCTCAGGTCTCAGTGGCACCAGGCCACAGGAAGCTTCGCGGAGACAGTGAGGGTGTCCAGCAATGTTCCCTCTAATTTTCTGTAGGCTGTGTGCGCATAAAATATCAGCTGTGCAGCTTTTGAAGGAAGGTTACATTTTTGTGCGCCACATAATGACACGCTGAGTCATATACTTTAAAATTTGACTACATGTCAAAATACAGTATGTACACCACATTGATTTTAAATCAAATTAAATAGACTATTACTAAATGAAGCGGAAAATTTCTAGTAATTACAATCACAACTTTTAAATTTTAAGACGTCTGTGCTGTTTTCTATCAGAATCAGAACCATAATTTTTGTGCGCTCTGTTGTAAAGTATGTGCGCTTGCTCGGCAAGGTGTGTGCGCGCGCACACGCGCACAGCTTAGAGGGAACAGTGGTGTCCAGCCTACTACAGTCTTCTCTGAAATGGTGGCTTCATCTTCCAAATCTAGTGCAAGGGGTGCCTTTTCAGGCATCTCCACACTCTCAGGTGCTGACAGCCTATGCTTCTCTTCAAGGTTGGGGTGCACATTGCCAAGGGGCATGTACTCAAGGCCTGTGGACTCCCTGGGAGGCCGCACAGCAAATCAATCTCTTAGAACTGAGAGCTATCCGCTTAGCCCCGAGGACTTTCTCTCATCTCATCTCTCACCAGTCCGTCTTGG
This sequence comes from Ichthyophis bannanicus, assembly GCA_033557465.1. Lineage (NCBI taxonomy): Eukaryota > Metazoa > Chordata > Amphibia > Gymnophiona > Ichthyophiidae > Ichthyophis > Ichthyophis bannanicus. Next base: position 127,952,255 of record CM066033.1, read on the forward strand.
TTCAGACGGACAATCAGGTAGCTATGTTCTATGTGAACAAACAAGGGGTCACAAGGTCCCGCCGCCTTTGTCAGGAAGCGTAGAAACTGTGCTCCTGGGCAGTCGATCATGGCATTCTTCTCAGAGCAGTCTACCTCCCAGGTCAGGAAAATTACCTGGCGGACAGATTGAGCAGGATTCTGCAGCCACACGAATGGAGGTTGCACCCTTTAGTGGTTCAACAGATCTTCCTGAGATGGGGTCTTCCAACCATAGATCTCTTTGCCAGTCCTCTGAACCGTCAACTTCCCAGGTTTTGTTCCAGACAACCACATCCTCTCAGAATAGCAGCGGATGTGTTTCTCATTCCATGGTCTACAGGCCTCCTATATGCGTTTCCTCCCACTCCTCTAGTGTCCAAGACACTATTCAAGGTGATCCGGGACAAGGCCTCATTGTTTCTGGTGGCCCCCAGGTGGCCAAGGCAACCCTGGTTTCCACTACTGTTGCAACTAGCGGTGGACACTCCTCTCCCTCTGGGGATGCAACCCGATCTCCTGTCTCAGGAGCAGGGATCTCTCTTGCACCCCAATCTCCAGTCCCTCAATTTGATGGCCTGACTGCTGAAAGGGTAGTCCTAGCGCCTTTACTACTGCCTAGGTAAGTGGAGGACGTAGTCTTGGCCTCTAGGAGGCAGTCCACCAGAAAGTCTTACACCCTTAAGTGGCGTAGATTTTCTACCTGGTGTACTCAACGCAACGAGAATCCCTTCTAATGCCTGGTACCAGTGGTGCTGCAGTATTTGCTTCACCTGTCCGACCTAGGCCTCAAGTCCAATTCTGTTAGAGTTCATCTTAGTGCTCTTTCAGCACACCACTCACAGGTGGAGGATCAGTCTCTCTCCAGTCATCCTTTGGTGGCCCGCTTCCTCAGAGGCCTGCTTTTGCTCAAGCCTCCCGTGCGTCCACCTGCCCCTTAATGGGATTTAAATGTGGTCTTGCAACGGCTTACTTGCCTACCATTTGAACCTATGGCTACTTGCCCTCTGCGTTTTCTGTCCTGGAAAACGCTATTTCTGGTAGCCCTTATCTCAGCTAGGCGAGTGAGTGAGCTTCAGGCCCTAGTCTCAGAAGCACCTTATACTAGGTTCTATAAGAACAGGGTAGTCTTACGGACTCACCCTAAGTTCCTTCCAAAGGTTGTCTCCTCTTTCCACCTCAGTCAGGAGGTGGTTCTTCTGACTTTCTTTCCCAGGCCTCATGCTAGCCGGGCTGAGATGGTCTTGCATACCCTGGACTGTAGGAGGGCGTTGTCCTTCTACCTTGACCGTACGCGGGAGCACCATAGGGCGGTTCAGCTCTTCATCTCTTATGACCCCAATAAGTTGGGGTTGGCTGTCTCCAAGCATACTTTGTCCATATGGGTAGCTGACTGCATCGCCTGGGCTTACAGGGCAGCCGGCCTCTCGTTGCAGGGTCGAGTTACGGCTCACCATGTCAGGGCGAAGGCTGCGTCAGTGGCTCATCTCCGCTCTGTTCCGTTGGCAGTCATCTGCCGGGCCGCTACTTGGTCTTCAAGCCAGACCTTTGCGGCCCACTACTGCCTTGAGAGGGAGTCCCGCAGGGACAGTGCTTTCGGTCAAGCGGTACTCCATAATCTATTTGGGGTCTAGGCAACTCCTACCCTCCGGCCCTGGTGTCGGGCTACCTGTCGGGGGCGTTATCAGAGAAGATTCTGTTCTTGCATGCCGAGGCTCTAGAGGGAGCTCATTTTTCAGTTTGGTGCCTCTGGTACCCCTAAGCTAGGGAGTCCCATATGTGAGGACTGACTTCCTGCTTGGTCCTGGAGAAAGAGTAGTTACTCACCTGTAACAGGTGTTCTCCAGGAGCAGCAGGTATCAGTCCTCACAACCCTCCCTCCTCCCCTTGGAGTTGCAGTCATATGATCTATTTTTGCTGTTTTTGCTGTCTTTTAGCTATGTCATCAGACTGAGCAAGATGGCACCCTTGGGCAGGAAGGGGACCGCGCATACGCGCTGCATTCCCAAAGGCTTTCTGTGAAAGCTGGGGAAATGTTCCACACGGGGGCTCCGTCGGCGCCGACGTCACCCATATGTGAAGACTGATTCCTGCTGCTCCTGGAGAACACCTGTTACAGATGAGTAACTACTCTTAATGACTCTGTTTATTCTTTTCACCTTTTCTTGATCTTCTCAGCATCATTCAACATGGATCCTTGAGCATCTTGTAGCATTCCAATTCGAGGCTGGAATTTTTTTCTTGAATTCTTGTAGCTTTAGAAAAGCCGATCTTCTTCCTCTAATAGGTTCTGGTTCTATTTCCTTGCATGTGTCATTGTAGTACTTTTCCTTGTCCTGCCTTGCTGCACGTTGGAAATCTCTGAGTTCTGAAATTGCCTCTCTTTCTTCTCTGGCTTTAGCTTCTCTGTGTTTCTGGACAATTTTATTTTTCGGTCATCCATTTTGGCCGTTTTTTCTTTTTCACCTTATGTAGAGACTTATCACTTTTTTCCAATACAACCTTCTTGATGTTGTCCCATAACTCTTCTGGAACACTGTCATTTATATCTAAAGCAGCAAATTGATTTCTCAGGCAGTCTTTGAATTCCAGTGGTATATTCTCAAGGTCATATTTTGCTACATTCAGGAATGGCTTGTTTTTTTTCAACTTTAGCTTGAGTTTGCAAACTAGTAGTTTGTGATCTGTACCACATTCAGCTCCAAGTTTTGTCTTTGTTGATGTTATCAAGCTTTTCCATCATTGACTTCCACAGATGTTGTCAATTTGATTTCTGTACAATCCATTGGGTGAAGTCCACATGTACAATTGGCGCTTGTGTTGCTGGAAGAAGGTGTTTGAGATGAATAGATCATTAGTTTTGCAGAATTCTATCAGTCTTCCTTCACCTTCGTTTCTGTTGCCATCCATGTTTTCGAACTACTTTGCCACCGCCTTTGTTGCCAACTTTTGCGTTCCAGTCACCCATGACTATCAGGATAACCTGTTTGCATTTTCTGTCAATTTCAGCTTGTACTTGTTCATAGAACTCATCAACATCTTCTCTTATGCAGCTGTTGGGGCATATACTTTAAATCTCCAGGAACAAGCAGGAATGTCGTCTTCACATATGGTTATCGTCGGTACCGACGGAGCCTGCGCTGGAACGCTCCCCAGCATCCAATTAGAAAGCTTTTGGGAGCATCCCACAGCACCTGCGTGCTGCCTTCCTGCCTTTCCCAACTGTCTCTCTCCAGTTCTTCGTTTTCCGCGGAGCCGGCAGGTCGCACTTCCTGTCACCGCAGAAAATATCCCTTTTATTCTTCTTTTTGTGGTCGCGTCTGCCATCTTTCGACGCTACAACGGTACCGCTGGTTCATTCTTTTGTTTCTTTCCTAAAAAAAAAGAATCTTTTCTTGGAGTGTTCTACTCCTTTGGTGCCACTCGCCATTTTGGGCACTAGGCCCAATTTTCCTCTACTATGGAAAAACCCGCTTCGGGTTTTAAAAAGTGTTCCAAGTGTGGCGGTACCATCTCTGTCACCGACACCCATGAGTGGTGCCTCACATGTTTAGATCCTGACCACTCTGTCTCCGAGTGTGTTGCCTGTGGGATGATGTCAAAGAGGGGCTGGCAAAACCGAGCTGCTAAACTTAGCACCCTTTTTCCCTCTGATGCAGCATCTGTGGCATCAACATCTTCCAGGGCTTTGTCTTCCTCCCATGGATCTCAGGTAACTAAACATAAGTCTAGCCGGTCCTCAAAGGGTAGATCTCCTTCCAAGTATCGAGATGCCTCTGGCGTTGCCCTTGAGGGACTCACACCGGCAAAATTGCCCCAGCGGGAGGCTTTGGCTTCCAAAGCATTATCGGGGCTCCAGGATGTTCTCGAGGCCCCAACCTTGTCAGAACTACTGGTGCCATGCTCTGCTCTGGAGTACCGGCCTCTTCGCCTGGTACCGATACCCAGGCATTGGCGGCATCGATAGACCAGAGATTGCTGGCTATTGAACGCAGTCTGGCGGCTCTTCTCTTGGCATCGATGCCCCCGAAACCGCTTCAGACAATTCAACCGGTACCAGTACCGACATCGGTACTGGGGCCAATTGCATCGATGTCGGCAGGTGGATTACCAGTTCCGACGCAGGCTATGCCCTCCGGTACGTACAAGTCGGTACCGAACCCTGTCGATACCGACTTCGATCGGTACCAGCATCGTGCGATGCACGATTACCTGGACAGGAGATATTTTGAATCCTCTGACAAGTCTGAAGACTGTGACAGCTCTGTCGATACCAGAGTACTTTTTCCTGAGTATTCTTCCTCTCCTAAACGTAGGATGTCTCCTCCAGAGTATATATCCTTCCAGGATTTTATCCAAGATGTGGCTCGAGGTCTTTCCATCACAGTGGCTCCTGAGACAGAGCCTAGGGCAAAGGAATTAGAGATTTTGCAGTATCCTAAAGTTCCCAAAGAGGCAGCTACTTTACCTATTCATGAGATCTTGCATGATCTTATGCTAAGGATGTGGGAAACACCTCTCACCAATTCACCTCATTCTCGTAGGCTCGATACCATCTATCGAGTTCCTCCCTGTCCTGGATTTCAAAAGACTCAGCTGCCACGTGGAATCAGCTATGAGAAGGATCAAGAGTGCAAAAAGACATGCATCTAATCCTCCAGGACATGAATGTAGAACTCTTGATGCCTTTGGGCGTCGAACCTTCCAGGCCTCTATGCTTTCTGCCAGGATTAGTTCCTACATTTTATATATGGGAATGTTCCTTAAGGAAGTTACAGGAGATCTAAAGCTTATGAGCCCTCTCCTTCCTGATGATAAAAGACGAGATTATCTTGCACTTATCAAACATGCTCAGGATGTTTCCAAATTGATAAATCGTGCAGCTTTTGATTGTTTTGAGTGCATTAGCAGAACTTCTGCTATTGCCATAGGCGCACGTAGGATTGCCTGGCTCCAGGCATCTGACTTGGAACTTTAGGTACAAAACAAACTGGGGAATATTCCTTGCACAGGAGAGAATCTCTTCGGCAAAAACTGGCAAGTGAAAGCTAATGAACTAGATGCTGATAATCTCACATTGGATAGATTATCAAAATCTACAGCTGATCCTGCGAGGAAAAAGTCCTACAAAAAAACATTCTTCACTAGAAACAAGAAGTTCTACCCCTACTATACCCAACAAGGGCATCGTTCAGGTCAGTCTGCCCAAAAGGGTCAGCAGCAACCTAAACAAAGAAAAACAAAGGCTGCTAAGCCTCAACCGGCTCAGCAGACTCAGCCTCCACAGGGGCTTTGACTCCTATCTAGAGAACTTTGCCTTCCTGGCCCTGAACGGGCCAGAGCCTTCCACCATTCCAGGAAGATTGTTATTTTGCCCCCAGATGGGGGCAGATAACAGCAGAAAGTTGGACTCGATCCATTGTAAGAGAGGGATACAAGCTTCACTTCCTCAGCATGCCCCCTCCTACAATGGTAAGACAGTTCAATTCTCAGACCTCTCTCAACTCCCAGTTAGATCACAAGGTCAGTCCGCTTCTTGCCCAAGGGGCAATAGAAGAAGTATCTATTCATCAACAAGGTACAGGGTTCTCTTCCCCCTTTTTCCTTATTCCAAAGAAAACAGGAGGGCACAGACCCATTTTGGACCTCAGAAAATTGAACAAATTCCTGTTCAAAGAGAAATTCAAAATGATTTCTCTGGGAACTCTACTGCCATACCTTCAGAGTCAGGACTGGCTTTGTTCTCTAGATCTCAAGGATGCGTACACTCATGTTCTCATCCATCCAACTCACCGAAGGTTTCTTCGCTTTCTATTTCAAGGGAAGCACTACCAATACAGAGTTCTTCCTTTTGGCCTGGCCTCGGCACCAAGGGTGTTCACAAAATGCATGGCTGTGGTAGCAGCATTTCTCCTCACCCTAAAAATATTTGTCTTCCCTTGGACGATTGACTCATTCGAGCCCCATCAGAGCCAGAGTTCAGGATTTCCCTATCTCGCACAATGCGTATCCTTCAATATTTGGGACTTGTCATAAACTTCCCAAAATCCAACTTAGCTCCCACTCAGTCTCTATTCATAGGAGCCCTGCTGGATACCAGACAGACAAGGGCCTATCTTCCACAGTCCCGCTGCCTTTGCATTGTGCAGTTAGCTTACCAAGCAATGCTAAAGTCTCACCTCACTGCTCGAGAAATGTTACAATTGCTAGGCCACATGGCATCCACCGTGCATGTGGTCCTTTATGCCTGCCTCCATATGAGGGCAGCCCAGTGGACTCTATCCACTTAGTGGACTCAGGTGTCAGGCTGCCTGTCAGACAAAATAGCAACCTCAGATCGTCTTATGTTGTCTCTCCAATGGTGGCAGTCACCCCACAATCTGTTGGTGGGGTCCCCTTTTCAGCAACCCCCACCCCAAGGAACCTCTAACAACAGATACCTCAAAGGTGGGTTGGGGAGCCCATTTGCAAGGCCTCTCTACCCAGGGTACCTGGACTCCACAGGAGACTGATCTGCACATCAATCTCCTAGAGCTCAGAGCAATCTTTCTTGCTTGTTGAGTGTTTCACACCCAGCTCAGCTACAAAACTGTCCTAATTCAAATGGACAACCAGGTAGCCATGTTCTATGTGAACAAGCAGGGCGGAACAGGCTCTCTGTCGCTCTGCAACGAAGCTTTGCGACTTTGGGCCCTCGCCAGAGAGCATCAGATTCATCTCTTTGCGGTGTATCTTCCAGGCATTCAAAACTCTTGGGCAGACAGACTCAGGCGAGTTCTGCTTCCACACGAATGGTCTCTCCATGCATTTTCCAATTTTGGGGAACCCCGGACATAGACCTCTTTGCAAGTCCACTGAATGCCAATCTTCCCCGGTTCCAATTTTCTTCATGTAAACCCATCAAAGTTCTTTGCCATCTGGTTCACACTAGGGAGCCCCTCCCCCACTTGTGCCCCTTCTTTTTCCTCCCAGTCTATTCCTCTTGTTTCTTCTCTCCAGTACCTAGGCGTTATTCTTGATTCCTCCCTCTCTTTTAAGGAACATATCTCTTCGGTTGTCCAGCGTTCTTTTTCCTCTCTCAAGCAGCTACGGGCCGTCCGCCCCTTTCTCTCTTCCTCTGCTTTGGCTACACTCCTACTCTCCCTTGTGATGTCCCGACTTGATTACTGTAATGTCTCACTAACAGGTCTTCCACAATCCCAACTTTCCCGTCTCCAGCGTATTCAGAACACTGCGGTCCGTCTTTTGACTCACACCTCCCGGTACGATCACGTCACCCATCTTCTTATGCACCAACACTGGCTACCTGTGTCATTTCGCATTCAGTATAAGATTCTCACTTTCGTTCATAGGGCAATTCATACAGGCACCCCCCTTTACCTTGCAGATCAGGTTCACTTCCGTACTCCCCACCGTTCACTTCGCTCTATCCATATCAACCGTATGTCCCTCCCCTCTCCATCACAGGCTCACTTAGAATCCACCCGCTTCTACTTTTTAGGCTCAAGGCTTTGGAACTCGCTTCCCCTTTCCTTACGATCCGAACCGTCTTTTAAGATTTTCAAAACAAAACTCAAGACTCACCTCTTCAGTTTGGCATTTGACCTTTCCCCTTTGTCCCCGTCCCTTTCTCCCCCCTCCTGTTGATGCACTCTGTCTGTTCTTTGCCTCTCTCTCTCTCTCTCTTTTCTCTACTGCTCTTAATTTAATTGGCGTTCCTTTCCTGTTTCCTTGCAGCCTTGTATTTTTAAGATTGTAAACCACTCAGATGCCCATGGTATTGGGTGGTATAACATTTTTTAAATAAACATAAACATTCTGTTCCAGAATTCCGGCTCAGGGTTGTCAGGCCACAGATGCCTTCCTCCTCCATTGGGGTTGGGACTTTCTGTATGCTTTCCCACCCATTCCCCTAATTCCCAGAACTTTATTCAAGCTTCAGAGAGACAGAGGCCATATGATTCTCATAGCCCCACATTGGCCACGACAAGTGTGGTACCCTCTGCTCTTACATCTCTCTCAAGCTCCATCTCTGGAGTTAGGATCTGCTCCAGATCTCCTATCCCAGGAGGACGGGATGCTGTGGCATCCCAATCCCCATTCTCTACATCTGAGGGCCTGGTTGCTGAAAGCCTAGAACTTCAGGGTCTTAACTTTTCTCAGCAAGTAAAGGATATCCTTTATGCTTCCAGGAAACCCTCCACAAGACGCTCTTATGCTTTCAAGTGGAAAAGGTTTACCATATGGTGTTCGCAGAAGGGTCTTAACCCTCTTGCAATACCTCTGGAATCATTACTCGAATATCTCCTTCATTTGTCTAATGCAGGGCTTAAGACCAATTTAGTGAGAGTTCATTTGAGTGCTATTGCAGCTTCTCTCAAACCTTTAAATGGGCAACCTATTTCCTCTCATCCTCTCATAGCGACATTTATGAGAAGCCTTCTTCTAATTAAGCCTCCCGTTAAGCCACCACTGGTGGCATGGGATTAAATCTGGTTCTTGGCCAGCTCATGAAGCCGCCTTTTGAACCATTAGCTACCAGCTCTTTGAAATTCCTTTCCTGGAAGGTTATTTTTCTTATTGCAATCACATCAGCACGTCGCATCAGTGAATTGCAAGCATTGGTGGCTGATCCTCCTTATACAAGGTTCCATCATGATAAGGTAGTCCTTAGGATTTATCCTCATTTTATGCCAAAGGTGGTTTCACCTTTTCATTTAAACCAAGCAGTTTACCTTCCTGTTTTTTCCCAAGGCCTCATGCCTCTAATGCAGAAAGGAATCTTCACACTTTGGATTGTAAAAGAGCTTTGGCCTTATCTCCAGGAACAAGCAGGAATGAGTCTTCACATATGGGTACGTCGGTACCGACGGAGCCTGCGCGGGAACGCTTCCCAGCGTCCAATCAGAAAGCTTTTGGAAGCATCCCACCATGCCTGTGTGCTGCCTTCCCGCCTTTCCCAACTGCCTCTCCTCAGTTTTCGTTTTTCCGCGGAGCCGGCAGGACATCGTCCTGTCACCGCAGAAAATTCTTCTTTTAATCCTTTAGTTTTCTTGTGGTCGCGGCTGTCTCCCCGACACCACCGGTACCGCCGGTGTTTCTTTCTCTTTTCTTGTAAAATTTTTTTCCTTTCAGGGAATATTTTTTCTTCTCGGTGTCTTACGGTTTTTCAGGCCTTCCAGGCCTCTCCAAGTCCTTCATGGAGCCGCCAGCCACTTTCTCCAAGAAATGTTCAAACTGTGGCGGTACAACTTTATTTTTAGACTCCTACAATTGGTGTCTAAGCTGTTTGGGTCCTGACCTTTTTCCTCCGGAGCCCTCGGGCAACAATATTGTGAGAAGAAGTTTTCAACATCGAGTTTCCCTCGATATGAGGTTCCCTTCCAACTTCAGGGCACCCACCATTTCTTCTTCTGCACAGGATCAGGTAACCCACAAACAGTCTGTTAAGACTAGCCAACCCTCGAGTGGTAGGTCTCATGCACAGCATGTAGACGGCTCCGGCCTTGCCCTCGAGGGCCCATTGGCTTCAAAACCCCGGCGGGAGTCTTCGGCCTCCAAAGCCTATGTGGGGTTTCAGGTTGTTCCTGGGGTTCACCCCCCACAGAACATTCCTGAGCCATATCCGGTGGTGGCATCCACTTCGAGCGGTACCGATACCCCGGCATCGGCACTGGTGTTGGAAACACCCCTCACCAGGGATCGTCGTCTGGCGTCCTCGGTACCTACAGGACTGGTGCATACGTTCCAGACTGACTTTCCAGTATCGGTACCGGCACCGATACTGCTTCCGACATCGGTACCCTCCAGACATGCATTGATAAACTCGCTTCCTTCGATGCCGAGTCTGGAATCGATCTCCAGTTTGGAGGACTGGGTACCGACTCACCTTCGTACTGGCTCCCGTCGGTACCGAAGGCTCGGTTCCGATGGTTCGGATCCACAACTCTCGGTTCCTCCAATGCCGTTTGGATTGCCACCGGCTGGGTTTCATCCATCGGTATCAGACACGGTACTGAAGTCGGTACCAATGTCTACATTATCCTCAATGCCAAGTTTGGAATCGATCTCTAGTCTGGAAGACGCGGTTCCGACACGCCTTGATACCTTGACCTGTCGATACCGGAGGCTCGGTGCCGAGGGTGATGGCCGAATGTTTTCGATTATCTCGGTACCGATTGAGTTGTCACCGGTGGCGGTTCCGGTCTGTGTCTGGTTCGGTTCAGACATCGGTACCGGTATCAGTACCGGTCTCCACTGTAGCATCGTGGCCAGCTCCTTCCATGCTTCTTTTAACACGATCGCTCCCTTCTATACCAAGTTTGGAGACGATACCTGGCATGGACGATGTGCTACTGACTGTCGCTGGTCCTGACCTCCAGTACCAGCGTCCATCCGTTGAGGATCCCATATTGCACCGTGCAGATACATCCTTCGGTGCCCAGGCTAGTTCCTCAGATCTAACCTGTCCAAGGGAGGTTCTCTTTGGAGATCCTTCTTTTCAGAGTTTCCTCTGGGATATGGCAAGATCACTTGCCATCTCTATCCCTGGACATGATCCTACACAAGGCTCTGTTTCTACCGAAGCAAAGGAAAACATAATGCTTCCTTTGCATCATTCCTTGCAGGATCTTCTTCTACGAATGTGGGAAGCACCTTTAAGGGTACCCCCACCTTCCAGAGCAACTGATCTCCTATATCAGGTGCCCCCCTCTCCAAGGTTTCAAAAGACTCAACTTCCTCATCATTCCATTGTAGTGGAATCAGCAATGAGGCGGGTGAAGAGTAAGAAAAAGCACTCTTCTTATCCGCCAGGTCGTGAGTCTAAGACACTAGATGCCTTTGGACGTCAAACCTTCCAGACATCCATGCTTTCAGCAAGAATTCTCTCATATATTTTTTATATGAGTCTATCTCTTGAGGAGGTCACAAAGAAATTGCATCTTTTGACTCCCTTTCTTTCAGAACCCAAGACTGCAGACTATTCCTCACTGCTTAGTCATATTCAAAATATCTCTTGGTTTCTTACTCGTGCTTCCCTAGACTCATTTGAGTCTGTTAGCAGGACTTCTGCTATAGCTATAGGGGCACGACGTAGAGCCTGGCTCCAAGCTTCAGACTTAGACAAATGGGCACAACAAAGACTGGGTAATACTCCTTGCACTGGAGAAAATCTCTTCAATAAGGAGTCTTTACGTCAGGTTACTCAGTGGTTCACTGACTTACCTGTTTCTAAGGGCTGTTCTACACCCTTTTCTTTCCCAGTAGGTAGGAAATGTCCTACCAAACTTTCTTCCCCTAGGGGGAGACGGTTTTATTCATCTTCTGCCTATCACACAGATCTTTATCTTTATCTTTATTAAAACATTTGATAAACCGCTGCGGCCAAAGCATAGAGCGGTGTACAATAAAAGGTCCACACTGCAAATTATAGAAAAGAACGCCATAAAATAGGAAAGCAAAGCACACAGCAGTAAAACCAGGTAACTAAAATAAGAATAAATAAAACTAAAAACAAAACAAGGAAAGACAGGGCACTAACAGACAAACAGCACAAAACAAGAAACCAACTACAAATTCAGGGGGGGGGAGGAGTACTGGCGGGAAGGTCAAAAGCCTGCGTGAACAGATGGGTTTTGAGTAGTGACTTGAATTGAGGATAAGAAGGTTCTAACCTGAGGGAAGGTGGTAAAGAATTCCAAAGAAACGGACCGAGAAAGAAAAAGGCGGAATGTCGAGTTTGCTCCAGATGGGCCTGTGACGGGGAAGGTAATGATAAACGATTGGCATGAATAGACCGGAGTTTGACGGAAGGGTGTGTGAAGGGAACTCAGACCCGCAAGATACAAAGGATGGCCAGTGTGAATAGTACGGTGAATCAAAATCAGGAACTTATATTGATAGCGAAAACGAAGAGACAACCAGTGCAGGCGAAGAAAGAGGGGAGTGACATGATCGAAAGACCGGGAAAAAGTGATAAGGCGAGCTGCGGTGTTTTGGATAGATTGCAACCGTTGAAGCTGATATTTAGGAAGGTTAGCCAGAAAAACATTACAGTAGTCAAGTCTACTAATTACCAAAGCCAGAACAAGAGTAACCAAAGAGTCAGGGGAAAAGAGAGAACGAGTAGCCCTAATCTGCCGAAGAGTCACAAAGGACCGTCGGGTGAGAGAAGAGATGTGATCATGAAAAGAAAGTGATGAATCAAGAGTATCCCCCAAATAGCGGAAAGAAGAAACAAGGGGAATAAGAACTGAATCAATCATGGGAGAGACAGAAGGACAAGAACCACTAAGAGATACCCACATAGCCATGGATTTCGAGGGATTTAAGTGAAGAAAGTTCTGAGAAAGCCAAGATGCGATGTGAGAAAGACAAGCATTTAGTGGGGCAATATCCAAAGTGAGGGGAGAGAAATGACAGAGGAGAATAATGTCGTCTGCATAAATGTAAGGAGATACCGGAAACTGCTGAAGTGCAAGAGGCAAAGGAGCAAGAAAGATATTAAATAATAAAGGAGAAAGAACAGACCCCTGCGGAACACCACAGACAAGTGGGAGAGAGGAAGAGAAGCGGTTACCAGAGTGCACAGTGAACGAGCGAGCTGTAAGGAAAGAACGAAACCATTGTAGAACAGAACCCCGCAATCTAATATCGAAAAGACGGGAAAGGAGAGTCCGGTGATCAATCAAGTCGAAAGCCGCAGAAAGATCCAGAGAAACAAGAAGGGTAACATCACCACGATCGTGAGCGACATGAATTTCGTTAAGTGCCAGAAGAACAGTTTCAGTGCTGTGCCCATGACGAAAACCTGCTTGACGGGGGGGTGAAGAGTATTTGTAGCCTCTACATGTGAACAAGGGAAACATCGCCCTGGTCTGAAGAATCCAAACTCTTACCAGGCTCACCAAACCCAGCATCTGCAGGGTTTCTGATTAATCACATATTTTTGTGTCTCTTGGGGTTTAGAACCTGCAGTTGGCTTCTTGTCAGTAGAAGCCTTTCACTGCTTCATTCTAAACTCTAGGCATGGATCTCTTTTCACAAGACATCCATTTTTCTCTGTTATACGAGCTTTTAGGATGTTCATGCCTATAGGTCACAGCTTCTCCTCTTCTTCCTGCTAGGGAAAGAGGTTTAACAACTATCAAATGATAGTTTTTCTGTACCAGCATGAATTTTTTCCTTCTACAGACTTACCATATTGTAAGTCTCCATTCAGCTCCATCTTCTCTACCCTCTTATCAAGCATTTCCCCTGTAAGAGTGGTACTATTACACTGGAGGGCTTCTCTTCAGCCCTTTTAGTTTTGTCACTATTCCAGTGTGGAGTTTTCCTCTCTGAGTTAACTCCTTTTTTGCTTTGGGGCAGCTTTCAGGCAGGTCCAGAGTTTTCTTACTCCTGTTCTGTCTGTTCTTTCTGTTTTTTTAACAGAAAGATTCTTTCTGATGTCTTACTAGCAGCTGCCCATGCAGGAGTCCTAGTGATTGGACCACTGGTTCTTCCCCACAAGCATCCAGAGTTGTCCTCCACTATATTCTTTCTGGCCTCAGTAGTGACTCCAAGATAGTGGATTCATCTTTCTTGGCAAATCTTATCACTACAGGCTTCTCTGATTGTTTCTATTCTTGCCATCTCCAATTCCCTTGGGTTTGGCAGCATAGTCGGCCTAGCTACTGGCTTTTCCAGCAGCCAGTTCTATCTCCTAATTCTCCTGCATTATGCTCTCTGCAATCTACAGAGAAGCTTTCCACTATGGGCCCTTGCTAGAGAGCATTAGGATTTCCTCAAACAGCTGTCCTAGATGGTTGGAAAAGGCTCCCTCAGTCATGACCCTCATGAATGGAAGGGTTCTTCCTACCCTACTATCTCCTTTCTAAAGCAAAGGACATGGGCCTTCTCTTACGTGAAAGCTTAAAGAGTTGTTCAATTCCCTCGTTTGGTCCTCTGGATTCCCACCAGGAATATGCTCTCTTTTTTTCCTTGCAGCTCGTCCTCATGGTATCCTAATCCTTCATGGACAGCGCATATTTAGCTAAAGAACGCATGATACCCTTTTTGCCCCTCAAGTAGGTCAACATGGTATCTCATTCCTATGCGTCTTCTGTCCATTTACCATGCCAGAGTTCTGGAGGACTCGGGACTTGCTGCCTGCAGACTGATATTATCCTCTGCTTTTCACGTAACCATCCTGGTTTTTTTTCACTGACTAGCATTCTTGCAGCAATCTAGTCTGCTCTTTGTCAGGGGGATTTTTCCCCTGACTTTCTTCCATCACAACCAGGGGAAATAGATTCTCTATATATCTTCTCAAGTAGGTTCCACCTTTTGTTATTAGATGAATCTCTCCTCTTCACATCTCCTATGTGAATATACTTTCTATAAGCACATCTCTGTCTGCCTAATTGCAGACACTTATATCATTTGTGTGTGTATATGTTTTGCCCTTCTATATCTCACTATAGATATATATACTTATATGTCTATCTATATATCTATATCTATATATGTATATATATACGTATATATATATATATATATATATATATATATATATCGAGATATTTATTTAAATAAATAAATTACATACTTATCTATCTCACTGTCTATGCTCATATAGATATATATGTCTCTATATGATTCTGACAGTTGGGCTCTACCCATACCATGCTGTTCCAGCATGTTTGGGGTGCTACACACAAAACTCTCCAGTGGTAGTTAACTACTTTTCTACCATACCCCTAAATGTTTTTAGGTACCCCTGAAGCTCTCCATGTTCCAGTATCTTTCCTAACTGACATCAGTTAGGAAAGACATTGCAGATCTTCAGTCATTCTGAGGCTAACGCCTCGAGCATCTGTCCTTTCTTTTGGGATATAAGGGTTTTCCATACCACTGTTCCCTCTAAGCTGAGTGAGCGCACATACTTTACAACAGAGCGCACAAAAATTATGGTTCTGATTCTGATAGAAAACACAGACGTCTTAAAATTTAAAAGTTGTGATTATAATTACTAGAAATTTTCCGCTTCATTTAGTAATCGTCTATTTTCATTTAATTTGAATAAAAACAGTCTTGTACATACTGTATTCTGATGTGTAGTCAAATTTTAAAGTATATAACTCAGAGTGTCGTTATGTGGTGTACAAAAATTTAACCTTCCTTCAAAAGCTGCACAGCTGATATTATCTCCAGGAACAAGCAGGAATGAGTCTTCACATATGGGTACGTCGGTACCGATGGAGCCTGCGTGGAAACGCTCCCCAGCGTCCTATCAGAAAGCTTTTGGGAGCATCCCTCAGCGCTTGCGTGCTGCCTTCCCGCCTTTCCAACTGTCTCTCCTCAGTTTTCGTATTTCCGTGGAGCCGGCAGGACGTCTTCCTGTCACCGCAGAAAATGTTTCTTTAATTCTTTTGTTTTCTTGTGGTCGCGGCTGTTTCCCCGACTCCACCGGTACCACCGGTGTTTCGTTTTTTTCTTTTTTTTGAAATTCAGGGAATATTTTCCCTCCGTGTTTTGTCTTAAATCTTTTTAGGCCTTCTAGGCCTGTCCATGTCCTCCATGGAACCGCCAGCCTCTTTCTCTAAGAAATGTTTAAGCTGTGGCGGTACAGCTTTATTTTTAGACTCCAAAAACTGGTGTCTAACCTGTTTGGGTCCTGACCGTTTTTCTCCGGAGCCCTCGGGCCACAGTGTTGTGAGAAGAGATTTTCAACATCGAGTTTCCCTCGATACCAGGTTCCCTTCCAGTGTCAGGGCACCGACCGTTTCTTCTACACAGGATCAGGTAACCCTCAAACAGTCTGTTAAGACTAGCCAACCCTCAAGTGGTAGGTCTCATGCACAGCATGAAGACGGCTCCGGCCTTGCCCTCGAGGGTCCATTGGCTCCAAAACCCCGGCGGAAGTCTTCGGTCTCTAAAGCCTATGAGGGGTTTCAGGTTGTTCCTGGGGCTCACCCCTCACAGAACATACCTGAGCCATGCTCGGTGGTGGCATCCGCTTCGAGCGGTACCGATACCCCGGCATCGGCACTGGTGTTGGACATTTCACTCCTCACCAGGGATCGTCATCTGGCTTTCTCGGTACCTTCAGGACCGGTGGATACGCTCCAGATTGACTTTCCAGTATTGGCATCAACGTCGATACTACCACCGACGTCGGTACCCTCTAGACATGCATTGATAGACTCGCTTCCTTCGATGCCGAGTCTGGAAATCGATCTCTAGTCTGGAAAGACTGGGTACCGACACATCTCGGTACCAATAATTACCGGTACCGGACGCTCGGTACCGAGGGTGATTACCAAAGGCGTTCGGTTACTTCGGTACCGATTGAGCTGCCACCGATGACTGCTCTGATGTCGGTGTCGCCTTCGATTCCGACAGTGCTACCGGTATCGGTATCGGTACCGGTATCCGCAGTAGCATCGGGGCCTGCTCCTTACATGCTTCTTTCACCAGGGTCGCTCTTTTCTATACCAAGTCTGGAGTCGATACCTAGCATGGACGATGCAGTACTGACTGTCACAGGTCCTGACCTCCAGTACCAGCATCCATCCCTTAAGGATCCTTTTTTGCACCGTGCAGGATCTTATATTCCTATATACTCAAGTAGATCCTCTGGTGCCCAGGCTAGTTCTTCAGGTCTAGCCTGTCCAGGGACGGTTCTCTTTGGAGATCCTTCTTTTCAGAATTTCCTCCTGGATATGGCAAGATCTCTTGCTATTCCTATCCCTGGCCATGATCCTACACAAGGCTCTGTTTTTACTGAAGAAAAGGAAAACATAATGCTTCCTTTACATCATTCCTTGCAGGATCTTCTTCTAAGAATGTGGGAAGCACCTTTAAAGGTACCCTCACCTTCTAGAGCAACTGATCTTCTGTATCAGGTGCCCCCCTCTCCAGGGTTTCAAAAGACTCAACTTCCCCATCATTCCATTGTGGTGGAATCAGCAGTGAGGAAGGTGAAAAGTAAGAAGAAGCACTCTTCTTACCCACCAGGTCGTGAGTCTAGGACACTAGATGCCTTTGGACGTCATACCTTCCAGACATCCATGCTGTCAGCAAGGATTCTCTCATATATTTTTTATATGAGTCTATCTCTTCAGGAGGTCACAAAGAAATTATATCTTTTGACTCCTTTTCTTTCAGAGCCCAAGACTGCAGACTATTCCTTACTAACTAGTCATATTCAAAGTATCTCTTGGTTTCTTACTCGTGCTTCCCTAGACTCTTTTGAATCTGTTAGCAGAACTTCTGCTATAGCCATAGGGGCACGACGTAGAGCCTGGCTCCAAGCTTCAGACTTAAACAAATGGGCACAACAAAGACTGGGTAATATTCCTTGCACTGGAGAAAATCTCTTCAATAAGGAGTCTTTACATCAGGTTGCTCAGTGGTCCACTGACTTCCCTGTTTCTGAAGGCTATCCTAAGCCTTCTCCTTCCCCAGTAGGTAGGAAATGCCCTACCAAACCTTCTTTCCCTAGGAGGAGAAGGTTTTACTCTTCTCCTGCCCATCATACAGATGTTCCCAAGCAGAGGAAACATCGCCCTGGTCTGAAGAATCCAAACTCTCGCCAGGCTAAACAAACCCAGCCACCATAGGGTTCTGATTAATCTGTTTTCTGCCTCTTGGAGTTTACAACCTACAGTTGACTTCTTCTCAGCAGAAGTTTTCACTGTTTTTCATTCAAAACTCTACACATGGATTCCTTTCCTCAGGACATCCAGTTGCTCCTGCTGAGCTGTCAGGATATTCATGTCTATGGGTCACAGGTTTCTCCTCTTCTTCCTGCCAAGAAGAGAGGTTTAACAACTATCCCATGATAGTTTTTCTGTACCAACATGAATTTTTTCCTTCCACAGACTTACAATATGGTAAGTCACCCTTCAGCTCCAGTTTCTCTACCCTCTTATCCAGGGTTTCCCCTGTAAGAGTGGTACCATACCACTGCAGGGCTTCTTTAGCCTTTCTAGTCTTTCTTTCCATTACAGTGTGGAGTTTTTTCTCTTGAGTAACCTCCCTCCTTTTGCCTGGGCAGCTCATCAGACAGGGACAGGAATTTCTTCTCTTGTTCTGTCTGTTCTTTCTGTTTTACACAGAAAGATTCTCTCTGCTGTCTTATTCAGCAGCTGCCCATGCAGGAGTTCCAGTGAGTGGACTACTGGTACCTTTCCACAAGTTTCCAGTCTTGTCCTCCACTACTTTCTGTCTGCCCTTAGTAGTGATTCCAAGACAGTGCATACATCTTTCTTGGATAATCCTTATCATTTCAGGCTTATCACACTATCTTCTATTCTTGCCATCTCCAATTCCTTTGGGTTTGACAGCATAGTTGACGTGGCTGCTGGTTTTCTCCAACGGCCAGTTCTATCTCCCAATTCTCCTGCTTAATGCTCTCTGCAATCCTACAGAGAAGCTTTCCACTATGGACCCTTGCTAGAGAGCATGGGGTTTTTTTCTCTAATGACTATCCTATATGGTTGAAAAAGGCTTCCTCAGTCATTCCCCATGACTGTGAGGGTTCTTCACACCCTACTATCTCCTTTTAAAATAAAGGAAATAAGCCTTCTCTACGTGAAAGTCTAAAGAGTTGTCCAATTCCTACAGGGAATATGCTCTTTTTTCCCTTCAGCTTGTCCTCATGGTATCCTAATCCTTCATGGACAGCACATATTTAACTAAAAAACGCATGATACCCCTTTTTGTCCCTCAAGTGGGTCAGCCTGGTATCTCATCCTATGCGTTTTTCTGTCCATTTACCATGCTAGTGTTCTACAGGACTCAGGACTTGCTGTTTACAGACTGATATTATCCTCTGTTTTTTCACGCAACCATCCTGGTTATTTCCCTGGATAGCATTCCTGCACCATCATAACCAGGGGGAATATATTCTCTATATATCTTCTCAAGTAGGTTCCACCTTCTTGTTATTGGATGAATCTTTCCTCTTCACATTTCTCATGTGAATGTTCTTATAGGCATATCTCTGTCTGCTTAATTGCAGACATTTATCTTTAGACCTATATATTCATATATGTATCTATATCTATATACATCTCTATAGATACATATGTCTGTCAGCTGCGTGTGCATATGTTATGCCCCTCTAGATCTCACTATGGACATACATATATATATATATGTGTGTGTGTGTGTGTATCTGTCGAGATGCTTCGTTATAGGTAGATATGTATTACATACTATCTCTCTGTCTATGCTCATAAAGGTTTTACCTTCCTATATGTTCCAGACAGTGGGCTTTGCACATGTTCATACTGTTCCACAGTATGTTTGGGGTATTATGCACACAACCACTGCTGTGGTACTGACAGCTCCTACCATAACCCTAGGTTTAGGTATCCCTGAAGCTCCATGCTCCAATATCTTCCTACCTCTCACCAGTTAGGAAAGACATGGTGGATCTTCAGTAGATCTGAGGTTTCAACTCCTCAGACATCTGTCCTTTCTTTGGGAATACAAGGTTTTTCCCATACCCCTTCTTCCCTCAAGGACTAGGCCAATTTGTCCAAATCGGTCAGTCTTCCTCTTTTGCTCCTAACTGTGAATAACTCTGTAGCCAAAAGAGTTTTCAGCTTTTTCCATAAAGCTTCCTACTAAAGACCTACCGTTTTTGTACTACCCTAGTTGAATCCTGGGGTCACCTGTCACTTCCAGACTTTGACCTTCACCTTCACTTCAGTGAGGTCACCTTGATGATTCCTCTACTAGATCCCCAGTAGACTCCATCAGCCTTTCTACTTCCTGCAATCCAGTAGGTGAGGTCCATATTGTGATTGTTCATTTCAATATATTTCATGATAATTATCATACATACAAGGACTCCTTGCCTGTGATCCTATCTTAGGTTAGCTGTTTCTACAGCTCCTCTCTTTTTCAACTCCTACCCTCCATCCTCAGGATGCCTGGCCATATGAGGTGTAGCATGTTTCAATCTCCAACATGCTAGGGCTCCAGGCATCTTAGCTTGGGAGTCCCCATATGTGAAGACTCATTCCTGCTTGTTCCTGGAGATAGCACAGTTACTTACCTGTAACAGGTGATCTCTGGGAACAGAAGGAATAAGTCTTCACAACCCACCCACCTCCCCTAGGAGTTGTATCTATCTATCTTTTCTTTCCTTTCCTCTCTCTCTCTCTTTGTCTCAGCTATAAAACGCAACTGAGGAGAGACAGTTGGGAAGGCAGCACGCAGGCGCTGAGGGATGCTCCCAAAAGCTTTCCGATTGGACGCTGGGGAGCGTTCCCACGCAGGCTCCGTCGGTACCGACGTACCCATATGTGAAGACTTATTCCTGCTGTTCCCAGAGATCACCTGTTACAGGTAAGTAACTGTGCTTTATGTGCACACAGCCAACAGAAAATTAGAGGGAACATTGTTCCATACCCCTTCTTCCCACAAGGTTTAGGCCTCTTTGTCCAAATCAGTCAGCCTTTTCCTCTTTTTGCTCCTATCAGCGAGTCACTCTGTAGCCAAACGAATTTGGGCTTTTTTCATAAAGCCTTCTGCTGACGGCTTACAGTTTTTGGTACTACCCCAGTTTACCCCTGGGATTACCTCTTACCTTTCAGAATTCCTGACCTCCATTATGTTTTCCTACAGGTTTATTACCTCTATTTTTGCAGTGAGGTCCTCCTTGAGGTTCCTCTACTGGAACCCCAGTAGATCCCATGAACCTCCTTACTTTGTACAATCCTGTTAGGGGAGGTTCATATTGCAATATTTCTTTTTCAATATATTTGATGATAATTGTCATCCACACAGGGACTTCTTATCTGCAGTCCTATGTTAGGTTAGCTGTCTTTTACAGCATCTTTGTTTCAACTCCTTCCCACCATCCTGGGATGCCTGGCCATATGAGGTGTAGCATGTTCCAATCCATAACATGCTGGGACTCCAGGCATCTTAGCTTGGGAGTCCCCATATGTGAAGACTCATTCCTGCTTGTTCCTGGAGATAGCACAGTTACTTACCTGTAACAGGTGATCTCTGGGAACAGCAGGAATAAGTCTTCACAACCCTCCCACCTCCCCTAGGAGTTGTATCTCTCTATCTATCTTTCCTTTCCTCTCTCTCTCTCTTTGTCTCAGCTTTAAAACTTAACTGAGGAGAGGCAGTTGGGAAAGGCGGGAAGGCAGCACGCAGGCGTGGTGGGATGCTTCCAAAAGCTTTCTGATTGGACGCTGGGAAGCGTTCCCGCGCAGGCTCCGTCGGTACCGACGTACCCATATGTGAAGACTTATTCCTGCTGTTCCCAGAGATCACCTGTTACAGGTAAGTAACTGTGCTTTATTTGCAAAGGACGCAGCAACATAGAAAGTCCTCTCAACTCTTTGTTGCTTTTGATCCTAGTCATTTAGGGCTTCCAGTCTCTAAGAGAACACTGTCCAACTGGATTGCACAGTGTATATCTTTTGCCTATCGGAGTAAGAACCTTAAAGGCCATGTCACAGCGCACAATGTGAGAGCCATGGCAGCCTCTATGGCTCATCTTCACTCTGTGTCTGTCGACGACATCTGTCGAACAGCTACCTGGGCTTCGGTTCATACCTTCACAGCCCATTACTGCTTGGACAAGGACTTCTGCCGGGATGCCTTGTTTGGTCAGGCTGTTATTCAACACCTGTTCCATACTTAATCAACTCCTACCCACCATCCCTGGTAGGATGCCAGAGATCCATGAGGGGAAGTGGAGCCCTTTCAAAAGGGCACACAACTTCTGAGGTTTTCTCCCTGGCATCTGTAGCTAGGGAGTACCCATATGTGAAGACTACATTCCTGCTTGTTCCTGGAGATAGCATAGTTACTCACCTGTAACAGGTGATCTCCGGGAACAGCAGGAATTTAGCCTTCACAACCCACCCACCTCCCCTAGGTGTTGTATCTCTCTATGTCTCTTTTTTTCTTTCCCTTTCTTTCTCTCTTTGTCTCAGCTTTAAACTCAACTGGAGAGACAGTTGGGAAAGGCGGGAAGGCAGCACACAGGCGCTGTGGGATGCTCCCAAAAGCTTTCTAATTGGACGCTGGGGAGCATTCCTGCGCAGGCTCCGTTGGTACCGACGATACCCATATGTGAAGACTAAATTCCTGCTGTTCCCGGAGATCACCTGTTACAGGTGAGTAACTATGCTTTCTCCGCACTCTGGGAATATTCGTCTTCTCCTACTTAGACGACTGGCTCATTCGAGCCCCTACAGTGCCAGAAGCCAGCTCTGCTTTGTTTTCCACAATGCAAATTCTTCAGTATTTGGGACTAGTCATAACCTTCCAAAATCCAATCTTGCTCCCACTCAATCCCTAGAGTTCATATGAGCTCATCTGGATACCAGATGGACAAGGGCTTTCCTTCCACAGCCCCGCTGTCTTCGCATAATACAGCTAGCTTCCCAAGCAGTGCTCATACCTTATCTCACTGCTCGAGAAATGCTACAATTGCTGGGCCACATGGCATCCACCATGCATGTGGTTCCTTATGCTCGCCTCCACATGCGATCAGCCCAGTGGACTTTATCCACTCAGTGAACACAGGCCTCAGGTTGCCTGTTGGACCGTCTTATTTCGTCCCTCCAATGGTGGCAATCACTCAGAAATCTTCTCGTGGGATCTCCTTTCCATCAACCCCTATTCCAAGCCACCCTAACAACAGATGCATCTCAGGTGGGATGGGGAGCCCACCTGCACGATCTCTCTACCCAGGGTACCTGGACTCCACAGGAGGCCTGTCTTCACATCAACCTCCTGGAACTCAGAGCAATCTTCCTTGCTCTTCGAGTATTTCATGCCCAGCTCAGAAACAAGACAGTCCTAGTTGAAACAGACAGTCAGGTAGCCATGTTCTATATGAACAAGCAGGGCAGAACAGGCTCTCTGTCACTATGCAACGAAGCTTTGCGACTATGGGCCCTCGCCAGAGAGCATCAGATTCATCTCTGCGGTGTATCTTCCAGGAATTCAAAACTCTTGGGCAGACAGACTCAGGCGAGTTCTGCTTCCACACGAATGGTCTCTCCATGCAGACCAGATGGCCAAAACTTTTTAACTGTTCCAGAATTCCGGCTCGACATTGTCAGGCAAGGGATGCCTTCCTCCTTCACTGGGGTCAGGACTTCCTATATGCCTTCCCACCCATTTCCTTCATCCCCAAAACACTATTCAAGCTTCAGAGAGACAGAGGTCATATGATTCTCATAGCTCCACGTTGGCCACGGCAAACGTGGTACCCTCTGCTTCTACATCTTTCTCAAGCTCCACCTCTGGAGTTGGGATCTGCTCCAGATATTCTCTCCCAAGAGAACGGGATGCTGTGGCATCCCAATCCCCAGTCTCTGCATCTCAGGGCCTAGTTGCTGAAGGCCTAGAGCTTCAGGATCTCAATCTTAATTTACAGGTAAAGGATATACTTTATGCTTCTAGGAAACCCTCCACAAGACCCTCATATGCCTTTAAGTGGAAAAGGTTTACCATATGGTGCTCGCAGAAGTGTCTTAACCCTCTTGCGATACCTCTGGAATCGATACTGAAGTATCTCCTTCATTTGTCAAATGAGGGTCTTAAGACAAATTCAGTAAGAGTCCATCTTAGTGCTATTCCAGCTTCTTACAAGCCTCTAAGTGGACAACCTATTTCCTCTCATCCCCTTATAGCGAGATTTATGAGAGGTCTTTTTACAAAGCCTCCCATTAAGCCACCACCGGTGGCATGGGATTTGAATCTGGGGCTCGGGCAGCTCATGAAACCGCCCTTTGAACCATTAGCCACTACATTTTTGAAATTCCTTTCCTGAAAAGTCATCTTCCTCATTGCAATCACATCAGCACTTCGCATCAGTGAATTGCAAGCATTTGGAGCTGATCCTCCTTACACATGGTTCCACCATGATGAGGTAGTTCTTAGGACTCATCCACACTTTATGCCACAGGTGGCTTCGCCTTTCCATTTAAACCAAGCGGTTTACCTTCCTATATTCTTTCCGAGGCCTCATGCCTCCAGTGCAGAAAGGAACCTTCTTACGTTGGACTGTAAAAGAGCTTTAGCCTTTTACTTGCAGAGGACACAGCAGTATAGAAAATCCTCTCAACTCTGTTGCTTGTGATCGTAGTCATTTGGGACTTCCAGTCTCCAAAAGGACACTGTCCAGCTGGATTGCACAGTGTATATCTTTTGCCTATGAGAGTAAGAACCTTCCTCTTGAAGGCCATGTCACAGCTCACAATGTGAGAGCCATGGCAGCCTCAATGGCTCATCTTCACTCTGTGTCTATCGACGACATCTGTCGAGCAGCCACTTGGGCTTCGGTACATACCTTCACGGCCCACTATTGCTTAGACAAGGACTCCCGCCGGGATGCCTTGTTTGGTCAGGCTGTTCTTCAACACCTTTTTTTCAGACAGTCAGCGCTTACCCACCATCCCTGGTAGGATGCCAGAGATCCATGGGGGGAAGCATAGCCCTTTCACAAGGGCTAACAACTACCTGGGGCCATCTCCCTGGCATCTGCAGCTAGGAAGTCCGCATGTGTGAAGACTACAGTCCTGCTTGTTCCTGGAGATAATGTAGTTGCTCACCTGTAACAGGTGATCTCCGGGAACAGCAGGAATTTAGTCTTTACAACCTGCCCACCTTCCCTAGGAGTTTTATCTCTCTCTCTTTGGTCTCAGCTATAAAGTCATCTGGAGAGGGACAGTTGGAAAGGCGGGAAGGCAGCACTCAGGCGCTGTGGGATGCTCCCAAAAGCTTTCCTATTGGACGCTGGGGAGCGTTCCAGCGCAGGCTCCGTCGGTACCGACGATATCCATATGTGAAAACTAAATTCCTGCTGTTCCCAGAGATCACCTGTTAAAAGTGAGTAACTACGCTTTCCACCCTTCCAAAGTTTGAAAGCTAGTGATAGAACAATACTATCAGTTTGCTGTTACTGTGAGATTAAATCTATAATAGTCCACTTATATAGGTTATCAAATAGCATCATTTTATTTAATATCATCAGAATTGTTGAAGACTCAAAAATCTAATATATTACTGATTCATTAAATGTTCCATTTCACATGTTTAGTTATTGTCATTTATTTATTAGGATTTATTAACAACCTTTATGAAGAGATTCACCCAAGTTAGCTCTAACAGAAGATATGCCATACTGGGTCAGACCAAGGTCCATCAAGCCCAGTGTCCTGTTTCCAACAGTGGCCAATCTAGGTCATATTTACTTAGTGTCCACAAAAGACACAGGTTCCACAATGCTTGTATTTTGGCAAGCAGTGGATATCCCGGGTCCCCTTTAATAATGGTTTATGGACCTTTCCTCCAGGAACTTGTCCAAACATTTTTTAAACCCGGCTACACTAACAGCTTTTACTACATCTTCCGGTAATGAATTCCAGAATTTGATTACATGTTGAGTGAAAAAAGTTTCTCTTATTAGTCTTAAATAGGTTACACTGTAGCTTCATTGCATGTCCCCTAGTCGTTCTATATTTTGTTGGCGTAAACAATCGATCTAAGTTTACCCGTGCTACTCCATTCATTAATTTATAGACCTCTATCATATCTCCCCTTAGCCATCTCTTTTCCAGGTTGAAGACTCCTAACCTTTTTAGCCTCTCTTCATAGGGGTATATTTCTATCCCCTTTACCATTTTGGTGGCTCTTCTCTGTACCTTTTCTAATAACACTATATCCTTTTTAAGATATGGCGACCAAAATTTAGCACAGTATTCAAGGTGTGGTCACATCATGGAACTACAGAGGCATTATAATAATCCTTTATTTTATTCTCCATTCCTTTCCTAATGAAACCTAGCATTCTATTTTCTCTCTTTTCTGCCTCTGCTCATTGGCTGGAGAGTTTCCACATGTTATCCACGATGATGCCTACATCTTTTTCCTGAATGGTGGTTCCTAATGTGGAACCTTGCATTGCGTAACCATATTTTAGGTTGTTATTTCCTAGGTGCATAACTTTGCCCTTGTCCACATTAAATTTTATCTGCCATTTGGATGCCCAGTTTTCCAGTTTATCAAGGTCCTCTTGCAATTTTTCACAATCCTCATGTGTTTTAACAACTTTGAATAATTTTGCGTCATCTGCAAATTTGATTACCTCACTCGTTATTCCCATTTCCAGGTCCTTTAAAAATGTTAAAAAGCAGCGTCCCCAGATCAGATCCCTGAGGTACTCCACTATTCATCTTTCTTCATTGGAAAAATTGGCCATTTAGCCCTACCCTCTGCTTTCTATCTTTTAACCAGTTGCTGATACACAATAGTACATTGCTTCCTATCCCATGACTTTTTAATTTCTCCAAGAGTCTCTCATGAGGGACCTCGTCAAAGGCTCTGAAAATCCAGATACACTATATCAACCCACTCATCTTTGCCTACCTGTTTCTTGACACATCAAAAAAAATAACTTCTTCTTTCTTGCCTTACCAATCTGTTAAAGCAGCATTGAAAGCCTTATCAAAGAACAAAGCATCAGGCATTGATAGCATTCCCATAGAAGTATTACAGCAATCTGATGCAGCTGTTACCATACTTACAAGGCTCTGCCAAGAAATATGGAAGACAACATCATGGCCAACTGACTGGAAAAGATCTCTGTTTATACCAATACGAAAGAAAGGTGATCCAACTGACTGTGGAAATTATCGCTCAATCGCTCTGATCCCACATGCCAGCAAGATTCTACTGAAGATTATTCAAAAGAGACTACAACCATACCTGGAACAAGAACTACCTGAAGTGCAAGCAGGGTTCAGGAAAGGGCGAGGAATGAGAGACATCATTGCGGATGTGAGATGGATCCTTGAAAAGACTAAAGAATACCAAAAGGATATTTATTTGTGCTTTATCGACTATAGCAAGGCTTTTGACGGTGTAAACCATGAGAAACTCTGGGCCACATTAAGAAGCATGGGTATACCAGAACACCTGATCATACTCTTGCCCAATATGTACATTGATCAAGAAGCAGCAGTTCGAACGGAACAAGGAGAAACAGAATGGTTTAAAATAAGCAAAGGTGTAAGACAAGGCTGCATACTTTCCCCCTACCTGTTTAATTTATATGCAGAACAAATCATCAGAGAAGCAGGATTGTATGAAGACAACAGAGGTGTGAGGATTGGTGGAAGACTCATCAACAACCTTCGCTATGCTGATGATACCACATTACTGGCTGAAAGTGAAAATGATCTGAAACATTTGCTTCTCACAATCAAAGAACATAGTCTCAAAATGGGCCTGCACTTTAATGTAAAGAAGACAAAGATCATGACAACTGGCATAATCAACAGGTTCATCGTTGAAGGAGAAGAAATTGAAATCGTGAACAACTTTAACCTACTTGGATCAACTATCAATAAAGAAGCAACAAGCAGTCAAGAAATCAGACGACGCATTGCTCTTGGCAGAATGGCTATGAAAGACCTAGATAAGATTCTCAAGAGCAGAGATGTCTCTCTCCATACAAAGATTCGACTTGTTCAAGCCTTGGTATTTTCAATAACATCATATGGATGTGAAAGCTAGACAGGAAGAAAATTGATGCCTTTGAATTATGGTGCTGGCGGAGAATACTGTGTATACCATAGACTGCCCGAAGAACAATCCAGTCGGTACTAGAGGAGATCAAACCTAAGCTTTCTTTAGAAGCTCAGATGACAAGACTTCGACTTTCATACTTTGGACACATCATGCGAAGAGAGAGATCATTAGAGAAAGACATCATGCCTGGCAAGATAGAAGGTCAGCGCAAAAGAGGAAGTCCAGCAATGAGATGGATCGATACAATAACAGCAGCTACGGGTACCAGTCTGTCAACAATGAGCCACCTGACTCAAGACCGAACACAATTTAGGATAGCTATCCAGAGGGTCGCCATGAGTCCGGCACTTAAGAACAGCAACAAGGCAAGACCCTCCTTGGCTAAAGCCATGTTGGCTGTCTCCCATTAAGCCATGACTATCTATATGTTCAGTAATTTTGTTCTTTATAATGATTTCTACCGTTTTTCCCGGTACTGACGTCAGGCACACCAGTCTGTAGTTTCCCGGATTACCCCTGTAACCCTTTTTAAAAATTGACGTTACATTGGCCATTCTCCAGGTATTACAGATGATTTTAATGATAGTTCACAGATTACTAATAGTTGGTTGCAATCTCATATTTCAGTTCTTTCAACACCCTTAGATGTATACCATCCCATCCAGATGATTTGCTACTCTTCAGTTCATCAAATAGTTGCAATACGTTTTCCCAGTGTATTGATATTACTTTCAATTCTTCTGCGGCATCACCTTTAAATACCATTTCAGTCATGGGTAACATACCTACATCTTCCTCTGTAAAGACCGAAGCAAAGAATTCATTCCATCTCTCTGCTATGGCCTTGTCACCTCTTAGTGCTCTTTTTACACCTTTATCATCTTATGGTCCATCTGACTCTCTTACAGGTGTTTTTGCTACGAATGTACTTGAAAAAGTCTTTATTATGCGTTTTTGCTTCCATAGCAAGCTTTTTCTCAAATTCTCTCTTTGCCTGCCTTATCAATGCCTTGCATCTAACTTGCCAGTGCTTATGTTGTTTCTAGTTTTCATCATTTGTCTCCTTTTTCCATTTCCTGAAAGATGCCTTTTTTGGCAACAACAGCTTCTCTGACCTCACCTTTAAACCATGCTGGCAGTTTTTTGGACTTCCTTCCACTTTTCTTAAAGCGTGGAATACAGCTGGTCTGGGCTTCCAAGATAGTATTTTTAAACAATACCAATGCTTGATGTAAATCTTTAACCTTTGCAACTGCTCCTTTTAGTTTTTTCTTAACTATTTTCCTCATTTTATCATAGTCTTCCTTTTGAAAGTTAGTATTCTAGATGTCCTTGCTATCCTTCCTCCATTTATTAAATGAAACATGATCATGCTATGATCACTATTGCCAAGTGGCTCCAACATCCTTATCTCTTGCACCAGATCTTGTGTTCCACTAAGGACTAGGTCCAGAATGGCTTTCTCTCTTATCCGTTCATGAACCAGCTGCTCCAAGAAGCAGTCATTTATTTCATCTAGAAACTTTATCTCCCTAGTATGTCCTGCCGTGACAGTGACCCTGTCAATACCGGGGTAATTATTACTGTGCTGTAACTTTTGTTAGTTTCCCTGATTCATTTGAGCATTTCATCTATTAATTCATTCTGGCCAAGTGGTTGATAGTACATCCCCACTGCCATCGCTTTCCCCCCCCCTTTACCCTTTTTACGTGGACGTAGAGATTCTACAGTGTATTTTGTTTCCTGCAAGACTTTAATCCTTTGTGACTCAATGCCCTCTCTATCATAGAGTGCAACCCTTCCACCAATTTGATCTGCTGTATAATTACGATATAGTTTGTACCCAGGTATCACAGTGTCCCACTGGCTGTCCTCCTTCCATTATGTTGCTGAGATACCAATCATATCTAACCTCTCATTTAGTGCTATATATTCTAACTCTCCTATCTTATTTTTTAGACTTCCAGTATTTGCATACAAGCATCTTAGAGGCTGTATTGTAATCATATTAAACTGGTTATCAGTAGGCAGGGGTAATTTGGAATCTTTATGCTCTGTCTGCTCGAGGGCATTTGGGTTACTTTTGTCTTTATTGGAATCTCTTTGTCGATATGCCCTAACTTCAGTCTTTGTTCCGAAGCATGCGCTCTTGAGCGACTATCGACTTTCCACTATTATCTAGTTTAAAAGCTGCTCTGTCTCCTTTTTAAAGGTTAATGCCAGCAGCCTGGTTCTATCCTGCTTAAGGTGGATTCCATCCCTTCGGAAAAGCCCCTCCTTTCCCCAGAATGTTGCCCAGTTCCTAACAAATCCAAAACCCTCTTCCTTACACCATCGTCTCATCCACGCATTGAGACTCCGGAGCTCTGCCTGCCTTTGGGGGTTCTGCATGTGGAACGGGAAGCATTTTTGAGAATGCTATCCTGGAAGTTCTGGATTTCAGCTTCCTACCTAAAAGCCTAAATTTGGACTCCAGAACCTCCCTACCACACTTTCCTATGTCATTGATACCAACATGTACCTAGGCAGCAGACTCCTCTCCAGCACTTTCTAAGACCTTGTCTAGGTGCCGCGTGAGGTCCACTAACTTCGCACTAGGCAGGCATGTTACCAGGCAATCCTCACATCCACCAGCCACACAGCTATCTGCATGCCTATTGATTGAATCACCTACTATAATGGCTATCCTAACCCTTCCCTCGTGGGCACATGGCCTTGGAGAAACGTCCTCAGTGTGAAAGGGTTTTACATCACCTGAGGACAGATCCTAGCTGCAGGATCACCTCCTTCCATACTGGGGTGATGCTTTCCTGTCACGTGACCTCTCTCCTCCATGGCAACAGGGATGCTGCCAGACTGGAGGTGGGACTTCAGTACTACATCCCTGTAGGTCTTGTCTATGTACCTCTGTGTCCTTATGTCCTCCAAGTCTGCTGTTCTAGCCTCCAGAGATCAAACTCGTTCCCTGAGAGCAAAGAACTCCTTGCACCTAGTGCACATGTAAGACCCCTCGCCAACTGGGAGAAAATCATACATGTGAGACTCAATGCAAAAGACTGGAAAGCTCCCATCTCGCTGCTAGACTGTTGTCTGTATCTTAGTTTTAAGGTTGTGTATTTAATTTGTATTTAAGTTGTTTACTTAGATTTTGTTGGGTATACTTACACTCATAAAACTATCTAATACATTTAATGGACTTTGTTCACCTCAGCATTAATTAATCTCAGCTCCTTAATGTATACCTGATGAGCATAAACAGCTGCAGCTGAGTGAATATGGGTTCCTCTTTCCCTTTAAGAGGTTTAAGCATCTATAATGCTGCGGTTATCTCAGGGATGGGTGGGAGTCCGGGAGGAAAAGAAGACTTATTAAAAGTTGGCTGCTTCAGAGTGTCCTGTCCTGTTCTTCTAAGGTAAAGGCTTACCATTTTATGATTTATACAGCCCTTGATTTGATAAGAAGGAGCCTTTTAAATTGTCCTTTGATCTGTCGCTTGCCTTTTATTTATTTTTATTTAAAATCAATGCGGTTTACATACAACAGGTTGGAAATCAAGTCAGGGTCCGAGCGGGACTATTGATGGGTAAAGACTATTTACAAAAGCTATTTACATGGTATGCGTGGTCGGTAATGGCGCCAATGGGTGTGACTGCCTCATCATGTGCTGGTGGGGCAGTCCTGGTGGAGGGGGTGGCAGTTTGTGGGCTGTCGTCAGAGCAGTGCTTGAGGAAAAGATGGTGCTTCAGTGCCTTCCTAAATTGGGCAAGGTCGGAGATTGCCCGGATGTTGGGCGGAAGGGCATTCCACCATCTGGGTGCATAGAACCTAAATGCCGTTTATCGTTGCCTGGGTGCATTTTGTTATTGCCTTTGGAATTGCCAGTGTGTTGACCGCTGCGGATCTTCTAGATTTGTTAGAGGGCATGAGGTGGATTAGCTCCGTGAGGGAGGTGGAGGAGAGCTTGTTGATGGCCTTGAAGGTCATTAATTGAATTTTAAATGAGAGTCTGCTGTGGATGGGGAGCTAGTGGAGGTGTTTCAGGATTGGTGTTATGTGATCCTTCCTGGAAGCTCCGTGTAGAATTCTGGCCGCGGTATTCATTGCGAGTTGGAGTGGATTCAGGATGGTATGCAGGACTCCTTGTAGAATTGCATTGGCGTAGTCAAAATGACTCCTTTAACACCTATTTAAGGCAACTTCACAGATCTTTTGCCTCCTAATTGGAAGGTCTCTTTGTAAAGGTCACTAGAAACAAGTTTTATTATTTATTTATTTATTTATTTATTTATTGCAATCTTTTATATACCGCGCTATTTGGTATCAGCGCGGTTTACATGAAACAAAATAACCAGAACAAACTATTCTGAGTTTACAGAAAACAGGCATTCAAACTTGGGTAACATGGGGGAACTATTTACAAATATTATTTACATACAGTCATTATGATAATGACAATGGACCCTGATCATGATATCACACTGAGAAAGTTGATGAGGTTGACTGATAATTATGGTGTAGCTAATTTGTTGGTGGGATTTGGCTTGGTGTATTGCTGGGTGGATAGTATTTGAGGAACAGGTGATATTTGAGTGCTTTCTTGAACTGGGTTAGGTCAGTAATTGCGCGAATGTCTGATGGGAGTGCGTTCCAGCATCTCGGGGCGCAAAATCTAAATGCCCTCTTTACCGTTGCCTGGGTGCATTTTGTTAACGCTTTTGGGATTATTAGTGTGTTTATTGCTGTCGGTCTTCTGGATCTGTTAAGTGGAGTGACGTGAATGAGCTCCATTAGTGCGGAGGATGAGAGACCGTTGATGGCCTTGAAGGTAAGCAGTAAGGTCTTGAAAACGAGCCTTGCATGAATGGGGAGCCAGTGGAGCTGCTTAAGGGTGGGGGTCACGTGCTCGTTTTTGGAGGCTCCCTGAAGGACTCTCGCTGCAGCATTCATGGCGAGTTGTAGGGGGTTAATGGTAGACTGTGGGAGGCCTTGTAGAATCGCGTTGGCATAGTCAAAATGCAGTAGAATTAATGCCTGGTATATTGTCCTGAAATCTTCTGGATCTAGTAAGGAGCGCAGATGCCTGAGAGATCGGATCTTGAAATAGACTGCTCTTACTATGTTACCTATGTGTGCCTTCATATCAAGGCGCTGATCCAATGTAACCCCCAGGTATCGAATTGTAGGTTTTGTTTGAAGTTCTGCTTCTTTCACTCTTACATGGGGAGGTGGGGTGAAATTGTGTTTTTTTGTGATGAATAGCACCTCCGTCTTCTTATGTTGAATACGGAGGTTTTGGGATTGGAGCCATTCAGAAACTGCGTCGAAACATTCTGTCAGAGGGGAGAGGTTCAAATGCTCTGTAGAGAAAGGCATGTAGAGTAGGATATCATCTGCATATATCAGGCAGTCCACATTGAAGGATCTGATGATATTACAGATGGGCTGCATGTATATGTTGAAAAAGAGTGATGATAGGGAGGAACCTTGCGGGACCCCCTGGCTGGTGGAAAGGTTCTGATGCTGCTGCTCCAGATTTTACTTGTTGCCATCTACCAGCCAGATATGATCTACACCATTCCAGAGCCTTGCCGCAGATGCCCTTCTCTTTTAGTCGTTCCAGGAGAAGGTTGTGACTTACTGAATCGAAAGCTGCAGCAATGTCTAGGAAGACAAGAACAAACCCTTGACGGATGTTGTCGATACCTGTGATTATGTTGCTGAAGAGGGTAGTAAGGAGGGTTTCTACGCCATGAGACTCCCTGAATTCATGTTGGCAATGGTCTAGTGGGGCGGCGGAGTCTATGTGATCTTGTATTTGTCTCTGTACCTCTTTCTCTATTATCTTAGCTAGGAGAGGTATGCTGGCTATAGGTCTATATGAGTCAGCCTTCTGGGGGTTTAGCTTGGTGTTTTTTAAAAGCGGTCTGATTGAAGTTTGTTTGAGGGCTGTAGGGAATAGACCAGTTGTGAAAAATAGGTTCATAAGTTTTGTTTTGAAGGGACTGAACTCGTTGCGTAGCTCCTTTATCCAGAAGGCTGGGCAGGGGTCAGTTTGTGCCGTGGTGGTATTGAGAGACGTGGTGGTATTGAGAGACGTGTTTCCTGGATGGCATGGAGAACATGGACGGGGAGGTGTGATCTGCATGGAGCGGCAGGTGCTCCTACTCTTGCCATCTTACTGGGCAGACTAGATGGACCATACTGGTCTTTATCTGCCATAATTTACTATGTTACTATGGACAAGGACATTGGGCAGGTTGACTCTTGTGAAATGACCTCTGAGACCTTATCTGTCTGGAGAAGTTTAGACTGAAGGGTAGTCGGCGAAGTCTTGTGGGTGAATCTCATCTTTGTGTTCTGGGGGTGGTTCCTTAGATAAGGTCTTGACTAAGTTGAATAGATCGCGTGGCTTGTTTAGTGATCTTTTGAGTGTGTCTGTGTGAAACTGCTTCATTTTCATCGTGATTGTATCTCGGTGGATCGCTAGGTGGAATTTGTAGGCTGTTTGATCCTCTATGGCAGTGTTTCCCAACCCAGTCCTACGGGGCACACCGGCCAGTCAGGTTTTCGGGATATCCCTAATGACTATGCATGAGATATATATGCATTAGAGATATCCTGCCAACCTGACTGGTTTGTGGCCCTCCAGGGCTGGATTTGGAGACCCCTGCCTTACACCTCTGTCATTTAAGATTGTGAGTGGGCAAGGTGCAGATGTCCTAGACATCGAAAGGGTATATAGAATGTGACACATTCCTCCTCGATTCTCACCACCACCAAAATATTGTCTATTAGACAACTTTTTGGTGGTGGTGAGAATCGAGGAGGAATGTGTCACATTCTATATACCCTTTCGATGTCTAGGACATCTGCACCTTGCCCACTCACAATCTTAAATGACAGAGGTGTAAGGCAGGGGTCTCCAAATCCAGCCCTGGAGGGCCACAAACCAGTCAGGTTGGCAGGATATCTCTAATGCATATATATCTTATGCATAGTCATTAGGGATATCCCGAAAACCTGACTGGCCGGTGTGCCCCGTAGGACTGGGTTGGGAAACACTGCTCTATGGAGTGCGATTGGCGCCATCGTTTTTCAAGCCTCCATAATTGTGTGAGAGATGACCGCAGCTCAGGGGAGTACCATGGTGCAGACTTTCTTTTCCTTAGGATGTTGTTAGGATTAGGACGTTGCGCGATAGTGCTGAGGTTGCTGTTCCAGGCGGAGATCAGATTTTCGAGGTTGAGTGTTGTATCGTTGAGGAGTGGGCAGGTCTCTGACAATATGAGTTCTCTATTGAAAGGTCGGAAACTACGTGCTGAGGTTCTTGCGGAGCTGCTCAGCCTTGTGTTGTTTTTCGATTGTTTGCTTTGAATGGGTATCTGAAAGTTGATTAGATTGTGGTCCGACCAAGGTACCGAGGTAACCGACTTCACTAGGTCATGAATTGGATCTGGGACTGACATTGGGGCGAACACCAGGTCTAGAATGTTTATTTTTCTTTCTACTCAGAGACTATTCTACTTGTATGCTAAGCTATATTCTGATTTGATTTAAGTAAAAAAGCTCTCTAGAAACCAAATTTATTTCAGTAACTATTTACTCTATTTTATTTTCTAGGTTAAGCTAAACTCTGATTTGATTTAAATGAAAAGCTTGCTAGAAACTTTTATTTTCAAGGTCTGTTTACTCTTATTTTATGTTCTATGTTAAGCTATACTCTACTTTGACTTAAATACAAAGCTCACTGGTGGTACTAAGACCTGACTGATTTAGCAAAAAACAATGAATTCTAAAATGCACAGATTTATCAGCTTTAACCCCAAGAAGTCCCTTTTACCCCAAGATTTAGAGTTTATTCCAGAAGATTATACTCACAAGTATAGATCTACTTCCAGTTGTAGCAGTCCCTTTTGGAAGTGCTTCAAGACTGATATAACTAAATGTCAAATATGAAAGCTTACATAATATTTGAAAAGAAAAGAAATATTGGGTCCGGAAGCAGAGAAAGTAACGGTGCCATTGGAAAGGCAGAGCACAGATTTTAACCAAAAATGATGTTTTTTGGCCGTGACAGGAAGAAACCCTGCTGTTGGTCTACCAGATTTATTTTTAATTTGATGGGGAGCTTGGGGGTCGCTGGGCCACCTGGTTTATTTTTAGTTGAGAGGGGGTGGAGGGATCGGGGCTGCTGGGCCACCAGGAATTCACTTTGTTGGGGGCACCGGCCCCTGACAGTATTTTGATGGTTTCGGGGGCTTTCCCCGATGCCTGGATCATCTTTAACATTTTCCCTCAGATGATCGAGGCATTAGGGAATGCACCCAGTGCCATCAAAATACTGTTGGGGTTATGCACTAGATGTTTAAGCCACCTCAAGACCAGGCATAGAATTATTGACGCTAAGGCTGGTTGTGAAATTTTTTACACATTTCTCTGCATCGGGCGCAGCCAATATTAGCATACCATTTTATTGTGTGCAGCTCATTTGCCTGTAATTTAAAGAAATTGAAATACTCTTGGTGTTAACTGTGCGCTAGTTTTTCCTTTGCTGTTTGCATGTGCGTCTGTCTTTTTCCTGCATTTGATAGTGGCATTATCTGTTCTTAAAGGCTTTGCTAGTTTTCTTCATCGGCCTGTAAATTGTTAGAGGCAGTGATTGAGATGGATCAAAAAAACATTTAACATTCCTGTACTTAAGGACATTGGGTTTTTTTTGTAAATCTCTTTCTGTAAAACTCTAAAACAAGCAAGCAGGAATGTCTCCTCTTCTTCTATGTGGACTTTGCCACCAGGTTTGTTTTACCTATGGGCAAAAAGTGCAGCTTTCCTAGGTTCCTGCCTAACGGGGGCCTGGCTGCCCATAGGCAAATTTAGCTCTGAGAGCAGGCTGCTGTAATTTAGTTGGTTTTCTATCTTCTGTGGGATCATGGGCATGCCATGGCTGCAGACCAGGCTCTGCCTCCCAATAGAAAAAACTAAGCTGTCAATGAAGTTGAAATCCAATAAAGACAAAACCAAACCCAAAAGCAATATAATCTCCCCCTATTTAAAATATCATTTTTGTCGGAAGAGGCTGGAGGCGACTGAAAGGAAAACCCAGCCGCACCAGACAGCCCATTCCTTTTTAATTATTTAAATAGAAATACTTTACTTAACTCGTGAAAGTGTTCCAGTGAAGATTCATGCATCCCAAGATAGCGTCATAGCAAAAGCGGTCAGGTAGCATATCCACGACGCACACGTTTCGGGCCCTAAGCCCTGTATCAAGTGTTCCAGCTCCTTTGATGTACCGCTCTGAAAAACTTCCAAATCCGCAAAGCTCCACTGGTTATAAGAGGGAAGACACACCCATTGGCTATCAGCTAATGTCAATCAATAGGGAGCTCCAATCAACTAAATGGGAGACCCCACTGACATCGGGGAATCCCTTAGCGTCATGGATGACGTTACAGCAAGCTAAACCACTCCACTTCCTTGTTCAATCCCAATGGGTAGACAGCTTTCAGCTCAAAAATCAGCTGTTGTTCACGTCTTTGTAAAGCTCTAACCTCTGCAGTGAGTAAATTAATGGAAATGCTGCTAAAACAGAGGATAGTGAGGTTTCTGGAATCCAGTGAATTACAGGATCCAGGACAGCATGGTTTTACCAGAGGCTGGTCGTGTCAGACAAATCTGATTAATTTCTTTGACTGGGTGACCAGAGAGATGGACTAAGAGACAGCCCTAGATGTGGTGTACTTAGATTACTATAAAGTCTTTAATACTGTTCCAAGCAGGCAATCAGGGATGGACCCTTTCTCCAGGACCAAGCAGGAAGTCAGTCCTCACTTATGGGTGACGTCGGCGCCGACGGAGCCCTCGCGGAGCAATTTTCCCCAGCTTTCACAGAAAGCTTTTGGGAATTGCAGCGCGCATGCGCGGTCCCCTTCCCGCCCAAGGATGCCATCTTGCTCAGTCTCCTTTTTTCCGCGGAGCCCTACAGACGTAGTTTGTTGTCGCCGCTGAAAAAGTTGATTTTCTTTTATTTTGTTTCTTGTTATTTTTCTTGGTTCATGTGTCCTCTTCCCGCCGGGCCTCGATATCTCCTATCGGGCCCGTTCACATATTTTTCTCTCCAACTGGCGTTCCCGCCACTTTTTACTTCTTCCCTGGCAGCGCGGTCTTTCGACCTTGCAGGGGCCCTTTTTCCCCCGATGGCTGCCAGTGGGTTTAAAAAGTGTGATTGTTGTGTCAAACTTATGTCTCTTACCGACACGCATGACTGCTGCCTCCGCTGCCTCGGGCCCGAACATGACTCAATGAGTTGCGGTCCGTGCAGCAAGATGTCCTCGAAGGCGCTGAGGAGTCGGCAGTCGCAAAAGGAACGAATCTTCTCTGACCCCGCGTCCGGTCGGGCCCGGACCTCGTCAGAGGCCTCGACGTCTCGTGGCTCCGGCTCCGAACATCGTCGGAGTTCCTCTGAACGGGGGTCCCCCGGCCGGGAACACCGTCGGAAGAAGAAACCCGCGAGGGTGGCATCGGAGGACGCTCCTGGTCCCTCGAGGGCCAGGTCGCATAGCCCCGTCGGACGCCCCGGGTCCTCGGAGGGGGAGAGGCCTTCGAAGCTTCCTCGTCTCGAGGTGAAGTTGCCTGGACACGTGAGTGCTATAGTCCTCCTGGACTCTCCTCCGGGAGAGCCGACGTCGGGCCCGACGCCGTCGGGGCCCGAGTCGGGGGCTGCTGGGTCTTCTGAGTTTGGTCTCAGATTGACGACCTTGGAGCGCAGTATCGCTGCCTTCATGGACCAGCAGCGGGCATTGATCACCGGCCTCGCCAGTGCATCTGCCCCGACCACCAGGATGTCGACGCCCAAGTCGACCCCGGAGGCCAAGTCGATCCTCGAGTCCATACGAGCTCGAGTCGATCCTCAACCTAGGTCTCCCTCAGCCTCCCGTTCGGGACCGAGGTCCTCGACGCCGGCCTCGGCGTCGGGGCGGAGGTCCCCGGCTCCCGCCTGCACGGAGCCGCTCGATTCCTCCTCCGAGGAGTCAGGCTGGGACATGGAGGAGGACGAGTCACCCGGTTCTTTTCAGACTCGGTGCATCCCCTCCGACTCGCCCGAGTCAGATCCTCGGAGGCGGTCCCCCTGGAGGATACCCGGTTCTCCGATTTCGTGAGGGATATGGCCAAGGCTTTGGCCTTCTCTGCGGATCCGGAGGAGGAGCCTCGAGCCGAAGAGCTCGAGGCCCTTCAATATGACTCTCCCCCGAAGGAGGCCTTTACTGTACCGTTTCCCCCGATGCTGGAGCGGCTTATCTTCCGCATGTGGGAGAGCCCGGCCTCGACGCCGGTGTTGAGCAAGCGGGTCGATTCCATGTATCGAGTCCGCAAGAGCCCCGGGTTCCAGAAGGCACAACTACCGCACCATTCCATGGTGGTGGAATCGGCCATGCATCGACTTAAGAGTCAAAAGATGCACTCCTCGGTGCCTCCGGGTAAGGAGGCCCGGAACCTGGATGCCCTCGGTAGAAAGTGCTTCCAGGGCTCTATGCATGCTTGTCGAGTCCAGACATATCAGCTGTATATGGGCATGTATCTTCGAGACCTGGCAAAATAAATTGCGGGGTTCTCTGCTGGTCTCTCCGAGGAACCCTTGCAGCAGTTCCAGGCCTTGTCCACAGGGATTCGAGAGTGTTCGAAGTTCATTTCTCGAGCGGCCTACGATGGCTTCGAAGCATCGGCTCGAGTAGCAGGAGCTGGCATCGGGGCTCGCCGTCAGGCTTGGCTTCAGTCATCCAACCTCGAGCCATGGGTGCAGGACAAGTTGGTCGATGTCCCTTGCAGAGGTGAAAACCTCTTCGGCAAACCCATGTCCGAAAAGGCGGCGGAGCTCAAGTCAGAGACTCTCACCAGGACTCGCCTATCCAGAAAGACCTCTGCCCCTTCACAGAAGAAGAAGGGCTCGGGGAAAAAGCCTTTTTACCCGAGGAAGGTATTTGCTTATAAACAACACCATCCACAATATCAGGCCTCGGCAACTCCCCATCAGGGACAGCAGCCTAAGGGGCAGGGTAACGGATCCCGGAGGCAGAAAGCCCCCAAGCCCACTACGCAGGCCCCGGCCCAGTAGGGTGGGGGTTTTTGACTATGCCAGCATAGCCTCTCCCCCTCAGGGGCCTCCACCCAGCACGGGGGGCCGGCTGACCCACTTTGCCCACCGGTGGTCCGCCATAACATCTGATTCCTGTGTGCTGCAGGTGGTTCAAAAGGGCTACCTCTTGCATTTTCACCAGGTGCCTCCCTCCTACTTTCCAGGGGAGCCTCCAAGACCCCCCCTGCACAAGGACTTACTGCTTCAGGAGCTGCAAAGTCTGCTTCACGAACAGGCTGTGGAGCCAGTGCCCCAGCACCTGTGGGGTCACGGGTTTTACTCGAGGTACTTCCTGGTTCCAAAGAGAACAGGAGGCCTCAGACCCATTCTGGACTTACGCAACCTCAACAAGTTCCTGCAGCGGGAAAAGTTCAAGATGCTTACCCTTGGAATCCTACTGCCCTACCTCCAGCAGGGAGATTGGCTATGCTCCTTGGATCTAAAGGATGCTTATGCCCACATCCTTATTCATCCGGACCACCGGCAATATCTAAGATTTGTGGTGGCAGGGAATCATTATCAGTACCGAGTACTGCCCTTTGGCCTGTCCTCTGCTCCCAGGGTATTCACGAAATGCCTGGCAGTGGTGGCAGCCTTCTTGAGGCTTCAAGGCCTCTTCGTCTTCCCATACCTGGATGACTGGCTCATCCGGGCACCGTCTGCTCCAGAGGTCGCTCAGGCCACTCAACGCACAGTGGCTCTGCTTCAGCACTTGGGCTTCGTCATAAACTTCGAAAAGTCCGCTTTGCTCCCCTCTCAGGTTCTCGAGTTCATAGGGGCACGGCTGGACACTCTGCAGGCGCGTGCCGTCTTGCCTCTGGAACGGGCCAACAGGCTCATAGCTCTGGTCGGCAGGTTCAACAGCACGTCACTGGTCTCGGCCAGACGGTTCCTGCAGCTGCTCGGGCACATGGCCTCCACGGTCCATGTCACTCCGAATGCCCGTCTACATATGAGACCTGCTTAGTGGAGCCTTCGCACTCAATGGCATCAGGCCACAGGGAGGCTGTCGGACCTAATACAGATTTCCGACCGCCTGGTCTCCTCTCTGCAATGGTGGCTTCACCTGCCCAACCTGGTACTCGGCATGACCTTTCAGTCTCCCCCACTATCCTGGGTGCTCACGACAGATGCCTCTCTCCTGGGATGGGGAGCGCATTGTCAAGGGACATGCACTCAAGGCTTTGGACACCTTGGGAGGCCGCCCAGCAGATAAACTTCCTGGAGCTACGGGCGATCCGCCTAGCCCTGTGGGCCTTCTCTCACCTCACATTTTGTCAGTCTGTACTGGTGCAGACAGACAATTAGGTTGCCATGTTCTACGTGAACAAACAGGGGGGCACGGGCTCCCCCCTCCTATGTCAGGAGGCTCAGAGACTGTGCTCTTGGGCAGTCGGTCACGACATCCTCCTCAAGGCTGTTTACCTGCCAGGGCAGGACAATTGCCTGGCGGACAAACTGAGCCGGATTCTGCAGCCGCACGAATGGCGGTTGAACCTCGCAGTGGTCCTGCAGATCTTCCGCCGGTGGGGCTCTCCCACCATGGATCTCTTTGCCAGTCCCCTGAACCGACAGCTTCCCAGGTTCTGCTCCCGGCTCCCGCATCCTCTCAGAGTAGCGCCGGATGCTTTCCTCATCTCGTGGTCCACGGGTCTGCTGTATGCCTTCCCTCCCACACCACTTGTGTCCCAGACATTGTTCAAAATCGTCCAGGACAGGGCCTCCGTGATCCTGGTAGCGCCCAGGTGGCCGAGGCAACCGTGGTTCCCTCTAATTTTACAGCTAGCGGTGGACACCCCTCTTCCTCTGGGGTTTCAGCCCGATCTCCTGACACAGGATTGGGGTACTCTTCTGCACCCCAACCTCCGGGCCCTGCATCTGATGGCCTGGCTGCTGAAAGGGTAGTCCTAGCTCCGCTTCTGCTCCCTCCGGAGGTGGAAGCCGTCGTCCTAGCGTCTCGGCGACCTTCCACCCGGAAATCTTACGCCCTTAAATGGCGTCGCTTCTCTGTCTGGTGTTCTCAGCGGTCTGAGGACCCCTTCTCCTGCTTAGTATCGGTGGTACTGCAATATTTGCTTCACCTCTCCGATCTAGGTCTCAAATCCAACTCTGTCAGAGTCCACCTCAGTGCTCTCTCTGCGCTTCATTCGCCGGTGGAGGGCCAGCCTCTTTCCTCGCACCCCTTGGTGGCGCGTTTTCTCAGAGGCCTCCTTCTGCTTAAGCCTCTGTTGCATCCTCCAGCTCCTGTGGTTCTGCAAAGGCTTACTTGTCCGCCTTTTGAACCCATGGCTGCCTGCCCTCTTCGTTTCCTCTCATGGAAAACGCTCTTTTTGGTAGCCCTTACTTCCGCTAGGCGCGTAAGCGAGCTACAGGCCCTAGTGTCGGAGCCCCCATACACTAGGTTCTACAGGAATCGGGCTGTCCTACGGACTCGCCCTAAGTTTCTTCCGAAGGTGGTCTCCCACTTTCACATCAACCAGGAGGTGGTTCTTCCGACCTTCTTTCCCAGGCTGCATTCCAGCCGGGCTGAAACTGTTCTGCATACCCTGGACTGTAGAAGAGCCTTGTCCTTCTACCTTGACCGTACGCGGGAGCATAGAAAGGCTGTCCAGCTTTTCGTGTCTTTTGACCCCAATCGGTTGGGGGTGCCTGTCTCTAAGCGTACTTTGTCCATCTGGGTAGCTGACTGTATCGCCTGGGCTTATGGGGCAGACGGCCTCTCCTTAGAGAGTCGAGTCACGGCTCACCGTGTCAGGGTGAAGGCTGCGTCCGTGGCTCATCTTCGCTCGGTTCCATTGGCAGACATCTGCCGGGCCGTTACTTGGTCTACAAGCCAGACCTTTGCGGCTCATTATTGCCTGGAGAGGGAGTCCCGCAGGGACAGTGCTTTCGGTCAGGCAGTCCTC
The DNA here is from genome assembly GCA_033557465.1 of Ichthyophis bannanicus. NCBI lineage: Eukaryota > Metazoa > Chordata > Amphibia > Gymnophiona > Ichthyophiidae > Ichthyophis > Ichthyophis bannanicus. The sequence goes on from CM066033.1 coordinate 127,994,878, forward strand.
CACAATCTCTTTGAGGTTTAGGCAACTCCTACCCTCCGGCCCTGGTGTTGGGCTACCGGCCGGATTCGTATTCAGAGAAGATTCCTTCCCTCTGTACTGTTGAGCTTGGGGGAGCTCTTTTAGGCTTGAGGTCTCCGGTAGCCTTAAGCTTGGGAGTCCCATAAGTGAGGACTGACTTCCTGCTTGGTCCTGGAGAAAGAGTAGTTACTCACCTGTAACAGGTGTTCTCCAGGAGCAGCAGGAATCAGTCCTCACTACCCTCCCTCCTCCCCTTGGAGTTGCAGTCATTCTTATTGCATATTTTTGCTAACTTTTTGCTGTCTTTCGGCTATGTCATCAGACTGAGCAAGATGGCATCCTTGGGCGGGAAGGGGACCGCGCATGTGCGCTGCAATTCCCAAAAGCTTTCTGCGAAAGCTGGGGAAAATTGCTCCGCGAGGGCTCTGTCGGCGCCGACGTCACCCATAAGTGAGGACTGATTCCTGCTGCTCCTGGAGAACACCTGTTACAGGTGAGTAACTACTCTTAAGTGACAAACTGCATTAGAAACTGGTTGAGTAGGAAGTGAGATAGATTACAGGTAAATGGAGCTCATTCTGAGGAGAGGGCATTACCAATGGCATGCCAGAGGGATCTATCCTTGGTCCGATACTTCTTAATATTTTTGTAAGTGATATTGCAGAAGCACTGTTGGGTAAGTTTGCCTCTTTACAGAATAACCAAAATGTGCAATAGAGTAGACATCCACCCAGTAAGATATAGATAATATAAAGAAGGATCTAGTGACGTTTAAAGAGTAGTCAAAAATTTAGCAGTTAAGATTTAATGCTAAAAAATGCAGGGCCATGCATTTGGGCTGCAAAAATCCAAGGGAGCGGTACTGTATAGGAGGTGTAAGGTACGTCTGTCCATGAAAGAATGACTGGACCGGTGGTGACTGTTTCTGATAATTTTAAGGTGGCTAAACAGGTAGAAAAGGTGATGGTAAAAGCCAGAAAGATGCTCAGGTGCATAGGGAGAGGAATGGCTAGCAGGAAGGAGGAGGTGATAGCGCCTCTGTATAAATCTTTGGTGAGACCTCATTTAGATTATTGTGTGCAATTCTGGAGACCACAGCTTCTAAAGAATAGAAACAGGATAGAGTTTGTACAGAGGGTGGCTGTCCAAATAGACAGTGGTCTTCGTCATAAGGCATATGGGAACAGACTTAAAGATCTGAATATGTACTGTAGACTTCGGAAGGAAAACGGACAAGGGGAGATATGATAGTCATTTAAATATTTCCAAGATATTAATGCCTATTTCATTTGAAAGAAAAGCCTGCAACAAGGAGGCATAAGATGAAGATGAAAAGGGATAGACTCGGGAGTTATTTGAGAAAGGGGTGTTTGTTGTTGTTAAGTGCCGTCGAGTCGGAGTCGACTCATAGCGACCCTCTGGATAGCTATCCTAAATTGTGTTCGGTCTTGAGTCAGGCGGCTCATTGTTGACAGACTGGTACCCGTAGCTGCTGTTATTGTATCGATCCATCTCATTGCTGGCCTTCCTCTTTTGCGCTGACCTTCTATCTTGCCAAGCATGATGTCTTTCTCTAATGATCTCTCTCTTCGCATGATGTGTCCAAAGTATGAAAGTCGAAGTCTTGTCATCTGAGCTTCTAAAGAAAGCTTAGATTTGATCTCTTCTAGTACCGACTGGTTTGTTCTTCGGGCAGTCCATGGTATACACAGTATTCACCGCCAGCACCATAATTCAAAGGCATCAATTTTCTTCCTGTCTATCTTTTTCACTGTCCAGCTTTCACATCCATATGATGTTGTTGAAAATACCATGACTTGAACAAGTCAAATCTTTGTATGGAGAGAGACATCTCTGCTCTTGAGGATCTTATCTAGGTCTTTCATAGCCATTCTGCCAAGAGCAATGCGTCGTCTGATTTCTTGACTGCTTGTTGCTTCTTTATTGATAGTTGATCCAAGTAGGTTAAAGTCGTTCACGATTTTCAATTTCTTCTCCTTCAACGATGAACCTGTTGATTATGCCAGTTGTCATGTTCTTTGTCTTCTTTACATTAAGGTGCAGGCCCATTTTGAGACTATGTTCTTTGATTGTGAGAAGCAAATGTTTCAGATCATTTTCAATTTCAGCCAGAAATGTGGTATCATCAGCATAGCGAAGGTTGTTGATGTGTCTTCCACCAGTCTTCCCACCTCTGTTGTCTTCATACAATCCTGCTTCTCTGATGATTTGTTCTGCATATAAATTAAACAGGTGGGGGAAAGTATGCAGCCTTGTCTTACACCTTTGCTTATTTTAAACCATTCTGTTTCTCCTTGTTTCGTTCGAACTGCTGCTTCTTGGTCAATGTACAGATTTTGCAAGAATACGATCAGGTGTTCTGGTATTCCCATGCTTCTTAATGTGGCCCAGAGTTTTTCATGGTTTACACAGTCAAAAGCCTTGCTATAGTCGATAAAGCACAAATAGATATCCTTTTGGTATTCTTTAGTCTTTTCAAGGATCCATCTCACATCCGCAATGATGTCTCTCATTCCTCGCCCTTTCCTGAACCCTGCTTGCACTTCAGGTAGTTCTTGTTCCAGGTATGGTTGTAGTCTCTTTTGAATAATCTTCAGTAGAATCTTGCTGGCATGTGGGATCAGAGCGATTGTGCGATAATTCCCACAGTCAGTTGGATCACCTTTCTTTAGTATTGGTATAAACACAGATCTTTTCCAGTCAGTTGGCCATGATGTTGTCTTCCATATTTCTTGGCAGAGCCTTGTAAGTACGGTAACAGCTGCATCAGATTGCTGTAATACTTATATGGGAATGCTATCAATGCCTGATGCTTTGTTCTTTGATAAGGCTTTCAATGCTGCTTTAACTTCTTCTTTCATCACCAATGGTTCCCGATCATAAGGTACAGGTTGAAACGGCTGTTGGTCCACTTGATCTTTATCATATAAAAACTCTGTGTATTCCTTCCACCTTTTCTTGATCTTCTCAGCATCATTCAACATAGAACGTTGAGCATCTTGTAACATTCCAATTCGAGGCTGGAACTTTTTCTTTAACTCTCGTAGCTTTAGGAAAGCCGATCTTGTTCTTCCTCTAATAGTTTCTGCTTCTATTTCCTTGCATGCATCGTTGTAGTACGTTTCCTTGTCCTGTCTTGCTGCACGTTGGAAATCTCTGTTGAGTTCTGCTATTGTCTTTCTTTCTCCTCTGGCTTTAGCTTCTCTGCGTTTCTGGGCAATTTTCAGAGTTTCTTCCGTCGTCCATTTTGGCCATTTTTGCTTTTTCACCTTTTGTAGAGACTTCTCGCTTTCTTCCAACACAACCTTCTTGATGTCATTCCATAACTCTTCAGGAGCTCTGTCATTTGTATCTAAAGCAGCAAATCGATTTTGCAGGCAGTCTTTAAATTCCAGTGGAATATTCTTAAGGTCATATTTTGCTGCATTCATGAGTGGTTTGCTCTTTTTCAACTTTAGCTTGAGTTTGCATACTAGTAGTTGATGATCTGTACCACAATCAGCTCCAGGTTTTGTCTTTGTTGATGTTATAGAACTTTTCCATCGTTGACTTCCACAGATGTAGTCAATTTGATTTTTATACATTCCATTGGGTGAAGTCCATGTATACAGTCGCCGCTTGTGTTGCTGGAAGGTGGTGTTTGAGATGAATAGATCGTTGGTCTTGCAGAATTCTATCAGTCTTTCTCCAGCTTCATTTCTGTTGCCAAGTCCATATTTTCCAACTACTTTGCCTTCTACTTTGTTGCCAACTTTTGCGTTCCAGTCACCCATGACTATCAGAATATCCTGTTTGCATGTTCTGTCAATTTCAGCTTGTACTTGTTCATAGAACTCTTCAATTTCATTCTCTTCTGCAGCTGTTGTTGGGGCATATACTTGAATTATAGTTGTGTTGATAGGCATTCCTCGTAAACGAATAGAGATTAAGCATTCGCTGACTGCATTGTATTTCATTACAGTTCTTGCAGGTTTCTTCTTTATTATAAATGCAACACCATTTCTTCTTTGTCTTTCATTTCCAGCATAGTAGACCATGTGATCATCTGATGCAAAGTGCCCAGTCCATTTCAGTTCGCTGACACCCAACAGATCAAGTTGTACACGTTCCATTTCATTCTTGACCACCTCCAACTTCCCTTGGTTCATGCTTCGTACGTTCCATGTTCCAGTGCGTAAGAGATCTTTACAGCTTCTGACTCTCATTTCATGCACAGCTACATCAGCAGTCAGACGTCCTGAGGGCTTTGATCCAACCACATCATAAATGCTGGCTTTACTCTGAGAAGCTTTCAGCTCTTCCCCAGTAGCTAGTTGAGTGCCTTCCGACCTGGGGGTCTCATCTTCCAGCACTATAGCACAATTTGTTTTGTTGTAACTATTCCTTGGGTTTTCATGGCAAGATACAGAAGTAGATTGCTGGGCCTTTCTTCCGCGCAGTTTTTTGGTGGTGTTGCCGTTGTCACAGAAATGTGATCCTCCGCCGACAACACTATCCCATTCTGCTGCTGCCCAGATGGGTGGTTTGCCTTGGTCTGGCACCTCAGCTGAGACCTGTCCATCTTGGGAGACCCTGCCAATAGTTAAACTACCGATAGTTTAGCTCTCAGCATCACTGATGCACACAAGCCCTCACAGCACGACAAGCTGCAAACCAAGTGAGGGGTGGTAAATGCATGGAATAGTTTCCTAGTGGAGGTGGTACAGGTGAGGGCTATATCTGAATTCAACAAAGCATGGGACAAACAGAGGATCTCTATGGGAAAAAAAGGGACTGTAAAGCTTAGTAGTTGATATGGAAGGGCAGACTGAATAGGCAGTTATGGCCTTATCTGCCTTCATTTTTCTGTGTTTCTATGTGTTGCCAGCAGGGCACATGGGTGTGGCATGCAGTGCGATGAACGGTGGGCTAGGGTTGGGACTGCAGGGATGCTTCAGATGAGCAAATATGGCACACTATCATCAATATCATCTTGCCTACCCACTATTCCATCTCACAAGACAGATAATGTCTTGTGAGATGAATGGAGCAGTAGCCTAGTGGTTAGAGCAGCAGCTTGTTGATCAGAGACCAGAGTTTGAAGCCCACTGGCACTCCTTGTGGCCTTGGGCAAATCACTTAACCCTCTATTACGTCAGGTACAAACTTATATAGTAAGCCCAGGGAAATACTTGCATACGGGAATAAAACTCACCTTGAACTACCACTAGAAAGGCATGAGCTAAAAACTAATAAATAAAATAAATGAATTTGAAAAATGATGATGCACAGTGCAGTGTGCTGCTCACCATGGAAATATCTGGGTCATACAGAAAGCAGAAGATTGACACAGGTATCATATATGCCCTCTCCAGGGATTTTGGAAGGATTCTTCATGCCATGAGTTATTCTCAAGTGATCAAAATTTGCTTCTAAAAATATTAAACCACCTTTTCTAGGTAGCACTGCACATTTGACAAAATATATATTGTTTTAAACAGTGCATTTTTCCTAGAAAAAAAGGTGCTGGTACTAATATGCAGGGCTCTTTCATTAATACATGAGAATGATGGGTTAATTTTATCAGGCAATGAAAAAGGTGCTGGTACTGCAAACTATTGTGCGTCACACTTGTGTTTGGAGTTTCATCACTAGCACGAAAGATTACTCTCTGTTTTCTAAGTACTGTATAGAGGTAGTTTCTCTGTTCCATACATGGGAGCTGCTTTAATGTAAGAAAAATAAAAAGGAGTCCATTCTAAAAAGCTTGCCCAGAGACCCGTAAGTGATTAAAACTGCCCTGCTTGCCACATCTGTTAATATTCTTAGCTTGTTATTGAGGAACAGTTCCTGCTTATGCCTTTAAACATAGCCCTAAGATCAAATCTCAATCAGATTTAAAAATTAGAGATGCAATCACAGTAGATGAAACAGCCACGTCTTTCAATGATTTTAGAAAAGCTGTAGTCCAGACTGATATAATCGTAAAGAAAAACTCACACCTATTATTACTCTAAGAGTTGGAACCTGCTATTCTTGTGCTGTCACTGTGCATGGGAGAAAAAAAACTTAATTAGTGCTGGAGCCTTATTTTTCTGGCTTTCTTCAAATATGCCAGCTAAATGGCTCTCCAGTTTTATATCAGAGGTCTTTAAAAAAACAAAACCCTCCCCTATGTTCAATAACATGCAGCAACAATGTGATATTTAAAGGTTCAACATTAGATCTTGTGTTTGCTCTTAAATATCTGTTAAGTACTTTAGGGATTATTGGTAGCATACAAAGATAAGTTAGGCTCTCAGTTATGTCCACGGGAAATTAGCTACTAATACCCAGCCCGAAGTTCTATGAGTGTGCTGGTAATGAGCCACAGAAGAAGTCTTGTCTGTATGTGTGTGTATATATATTATATATATATTTATTATGGACAACGAGGTAGAGAAATATACAGACATATAGCTAAGGGTACATAATTAGAAACATGAGGTAGCAAATTGCTGCAGCACAAAATTACAGTTAGACAAAGCGATAAATCACTAATTAGTAACCAGAAGTCACTGATTCGCTTTGCATTGAGAAGAGTTGTGGAATAAGTTTCTAGCTAACCATTGCCCATCCGGAAGAGGAGAAATAAGACAGTACCTTAGCTCCTGCTGGCACTGGTGGATGAGGTCCGATAATTCTCTGGAGCAGCATAGGTCCAAAGAGGAAGCTAGGCTAGATAACGCAGGCTACAGCCCTTTCGAAAGTCTTATCTCAGTCCTTAGGAGAACGGCCTTGCACACAGATCAGGTAGCAGACACCAGGTAAACAGGGCACAAACAGCAAAAAGGTGCGAAAGTTCTTCTGTGCAGACTGTATTATTCTTTGTGATGAGTCTCCGTCATAGGTCCGGTGATTGGTTGGCACAAGACAGTCTGAGGTGTTTTCAGCGAATCAGAAGGTATGAACAGGTGTTCATCCTGCAGACCTAGGAGTCATAATGAGGGAAGATAACAGAATGCAGTTCCAGACATCCCAAGTCCAGTAGCATTGTTAGTGGATGATGATCAGAGAAGCAGATGTTCTTGCATGTAGACAACTAATTGGCCTGGGAAACTAATTGGACAGAAACAATAGTCTTCTGTATGCTCAGGTATGATCACTTGGCAAGCATTTGTGTGAAGGTCGGGTCTGAGACTGTAAGCACAACAAAAGTCCTTTGTAGCAGGAAACCATCTTGTTTGGTCAGCTTTGGTTCAGGCTTCAGCATCTGAGTAGGCCGGAGATCTGCAGCTGCAGAATTGCAGGGGTACCAGCCCTACAGTACCCAGCTCACCACTCGCATATCTCCTGTCCCATGATCAAATCATGCTCTGATCTCATTTTGTCTGCCAGCTGGATTTCAGAGCTTCACAGTCTCACAGCGACAGCCTATCAATTGGCGCTTCAAACCTTTTAACAGGCAATCCTTCCTAGATGATGTCTCTTCACACCTAGACTTTAACACGCATGCTACATACTTGGAATAGCATTATGGTCAATGCCGCTACCATCCCACCACAGAAAATTAACACTACATATTCCAACCAAACACAGCCACCTTGGTACTCCCTCAAGGCCAGAAAGCTCAAATGTCAGCTCAGGCACATTAAAAGGATATGGAGAAGAACGAAAGACAGATCCCTTAAAAATACTTATTTCTCAAAATAGAAGGAATACACTGATTTGATAAATAAATGAAAAAAAAATACTATGCCAACATCATAATGAAATCCCTAAACCGACCTAGGGAACTATTCTCTATTGTTTGCTCCCTTACAAAGGATCCTACTGAATTAGCCTCAGCCAACACTAAACCACACCTCAATGCTCAACTGATAGCTGATTATCTCTCCAAAAGATATTCGCTGACAAAACTCACCACCAGTACCTCATTCAGTATGATGATCAAGCTATTCCAGTCCCATGGATGGGGATACCTTTAGAATGATCTCACAGCAAGAACTCCCTGACATCACTGGGGGCGTTAATACCACTACTTCCCCTTTAGACCCATGTCCTGTATCTTGGATAAATATACTCAAGGCTGAATTCTCTTCAGCAATTCTTAGGATCGTCCATACCTCCCTTTCTCAAGAACACCTACTACCAGTCCTAAAACAGGCTTCAATAAGGCCCATACTAAAGAAACCCTCACTTGACCAATTGTTCACGACCTCATTTCAAGCATCCCCTTTATAGCAAAGATGATAGAAAAGGTGCAGCATCAACTCCAAGATCACATAGACACTTACATATCCCCAAATCCTCAACAATGCTTCCGATCCCAATATGGTGTTGATACCCTCTTGACATGTCTCTCTGACACACTAATCAAGGGAATTGATAAACCGCAGCAAGGTTTCATAATGGTATTTGAAATTAGCTCTACCTTTGACTCTATATATCACCTCACTCTACTATCGAGACTCAAAGAAATAGGACTCTACAGCACCATGCTGCAGTGGTTTACATCCTACCTATCCAACCGTCAACAACAGGTCAAAGTTGGTACACATACATCAAACCCATTTACTCTCGACAGTCTATCCCACAGGGTTCAGCTCTATCCGCAGTGCTTTTTAATTTACCTTGACACAGTCCTTAGGTGAGGGACACAGGCAAAGATAACTGCAAATAAGGGCTCTTCAAACTAAGCCTCTCACTAGCGGACCCGGGTGCGGCCCTGAAAGCAGCATCTGCAGGAAGTCACAACAACTAACCCAGCTTTTGACAACAAGAAACAAGGTAACCCTTGTCAGCACCTGGCTCTACAATATGACTTACACACTATGCTGGCTGACCATCCTAAGCATCCTCTTACTTTCTACCACACAATCCTCTGCTCTCACAGCTAATAACCCTCCAGTCCCCCTAATTCCTCACCATACAAACCGACTACCAAACATATGGCATCCATCCAGCTCTTACCATGACAGATAATACGGACACCTCATTAAAATACAAACAGCAACTCCAAAGACCCCACCATCCAAACACAAGAACCCTCAGGCAGCTTCACAAGCACATACGATGCGCGCTCATTGACACACGCTCTGCCCGAAACAAAATACAAACCCTCTTTGACCACATAATGGACAACAACCTAGACATTCTATGCATCATTGAAATCTGGTTCTCTGAAAATGACAATGTCCTACTCAACCAACTCAACACCAACATCCACAACTGCCCTCAGACATCCAGCAGAGGAGAAGGAGGAGTCTGTATTCTCACAAACAAAAAACCTTGGATTCAACACAATGAACTGCACCTCCACCCCCAACCTTGACTTCATCATAATCTCTAGCAAACACCTTACCATCTGCCTGGCATACAGATCCCCTCTCACCAATATTGACAAACTAGCTATATTACTGGAAGAAATCTGCTTTCATTCAGACTCGCACAAAGATTACAAATTGCTCAGAGATCTAGATCTCCTATCTGCCTCCAGTAGGCACGCCTCAGTCTTCCTTGATGCTATGACAGACCTACAGTTCATGCAACTCATATCTAGCCCAACCCACTCAAAAGGCGGCATCCTAGATATGGTCTTCTTCCCAAATCGGCTTTTGAATGCACTTGAATATTCTCCACAATCGGTGCATCCAGTTTCATGGTCCGATCACAACATCATCTCATTTGAAATACCCACATCATCCACGCAACTCCTACCTCAGATCCCCACTACAATATCCCAGAGGTTCCTGTCATTCAATCAACAAGCATTCCTTCAAAGAACAATCCCAACCCTAACTACATTACCAACAGAGACTAACATTAAAACTAAAATCTCCACATAGAACTCAACCATCGCAACTTCTGCTCTTGCTCTGCCCAAAGCATCACACAAAACGTAAAGACCACACACTCCCTGGTACTCTGCAGCTCTAAAAACACAGAAGCATAACCTACACTGGCTCGAACGACAGTTCTTTATTGTAAACCGCCCCTGATCTCAGTATAGAAAAAACGCTTAAATAGTCTCAAAGCCATCTAATCAAATCTTTTTACCTACAGGAACTAAAGTTATACCATGAAGCAACCATCAACACCAAAAAGGAGGAGTACAACAACCTCCTCTCACACTCCATCAACAAATCCACAGAACTCTTTGATATTGTCAGATCATTCACCAAAGACCCATCACAAACAAACCATAACCACACACTCAACCCACAGGACATGGCATCCTACCTGCTGAACCAAGCACAATTCCTCCACTCCCCACAGCCCTACCATACTAATTTCAAATGAAGAAGTCCCTTCAAGACCACAACTGGACTACCTTCAGCTTATTATCACAAGAAAAGCTCAACAGCATAGTCAGCAACATCAACACCACAACTTCCCCACGCGACCCTTGATCTGTCTCATGGTTCAAAATTACAAAAGACCAATTCCTACCAATCCTTTCTGACATTGTCCATGCCTCCCTCTCTCATGGATTGATTCCTCCCTCCCTCAAGCAGGCCTCAATCAGACCTCTACTAAAGAAACCAAACCTTGTCCCACACTCACCAACCTCCTACAGACCCATAATCAGCCTACCATTCATCTCCAAGGTCATTGAAAAAGTTGTACAAACCCAACTCCAGGATCGCATTAACATACATGTGCCTCTAGACACACATCAACATGGATTCCGACCCATCCACGGTACAGAAACACTCATGACCTCCCTCCTAAATTCGCTCATAACAGGCATTGAAGCAACCACCCAGGGATTCATCCTACTCTTTCTAGACATCTCTGCAGCTTTTGACACCGAATCCCATCAACTCCCCCTCAACTAACTCCACTGCGTTGTGGTCCGTGGCACCCCCCTCAGATGGTTCCACTCTTATTTCACCAACCAAACCCAACGAATAAAAATTCAATCACAAACTTCATCGGCTTTCATCTTACACCAAGGAGTACCCAAAGGATCTTCTCTGCTATTCAGCATTTACATCTACCTGTTTTGTACCATTCTTCAACAATTCAGAATTAGAGTACCTGCTATATGCAGATGACATCATGATCTTCACACCATTCTCCATATCCGCTCCTGACTACTCCATACACTCAAATTGCTTCACTGAAGTAATTAAATGGCTTCATCTTCACAATTTATCCATCAACCTTAATAAAACAGAACTCCTCCACATCACAAAAAATTCCGATTTCATCCCCCCCATCTCTATCCAAATTGGCAACACTGATATCCGAGTCAGCTCTCAGATAAAATATCGCGGAATCATACTCGACCAGCAACTAGATTTCAGACCCAAATCCAAAGCATCACTAAAGCGGTATACTATAAGCTTAGAACTCTATGGAATCTACGCCCTCTCCTATCCACCGACACCTTCCGCTCAGTGTGTCAAACTATTATCACACCTCTATTTGACTGTTATTTCATATTTCAAGGATTACCTAAGCACGTTCTTCTCCCATTATAACTAACCCAGAATACTGTTGCTCATACCATCTTCCGAACCTCGAGGCAAACCCACATCACTCCTGTCCTCAAACACCTCCACTGGTTTCCCATCAGCTCAAGAATACAATACAAAATCCTAACCATCATCCACAAAACCTAGAAATCTTCAGAACACCTCCAAACATTAATTCACGCCTCTAACTCCAAGAGACCAAGAAGAAAGAGCACCCAGAACCTCCTTAGTCTTCCATTACAAATATGCAACTGTAAGAAAACCACAAGAATGAAAGCATTCTCTCGCTATGTCCCTACCCTCTGGAATTCATCCCCCCTCCTTTCGCAATATTAATTCAGCCAAAGCCTTTCAAAAGCATCTAAAGACTCACCTCTTCTTGGGACACTATGGAGCTGGGCACTCCCAATTTCTGCACAGAGCTTCCATGTATAAACAGGCACAGCACCCCCCACCCCACTTCTTTAAAGCTCACTACCCACAACCTCATTCCCCCATGTACATAGTTCCTACATATGCCTTGAGCAATGTAGCAAGCCCTAAACTGCGCTCTGTTCCTTGTTCACATTGCATTTACATTTATTACTTGTACAATGTTACAAATGTTGATTATTAACAGTTTCCTTCAATTGTTCCCTGTATCAGTTTCAGTTCCATGTAAACAGTTTTGACTTGTAGAAAAACGGTATATTAAAATTTAAGTAAATAAACATATCCAATCTATATGTGATACTCTCTGAAAATTCAAAGTATAATTCCATATATGTGCTGATGACATCATGTTCTACTCACCTTTTCACACCCAAGCCCCAGATTTTACAACCATCTCAGTTTGCTTTTCAGTCATCAGGGACCCCTACTTCATCCTTCCACCAAAAGTAAGATTACATCAAACATATCTCAGTAAAAAAAAAAAAAAAAAAAAAGTAAAATACTTGGGTATTACACTAGACCAAAATATTAACATGCTACCTCACATAAAGAATACAGCTAATACAGCTTTAATATGAGATCACTTCTAAACTTACACCCTTTGCTAGAACCAAATGACTTCAGAACAGTGTTCCAGTCAATCATCACACCGCACCTGGACTATGGCAACATCCTCTATCAAGGACTGCCAGAGCATGCATTGTACCAAGATGGTACAAAATACTGTTGCCAGATTAATCACTGATAGTTCCTGATTCCAACAAATTACACCTACCATTAAGGATCTTCATTGGTTACCTATAGCTCTAAGAATAAACCAAAAGGTTATCACCACAATATTCAAGATACTGTATCACCTTTCAGCCCCCTGCCTAGAGGCCCTAATTAACAAGACACATGAAACAAGATCTAGAAGATCCTTAAATCTAAACCTACTATTAAGCCCCCCACTCAAGACAAGATGCACACAACAGACCAGTCACAGAACCTTCTCTCTCTCTTTGCCCCTATAATTTGGAATTTTCTCCCAGTACCCATAAGATCAGTACAAGCAATACAGGTTCTGAAAAAGAAGCTAAAGGCTCACCTTTCCATAGAATATTATGCATCTGATGAAATCGCCTAACTTCAAATTTCTTAGTTTGTCAACTCTACTCATATTGTAGCAGCAAAGCGCAGACAAACCAATGATACCAGGAGTCTGTTCAGAAGGTCCAAATCATTTATTTGTGCACAAGTCTCAAGCAAGTCAATTTCAAAATGGCTGAGCAAAGTTTTCTAGCATTACAACAACTTTTATAGACTTCTGTTCCATTCTAGGTATAGAAACACATTTCATTGGTCCCGGTACTCTCCCGTACCTCTTCCATTGGTGCCGGTACTGATAAGATTATCCAATTATGTTCCTTCAGTGGGCATGGCACCTGCATACCCCCCTTCTAGTCCCAATTACAATGGTCAGTTCATCAACTTGTTACTTTCATACTCTCAAGGCCATAGAGCCAATTTGTGCATGCAGGGGAGCAGGGCTCTGCAACTCATCTGTCAGCACTCCCAATTATATTCCTTGCAGATGTACTTTTCTTATCAGTAACTTTTAAACATATTTTTCTGTATTTTTCCATCTCTCAGTTTTGTTTACCTAAGTTAGTTTAGTTCTCTTACAGAGTTCTATCCTACAATAGCAGCATGTTGGGGGATGTGCAATTCCTATGAGCCTCTCCACAGGCTTCATTTACAGGTCAAGCTAGTTAGGCCTGCCTGCTTATGTCAGACACCGTGGATCACAGGCCTGCACCTGCCACAATATTTGTCTTTTTTTCAAGCTCCAGCACCTGCAGTTCAGTCCTATACTGAGCAGTTTCCATCCCTTGTGTAGACACCATTCCAGATAAACTTTTAAACTGGTTAGGAAGAAATTTAAATTGCCTAGACAAGTCCTTACTCACAGCCGGCCCCAGAGTTGATTCAAGTGTTGGCACCCTTGGCAAACCTTAAGCCCTATGCCCCCTCTCCCTAACTGTCAGAATCTGTTGTTTAGCTTTGAATACCCTGCTCTTAGTTGCACCCATGCCCCTTTATAAGCTGCCACCCTAGGTGACTGCCCAGTTTGCCTGTGGTTGGACTGGCCTTGGCCTTACCCCAGACTGTTGACTCCAAGGAAAATACTGTTGGCCTAACCAGATGAGTTTACAAGTCCGGGAGCTTCACATAATAACATAGTGTATGATGGCAGACAAAGACCAGTATGGTCCCATCTAGTCTGCCCATTAAGGTGGCTAGAGTAGTTTTTCCCGCCGCTCCATGCAGGTCACCCCCTCTATTTGTTGAGATTTAAGAGATATTTAAGTTTATTTTGATTTTATCCCCTTGCTATAAAGGGATCCACTGTGTCTGTCCCATGCCATTTTGAATTCCATCACTGTATTTGTCCCCACTACGTCCATAGGGAGGGCAGTACACCACCCTTTCAGTGAAAAAGTATTTCCTGACGTTGGTTTTAAGTTTACCTCCTTGCAGCTTCATTTTATGTCCTTCAGTTTTACAGCTTCCCCCTCTTTGAAAAAGGTTTGTTTGTTCATTAATATCCTTTAAGTATTTAAACACCTGTATCATATTTCCCCTGTCCCTCCTCTTATCTAGGGTATGCATATTTAGGTCTTCAAGTCTCTTCTCATACATCTTCTGGTGCAGGCTCCAAATCATTTTGGTCACCTTCCTCTGAACCATTTCAAGTCTTTTTATATCTTTTGTGAGATATGGTCTCCAAAACGGAACACAGTAGTCCAAGTGAGGCCTTACCAACGACTTTATAGGGGCATTAATACCTCTTTGTTTCTGCTGGTTATTCCTCCCTTTATGCAAATCAGCATCCTTCTGGCTTTGGCAGCTGCCTTGTCACATTGTTTCATAACCTTGAGATCCTCAGTCGCTATCATGCCGAGGTTCCCCTCCTGGTCCATGCACACCTACCTCTCGCTCCCTATTGCATTCAATTCCTTTGGATTTCAGCATCCCAAGTGCATGACTCTGCACTTCCTTACATTAAATCATAACTGCCAAGCATTAGACCATTCTTACAGTTTTTGTAGATATTTCATCATGTTGTCCATTCCCTCAGAAGAGTCCACTGTGTTGCAGATTTTCATGTCATCTGCAAAAAGGCAGACTTTTCCCTTTAGTCCTTCAGCAATATCACTCACAAATACATTGAACAGTACCAGTCCCAGAACCAATCGCTGGGGCATGCCACTACTTGCCTTCCTTTCTTCTGAGTGAGTTTGGTTTGCTACCACCTTCTGTTGTCTGTCGATCAACCAATTCCTGATCCAGTACATCGCCCTGGGACCTATCCCCAGGCTGCTCAGTGTATTGATAAGCCTCCTTTAAGTAACAGTATCAAAGGCTTTGCTGAAAACTAGGTAGATCACATCCATCACATGTCCATGATCTAGTTCTATGGTCACCCAGTCAAAAAACTCAAATCAGTTTTGTTTGGCATGATCATCCTTTGGTAAAACCATGTTGCCTCAGATCATGCAACACATTGTTTTCTAGAAAGTCCACTATTCTTTTTTCAAGAGTACCTCCATTACTTTTCCCACCATTGAGGTAAGGCTTTACCAGCCTATAGTTTGCCTCTTCTTCCCTATTACTACTTTTGTGAAGAGGTTCCTCATCTTCCGAGGCTTATCAAAGACAACTATCCCCACCCACTTCAACTTGTCTTCAACACGGCAGCTCGCATCCTCTGCAACTCCTCCAGATCTGAGCACATAACCCCTTTACTCAAACAACTACACTGGCTACCCATCATAGAATGCATAAAATACAAATCCATCTTCACAATCATTAAAATCACCCAATGGCCTATCATCCACCCATCTTCAATCACTAATACAAGAGACACCTGATAACCGAAAAAGACATATTGACTCCCTCAACATGCTTATGCATACCAGCACTAATCACCAGAACCACCTCCACCGCATCCAAGAGAGCCTTCTCACTATTCACACCATCCCTCTGGAACTCAATCCCTGACAACCTGCGGGCCACAAAGGACTTAACAGCATTCAGAAGGAACTTCAAAATGCATCTGTTAATAAACGGCTTCCCTGAGAACACAACATAACTACTTATGCATTCACCTCAGCCTCCCCCCCCTCTATTTTAAGAACCCTCCTAGTTAATCTCCCCCCCCCCCCCCGACTATCCTCTCTTTCTCCAGGAACAAGCAGGAAGTCAGCCCTCTCATATGGGTGATGTCAGCACCGACAGAACCCTCGCAGAAGCATTTCCCCAGCTTTCAAAGAAAGCCTTTGGGAGATGTCACCACGTATGCGTAGTCCCCTTCCCGCCCAAGGGTGCCATTTTACTCAGTCTCCTTTTTTCCCCGGAGCCCAAAAGACATCCTTCTTTTTTCCCTGGAAAAAGTTGATTATTTTTGTGTTAAAAACCCTTTTCTTTCTCTGGTTGTGACCGGCACCCTTCCTGCCTCCAAGCTCGCTTGCCCCGCCATTGTGTCTCGGAACTATTTCTAGGATTTTCCCACAGCGCGATTCGTGCCTTTTTCTATCTGCTGGCCTCTTTGAGGGTCTTTGACCTTGCTGGGGTACTTTTTCCCCCAATGGCCAATGGGTTCAAGAAGCGTGATCGGTGTGCAAAAAACATGTCACTCACCGATACACATGATTGCTGCTTTTGCTGTCTAGGAGCCGACCATGACCCAGGTCTGCGTTCTCTGTAAAAAGATGTCAGCAAAGGCCATCCAGCGTCGTCAGCAGAAGCAGGATATGTTCCACAGGTCAGACTCTACCCCAGTATCCCCGGTAGTCTCAAAGGCCCTTCACGGGTCCTCAGAGTCATGTAATGTCCCCACGGCGCCCGACTGGGACTGTGGACACTCTGACAAGGGTTCCCCAGAGTGCAAACACAAAAATAAGAAATAGTCGAGGACCTCCTCCTGGGATTCGGACATGCCAGGCAAGTTCTGCACCAGGCCCTACAAGCCCACAGAGAGAATCCGAGGAGTCTGAGCAGGAGTAGCCAGCAGTGGTTCCCCAAATTGACCTGGAGGCATCTGGCGACAGGATCCGGACTCCCAAGGCCTGTCTCATCGAGGACTCCCTCGCCTCACCAACGCCATACCCATTGACCCCAGTGTCTGCATCAAAGGCTGCACCTCCTGAGTGGGAAACCAGGATGATGGCGCTGGAGCGCAGTTTCACTGCCTTCCTCACTACACAGCAGGCATCGATGCCCTGCCCTGCCGGTATATCCGCAAAGACTGCAGTGACCTCATTATTGAGGACTCCCCCAGTCACCAAGCTGATCCCTGTGAGCCCAAAGCCTCGAGTCGATACTCTGCATGGGTCTTGGTCTCGCTCTCGCTCCCACACCTCGGGAGCGAGATTCTCCCTGGCGAGCACTCATGACTGCCGTCACTTAATCACTGTGGGCCACCGGGCCCCCATCCTGGGTCCTGAATCCCAGGCCCGGTCAGTCACCGAGTCCTCCACAGACTACTCTGACAGTCCGAGGACAAGACATCCCCCGGAGATGCGGAAGCACCACAACCTCCCACTGGACCCGTCTCCCCCGACATCACGGCATCGATCAGTCCCCCGCCTGAGGACACATCGTTCCTCAAGTTTGATCGGGATATGTCAAAGACTTTGTCCTTAAACATGGTATCGGAGGAAGACCCTCATACAGAGGAATTCTAAATCCTCCAATACGAGGCCCCCCCGAGGAGGCTCTGATGGTTCCTGTCTCCACCATCCTCGGGCGGCGGCTCCTTCGCATGTGTGAGACACCAGCTTCAGTACCCATAGTCATCCGATGCTTGGACACCATGTGTCGAGTCCAGCGAGGCCCCGGCTTCCAAAGTCGCAACTGCCACAAATCTCCATGGTGGTGTAGTAGATTATGCATTGGCAGAAGAGCCAGAAGACGCACTCCTTTGTGACCTGGGCAGGGAGTCTCACGCCCTCTGTGCCCTTGGCCGCAAATGCTACCTGCCGAATCCAAGCCTACCAGCTTTGTATCGGCATGTATCTTCGGGACCTGGCAAAGGAACCTGCAGGTTTCTCAGCGGGCCTCGGAGGGGATCACCTCCGGCAGTTCCAAACCCTCACAAAGTGTGTCGGGGAGTGCTCAAAGTACATGTCTTGGGCTGCCTATGATGGCTTTGAGTCAAATGCGAGGGTAACCGCCATGTGTATCGGCCCTTGACACCAAGCCTAGCTCTAGGCGTCAGACCTCAAGCCGTGAGTTCAGGAGAAACTCCTCAACATCCCCTGTCTTGGTGAAAACTTATTCGGCAAGCCGATGGCGGAGAAGGCGACTGAGAGAGAAACTGAGTACCTCACGAAGACTCAGTTCTCCAGGAAGACCTCCATGCTCCCTAAGAAGAAACCATCGGGGAAGAGGCCCCCATTCCAGACAAAGGGCCAAACTTACTGGGGCTACCCTCAATATCAGGCCCCCCAGATCTCATAGCAGGGTCACCAGAGCAAGGAAGCGGACCAAGGCCCTCGCAAGCCTAAGGGCTCCAAGCCCTAGACTCTGGCTGCTGCCCAACTGAGGATGGGTTTTTGACTCCCTTAGCATAGCCTCTCCGCCTCTGGGGGAGCCAACTACCTTGGTTCCCTCTGCTGCTCTGCCTCTTGACAGAGCCCCCAGTCCCTCTGGGGAGCGCCCTGGGGTTACTTACTCAGGAGGAGAGGGCGCCCTTCTCCACCTCAACCTGGGATACCTGACATTAACAGCATGGCTACTGAGCAGGTAGACTTGGCCCCCTTCAACCTTCCAAGGGAGTTGGAGGAGGTCATCCTAGCCTCTCATAGGAACTCCATGAGATGGGCCTATGCCTTCAATGGCACAGATTCTCATTGTGGTATGCAGAGCAGAGGGTTGACCCATTCTCTTGCCCATGTGCACATGGTGCTGCAGTACTTGCTTCATCTCTCGCAAGCTGGACTCTATTTTATTCATAATTTTATTGTTTTGTAGAGGTTAAAAAAAAAACCCTGAAGGTGGTCTCCCTGCCGAAACACATATCGGATTGACCTCGTAGGCTTTGAATGAAGTGTTTTTTTTTCCATGGTGGGTCTATTGTCCTGCTTATTCTGTCTCTCAAGTCCATTGCAGTCAGGGTGCACCTGAGTGTGCTTTCGGTGCATCACCATTCTATTGAGGGTAAACCCCTCTGCTCAGCTCCCATTTTTCAGTTCATGCGGGGCCTCCTGCTCTCTAAGCCTCCCATCTGCCTGCCCCCGGCAGAATGGGACTTCAGTGTGGTCTTGACATAGCTCACCAAGCTGCCATTTGAGCCTCTGGCTACCTGCCATATGTGATACCTCTTGTGGAAGGTCATCTTCTTGGTGGTGCTCACCTCTGCGTGCAGAATCAGTGATCTTCAGGCCTTGGTGGCTGAGCCACTCTACACCAGGTTCTACAAGAACAGGGTCATGCTTTGTTTCCACCCTAAATTCCCTCCAAAGGTGGTATCCGCGTTCCACCTCAATCAAGAGGTGATGCTCCCCACCTTCTTCCCATGGCCCCATGCCAACAACAAGGCAGCCGTTCTCCATACTCTGGCTTGTAAGAGGGCCCTGTTCTTCTACCTGCAATACCCAAGGTCACTGCAAGGCCTTGTATCTTTTTGTCTCCTATGACCCCAGTCGCCTGGGGGAGGCTGTTACCAAGCAGACCTGGCCATCTGTGTATCGGACTGCATCGCTTTTTCCCATGATCAGACTGGGCTCTCGGAGTGCCAGGTCATGGCACACAATGTCAGAGCTATGGCAACCTCAGTTGCAAGCTTGCACTCTGTCCCTATGGCAGACAATTGCCGGGCCACCATCTGGTCTTCAGTCCACACTTTTGCAGTTCACCACGGCTTGGAGAAGGCATCCGGATAGGACCTGTCAGAACCTCTCTGAATTCTTTCAGTATCCTGGGATGTATCCCATCTGGTCCCATGGCCTTGTCCACTTTTAGTTTTGCAGGCTGTTCAAAAACATCATCTTCTGTGAATAGTGTGATATCCACTCTATTCCTATTGTATATTTTTCAATCCTACATTGTCGTCCTCCAGGATTTTCTTTAGTGAATACAGAACAAAACTGTTCAGCATTTTTACTCTTTTGATGTCACTTTCCATGAGTTTATCCTTGGCACTTTTGAGTCTTGCAGTTCCACCTCTGATCTTCCTCTTCTCTCAAATATACCTGAAAAAAGCTTTGTATCCACACTTTACGTCTTTAGCCATCTTTTCTTCTGCCTTTGCTTTTACTATCCTTATTTCTCTCTTTGTCTCTTAGCTTTATACTGAATTCATTCTGTGTTCCTCATTTTTTGTGATCTTCTACATTTTGTGAAAGCTGTTTTTTGCCTGTGTTTGTGTAGCCACTTATTTGGAAAACCATATAGGTTTCCTTTTCCTCTTGTTTTTATTTACTTTATTTACATATATATCCATTGCTCCTTTTATTGCCTCTTAGCTGAGCACACTACAATTCCACTTACCTTTTCTCCTTCCACCCTGCCGGTACTTTCCCATTTTACTGAAGTCAGCGTTTCTGAAGTCTAGGGCTTTGAGTTTGCTGTGATTGAGATAAAAGCCATGGCAGAGTACAGACCACACTGTGATGATTACTACTGCTGCTGAAATGGGCACCCACCTGGATATTCAATATGCTATTTCAATTGGTGAGTACTAGATACAGTGTTGAACTTTGCCTGATTGGTTCCACATCAGTTGTCTGAGCAATGCTTCTTGGAAGGCAGCCACAGTCTTTTTACTACTTTCCAGATTAGCTGAAGGAATATTCCAATCCAAATCTGGTAGATTAACACCCAGTATGATCACTTCTCCCTTCATGGCTACCTTCGCAATATCAGTGATCAAATCTCTATCCATTTCTTCTGTTTGAGTTGGAGGCCGGTAGACTACACCAGTATAGATGATAGTGCCATCTCCTCTTTCCAACACAATCCACACCGCCATTTCTTTTACCCGTGTCACCTGCATTTCAGCAACTTTGCTTTCGACATACAGGGCTGCTGCTACTCCTTTTCTGCCTTCTCTATCGCTTTTAAATAAATTATAGCCAGCTATGACTCTGTCCCATTCATGCAACTCATTATACCATGTTTCTGTAATGGCAGCAACATCCAAGTCCATTTCCACCATTAGGGCTTCCAGGTCAGAAACATTGTTGACCAGACTTTGAGCATTTGTGCTCATTGTCTTCCAGCAATTGTTGATTGGCTTGCTTGTATTTTGCATGGATTTTATTCAGCGCCTCTTTTCTTTTGTCCATTGATGTGTGGGTTAATATGTTGACTATTTCCAATGTTATGTGTTTGCTGGGAGTAATGTCCTGGCCTTGTTTTTTTCCATCAGTCATCCCCTTTCCCTAGTTTAAATGCTTATCCATATATTGCCTGAATTTTTCACTTTGGATCCTTTTTCCTGCCACAGAGAGATTAGTCCATCAACACAGTATAGCCTCTTGTTCCATCTATTGCTCCAGTTACCTATATATCTAAATCTTCCTTGTTTACACCAGGTTTGGAGCAACATATTAAGATTGGTTATGTGATGCAGCTTCTCTTCCCCCTTATCACAAACAAGTAGAACCTCTGAGAATTCTATAGTGTTGATAATGGTTTTAAGTTTCTCTTCCAGAATCTTGAAGTTCCTTTGTACTGTAGAGGTACTGTTTCTAGCCAGGTCATTTGTACCCAAATGGATAACATCATCAATTTTTGAATGCTTACTTTCCGCACTGACTGCTAACAATTTGGTTGTACTCCTGCTGGGCGAAGAACCTGGGAGGCATTTGACCATCTTCTGTCCTGTGGACTGTGTTCTAAAGCTTATTCCTCTGATGACTGAATCCCCAAGAGTAACCGTTTCCTTTTTTGTGATTTTTTTTTTTTTGTTCATGTTTGGGATATTACTGATAAATAATTGGGTACTAATCTTCTCATTTAAGGCCACTTCAATTTCCACCATACTGTGGCTTTCTTCAGGGCAAAGTGGTTAAGAAGCGGATGTCTGTTCTTCCAGGAACAAGCAGGAAGTCAGTCCTCACATGTGGGTGATGTCGACACCGATGGAGCCCGGGCGGAGCATTTCCCCAGCTTTCAAAGAAAGCTCTTGGGAATACCACCACACATGTGTGGTCCCCTTCCCGCCCAAAGGTGCCATCTTACTCAGTCTCCCTTTTTCCGCGGAGCCCTTCGGATGTGCGTCTCGTCCCTGGAAAAAGGTTTTGTTTTCAACCAGTTTTTGCTATCTGGCCTTTCTTGGTCCTCTTCCCACCTCTCGAGCACCTCTGCTTCGGCCTTGATCTTGGGGTTCTCCCCTTTTTGCCTTTTTTGTGTTTTACCGTGCTTTCGCACCCTTTTTAACCGCTGGCTGCGTTGAGGATCTTTGACCTTGCAGGGGTCTCTTTTCCTCCTAAGGCCTCCAGTTTTAAGAAATGTGATCGGTGTTCAAAAAATATGTCGCTCACGGACACCCATGACTGTTGTCTAAGGTGTCTGGGAGCCGACGATGACCTGGAGCTATGCTCCCTCTGTAAGAAGATGTCCTCCAACGACATCCAGAGTCGTAAACAGAAGCTGGATGATCTCTTCCATAAGGCAGCCCCAGTATCCTCCCACTCTTCGGCCCCGCAGCCTCTGGAGTCTCCCAAGGCTCCTCCCCGGGCCCAGCAGCACTCTGACCAGGGGTTGCCTGAGTGTCAGCGGAAGAAGAAAAAGGCCGCGAGGACTCTGTCGGGGGCGCCAGACAAGCATGGGAGGTCACACGCCTGGTGTCTCAGCCCCCCTCGGCAGTCTCTGGAGTCAGAGAGGGAGTGACCCAGTAAGGTACCTCAAACCAATATGGAGCCCTCCGGCGAAGGCACCCGGTTTCCCGAGGATCGTTCCGGCGAGGACCCCCTCTCTTCCTCAACACCCGACCCACTCACCCCGGCATCCGTGTCGCAGGGCCCCACTCCCGAGTGGGAGGCCCGGATGCTGGCCCTGGAGCACAGGATTTCTGCGTTCCTCACTGCCCAGCAGATGCTGGTGCCCGGCCCGCTGGCACGCACCTCGAGACTGCAGGGACCTCGACCTCGAGGACTTCCTGGGCCGCCGCAGTGACCCCTGAGAGCCAGAAGCCTCATGAGGATCATCGGTTTGGGTCTTTATCTCAGTCCTGGTCCTCGGGCACGAGATCTTTCCGGGTGAGCGCCTCTGGCTCCAGGCAAGTTTTGGCCTCAGAGGTTCGGCGCAGGTCACCAACCTGTCTCGAGCCACCCGACCTTGAGTCCTCCATGGATTACTCAGAGCGGGATTCCGACAGGGAGACCTCCCTGGAGACTCAGACCCCTCCCCGCTGACCCAGAGGCGATGGTCCCCTCCCAAGGACACTTCCTTTCTGAAATTTGTCTGGACCATGGCGCAGGCCCTAGCGCTTGCCACAGAGTCAGAGGAGGAGCTCCGCGCGAAGGAGCTAGATATTCTACAATATGAAGCCCCTCCGAAAGAAGCTGTCTCCGTGCCAGTTCCCCCTATTCTGAACCGACTCTTCCTCCGCATGTGGGAGACCCCGGCCTCTCTCCCTATCGTGAGCAAGCTCCTGGACGCTATGTATAGGGTTCAGCAGGGTCTGGGTTATCGGAAAGCCCAGTTTCCTCACTTCTCGATGGTAGTCGAATCGGCCAAGCTAAAGAGCCCGAAGACTCATTCGTCGGTCCCACCGGGCAGAGTCTCATGCCCTCGGGCGCAAGGCTTATCAGGGCTCCATGCTGTCATGCCACATCCAGGTTTACCAATTATACATTGGGATGTTCCTCCGTGACCTCGCTAGAGAGCTTGGAGGCTTTGCAGCTCAGAGGCTTGCGGAGACCATCTCCGGTGTTTTCAGGCCCTCTCAAAGTTGTCAGAAAATGCTCGAAGTACCTCTCGCGAGCAGCGTACGATGACTTCAAGTCTTCCGCCCGGGTGGCGGCAGTTGGCATTGGAGCCCTGCCGGCAGGCTTGGCTCCAGTCCTCGCACCTGGAACAGTGGGTCCAGGAGAAGCTGCTAGATGTCCCTTGCCTCGGGGAGCAACTATTTGACAAGCCTATGGAGGATAAGGCAGCGAAGATTGAGACGGAGTGCGTGACTCATATTCTCCTCTCCTGGAAAACTTCCTCCTTCCCCAGGAAGAAGCAGCAGAGCAAGAAGCCTTTCTTCCATTGGAAGGGGCTCCCGTACAGGGGCTACCTAGTCTATCCGTCGGCATCGACCCCCGTTCAGGGCGGTCAGGGCAAGACCACAGTCCGTGGCCCTCGTAAGCTGAAGGGTCCCAAGACCCAACCATCGGCATAGCCTCTTGTCCTCTGGCAGGGTGGCTGTCCGTCAGGGGGCGTCTGGTCCATTTCTCCCACAGATGTGAATCCATCTCCACCGATGCCTGGGTTCTCCAGGTCTTTTGGGAGGGCTATCTTCTCCGTCTGGACCAGGCCTCTCCTCCGTACTTCCCCAGGGAACCAGGTCGGCTTCCCCAGCACCAGGCCCTCCTGAGTCAGAAGCTCGCAGGCGTCCTCGAGGACAGGATATTAGAACCAGTCCCACTGCACTTCCAAGGACAGGGGTTTTACTCCCGATACTTCCTCATCCCGAAGCGGACAGGGGTTCTTCAGCCCATCCTCGACCTGTGGAACCTAAGCAAATTCCTGGTACGGGAGAAGTTCAAGATTCTCTCTGTTGGAACGTCACTGGCCTACCTCCAGCAGGGCGATTGGCTATGCTCCTTGGATTTAAAGTATCCTTACGCTCACATCCTCGTCTATCCCAAACACAGAAAGTACCTCCGCTTTATGGTTCAGGAAAACCATTACCAGTACAGGGTACTTCCCTTCGGCCTCGTGTCCTTCCCGTGGGTCTTAACAAAGTGCTTTGCCATGGCTGGGCATACCTATGGCTGCAGGGCACCTTTGTCTATCCATATCTATGGCTCGTAACAGGGGACATGGCCTCCGAAGCCAGGTCGGCCATGGACCTCACCATGCGCCTGCTGGAGCATCTGGGTTTCGTGATCAATAACCCAAAGTTCCACTTCACTCCAATTCAGTTCCTGGAGTTCATCGGTGCTCACTTGGACACCCTGCGAGCTATGGCTTTCCTTCCTCAAGACAGGACGGACCGCCTCGTATTCCTGGCATCTGAAGTGTGGTGCAACAGCGCCGTCTTGGCCCAGATGATGCTTTGCCTTCTCGACCACATGGCTTCCAATGCTCCTCTCAACATATTATCTTCCTGTTGAAACCATTTCAATTACATTTCGAGAAGAGCTTACCTTTTGAGGAGAGTCAATTTTGGAAGAAAACCCCTTAGCGATTTAGGGTTCTGACTCTTTTTCTGAGGAGGTCACTGATGTGAATGTGCAATTAGCCTTATTTTGACATGAGTCTAAAAGGCCTTGCTATAGTTTTTACTGAGACCTCGAAGAAATTTCTTGTCTATTTCAGGCATTTTTTGAGGACTATTTATCTTGATTGATTTCTCTAGTCCAGTGTCAAGATTCCAGTGAACGACTTTTTCTTTATTCCTCTCAACATATGGGCAGCGCAGTGGCAAATCTGAGCGCAGTGAGCGCAGTCGACCAGCCGCCTCCGAGACCCCATCTCGGTCTCTCCCAGCATGGCAGAATCTCTCACTTGGTGGCAGGAGTCTCGGAACCTACTTCAAGTTATGCACTTCCAAGCTCCAGCGCATCAGGTGGTCTTGACAACAGACGCCTCCCTGGTGGGTTGGGGAATCCACTGCGAGGGGCAGCGCACTCAAGGGACCTGGTCCCTCAAGGAGTCCTGGCAGCAGATCAACCTGCTGGAGCTCCGGGCCATCCGCCTTGCACTCAAGGTTTTCAGGGACCGCCTGCAGCACAGAGCACGGTGCTGGTCCAGACGGAAAACCAGGTCACGATGTTCTATGTGAACAAACAAAGAGGTACCGGCTCCTACAGCCTCTTTTCAGAGGCGACAGCCCTATGCTCCTTTGCGTTAAGCCAGGGCATGACCATCCAAGCCACTTACCTCCCAGGCCAGGACAATACATTGGCGGACCGGCTCAGCAGAGTCCTCCTGCCGCACGAATGGCGCCTGTGTCCCTGGATGGCGCAGTGGCTCTTCCAACATTGGGGGACTCCAGACCTGGACCTCTTTGCCAGTCCTGCAAATTCTTCACCAGTCCTGCAAATTTGCAACTCCTCCTGTTCTGTGGTCCCCTCCTGCACCCGGGCAGGGTGGCCCCGGATGCCTTCTTCATCTCATGGGAAATGGGCTTGCTGTATGCCTTCCACCCCATGCCCCTCATTGCCCAAACCGTTCTCAAGGTCCAGCGGGACAGGGCCTCAATGATTGTCATAGTCCCGAAGTGGCCCAGGCAGCCTTGGTTTCCCCTGCTGCTCCATCTCTCGACGAAGTCCTCGGTTCCTCTCGGGTTCTCATTGGAGCTGCTGACACAGGAGGAGGGTCTACTTCTTCACCCCAGTTTGAGGTCCCTATCCCTCGCAGCTTTGCGGCTGCGCAGGTCGCTCTAGCCTCCTACCATCTTTCCATGGAGATCAAGGACATTCTTTTGGCCTCACAAAAGGACTCGACCAGACGGGCTTACGCCTTCAAGTGGCGTCAGTTCTCGGTGTGGTGCTCGGAGCTCTGAGCGAACCCATTTTCATGCCTTACTAGTTTGGTCATGCAGTACTTGCTCCACCTCTCGCAGTCTGGGCTGAAGTCTAACTTGGTTAGGGTTCACCTGAGTGCCATCTCAGCGAACCACCACCCCATCAAGGGCAAACCTCTTTCGGGGCAACTGCTGGTCTGTCTCTTCATGCGAGGCCTGCTCCTTTCCAGGCCCCCTACCCTCTCTCCTCTGGTGGAATGGGACTTCAATGTGGTCCTCACACAGCTGACCAAGCCACCCTTTAAGCCCATGGCTACCTGCCCACTGCGGCATCTGTTGTGGAAGGGGGCGTTCCTGGTGGCTTTCACCTCCGCCCGGAGAGTCAGCGAACTCTAGGCACTAATGGACGAGGCACTGTACACAAGGTTTTATAGGAACAGGGTGGTCCTGCGGACTCACCCCAAGTTCCATCCTAAGGTCGTCTCAGATTTTCATCTCAATCAAGAGATAGTGCTGCCCACTTTCTTCCTGAAGCCCCATGCCGACCAGGCATCGGCAGTTCTCCACATCTTAGATTGTAAAAGGGCTCTCTCTTTCTACCTGCAGCGGTCTCGGGACCACCACAGATCCAGGCAACTCTTTATCTCCTTTGATCCCAGCCGTCTGGGGTTTGGCGGTTACCAAGCATACCTTGTCCATCTGGGTGGTGGACTGCATTGCCTTTGCCTAGGCCCAGGCCAGTTTTCCCCTGGACCGCCGAGTCACGTCTTACAATGAGCGATGGTGACGTCGGTCGCTAGCTTGCGCTAGGTGCCATTGGCAGACATCTACCGGGCCGCCAACTGGTCTTCCACTCACACCTTCATGGCACATTACTGCCTGGAGAGGGAGTCCTGTCGGGACGCTGCCTTCGGCCAGGCTGTACTCCATAATCTGTTCGGGGTTTAAGCAAGTCCTGCCCTCTGACCCTTCTTGTTCCGGCTACTGGGAGCATGGTCATTAATGAACCTGGGGTCCTTGGGCTGCCTTTGGCTTTCACTGGCGACTGCTCACGGCGCTGCCATGCTTTTTCCTACAGTTCCTCGGTAGCCTGTAGATAGGGAGTCCCATATGTGAGACCGATTTCCTGCTTGTTCCTGGAGAAAAAATAGTTACTCACCTGTAACAGGTGTTCTCCAGGGACAGCAGGCATAAGTCCTCACAACCTTCCCTCCTCCCCTTGGAGTTGCTGTATATTTTTGCCATCTTCTTGAAGGGGCTATAGCTATGGCACCTGACTGAGTAAGATGGCACCTTTAGGTGGGAAAGGGACCCATGCATGTGTGGTGGCATTCCCAAGGACTTTCTTTGAAAGCTGGGGAAATGCTCCACATGGGTTCCGTCGGTGCCGACATCACCCATATGTAAGGACTGATTCCTGCTTTCCCGGGAGAACACCTGTTATAGGTGAGTAAATATGCTTTCTTTTATTTAGTAGTCCTCAAACCGGATTGATGGGATTGAGGCGAGAAATTTGATTTTTGGCGGGAAAGTCCATTGGAGAAAGGCTGGAGACCTCTCTTTTCCCATAGATTAGAAGATTTTCTGGGGAGTAAAGATTCTCTCCCTGCAGAATTTCTTTAAATGTTCTCTAGTATGATGATCTTTGCAGCCTTCCAGGTCATGCATGCTGCATCTTTGTAATTGGATAAGGTGAAGTAAAGATATTTTGAATATGGAAACAAAACAAGTGGGCTAGTAGCAAATAAACTGCTTGCTCCTAGCCAGTAAATTATGAAGATTAAAGAAGATAAGGGGAGGAGGTTGTCTTTCATAAATCGATTCGGACCAGCTTCCTGAAATTCTGTCTGGAACTACATGCCCAAAACCCCTCTATTCAGAATTTGGATATTTCTTTGAGGGAATTTCTCTACCCTGTCTTTCTCAATAAGGGACTGCCTTCTGGACAGACACTGGTATTGTGGGCAAGCATTCGAGCCCGGAGCCTCTTGGAGACTCTCCAGAAAACCTACTTAAGCAATTTCAGGGAAACAAAAAATACTTTATTAGGAACAGTAATACAAACACAAAACAGAGTGCCTTTCCTATCTTACAGGCAAAATCAATAGCAGAGCAACAAAACATTCCTTACGTGTATATAGTATAGGCATGATCTAGAGGGTTGCTTCTCTCTGACTCTCCCCACCCTCCTGAATAGGCTTCCCTGCTCTGGCTTTAAGGTGGCCCAGAAGGAGAATATGTTAAAGGACGACTGGGCATTCTCCTATATAGTCTCCCATATACCCTGCTGGTTTTGAACAAGCAAACTCATTTATCCTCCACTGAGCAGACCCCTCTGGGTTGGAAAATCCAGGAAATCTTCTTCTCTTTAGGCATTACACTGGAAAACTTCAAAAAGACAGAAAAACAGCAATTTGAAATACCCCTGAAGGGTAGAATCCATGTCACAGCATAGCAGCCATCTTGGTCCCCCCAGGACCAGTGCTACCTGTTTTGCTGCTACGTGCAAATGATCAGTATGCTGTCATTCTCCCTCTTCCCCCCATTCCCATTATATTCTAATACAGTCTTACCAGGGGCAGAGTAACCTTTTGGTAGGAAACATGTTGGACTCCCGTGTGCATACCAATACATTAACTTCTACAGGTAACTATATCACATTGGTGTTAGCAAATTTGCACTTGCAGTGGTATTAATGAGAAAATCTGTTAGATATATTAAACTATATAATTGTAAAATTTCAGAAATAGTTTGTACTCAGAAGCTTTGCCACACTAAAACACTATCTCCCATTATTCAAACAGTAGTAATTCTACCTATGAAAATGTGGCACTGCAAATATTTACTACATATAGGCCCTAGAACCTGGCTTAAGAGTGGTCCATTCCTGTCATGGTATGCACAAAAGAAATTTGGAGACACTGTCTTGGCAGAGGCCCTAGAACACCAATATATCTCCTAGTGGGAAAATAGAACAAACTGGGTTGCAGTAGATCCCTACATGGAAACTGCACACTAAAATATCACTTTTGTCACACATGCACAATACAGGCAAACCTTCACCTATAGCAAAATAAGGAATCACGATTTATGAACAGAAACATACAGACAAAAACTGAATGGGAAACCTCAAGAAGTCATAGTCTGTATGTAGGGCAATACCAGAGAGCGAGAAACAGAAATGCATTGCATCCTGTGTTGGAGGAAAACCAAAGAAGGAGGAGATAACACATTTTCTAAAGCTTGACATATATTCGAGTGCTTTAAAAATTGAAACCAAAGATGCTTTTTTTCTACTTTTGTTTGGGCATTTTATTTTCTGATTACATTGGTTTCAGTGAATTTTTCTTGTTCCTCTTGTTGATCTTCTCCTAAGTCCTTTAGTAGTGTCTCTTCCATGTTTTCTTCCTTCTCTACATCTGACATTGATCTTTCCCTTTCATCCTTTGTTTCTCTCTTCTCTGCCTTTCTATGCACTTAAATAAAACTAGCTATCTCCAGGAACAAGCAGGAATGTAGTCTTCACATACAGGGTGATGTCTGTACCAACGGAGCCCATGTGGGAATGCTCCCCAGCGTCCAATAGGAAAGCTTTTGGGAGCATCCCACTGCGTCTGGGTCACTGCCTTCCCAACTCTCCCTCCTCAGTTCTTCATTTTCCGTGGAGCTAGTAGGGGGCAAATCCGGTCAGTGCAGAAAATGTCTCTATTTTATTTCTTTTGCTTTTTGTGGTCGCGTCTGCCTTCCCGTCGACGCTGGGACCAACTACTGTCCTTTTCTATTCTGTTCTTTTCTTTTTCTTTTTTTTCTAAAAAGTAAATTAGAACTTTCTTGAGCACATCGATGCCATTTTAGGCCTTAAGCCTACCGTTTGCTTTGGCATAATGGAAAAACCAGCTAGTGGTTTTAAGAAATGTTCTAAATGTGGCAGTACCATCTCGGCTACTGGCACCCACGATTGGTGTCTCGAATGTTTTGGGTCCGACAAGCAGGGTTCTGAAAGTCCTTTATGTAGGAAGATGACAAAGAGAGGCCTGCAGAATCGTGCTGCAAAGTTAGGCACACTCTTTGCCTCAGACAGTCTTTTTAGCATCGACGTCATCAAGGACATTGTTTTCCTCTCATATATCTCAGGTATCAAAATATAAGTCTTTGAAGACAAACCAATCCCCCAAGGGTAGATCTCTTTCTAAGAATCAAGATGCCTTGTGTGTTGCCCTAGAGGTGAATCGGCCAGCCAAACTACCCCGGTGGGAGGATCCTTCCTCCAAAGCCATTGAGGGGGTTCCCAAA
Organism: Ichthyophis bannanicus; assembly: GCA_033557465.1. Classification (NCBI taxonomy): domain Eukaryota; kingdom Metazoa; phylum Chordata; class Amphibia; order Gymnophiona; family Ichthyophiidae; genus Ichthyophis; species Ichthyophis bannanicus. The sequence continues at coordinate 128,025,754 of CM066033.1, forward strand.
GATGCTCCCGAGGCCTCCACCTCTGGAGAGCTCCTGGTGTCATGCTCTGGGACGGTAGCCCACATGTCTGTTACCAATACCCAAGCATCAGCAGGCTCCATGGATCAAAGTATCCTCGCCATCGAGCGCAGCTTGGTGGCCCCACTTAGAGGCCTCTTTGGGGACGAGGGAATGTATCCAGTACCTGCTTGTAGTGATTGTAAACCACTCTGATGCCCTTCAGCCTGGGCGGTATATCAAGAAATTGTATAAACATAACCTCAGCCCCGCTATTCTCGTCTCATTCAGCTGGCATCTCAGGCCCATGTCAAGGATCATCTCACTGCCCGAGAGATGCTACAGCTTCTAACTCATATGGCCTCAACAGTGCATGTAGTGCCACACGCACGCCTGCATATGGGTACAGCCCAATGGGCTCTAGCTTCCCAGTGGACACAGGCCTCAGACCATCTCTCAGACAAGATATGTGTCTGCCCCTCTGGCCACATCACTCCTATAGTGGTGTTCTCCAGAGAATTTCCTCATCATGTCACCTTTTCAGATGCCTCCACATCAATATACCCTGACAATGGATGCCTCCAAACTGGAGTTGGAGGCCCATCTAGGGTCCCTCTACACTCAGGGCTTCTGAATGGAGGAGAGGTCCATGCTCCAGATAAATCTATTGGAACTTCAGGCAATCTTCAGTGCCCTCAATGTCTTTCAGACGCAGCTAAGCTCCCTGAGGGTCCTGGTCCAAACAGACAATCAGGTAGCCATGTTTTATCTGAACAAACAAGGGTGAACAAAATCTTGGCCCCTCTGCAGAGTGGCTCTGCATCTCTGGTCCTTTGCCATTACTCATCAGATACACCTCCAAGTGGTATATCTTCCAGGGGAGCAAAATGTCTTAGCAGACAGATTGAGTCAGATCCTCCTTCCCCACTAATGGTTTCTCCACACGGAGACAGCATCCTTCATTTTTCAGATCTGGGGGACCCCAAAGATAGACTTGTTTGCTACTCCGCAGAATGCCAGACTTCCTTGCTTCTGCACCAGGACTCCCATGTCGGGCAACCAAGAGGTGGTTGCTTTTCACCTCCACTGGGGTCGAGAGTTCCTGTATGTTTTTCCTCCCATTCCCCTGATTCCCAAGGCGCTTTTCAAACTCCAGGCGGATAAGAGCCTCATGATACTTGTAGCCCCACGTTGACCATGTCAACCGTGGTTTCCTCTCCTACTACGTTTATCTCAGACTCATCCCCTAGATCTTGGATCTGCTCCAGATTTCTTCTCTCAAGAGGAGGGGACACTGCTCTATCCCAGTCCTCAGTATCTCCACCTCACGACATGGCTGCTGAAAAAACATAGTGTTTCAGCATCTCAACCTTACTCAGGAAGTAAAGGAGATCCTCTTAGCCTCTAGAAAGCCATCCACCAGATGTTCTTATGCTTTCAAGTGGTGTAGATTCTCCATCTGGTGTTATCAGAAGGGCCTTAATCTCTTCTTGGCTTCAGTGAAGGTGCTTCTCCAGGATCTCCTCCATCTGTCCTCTTCTGGTCTCAAAACCAACTCGATAAAAGTTCACCTGAATGTCATCGCAGCCTCTCACCATCTCCTGGATGGACAACCAATTTCCTCACAGCCGCTTGAGGTCTCTTGCTCACCAAACTTCCATAAGACCACCTCCAATGGCCTGAGATCTCAATGTCATTCTAGGGCAACTTCTCAAGCTGCCCTTTGAACCCTTAGCCACTACCTTGCTAAGGTTTCTGACATAGAAGGTCATCTTCCTCGTTGCACGCACTTTGGCTAGGCGCATTAGTGAGCTACAGGCTTTGGTGGCAGATCCACCTTACACACTGTTCCACCATGACAAAGTTGTCATAAGGACTCACTCCCATTTCTGCCGAAAGTGGTGTCTCCTTTCCACTTTAATCAGACAGTCTATCTTCCTGTCTTTTTTCCTAGACCACATTTGTCTAGGGCAGAGGCAACCCTCCATACCCTTGACTGCAAATGTACCTTGGCATTCTATCTTCAAAGGACAGCTGAGCACTGTAAAGGCTCTCAGTTATTCCTCTCCTTTGATCCCAGTCACTTGGGGTTGCCAGTATCCAAACATTCTCTCTCTAAATGGATAGCAGATTGCATCTCATTTGCTTATGACAAAGCAGGACTATCCCTTAAAGGTCATGTCACTGCCCATAATGTTCATGCCATGGCTACCTCGATGGCAAACCTACGCTCTGTAGCCATTGATGAAATCTGCAAAGCAGCAACTTGATCTTCGGTCTATACCTTTGCTGCTCATTACTGTTTAGACAAGGACTCCCGCTGGAATGCCATGTTTGGTCAGGCTGTTCTCCAGTATCTCTTTCAGACTTAGGGCAACACCTACCCGCTGTCCCGGAACAATACCAGACATCCATAGAGGATTCATGACCACCTGAAACCTGCCCTGAGGCAAACCTACCAGTTCTGAGGTAATTTTCTCTGGCATCTGGGAGCTAGGGAGGTCCCATATGTGAAAACTACATTCCTGCTTGTTCCTGGAGATAGCATAGTTACTCACCTGCAGCAGGTGATATCCGGGAACAGCAGGAATTTAGTCTTCACAACCCACCCTCCTCCCCTAGGAGTTGTAGGTTTCTTCTCTTTTTCTCTCAGCTACAAACTCAACTGAGGAGGGAGAGTTGGGAAGACAGCAACGCAGGCGCAGTGGGATGCTCCCAAAAGCTTTCCTATTGGATGCTGGGATATGTTCCTGCGTGGATTCTGTCGGTACTGACGTTACCCATATGTGAAAACTAAATTCCTGTTGTTCCCAGAGATCACCTGTTACAGGTGAGTAACTACGCTATATTCAATATACCATCATTCGGCCAGAAAAATAACCATCAAAGTATTTAGAAAAAATAAGTGAAGATGGAAACTAGAACAAAACACATCAAAAGACCATGAAGGCAAGACAGGAACAGAGAGGAACAGTGGGTCTGGGAATACATAGAACAATATCATACCAAAGATAATGAAATTAAACAGAGATACAACAGGGCAGGGGATTAGCTAATGGCCTCATCCACCATTGTCAATGGAAGACTAGCAGTCTCCAAAGGAGACAATTCTTTATACCAAATTCCCCCCCCCTTCCTCATAGCTAACCTTTTTATCTTAGTCTCCATCATTTATCTCCTAAATTTTCCACTCCCATTGTCATCCCTTTCCATCTCTCCCATTCCACTTTCCGTCTCACGCTTTCCTCAGTTTCATATTAGCCTTGTCTTTTTACTTACTCTCTAGTACCCCATGTCCACCCTAGATTCATGTCTTCCTTCCTTAGCACCTGGCCCCTTCCTCCCCACCTTCTCCAGCATCTGATTCCTGCCTCATAGGATGAGCTATGAGGAGGTTCATGGAATGAGTTTTGAACATGTTGCATGTTAGTGAATAATGTCAGAAGCTTTGGCAAGTTCAGTTGCTGCTGCGGGTTAAATGTTATGTAAAGGGGATGAGGGGAGGACAGGGAAACTGTGCTCCACAAAACAGCCCTTTGCTCCTTCTGACTCAGGGTGGGTGGCATTCCAGCTATCACTCTTTATGCTGCTGCGTGTCAGTCAAGTGTTGCTCCCCTCTGGAGCCACCAACTGCACTGTTCATACAGTGGGTCATGCCAACCCTGGGTCCCACTTGATTAGGAGCTTTTGTACTATTTTAGTCATAAATAGCTATTCCAACTCTTTTCTGTTTGTTCTTTTGTTTCCTAAATAGATTATAACCTAATATGGCCACATTCCATTCATGGGACTCACTGAACCACATCTCCACGATAACAATATCCAAGTTAACTTCCACCAACAGGGCTTGAAGATATGGAATTTTATTGCATAGACAAATGAGCATTTATAATCCTAGCTTTTCAGCTGTTTCCCTTTGACTTAGATACAGTTTATATAAGCTTGCACCTTCTTTATTTACTTTTTGTAGTTTGCCTGTCCTAGTCAAGTCATAAACATCAATTGCACTAGCATGATTTTATATATATATCTATTGTTATGCTAATACATAGTTAATAGTTAGACAGGTATTTGTCAGTAAGTAAGTTTTAGAATTTATTTGCCCTAGTCAGTTGTTGGACCTGTTTTAAAAGAAAACAAACAGTTGATCTTCCCTCCACCTTCAATCCCTATCCACTCCAAGCCCATTCCCTAATTTATAGTCAGTTTTTCTGGTTGAGTGAAATTGGTAATCATAGGATATTTCAATCAGCAAATCCCCTAATAGATTATTAGCAGCTCAGTGAGAAGAAAACATAATATTAGCAGTAATATACAAAAAAATCCTGAAGTCCTTCCTTAGTCTAGGTATTCCTACTCTCTTAGCAACTCTAAACAGCTGAAAAAGTCATCAAAGATGTAGATAGCAATCCAATAACGATATGGGGGCTATCCAGTCTTCTGCATTGAATGTCGCATATATGATTATCTCCAGTTGATGGGAGGTCATATGTGTGCCCTCTGTTCAGAGAGTTCCTGGCCCTCAGAATGAGTCCAGCCTCTGGAGGCTAGAGTAGCAGCAGCCTTAGAGGAGCTGAGGCTGACAGAGATGCCTAGAGAGGAGATCTTCAGGGACATAGTAGAGAAGTCCCATATTAAGTCTTGCAACCTCTATGCTGCTTTGGAGGAGAGGTCACCTGGAAGGGAGAGCATAACCTCGGTGTGGCAAGAAGTGATCCTGTAGCCAGGACCAACCTTCCTGGGGAAGTAATATCCTTTCGCATAGAGGATGTATCTTCAGGGACCTCTACTCAAGAGGAAAGGGATAAGACAGCTGTCTTGGTGATTGGATTATTAGGCATGTAGATAACTGGATGGCTGGTGGGCATGCGAATCACCTAGTCGTTTGTCTGCCTGGTGCCTCACGCATAATCAGTTAAGATTTTAAACAGTGCTGGGGAGGAGCCAGCTGTCCTGGTATACGAGGGGGTACCCAAAAAAAACAGGAATAACATTGCCGTGGGCGGAGCTTGTGTAGTACGCACTTCTGCCGCTAGGCGTGTATAGTGCAACTCATTGTCAGTTCAGTGCCGCCTGTGTTGTCGACCTGGCTTGTTCTGTTCATCTGCAGTGATTGTTTTTGCTAGCGCTGTTTTGTTCTTGTTTCTTTTTTTATGATAAGTTTAAGTGAACAACGTGCAGCTGTGAAATTTTGTTTTCTACTCGGTAAAAATGCTGCTGAAACTGTTTTAATGTTGAAAACAGCTTATCAAGATGACGCTATGGGAAAAAGTCAAGTGTACCAGTGGTTTGCTCGGTTTAAAAATGGCGACATGTCGATTGATGACAAACCTCGTTCTGGGCGTCCATCAACTGCCCGAATCGACGAAAATATTGAAAAAATTAGAGAGCTTGTGCTCACAGACCGTCGACAGACAATTGATCAACTGTCAGAGATTAGTGGGTTATCTTGGAGCTCAGTTCAGCGAATTTTAACGGAAGATTTGGGAATGAAAAGGGTTGCTGCCAAGTTTGTTCCTCGGGTTCTGACTGACAATCAAAAGGAACATCGAGTTGAAACATGTCGTGTTTTGAAACAACAGCTTGAAACTGATCCAGATTTTCTGTCAAAGGTCATTACAGGTGATGAGTCATGGTGCTATGGTTATGACCCAGAAACAAAGCAAAAGTCAAGCCAATGGAAGACGTCATCGTCACCCCGTCCAAAAAAATGTCAAGTCAAATCAAACATCAAAACAATGCTGATTTGCTTTTTTGATGCCATTCAGAGTTTGTTCCCCCAGGTCAGACCGTCAATCAAACCTTTTATTTGGAAGTTTTAAGAAGATTGCGCAACAGTGTTTGTCAAAAAAGACCCGATTTGTGGCAGACAGGAGACTGGTTCTTACACCACGACAACGCACCTGCACACACAGCCATCTCTGTTAGACAGTTTTTGGCTAAAAATGGCATGGCTCCGCTGCCCCACGCACCTTACTCGCCTGACCTGGCTCCGTGCGACTTTTTCTTATTTCCACGCATGAAAAGGGGCATGAAAGGACACCGATTTGACAACATTGAAGAAGTCAAGAAAAAAAGGAGGGAGGAGCTGTCAGCCGTTTCTAAAGATGACTACAAAAAATGTTTCGAACAGTGGAAGCACCGATGGGACAAATGTATCAGTTGTAATGGAGAGTATTTTGAAGGGGATAAGGTGGTTTTGTAAAGAATTTGAAATAAATAGCTTTTAAAAAATAATTCCTGTTTTTTTTGGGTACCCCCTCGTATGTTGGTACTAGTGACATAGGAAAATCTGGGAGGGAAATTTTGAGAGCCAAATTTAGGTTTTTAGGCAGAAAGTTGAAATTCAGGACCTCCAGGGTAGCATTCTTAGACATTCTTTCTGTTCCACGCGCAGGACCCAAGAGAAGGGCAGTAGTCTGGAGTCTCTATATAGATGATTGTGCAGGGAGAAAGGTTTTAGATTTGTTAGGAACTGTTCTACATTCTGGGGAAGGGAGAGCCCATTCTGCACTGATGGGCTTCACTTTAACCGGTGTGATACCGGGCTGCTGGCGCTAACATTCAAAAAGGAGAACAAACAGCTTTTAAACTAGAACCTGGGGGGGAAAGCTGATATTCAGGATCTGATGGTTCAAAGTAGAATCTCTTTCACGGATACCATCATAACAGGGACGTTTTGGCATCCTGATAGGTTGCAGTAAAGACTATAATTGTCCAGGTGCCTTTAAATAAAGAGCAGAAAGATTGCTAATTTTCCCTGCCATTTGCTATAAAAGTTGTCAGTTCAAGCAAACATACCTTGAAGTGTCTATATCAGAGGTTCCCAACTCCAGTCCTGGAGGGCCAAACACCATTCAGGTTTCAGGCTGTCCATAATGATTATGCATGAGATACATTTGAATACAATGGAGGCAGTGCATTCAAATGCATCTTATGCATATTTATTAGGGACAGCCTGAAAACCTGAATGGTGTTTGGCCCTCCAGGACTGGAGTTGAGACCCTCTGGTCTATATAAATGTGAGAAGTCTGAAAGATAAGATAAGAGAATTAGTATATCTAGTAGTAAATGAGGAGAGAGAGAGATAATAGGCATCTCGGAGACCCAGTGAAAGGAGAATAAACCAATGGGGCACTAATACTAGGGTACAAATTATATTGCATTGATAGGATGGATCAAATTGGTGGATGGGTGGTGCTATGTGTTAAGAGTATTGTGTCAAATACAATAAAGGTTCTGCAGGAAACAAAATGCACTTTTGAATCCTTATGGATGGTTCTCTTGGACTTCTTTCAGAATGCACACAGTTGCTATTGTCAAGCTATCACAGTAGCAAAGCAACAATATTATGTCCAACTTATTGCTAAAGCCAACAGCAAGCCAAAACAACTTTACTCGATAGTTTCTGATCTTTTACATCATGCTCCTCTTTACCAATTGCACATTCTGCCAAGCAATTACCTAAGTACTTTTCTGACAGTCACCATTCTCCGGCAAGGCTTTCCCCTTTCTAGCCCCTCATGCTCCTTGCTTATGATGGTTGATTCCCCTCCTATAACGCCCCCTGAAGACTTATCTGACCCTGTTCATTCCCATTCCTGGTCAAGATTCAATCCGGTCACTATGCCTGCATTAAAGAAGGATATTATCTCCAGGAACAAGCAAGAATGTAGTCTTCACATATGGAGTATCGTTTGCACCGATGGAGCCCGCGCGGGAACGCTCCCCAGCGTCCTATAGGAAAGCTTTTGGGAGCATCCCACTGCGCCTGTGCTGCTGCCTTCCCGCCTTTCCAACTCTTCCTGTTCAGTTTTTTGTTTTCCGCAGAGCCGACAGCAAACCCTGTCACCGCAGAAAATTTTCTTTTTTGTGGTCACGTCTGCCTTCCTGTCGACGCTTACACCGGTACCACTGGTGTCGTCTTTATTTTCTTCTTCTTTCTTCTAAAAAAAAAAAAAAAAAGGGTTTTTTCTTGAGGGTCTGTCCCCTCTTGGTGCTTCGGTGCTATTTTGGGCACTAGGCCTTATTCCAAAATGGAGAAACCAACTAGTGGTTTCAAAAAATGTTCAAAATGTGGCAGTACCATTTCTGCTACCAACACCCGTGACTGGTGTCTTAAATGTTTGGGCCCTGACCATTCACCATCAGAGTGTCTCCTTTGCAGAAAGATGACTAAGAGGGGCCTGCAAAGTAGAGCTGTGAAACTTGGCACCCTCTTTGCCTCAGATGCAATGTCCATTGCATCAACAACGTACAGGGCTTCATCTTCCTCCCATGGATCTCAGTTAACCAAACCAAGGTCTTCATCCAAGATTTCTGGTCCTCAAAGGGTAGATCTCCTTCTAAGCATTGAGATGTTACTAGCATTGTCCTCGAGGAGAATACACTGGCCAAACAACCCCGGTGGGAGGTCCTTGCCTCCAAAGCATTAACGGGGTCCCAAGATGTTCCCGAGGCCTCCACCTACGGAGAACTCTTGGTGCCATGTTCTGGGGTTGTGGCCCACTCTGCTGGTACCGTCACCCAGACATCGGCGGGCTCCATGGATCAATGTATCCTAGCCATTGAGCGCAGTCTTGCGGCCTTGTTAGCAGCCTCGGTACCGCTAAGGCCGCTACAGTCTGTTCCACAGCCATTGGTACCATGTATCTGCATCTACCATTGCACCGCTCTCCATGCTTCCACCTATGCCGGCCCTAGAATCGGTGTCTGGCATAGAAGGTCCGGTACCGTCGACAGGCAGTGCGAGAGCACCCAGCCATAGATACTTTGAGTCTTCCAATTCAGATGATTCCGATGACTCTATCGGTACTGGAGTGGTTCTCCCGGAGGATTCCTCTCCTTCGCTGCAACGTCGGATGTCTCTTCCAGAGGACATGTCTTTTTAAGACTTTATACGGGATGTAGCTTGGGGCCTCTCGATCACCGTGACCGCCGAGAAAGAACCGAGAGTTGAAGAACTAGAAATTCTTCAGTATCCGGCAGCCCCTAAGGAGGCTGCAGCCCTTCCCATATACTGGATTTTGCATCATGATCTCATGCTTAGGATGTGAGAAACACCTTTAACGGTGTCTCCACATTCTCGAAGGCTCGATATAATGTACCAGGTACCACAGTGTCCCGGGTTCCAAAAAACGCAGTAACCACACCATTCCATGGTGGTGGAATCGGCGATGCGCCGAATCAAAAGTGCCAAGATGTATTCCTCTAATCCTCCAGGCCGTGAGGCGAGGACTCTCAATGCCTTTGGTTGTCAATGTTTTCAGGCCTCTATGTTATCGGCCAGAATAAGTTCTTACATACTTTACATGGGTATGTTTCTTCGAGAGGTTGCTAAAGATTTGGAACTCATGGCTCCTCTTCTCCCCGATGACAAGAGGGCCAATTTCCTTATTCTTGTTAAGCATCCCAAAATGTTTCTAAGTTCATGAACAGGGCAACCTTTGATTGTTTCGAATGCATTAGCAGAACCTCTGCTATTTCTATCGGTGCACGTCGGATTGCTTGGTTACAAGCATCCGATTTAGAGCAGTGGGTGCAAGACAAGCTGGGAAATATTCCTTGCATGGGAGAAAACCTCTTTGGCAAGGATTAGCAGGTTAAAGCTTCTCAGCTTGAGTCCGAGAACACTACCTTGAATAAACTATCCAGGACTACTGCCAACCCAGCTAAGAAAAAGTCAGTTAAACCCTTTTTCAACAAGAAAAAGAAATTCTATCCGTCTTACACCCAAACTGTCCACTGCCCAGGCCATGCTCCCCAAAAGGGGCAGCAGCAGTCAAAACAACAAAGAAAGGCTCAAGTCCCCAGAGCTCAATCAGCTCAGCAGACACAGCCTCCACAAGGACTTTGACTCCTTCCTAAGGAACCTAGTCATCCTACCTCTAAAATGTCCAGAGCCTCTGAACATTCCAGGCAGACTGTGTCATTTTGCCAAGAGATGGCAGCAGATATCATCAGAGCAGTGGACTCTCTCCATAGTGACAGAGGGGTACAAACTCCACTTTCACAGTATGCCCCCTCTCTCTACTCCAAGAGAGTTCAGTTCTCGACCCCCCCCCCCACCACTCTTTTGTGTCAAGAGGTCACCTCTCTCCTTGCTCAGGGTGCAATAGAGGAGGTACCTATTTCCCAACAGGACCTGGGCTTATCTCCAGGAACAAGCAGGAATAAGTCCTCACATATGGGTACGTCGGTACCGACGGAGCCTGAGCGGGAAAGCTCCCCAGCTTCCCAGAAAGAAGCTTTTGGGGCCTCCCACTGCACATGCGCACTGCTTTCCCGCCTTACTGACCAGCTCTCCTCAGTTTCTCTTTTTCCGCGGAGCCAGCAGGTCGTGTTCCTGTCACCGCTGAAGAAATTCTTATTTTAGTTCGTTTCTTTAGACCGCGTACCTGCCTTCCCCATACCGAAACCGGTACCGCCGGTCTTTCTTTTCTTTTCTTTACAAAAAAAAAATTTTTATTTAGCAACTTGGTGACTTCGGTTAGGCCTCAGGCCTACACAAATTCTCCTCATGGAGAAACCAGCCCCTGGTTTCAAGAAGTGTACCAAGTGTAGTGCTGTTATTTCAGTCACAGACACCCATGATTGGTGTCTTAAATGATTGGGACTTGACCACTCCATTCCAGACTGCCCATCCTGCTCCCAGATGTCTAAACGTGGTTTGCAGATCCGGGCCAACAAATTCCATGTGCTGTTTGCTTCAGATAATCCAGCATCACAGTCATCCAGGTCTTCCTCTCCGGAGGGATCTCAGGTAACCAAACCTTCTTCGGGCAGGTCCTCAAAGAGCAAATCTCCTTCAAAGCATCGAGAGGCTCTCTCTTTTGAATCTGAGGAACCTGCCCCAGCCAGACAACCCCGGCGGGAAGCTCTGACTTCCAAAGCTCCAACTATGGGGTTACAGGTTGACATTGATGGCACGGCCTCGACCGATCACCTGTTAGACTGCTCTGGGGTACCGGCCCATACCGGTACCGACATCCAGGCAGCAGTGGCGTCTATGAGCAATACTGTTCAGACCATGCAGCAGGCCATGCTGGCTTTTATTAATGCTGCGACGCCCTCGGTACCGCGTTCGGTTCCGGTATCGTCTCCCATACCGGAACCGAGACCATCGACTTCCAAACGCAGATCGGTTCCGCATGCCGGATCCGGGTTTTCACCCGATACCGATCCCATACCCGGTACGCCCGATGTCGATTCCGATCGGTATGCGTATCGTGCATTGGAAGCAAATAGAGAATACTCTGATTCTTCTGAGGATTTTGACTCCTCTGAGGACTCTGATGAGCTGTCTCTAGTTCTTCATGAAGACCCTTCTTCCCCAAAGAGGAGAATGTCGCCACCAGAGGATTTGTCCTTTCAAGACTTCATTATAGAACTAGCTAAAGGACTTTCTATTACCACATCCTCTGAAAAAGAACCTAGGTCAAAGAAATTGGATATTTTAGGATACCCTAAGATTCCTAAAGAGGCAGTCACCCTGCCTATCCATGAAATCCTTCAAGAACACTTGATGGACTTATGGGAGGCTCCTCTAACGTTGTCTCCTTACTCTCGTAGGTTGGACACCATGTACCGGGTCCCTCCTTCTCCTGGGTTTCAAAAGACTCAGCTGCCTCACCATTCCATCGTGGTGAAGTCTGCGCTGAAAAAGATTAAGAGCACCAAAAGGCACTCTTCTACCCCTCCAGGGCGAGAATGTAAGACCCTAGACTCTTTTGGCAGGAAAATTTTCCAGGCTAGTATGCTTATAGCCAGGATTAATTCTTACAGTCTGTATATGGGCATGTTTCTCAGGGAACTTGCCCTAAAGGTACGGCATTTTGCCCCCTTTATCCCTGAGGATAGAAAGGAGGAGTTCATTTCTATAGTGAAACAGCTTCTTGATGTTTCTAAGTTCTCCAACAGAGCAGCCTATGATTCCTTTGAAGGTGCCGGTAGAGCTTCGGGCATTGCCATTGCAGCCCGACGACTTGCTTGGCTCCAGGCCTCTGACCTAGAACCCTGGGTCCTGGATGGCTTACGGAATCTGCCCTGTACAGGTGAGAACTTATTTGGTAAAGACTGGCAAATTAAAGCCACTCAAATGGACGCAGAAAATGCTACCTTAGATAGACTTTCTAAGTCTACCTCTACTCCTGCCAAGAAAAAGTCTTTCAAGAGGCCTTTCTACAAGAAGGCCAGATTTTCCACAAATACTGGCCAACAATCTTCTCAGCCTCGCTTTGCTGCTAAACGTCAGCAGCCTAAACAGGCAAGATCAAAGCCTGCAGCGTCTGCCACTCCTCAGCAGGCTCAACCCCCTCAGGGGTTTTGACTTGCCCCTAGAGAACTTAACCTTTCTGGCTCTAGAACAACCAGAGCCCCTCACCATTCCCGGAAGGTTAGCTCACTTTGCTTCCAGATGGGGGCAAATTACATCAGAGCAATGGACCCTCTCTATCATCAGGGAGGGCTACAAACTTCATTTCTCCAACCTTCCTCCATATACCATGGTGAGGCACTTCAATTCTCCCCCATCTCTCCTGAGCCTGTTGGCTCAGGAAGTCTCTTCTCTCCTTGCCCAAGGGGCAATAGAAGAGGTTCCTCTTCTTCAACAAGGGACAGGATTCTACTCCCCTTATTTTCTCATACCAAAGAAGACAGGGGGATTCAGACCTATCCTAGATCTGAGAGAATTGAACAAATTTCTGTACAAGGAGAAATTCAAAATGCTTTCGCTAGGCATTCTCCTTCTATACCTTCAGAGTCAGGATTGGCTTTGTTCTCTAGATCTCAAGGATGCTTACACACATATACTCATCCACCCATCCCACAGAAAATATCTAAGATTTCTGTTTCAGGGAAAACATTTCCAGTACAGAGTACTTCCCTTAGGTCTAGCCTCTGCTCCAAGAGTGTTCACCAAATGCATGGCAGTGGTGGCTGCATTTCTAAGAGGTCTGGGAATTTTTGTATTCCCATATCTGGACGACTGGCTCATCCGAGCTCCATCTCAGTCAGAGGCCCAGATTTCCCTGGACCGCACAAGGCACATTCTGCAGTATCTGGGACTGGTGGTAAACCTTCCCAAGTCTCAACTTACCCCTACTCAGTCTCTGGAATTCATAGGGGCCCAGTAGGACACCACCACTGCAAGGGCCTACCTACCTCAAGTCCGGGGCCAACGTCTGATGTGCTTGGCCTTCCAAGCTCAGTCCAGCAGTCACTTGACAGCCAGAGAAATGCTACGACTTCTGGGCCACATGGCCTCCACGGTACACGTGGTGCCCTACGCTCGTCTTCATAGGAGAGCAGCTCAATGGACCTTGGCCACCCAGTGGACTCAAGCATCAGGAGTGCTCTCCGACCAAATACTCACCTCAAAGCGTCTGTTTTGGTCCCTCCAATGGTGGATGTCCACCAAGAATCTGTTGTTGGGGACCCCCTTCCAACCTTTGTTGCCCCAAGCAACCCTCACAACAGATGCCTCCCAAACAGGGTGGGGAGCCCATCTTCAATACCTCTCCACTCAGGGTACTTGGTCTCCGCAAGAGACCACCCTTCACATCAACCTCCTGGAACTGCGAGTAATCTTCTTTGCCCTCAAAGTCTTCCATACCCTCCTAGTCAACCTGACCGTCCTAGTCCAGACAGACAATCAGGTGGCCATGTTCTACATAAACAAACAAGGAGGGACAGGCTCTCTGTCGCTTTGCAACGAAGCTCTCAGATTATGGGCCTTCGCCAGAGAGCATCAAATTCATCTTCTGGCAGTCTATCTTCCAGGGGTTCAAAACTCTCGGGCAGACAGACTCAGTCGAGTTCTGCTTCCACATGAATGGTCCCTACATATGGACCAGATACGCAGAATCTTTCAGGAATGGGGAACCCCGGACATAGACCTCTTTGCAAGTCCGTGGAATGCCAAACTTCCCCGGTTCTGTTCCAGGAATCCGTGTCAGGGAGCTCAGGCCAACGACGCCTTTCTCCTGCATTGGGGTCAGGAATTCCTATATGCCTTTCCACCCATTCCTTTGATTCCCAAGACTCTGTTCAAACTCCAGAGAGATCACGGATCGATGATCCTCATAGCTCCACGCTGGCCACGCCAAGTGTGGTTCCCTCTACTTCTGCATCTCTCCCAGGGACCCTCTCTGGACCTGGGAGCTGCGCCAGACCTTCTGTCTCAGGAGGAGGGGACTTTGTGGCACCCAAACCCCAAGTCCCTACACCTCAGAGCTTGGTTACTGAAGGCCTAAGCCTTCATGACTTCAATCTTTCTCAACCAGTGAAAGATATCCTTCATGCCTCTAGGAAACCCTCCACGAGGCGTTCCTATGCTTTCAAATGGAAACGCTTTTCCATTTGGTGTGCTCAACCAGGGTCTTGACCCTCTAGCACTTCCTTTGAATTCTCTACTAGACTATCTCCTGCATCTTTCTAATGCAGGCCTTAAGATGAATTCAGTAAGAGTCCATTTGAGTGCTATTGCAGCATCCTTAAAACCTATAAATGGACAACCTGTCTCCTCTCATCCGCTTATTGCAAGGTTCATGAGAGGCCTGACTCTAACTAAGCCTCCCATCCGACCTCCTCCGGTAGCATGGGACTTGAACCTAGTTCTAGGTCAGCTTATGAAGCCACCTTTTGAACCATTGGTTTCTACCTCCTTGAAATTTCTTTCCTGGAAGGTCCTTTTCCTTATTGCAGTCACTTCGGCTCGCCGCATCAGTGAACTACAGGCCTTAGTGGCTCATCCACCTTATACTAGGTTTCATCATGATAAGGTGGTCCTTAGGACGAATCCCCACTTTATGCCCAAAGTGGTCTCGCCTTTTCATCTTAATCAAGAGGTATATCTACCTGTCTTTTTCCCGGCTCTTCATGCATCCAGTGCAGAGAGGAACCTTCATACTCTAGATTGTAAAAGGGCTCTCGCCTTTTACCTCAACAGGACTCAGCCGCATCGAAAGTCTTCCCAACTTTTTGTGGCTTTTGATCCTTCTCATTTGGGACTTCCAGTCTCCAAACGTACACTTTCCAATTGGATTGCTCAGTGTATTTCCTTTGCTTACCAGAGTAAAAACATTTCTCTGGAAGGCCATGTCACAGCTCACAATGTGAGAGCCATGGCCACTTCTATGGCTCATCTTCACTCTGTATCCATAGATCAGATCTGTCGAGCCGCCACCTGGGCCTCGGTTCATACCTTCACAGCCCATTACTGTTTGGACAAGGACTCCCGCCGGGATGCCTTGTTTGGTCAGGCTGTCCTCAAACACTTGTTCCATACTTGAACAACTCCTGCCCACCTTCCCAGGATGGATGCCTGAGATCCATACGAAGATGGCGAACCCTTGGAAGGGGATCTCCCAGGCATCTTAGCTAGGGAGTCCCCATATGTGAGGACTTATTCCTGCTTGTTCCTGGAGATAGCACAGTTACCTGTAACAGGTGATCTCTGGGAACAGCAGGAATTAGTCCTCACAACCCACCCACCTCCCCTAGGAGTTGTATCTTCTATCTATCTTCCTTTCCTCTCTCTATTGTCTCAGCTATAAACTCGAACTGAGGAGAGCTGGTCAGGAAGGCGGGAAGGCAGTGCACATGTGCAGTGTGAGGCCCCAAAAGCTTCCTTCTGGGAAGCTGGGGAGCTTTCCCGCTCAGGCTCCGTCGGTACCGACGTATCCATATGTGAGGACTAATTCCTGCTGTTCCCAGAGATCACCTGTTACAGGTAAGTAACTGTGCTTTACTCCCCCTACTTCCTTATACCAAATAAAACAGGAGGGTACAGGCACAATTTTGGACCTCAGTGAGTTAAACCAAGTATCTGTTCCAAGAAAAATTCAAAATGATCTCTCTCGGAACACTTCTCCCTTACATTCAGAGTCAGGATTAGCTATGTTCTCTAGACCTAAAAGATGCCTATACACATATCCTTATTCATGCAGAACACAGAAGGTTTCTTTGATTCCTTTTTCAGGGAAGACATTACCAGTACAGAGTTCTACTCTTTGGCCTGGCTTCTGCCCCGAGTCTTCACAAAATGCATGGCAGTAGTAGCAGCATTTCTAAGGACTCTAGGGATATTTGTCTTCCCCTACTTAGATGACTGGCTAATCCGAGCATCAACAGCTCCAGAAGCCAGCTCCGCTCTTTCCTGCCCAATGCAAATCCTGCAATATTTGGGACTGGTCATAAATCTCCCAAAATCCCATCTCGCCCCTTCTCAATCGCTAGAGTTCATAGGGGCTCTTCTAGGCACATGGCAGTCAAGGGCTTTCCTGCCACAACTCTGCTGTACTCGAATATTTCAACTGACTTCTCAAGCAGCTATGAAAACTTCCCTGATTGCACGAGAAATGCTTCATTTGCTGGGGCATATGGCGTCCACTGTTCATGTGGTCCCCTGTGCTCGCCTGCACATTCAAGCAGCCCAGTGGACCCTAGCCTCTCAGTGGACATAGGCGTCGGGTCGTCTGGGGGACAAAATCAGAAACTCTGCATGTCTCATTTTGTCCCTACAATGGTGGCAGTCACTAGAAAACCTTCTCTTAGGGTCACCTTTTCAGCAGCCACTGCACCAAGCTACCTTGACGACGGATGCGTCCAAGTTGGGTTGGGGAGCTCATATAGATGGACAGTCTCTCCACTCAAGGTCTCTGGACCGAACAGGAGGCTTGTCTTCACATAAATCTACTGGAACTCAGAACCATTTTCTATGTTCTCTGAGTATTTCAGGACCACCTGAGCACAAGACCGTTCTTGTCCAGACTGACAATCAGGTAGCCATGTTCTGTTTAAACAAGCAGGGCAGAACAGGCTCTCAGGCTTTGTGCAACGAAGCTCTACGCCTCTGGTCCTTCGCAAGAGGCCTTCAGATTCACCTACTAGCGGTGTATCTTCCAGGCACACAGAATCTTCTGGCAGCCAAACTCAGTCGAGTATTGCTGCCGCACGAGTGGTATCTTCATCCAGAGCAAATTGCTCGGATCTTTCGGATCTGGGGAATTCCATATATAGACCTATTTTTGCAAGTCCTCAGAATGCCAAACTTCCCCGATTCTGTTCCAGAATTCCGGCTCAGAACAGTCAGGCAATGGATGCTTTCCACCTCCACTGGGGTCAGGACTTCCTTTATGCCTACCCACCCATTCCCCTCATTCCCAAGATTCTCTTCAAGCTTCAGAGAGACAGGGGCCTTATGATCCTCACAGCCCCATGCTGGCCACGATGGACATGGTATCCACTGCTTCTACGTCTCTCTCAAGCCAGACCTCTGGAGTTGGGATGTGCTCCAGATCTTCTATCCCAGGAGGATGGGATGCTTTTGCACCCAAATCCTCAGTCTTTACACTTGATGGCTTGGCTACTGAGAGCTTAGAATTCCAGGATATCAACCTCTCTCAACAGGTTAAAGATATCCTTTTGGCCTCTAGGAAACCTTCCACAAGGCGTGCCTATGTCTTTAAGTGGAGAAGGTTCTCTCTCTTGTGTTCAAAAAAGAAACTTAATCCTTTTTTAGTTCCAGTAGAGGCGTTACGGGAGTATCTCCTGCACCTGTCATAGTTTTAAGACCAGAGGATGACAGGTGCAGGAGATACTAGTTTTAATTCAGTAGGGGTCCACCTTAGTGCCATTGTAGCTTTCCACAAGCGCTTTGATGGACAACCTGTCTCCTCTCAACCACTTGTAGCGCGGTTTATGAGAGGCCTACTCTTGATTAAACCTCCCATTAAGCCACAGCCCGTGGCATTGGATTTAAATCTTGTCCTTGGGCAGCTTATGAAACTGCCCTTCGAGTCCTTAGCCACTACATCTCTAAAGTTTCTTTCTTGGAAGGTAATCTTCCTAATTGCCCTCACTTCTGCAAGGCGCATCAGTGAGCTACAAGTTTTAGTGGCTGATCCTCCTTATACAAGGTTCCACCATGATAAAGTAGTCCTTAGGACTCATCCTCACTTTATGCCAAAGGTGGTTTCATCTTTTCATTTGAACCAGTCAGTTTACCTTCCTGTCTTCTTCCCTAGGCCTCACGCCTCTAGTGCAGAAAAGAATTTTCACACTCTAGATTGTAAAAGAGCTTTAGCTTTTTACCTTCAGAGGACTAGGCAGCATAGAAAGGCTTCACAACGTTTTGTTGCCTTTGACTCCAGTCACCTGGGTTTACCAGTTTCCAAGAGAACTCTCTCTAAGTGGATTGCAGACTGCATATCCTTTACCTATGAGAGTAAGGGACTTTCTCTCGAAGGTCATGTCACAACTCACAATGTGAGAGCAATGGCTGCCTCTATGGCCAACCTTCACTCGGTGTCGATTGACAAAATTTTCAAAGCAGCCACTTGGTCTTCGGTCCACACCTTTGCAGCCCATTACTGCTTGGACAAGGACTCCCGTCAGGATGCCTCATTTGGCCAGGCTGTTCTCCAGCATCTCTTTCAGACTTAGAACAACTCCTGCCCGCCGTCCCGGGTTTCGATACCAGAGATCCTTGGGAGGAAGCATGACCCACCTCAACCTGGGTTTCACAGCTTTCTGGGGTCGCCTCCCTGGCATCTCTAAGCTTGGGAGTCCCCCCCATATGTGAAGACTACATTCCTGCTTGTTCCTTGAGATAGCCAACAGTTCGGTATCTCCGCATACTATTACGCGGATGATATCTTCCTCTTGCACCGTACTAACTCTGCTTCCCCAGACATCACTCCCCTCAATCTTTGTCTTGCTGCTATTGCCACCTGGTTCTCTTCTAACTTTCTGCAAGTGAATCCTTCTAAGTCCCATGCCATCTGGTTCACGTTTGGGGGTCCCTCTCCCTCTTGTGCCCCTTCCTTCCCTTCACAACCTATTTCTCTTGTTTCTTCACTCCGCTATCTCGGTGTTATACTTGATCCCTCTCTCTCTTTTAAGGATCACATCTCCTCCATCATCCAACGCTCTTTCTTTACACTTAGACAACTTCGCTCTATCCGTCCTTTTCTGTCCCCCTCCGCCTTAGCTACCCTTCTCCTTTCCCTTGTGATGTCCCGTCTTGACTATTGTAATGTTGTCCTTGTCGGTTTACCCAAATCCCAATTGTCTCGTCTTCAACGTATTCAAAATTCAGCTGTCCGTCTTCTTGCCCATGCCTCACGTTTTGACCATGTCACCCCGCTTCTTTTCCGCTTTCACTGGTTGCCTATCTCTTTCCGTGCTCAATACAAAATTCTCATCCTTACACATAGGGCGGTTCACACTGGCACTCCCCTTTACCTCTCTGACCAGATACATTTTCGCCCTCCCCCCCGTCTACTTCGTGCTATACACTCCAACCGCCTTGCCCTTCCCTCACCTTCCCAGGCTCACCTTGTCTCTACCCGTACTTCTGCCTTCTACTTCCTAGCTCCCAGCCTCTGGAACTCACTCCCTTCCTCACTCCGCGCAGAGGAGTCCTATCACACATTCAAATCGCAACTCAAAACCTACCTCTTCAGTCTCGCATTCGACCTGCCATCCCCAGTCCCCCCCCCTGTTACCTCTTCCCCTTTATCCTCCTGACACCAACTTCTGCAATCATGGTTCGTTCTTTCTTGTCTATCCTTTTTCTCTTCTTTCCTGTCTGTTTTATTGGCGTTCCTTTTCTCTTTCCAGCCATTTTAAACTGTTTTTAAGAAACTGTTTTAAGTTGTTTTAACTTGCATTGTAAACCGCCCAGGTACTACTAGTGTTGGGCGGTATATAAAGTCCAAATAAACGTAAACGTAGTTACTCACCTGTAACAGGTGATCTCCGGGAACAGCAGGAATTGAGTCTTCACAACCCACCCTCCTCCCCTGGGAGTTGTATCTCTCTCTCTTTCATTCTCTCCTTTGTCTCAGCTACAAACCCAACTGAAGAGGTAGAGTTGGAAAGGTGGGAAAGCAGCAGCGCAGGCGCAGTGGAATGCTCCCAAAAGCTTTCCTATAGGACGCTGGGGAGCATTCCCGTGCGGGCTTCGTCGGTGCTGACGATACCCCATATGTGAAGACTCAATTCCTGCTGTTCCCAGAGATTACCTGTTGCAGGTGAGTAACTACGCTTTCTCATCATCTCCAGGCACTTGTGTCCTGGATCCCATTTCCTCCACCTGAATCTCTGAACCTTCTTTGGCACTTCTCCCATATATCCAACTTCTTTTCAATAACAGCCTGCCTTCTGGCATTTTTCCTTCATCCTGGAAAACTGCTGTAGTCCAGCCCCCACTGAAGAACTCTTCACTGGATCCTGCCTTTCCTGTCAACTTCCGCCCAGTCTCTAATCTTCCTTATCTATTTAAGTTACTTGAAAAACTTGTTTTCACTTAACTTCTGGATTACCTTGAACATACTAACTTTCTCCACCCACGTTAATTGGGCTTTAAGCCGGGCCACAGTATGGAAACGATTCTATTACCTGTATTAAATGAAACACGCATGTCTGGGGAGAAGGAGAATATCACCCTAGGAGTATCGCTAGACTTATCCAGTGCTTTTGAGCTAGTCCATCAACCCCTTCTGCTCTCACGCCTTTCCTCTGCTGAGTTAAAGTCTGCTGTTCTTCATTGGTTTCACTCCTTTCTCTCCCTCCATTCATATTATGTCTAATTTCAATCTGCTAACGTCCTCCACCTTCTCCCTCTCCTGTTTTGTTCCACAGGGATCAGTTCTTGCTCCCCTGCTGTTTAATGCATTTCTCGCCCCACTGGCCATGCTTATTCAGCAGCAGCGTGTCTCCGCCTATTTTTATGCAGATGACATCCTGCTGCTGTTTCATACCCCCACCCCTTCTTGCTTGATCTTCCCTCAGTCAACTCGTGTCTCAGCTTAGTGGCCTCTTGGTTGAAATCAAATAACTTACATCTTAATGCAGGAAAAACCTCAGCTCTTTTGCTGTCTGGTTCACTTATGCCTCCATCCATATTCCTCTTTTGAAGGTAACTTTATACCCATAGTACAAACTCAAGTATTTAGGTGTTAAACTTGAGCCTTCTCTTAGCTTTCAGTCACACATTAACTTGACAGTTCACTGTTGCTTCTTTTCCTTCCACCAGATCCGTAGTATTTGTTTTTATCTTCCGCCATTCGCTGTTACCACATTTCTGCTTTCTTTAGTTATTTCAGAATTGAACTATTGTAACACCATCTATTCTGGACTTCCTCAGTATCAGCTAAAGTGTCTACAAGCAGTACAGAATACTGCTACCCGCCTTCTTCATCATGCCTCACAATCAGATCATGTTTCTTCGTTGTTCATAAAATCCCACTGGCTTCCTTTTCCATACCGACTTCGTTATAAATTACTAACCATAACTCACAAGGTTCTTAACTCGGGTATCCCAGCATATCTCTCCTTCCACATAATTCCTTACGCCCTCATTCGCTCACTCCGCTCAATACATGCGCATCGCCTCTATTTGCCATCCCCATCAAATTCTCATCTGGAAGGTACTTGAAATTCAGCTTTTTTTTTTTCTAGGGCCCTCACTTTGGAATTCACTCCCTGTTTCCCTATGTCTCGAATCTTCTTTTTCCTTAAAACCCACCTTTTCCACCAAGCTTTTAATATACCCTCTGCTGCAACTTAGTAATTAAGGACTCTGGGCACCCAACTGTCTCCACACCTGGTATTCCTTGCATTTTCCCCATCCTCTCTTTCCCTCCCATACTAACCTATCTTTAATACTTTCTTTAATTTTAATAGTGTGTTCTCCTTTTTTTCTAATTTTTTTATTATTGTAAATCACCCTGATACAATGTTTGAAGAGTGGTATATCAACATTTTAATAAACCATAAACCATGGACATAAATTCGATCTGTGAAGGTGAAAAAAATAGTGGTATGGGTGCACTACTATCTGCCTGGACAGAGCGAGCAGATAGACATAGAAATGTCAGAAATTAGGGAAGCTAGCAAAATTGGAACATAATAATAATGGTTGATTTCAATTCCTGTAGTGTTGATCGAATAAACATCACATCAGGATATGTTAGGAAGGCAAAGTTCCTAGATGAAATAAATGACTGCTTCATGGAGCAGCTGGTTTGGAAACTGACTAGAGAAGGAGCTGTTTTAGACTTAGTCCTTTGTGGAACACAGAACTTGGTTCAAGAGCTAACCATGTTGGGACCACTTGGCACTAGTGATCATAATATGATCACTTTTTATTTAATAACCGCAGTGACTATACAAATGAAATCTATTGTGTCAGTGTTTCATTTTCAAAAGGGAAACTACGATATAATAAGGAAAATAGGGAAAAAACTAAAAGGAGCAGTAGTAAAGTTCAAGAGCTTATATCAGGTGAGGGCGTTATTTAAAAATACAATCTTGGAATCCCAGAGAAGATGTATCCCACACATTAAGAAAGGCAGAAGGAGTTGCAGATGAGTACCAAGTATCACTGGGGATACAAATGGGCAATAGGATAGGGAGCTTGTTTGAGTTAAATTATCAGAATTTGTTGGGGCAGGTGGAGGGGTCATATTTCCTGGTTTGGGCGCATTGCAGTTAAGATGCTGTTGTTGCCACGATTTCTTTTCTTATTCCAAGCATTGCCAATAGTGGTGCTTATTAAAAGATTGAAGCATCTACAGAAGATAGTAGATCGATTCATATGGCAGAATCGTTCCCCCAGGGTAGCAGCAGCAATCACTCAAAGGCCTAGGTTGGAGGGGGGGGGGGGCGGCTGGGGGTGCCCAATTTTTGAAAATATTATGTAGCAGTACAGCTGAGAGCCCTTTATTCATGCCTCCCTATGCCTTTATTCATGGCATAGGGAAAGACACAAACAATGGGTTCAAATGGAAGAAGCTTCAATTCTCCGGGAACAAGCAGGAAGTCAGTCCTCACATATGGATGACGTCGGCACCTTTGTCGGTACTTGAAGGTGTTGGGAGAGGACTCTCAACTATTGCTTCCTTAAGGTTGTGTGATGCTTCCAATTCTCCAAGGCCCTATGTTGCATCGGAGGAACATAAGGTGTCTTTGCTCTTTCTGCAGCATCCTTTTCCCTTTCCTGCTTTCCAACTGTCAAAAGCAACTCCCCAAGCAAGGGGGAATTTGTGATCAGACCAACCATCTGAGTGTTGCCTATATAGTTAAAAGGTAAGAGGAAACAGGCTATTAGGGTCACAAAAACATCTCTCAAAAAATGGAAAAAGGAACCAAATGAAGAAATAGGGAACGGCAAAAACACTGGAAAGTTAAATGTAAAGCACTATCTCCAGGAACAAGCAGGAATAAGTCCTCACATATGGGTACGTCGGTACCGACGGAGCCTGCGCGGGAAAGCTCCCCAGCTTCCCAGAAGGAAGCTTTTGGGGCCTCCCACTGCACATGCGCGCTGCCTTCCCGCCTTCCTGACCAGCTCTCCTCAGTTTCTCTTTTTCCGCGGAGCCAGCAGGTCGTGTTCCTGTCACCGCCGAAGAAATTATTGTTTTAGTTTGTTTCTTTAGACCGCGTACCTGCCTTCCCCATACCGAAACCGGTACCGCCGGTCTCTCTTTTCTTTTCTTTAAAAAAAAAAAAAAAAAAAAATCTTTATTCTGCACAACTTGGTAACTTCGGTTAGGCCTCAGGCCTACACAAATTCTCCTCATGGAGAAACCAGCCCCTGGTTTCAAGAAGTGTACCAAGTGTAGTGCTGTTATTTCTGTCACAGACACCCATGAATGGTGTCTTAAATGTTTGGGACCTGACCACTCCATTCCGGACTGCCCATCCTGCTCCCAGATGTCTAAACGTGGTTTGCAGAACCGGGCCAACAAATTCCATGTGCTGTTTGCTTCAGATAATCCAGCATCACAGTCATCCAGGTCTTCCTCTCCGGATGGATCTCAGGTAACCAAACCTTCTTCGGGCAGGTCCTCAAAGAGCAAATCTCCTTCAAAGCATCGAGAGGCTCTCACTTTTGAATCTGAGGATCCTGCCCCAGCCAAACAACCCCGGCGGGAAGCTCTGGCTTCCAAAGCACCATCTATGGGGTTACAGGTTGACATCGATGGCACGGCCTCGACTGATCACCTGTTAGACTGCTCTGGGGTACCGGCCCATACCGGTACCGACATCCAGGCAGCAGTGGCGTCTATGAGCAATACTGTTCAGACCATGCAGCAGGCCATGCTGGCTTTTATTAATGCTGCGACGCCCTCGGTACCGCGTTCAGCGGTACCGGGTCCGGTTCCGGTATCGTCTCCCATACCGGAACCGAGACCATCGACTTCCAAACGCAGATCGGTTCCGCATGCCGGATCCGGGTTTTCACCCGATACCGATCCCATACCCGGTACGCCCGATGTCGATACCGATCGGTATGCGTATCGTGCGTTGGAAGCAAATAGAGAATACTCTGATTCTTCTGAGGATTTTGACTCCTCTGAGGACTCTGATGAGCTGTCTCTAGTTCTTCATGAAGACCCCTCTTCCCCAAAGAGGAGAATGTCTCCACCAGAGGATTTGTCCTTTCAAGACTTCATTATAGAACTAGCTAAAGGACTTTCTATTACCACATCTTCTGAAAAAGAACCTAGGTCAAAGAAATTGGATATTTTAGGATACCCTAAGGTTCCTAAAGAGGCAGTCACCCTGCCTATCCATGAAATCCTTCAAGAACACTTGATGGACTTATGGGAGGCTCCTCTAACGTTGTCTCCTTACTCTCGTAGGTTGGACACCATGTACCGGGTCCCTCCTTCTCCTGGGTTTCAAAAGACTCAGCTGCCTCACCATTCCATTGTGGTGAAGTCTGCGCTGAAAAAGATTAAGAACACCAAAAGGCACTCTTCTACCCCTCCAGGGCGAGAATGTAAGACCCTAGACTCTTTTGGCAGGAAAAGTTTCCAGGCTAGTATGCTTATAGCCAGGATTAATTCTTACAGTCTATATATGGGCATGTTTCTCAGGGAACTTGCCCTAAAGGTACGGCATTTTGCCTCCTTTATCCCTGAGGATAGAAAGGAGGAGTTCATTTCTCTGGTGAAACAGCTTTTAGATGTTTCTAAGTTCTCCAACAGAGCAGCTTTTGATTCCTTTGAGGGTGCCGGTAGAGCTTCGGGCATTGCTATTGCAGCCCGACGACTTGCTTGGCTCCAGGCCTCTGACCTAGAACCCTGGGTCCTGGATGGCTTACGGAATCTGCCCTGTACAGGTGAGAACTTATTTGTTAAGGACTGGCAAATTAAAGCCACTGAAATGGACGCAGAAAATGCTACATTAGATAGACTTTCTAAGTCTACCTCTACTCCTGCCAAGAAAAAGTCTTTCAAGAGGCCTTACTACAAGAAGGCCAGATTTTCCACAAATACTGGCCAACAATCTTCTCAGCCTCGCTTTGCTGCTAAACGTCAGCAACCTAAACAGGCAAGGTCAAAGCCTGCAGCGTCTGCCACTCCTCAGCAGGCTCAACCCCCTCAGGGGTTTTGACTTGCCCCTAGAGAACTTAACATTTCTGGCTCTAGAACAACCAGAGCCCCTCACCATTCCCGGAAGGTTTGCTCACTTTGCTCCCAGATGGGAGCAAATTACATCAGAGCACTGGACCCTCTCTATCATCAGAGAGGGCTACAAACTTCATTTTTCCAACCTTCCTCCATATACCATGGTGAGGCACTTCAATTCTCCCCCATCTCTCCTGGGCCTGTTGGATCAGGAAATCTCTTCTCTCCTTGCCCAAGGGGCAATAGAACAGGTTCCTCTTCTTCAACAAGGGACAGGATTCTACTCCCCTTATTTTCTCATAACAAAGAAGACAGGGGGATTCAGACCTATCCTAGATCTGAGAGAATTGAACAAATTTCTGTACAAGGAGAAATTCAAAATGCTTTCTCTAGGCGTTCTCCTTCCATACCTTCAGAGTCAGGATTGGCTTTGTTCTCTAGATCTCAAGGATGCGTACACACATATACTCATCCACCCATCCCACAGAAAATATCTAAGATTTCTGTTTCAGGGAAAACATTTCCAGTACAGAGTACTTCCCTTCGGTCTAGCCTCTTCTCCAAGAGTGTTCACCAAATGCATGGCAGTTGTTGCCGCATTTCTAAGAGGTCTGCGAATTTTTGTATTCCCATATCTGAACGACTGGCTCATCCGAGTTCCATCTCAGTCAGAGGCCCAGATTTCCCTGGACCGCACAAGGCACCTTCTGCAGTATCTGGAACTGGTGGTAAACCTTCCCAAGTCTCAACTTATCCCTACCCAGTCTCTGGAATTCATAGGGGCCCAGTTGGACACCACCACTGCAAGGGCCTACCTACCTCAAGTCCGGGGCCAATGTCTGGTGTGCTTGGCCTCCCAAGCTCAGTCCAGCAGTCACTTGACAGCCAGAGAAATGCTGCGACTTCTGGGCCACATGGCCTCCACGGTACACGTGGTGCCCTACGCTCGTCTTCATATGAGAGCAGCTCAATGAACCTTGGCCACCCAGTGGACTCAGGCATCAGGAGCGCTCTCCGACCAAATACTCACCTCAAAGCGTCTGTTTTGGTCCCTCCAATGGTGGATGTCCACCAAGAATCTGTTGTTGGGGGCCCCCTTCCAACCTTTGTTGCCCCAAGCAACCCTCACAACAGATGCCTCCCAAACAGGGTGGGGAGCCCATCTACAATCCCTCTCCACTCAGGGTACTAGGTCTCCACAGGAGACCACCCTTCACATCAACCTCCTGGAACTGCGAGCAATCTTCTTTGCCCTCAAAGTCTTCCATACCCTCCTTGTCAACCTGACCGTCCTAGTTCAGACAGACAATCAGGTGGCCATGTTCTACGTAAACAAACAAGGAGGGACAGGCTCTCTGTCGCTTTGCAACGAAGCTCTCAGATTATGGGCCTTCGCCAGAGAGCATCAAATTCATCTTCTGGCAGTATATCTTCCAGGGGTTCAAAACTCTCGGGCAGACAGACTCAGTCGAGTTCTGCTTCCACACGAATGGTCCCTACATATGGACCAGATAGGCAGAATCTTTCAGGAATGGGAAACCCCGGACATAGACCTCTTTGCAAGTCCGTGGAATGCCAAACTTCCCCGGTTCTGTTCCAGGACTCCGTGTCAGGGAGCTCAGGCCAACGACGCCTTTCTCCTGCATTGGGGTCAGGAATTCCTATATGCCTTTCCACCCATTCCTTTGATTCCCAAGACTCTGTTCAAACTCCAGAGGGATCACGGATCGATGATCCTCATAGCTCCACGCTGGCCACGCCAAGTGTGGTTCCCTCTACTTCTGCATCTCTCCCAGGGACCCTCCCTGGACCTGGGAGCTGCGCCAGACCTTCTCTCTCAGGAGGAAGGGACTTTGTGGCACCCAAACCCCAAGTCCCTACACCTCAGAGCTTGGTTACTGAAGGCCTAAGCTTTCATGACTTCAGTCTTTCTCAACCAGTGAAAGATATCCTTCATGCCTCTAGGAAACCCTCCACGAGGCGTTCCTATGCTTTCAAATGGAAACGCTTTTCCATTTGGTGTGCTCAACCAGGGTCTTGACCCTCTAGCACTTCCTTTGAATTCTCTACTAGACTATCTCCTGCATCTTTCTAATGCAGGCCTTAAGACAAATTCAGTTAGAGTCCATTTGAGTGCTATTGCAGCATCCTTAAAACCTATAAATGGACAACCTGTCTCCTCTCATCCGCTTGTTGCAAGGTTCATGAGAGGCCTGACTCTAACTAAGCCTCCCATCCGACCTCCTCCGGTAGCATGGGACTTGAACCTAGTTCTGGGTCAGCTTATGAAGCCACCTTTTGAACCGTTGGTTTCTACCTCCTTGAAATTTCTTTCCTGGAAGGTCATTTTCCTTATTGCAGTCACTTCGGCTCGCCGCATCAGTGAACTACAGGCCTTAGTGGCTCATCCACCTTATACCAGGTTTCATCATGATAAGGTGGTCCTTAGGACGAATCCCCACTTTATGCCCAAAGTGGTCTCGCCTTTTCATCTTAATCAGGAGGTATATCTACCTGTCTTTTTTCCGGCTCCTCATGCATCCAGTGCAGAGAGGAACCTTCATACTTTAGATTGTAAAAGAGCTCTCGCCTTTTACCTCAACAGGACTCAGCCACATCGAAAGTCTTCCCAACTTTTTGTGGCTTTTGATCCTTCTCATTTGGGACTACCAGTCTCCAAACGTACACTTTCCAATTGGATTGCTCAGTGTATTTCCTTTGCTTACCAGAGTAAAAATATTTCTCTGGAAGGCCATGTCACTGCTCACAATGTGAGAGCCATGGCCACTTCTATGGCTCATCTTCACTCTGTATCCATTGATCAGATCTGTCGAGCCGCCACATGGGCCTCGGTTCATACCTTCACAGCCCATTACTGTTTGGACAAGGACTCCCGCCGGGATGCCTTGTTTGGTCAGGCTGTCCTCAAACACCTGTTCCATACTTGAACAACTCCTGCCCACCTTCCCAGGATGGATGCCTGAGATCCATACGAAGATGGCGAACCCTTGGAACGGGATCTCCCAGGCATCTTAGCTAGGGAGTCCCCATATGTGAGGACTTATTCCTGCTTGTTCCTGGAGATAGCACAGTTACTTACCTGTAACAGGTGATCTCTGGGAACAGCAGGAATTAGTCCTCACAACCCACCCACCTTCCCTCGGAGTTGTATCTTCTATCTATCTTCCTTTCCTCTCTCTATTGTCTCAGCTATAAACTCGAACTGAGGAGAGCTGGTCAGGAAGGCGGGAAGGCAGCGCGCATGTGCAGTGGGCGGCCCCAAAAGCTTCCTTCTGGGAAGCTGGGGAGCTTTCCCGCGCAGGCTCCGTCGGTACCGACGTACCCATATGTGAGGACTAATTCCTGCTGTTCCCAGAGATCACCTGTTACAGGTAAGTAACTGTGCTGATAAGGAAGACAAAAATAGAATTTGAAAAGAAGCATGCCATAGGGTCAAAAGCTCGCAATAGAATTTTCAGGTATATACAGAGTAAGAAGCCAAAGGAGGAGTCAGTTAGACCATTAGGTGATACAGGGAGGGGGGATAAATGGAGCACTCAGGGAAGACAAGGCCATAGCTGAGAGACTAAATTAATTCTTTGCTTCGGTCTTTACTGAGGAAGCGGGAGGAAGCTACCCATGGCAAAAAGGTTTTTTTAAACATTGATGTATTTATTTATTTATTTATTTGACTGTATTGTATTTTATACCGCTTTTCACTGAGGCAAAGCGGTGTACATTTTAACCAATAAATCATTACTGTAGGAACTTATATACATGAATGGTTGACAACTATGTATATATGTCCTAACGTTTCTGTCTTGATTATTGACAAACCCCCAAAGATGTAATCAAACCGCTTCTGATCGCTGGAAGTAGCGGTATATAAGTGTTTACTAAATAAATAAAATAAATAAATGTGAAACTTATGTACATCTACATCTTACATGTCACAAGAGCTGAATGAAATCTTGGTGAATGTGGAAATCCTAAATGCTGTCTTTACAATTTTTTTTGTGTGTAACCTCAGTGTTAACTAAGAGTGTAGGACAATCCTCAAATGGGAGACCTCTGGTCTCAAAGGGATGGCAGATTCATCAAGCTGCAAAGCACTTCATGATCCTGGAGGATGTAAAAGAGGAAAATGATAAACTAAAGAGCAACACATCATCTGGATTAGATGGTATACACCTAAGAATGCTGAGAGAACTCCAAGCTGAAATTGCAGAGCTACAGTACATTAGTGATTTTTAACCTATTAAAATAGTCTGGGGTACCAGAAGATTGGAGGGTAGCCAATTAATGTATTTTTTATAAAACGTTCCAGGGGTGATCCAGAAAACTGCAGACCAGCGAGTTTGTCTGTGTTGGGCAAAATGGTGGAAACCACTATTAAGAACAAAATTACTGGACACATGGATGGACATGATAGATTGCATTTTCAATATGCAATATACATAGTTACAATTACCTGTTAATTTATATATTTACTGTGTTCTGTTTTGCTGTAGAACAGAGTGCATCTTGATGCCCTGTTAAGTTTTTGGTTATATGTTTACCGCTTTGAATTGGTAGAAAGGCAGTATAAAAACAAGTTTAAATAAATAAATGGTTTAATGGGACAAAGTTAACATGGATTTAGCCGAGGGAAGTCTTGACTCATCAGTCTGCTCTATTTCTTTGAAGGTGCGAATAAACATGTGGTTAACCAATTAATACATAGTATATTTAGACTTCCAAAAAGTATTTGCAAAGTCCTACATCAGAGACTCCTGAGGAAATTATTTATTTAAACTCATGTACCGCATAACCGTCAATGCTCTCAGCGGTATGCAAAAGTAAAATATAACATACAGAAGAGTACCAAAAACAGAATCATACTCTCCCCCCCCCCCCACCCACCCAGTCACCTCTATAAATAGTGAGTCTTCAAAAAGTCAAGGTATAGGAGACAATATCCTATTGTGGATTGGAACCTGATTGAGAGAGAGAAAACAGAGTAGGGATAAATGGTTAATTTTCTCAATTGAGAAAGGTGAATATTAGAATACCCCAGGGATCTGTATTGGGACCAGTGCTTTCTAAAATATTTATAAATGATCTGGAATTGGAACAGCAAGCAAAATGGTTAAATTGGCAGCTGACACCAAATTTTCAGAATTGTTAAATTGCATATGGATTGTAGGAAACTGCAGGAGGAATTATGTGAGAGCAGGAGAATGGGCATCCTAATGGCAGATGAAATTTAATATGGGCAAATGCAAAATGGAAGAATAACCCAAACTATAGATGCACAATATTAGGTGCCACATTAGGAGCCGCTATCCAAAAAAAGGGATCTGAGTGTGATCATAGACAGCACATTGAAATCTGTTCAGTTTGTGCTGGTGGCCAGAAAAGCAAAAAAATGTTAGCAATCCATTGGGAAAAAAATAGAAAATAAACAAAGGATGGCATAATGCCTCTGTATCGCTCCATGTTGCGACTGCACCTTGAGTAATTGTGTGCAATTCTAGTCTCCATTTCTCAAAAAAGATATAGCAGAATTAGAAAAGATACAGAGAAGGACAACCAAAATGACAAAGGGAGTGGAATGATTCTCCTATGAGGAAAGGCTGAAGCGGTTATGGCTCTTCAGCCTGTAGAAGTAATGGCTGAGGGGTGAGATATGATAGAGATCTATAAACCTCTGCATGGAGTAGAACAGGTAGACAGGAATTGATTGTTTACATGTTCAAAAAAATACAAGAACTAGGGGACACGCTATGAAGCTACAGAGTAGTATATTTAAAACAGCAGAAAATATTTTTTCTCTCAACTTGTAATTAGTCTTTGGAAGTCACTGCTAGTGAATATGGTAAAAGCAGGTAATGTAGCTGGTTTTAAAAAAGGTGTGGTACAAATTCTTAGAGGAAAAGGCCATAAATCATTAAGGTAGTCCTATAGAAAACCATTGTTTATCCCTGGGGATCAGTAGCATGGAACCTAGCTACTTTTGGGATATATCAGGTACTTGTAATCTGGATTGGCCACTGTTGAAAACAGCACTCTGGGTATGATGGACCTTTGGTCTGACGCAGTATGGCAGTTCTTATGTAGAAATACTCAATACAAAAGATATCTTCAGACATGCATCTTAAATGCAAGAATGTCTTGACTTGCTTTTGAAATAAACACATACCAGTCATGGACCCTAATATCTGCTGAGAGAGCATTCCAAATGTGTGGCTGAACAACTGAAAATACATGAACATATAGCTGCATGATTTATCTTCCTCAAAGAGGGCACATCAAAATAACCTTACTGGGATGATGTTTATTAAATGCAAAGCAGAGAACATAGGTATCCCAAGCATGTATACCGCAACGCCTTAAACAGTCAATAGTATTTTGAATTAAATACGATATGCAGTTGACTAGTATAGATCTAATATGAAATTATATGCTCGTGCTTTCCAGGGCTAATCAACACCAGTTAGAGCCACCAAAATGGTAAAGGGGATGGAAGGATACCCCTATGAAGAAAGGCTAAAAAGGTTAGGGCTCTTTAACCTGGAAAAGAGACGGCTGAGGGGAGATATGATAGAAGTCTATAAATTAATGAACGGAGTGGAACGGGTAAACGTAGATCGATTGTTTACGTTATCAGAATATAGAAAGACTAGGGGGCATGCAATGAAGCTACAGGGTAAATTATTTAAGACTAATAAAAGAAAATATTTTTTCACTCAACGTGTAATCAAACTCTGGAATTTGTTACCGGAGGATGTAGTAAAGGCTGTTAGTATAGCTGAGTTTAAAAAAGGTCTGGACAAATTCCTGGAGGAAAGGTCCATAAACCATTATTAAAAAGGGACCCAGGATATCACTGCTTGACCCAATACAAGCATTGTGGAACCTGTGTCTTTTGGGGAAACTGCTAGGTATGTATGACCTAGATTGGCCACTGTTGGAAATAGGATACTGGGCTTGATGGACCTTGGTCTGACCCAGTATGGCATATCTTATGTTTGAGGCTTGGGCTAATGGCAGAGCCCTAAAGATGATGCTTGAAGACCACAAAAACAGCATTGTAGTAGTCCAAGCCTTGAAAAAGTAGGATCTGAAATACTGCTCAAAAACTAGAGGTGCCCAAAAATTACTTCCATTGACAAAAAAGACAGATTTTAAATACTGCATTTACAACCTTTTTAATGTATGACTTCATTGTCAACTAAGAGTGAAGGACATTTCCCAAATAGGAGACCTCAGGTCTCCAAGGGATAGCACCTTTATCAAGCTGCAAAGCACTTCATGATATATGCCGCTCCATTCTGCTAACGAAAAAAGTTTCCTTTTTTCTAAAAATGTGCTGCTAAACAATTCTAGATGATCACAAGATAGCTGGCCATAAGCAGTTAGCATGCCCACGAATTGAGAACCCAAAGAATTGTAAAATATAGCATAGAGCATAATGTCTGAAGTATAAAAATGGTAAGACATCATGCTTGTTGAACATGTCGCATGGATACAAATAAATGTTTAAATGGAATGGAACAGTGATTCAAAGGATTGATGCCCAATTAGAAACCAGGCCTCCCACTATAACATGATATGTATATCCCAAGAATTAAGATGTATGCCAGCATAAAACTACTGAATTTGTCCCCATTGCCCAGAATTATCTGTAGCCTATCATTTAAAACAAACACCGTACCTGAAAACTGGAGGGTGGTCAAAGTAGCATCAATTTATAAAACTACTCCAGGGGTGA
Organism: Ichthyophis bannanicus; assembly: GCA_033557465.1. NCBI lineage: Eukaryota > Metazoa > Chordata > Amphibia > Gymnophiona > Ichthyophiidae > Ichthyophis > Ichthyophis bannanicus. The sequence continues at coordinate 128,058,928 of CM066033.1, forward strand.
TCCAGGAAACTATAGACGGGTGAGTCTGGCATTGGTTCTGGATAAATTGATAGAAGTAATTAAAAAAACAATTACTGACCATATATAGATACAGTCATGCCTTACAATTTATTAGATTTTGTTGAAGGTGTATGCAAATGTGGATAAATGTAAACCAATTGATAAGGGTATATTTGGATTTTCAGGAAGCATCTGACAGTGTCTTTCATGAGTGACGGTTCGGGAAATTAAAAAATCAGGGGAAGGAAGCAATGCCCTTTTGTGGACTGGGAACTGACTAAAATACAGGAAACAGACTAGGCCTAATATTAGGTTTCCAAATAGAAAAAGGTCAGTAGCAATGTGCCCTATGGATTTCTATTGGGACTTTTGCTGTTTGACATATTCATAAATAATCTGTGAAAAGGAACAAGAAGTGAGGTTATCAGATTTGCAGGCGATGCATAATTATTCAGAGTTCTTAAAGCAGCAGAGGATTGTTGGGAATGGCAGAAAGATCTTATGAGACTAGCAGATTGAGCATTTAAATGGCAGATGACGTTTCATGTGGACAAGTACGGAGTGATGAACCTAGGAAAATATAATCCTAAATACAGGTACAAAACGTTGGGTTCTGTGTTGAGTCACCACCCAAAATAAAAAGATCTTGGAGATATTGTGGACTAATAATGTTGAAATGTTCAGCTTAGTGTCCTGCAGCTGCCAAAAAGAATAAATTGAATGTTAGGAGTTATTAGAAAATGAATGAAGAACACTGATCTAACAACTGCCTGTGATTTCAGCTTTCAAGTTAGCAGCGGCATAGCTATCTCCTCCCCCAATACAGCTAACAACCAATCAGGGGCTGCAGAGGCATCATTTAAATTCCCCTACTCATCGGGAGCGCCTGTGCCTAAGGGCCTTGCCAAAGGGCCCTTTGGTGTGGCCCTTAGGCGTGGCACCAAAAAACAAAAAATACATAGTCTGCCATCACCTCCCAAGAGGTACGTTAACAAACAATCTGCTACAAATAACGTCTACTGAACATACGTCGATTTCCTCAATGCATTCTAATAAGCCTTCTTGATGCCAAACTACTGAAGACATCTGCATAGGACATAAAGGAAGGTAACTTTTTCATTTTCCTCTCCCAAAAACTCACTTCAGTTGTCCCTGAATGCTATCCCTCTAATCTAATCCTAATATGGCCACCTTACACTGCTTCTTTGTTACTATAATTCTGCTTCTGCTCTCCCTTAAACACATACTAGCCGCTCATCCTTACGCTAACTACTATTTTTATACTAATAATTCCATACAATCATGTCACTACCAGCCTATAATGTACCTTTATAAATCTCCTTGGCAATCTCCAAACAAACAACATAACAGAAGAAACATAATTTTCATTCAGTCTAACACTTTGAAACAATCACACACAATACACGCTCATATTTCATCCCAACACCAAATAAACATCGAATTAATCAATCCAGATCTATCAGGAATAAAAATAGCATTATTACAGACCACCTACAATCTCAACAAACTCACATCCTATGTATTACTGAAACCTGGCTATCTCCCATTGATCAGGTCTTGCTTAACCAACTAACACCTCCTACTCACACTGCATTCAACTGCCCAAGCTCTCATAAATGTGGTGGTGGGGTCTTAATCCTTGCAAGAAACACCCTAAAATTTAAAATCTTAACCTCTAAGTACAACACAATGTAATTTGATTATTCTCCAGGAACAAGCAGGAAGTCGGTCCTCACATATGGGTGACGTCAGTGCCGACGGATCCCTCGTGCGGAGCAATTCCCCAGCTTTCATAGTCTCCCTTTTTGCTCAGTCTCCCTTTTTCTGCAGAGCCCAAAGGACGTAGTCCAACTTCCCTCGCGGAAAAAGTGCGTCAAAACTTCTGAAGATTTTTTTCTTCAGCCCGGTTCGACGCCGGTTCCCCTTCCCGCCTCGGATTCGGTACACCGGTATCGAGTCCGGTCTTATTTTTCGTTTTTGTCCTTCATGACTAGTGTTCACGCTTTTTTTTCTTTTTCACTGGCAGCCCGGTCATTTGACCTCGTAGGGGCCCTCTTTCCCCCCAATGGCTGCCAGCGAGTTTAAAAAGTGTGATCGGTGTAAAAAATTAATGTCTCTCACTGACACACATGACTGCTGTCTTCGCTGCCTCGGGGCCGGCCATGACCCGAAGGCCTATGGCCCATGCAGCAAAATGTCCTCTAAGGCACTTAGAAGTAGGCAGCAGCAGCGTGAAAGGATTTTCTCAGAGTCCGAATCCACCTGGGTCCGGACCTCGTCAGAAGCCTCGACGTCTCGGGAGCTGTCTGACTCCGAGCATCGTCGGGGGTCTCCCTTGTGGAAACACTGGAGGAAGAAGAAACCTGTGAGGGCGGTGTCGTTGGATGCCTCTGATTAGCCCGGGTCCTCTGAGCCGGAACGCCCTGCAAAAGTACCTCGCACGGAGCCGGAGACGCAGAGGAAGGTAACTGTTGTTCTCATTGACTCTCCTCCGGGAGAACCGGCATCGGGCTTGACAGCGTCTGGACCCGAGCCGGAGGCTGCGGTGTCTTCTGAGCTTGGTCTCAGGATGACGGCCTTGGAGCACAGCATGTCTGCCTTCATGGAGCAGCAGCGGGCACTGATGGCTGGCCTCATTGGTCGATCCGCCCTGACCACCGGGACCTCGACATACAAGTCGACCCCGGAGGCTGAGCCGATCCTAAAGACTCTTCGAGCTTGAGTCGATCCTCGTCCAAGGTCTCCCTCGATCTCCCATTTGGGACCGAGGGTGTCGATGCCGGTGCCCTCGGCATCGGGGCGGTCGAGATCGAAGCTCTCACTTCGGAGGACTCGGCATGGGAAACGGAATATGAGGAGTCCCTGGACACCCACCGGACCCCGTGTGTCCCATCGGACTCACGGGGGTCCGAGCCTCGGAGAAGGTTCCCCCCCCCCCCGGAAGATACCCGGTTCTCGGACTTCGTCAGGGACATGTCCAAGTCTTTGGCATTCCCGGCGAACACCGAGGAGGAGCTGAAGAGCTCGAAGTCCTCCAGTATGATTTTCCCCCTCAGAAAGTGCTTACGGTACCAGTTCCTCCAATGTTGGAACGACTGATGCTCCGCATGTGGGAGTCACCGGCCTCGATGCCAGTTCTCAGCAAACGGGTTGATTCCATATATCGAGTCTGAAAGAGCCCTGGGTTCCAAAAGGCAGAGCTGCCGCACAACTCCATGGTTGTGGAATCGGCCATGTGCAAGCTCAAGAGCCAGAAAACACACTCCTCGGTGCCCCCGTGCAGGGAGGCCCGGAACCTGGATGCCCTCGGCAGAAAGTGCTACCAGAGTTCGATGCTATCATGCCGTGTCCAAACATACCAGCTGTACATGGGCATGTACTTACGAGATCTGGCAAAGGAGATTGCCGGGTTCTCTGTTGGCCTCTCTGAGGAACCCTTGCAGTGTTTCAAGAACTTGTCCACTGGGATTTGGGAGTGCTCGAAGTTTGTTTTGAGCAGCCTATGATGGCTTCGAGGCTTCGGCCTGGGTAGCCGCAGCCAGCATCGGTGCCCGACGCCAGGCGTGGCTAATGTCGTCAGACCTAGAGCCATGGGTTCAGGACAAGTTGGTCGATGTCCCTTGCGAGGTGACAACCTTTTTTGGCAAACCTATGACTGAGAAGGCTGCTGAAATTGAGACCGAGTACTTGACCTGGACAAGACTCTCCAAAAAGATCTCTGCCCCTTCCAAAAAGAAGGACCCGGATAAAAAGTCCTTTTTCCTGAGGAAGGGTACTGCTTACCGCAACTACCCCACTCATCAGGCCTCCCCGGCTCCCCAGCAGGGGCAGCAGGCCAAGGGACAGGGGCATGGCCTGCGTAAGCAGAAGACCCCCAAGCCCCAGGCACCGACTCCTTTCCAGCCGGTAGGGGTTTTTTGACTGTCACATCATAGTCTCTCTTCAGCCAGGGGTGAGGCCTTGCACAACAGGAAGGTTGGCACTGTACGCCCACAGGTGGCCTGCAATCACCACCGATGCCTGGGTCTTATAAAGAGTCCAAAAGGGCTATTTGCTCCACTTCAAGCAGTTACCTCCCTCCTACTTTCCAGGAGAGCCTCTTAGACCCCCTCTACACAGGAAACTCCTCTTACAGGAGTTGGCCGGTCTTCTAGAGGATCAGGTGGTGGTGCTGGTGCCCCATAGCCTGCTAGGACAAGGCTTTTACTCCAGGTATTTCCTGATACCAAAGAGAACAGGAGGCCTCAGGCCCATCCTTGATCTGCGAAACTTAAACAAGTTCCTGGTGAGGAAAAAGTTCAAGATGCTTTCCCTTGGAATATTGCTGACTTACCTCCACCAGGGAGACTGGCTATGCTCTTTAGACGTGAAGGATGCTTATACACACATCCTCATACATCCAGACCATAGACAATATCTCAGATTTGTAGTGGGAGGAAACCATTTTCAGTACAGAGTACTTGCATTCGGCCTAGCCTCTGCACACAGTGTGTTTACCAAATGTCTGGCGGTATGGGCGAACTTCCTCAGAAACCAGGGAATTTTTGTCTTCACGTACCTGGACGACTGGCTCATCAGGGCTTTGTCACCTCAAGAAGCCCAACAGGCCACAGCTCGCACTATCAACATACTGCAGCATCTCAGCTTTGTCATAAATCAAGCAAAGTCCATTTTGCTCCCCACTGAAAATTTAGAGTTCATAGGGGCAAGGTTAGACACCCTTCAAGCGAAGGCTTACCTGCCAGAGGGCAGGGCACAGAGGCTTCTGGAACTGGTGCAACAAATCAGCCAAAAGTCTCAGATATCAGCGAGGCACTTTCTACGCCTTGTACGACACATGGCCTCCATGGTTCATGTGACCCCAAACACCAGTCTCCACATGAGGACAGCTCAGTGGTGCCTCAGAGATCAGTGGACACAAACCACAGGAAGACTCCGAGACATGATCAGAGTGTTCAAACGACTACTGAAGTCAATGACGTGGTGGCTTCAGCCATCCAACCTGCTCGAGGGAGTGCCTTTCCAGCCTCCCTCGTACACAAGAGTGCTGAGGACAGATGCATCTCTGCTGGGCTGGGGAGCCCATTGCCAGGACTTATGCACTCAAGGGTTGTGGTCTCCTCAAGAGAAGACGCAACAAATCAACCTCTTAGAGCTCCGGGCGATACGTCTAGCTCTTCAAACCTTCTCTCATGCTCTCTCACATCAGTCTGTATTACTACAAACAGACAACCAGGTGGCTATGTTCTACGTGAACAAACAGGGAGGGACAGGGTCCCGCATCCTGTGTCGGGAGACACTGGACCTCTGTTCCTTTGCAATCCGACAAGGAATGTCTCTCAAAGCAGTTTACCTGCCGGGTCAGGAGAACTACCTAGCAGACAAGCTAAGCAGAATTCTCCAACCTCACGAGTAGCAACTGAATCCGGAGGTAGCCCAGCAGATCTTCCAATACTGGGGACATCCGGTCATAGATCTCTTTGCCAGTCCACAGAATTATCAGTTGCCCAACTTTTGCTCCAGACAGCCACACTCCCAAAGGATGGCTGCAGATGCTTTTCTAATCCCCTGGTCTATGGGCCTCCTATATGCATTTCCTCCCAAGCCTCTGTTGGCCCGAACTCTATTCAAAATCATTTGAGACTTGGCCTCGGTCATCCTGGTAGCCCCCAGATGGCCAAGGCAACCTTGGTTTCCACTTCTCCTCCAGCTGGTGGGGGAAACCCAACTCCCTCTGGGGACGCAGCCCAACCTCCTGTCCCAGGAGCAGGGCTCTATCTTACACCCCCAACCTCAGGTCCCTCAACTGATGGCATGGCTGCTGAAAGGGTAGGTAGTGCTGGCTTCTCTCCTCCTGTCTACAAATGTGGAAGAAGTGTTACTGGCCTCAAGGAAGCAGTCCACTAGGAAAACCTATGTCTTCAAGTAGCGTAGGTTTGAAGTATGATGTAACCAGCACAACGAGAACCCTTTCTCTTGTCTAGTACCAGTAGTATTACAGTACTTGCTTCACCTCTTAGAATTAGGCCTCAAGTCTAACTCTGTCCGGGTCCACCTTTGTCGGCACACCACTCTCCAGTGGAAGGGCAACCTCTGTCGGTTCACCCCTTGGTGTCCAGTTTCCTCAGATGTCTACTTCTACTAAAACCCCCGGTTCGTCCCCTGGCAGCCGAGTGGGATTTGAATGTGGTCTTATAACGACTTACTCACCCACCTTTTGAGCCGATGTCTGCTTGCCATCTGTGCTTCCTCTCCTGGAAGGTGCTCTTCCTGGTTGCACTCACATCTGCCAGACGAGTGAGTGAGCTACAAGCTCTTGTGTCAGAAAGACCGTACACACGGTTTTATAGGAACAGGGTGGTCCTGCGCACCCATCCCAAGTTTCTTCCAAAATTGGTCTCTCCATTCCACCTCGACCAAGAGGTGGTTCTTCCGACATTCTTTCCCAGACCGCATGCCAGCCGGGCAGAGGCGGTGCTGCATACCCATGATTGTAAGAGGACATTAGCCTTCTACCTGGAACGTACGCGGGGATATCAAAGGTCTACCCAGCTCTTCGTTTCTTATGACCCCAGTAAACTGGGGCTACCTGTCTCCAAGCGCACGTTGTCCACCTGGGTGGCAGACTGCATTGCCTGGGCATACAGGGCAGTCGACCTCCCATTGCAGGGTCGAGTCACGGCCCACCATGTCAGGGCTAAAGCCGCATCAGTGGCTCACTTCCGCTCTGTTCCACTGGCAGACATCTGTCGGGCCGCAACCTTGTCTTCAAGCCAGACTTTTGAAGCCCATTACTGCTTGGATGGAGAGTCCCGACGGGACAGTGCTTTCGGCCAGGCGATACTCCGTAACTTATTTGAGGTTTAGGCAACTCCTACCTCCGGCCCTCTGGTGTCAGGCTACCAGGGGTGTGGCGCATCTGCTGAATTCCTATCACAGCTGCTGCGGCTCTTCTAGAGGGAACCATTTTTCAGCTAGGAGTTCTCGGTAGCCTATAGCTAGGAAGTCCCATATGTGAGGACTGACTTCCTGCTTGTTCCTGAAGAAAGCGTAGTTACTCACCTGTAACAGGTGTTCTCCAGGGACAGCAGGAATCAGTCCTCACAATCCTCCCCTGGAGTTGTAGTCCTACTATTGATTTTTATTCATTTTGCCGTCTTTTTAGCTATGTCATTTGACTGAGCAAGATGGCACCCTTGGGCGGGAAGGGGATCGCGCATGTGTGATGCAATCCCAAAGGCTTTCTTTGAAAGCTGGGGAATTGCTCCGCATGAGGGCTCCATCGGCGCTGATGTCACCCATATGTGAGGACTGATTCCTGCTGTCCCTGGAGAACACCTGTTACAGGTGAGTAACTATGCTTTATACACAACCTGCATATGGCCATCTCCTTAACTTACAGAGCACCAAATGCTCATACAGATAACTTTCTGCAACTCTTGCATCAGTCTGTGCAACAAACACCTTACGCAAACCCATGCTTCTGTTTGGAGAGTTTAACCTTGGATCCATTCCCTCCAAGGAAACAACTATCTTCCTTGAAGCTATGGATTCATTGCAATACACACAACTTGTAAATCTTCCAACACACAGATCAGGATCGTCTCCTGATCTAATCTTTGTACCTTCTCAACTCTTTCACTACAACAATATTTCAGTACCTAAAATAGTTCCAGTACCGTCGTCTGATCATCATATGATAAAATTAACTCTTCAGATTGATTGTAATAATCCTCAGATCACACATCCTAATTCTGGTAGAAGATTCAAAAGCTTCAACAATGAAAATTTTCTTAATGAAACCCTTCCGTTCCTAAACCAAGACCTTAAGGATCTCGATGACCTTATAGCAAACTGGAATGATACCATTTTAGCTGTAGCTAGACCAGTCAATCTCAATAGCTCAAACCCCCCACATAGAAACACTAAATCAGCTCCATGGTATACAGAAGACATAAGAAGAACTAAGAAACTTTTAAGAAGACTTGAAAGATCTTGGAGGAAATCAATATCCCAAAGAACTCAATTTCTCTACTACCAAAAACAAAAAGACTATAATAACCTCATTCACCAGTACAAACAAGAATACCATACAAACCTTATTCTTAAATATCTCAACAAACCCAGAGAACTATTTCAGATAGTTCAGACTCTTACTAAAGATCCTGACCTTAATGATCAAGTAATGATACACCCTCAAATATTTGCAGACTTCCTTCAGTCAAAGAATAAATCCCCTCCTCATACAATTATCACCACTAACTACATTAAATTCTGTCAAATCGAATACACCTGGGACAATTTCAACATCCCTTCCATCAAACAGCACAAATTATCACTTCATTGAACACAAGCACTGCTGCTACAGACCCTTGTCCTGTAATTTGGATAAAAGCAACAAAAGAAAACTCCTGCCCATTTATACATAACGTTTTACATTTATCATTATCCCAAGGATATATGCCTGATACACTCAAAACTGCCACAATTTGTCCTATAGCTAAGAAGACAACACTATGCAAAAATGATCCAGCTGCATATTGTCCTATTTCATCACTTCCTTTCCTCTCCAAGATCTTAGAGAAAGTAGTACAACTGCACCTACAAGACCACCTTGACACACATGCTCCTCTCCACCCTCACCAGCATGGCTTTCGACCTAATCATAGTGTTGAAACACTCCTTGTTCACTTGTTTGACTACCTTAGGAAAGGAATAGACTTCTTCCGGTGACGTCACGGAGCTAATGGCAGCAGCCTAGCCGAGCTCTGTCCGATTCTCACAGTATATAGCCGAAATAAGCTGATTCCCGGGTAGAAAAGTGGAAGGGAGCCAGACCCCCGATCTTGCCATGTCGACCCGAATGAAGCTGGCGGGCTTTCAGTCTGCATACGCGAAAAGAGAAACTGCAGCGGTGATGAGTTCAGGAGGCTCGGAGGAGACAGGAGAAATGAAGAGATCGGAGGATGAGAAGGTAGCGAGAAAGAGACAGCCAGAAGGGGCAGATATGAAAGCCTGGTTGCAGGCTTTTAAAAGGGAGATTCAAGAGGATCTGAAAGCGATGAGAAAGGATCTGAAAAAGACTTTAACCATACAGCAGGATTTGGGAAGCTTGGGGCAGCGCGTGGAGGAATTAGAAGAGCATGTGGAAAATCATGCTGGAGAGATGCAGGAAATGGCAGCAGAGCAGTCCAAACTCAAGGTCCATTAGGAGGAAATGAGGGAGAAAATGGAAGAGCTGGAGGATAGAGCGCGGCGGAGTAACCTTAGAATCAGAGGGATACCAGAGACACATAATTACTAAGATTGTGTACAAGCAGTACAGCGATTGTGTATGCATATCTTGAGAATGGAGGGGGTGGAAGAAGACCGGATGGCACAAGTGGGGGTGGAGAGAGAGTACTGGAGTTTGGGTCCACAGAGAGAGAAACAGGTGCACGATATTATAGTTTGTCTGAGCTGTTCCCAATCAAAGAAAAGATACTGAACGTGGCAAGGAAATATGGATGTATTGCATGGGAGAGTTGTGAGGTGGAAATCTTTAATGATCTCTCCAGGGGCACCTTGGAGCGGCTGAGGGGTCTGAAGTAGGTGACGACCTATCTGAGAGGAAAAGGGCTGAGGTACAGATGAATGTTCCCGTTTGGATGTTTGCTAACAGTGAATGGGGCCTCCAGGAAGGTGAAGGTGGCAGAAAAAGCGTGGGCAGTGCTGCAGGAGCTGGGATGTGAAGATCTGCCAAAGACAATGGATAGAGAACGGATACCACAAAGTAAGGACGTAAGAGGCAGGGTGCAAGTCATATCCCAATGGCCGAGAGTGGCAAAGAAGGGGAAGAGATTAAAGAGACTATCCCAGGAAAAAAAGACAATGCAGACTGAAGTGGATACCTGAGAAAATCAAGCGAGTGGTGGTGAGATGGCTGGAGGCCAATAGGAATGGGGTTGTATGGTCCCTTGGACACTGAACATAGGGCATTCATGGGAGGGGATAATACTGGGGGAGAAGGGAGGGGGATGGGTGGGAGACGGTAATAGTTGGGAAACTAGTATATTGAACTTGTAGCTTTGTTTAAGGAGGGGGGGTTGGGGGAATAATTAGGGGTACGGCACAGGTTAAAGGAGGGGGGGGGGGTGATCTAAGGGTCTAGAACTGAGCTGGAGGTGGTAATAGAGAGGAAGTAAGAGGGAAATATTATTAGAGGGTTGGGATCTGGCCACCACGGTGGATGGGTATACGAACAGGGAGGGTATTGGGATAGGACATGACACACACGGAAGGAAGGCAGGGGAAGGTAGAAGGGGGACATGGGGTCTGGGGGAGAGGTGGACACAATGAAGGGGAGAGAGGGGGAGGGGGGAACGAAGGGGAGGAGGGAGAGGAGGGTTGGTAGGGTGAGACAAGTCAAGGAAGGGGGATGGAAGGGGAGGAAGAAGAAAAAGGGAAATGGTGCAGATAGGATCGGTAAATGTTAAGGGGCTGAATTCACCTAACAAATGCAGGCAGTTGTATGGAGAGGTTCAGAAGAATTAGTGGGATGTGGTGTTATTGCAAGACTCATTTGAGGAGGAGGGATGTGGGGCGGATGAGGAACGGGTGGTTCCCAGACCAATTCTACTCATTAAATAAGGAAGGAGCAAAGAGGGGGGGAGTAGCTATATTGGTGAAGGAGGGAAGTGGGATTCAAGTGCGAGAGAGCTTTCAGGATTCAGTGGGTATAAAGGGGAAATGGGGGAATGAGGATATCACCATTGTGTCGGTCTATGGGCCAAATGGAAATCAGGCCCATTCTGGAGAGGAATGCGAAAGTTGTTGGAGGAGAAAACCCAGGGGAAGCTCCTCATGGGGGGGATTTCAAAGTAGTATTAAAACCAGGACTGGACCGCCACCCGAGGGGGTTAGATGGGGGGGGGGGGGGAAGTAATAGGAGAGGGTTAAACCAACTGATGCGACAGTATAATTTGGTAGATGTTTGGAGGGAATTGTACCCCAAGAGGAGAGAATATACGTTTTTTTCAGCGTCACATAATAGTTGGAGTAGGATTAATATGATACTAGTAGATAAGGAATGGTTGTTAGCGGTTAAAGAGAGAGGCATAGAGCCGATAACATGGTCAGATCATGGGGCGGTGGAAGTGCAAATAAGGGGAAAGAGGCAAGTGGGAGCCAAATTTTGGGGATTAAATGAGAGCTTGCTTAAGCGAAAGGAGGTAATTGTGGATATAAGAGGGGCAATAAGGGAATATTTATCCTTTAATGACAATGGGGAAGTGAGAGATGTAACATTATGGGAAGGATTGAAAGCCTGTGTACATGGGAGGTTTATTATGTGGGGTGCGAAACTGAAAAAGGCTCGATACCATAAGGAAGAGGAGCTGAGTAGAACACTTAAAGTGACAGAGTTGGTGTATCAGAGGACGGGGGCAAAACGGGATAGGAAGGCAGTAGAGAAGGTGAGGGGGGAGTTGCAAGCACTACAGATAGACCAAGTAGCCTTTGAAATGAGACAGGTAAAACAGGTGTATTACGAATTTGGGAATAAACTCGGTAGACTGTTGGCCAGAAGGATGAGGCAGAGGAAGGTTACATCAATGATATACCAAATAAGGGGGGAAAGTGGGGAGTTGTGTCGGGAAGAAAAAGAAGTTAGAGATAGATTCGCGCAGTTTTATCAGGACTTGAATAAGAGGGAGGAGGGGATTAGGGAGGAGCAAATTCAAGGATACCTAAATGAGATACAGTTGCCAGAACTATCGGAGGAGGCTCAAGAGGGACTGGAGGAGGGAATCACAGGAGAGGAAGTGGAGCGGACGGTAAAAGGGATGGCAGTGGGAAAGGCGCCGGGCTTAGACGGGCTACCAGGAAGTTTCTACAAAATATTCCTAGAAGATATTGGAGAAGTATTGGGATGGGTATTTAATGGAATATTAGAGGAGGGAGGTGAACTGACACACAAAATGCTAACAGCAGGGATTACCATCTTACCAAAGCCAGAGAAGGATCTTTTGAATTGTAGCTCCTATCGCCCAATTTTATTACTTAATGTGGATGTCAAAATATTAGCGAAGATCCTGGTGGGGAGGTTGGCCCCGTGGTTAACAGGAGTGATAAAGGAGGATCAGACAGGGTTCATCATGGGTAGGCAAGCAGCTGATAATAAGAGGGCATTAGGGGTGGTGTGGGAGGTGGGGCAAGGGAAGGAGGAATTCCTATTAATGTCAATTGATGCGGAGAAAGCATTTGATAGAGTGCATTGGGAATTCATAATGAGGAAAATGGGATGTGGACCAAATTATGAGAAATGGGTAAGGGGATTATATGCCGGGCCTAGGGCACGAGTTAAAATTAATGGGAGTTATTCAGGGGATTTTGGATTGGGGAGAGAGACTCGGCAGGGGTGCCCGATGTCGCCCTTGTTATTTGCAATGGTGGTTGAACCATTGGTGCAGAGGATAAGGGCGAATGATAAAATTATGGGACTGGAAAAAGGGGGGGGTTAGCCAAAAAATTTCATTGTATGCGGATGATATATTATTATATATAGGTAATCCTCAGCTGACACTCACAGAGGTAATGAGAGAGATAGGTAGGTTTGGGGGAAGTGTCAGGTTTTAAAATGAATCTTGATAAGACGGAAGTGCTGAATGTGACGGTACCTAAAGAAGTGGAGGAGCAATTGAAAATGGAATATCCTTTGAGATGGGTTAATAAATCTTTGAGTTATTTGGGCGTCCAAATTCCAGCGAGATATGAGGAAGCGTATATAAGGTTAATTATCCGAGAGTACTGGTGGAAGTTAATAAGGACTTAGATGGGTGGATGAGGTATGAAGTGTCATGGCTGGTCCGGAGAGCAGGGGTTAAAATGAACATTTTACCTCGATTGTTATATTTATTTCAGGCTCTGCCGGTGGGAGTGCCGGATGGAGCAATGCGGGCGTTGCAGAGGAAGGTATTCCAATATATTTGGAAAAAGAAACCTCTGAGGATTGCGAGGGAGGTTATGTTTGCGTCAAAAGAAGAGGGTGGATTGGGGGTTCCCAACTTTAAGGATTATTATAGAGCGGCTTAAGTAAGACATGTAATGGATTGGAGGTTTAGTAAAGGGGATAAACCTTATGTGGCGCTGGAAAAAACACAGGTTAAGGGAGGAAGGTTGGAGGCATAGTTATGGGCACCACGGAAAGAACGGAAGGAAATGGGGTGGGTTCACCGGCTATGAGACAGGTAGTGGGGGTGTGGGATGGGGTGAGAGCATAGGACGTTAAAAAAAGGAGTAGTGGGTTTTCTTTGATGACTTCATGGAGAGGGTGGGAAGCCTGGCTGGGAAGGGGTGATCTTTGATGAATGGCGGAGTAAAGGACTCAAATGTTTTATCAAATGGTGGATGCAGGAGAGCTTTAAGAATTTGAGGAGGTAAGGAGGGACTATGACCTGGAGGAAAAGGATAGATTTGCTTACATACAGGTGTGTCACTTCCTTAAGAGGTTGTTGGGGAAAGATGGGCTGGATGGGGAACTGTCTGCACTGGAGGCAATATGGTATGGGAAAAAGGGTTCAAAAGGGATGATTTCAGCATTATATAAGGGGGTAAGAGGATGGAAGGGGGATTAGGTATATGGTAGAATGGGAGGCAGAGTTAGGGGAGACAATGTCTATCAAAGATTGAAGAAAGGTGTGGGACCAGGTGACAAGAGCACCTTGGTCTAGTAGCATCAGGGAAAACTGCTACAAAATTATGTTTCAATGGTATTATACACCAGAGAGGCTACATAGGATATATCCTGGGGTAGCACCCTCTTGTTGGAGAGAATGTCGGGAAGTTGGTTCGTTTTGGCATATTTGGTGGGGGTGTGCAAAGATACAAGCATAATCTCCAGGAACAGGCAGGAATAAGTCCTCACATATGGGTACGTCGGAACCGACGGAGCATGCGCGGGAAAGCTCCCCAGCTTCCCTGAAAGGAAGCTTTTGGGGCCTCCCACTGCACATGCGCGCTGCCTTCCCGCCTTCCTGACCAGCTCTCCTCAGTTTCTCTTTTTCTGCGGAGCCAGCAGGTCGTGTTCCTGTCACCGCTGAAGAAATTATTGTGTTTAGTTTGTTTCTTTAGACCGCGTACCTGCCTTCCCCATACCGAAACCGGTACCGCCGGTCTCTCTTTTCTTTTCTTTTAAAAAAATAAATAAATAAAATCTTTATTCTGCACAACTTGGTGACTTCGGTTAGGCCTCAGGCCTACACAAATTCTCCTCATGGAGAAACCAGCCCCTGGTTTTAAGAAGTGTACCAAGTGTAGTGCTGATCTCCAGGAACAAGCAGGAATAAGTCCTCACATATGGGTACGTCGGTACCGACGGAGCCTGCGCGGGAAAGCTCCCCAGCTTCCTAGAATGGAAGCTTTTGGGACCTCCCACTGCACATGCGCACTGCCTTCCCGCCTTCCTGAACAGCTCTCCTCAGTTTCTCTTTTTCCGCGGAGCCAGCAGGTCGTGTATCCTGTCACCGCTGAAGAAATTGTAGTTTTTTGTTTTGTTTCTTTAGACCGCGTACCTGCCTTCCCATACCGATACCGGTATCGCCGGTCTTCCTTTTTCTTTCTTAAAAAATTATTTTCTTTTATTATTTTTTCAGCACTTGGTCACTTCAGTTAGGCCTTCAGGCCTACTTTACTTCTCCACATGGAGAAGCCAGCCCCTGGATTTAAGAAGTGTACCAAGTGTACTGCTGTAATATCAGTCACAGACACCCATGAATGGTGTCTTAAATGTTTGGGGCCTGACCACTCCATTCCGGACTGCCCTTCCTGCTCCCAAATGTCTAAGCGTGGGCTGCAGAACCGGGCCAACAAATTCCATGTGCTGTTTGCTTCAGAGAATCCAACATCACAGTCATCCAGGTCATCATCCCCGGATGGATCTCAGGTAACCAAACCTTCTGTGGGCAAGTCCTCAAAGAGCAAATCTCCTTCAAAGCATCGAGAGGCTCTTAGTTTTGAGGACCCTGCCCCAGCCAAACAGCCCCGGCGGGAAGCCCTACCTTCCAAAACGCCAATACAGGGGCTACAGGTTGACATCGATGGCACGGCCTCGACAGATCACCTGTTGGACTGCTCTGGGGTACCGGCCCATACCGGTACCGACATCCAGGCAGCCGTGGCGTCTATGGGCAATACTGTCCAATCCATGCAGCAGGCCGTCATGGCTTTCATTAAAGCTGCAACGCCATCGGTACCGCTTCCAGCGGTTCCGGGCCCGGTTCCGGTATCGTCCGCCATGCCGGAACCCAGGCCTTCCTCTTCTAAACGCAAATCGGTACCGTATGGGCTTTCGCTCCATACCGCTTCCATACCCGGTACGCCCGATGTCGATACCGATCGGTATGCGTATCGTGCGTTGGAGGAAACTAGAGAATACACCGATTCCTCTGAGGATTTTGTCTCCTCTGATGAGTCTGCAGAGCTCTCCCTTGATCTTCCTGAGGAACCTTCTTCTTCAAAAAGGAGAATGTCTCCTCCAGAGGATTTGTCCTTTCAGGACTTTATTTTAGAAATGGCTAAAGGCCTTTCTATCACTACCTCCTCTGAAAGGGAACCAAGGTCAAAAAGATTGGATATTTTAGGATACTCTAAGTCTCCTAAAGAAGCAGTTACTCTGCCTATCCATGAAATCCTTCAGGAACAATTGATGGATTTCTGGGAGAACCCTTTAACTCTGTCTCCTTATTCCCGTAGGTTGGACACCATGTATCGGGTCCCTCCTTCTCCTGGTTTTCAGAAAACTCAATTGCCTCACCACTCCATTGTGGTAAAGTCTGCAATGAAAAAGATCAAGAGTACTAAAAGGCACTCTTCTACACCTCCAGGAAGGGAATGTAAGACACTGGACTCTTTTGGTAGGAAAATCTTCCAGGCTAGTATGCTTATAGCCAGGATTAATTCCTACAGCCTCTATATGGGCATGTTCCTAGGGGAACTTGCCAAGAAAGTACGGCATTTTGCCTCCCTTATCCCTGAGGATAAACAGGAGGACTTCCTTTCTGTTGTGAAACAACTTTTAGATGTTTCTAAGTTCTCCAACAGAGCTGCCTTTGATTCCTTCGAAGGAGCCAGCAGAGCTTCTGGCATTGCTATCGCAGCCAGACGTCTGGCCTGGCTCCAGGCTTCTGATCTGGAACCCTGGGTTCTAGATGGCTTACGGAATCTGCCCTGTACAGGTGAGAACTTATTCGGTGCAGAGTGGCAGGTTAAGGCCACTCAAATGGACGCTGAAAATGCCACCTTAGAGAGACTTTCTAAGTCCACTTCTACTCCCACTAAGAAGAAGTCTTTCAAGAGGCCTTATTATAAGAAGGCCAGATATGCTTCCAATACTGGCCAGCAATCTTCTCAACCTCGTTTTGCGGCTAAACGTCAGCAAACGAAACAAGCAAGAGCAAAGCCTGCAGCAGCTACTGCAGCTCAACAGGCTCCACCCCCTCAGGGGTTTTGACTTGCCCCTAGAGAACTTGCCATTCCTGGTTCTGGACCAACCAGAACCTCTCACCATACCTGGAAGGTTAGCTCACTTTGCTCCCAGATGGGAACAGATCACAACAGAGCAATGGACCCTCTCTATCATCCGAGAGGGTTACAAACTTCATTTCTCCAGCCTTCCTCCTCATCACATGGTGAGACCCTTCAATTCTCCATCTCCTCTCCTAGCCCTGTTGGATCAGGAGATCTCTTCTCTGCTTGCCCAAGGGGCCATAGAAGAGGTTCCTCTTCATCAACAGGGGTCAGGTTTCTACTCCCCCTATTTTCTCATTCCAAAGAAGACAGGGGGATTCAGACCAATCCTAGATCTGAGAGAATTGAACAAATTTCTGTACAAGGAGAAATTCAAAATGCTCTCTTTGGGCATTCTCCTTCCATACCTTCAGAGTCAGGACTGGCTTTGTTCTCTAGACCTGCAGGATGCGTATACACATCTACTCATCCATCCCTCCCACAGAAAATATCTTCGCTTTCTGTTCAGGGGAAGTCATTACCAATACAGAGTACTTCCCTTCGGTCTCGCCTCTGCCCCAAGAGTCTTTACCAAATGCATGGCAGTCGTAGCCGCATTTCTCAGAAGCATGGGGATTTTCGTATTCCCATATCTGGACGACTGGCTCATTCGAGCTCCAACTCAGTCGCAGGCCCAGATTTCCCTAGACCGCACAAGGAACCTTCTGCAGTATCTGGGACTGGTGGTAAACCTTCCCAAGTCTCAACTCAGCCCTACTCAGTCTCTAGAATTCATAGGGGCCCGGTTGGACACCACTACTGCAAGAGCCTACCTTCCACTGGTTCGGGGTCAGCGTCTGCTGAGCTTGGCCTCCCAAGCCCAGTCCAGTACTCACTTGACAGCCAGGGAAATGCTACGCCTCCTGGGCCATATGGCCTCCACAGTACATGTGGTGCCCTATGCTCGTCTTCATATGAGAGCAGCTCAATGGACCCTGGCCACCCAGTGGACTCAGGCGTCGGGAGCACTCTCAGACCAAATACAAACCTCAAACCGTCTGTCTTGGTCCCTCCATTGGTGGATATCCACCAAGAATCTGTTGTTGGGGGCTCCCTTTCAGCCCTTGCTACCCCAAGCAACCCTCACAACAGATGCCTCCCAATTGGGGTGGGGAGCCCATCTGCTAACTCTCTCCACTCAGGGCACTTGGTCTCCACAGGAGGCCACCCTTCATATCAACCTCCTGGAACTGCGAGCAATTTACCTTGCCCTCAAGGTCTTCCATACCCTCCTTGCCAACCTGACTGTCCTGGTTCAGACAGACAATCAGGTGGCCATGTTTTACATAAACAAACAAGGAGGAACGGGCTCTCTGTCGCTTTGCAACGAAGCTCTCAGATTATGGGCCTTCGCCAGAGAGCACCAAATTCATCTGCTAGCAGTGTACCTTCCAGGAGTTCAAAACTCTCGAGCAGACAGGCTCAGTCGAGTTCTGCTGCCACACGAGTGGTCCCTACACGTGGACCAGATAACCAGAATCTTTCAGGAATGGGGGACCCCGGACATAGACCTCTTTGCAAGTCCGTGGAATGCCAAACTTCCCCGGTTCTGTTCCAGGACTCCGTGTCAGGAAGCTCAGGCCACGGACGCCTTTCTCCTCCATTGGGGTCAGGCGTTCCTATATGCCTTTCCACCCATTCAGCTGATTCCCAAGACTCTGTTCAAACTCCAGAGAGATCACGGCTCTATGATCCTCATAGCTCCACGCTGGCCACGCCAAGTGTGGTTCCCTCTGCTTCTACAGCTCTCCCAGGGATCCTCCCTGGACTTAGGAGCTGCACCAGACCTTCTGTCTCAGGAGGACGGGACTTTGTGGCACCCAAACCCCAAATCCCTACATCTCCGAGCTTGGTTACTGAAGGCTTAAGTCTTCAAGACTTTAATCTTTCTCAACCTGTGAAAGATATCCTTCATGCCTCTAGGAAACCTTCCACGAGGCGGTCTTATGCTTTCAAATGGAAACGTTTTTCCATTTGGTGTGCTCAGCAGGGCCTTGACCCTCTGGCACTTCCTTTGAATTCCCTCTTAGACTATCTCCTGCATCTTTCCAATGCAGGCCTTAAGACGAATTCTGTAAGAGTCCATTTAAGTGCTATTTCAGCATCCCTGAAACCTGTAAATGGACAACCTATCTCCTCTCATCCTCTTGTTGCAAGATTCATGAGAGGCCTGACCCTCACTAAACCTCCCATCAGACCCCCCCCGGTCGCATGGGATTTGAATCTAGTGCTTGGTCAGCTTATGAAGCCACCTTTTGAGCCGTTATTTTTTACCTCCTTGAAATTTCTTTCCTGGAAGGTATTATTCCTAATTGCAGTCACTTCCGCTCGTCGCATCAGCGAACTGCAGGCTCTAGTGGCTAATCCACCTTATACAAGATTTCATCATGACAAGGTGGTCCTTAGGACGAATCCCCACTTTCTGCCTAAAGTGGTCTCGCCTTTTCATCTTAATCAAGAGGTATATCTACCTGTATTTTTTCCGGCTCCTCATGCCTCCAGTGCAGAGAGGAACCTTCATACTCTGGATTGTAAAAGAGCTCTAGCCTTTTACCTTAATAGGACTCAGCCACATCGAAAGTCTTCTCAACTTTTCGTGGCTTTTGATCCTTCACATTTGGGACTTCCAGTCTCCAAGCGTACACTTTCCAATTGGATTGCTCAGTGTATTTCCTTTGCTTACCAGAGTAAAAACATTTCTCTGGAAGGCCATGTCACAGCTCACAATGTGAGAGCCATGGCAACTTCTATGGCTCATCTTCACTCTGTTTCCATTGATCAGATCTGTCGAGCCGCTACCTGGGCCTCGGTTCATACCTTCACAGCCCATTACTGTTTGGACAAAGACTCCCGCCGGGATGCCTTGTTTGGCCAGGCTGTCCTCAAACACCTGTTCCATTCTTAGACAACTCCTGCCCACCTTCCCAGGATGGATGCCTGAGATCCATACGAAGATGGCGAACCTTGACAGGGGATCCCACGCATCTAAGCTAGGGAGTCCCCATATGTGAGGACTTATTCCTGCTTGTTCCTGGAGATAGCACAGTTACTTACCTGTAACAGGTGATCTCTGGGAACAGCAGGAATTAGTCCTCACAACCCACCCACCTCCCCTAGGAGTTGTATCTTTTATCTATCTATCTTCCTGTCCTCTCTCTATTGACTCAGCTATAAACTCGAAACTGAGGAGAGCTGTTCAGGAAGGCGGGAAGGCAGTGCGCATGTGCAGTGGGAGGTCCCAAAAGCTTCCATTCTAGGAAGCTGGGGAGCTTTCCCGCGCAGGCTCCGTCGGTACCGACGTACCCATATGTGAGGACTAATTCCTGCTGTTCCCAGAGATCACCTGTTACAGGTAAGTAACTGTGCTTTATTTCAGTCACAGACACCCATGAATGGTGTCTTAAGTGTTTGGGACCTGACCACTCCATTCCGGACTGCCCATCCTGCTCCCAGATGTCTAAACGTGGGTTGCAGAACCGGGCCAACAAATTCCATGTGCTGTTTGCTTCTGATAATCCAGCATCACAGTCATCCAGGTCTTCCTCTCCGGATGGATCTCAGGTAACCAAACCCTCTGTGGGCAGGTCCTCAAAGAGCAAATCTCCTTCAAAGCATCGAGAGGCTCTCTCTTTTGAGTCTGAGGATCCTGCCCCAGCCAAACAACCCTGGCGGGAAGCTCTGGCTTCCAAAGCACCATCTATGGGGTTACAGGTTGACATCGATGGCACGGCCTCGACTGATCACCTGTTGGACTGCTCTGGGGTACCGGCCCATACCGGTACCGACATCCAGGCAGCAGTGGCGTCTATGAGCAATACTGTTCAGACCATGCAGCAGGCCATGCTGGCTTTTATCAATGCTGCGACGCCCTCGGTATCGCGTTCAGCGATACTGGGTCCGGTTCCGGTATCGTCTCCCATACCGGAACCGAGACCATCGACTTCCAAACGCAGATCGGTTCCGCATGCCGGATCCGGGTTTTTACCCGATACCGATCCCATACCCGGTACGCCAGATGTCGATACCTATCGGTATGCGTATCGTGCATTGGAAGCAAATAGAGAATACTCTGATTCCTCAGAGGATTTCAACTCCTCTGAGGACTCTGATGAGCTGTCTCTAGTTCTTCATGAAGACCCCTCTTCCCCAAAGAGGAGAATGTCTCCACCAGAGGATTTGTCCTTTCAAGAATTCATTATTGAACTAGCTAAAGGACTTTCTATTACCACATCCTCTGAAAAAGAACCTACGTCAAAGAAATTGGATATTTAGGATACCCAGGATACCCTAAGGTTCCTAAAGAGGCAGTCACCCTGCCTATCCATGAAATCCTTCAAGAACACTTGATGGACTTATGGGAGGCTCCTCTAACGTTGTCTCCTTATTCTCGTAGGTTGGACACCATGTACCGGGTCCCCCCTCCTCCTGGTTTTCAAAAGACTCAGTTGCCTCACCATTCCATTGTGGTGAAGTCTGCACTGAAAAAGATTAAGAGTACCAAAAGGCACTCTTCTACCCCTCCAGGACAAGAATGTAAGACCCTAGACTCTTTTGGCAAGAAAATTTTCCAGGCTACTATGCTTATAGCCAGGATTAATTCTTACAGTCTGTATATGGGCATGTTTCTTAGAGAACTTGCCCTAAAGATACGGCATTTTGCCTCCTTTATCCCTGAGGACGATAGAAAGGAGGAGTTCATTTCTCTGGTGAAACAGCTTCTAGATGTTTCTAAGTTCTCCAACAGAGCAGCTTTTGATTCCTTTGAGGGTGCCGGTAGAGCTTCGGGCATTGCTATTGCAGCCCGACGACTTGCTTGGCTCCAGGCCTCTGACCTAGAACCCTGGGTCCTGGATGGCTTACGGAATCTGCCCTGTACAGGTGAGAACTTATTTGGTAAGGACTGGCAAATTAAAGCCACCCAAATGGATGCAGAAAATGCTACCTTGGATAGACTTTCTAAGTCTACCTCTACTCCTGCCAAGAAAAAGTCTTTCAAGAGGCCTTACTACAAGAAGGCCAGATTTTCCACAAATACTGGCCAACAATCTTCTCAGCCTCGCTTTGCTGCTAAACGTCAGCAACCTAAACAGGCAAAGTCAAAGCCTGCAGTGTCTACCACTCCTCAGCAGGCTCAACCCCCTCAGGGGTTTTGACTTGCCCCTAGAGAACTTAACATTTCTGGCTCTAGAACAACCAGAGCCCCTCACCATTCCCGGAAGATTAGCTCACTTTGCTCCCAGATGGGAGCAAATCACATCAGAGCACTGGACCCTCTCTATCATCAGAGAGGGCTACAAACTTCATTTTTCCAACCTTCCTCCATATACCATGGTGAGGCACTTCAATTCTCCCCCATTTCTCCTGGACCTGTTGGATCAGGAGGTCTCTTCTCTCCTTGTCCAAGGGCCATAGAAGAGGTTCCTCTTCTTCAACAAGGGACAGGATTCTACTCCCCTTATTTTCTCATAACAAAGAAGACAGGGCGATTCAGACCTATCCTAGATCTGAGAGAATTGAACAAATTTCTGTACAAGGAGAAATTCAAAATGCTTTCTCTAGGCATTCTCCTTCCATACCTTCAGAGTCAGGATTGGCTTTGTTCTCTAGATCTCAAGGATGCGTACACACATATACTCATCCACCCATCCCACAGAAAATATCTAAGATTTCTGTTTCAGGGAAAACATTTCCAGTACAGAGTACTTCCCTTCGGTCTAGCCTCTGCTCCAAGAGTATTCACCAAATGCATGGCAGTTGTTGCCGCATTTCTAAGAGGTCTGCGAATTTTTGTATTCCCATATCTGAACGACTGGCTCATCCGAGTTCCATCTCAGTCAGAGGCCCAGATTTCCCTGGACCGCACAAGGCACCTTCTGCAGTATCTGGGACTGGTGGTAAACCATCCCAAGTCTCAACTTACCCCTACTCAGTCTCTAGAATTCATAGGGGCCCAGTTGGACACCACCACTGCAAGGGCCTACCTGCCTCAAGTCCGGGGCCAACGTCTGGTGTGCTTGGCCTCCCAAGCTCAGTCCAGCAGTCACTTGACAGCCAGAGAAATGCTGCGACTTCTGGGCCACATGGCCTCCACGGTACACGTGGTGCCCTACGCTCGTCTTCACATGAGAGCAGCTCAATGGACCTTGGCCACCCAGTGGTCTCAAGCATCAGGAGCGCTCTCCGACCAAATACTCACCTCAAAGCGTCTGTTTTGGTCCCTCCAATGGTGGATGTCCACCAAGAATCTGTTGTTGGGGGCCCCCTTCCAACCTTTGTTGCCCCAAGCAACCCTCACAACAGATGCCTCCCAAACAGGGTGGGGAGCCCATCTACAATCCCTCTCCACTCAGGGTACTTGGTCTCCGCAGGAGACCACCCTTCACCTCAACCTCCTGGAACTGCGAGCAATCTTCTTTGCCCTCAGTCTTCCATACCCTCCTTGTCAACCTGACCGTCCTAGTTCAGACAGACAATCAGGTGGCCATGTTCTACGTAAACAAACAAGGAGGGACAGGCTCTCTGTCGCTTTGCAACGAAGCTCTCAGATTATGGGCCTTCGCCAGAGAGCATCAAATTCATCTTCTGGCAGTATATCTTCCAGGGGTTCAAAACTCTCGGGCAGACAGACTCAGTCGAGTTCTGCTCCCACACGAATGGTCCCTACATATGGACCAGATAGGCAAAATCTTTCAGGAATGGGGAACCCCGGACATAGACCTCTTTGCAAGTCCGTGGAATGCCAAACTTCCCCGGTTCTGTTGCAGGACTCCTTGTCAGGAAGCTCAGGCCAACGACGCCTTCCTCCTGCATTGGGGTCAGGAATTCCTATATGCCTTTCCACCCATTCCTTTGATTCCCAAGACTCTGTTCAAACTACAGAGGGATCACGGATCCATGATCCTCATAGCTCCATGCTGGCCATGCCAAGTGTGGTTCCCTCTACTTCTGCATCTCTCCCAGGGACCCTCCCTGGACCTGGGAGCTGTGCCAGACCTTCTCTCTCAGGAGAAAGGGGCTTTGTGGCACCCAAACCCCAAGTCCCTACACCTCAGAGCTTGGTTACTGAAGGCCTAAGCCTTCATGACTTCAATCTTTCTCAACCAGTGAAAGATATCCTGCATGCCTCTAGGAAACCCTCCAGGAGGCGTTCCTATGCTTTCAAATGGAAACGCTTTTCCATTTGGTGTGCTCAACAGGGTCTTGACCCTCTAGCACTTCCTTTGAATTCTCTACTAGACTATCTCCTGCATCTTTCTAATGCAGGCCTTAAGACAAATTCAGTAAGAGTCCATTTGAGTGCTATTGCAGCATCCTTAAAACCTATAAATGGACAACCTGTCTCCTCTCATCCGCTTGTTGCAAGATTCATGAGAGGCCTGACTCTAACTAAGCCTCCCATCCGACCTCCTCCGGTAGCATGGGACTTGAACCTAGTTCTAGGTCAGCTTATGAAGCCACCTTTTGAGCCTTTACACTCCACCTCCTTGAAATTTCTTTCATGGAAGGTAGTTTTCCTCATTGCAGTCACTTCAGCTCGCCGCATCAGTGAACTGCAGGCTTTAGTGGCTAATCCACCTTATACTAGATTTCATCATGATAAGGTGGTCCTTAGGACGAACCCCCACTTTATGCCCAAAATGGTTTCGCCTTATCATCTTAATCAAGAGGTATATCTACCTGTCTTTTTTCCGGCTCCTCATGCATCCAGTGCAGAGAGGAACCTTCATATTTTAGATTGCAAAAGAGCTCTAGCCTTTTACCTCAACAGGACTCAGCCGCATCGAACGTTTTCCCAGCTTTTTGTGGCTTTTGATCCTTCTCATTTGGGACGTCCAGTCTCCAAACGTACACTTTCCAATTGGATTGCTCAGTGTATTTCCTTTGCTTACCAGAGTAAAAACATTTCTCTGGAAGGCCATGTCACAGCTCACAATGTGAGAGCCATGGCCACCTCTATGGCTCATCTTCACTCTGTCTCCATAGATCAGATCTGTCGAGCCGCCACATGGGCCTCAGTTCATACCTTCACAGCCCATTACTGCTTGGACAAGGACTCCCGCCGGGATGCCTTGTTTGGTCAGGCTGTCCTCAAACACCTGTTCCATACTTGAACAACTCCTGCCCACCTTCCCAGGATGGATGCCTGAGATCCATACGAAGATGGCAAACCCTTGGAACGGGATCTCCCAGGCATCTTAGCTAGGGAGTCCCCATATGTGAGGACTTATTCCTGCTTGTTCCTGGAGATAGCACAGTTACTTACCTGTAATAGGTGATCTCTGGGAACAGCAGGAATTAGTCCTCACAACCCACCCACCTCCCCTAGGAGTTGTATCTTCTATCTATCTATCTTCCTTTCCTCTCTCTATTGTCTCAGCTATAAACTCGATCTGAGGAGAGCTGGTCAGGAAGGCGGGAAGGCAGCGCGCATGTGCAGTGGGAGGCCCCAAAAGCTTCCTTTCAGGGAATCTGGGGAGCTTTCCCGCGCAGGCTCCGTCTGTTCCGACGTACCCATATGTGAGGACTAATTCCTGCTGTTCCCAGAGATCACCTGTTACAGGTAAGTAACTGTGCTTTGGGGTAAGATACAAAAGTGGATACAGCAGACTATAGGAGTGGAGGTGGAATTGAAACCGGGTATATTCTTACTATCTTGTGGGGGGTAATGGCCAGCAACAGAGGGGGGGGGGGAATGGTAATTGCATGTTTAAGTGCAGCTCGGTGTGAGCTGACAGCAGCGTGGAAGCAGAAGGAGGCTCCTTCTATTGCAAACTTTGAGGGAAGACTTAGATATAGTCCTTATGGAAAAATTAACTGTTGCAAGGCGGCAAAAGATGGATAGGTTTGAAGTGGATTGGGGAGAGTTATGGCGTGTCATAAAGGAAGGAGGGGGAAGGGGGAGGGAGAAGAGGGAAGGGAGAAGGGGCAGGGCGTTGCAGGGTAAGGGTTATGGAGGGTAGGGTAGAATTGTATTGTATTGAAGTAAGAGGGATAAGAACAATAGGAAACTTGGTGGTGGTTTATTATTATTGTATTATGATGAATGGTTGAATGAATATTTAAATTAAAAGAAAAGGAAAGCAATAGTAAAAAGAACGGATTCCTTCTAATCTTCTTTGATATATCCTCAGCTTTTGACGCGGTTTCACACATCTTACTGAACAGACTAATTGACCTAGAACTTCTTGGAAATACAATAAAATGGTCCTACTCCTACCTTAATAACAGACACCAAATCGTAAAGTCTGGAAATAATACCTCAATCTCCAGGAACAAGCAGAAATGAGTCTTCACATATGGGTACGTCGGTACCGACGGAGTCCACGCGGGAACGCTTCCCAGCGTCCAGTCAGAAAGCTTTTGGAAGCATCCCACCATGCCTGCATGCTGCCTTCCCGCCTTCCCAACTGCCTCTCCTCAGTTTTCGTTTTTCCGCGGAGCCGGCAGGACGTCCTCCTGTCACCGCAGAAAATTCTTCTTTTATTTTTTAGTTTTCTTGTGGTCGCGGCTGCCTTTCCCGACGCCACCGGTACCGCCGGTGTTTCTTTTTCTTTTCTTGTAAAAATTTTCCTTTTTAAGGAATATTTTTTCTTCCTTAGTGTCTCACGGTTTCTCAGGCCTTCTAGGCCTCTCCATTTCCTTCATGGAACCGCCAGCCACTTTCCCCAAGAAATGTACAAACTGTGGCGGTACAACTTTATTTTTAGACACTCACAATTGGTGTCTAACCTGCTTGGGTCCTGACCATTTTCCTTCGGAGCCCTCGGGCAATAGTATTGTGAGAAGAAGTTTTCAACATCGAGTTCCCCTCGACACGCTCAGGGCACCGACCATATCTTCTTTTCCACAGGATCAGGTAACCCAAAAACAGTCTGTTAAGACTAGCCAGTCCTCGAGCAGCAGTTCTCATGCACAGCATAGAGATGCCTCCGGCCTTGTCCTCGAGAATCCACTGGCTCCAAAACCCCGATGGGAGTCTTCGGCCTCCAAAACCTGTGTGGGGTTTCAGGTTGTTCCTGAGGTTCACCCCTCACAGAACATACCTGAGCCATGCCCGGTGGTGGCATCCGCTTCGAGCGGTACCGATACCCCGGCATCGGCACTGGTGTTGGATGAAACATTCCTCACCAAGGATCGTCGTCTGGCGTCCTCGGTACCTACGGGCCTGGTGGATACGCTTCAGACTGACTTTCCAGTATCGTTACCGACACCGATACTAGTTCCGACGTCGGTACCCTCCAGACGTGCATCGATAGACTCGCTTCCTTCGATGCCGAGTCTGGAATCGATCTCCAGTCTGGAGGACTGGGTACCGACTCGCCTTGGTACCGACTCCCATCGGTACCGAAGGCTCGGTTCCGATACTTCGGATCCGCAACTCTCGGTTCCTCCGATACCGTTAGAGTTGCCACCAGCTGGCCTTCATCCACCGGTATCAGATACGGTACCGAAGTCGGTACCAATATCCACATTACCTTTGTTGTCGGTACCTTCCATGCTTCTCTCCTCAGGCTCGCTTCCCTTGATGCCGAGTTTGGAATCGATCCCTAGCATGGACGACCTGTTACCGACTGTTGCTGGTCCTGACCTGCAGTACCAGCGTCCACCATCTAAGGATTCCATACTGCACCATTCAGGATTTTCTGTTCCTGTATACTTAGATAGATCCCTCGGTGCCAACGCTAGTTCTTCATCAGATCTAGCCTATCCAAGGGAAGTTCCCTCTGGGGATCCTTCTTTCCAGACTTTCCTCCTGGATATGGCAAGATCACTTGCCATTCCTATTCCTGGACAAGATCCTACACATGGGAATACAGAATACCTCTCTGTTCCTAGCAAAGCAAAGGAGAACATAATGCTTCCTTTGCATCATTCTTTGCAGGATCTCCTTCTACGAAGATGGGTAGCTCCTTTAAAGGTACCCCCACCTTCTAGAGCAACTGATCTATATCAGGTGCCCCCCTCTCCAGGGTTTCAAAAGACTCAACTTCCTCATCATTCCATTGTGGTAGAATCAGCAATGAGGCGAGTGAAGAGTAATAAAAAGCACTCTTCTTGTCCGCCAGGTCGTGAGTCTAAGACACTAGATGCCTTTGGACGTCAAACCTTCCAGACATCCATGCTTTCAGCAAGAATTCTCTCGTATATTTTCTATATGGGTCTATCTCTTGAGGAGGTCACAAAGCAATTACATCTTTTGACTCCTTTTCTTCAAGAGCCCAGGTGTACAGACTATTCCTCACTGGTTAGTCATACTCAAAATATCTCTAGGTTTCTTACTCGTGCTACCCTAGACTCCTTTGAGTCTGTTAGCAGGACGTAGAGCCTGGCTTCAAGCCTCCGACTTGGACAAATGGGCAC
Organism: Ichthyophis bannanicus; assembly: GCA_033557465.1. Lineage (NCBI taxonomy): Eukaryota > Metazoa > Chordata > Amphibia > Gymnophiona > Ichthyophiidae > Ichthyophis > Ichthyophis bannanicus. The sequence continues at coordinate 128,086,852 of CM066033.1, forward strand.
AAGAAAGACTGGGAAATACTCCTTGCACTGGAGAAAATCTCTTCAACAAGGAGTCTTTTCTTCAGGTTACTCAGTTATCCACTGACTCCTTTTTCCAGAGGCTGTTCTACGCCGCCTTCTTTCCCATTAGGTAGGAAATGTCCTACCAAACTTTCTTCCCCTCGGGGGAGAAGGTTTTACCCATCATCTGCCCATCATTCAGATGTTCCCAAACAAGGGAAACATCGCCCTGGTCTGAAGAATCCACAACCTCAACAGGGTCAACAAACCCAGCAGTCGCAGGGTTTCAAATAGATCATTGTCCCTTTTGGTTGGGGGGTTAGGATAGCAGTCTCCTTCTTTTCACTTGAAGTATCTGCACTAATTTTTATCCTAACCTACCTAGATATCTCTTCATGAGAGATCTTTCTCTAACTCTGAGTCTTTATGATGATCATGCCCATAATCAATAGATTTTCCTCTTCCTCTTGGAGGAAAGAGGTACCAACTATCAATAGACAGTTGTTTCCCTGTACTGGCATGTCTCATCTCATCTGTCCGAGACCTCCTCCATAGTCGGTCTCTTGCAACTCTGTCTTACCTCCCTCTTACTACAACATTTGCTTTGTAAGAGTGGCTCTTTAAACGGGTAAGCCCCTATGGTTCTCTACCTGTTCTACCGGGGGATTCTCCCTTCTGGAGTTGTCTCCCCCCCTTGTTACCTTAGAGCAGCTCATCAGACAATAGGGACTCCTATCATGTCTGTTTCTTTTTCCCAGTCTAAAAAGGAGCAGGGAAAAGAACTTTTCAATGCTGCTCTGGTAGTTGCTGCAGATACAGCATTTCCTAGTGGTTAAGACACTGGTTTTGTTTTATTACAGAACCAGGGATTCCCCTCCACTAGCAATCCTCTTCGATCACAGTCTGGTTGGTTAACTCTATTCTTCGCCCCCTTGTCCTAGGCAGAATAGCTGGTTACCTGCTGGCTTTTCACAGCCAGTTTTTTCTTCTAACCAACCTGCAGCATGCTCTCTGCATCTCTACAGAGTAGCTTTGCACTATGGGCCCTTGCTAGAGAGCATTAGTATCTTGCCGAGCAGATAACCCCAGATGGTTAGGGGGGGGGGGGGTTTCCCCCAGTCATGTTCATGTCTGGCAGGTATTCCCTACCCTTACTATCTCATTTTAAATCTCTTTTGAGGCATACGCCTCAGGCCTTTCATTACGTGAAAAACTTGAGGAGGGCCAAATGCCTACCTTGGCCCATATCTCCTTAGATCTTCTCGTCAGAGGTAAATTTCTTCAATGGCAGCTAGAGGACGCCTAATACCCATCTTGCCATCATAGGCAGGTCACTAGGGTATCTTCCTCCAGAGGCGTCCTCTCTCCATTCTCCATACTGCAATTCTGGAGATACCTGAACGTCCTGTCTGCAGACTGAAGTTATCCTCTGCCATTTTCACGTAGGCCATCCTGGTTATTCAAGAGCTCAAATTCTACAGAGAATTCAGACTACTTCTTGTCAGAGAGACCTCTCCTCAGACTCTGCCAGTCATAACCAGGAAAAGAGGATTCTCTATGTATCTATTCAAGCGCAGGTATCAACCTTCTTGCTGTCAGATAAATCTTTCTCTCTCCCTATATCCCTAGGGGGGATGAGGTTTTATGGACATCTCTCCATCCTTATTCCTGGAGACATGTCTCTATAGGCCTGCCTATTCATATAGGTATATCTAGATATATATATTTCTCCAGGACCAAGCAGGAAGTCAGTCCTCACATATGGGTGACGTCGGCGCCGACGGAGCCCTCGCGGAGCAATTTTCCCCAGCTTTCAAAGAAAGCCTTTGGGAACTGCAGCGCGCATGCGCGGTCCTCTTCCCGCCCAAGGGTGCCATCTTGCTCAGTCTTCTTTTTTCCGCAGAGCCCTACAGACGTTGTTTGTAATTCCCCGCAGAAAAGTTGATTTTATTTCTCTTTTTTCTCGGTTTCGACGCCGGTTCTTTTCCCGCCCAGACCCGCGACGCCGGTTGCGAGTCCATTCTTTATTTTTCGTTTTTTTGTCCTTCGTGACAGATTTCGCGCCTTTTTACTTTTTCACTGGCAGCCCGGTCTTTTGACCTCACAGGGGCCCTTTTTCCCCCGATGGCTGCCAGCGGGTTTAAAAAGTGTGACCTGTGTAAGAAACTCATGTCTCTTACGGACACACACGACTTCTGCCTCCGCTGCCTCGGACCCGATCATGACCCGATGATCTGTGGTCCGTGTGGCAAAATGTCCTCAAAAGCGTTGAGTCGGCAGCATCAGCGGGAACGTATCTTCTCTGACTCCGGCCTGGCTCGGACCTCGTCAGAGGCTTCGACATCTCGGGACTCTGGTCCTGAGCACCGTCTAAGTTCCTCTGAAAGGGGGTCTCCTACCTGGGAACATCATCGAAAGAAGAAACCCGCGAGGGCGGGATCGGTGGACGCTCCTGGTTCCTCGAGGGTCAGGTCGCATAGCCCCGATTCCCATCCCGGGTCCTCGGAGGTGGAGAGGCCTTCAAAACATCCTCATCTCGAGATGGACTTGCCCGCTCATGTGAGTACTGTTGTCCTCGTGGACTCGCCTCCAAAGGAGCCGACGTCGGGCCCGACGCCGTCGGGGCCCGAGTCGGGGGCTGCTGGGTCTCCTGAGCTCGGACTCAGGTTGACAGCCTTGGAGAGCAGTCTGACTGCCTTCATGGACCAGCAGCGGGCATTGATCGCTGGCCTCGCCGGTGCTTCTGCCCTGACCGCCGGGACGTCGACCTCCAAGTCGACCCCGGAGACCGAGCCGATCCTCGAGTCCATGCGGGCTCGAGTCGATCCTCGGTCGCGGTCTCCTTCGGCCTCCCGTTCGGGACCGAGGTCGTCGACGCCGACTCCCTCGGCGTCAGGGCGGATGGCATCGATGCCCGCCCCACCGGAGCCGCTCGACGACTCCTCCGAGGAGTCGGCCTGGGAATCCGAGGACGAAGAGTCACCTGGTTCCTTTCGGACTCGGTGTGTCCCATCGGACTCCCCCGAGTCAGAGCCTCGGAGAAGGTCCCCCCCCCCCCGAAGAATACCCGGTTCTCGGACTTCGTGAGGGATATGGCCAAGGCTTTGGCCTTCCCTGCGGATCCCAAGGAGGAGCCTCGAGTCGAAGAGCTCGATGCCCTCCAATATGACTCTCCCCCGAAGGAGGCCTTTATTGTACTGGTTCCTCCGATGCTGGAACGACTTCTCTTCCGCATGTGGGAGAGCCCGGCGTCGTCGCAGGTGTTAAGCAAGCAGGTCGATTCTATTTATCGAGTCCGCAAGAGCCCCGGCTTCCAAAAGGCACAACTACCGCACCATTCCATGGTGGTGGAATCGGCCATGCATAGACTTAAGAGTCAAAAAATGCACTCCTCGGTGCCTCCCAGTCGGGAGGCCCGAAGCCTGGATGCCCTCGGTAGGAAGTGTTTCCAGGGCTCTATGCTTGCTTGTCGAGTCCAGACCTACCAGCTCTACATGGGCATGTATCTCCGCGACCTGGCTAAAGAAATAGCCGGGTTCTCTGCTGGTCTCTCCGACGAACCTTTGCAGAGGTTCCAAACCTTGTCAACTGGTATTCGGGAGTGCTCCAAGTTTATCTCTCGAGCAGCCTACGATGGTTTTGAGGCATCGGCTCGAGTATCCGCAGCCGGCATCGGTGGCCGCCGTCAGGCTTGGCTTCAGACATCCGACCTCGAGCCATGGGTGCAGGACAAGTTGGTCGATGTCCCCTGCAGAGGTGAAAACCTCTTTGGCAAGCCCATGGATGAGAAGGCTGCACAGATCGAGACAAGAGACTCTCACCAGAACTCGTCTCTCAAGGAAGACCTCTGCCCCTTCTCAAAAGAAGAAGAGCTCGGGGAAAAAGCCCTTTTACCCGAGGAAGACGGCTGCCTATCAACACTACCCTCATTATCAGGCCTCAGCAGCTCCCCCACAGGGTAAGCAGGCCAAGGGACGGGGTAATGGGTCTCGTGGGCAGCAAGCCCCCAAGCCTGCACCACCGGCCCCTGCTCAGCAGGGTGGGGGTTTTTGACTTCATCAGCATAGCCTCTCCCCCTCAGCTGGTTTCTCTCAGCACAGGAGGCTGGCTCGTCCACTTTGCCCACAGGTGGTCCAACATCACCACAGATGCCTGGGTGCTTCAAATAGTTCAAAAGGGCTATCTTCTTCACTTTCACCAGGTACCTCCCTCCTATTTTCCAGGGGAGCCTCTTCGACTCCCTCTGCACAAGGACTTACTCCTTCAGGAGTTAGCAAGTCTCCTTCAGGAACAGGCTGTGGAACCGGTGCCCCACCACCTGAAGGGTCAAGGGTTTTACTCCAGGTACTTTCTGATACCAAAAAGAACAGGAGGCCTCAGACCCATCCTGGACTTGCGCAACCTCAAGTTCCTTGCAAAGGAAAGGTTCAAGATGCTTACCTTGGAATCCTGCTGCCCTACCTCCAGCAGGGAGACTGGCTATGCTCCTTGGATCTAAAGGATGCGTATACTCATATTCTTATTCATCCAGACCACAGACAATATCTCAGGTTTGTTGTGGGAGGCAATCATTACCAGTACAGAGTACTGCCCTTTGGCCTATCCTCCGCCCCCCAGAGTGTTCACCAAATGCCTGGCAGTGGTGGCGGCCTATCTAAGACTTCAAGGCCTTTTTGTGTTTCCCTACCTGGACGACTGGCTCATCAGAGCCCAGTCTTCCCAAGAGGCCACTCAGGCCACTCATCGCACTGTGACCCTACTCCAGCACTTGGGATTTGTCATAAACTTCGCAAAGTCCACTTTGCTCCCCTCTCAAAATCTCGAATTCATCAGCGCCAGGTTGGACACTCTTCAGGCGCGGGCCTTCCTGCCTCTAGACAGGGCCCAGTGGCTCATGGATCTCGCCAGCCACTTTCACAGCAATTCCCTGGTCTCGGCCAGGCAATTTCTGAGACTGCTCGGCCATATGGCTTCCACGGTCCATGTGACCCCCAATGCCCGCCTGAACATGTGACCGCTCAATGGTGCCTTCGCACACAATGGCATCAGGCCACTGGAAGCCTAGCGGACTCAGTCAAGGTCTCCGACCCGCTGGCCTCTTCTCTACAATGGTGGCTTCATCTGCCAAACCTAGTACTGGGAGTGGCTTTTCAGCCCCCTCTGCCTTCTCAGGTCCTGACGACCGATGCTTCTCTCCTGGGTTGGGGAGCACATTGCCAAGGGACATGTACTCAAGGTCTCTGGACTCCTTGGGAGTCTGCTCAGCAGATCAACTTCCTGGAGCTCAGAGCCATCCGCCTAGCGCTCAAAGCCTTCTCTCACCTGATTTCTCACCAGTCGGTGCTGGTCCAGACAGACAATCAGGTTGCAATGTTCTGCGTGAACAAACAAGGCGGAACAGGCTCCTTCCTTCTCTGTCAGGAGGCACAGAAACTATGCTCTTGGGCCGTCCACCACGGCATTATCCTCAAAGCTGTCTATCTCCCAGGTCAAGAAAATTACCTAGCAGACAAGCTAAGCAGGATCCTCCAGCCACACGAGTGGAGGTTGGATCCGCTGGTGGTTCAGCGAATCTTTCTCAAGTGGGGCCTCCCCACCATGGATCTGTTTGCCAGTCTTCTGAACCAGCAGCTTCCCAGATTCTGCTCTCGACAACCGCATCTTCTCAGAGTAGCGGCGGATGCTTTTCTGATTCCATGGTCCACAGGCCTCTTGTATGCCTTTCCTCCCATGCCACTGGTGTCTCGGACACTCTTCAAAGTTCTCAGAGACAAAGCCTCGATGATCCTAGTGGCTCCCCAGTGGCCGAGACAACCTTGGTTCCCGCTTCTGATGCAGCTGGCGGTGGACACTCCTCTTCCTCTGGGGTTTCAGCCCGACCTCCTGTCGCAGGATCACGGGACTCTCCTGCACCCCAACCTCCGGTCCCTTCATCTGATGGCCTGGCTGCTGAAAGGGTAGTCCTTACTCCCCTCCGGCTGCCTCCAGATGTGGAGGAGGTCGTCTTGGCCTCCAGGCGGCCCTCCACCCGGACGTCCTACGCTCTTAAGTGGCGTCGGTTCTCCGTCTGGTGTGCTCAGCAGTCTCAAGATCCCTTCTCCTGTTCAGCATCTGTGGTCTTGCAGTACTTACTTTCCCTCTCCAATCTTGGACTTAAGTCCAACTCGGTCAGGGTCCACCTCAGTGCTCTTTCTGCGCATCACATGCCGGTGGATGGCAGACCTCTTTCCAGCCACTCTCTAGTGGCTCGTTTTCTCAGAGGCCTCCTGCTCCTTAAACCACCTTTGCGCCCACCAGCCCCGGACTGGGATCTCAATGTGGTTTTACAGCGGATTACCTGTCCGCCTTTTGAACCTATGGCTACCTGCCCTCTTCGTTTTCTTTCTTGGAAAACCTTGTTCTTGGTGGCCCTCACTTCTGCTAGACGCGTTAGTGAGCTGCAGGCCCTAGTATCTGAACCTCCTTACACTAGGTTCTACAAGAACCGGGTAGTCCTACGGACTCACCCTAAGTTTCTTCCCAAAGTGGTTTCCTCTTTTCACATCAAACAGGAGGTGGTACTTCCGACCTACTTTCCCAGGCCACACTCCAGCCGAGCTGAAATGGTCCTGCATACCCTGGACTGTAGAAGGGCGTTGACCTTCTACCTTGACCGAATGCGGGAGCACAGGAGGGCTGTTCAGCTCTTCGTCTCTTATGACCCCAATAAGTTGGGGCTCCCTGTCTCCAAGCGTACGCTGTCCATCTGGATTGCTGACTGTATCGCTTGGGCTTATGAGGCAGCCGGCCTCTCCTGGAAAGTCGAGTCACGGCTCATCGTGTTAGGGCGAAGGCTACGTCAGTGGCTTACCTCCGCTCTGTTCCATTAGCAGACATCTGCTGGGCCGCTACCTGGTCTTCAAGCCAGACTTTTGCAGCCCATTACTGCCTGGAGAGGGAACCCCGCAGGGACAGTGCTTTCGGACAGGCAGTCCTCCATAACCTCTTTGAGGCATAGGCAACTCCTACCCTCCATCCCGGATGTTGGAGACGTATTCAGGGAAGATTCCTTCCTTCTGTGCTACTGAACTTGAGGGAGCTCATTTTTGTGCTTAGGGTCTCCGGTAGCCTTAAGCTTGGGAGTCCCATATGTGAGGACTGACTTCCTGCTTGGTCCTGGAGAAAGAGTAGTTACTCACCTGTAACAGGTGTTCTCCAGGAGCAGCAGGAATCAGTCCTCACAACCCTCCCTCCTCCCCTTGGAGTTGCAGTTCTATGCTTTCGTTTTGCTAATTTTTTGCTGTCTTTTAGCTATGTCATCAAACTGAGCAAGATGGCACCCTTGGGCTGGGAAGAGGACTGCGCATGCGCGCTGCAATTCCCAAAGGCTTTCTTTGAAAGCTGGGGAAAATTGCTCCGCGAGGGCTCCGTCGGCGCCGACGTCACCCATATGTGAGGACTGATTCCTGCTGCTCCTGGAGAACACCTGTTACAGGTGAGTAACTACTCTATAGATACATATATATACTTATCTATATCTATCTGTGTGTCTTCTGCCCATACATATCTCTTATAGTTATATGCCTATATACCCTCTAGGTGTATATATTTAAATAGATATATATGTATATGTATGTGTATATGTATATATATGTGTATATGTATATATATGTGTATATCTTTATAGTTATAATGAGATATATTTATAGATAGATCTGTATCCATCTACTTATCTATCTGTCTGTCAGGTTCAGATATCCCTACATTCCTATATAAGCCTGACAGATGGGCACTACCTCTGTCAATGCTGTACCAGCATGGTTAGAGGGCTACAGCTATAACCACTTCCTGTGGTAATTAACACATTTTTTCCTTACCATAACCTTTCAGGTTAGGTACTCCTGAAGCACTCCATGTACCTTTTTTTCTTTCCTAACTGTCCCCATTTAGGAAAGACATTGCGGTGCTTCAGTTTCTCTAAAGCTTAGCGCTCCTGAGTCTGTCCTTACTTTCTTATCAGATACAAGGGTCTCCATACCCTTTCTCCCCTACATGGACTGATTCCAACCCCAGTCCAGTTAGGTCAGACTCATTTTTTCTCTTGGTCCAAGGTTTGTACTGTTTTTGGACCAAAACAGCTTAAGCTTTCTTTCATAGTACTTTTGCGTCTCCGCTGAAGCTCTACCTCTTATACTACCCCAGTTTTTCCCCTGGGGCTATTTCTCACCCTGAAGGGTTCTGACTTCCACTTGTTTTTGTTCTACTTTATTACCTCTACTTCCCTGTGAGGTACCCCTTGAAGCACATTCACTAGCTTTTCTAACAGATCCATATGTAGCTCAGTGGACTTGTGCAATGCCAACAAGGGAGGCCCAGATCACAATATTATACTACTAAATGCCCTCTGTACAGGGTCTTCCCCTTTTGAAGCCCTGTTCTAGCCAGCTGTTCCACAGCTCCTTTTCTGTATTCAACTCCTACCCTCCATCCCCAGGATGCCTGAGGTCCTGAGGAATAGCATGGCTCGTTCTAGACTTGCAACATGCTAGGACTCCCTCTGGGCATCTGAGCTTGGGAGTCCCCATATGTGAAGACTCATTCCTGCTTGTTCCTGGAGATAGCACAGTTACTTACCTGTAACAGGTGATCTCTGGGAACAGCAGGAATAAGTCTTCACAACCCACCCACCTCCCCTAGGAGTTGCTTTTTCTCTATCTCTATCTTTCCCTTCCTTGCTCTCTCTCTCTTTGTCTCAGCTTTAAAACTTAACTGAGGAGAGGCAGTTGGGAAGGCGGTAAGGCAGCACGCAGGCATGGTGGGATGCTTCCAAAAGCTTTCTGATTGGATGCTGGGAAGCGTTCCCGCGCGGACTCCGTCGGTACCGACGTACCCATATGTGAAGACTTATTCCTGCTGTTCCCAGAGATCACCTGTTACAGGTAAGTAACTGTGCTTTACCATTCCTATCTACTGAAGGTGTCCCACAAGGATCTTCACTTTCAGCACTTTTATTTAATATTTACCTTCAGCCTATCTGCAACATTATCAAAAAACATAAAATCCTCTACAATCTATATGCAGATGATGATATGATCTACACTCCTATAAACCTTGATAACCCAGACTACTCAGTAATTACTACTTGCCTGGAGGATATGACAGCTTGGTTATCGGAAAACAACCTAAATATTAACTACAGCAAAACTGAATCTCTTTGTAACTCGAAATACTCGATTTTTCCCCCCCAAGGTCATTCCTAAAGATTATATAAAAGCCAAGCAAGTCACTTCAAGAAGTGCTATTTCATTAGCTGCTCCTTCCCTCTGGAATTTACTCCCCGATCATCTCAGAGCCATCACCGATGCTAAGGATTTTAAGAAAAATCTGAAAACACTCTACTCTGAACACTTTGGTGACATCACATGATTGATTATTTTTATTTCTACCTTTTTGTTGTTTTTCCCTTTTTATTTTCCTTTTTATGTTCTTATGTTTAGGCTTTGTAAATAAGTTAATTTAATATAATCCCTGTTTGTTCCTTCCCTTGTTTTTTGTTAAGTTTTGAACTTCATTGTAAACCGTTTTGATTTTAGGATAAAGTATATAAATCCTGTTAAATAAATGAAATAAAACAGAGAATGTCATAATACGTCTGCATAGGCCCATGGTACAACCTCACCTTGAGTATTTTGAGCAGTTCTGGTCTCTTCATCTCCAAAGGGGGAGATAGCAGAACTAGAAAAGATTCCGAGAAAGGCAATAAAATTGATAGAGGATGGAACACCTTTTTTATGATGATAGCCTAAATAGGTTGGGATTCCTCAGCTTCAAAAAGAGATAGAGAGCAAGATAGGTTTGGACAGATTCATGGAGAAAATGTCCATAAAAGATATTAGCCAGGGAAACTTGGGAAAGCTGTCACTTATCCATGGAAATGGACTGTAAGAAATAGATCTACTTTTGGAATCAGCCAGACTGTTGTGACCTGTACTGACCACTGTCAGATAGGATACTGGACTTGACGGACCTTGATTTTATTTATTTATTTACATTCTCTTATATACCGCGCTATTCTGCATCAGTGCGGTTTACATTGAACAAACTGAAATTACATTGAACAGGGCATTATAACTTGGAGATAACTATTTACAGGGAACATGGGCTATGGAGGGTTAAGTGGCTTGCCCAAGACCACAAGGAGCACCTGTGGGACTAGAAACCCCAGTCCTTCCGGCCCAAGGTTACTGTCCTCTAGTGGGATTTGAACCTCCGACCTTCCGGCCTGAAGTACCTTGCCCCAGCCACTAGGCCACTCCTCCACTCCACTTCTGATCTGACTCAGAAAGGCTTATCTTACATTGTTAAGGAGAGTTGAATGATCTGTGTTGTCAGATGAACACCATTAGGTGGGTATTGTTTTATTTAGACGTAGGGTTCTCAACCAAGTCTTTGGGTCACACCTAGCCAATCAGGTTTTCAGAATAACCACAATGAATATGCATGTCAGAGGTTGGCATTCAATGGAGGCAGTGCATGTAACTATTTCATGACTATTCATTGTGGTTATTCTGGAAACCTGACTGGCTAGGTGTGTCCCGAGGACTAGGTTGAGAACCACTGGTAGATTCTTTAACAAAGAGTCAAACTTTAAAAGCAAAAGTCTCCATCTCATGACCAACATGAGTCATACTGGTGGTGATCCTGTAGCTCATATTTTTTCACAAAATATTTAAACTGAATTAGCACCACACTTTCAATCAGCTTCACAAAAAATGGTAAACTTGAAATGTAGCATTTCAGGCAGCATCTGTAGGATCCAAAGTAGTCTCCTTTATAATGGGACAAACTGTAGCTTGTTTCAGTGGCAGAGGCATATCTCCCTTGGTGATGATTGTATGTTAGTGTGAATATTAACCAAGACAAAACTGTAAAATTTTCATAATATACATCTGTTTAGCAGGCGCAGCAGTGAATTTATATTGACCCCAAAGCATAGTAAAGGCATCTTGTGCATATGTGCTGGACTGTTATCTAGCACAACATCAGAGCAATGCCAGTGTGCCCAGGTTTGTGTATTCCCCTCTTAATAATGGAAAGTTCTTTATGACACCAGAGTGCATGATAATCTAAGATTTAGTGGCAGCTATAGGCTCAGTTAAAGCTTCCAAACTTTCATTCTGTTTATAAAGCAACTACACATGCTCAAGCAATTTCAGTTGTAGGTCCCCAAAAGTGGAATACCTTGCCAAATGATTTATGTTTTGAGAGAGAGGGTTTTTTAATATTTTGAATGAAGCTAAAAATTGTATGTTTCAGTTAGCATCCAGTTAAGTTTTAAAATGTTGCATTCAATTAATGTTGTTTTAAATCATTTTATGTTATATATGCATTAGTTTACAACGTTAGATTTCTGCTTCTTACCCTATCTGTACGTGACCTAGAATGATGGTAAAACAGGTCAGTACAATCAACAGTGATGATGAAGTAGCAATATCAATCAAACAGCTGGCAGAAGAAATCAAATTGAGGATTTCTCCCTTCTCATGCATTGGTTCCACAACTATATGATAAAACTCCAGAGATGACAGCAATTAAAAATTAATCCATGGGACACGGGTTATATGCATATTAAAATCTCCCAAGAATATCAGCTGTGGCAAATTGTCCTTGGAAACCAATAATGTTTGAATAGAACTTGAAAAATCAACCATACTTCTCCCAATCAGCCTACAAATAAGACAAAGCTCCTTCATATTTAATCTTATAAAAATTACCTCCATACCAGGATCAGTACTCAACCTTTGGGCACAGAAGATGAAATGACTCATATGTGGGGGTACATAGCTGCTGCACGATTAAGTAGATTTGAAAAAAATCACATTTCAATAACATATAATACATCTGGAACTTTATCCACAACTAAATGATAATGGAGCAGGATCTCATTACAGACCAAGTACACATTAACTAGCATAATGTATAAATCGCAAATCGTAGCTTTGTTGCACTTTGTTCCTTCCCTAAACATATACACTGGCATACTCAGTGGGATGTAAGACAGAAGGACCTCAAAGAGCATGTTATAATGGGAATACATCCTCCTCCTCCATAGCTTCACAGGAACCCAAACATATATTAGATCTAAACTATTCCGTGTAATAGCCACAAACTAATGATGAAGATTCCAGTGACTTGTGGTCAGCAGCTGGCCTTCTCGAAAATGTCATACCATTCCACAGGCTAGTTCCCTCCCTATGCAGTCAACAGCTAATGAACAACCATAGATAACCCATCCAAACCCACAACCCATGTAAGAATACTCACTGCAACAGAAAAAGATGCAGAGAGACACTAACAGTACAGATATCCAAACAGCAACAGTTAACACATAGACAGAGGGATGTACCCAGCAGTCGTCCTCAAATAACTTGGCAGCACACAGCCATAATAAAGGGGTTAGCAATATCAGCTTAACTTGCTGACATCAAAACACACAACTCTTATATTAATCCAAGTCCCTAATCTCATAAGATGAGAAGGAAAAGCCACACTAGGGATTCACTTTCCTCTTCCTTGTCACATTGTTGCTATGTAACTGTTCGAAGCTATAATTTAAACCACTTTGATTGAAGAACAAGGCGGTATAGAAAACCTGTTAAATAAATAAAATTAATTAATTAGACAATCCTAAGGGAGCTCACATGAGCATCATGTCTCATGGACTAGACTAGAGGAAGTGGCATGGCTTGCTGATGTCACTGGGAGGGAGGACTGGTGCTTTCAGTTGTTGCTTTCTACCAGTGAGGGTTAGATGTCAATTTAGTTTTCATGTAAACTTTTAAATCTCTGATGGGAGTGGCTCCTGTATATTTACCAGACCTAATACAAGTGTGTGTTCTTACCTGGGCACTCTGGTCATCCTAGGAGAGAAGATTAGTAATGTCTTCAGGGAACATGTCTCATTGAAATGACCTGTGATCAGGCTTTTGCACTGATGGCACCATTGTTGTGGAATAAGTTGCCTCAGTATGTAAGAGGTCATATTTCAGGATGTTTATAAGCATGTGATTTCTGTTTACTCTGTCTTAAGGCCAAACATGAGGAAGAGGAGGGAGGATTGTTGTAATTTTTACATATCTTATGGAAATGTGTTGATTGTATAATTATGAAATTGTTTAATTGATGTTTTTTCTTGTTTTATTATAGATGCTATGAGCTATTTAACCCTTTCCAGGCTGAGCCCAAAACTCTCGGGATCCAAAATTCTGACTAAATATTCCTATCAAATGGTATATAATACATGACATAGCAGAAGGAAAATCACTATTAGAACATATTGAATAAGACGGGTACAATTTTCCTGAAATATGCAAAAATTAACCCGGCTGCAGAATGTGGATTACAAATTTAAAGTAGGCCTTCAAAGGGTTAATAGTAGCATCTGTTAAGTGTAAAAAAATAAAATGAAATACTGAATTCCATTGTCTCCCCTACTCCCCTATCATTTATTGTCCTCTATCCAAACTTTCCACATTCCTACTTTTTCTAGTTTCCTCAGCCTATCTTTTCTCTCAGCCACTTTAACTGTTCAGACTCGCCCTACCGTTTTCCTTATTTACGCTGCTACCTACTGTACCTTTTTCTCGGAAACTATCTGTACAATTCCTTATTTTGTCTTATTAAAGAGATTGCCTTCAGATTCATGTTTTTTGAAATGTTTGTAATTTTGATGTTAAACTTAATGTTCTGTAACATGCCTTGAGCTCTAATCAGCTGCAGACGCGTGAAACACATGATGACAATGGTATAAATTAAAAACTGAGGCTCAGTTTTTGGTTTGTACTCAACAATTTGCAAGTTGTTTGATAATATTTTAGTATGTTTTGTCTGCATTTTCTTTATTCACGGTTTTTAGACTACATATAAAGAGACCTTCTTGTGCTTTCAGGATCTTCAACTAGAATATGGACAAGGGCCTCAGAGTGGTTATTTCCTAGGTGCAAACAAGTAAGTGATTTAAAAAAAAACCTAAACTACTTTAGTTATTGTCTATTTAAAAGTCTGGTTTTGTTTCTTTAATCAAATTTAGAGACCATAAATTGAATGAGTATGCATGTAGGTTGGCATATTTATTTTAAAATATAGTACATTTTTATAGTATTTATTTCATCATATCATATATGATATATTTCTTATAAACTGCTTTTGAGCATATTATTTGCTTTGTAAATGTTTAGTGACTTGTACAAATATTCACACTCTTGTAAATTTTTCACACTTGCTGTCTGAAAAATATAATTCAAAATGCATTAAAGTAGAAGTTTTGTTTCCTTCATCTGCACAACATACATGACACTTTCAATGTTCAAAAAGTAATTAAGAATGTAAGACCAAAATATCTCAAGGTCACAAACACAAGAAAGGAAAAAAAATGATGACTGGGGTTAAAATGGTGGGAGAAATAGGAACACACAAACACCAGAACACTCAATCAGTAAAAAGGGTCTTGTTTGATAGGGGGGGAGACTAAGCACAAGACCTAAGTTGGAATGAGTTTAAAAGGCAAAATACTATTTGGCCACCAAAAAGATAACACACTGTTGTTCTCCAGGAACAAGCAGGAGTCAGTCCTGGTTGAGGAATGCCCCCTTGACGGATCCAGCACCGGGCCAGAGTCCCTCTGTGCCCACGCTGAAGGCTGCGGAACCATTTGGCCTTGAGACCAGAATGGGGGCTTTGGAGCGCAGTTTGTCCATCTTCATGGCCCAGTAGCAGGCTCTGATGCCCAGTTCTTCCAGATCATCACGCCCAACTACCAGGCCCTCGACCTTGAGGACCTCCAGACATCGAGCTGATCCTTGAGTTCCACTGGCCTCGAGATGTTCCTTGACATCGGTCCCAATTCCGGTCCAAGTCCTTGGGGCCGAGGTCCTCCCTGATGAGTGCCTGCGGCTACAACAGCAGGGCATCTGGGGGGCAGGGACCATTGGGCTTGGGGCCTGATCTTGGAGCCTGGACCACCCTTGACACTTCCACCTACTACGAATTTGGTCTGGGAGACTGAGGATGAAGAATCCCTGAACACCCGTCATCACTGGGATGTGCCGTCAGACATGTCCCCCCCTGAGACCTGGTACCAGTCCCTGCCAGAGGATACAGCTTTCCTCAACTTCGTGTGGAACATGGCCAAGACACTAGCTTTTGACACCAAGTTGGAGGAGGACCCTTGGACACAGGAACTCAAGATCCTCCAGTATGAGGCCCCTCCGAAGGAGGCACTCACAGTGCCCATTCCCCCTGATCCTGGAATGGCTGCACCTCTGCATGTGGGAGATGCCCGCATCGGTGCCCATAGTGAGCAGACGGCTCGACTCAATGTACTGGTTCCGCTGTAGTCCTGACTTCCAAAAGCACAGCTGCCACACAACTCCATGGTGATGGAGTCAGCCATGCATCAGCTCAAGAGCCAAAAGACGCACTCCTCTGTGCCCCCGGGTAGGAATCCCATGCCTTGGATGCCCTGGGTAGGAAGTGCTACCAAGGCTCGATTCTCATTGGCTGAGCCCAGGCATACCTGGACATCTACCTGAGGGACCTGGCGAAGGAACTCGCCGGGTTCTCTCTGGTCTCTCCGAGGAACCCCTCCAGCAATTCTGGACTCTGGCATTAGGTGTCAGAGAGTGCTTCATTTATGACTTGGGCACCCTATGACCGTTTTGAGTTGGCAGCTAGAGTAGCTGTGGTGGACATTGGTGCCAGATGCCAGGCTTCGCTACAAGCCTTTGACCTGGAGCAGTGGATTCAGGACCTCCCCCTACCCCTCTTCTCCCTCCACCCTTTCCATTTAGTTTAATTTGACCATTTACGTGTTATTTAGTTTCTTGCCTTGTTACCAAGAATTGTTGTTCGTGCCTGTTAATGTGAAGTTACTTGTTCTGAAGTTTATGCCTGTACTTGATATGTTCTCTGTAAAGTTGCTTGACTGTTAATGTTCCTTGTAAACTGCTCTGATACTAAATAGTGCAGTATATAAAAGCTAATAAATAAATAAATTAATTAATTAAGTTGGAGGAATCTCTTCGGCAAACCCATGACTGATAAGACTGCAGAGTTGGAGTCCGAGTTCCTGACGAGGACCAGGCTCTCTAAGAAGACTGCTGACCCTTCCCGACGGAAGCCTTCAGATAAAAAGCTTTTCTACCTGATGTACAGGAAGGCTTATAAAAACTAGCCTCTATACCAGGCCTTCCCAGCTCCCCAACAGGGGCAGGCCAAGGGGCCTAGATAAGGTCTTAGATAGTGCTGGGGAGGAGTCTGCTGTCTTGGTACATGTCGGTACCAATGACATAGGAAAATGTGGTAGGGAGGTTCTGGAGGCTAAATTTAGGCTTTTAGGTAGGAAGTTGAAATCCAGAACTTCCAGGGTAGTGTTCTCCGAAATGCTTCCCATTCCACGTGCAGGATCCAAAAGGCAGGCAGAGCTCCGGAGTCTCAATGTGTGGATAAGGCAATGGTGCAGAGATGAGGGTTTTGGATTTGTTAGGAACTGGGGAACATTCTGGGGAAAGGAGGGGCTCTTCCAAAGGAGGATGGGCTTCACCTTAACCGGGATGGAACCAGGCTGCTGGCATTAACCTTTAAAAAGGAGATAGAGCAGCTTTTAAACTAGATAATAGGGGAAAGCCAACAGTCGCCCAAGAGCGCATGGTTTGGAAGAATGTATTCTTGAATGATCCTACCAAAAGCAGAGAGGTTCCAAAAAAGAGTAAAGTAGCCCAAATGCCCTCGAGTATGGAGCAGACAGACCTTAAAGATCCCAAATTACCCATGCCTACCAACAGCCCGATTAATATGAATAAAATACAGTCTCTAAAATGCTTCTATGCAAATGCTAGAAGTCTAAAAACTAAGATGGGAGAGTTAGAATATATAGCACTAAATGAGAGGTTAGATATGATTGGAATATCAGAGACATGGTGGAAGGAGGACAACCAGTGGGACACTGTGATACCTGGGTACAAACTATATCATAATGATAGAGCTGATCAAATTTGTGGAGAGGTTGCGCTCTATGTTAGAGAGGGCATTGAGTCAGAAAGGATTTATTTATTTATTTACTTACATTTCTTATATACCGCACTATTTGGTATCAGCGCGGTTCACAGAGAACAAAATACAAACCAGAACAACAAGCTGTTCGGTGTTACATATAACAGGAGCATAAACTTGGAAAACGTGGGAGAACTATCTACATGGAGTATATGATCTGTTCAGTAGATAACATACTCAGACTATTTACACAAATTGGCAAGAATGTTTGTAACAATGAGAAAGCTGTGGTTACGTTTGCGGTGGGACTGTAAGTTTCACTTTATGTCGGGTAGTATTTGATGAATAGGTTGAATTTGAGGGCCTTTCTGAACTGGGCTAAGTCGGTTATGGCACGGATATCAGGTGGTAGAGAGTTCCAGCATTTTGGTGCGCAAAATATGAAAGCTCTGTTTGCTGTTGATAGGCTGCATGTTGTTATGGCCTTTGGCATTATTAGAGAGTTTAATGCTACCTGTCTTCTACTTCTGTTTGGTGGTACAGTTTGTATGAGCTCCGTGAGTGAGTTGGCTGATAGACCATTGATGGCCTTGAAAGTAAGAATCAAGGTCTTGAACATAACCCTTCCGTGTATAGGGAGCCAATGGAGCTGCTTGAGGATAGGTGTAACATGTTCAGTCTTGGACGCTCCTTGTAGAACCCTTGCAGCAGTATTCATAGCAAGCTGTAATGAGCTCAGAGTGGATTGTGGGAGCCCTTGCAGAATGGAGTTGGCGAAGTCGAAGTGCGGTAAGATCAGTGCCTGGTAGATGGTTCTGAAGTCCTCTTGGTCTAGTAAGGAGCGTTGGTGCCTGAGTGTGCGTATCTTGAAGTACACAGCTTTTACAATATTATTTATGTGTGATTTCATGTTGAGACGATGGTCCAGAGTGACTCCGAGGTATCTTATTGTTTCCTTAGTGCATAGATCAGCTCCCTTAACACTTATATGTGGTGGTGGAATGAAGTTTGGGGTCTTTTGTGATAAAGAGAACCTCAGTTTTCTTATGTTGTATGCGGAGGTTCTGTGACAGGAGCCATTCTGATACTGCGTCGAAGCAATTTGTTATAGGCAATAAATCCATTTGCACTGTGGAAAATGGCATGTAGAGTAGGATATCATCTGCATATATCATACATTTCACATTGAATGATCTGATGATATTAAAGTTTTAAAGTTTTGAAGGATTAAAGTTTTGCAGGAAACAAAATTTGCTGTAGAATCTCTATGGATTGAAATTCCATGTAAAAAGGGGAAGGCGATGGCAGTGGGGGTGTACTATCGACCGCCTGGCCAGAATGAACAAATGGATGATGAAATGCTCAAAGAAATCAAGGAAGCTAACAAAAATTACTCAGCATGTAGATAGTCATGACCTAATGGGAGACAGCCAAACATGGCTTTAGACAAGGAAGATCTTGTCTTACTAATCTGTTATGTTTTTTTGAAGGAGTGAATAATCAGGTGGACAAAGGTGAGTCGGTTGATATTGTGTATCTGGACTTTCAGAAAGCCTTTGACAAGGTCCCTCATGATAGACTTTTGGCAAAACTAAAGAGTCATGGGATAGGAGGCAGTGTACTATTGTGGATCAGGAACTGGTTAAAAGATAGAAAGCAGAGGGTAGGGCTAAATGGCCAATTTTCCCAATGGAGAAAGGTGAATAGTGATGTACCCCAGGGATCTGTGCTGGGTCCGCTGCTTTTTGACATATTCATAAGTGACCTGGAAAGTGGAATAACGAGTGAGGTTATCAAATTTGCGGATGACACAAAACTATTTAAAGTTGTTAAAACCTAAGAGGATTGTGGAAAATTGCAAGAGGATCTTGATAAATTGAAAGACTGGGCATCAAAATGGCAGATGAAATTTAATGTGGACAAGTGCAAGGTTATGCACCTAGAGAAGAACAACCCAAACTATGGTTACACGATGCAAGGTTCCACATTAGGAACCACCACCCAGGAAAAAGATTTAGGCGTCATTGTGGATACCATGTTAAAACCCTCGGCCCAGTGTGCAGCAGCGGCCAAGAGAGCAAATAGAATGCTAGGTATGATAAGGAAAGGAATGGAAAATAAAACAAAAGATATTATAATGCCTCTATATCGTTCCATGGTGAGACCGCACCTTGAATATTGTGTGCAGTTCTGGTCGCCGTATCTTAAAAAGGATATAGCGATTTTAGAAAAGGTTCAGAGAAGAGCCACCAAAATGGTAAAGGGGATGGAAGGATACTCCTATGAAGAAAGGCTAAAAAGGTTAGGGCTCTTTAACCTGGAAAAGAGACGGCTGAGGGGAGATATGATAGAAGTCTATAAATTAATGAACGGAGTAGAACGGGTAAATATAGAAAGAGTAGGGGACATGCAATAAAGCTACAGGGTAAACTATTTAAGACTAATAAAAGAAAATATTTTTTCACTCAACGTGTAATCAAACTCTGGAATTTTTTACCGGAGGATGTAGTAAAGGCTGTTAGTGTAGCTGGGTTTAAAAAAAGGTTTGGACAAGTTGCTGGAGGAAATGTCAATAAACCGTTATTAAGAAGGGACCCAGGATATCAGTGCTTGACCCAGTACAAGCATTGTGGAACCTGTGTCTTTTGTGGAAACTGCTGGGTATGTATGGCCTAGATTGGCCACTGTTGGAAACAGGATACTGGGCTTGATGGACCTTGGTCTGACCCAGTATGGCATATCTTATGTTCTTTTGCCCTTGTAAGCCTAAGGCTTTCAAACCCCAGGCACCAGCTCCGTCCCAGCCTGGCGGGAGTGTTTGACTCTTTGGGTATAGCTTCCTTTCCCCCAGGATGCCCAGCCCAGCAGCATCTGGTTCTCTATGCCCACCAGTGACCATCCATTGCCACCGGCTCCTGGGCACTGCAGGTGATGAGGGAAAGTTACCTCCTCCATCTGGCACAGACGCCCCCTTCATTCTTTCCTGGAAAGCCCTCCAGGACTCCCTTCCACCTGACCTTGCTACTGCAGGAGCTCGCAGGCCTTCTTGAAAACAGGGTGGTGGAACCGATGCCTGCACATCTCGGGGACAAAGGGTTCTACTCCCAGTACTTCCTCATACCCAAGAGGACGGGAGGCTTCCGGCCCATTCTGGACTTGTGGGGATCTAAACAGGTTCCTGGTGAAGGAGAAGTTCATAATGCTCTCCCTTGAAACACTGCTGCCATACCTGCAGCCAGGAGACTGGCTATGCTCCTTGGACCTAAAGGATGTGTACACACACATCCTCTTCCATCCCATCCACAGATGATACCTCAGGTTCGTGATGGGAGGAGGCCATTACCAGTACAGGATGCTACCCTTCAGACTGTCCTCCGCACTGAGGGTATTCACCAAATGCCTGACAGTAGTCACGGCCTACCTTCGTCTCCCTAGGGCCTTTGTTTTTCCCTACCTGGATAACTGACTCATAAGAGGTTGCACAACATACAACGGCGCGCACCATCCTCATCCTGCAGCACTTGGGGTTCATGATAAACCACCTAAAGTCCAGCTCCTCCCGACACAGTGTCTAAAATTTATAGGGGCTAGGCTGGACAACATTCAGGCCAAAGTCGTCCTCCCTTGGGACAGAGCCATCACCACAGGGTGCTGGTCGCTGCCGTGCAGTGCTAACACAGTTTCCACCTGCTCTCTGCTCTGCCTGTTGGGTCTCATGGTGTCCACAATTCACATTACCCCAGACACCCACCTTCACATGAGGGCTGCCCAATGGGGCCTCTGCTCCCTGTGGACCCAGGCCATAGGCCGGCTACAGGACAGGGTGGTGGTGACTCACCAGCTGGCCGACTCTCTCGCCTGGTGGCAAGTCCCCCAGTAACTCCAGGCCGGGATGCCCTTCCAGGCCCGGATGCCCTTCCAGGCCCCTGCCCCCCAGAGGCTCCTCACGATGAATACATCTCTGTTAAGCTGGGAAGCCCATTGCTATGACCTCTGCACTCAGGGCAGTTGGTCACAGACGGACAATCAAGTGGCGATGTTCTACATCAACAAGCAGGGGGCATGGGGTCAGACACCCTCTGCCAAGAAGCAGTAGCTCTCTGCTCATATGCAAACTGCCACAGGATGCTCCTGTGGGCGGTGTATCTGCTGGGCCTGGACAACGCCCTGGCGGACAAGCCAAGCAGGGTCCTGCAGCTGCATGAAGTGGCGGCTAAACGCCAGAATGTTCTATCGGCTCTTCCAGCTCTGGGAGACTCCACGGATGGACCTTTTTGCCAGTCCAGTCAACACCCAGCTGCCTCGCTTCTGCTCCAGGCAGCCACACTTATCCCGGGCGGCGGCAGATGCAGTCCTCAGCCTGTGGACGGAGGGCCTTCTCTACACTTTCCTGCCCACGCTGCTGATTGCCAAGACCTTGTTCAAGGTTCAACACGACAGGGCATCACTGATACTAGTTGCTCCTTGATCACCCAGGCAACCATGGTTCCCACTGCTCCTTTACATATTCACGGTGTCCCCGGTCCCCCTGTCGCAGGAGGAGGGCTTCCTCTTGTACCCCAACTTGGGGTCTCTGACACTAATGGCCTGGCTGCTGAAAGGGTAGGCTTGGCTTCTTTCATCCTCTCTGGGGAAGTGGAGGAGGTCCTCCTGGCCTCTTGTAGGACCTCCACAAGATGGGCTTATGCCTTCAAATGGCGCATATTCTCAGTGTGGTGCATAGAGCGACTGGTCAACCTGCTCTCCTGCTCTGCAGCTTCTGCTGCAATATTTGCTTCACTTGTCTCAGGCAGGACTGAAGTCCAACTCTGTCAGGGTCCCTCTGAGTGCACTTGCCATGCACCACCACCTTATCAAGGGCAAGTCCCTTTCCGTCCAACCCCTTTTGACCCGCTTCCTGCGGGAACTCTTTTTGTCCAAGCCTCCCATTCGCCCATCAGTGGCAGAGTGGGACCTCAACGTGGTGTTGTCACAGCTCAGTGGTCCACAGTTTGAGCCTCTGACTACCTGCCACCTAAGGTACCTTTCCTGGAAAGCTGTGTACTTGGTGGCACTCATGTCGGTTCACAAGGTCAGCAAGCTCCAGATGTTGGTGGTGGATACAACTTACTTGAGGTTCTATAAGAACAGGGTCTTGTTCTGCATGCATCCCAAGTTTCTTCCCGAGATGGTGTCCCCTTTCCACCTCAATCAGGCGGTAGTGCCTCTCACCTTCTTTCTGTGGCCTCATGCCGCTAAGGCCTTACAAAACTGTAAGCAGAAGTCAGAAGACATTTTCCATAGGTCAGCACCGGAGTCCCAGGTGGCGCCCTGCTTCACCGATCCACCACTTGCGGGGTCCCCCGCATTGTCTCCATGTTCCTGGCATCACTGTGACCACGGTTCGCCCAAGGTGGAACGGCAACAAAAGACAACCTCGAAGACACTGTCAGGGGCTCTGAATAAGCGTGAACAGTCTCACGCTCGTTCCCTTAGCCCTCCCCGGCGTTCCCGAGAGTCAAACAAAGAGCAGCTTTGAAAGGTACCTCGTACAGACACGGAGGCCTCTGGCAACTGCACCTGGTCTCCTGAGGGTTGTCCCAGTGAGGACCCCCTCTCCTCCTCCAGGCCAGACCCGGTAACCACAGTGTCTGTGTCCCAGGGGCCTACTGCTGAGTGGGAGTCCCATATGGTGGCACTAGAGCGCAGTGTTTCTGCCTTCCTAGCTGCCCAGCAGGCGCTCTTGCCCAGCATGGCTGGTTCGCGCCCCAAGACCGAGGGTCCCTCGACTGTGGTCCTGAGAACTGCCTTGGAAATCCCCACGAGCCATGGGCCTCGTAAGGGTCCTTAGCACCGGTCTCGCTTGCCGTCCTGTTCCTCAGAGCGAGGTCTTCCAGAGTTAGTACCTCCGGCTCCAGACGGGCCTTGGCCATTGGACGTGGCGACCAGCCAGACTCAGAGTCCTCCTCGGACCTCTAGGGCTGGGAATAAGATGGGGACACATCCCCTGAAACCCGCGCCCATCGGGACCTTCCTTCTGACCCGTCCCCGCCTGCCTCATGAAGGCGGTCACCCCCTGAAGATACCTCTTTCTTGGTATTCATGCGGGATATGGCTCGGGCACTCAGTCTGCCCATGCAGACAGAGGAAGAGCCAAGGGCAGAGGAACTCGACATCTTGCAATATGAGTCTCCTCCAAGGGAGTCTCTCACGGTCCCTGTGCCGTCCATACTGACCCAGCTGCTCCTCTGTATGTGGGATGCACCCACTTCGGTCCCAATCATCAGTAAAAGACTCGATGCCATGTACAGAGTCCAGCGTGGCCCTGGGTTTCGAAAAACCCAGCGTCCTCATACCTCCATGGTAGTGAAATCTACGATGCGGAAACAGAAGAGCCCGAAGTCGCATTCTTCGGTTCCGCCCAGCAGGGAATCCCTTGCCCTTGACGCCCTCGCGCGTAAGGCTTACCAGGGATCCATGCTGGCATGCTGCATCCAGGCATACCAACTATATATAGGTATGTTCCTTCGCGATCTCGCTAAAGAGCTCAGCGGTTTCACTGCGGGCCTCAAAGATGACCACCTTCTCAGATTTCAAACCCTTCTGAGATCAGTCACTGACTGCTCACAAAACCTTTCTCGTGCTGCATATGATGGGTTTGAGCCTTCTGCTTGTGTGGCAGCAGCTGGCATCAGAACCTGGTGTTAAGCATGGCTCCAATCCTCAGACCTGGAACAGTGGGTCCAGGAGAAACTCTTGGATGTTCCCTGCCTCGGCGAATAACTGTTCGTCAAGCCCATGGAGGACAAGGCAGCCGAGATCGAGACAGAGTTTGTAACCCGCACCTGTCTCTCTCGGAAAACCTTGTTCCTTCCTCAGAAGAAACAGCTCAGCAAGAAGCCTTTCTTTCAGAGGAAGGGGCTTCCTTACTAGGGAAACCCACCCTATCTACCCGCCCCAGTGCCGACGCCCAGCAGCGAAGGCAAGGGCGGAGCTCAGGGCCACCAGAAACCTAAGGGGCCCAAGACCCAACCACCGGTGCCACCCCAGCCAGCTCCGGGGTTTTGACGCCAAATGCATAGCTTCTTGTCTCCCGGTGGCGCACCCACCGGTAGGAGGACATCTGTCCCTTTTCGCCCCCGAGTGGGAGGCCATCACATCGGACACCTGGATCCTCCAGGTCGTCCAGGATGGTTATCTCCATCTGGACAGATTCCCCCCTCCCTTCTCTCCAGCGCAGCCTACTCGGCTTCCCTCACACCAGGCTTGCTTAAAGCAAGAGTCGGACAACTTCCTCGGTCAACGGGCAGTCGAAAGGGTCCCGCCGCATCTCTGAGGTTGGGGGTTCTACTCCCGTTACGTCCTTGTTCTGAAGACAACAGAGGGCCTGCGCCCCATCCTCGATCTCAGGAACCTGAACAAATTTCTGGTGAGGGAGAAGTTCAGAATGCTGTCGCTTGGTGTCCTGCTGCCCTTCCTCCGGCGGGGTGATTGACTATGCTCCTTGGATCTCAGAGACGCGTATGCTCACGTCCCTGTTCACCCCAAGCACAGGAAGTACCTGCGTTTCAGGGTGCAGGGGGAGCACTATCAGTACAGAGTGCTTCCTTTCGGACTTGCATCTGCCCTGCGAGTCTTTACCAAATGCCTGTCTGGGGCCGCAGCCTACCTCTGGCTGCAGGGCATATCTGTCTAACCCTTACCTAGATGATTGGCCTGTCACAGGCGCATCGGCCAAGGAGGCACACCTCTGAGCATCGTGCACGATCCTCCTCCTTGAGCATCCTCTGTTTCCTGATCAACTACTCCAAGTCCACCCACCTCGAACCGGTGCAGGCACTGGAGCTCATCGGCGCACTGCTCAACACGGAATGGGTGACTGCCTTCCTCCCTTGAGCATGCGTGGACCACCTCTGCGCTCTGGCTGCCAAGCCCCAAAGCCAAATCAGGGTCCCAGCGCGAGCCATGCTACGCCTTCTGGGACACATGGCCTCGACCGTACACATCTTTGCCCACACTCGCATGCTTATGCGAGCGGCCCAGTGGTGCCTCAGAACGCAATGGTCCCAAGCCTCGGGCTGGCTCCGGGACCCCATCTTGGTCTCACACAGCCTATCCAGTTCCCTGGATTGGTGGCAAAATCTCCAAAGCTTTTTTCGGGGCATGCCCTTCCAGGCTCTGCAACACAAGCCCATCCTGATGACAGATGCCTCGCTGTCGGGCTGGAGAGCCCACTGTGACAACCTCCGCACCCAGGGACGGTGGTCACCTGAGGAATCTCGGCAGCAGATCAACCTTTTCGAACTTTGAGCGGTTCGGTTGGCCTTGAAGGTCTTCGAGCACCACTTGCGAGGCAAGTCGGTGCTCGTGCAGACCGACAACAATGTCATGATGTTCTACATAAACAAGGAAGGGGGTACGGGCTCCCGCCTCCTCTGTCAGGAGGCAGTCGTCCTCCGCTCCTTCGCAATGCACCAGGGCATGACCCTAAGAGTTGTCTACCTCCCGGGCCAAGATAATGTCCTCGCAGACAGTCTCAGCAGGCTTCTCTGCCCACACGAGTGGCACTTGAGTCCAGAGGTGGTTCTTCATCTGTTTCGCCGCTGGGGAACTCCATCCATAGACCTGTTCACCAGCCCAGCAAACACACAGCTTCCCTGCTTTTGCGGGCCGATCCTATACCCAAGCAGGGAAGCCCCAGACACGTTCCTCCTGAACTGGACCTCTGGGCTTCTGTATGCATTCCCCCCCCACCCCCTCATAGCGAGGACCCTCCACACGATTCAGTGGGACCGAGCATCGGTGATTCTCGTGGATCCTGCGTGGCCTCAGTTCCCGCTTCTCCTCCGACTCTCGTCGGAACCCTCAGTCCCCCTGGGCAGTGCCCCGGGTCTGCTGACAAAGAAGGAGGGACGGGTGCTTCGCCCGAACCTGGACTCGCTATCCCTAGCAGCCTGGCGGATGAACGGGTCTCTTTAGCCTCCCTGCACCTCCCAGAGGAGATTGAGGAAGTCCTGCTCACATCAAGGAAAGACTTGACGAGATGGGCCTATGCCCTCAAGTGGCGGCGCTTCTTGGTCTGATGCTCCGGGCTCCAGATCGATCCGTTCTCCTGTTCCACCTGATGGGTTCTCTAGTACCTCCTCCACCTCTTGTAGGTGGGGCTGAAATTCAATTTGGTCAGAGTTCACCTGAGTGCCATTTCAGCCAACCACTTCCCTGTCAAGGGTAAACCCCTCTCAGGCCAGCCACTGGTCTCCCACTTCATGTGGGCCTTTTACTTTTCAAGTCTCCGGTCCGACCTCTGCCGACAGAGTGGGACCTGAACATCGTGCGCATGCAGCTGACGCAGCTGCCCTTCAAGCCGATGGCGACATGCTCGCTTCAGCACCTCTCCTGGAAGGTAGTTTTCCTGGTGGCGCTGACCTGTTCAGTGAGTCAGCGAACTTCAATCCCTCATGGCCGAGGGCCCTTACACCAGGTTTTATGGAAACAGGGTGGTCCTTAGCACTCACCCCAAGTTCCTACTGAAAGTTGTCTCGGATTTCCATCTCAACCAAGAGATAGTCTTACCGACTTTCTTCCCGAGACCTCATGCCGACCAGGCATCAGTGGTCCTGCATACCCTCAACTGCAAGTGGGCTCTCACCTTCTACCTGCAGCATACCCAGGGTCATCGCAAGTCCGACCTGCTCTTCATCGACTACGATCCCAACCGTCTGGGGTTTTTAGTCACCAAGCGCACCCTCTTCATCTGGATAGCAGACTGCATCGCCTTTTGCCCATGCAAAGGCTAGGGACCTGCTGGATTGACGAGTTACCGTGCACAGCATCCATGCCAAGGCGGCGTCAGTGGCTTCTCTGCGCTCATTACCTCCGACAGAGATTTGCTGGGCTGCGACCTGGTCTTCAGCGAATACCTTCGCTTCACATTACTGCCTGGAGAGGGAGTCTGGCCTGGACAGCACCTTCGGCCAGGCTGTACTCCCATAATCTGTTTGGGGTATAAGCAACTCCTGCCCTCCGACCCTCCTCCTGCGGCTACTGGAGCTTGGCCCCCGAGGACTCGAGCTCCCTTCGGATCGTTGGCTTCTACTCACGGCTTCGCGAGGCGCTTTGCTTTCAGGTTTCGGTAGCCTGTTGCTGGGGAGTCCCATAAGTGAGGACTGATTTCCTGCTTGTTCTTGGAGAAAGCGTAGTTACTCATCTGTAACAGTTCTCCAGGGACAGCAGGAATCAGTCCTCACTACCCTCCCACCTCCCCTTAAGAGTTGCTATTTTTTATCCTTCCCTTGCCATCTGCTTAGTAGGGCTCTAGTTATGGGACCTGACTGAGCAAGATGGCACCCTTGGTTGGGAAGAGCACCACGCATGCGTGGTAGCGATCCCAAAGGCTTTCTTTGAAAGCTGGGGAATTGCTCCGCACGGGCTCCATTGGTGCCGATGTCACCCATAAGTGAGGACTGATTCCTGCTGTCCCTGGAGAACACCTGTTACAGGTGAGTAACTATGCTTTCTCTGGGGACAGCAGGAATCAGTCCTCACAGTCCTCCCTCCCTGTGGAGTTGCTTTTTTTGTCTTTGAGCTATGTCATTATACTGAGGCAAGATGGCACCCTTGGGCGGGAAGAAGACCATGCATGCGTGGTGCATCTCCCAAAGGCTTTCTTGGAAAGCTGGATAGAAACTACCGTGCAGGCTCAATCTTGCCAGACATCACCCATATGTGAGGATTGATTCCTCCTGTCCCCCGGAGAACACCTGTTACAGGTGAGTAACTACACTTTTGGTAGTCCCCACAAATAAAGTATTATAGTCCTCAATAAAAAACAAAAGCACAGTCAAAGGAACAGTAATTTGTATACCTGGGTCAAAGTCTGTAGGCATGAAGCTCTCCTCTGGATCTTCTTTTATTTATTTATTTATTTATTTATTTATATTCTCTTATATACCGCGCTATTCTGCATCAGTGCGGTTTACATTGAACAAACTGAAATTACATTGAACAGGGCATTATAACTTGGAGATAACTATTTTACAGGGAACATGGGCTATGGAGGGTTAAGTGGCTTGCCCAAGACCACAAGGAGCACCTGTGGGACTAGAAACCCCAGTCCTTCCGGCCCAAGGTTGCTGTCCTCTAGTGGGATTTGAACCCCCGACCTTCCGGCCTGAAGTACCTTGCCCCAACCACTAGGCCACTCCTCCACTCCTCCTTTTCTTCTCAGTTTCTCATGTTGTTCCATAGGTATGGATACCTTTTCCTCTCAAGCAACTTAGAATTTGATTGAGAAACCCTGCACTAGAGCCCGGTGCTAAAACTAGTTCTGGGTTACTCCATTCAAGTTTAGTGCAGAGATTTTGCATAGCAGTGCTGTAAGCAAACTAGCTTTGTGCTAAACCAGGAGAGCAAGCCAGGCACATGCGCACAGAGATATGTATTCACAGGCACCTACATTTTGAACACAAAAAGGCACTTGTGTACATGTGCTGGATTGCTATCTGGCACATAAACAGCAATATTATTCTGAACAGAACTTCTACTCAGAAGAATATTGCTGTTTATATGCCAGATAGCAGTCCAGCACACATGCATAACATTCTTCCAGCAACTTCCCCTGCCTTTTTTTTCAGCAGTCTCTTCAGCAAAGTTAGAAAAAAATTGCAGGGGCTGTACACTAAAGAAACGGGCAAAGATTCTTCACCAGCATTGGCCACAGACCTCGAGCTATATCTTAATGCTTACTTAGACCTCTTGTTAAAATCTTGCATACCTCATATTAAGTTTGACCTGCTGGTCTTCTGCACACTTCACTGCATCTGCGCTGCATAGCTAATTGCTTCACCACCATTCATCTCCATGGATTTAAATTCACAGTGCACTGCCGTTGGCATCTGTGCAGTGTTTATGCTTGCGTTAGATTCCATTTTAAATTCTGTACTCATGCTAGCACGGAAAATTTGGCATAAACACTGCACAGATGCCTCTGCTATTGACAGCACATGTTTCTGCATCGGCCTGATAGTTGTCTTTAGGGATGTGTAAGGATATTGGGTGCCCGAGGCAAACCTTCAGCTTTATGCTCTCCGATCATCCCAATACCACGCCTCCCACAACATTCCTGTAAATAAACAATTCGGAGTGAGATGTAAACAGGTGATATTTATTAATACTGTTGAGTGGAGAATCTCTAGATGCCAATCCAACACAGCCGTGTTTCGGCATCGCCTTTGTCAGGGGTTTGGCCTATATAGGAGATCAATAAAAACCACAAAATAATATTCAAGATTAAATTAAGTAACCAATTAAAATTACATTAAGATAAAACATATAGGGAATTGCCAATCTATGGTGTGGAGCCCAACCAATGTTTTCATATAAAACCATGGTTGTAAAAACACAAATACTTTAATATAAAGCCATAATGATAAAACACGAAAGGGCATCAGTGAACAAAACAAAATCATATATATATATAAATTAAAAATATGCCAAAAGAGATAAAAACCTTAGGATAAAACATAAACATGCGTAAATAAATAAAACCAAAACCTTTATAATAGTCATCTTCCTTATCTACTGTGGATGACCAGAAAGTGTATCAGTTTGCCTAAAAGAATTGTCACAATCTTAAAATAAAGACAAAGAGAAAAAGAGAAGGAACATATGTGGGTATATTTTAAATAACAATTGGGTCATTTTAAGTTATTTGGTGCGTGAATCTAAAAGAGAATATATAGACTGATGATATTACTTTGACACACAGGAAGTGATCGGGGATCAGACTTACAAATGTATGAAGGAAGCATTCCAACCTACATCTATATAGGTTTTTAATCTAAGAATTGCCCCATATACTTTTGAAGCTTCATTTTCTTAGTTGAGATGTCTGAGGCAAAAAAAAAGTGTTTCCTCCGTCAGAGCATCCTGTGGAGACTGGCATTTTCTGCCTGTCCGAGAAGGGACATCTGACAGCATTGATTAGTCAAGTTTCTTCCTCCTGGTATGTGGCCGACACTGTAGCGACAGAGCAGGGGCCGCAGGTTCCCCACTTCTATAGGTAGTGCGGATATTAATGGAAATCTTCCCATTTCCGGAAATATTCCAGAACATATTCTGGTCGGAATGGGTCCTTACCAATTTCCTGCAATCGAAGAACATAAGAGATGTCATACTGGGTCAGACCAAGGGTCCATCAAGTCCAGTATCCTGTTTCCAACGGTGGCTAATCCAGGTCACAAATACCTGTCAAGTTCCCAAAAGGTATCCAGATTCTGTGCTGCCTTTTCATTGTGTAAGCAGTGGATTTCCCCGGTCCTCTATAATAATGGTTTCTGGACTTTTCCTCCAGGAACTTGTACAAACCTCTTTTAAATCTAGCTATACTAACAACTTTTACTACATCCTCTGGCAATGAATTCCAGAGTTTGATTATGCATTGAATGAAAAAATATTATCTCCAGGAACAAGCAGGAATGTAGTCTTCACATATGGGGTATCGTTGGTACTGGCGGAGCCTGCGCAGGAATACTCCCCAGCCTTCCCGCCTTTCCAACTGTCCCTCTTCAGTTCTTCATTTTCCGCGGAGCCGACAGGACTCATACCCTGTCACCGCAGAAAATTTCTTCTTTAATCTTGTTTTCTTGTGGTCACGCTTGCCTCCGCACGACGCCTACCGGTACCGCCGGTTCTTTTCTTTCTTTTCTTCTTAAAAAAAAAAATTATGAATTGTTTCTTTTCAGAAACTTTCTTTTCGGTGCTAGGCACCATTTTGGGCACTAGGCCCCATTTTTTCCTTAAAGATGGAAAAACCAGCTAGTGGTTTTAAAAAAATGCATTAAGTGTGGCGGTACCATTTCCGTCACCGACACCCATGACTGGTGTCTTAAATGTTTAGGCCCTGACCATTCTCCATCTGAGTGTCTCTCTTGTATGGGAATGACTAAAAGAGGAGAACTGAACTGGGCTGCAAAGCTCGGTACCCTTTTTTCTTCAGATGCCAGGTCCATTGCATCGACGTCTTCAAGAGCCTCTTCTTCCTCCCATGGATCTCAGGTAACTAAACATAAAAGCTGGTCCTCAAAGGGTAGCTCTCCTGCAAAGCATCGAGAGGCCATTGGCATTGCCCTTGAGGGAACCACACTGGCAAAACAGCCCCGGCGGGAGGCTTCAGCCTCCAAAGCATCACTGGGGTTCCAGGATGTTCTCGAGGCCTCGGCAGAACTACTGGTGCCATGCTCAGGGGTCCTGGCCGCTTTCACCGGTACCGACACCCAGGCATCGGCAGCGTCGATAGACCAGTGATTCCTCAATATCGAGTGCAGTATTGCAGCTCTCCTTACAGCTGCGGTACCGTTGACACCGAAGGTTCAATGGGCACCGATGCCGGTACCGGCACAGATACCGGTACCAGTACCGGTGGGAATTCTTCCCATGCCGTCTTTGCCTGGCATCGAAAGATCAGTGCCGGATCAACTCGGTACCGACTTCAATCGATACCGGGACCGGGCCTTACATGAACATCGTGATCAGAGATACTTCGAATCCTCCGATTCCGATGACTCTGATAATTCTGCTCGTACCAGAGTTTTTCTCCCGGAAGACTCTTCTTCTCCCCAACACAGAATGTCGCCTCCAGAGGACATGTCCTTTCAGGATTTTATTCATGATGTTGCCAAAGGCCTTTCAATCACGGTAGCTCCTGAAAAGGAACCTAGAGCAAAGGAATTGGAAATTCTCCAGTATCCTAAAGCTCCAAAGGAGGCAGCCACTCTCCCCATTCATGAAATTCTTAATGATTTGATGCTCAGAATGTGGGAGACATCTTTGACCACATCTCCGCATTCTAGGAGGCTTGATACCATGTATCGAGTTCCACCATGTCCTGGATTTCAAAAGACTCAGCTGCCACAACATTCCATGGTAGTGGAGTCAGCCATGCGTAGGATGAAAAGTGCAAAGAGACATGCATCCAATCCTCCAGATCATGAATGCAGGACTTTTGATGCTTTTGGGCATCGAACCTTCCAAGCTTCCATGCTTTCAGCTAGGATCAGCTCATAAATCTTATATATGGGTATGTTCCTCAAGGTGGTCACGGGAGATTTGGAGCTTATGAGCCCACTTCTCCCAGATGACAGACGACAAGACTTCCTTACGCTTGTCAGGCATGCTCAAGATGTCTCCAAGTTTGTCAATCGTGCAGCCTTTGACTGCTTTGAATGCATCAGCAGAACCTCTGCTATTGCCATTGGTGCACGACGGATTGCCTGGCTCCAGGCATCAGACTTGGAGATTTGGGTACAGGATAAATTAGGCAACATCCCTTGCACAGGAGAAAATCTCTTTGGGAAAAATTGGCAGGAAAAGGCTAATGAGATAGATGCTGACAATATCACCTTAGATTGTGAAAATCTACAGCCACTCCGGCCAGAAAGAAACACTATAAGAAACCCTCTTTTAGCAAAAAGAGGAAGTTTTATCCATCCTATACCCAGCAAAGCCAAGCTCACAGTCAAGTTGCCCAAAAGGGACAACAGCAATTCAAACAGCAGAAGAAGCCAAAAGGCCCGAGAGCTCAACCAGCTCCGCAGGTTCAGCCCCCTCAAGGGCTTTGACTCCTTCCTAGAAAGCTTGGCCTTCCTGCCTCTGAGGGGTCTAGAAACCCTAAATATTCCAGGCAGGCTGTGTCATTTTGCCAACAGATGGCACCAAATAACAGCAGAAAATTGGACTCTGTCCATTGTAGGAGAGGGGTACAGGCTTCATTTTCACAGCATGGCCGCTCCTACATTCTTAAGACAGTTCAATTCCCAGACATCTTCAGACAATCTGTTGGATCACGAGGTCTCAACACTTCTTGCCCAAGGGGCAATAGAGAAGGTACCCATTCTCCAGCAAGGTACAGGGTTCTACTCCCCCTATTTTCTTATTCCAAAGAAAACAGAAGGACACAGACCCATTCTAGACCTCAGAGAATTGAACAAATACCTGTTCCGAGAGAAGTTCAAAATGATTTTTCTAGGAACTCTTCTGCCATACCTTCAAAGTCAGGATTGGCTTTGCTCTCTAGACTTTAAGGATGCATATTGTGGTGGTGAAACTGTATTAGAGCCCATAGAAATAGATAAAAGACAAGCATTTACCTTCAAGCAAAGGGATAGCCCAGAGAGCACTGACTTTCAAAGTACAGCCAAAGTGGAAAAAAACACACACGGGGCTGCTGAGCTCAGACCACACCCAAGCTCCAAGGCAACCAAGAGAGGTAATGAGAAGCACCTGGGGGAGGAGTTTGAGGCTGTAGGGCAGCCCCACTCATTTAAGCCTCAGGGAACAGGAAGAAGGGAGACCACCAGGGAAACGGAGGACGAGGAGATCATGAGGGAACCAGAAGGAAAGGAATCTTTCAGGGAAGCTGAGAGAGAGAGGTGCTCCAAAGACAGCCTCAGAAGGGATTCCCATTGCAGCCAAAACACAGGAAACTACAGCCCTGAAGGAAGCCCGTGTTGTAGAGGAATTACAACTGGCCCTGGATACAGGAGCGTTTGGCCTGAGGAAGCTGCAGACTATAAGCAAGGTACGGGAACAGCCCAGCAGGAGCCTGTGTGGAGAGTTTCACTTCTGGAAAGGCCTGTGAAAAGAACTGTTGCTAGAAAGAAGGTGAGCCCGTTAGAAGCCTTGAACAGTTTATTGAAAGATAAGGATCTCCATAGCCCATCAAAAACCCCTGAACCTAGAGAGAGGTCTTGCTGGGAAAAGGTTTTAAAATTCTTAGAAGAAATTAAGCCTGCGTTCCCAAAAGCTGATTCCAGTCAGGAAACAACAGATCCTGATTATGAGGGCCTGCAGATAGATAATTATGATTCTGATAATGCCTCTGCAGAATCTCAAATGGATTGCTCTTTTTGTATAAAGACAAAATGAAGAAGCTATAGGGTTTAAATGTGGAAAGACCCAGAAGCTATTATACCAATATGTCTTGTGCCTAGACTGCTGATAATGTTTGAAATGAAGTTGCTGGTGTTTTAAAGCAGCTAGAAAATATTCAAAGGCTTGATTTGAATGTTTAAGAAAGAACTATCTGAGTGGGCAGCAGCCAGAAGTAAAAGAAACTTTAATTTGAATATTGCACAGTTTGGGAAAGCAGTTGTTTAAGCCAGAAGTAAAGGAACTATCAAACTGCATTATGTAACAGCTGAAGAAGCAGTTGCAACGGTTGTCACTGTGAAGTTTTTGATCTGAAAATTCTTTCTTTTGTGGGAGAAGTATCCTAATTTTGTTAATATGTTTTTGGTGCAAAGGAAAAGAAAAATAAATTTTCCTGTGTTGTTGCCTTCAACCCTCGGCCTACTCATCATTTCACACAACTACAAGCCCCAGAAGCCTCGGCTGTGGGAACCCATACTAAAAAGGGACATTAGGAGGTACGCCCCTGCCTATAGGCAACCGCCTAGACAAGTGGGGGCGCCACAATATACTCAGTCACATTCTGATCCATCCAGATCACAGGAAGTTCTTACGATTCCTTTTCAAGGGAAAACACTTCCAATACAGGGTTCTTCCCTTTGGTCTGGCTTTCGCACCAAGAGAATTCACGAAATGCATGGCAGTAGTAGCTGCATTCCTGCGAACCCTAGAGATTTTCGTCTTCCCTTACTTGGACGACTGGCTCATTCGAGCCCCCCACGGTTGCAGAGGCCAGCTCTGCACTGTCTCACACAATGCAAATCCTTCAACATTTGGGATTGGTAATAAACTTCCCAAAATCCCAACTTGTTCCTTCCCAGTCTCTGGAGTTCATAGGAGCCTGTCTAGATACCAGACAGTCAAGGGCTTTCCTTCCACAGGCCTGGTGTCTTCGCATAGTGTAACTAGCTTCTCAAGCAGCGGGAAAATCCTCCCTAACTGCTCGAGAACTGCTACAGTTACTGGGACACATGGCATCCACAGTCCATGTAGTTCCCTATGCTCACCTCTACATGCAAGCAGCCCAGTGGACCCTATCCACACAGTGGATACAGGCCACAGGACGTTTGTCAGACAAGATAGCAAACTCTCATCGGCTGATCTTGTCCATTCAATGGTGGCAATCACTGGAGAATCTTTCAGTGGGGTCTCCTTTCCAGCAACCCACATTGGTATTGCCCCTTGTGAACAGAAAAGGGTTTCTTTTCGGTGAAGGCAGAAGGCACCAATAAATTGCGAAGATTAAGATTGCGTTTGTGTGCTACCATAATTTGAGTATCCTGAAAACCTGGAATTGCTTGAATTAAATGCCATTCTCTTTTGAGAATGTTAACAATCTGTTGGGATTGTAATGAATATAGTAGCGGACAAACCATTTTAGTATCTCTTTTGCTCTTATTATCATGTAATTTGTCTACCTTTTTCCGTGAATAATTACGTGCTCTAAAATAGGCCTTATGAATATATTGCTGAGGGTACAGGCGTGCTTCAAATCTTTCTTTAAGGTCTTTAGCCTGTGATTCGAATTCGCTGTCTGTGGTACAGTTCCTCCTGACCCTAAGGAATTGTCCAACAGGCAAATTGTTTCTTAATGCAGGGTTATGAAAGCTTTGGTAATGCAGCAACTGATTCCTGTCAGTTGGTTTTCTGTACAGTTTTGTGATAAATCCCTTTCCTTCTCTCTGAATAACTAAATCTAAATATGGAATTTGCACCGGGTCATATGTGATTTGAAAACGTAAATTTTGGTCTAAATCATTTATCCATAAATTAAATGCGGACAAGTCTTCCATGGAACCATCCCATATAATAAAAATGTCATCAATATATCTGATCCACAATTTTGAGTCCAGGATAAAATTGTGGATCAGATATATTGATGACATTTTTATTATATGGGATGGTTCCATGGAAGACTTGTCTGCATTTAATGTGGTCATTGCTCCGTTTGTTTAAATGTTTTACCTGTAAGGAAGGTTTTTGTACATCCAGTAACACAGCAG
This sequence comes from Ichthyophis bannanicus, assembly GCA_033557465.1. NCBI lineage: Eukaryota > Metazoa > Chordata > Amphibia > Gymnophiona > Ichthyophiidae > Ichthyophis > Ichthyophis bannanicus. Next base: position 128,122,827 of record CM066033.1, read on the forward strand.
CCATTTCACATTGATGATTTTTCCAATTGCGATACCACACATGTTATTTACATTATACAATGTCCATGTAGTCTCCTATATGTAGGTAAAACCAAACGTAGTATTCGCGTGCGAATAGTGGAACACAAAAGCTGCATTAAGAGGCAATTAACAGACAAACCGTTGGTACAACACTGGATAGACAAAGCACACAAGTTGTCAGATTTGAAATTCTTTGTCATAAAAAAAGTGAGATTAAACTGGAGAGGTGGAAATATAGAGAAAACCATTCTCCAGATAGAACAGAAATATATTTTTACCCTCAATACTCTCACACAACATGGTCTGAATGCAGAACGCGATTTTTCTGTTTTCCTATAAGGATGGCTTTCTGGTGGACAGCTCTTATTATTAGGATCACGTATAGTTCAGACTGCTTTTTATCCCCATAGTGTGCCATGCATTTAGGTTTTTATAGGTCTTATATATTCATTTTTTTATATATTGGGTTCTTCGTTTTATTTGTTTTATTCATTTTATGTATTTATTTGTTTGTTTACTTATTTATTTATTAGTATATATGATTTACATTCAAGCCAAGGCGCTTGTTAATGTAAACGTTGGGGGTTTTATTGTGTTTCTAGTTAGTGCATTAGTTAATAGGTGTGCAGATTTGACTGACTGTATAGGTTATTTTCAGCAACGTAGTTCCCTTTGTTTATTTAGGTCAGTAATGTAGCTCCTGGCGGTTGTCAGCTTTATTTTTACAAATTGGATTCCTTTGTTGCATTTGACAATCTATGTCTTGGTCCCTTTAATGTTTTCCGGTGGGGCCCCCCCCCCCCCTTTTTATACCCTCTTTTTAGCCACTGTCCGGTTTTTTCCTCTGTAGGACTGGTCACATTTATAATGATTGGTGCACATATTATTGTTATACGGGTCAAAAACATAATTTACAAACATTCTCTCTGTGCGCACTCGCTGGAGGTTCATATGTTAACACGCATGCGCCAGCGTCTTTTTAATTAAGCACGGTGTCGTCGAGTAATTGATGCTGCTTTTATGGTTCCCAAAGTATTGGCTGTTCAAGGATGTAAGGTTTTATTATACTGTGCCACTTTTACCTCTTGTAGACATGTTAAGGAGGAGGTTTTTTACATTATTGGCTCAAATGACTTCACACATTTTTTCCCTCTTTTTAAGTATGTTTAATTACATATTTATTTTGTGCGCTCGCTGGCGGTTTAAATGTTCACACGCATGCGCTAGCATTTTTTAAATTAAGCACGGTGCCGCTGAGCAATCGATGCTGCTATCATGGTTCCTGAATTATTAGCTGTTCAAGGATGTGAGTTGTTATCATATTGTGTTAAATTTATATCTCGTAGGCATGCCAAGAATGGTTTTCGAAACATTGGTTCAAATGACTTTAAATAGAGTTTCTTTTTTTTGAGTGGTAAATACTCTTGATAGCAGTGGTCATTGAAAGACACGGTTTACGTCTTAGAGGGGTCCTTCAGGTCGAAGATCCTGCATAGTGCGGTTTCATACAACGAAGAAACTGTTTTATAGTGAAGTTCATTTCGGGTTTCTGATAAGCTTGCACGTCAACAATTTTAGTTCATATTCTGTTTATAGGTTGGTCCATTTTTTTTATAGGAAGATTCGTATAATCATAATGCCAGCCCACACGGCGTTTTATGGTTTGAATGAGAGCATGGTGTTCTCTCGGTCAAAGACATGTTAAAAAAAAAATTCCTTCGTTTTTAAAAAAATTCCTTAGTTTACAAATACAATGCCAGCCTATATGGCGTTTTATAGTTTGAATTAAGATCATGGTGTCCCCTTGGTCACGGACATGTTTTAAATATTCCTTAGTTTACAAAAATAGAGTAGTTTTTAAACTAATGATAATTTTAAAGTTTTAAAGATTTTAATATTTTGAAGAAACCAATGAATCTTTTGGATAGAATTAGTTTTTCAACACAAACATTTTCTTTTCTCCCCTTTGCAGTTTACAAGTTTGTTTCAATTTCAGTGCATATATTTAACGCATTGGTATATCCTCAATACGGGTTCCTTATCGCTTCTCCGGGCCAGTCCAGGGAAAGGTAGGGAAAGGTAGGGTTGTCAATCCCCCATAGCAACTGAGGACTGAAGACTTCAAATTTTTCCTGAGAGGTGAAGCCACTCCCCCTGAGGGTAATCCAGCAGTCTATCAGTCCTCAGCAGCTAAGGAGGATCGAATCCCTCTTTCTCCCTCATTCACAAATTTTTACTTGCATTGCTTTCTTGTTTTTAAGTTTATTAATCTGGCTCTAGCAGGGCTGATTATTTCTATAGTCCAGGTAGTTTTTGGGGACGCTGTGCCTTTAAAGCAATTTGAGACAGACAGACGGCCATACTGAACGGTGTGAGGTAGAGCCTGCCTCGGTCACCGTCTCTGTCTATCGCATCAGAGTGAGCCTGGGGGCCCCGGGTCTATCCTCTGCACTATTCCTTACCGGGCTGTGAAGTCCCGCTAGCAGCGGGACTATTTCCAGCGACTTTGCTTTTCTGTCGGCGATTGCGGTGAGTCTTTCTGTGACTTTTATTTTTTAGCGGGTGCCTTCACGTCGCAGCGCTCGGCTCTAGTTCCGGTTTGCGTTTTTTCTCCGTCGGGGGTTTTTTCCTTCCAAACCGGTCGCGGTGTTATTTTGTACTTATGGCAGACAAGCCGGCGCAAAAAGTTGATGAGCCATCTTTGCCCGCGGGAAAGGCGGCCATTTTAGCGCCCTCAGCCAATTCTTCGGCAGAGCAGTCCCGGCCTCATAAAAAGCGAACTAAGTCTTCTAAAGACAATATTTCTCTCAAACAACCTTTACCATCAGTTGGTGCAGCTCAGGAGAGCATGGACTCCTTTTTTTCGCCAGAGTTTATCTTGGCGATGCACAAGGCCTTTTTACTTCGCTCTTCTCAGCCTGACCTTCTTTCAGAGGGTCTCCGTGCTGAGCCGGTTTTTTTAATGAGCAGTTGCCAGAGGATCCTGGTGAGGGGTCTTCGCAGGCTGCTAATGTGGTTAAGGGACCTGCAGATCCTTTTTTGTCTCTGCCCACGGTTCTTCTAGGTCCAGAGGACTCTCAAGTATTGGCTGACCCAGGTTGGGATCAGGAGGCAGAGGACTTAGAAGAAGGAGAGATTGCTCCCGGGGAAGATCCCAATATTTTTAGGGTCTTCCGAAAAGAGGAGCTTTCAGCACTTATTTCGCAATCTTTAGCGGCCTTGCATTTGATTCTTCCTTCTGCCTCACAGGAGCCTTTGGAGGATCCTTTGTTGCAAGGCTTTAAGGCTGAGCAATGCTGTTTTCCCCTCCACCGAATCATCAAGCAGATGATTGAATCGGAATGGGAATGTCCTGAAGCTACGTTGCGTGGCAGCTGCGCTTTAGCGCGCTTGTATCCCCTTCCGCAAGACGAAAAGGAGTTGTTGCGCATGCCAAAGGTTGATGCCATTATATCGGCTGTGACTAAGAAGACAACCATTCCTGTGGAAGGAGCGGCAGCTCTTAAGGACCTGCAGGATAGGAAGTTAGAAATTCTTCTCAAGCAGGCTTTTGATTCTTCGGCCTTGGCTCTACAAGCTGCTGTTTGTGGGGCGTATGTGTCTCGGGCGTCCATTAGATGGTTGCAGGGAGACTCTTCTGGGGAGTCTTCGGAACCTGCGGATTCGGCTAAGTTGGAATCCGCTGCGGCTTATATGGCGGATGCTTTTTATGATTTGTTGCGTATTGCTGCTAAATCTATGGCCTTGCTAGTGGCGGCGAGGCGTTTTCTCTGGTTGCGCAACTGGTTGGCCGATGTATCCTCAAAATTGCGTCTCAGTAAGTTGCCATATAAAGGGAAATTGCTTTTCGGTGAGGCGTTGGAAAAGATTGTGAAGGATTTGGGCAACTCCAAAGGGGGTCGGTTGCCGGAGGATAAGCCTAAGCCGGCAAGAGGTGCGCCGGGTTTTCGGGGTTCCGGTCGCGACTCCCGTAGATTCCGGGGGGCACGCTTTCCTCCCTATTCCAGGGGTCGTTCTAGTTTTCGGGGACATTCCTTTCGAGGTGCCAGAGGTTTTGCCAGGTCCTACTTTGGTGGTTCCCAACCGTCTGTTAAGAAACCACAATGAAGGTCGGATGGTCCAGGCCGTAGTTCCTGTGGGCGGACGCCTACAGAGTTTTTTGGCGGCCTGGACCACCGTCACATCCGACAAATGGGTGTTAGAGATAATACAGAAGGGGTATGCTCTCGACTTCGCCTGTCCCTTGGAACCGGCTTTTGTCATGTCTCCCTATCCAGCCGGTCTCAAGAGACAGGCTATTGCGGACACTCTCTCTCGCCTTCTGCAGCTCAGGGCGATCATTCCCGTGCCTCTAGACCAATACGGTTGCGGTCGATCTATTTTGTGGTCCCCAAAAAGGAAGATTCTTTTCGTCCCGTGCTAGATCTCAAAGGAGTAAACCGTACCTTACGGGTACCTCACTTTCGCATGGAGACACTGCGTACAGTAATTCGAGCGGTACGTCCGGAGGAATTTCTCTCCTCCATCGATCTCACCGAAGCCTACCTTCATATTCCAATCAGGCCTTCTCACCAGAAGTATCTCCGTTTTGCGCTTCCGACGGGACATTTCCAGTTTCGGGCGCTGCCCTTCGGTCTCGCTACGGCTCCGCGAACGTTCACGAAGTTAATGGTAGTGGTGGCTGCAGCACTACGAAAAGAAGGTGTCAGAGTGCATCCTTATCTCGACAATTGGTTGATCAGGGCCGAGTCTCGCTCGGCGGCGCTGACAGCCACCGCACGGGTGGTACAGCTTCTCGAGCAGCTCGGTTGGGTAATCAATCGAGCCAAGAGTCACCTAGAGCCGACACAACACCTAACTTATCTGGGGGCGGTATTCGACACCGAGCGCGGGCAGGTCTCGTTACCCGAGGTTCGGGTCAAGAAGCTTTTGCGCCAACTGCAAGCCTTTCTGCGGCTCACAGCTCCGTCGGCGTGGACCTATTTGCAGCTTTTAGGGTCCATGGCGGCAGCGCTCGATCTCGTTCCGTGGGCCAAGGCTCACATGCGGCCTTTGCAACAAGCTTTGCTTTCCCGTTGGTCGCCCCAGCTCCACCCAATCTCGCAACGCCTGCCCTGTCCCGACAGGGTGAGGCGCAGTCTCGACTGGTGGTTAGTGCGGGATCATCTTACAGCGGGTGTTCCCTTGCAGGAACCAGCGTGGGTGTTAGTCACCACGGACGCCAGTCTCTCCGGCTGGGGAGCTCATTGTCAGTCTCACATGACTCAAGGTTCTTGGTCGACAACGGAAGCTTCGTGGTCGATCAACCGCCTCGAACTTCGCGCGGTGCGTCTTGCTCTTCTACACTTTGCACCGTTCGTCAAGGGCACGGCAGTCAAGATTTTCTCCGACAATGCTGTGACGGTCGCATACATCAATCGGCAAGGGGGAACCAAGATTCCTTCTCTTCTCTCCGAAAGTCAGGATTTGATGACTTGGGCAGAGGACAATCTTCTGGCGATTTCGGCGGCACATGTAGCGGGCAAAGAGAATGTGCAGGCCGATTATCTCAGCCGCCATATTCTCGATCCAGGGGAATGGGAATTGAACGCGGCAGTGTTTCACGATCTGATGTTGCGTTGGGGACAACCGATCATGGATCTTATGGCGACCTGCGCAAATGCCAAAGCCAACCGTTTCTTCAGCAGGCGCAGGGAACGCATGTCCGAAGGTCTCGATGCTCTAGTGCAGCCCTGGCCTCAGGACTCTCTACTGTACATTTTCCCGCCTTGGCCTATGTTGAGTCGAGTTATTCAGCGCATATCACGGCACCAGGGAAGGGTGATTCTCATCGCTCCGGATTGGCCGCGACGTCTTTGGTATGCCGATCTGATTCGACTCCTGGCAGCTCAGCCCTGGCCTCTGCCAGTCCGCGTCAATCTGTTACATCAGGGACCGATTCTCATGCCTCGAGTGGATCGCTTCTTGCTTACGGCTTGGCTCTTGAAAGGGCTCGCCTAGAACGCAAGGGCTATGCCCGTTCCGTGGTAGATACTTTACTTCAGTCTAAGCGATCGGGAACTTCTTTGGCCTAGGTCCGCATCTGGCGTCTTTTTGAAACTTGGTGTAGTCAGCGCAATATTGCTCCCATGTCATCAACCTTACCTCAACTGCTTCTCTTTCTCCAGCATGGCTTGGACAAAGGGTTGGCGCTTAGTACCCTGAAGGTACATCTAGCGGCGCTCGCTACTTTTCGTGGATCGGTGCAGTGACGCCGTCTTTCGGCGCATCTCGATATACGGCGCTTTCTACGAGCAGCAAAGATTCTCCGCCCTCCGTTGCGGTCCGTTGTACCTCCTTGGGATTTAAATGTTGTCTTAGAAGCGTTTTCCCGATCTCCTTTATCTTCCCTGTGCTCTCGGAGCCTCAGGGAGTGTTCCTGGAAAACGGCTTTTCTGGTAGCGTTGTGTTCGGCGCGGCGTATTTCGGATTTGCAGGCCTTGTCTTGCCGTGAACCTTATCTTCAATTTCTTCCAGAGCGAGTTTTACTGCGGACGGTTCCTTCTTTTTTGCCGAAGGTCCTTTCGGTTTTTCATATTAACCAATCTGTAGCATTGCCAGTTTTTTCTAATTTATCCAATTCTCCTATGGACCGGGCTTTCAAGTATTTGGATCTGGAACGAGTCTTGAAGACATACCTTAGGGTATCGGAACCCTTTCGTAAGACGGACAGGCTCTTTGTTCAGTATGCGGGTCCTCGCAAGGGTCAGGCGGCGTCTAAGTCCACCATTGCTCGTTGGGTTCGTAGCGCTATTACGTCAGCGTACGCTGCTCAAAATATATCGTTGCCCGATGGTTTGCGGGCTCATTCTACTCGAGCTCTGTCGACTTCCTGGGCAGAGTATGCCTTTGTCCCTCCAGTGGATATCTGCAGAGCGGCGACGTGGTCTTCCTTACATACTTTTACAAAACATTACCGGTTGGATGTTCACGCCAGAGACGATGCGAAAGTGGGGGCTTCGGCTCTTATCGCGGGTCTGGCGGGTCCCTCCCGGATTTAGGTACTGCTTTGGTACTGCCCTACCTTTCCCTGGACTGGCCCGGAGAAGCGATAAGGAAGATGAAATTAGACCTTACCTGCTAATTATCTTTCCTTGAGCTTTCTCCGGGCCAGTCCAGGGTCCCACCCATTCACTTTCTAAGCGGTTTATTTTTTTTGCATGACCATAAGAATTCCACCTTTTCGGCATGGTCATCTGTGGGAGAATGATTTAGGGCTTTGCAGGTTCACTCAGTGCTCCTCTATTCTGTATATTGGTATCCATTTGAATTTGTATAATTTAAAAAAAAAAAAAAGAAACATAATAGTAATGGTAATCACATTTGCTAGTTTTCAAGTTTTGACGGACTATAGAATATATTCAGTGTTCAAGGGTTAATCTGCTATGTGTCAGTTTTTTTCGTTTTAGTTGCTTTGTCAGAAGTAGACTGCTGGATTACCCTCAGGGGGAGTGGCTTCACCTCTCAGGAAAAATTTGAAGTCTTCAGTCCTCAGTTGCTATGGGGGATTGACAACCCTACCTTTCCCTGGACTGGCCCGGAGAAAGCTCAAGGAAAGATAATTAGCAGGTAAGGTCTAATTTCATCTTTTCAGGTAAATTCATTTCACTCCTGCTCCTTTGTCTTCCGTCTCCTCCTTGTTTTCTCCATGCTTTATTTCTCCGTCCCACATTGACATGTTTAATTGTACTATAGATCTTATTTATGTGGTATGAATGATATCTATAATGTGTTTTTTATCTATTTTATTTTAAATTATGATTAATATTTATTTGTAAGCAATGTTTCACACACACCATGTGTTACTTTAGTTTTTAAAGGGAGCTTTTTAATTCTTATTTTTAATTTTCAAAGAGGTTTCATGTTTTATTTGTTTTTTAACATACTTGAGTGTGATATCCTTTATTATTGGTTCATATTTATAAGCTTAAGATTAATAATATTTGTGTTTTATATGTTTTAAGCTTATTATTTATTTATTTATCATCTTTTATCGCGCTCTTTATGGTGTTACATACGATGTAATTTAACTGTTTTTTTTTTTTACTTGTTGTTTTTAATTTATTCATAATGTGTTTTTAGTATAAGGTGAGCCAACCCCTGAAGAAGATTTTATCGAAACACGGCCTGTGTCGGGTCAGGTCTCCCTTTTACATATATGGAACAATAAAGTATTGGTGAGAGCCTACACCTTTATCTTTATCTTTATTCAGTATTTGATATACCGCTATGGCAGAAGCATTAAGCGGTGTACAATAAAAACTGATTAAACACTGCAAACCAGGAAACGGAACGCCAAAAATAGATAGGAAAGAAGGATACAGAAAAGGGCAAACACATCACACATTAATGCCAAATCATAATAAACCATAAGGACAGAAGGAAGACAGACAAGGACGATTCATGGGACACCAGACAAAAACAAAGGACAGTCGGGGGGGGGGGTTTCAGGGGGGAGTTCAAAAGCTTTCTGGAATAAATAAGTCTTAAGCAATGACTTGAACTGGGGGTAAGATGATTCTAACCGAAGAGAAGTAGGCAGCATATTCCATAACAATGGTCCGAGGAAGAACCAAGCAGAATGCCGTGTCTGTTCTAAATGGGCTTGGGAGGGCGAAGGAAGGGATAGACGGTTGGTATGAATTGAGCGGAGTTGACGATGGGGAGAGTATAGTGAAATGCAGTCTGCTAAATAAAGAGGAGTACAGGTGTAAATGGCCCGGTGAAGTAGAATCAGAAATTTATAGTGGAAGCGGTAATGAAGAGGAAGCCAATGCAAACGAAGGAGGATGGGGGTAATATGGTCAAATCGACTAGAAAAGGTGATGAGGCGAGCTGCGGTGTTCTGGATGCGTTGCAGTCTTTGAAGGCAGTATTTGGGGAGGTTGGCCAAATAAACATTGCAATAATCCAGTCTGCTGATGACGAGAGCAATGACAAGGGTGACTAAGGAACTGGAGGGTAATACAGATCGGACGGCCCTAATTTGTCGTAAAGCAGCCTACGTTTTTGTACTGTTTGTTTTGAGGGAGTCCCGCTGGGGCAGCGCCTTCAGCCAGGCTATACTCCGTAATCTGTTCAGGGTATAAGCAACTCCTGCCCTCCAACCCTTCTCGATGGCTACTGAGGATTTCGTCCCGAGAACCTGAAGACTTGGGCTCCTTCAGGCATTGGCATCTGCTCACGGCCTTGTAGAGGCATTTTTTGGTTACTGGTTCGGTAGCCTGTAGCCAGGGAGTCCCATAAGTGAGGACTGACTTCCTGCTTGTTCCTGGAGAAAGTATAGTTACTCACCTGTAACAGGTGTTCTCCAGGGACAGCCAGGAATCAGTCCTCACTACCCTCCCACCTCCCCTGATGAGTTGCTGGATTTTTATCCTTCCCTTGCGATCTGCTTGGTAGGACTCTAGCTAAGGGACCTGACTGAGCAAGATGGCACCCTTGGGCAGGAAGAGGACCACGCATGCGTGGCAGCAATCCCAAAGGCTTTCTTTGAAAGCTGGGGAATTGCTCCGCACGGGCTCCATCTGTGCTGACGTCACCCATAAGTGAGTAACTACACTTTCCTCCCCAAAATATTAGTAGTACTATGTAGTATTATGATTACTATTTCTTGTTTTTTTATGCGTTTTATTTATTTTGGTCATTTGGGTTTTAATTATTATATTGTAATTTATTGATGTCCATTATATGTTTGTCTTCTTTGAAGTTCCCCCTGATGAAGGCCTTTGCCAAAATGTGGCTGTGTTGGGGAGGGGTGTACAATAAAGGACTGTTTCTGTTACACCTCGCTCCTTGTTTCTTTCTGTTGCACTGCGAGAGTGTATGCTTCTTTGTGGACCTCATGTCCTCCAGTTCCCCATCATCCTCTCTTATTTATTTATTTTTTTAAAAGCTTTGTTCATTTATGTCTTTCAAGTATTTAAACATCGGTATGATATCTTCCTAGGAATGTGTGGACACTGCTGCTGCTTCTCATCAATTAAGTTATCAGGAGGGGGTTAGATGCTACCAGACCACCCGGGAGCTTTCTTTGGAGGTTTGGGGATATGGGTGGTATGGGCCATCAGGGAGAGCCACCTTTTTGAGGTTGAGAGGTAGGGGCTACAGGACCACAATGATATTTTTGTGGTGTTGAAATTGGTAAGAGTTAGGAAGGTGCGATCTGCAGGGTCTGTCTTGCATCAGTCACATAGATGGAACGTCGAAACTTCACTTCAGATGATCCTTTTGCTCCCCACTGCATCTTTATGCCTGCCCGAAGCTGGCATAAAGACCCAGCATTGAGAGAAGAGTAAAGAACTGCACAAAGGGAGCAATTACATATTCATTCTTTTGCATGCGACTAGCATTGGAAATTCTCTTGTAAAACACCGCTCTAGAGCATAGCTTAGTTTGCCACATCACGCCCTTAGGTTGTAAGCCTCATTAGAACAGGAAATCAAAACCTACTCTACCTGAATGTAATTTTTGTGGTTCCACCAAAAAGTGTGAACTAAATACAAATGTTGTTATAACCAAAACGTACTTTAAACTAGACTTCGCCTTGGAAACAAAGTAAAGTAATGGGATCTTTAAAAAAAATAAAAATAAATGTTGCACTTTTTTATGCAGTTTCATAAACTGTAAGGAGATTAGATATTTACTTTCTATTCACTTGCATGGTCAAATTTTACCACACTTTGTATTTCAGGTATTTATGTATATTTTTGGTGCTGGCATGCTAATGCTGTAGTACTTATTTATATCTAGCCATAAATATGGCAAATGAGGCAAGCTGTTAATAGCACTCCTTAGTTCATTGTCCTGTCTTGTTTGCCTAGGCTGCAGGGTAAAAAAAAGTCATATGTTTTCTGTGCCAGGTACACAGAGGGGATATTTTAGAAGCATTTCCATGCATAAAAAACAGCATTTACCCATGTAGATAGGAATACATTTGTAAATACGATTTGAGAAAGCCTTTACACATGTAGATCCACACTGTGCAGAAATTTTAAGGACATATGGTAGTGGTGTGGTTTAGGCATGGCCTGAGTTGGCCAAACATTTACACTTATATTCCCTATTTTACAAAGGGAGTCCACATATATACAGCAGCTCAGAAGCATGCCTAGTTAATCTCCCTTAAATCCCCTATTCTTCATTTTGACCTCCAAAATGTATAAGAAATAAAATTGCATTCTCTCTACTTACTTGGCAGCACTTATTCGTATACCTTGGCCCAAATTCATGTGGAAATCCTGACATATACATGAGGAAGTTGCCGCTTTTTGCAGAGCCTTTTCTAAAATACTGCTGAAATTCAGCTCCAATCTGGACACCTCCATTCGAATCTCCATGTGCTATGCAAAATGGGCCTTCATGTGTATTCTTTGTAGTGGCTATGAAAGAATTAATTGTAGCAAGAGCTGGAAAGACAGAAAAGATAAAAAGGCTGAATATATCACTAAAGTTATGATTTCCTACTGGAGTGTAGGTATAAATTACGTCCCAGCCCTAATTATTGCCAGTTATTTTTTTAGAAGGGGGATCATAGCGACCATGATCTGGTAGGAGAATAAGATCAACAACCTACTTTTCTGATCCCATCCCCACCCATTTCCTTCTCTCCATTTTCTCCGCTGTCATCCCTTCCATCTCACATATTCTCAACCTCTCTCTTTCTACTGCTACTGTCCCTGCAGCCTTCAAGCATGCTGTGGTCACACCCCTGCTCAAGAAACCTTCTCTGGATCCTAATTTTTTCTTCCAATTATCATCCTATCTCCCTTCTTCCTTTCATTTCTAAACTTCTTGAGTGCACAATCTTCCACTTCTGTCATGATTTTCTTTCCCCCCAAGCTCTTCTAGAACCTTTTCAGTCTGGCTTTCACTCCTTACATTCCACTGAAATGGCACTAGCCAAGATCTCTAGTGATTTGTTCTTGGCCATATCTAAGGGCCTCTTTTCCATCCTTGTCCTTCTTGACCTTTCAGCTCCTCTTATTACTGTTGACCACCTCCTTCTCCTTGAGACCTTGCCATCACTTGGTTTTAGATACTCTATCCTGTCCTGGTTTTAATCTTATCTTTCCTATCATTCTTTCAGTGTTTGTTCTAATGGCTCCTCCTCTTCCACTCTGTTGGTGTTCCCCAAGGGTCTGTTCGGGGCTCTCTACTTTTCTCTCTCTACACCCAGTGCCTTGGTTTTCTCATTTCCTCCCATGGATTTCAGTATCATTTTTATGCTGCTGATTCTCAAATTTACCTTTCTACTCCTGATATTTCTCGGGCTCTGCTGCCCCTTATCTCTGCCTGTCTCTCTGACGTTGCCACCTGGATGTCTCACCGCCGGTTGAAACTTAATATAAACATAACTAAACTACTGCTTATTCCCCCTAAACCTGCCTCTCCCCTTCCTCCTTTTTCGATCTCTGGTGTTAATGCTCTTCTTTCACCGGTTTCATCAGCTTATAACCTTGGTGTAATTTTTGATTCCTCCCTTTCCTTCTCCTCACATATACACCAAATTGCCAAGATCTGTCACTTCTTTCTCTGTAGCATTTACAAGATTCGCCCCTTCCTCTCCGATGACATTGCTAGAATACTTGTCCACTCTTTAATAACTTCTCGTCTTTACTATTGCAACCTGCTACTTGCTGGTCTCCCTCTGAATCATCTCTCTCCCCTTCAGTCTGTTCAAAACTCTGCTGAATGACTAATTTTTCGCCAGCCTCATTTTGCTTATATAACCCCTCTTCTGAAAACACTTCATTGGCTTCCCTTCCACTTCTGCATCCATTTCATACTCCTCCTTCTGACCTTTACGTGCTTGCATTCACTCTGCTGTTCTTCCCTATCTCTCCTCTGCCTCTACACCCCTTCTTGTGAATTTCATTCTTCTACTGGCTTGCTCCTTTCTTTGCCCTTCTCTACCTCTGCTAACTCCAGACTTCGGTCCTTTCACCTCGCTGCTCCTTATGCTTGGAATAAACTCCCTGAGTGTCTGTGTCAGGCATCATCCCTGCCCCTTTCCAAATCTATGCTAAAGGCTCACCTCTTTAAGGCTGCCTTTGGATCCTGATCCCTTGTTCCTTATGTCTCCTTACCCTTCCTTATTCTATCCTCTTTCTCACTTTTGTCTTGTTTGTCTGATTAGGTTGTAAGCTCTGATAAGTAGGGACTGTCTTTCTTTGTTCCTGCAGCGCTGCGTATGCCTTGTAGGACTTCATAAATGTTTAATAATAATAATAATAGTAATCTTGGAAGAAGAAGCAGCATAGAGAGTACAAATTTGTTTTCTTCTATTTATGGCATCTTGCGCCATAGTCTTTGAAGATGTCTGCCAATTTTCTCTGCTGTTTGTAACATAGCACTTCTGTGAACATCACATACAGACATGAGATGTATTACAAAGCAATGCTGCAATGCAAAACAGATTGCAGCCCCGGAGGAGGAGATTATTGGGAGGGAGAGAAAAAATAATATACTTCATTTAAAAAAAACAACTGTATATTATAGCTAATGCAATTCTGAATGTCATTGCATTTCAATAAATAAGAGCTGGGTTGCTCTTTTTGCTGATATAAATATATTGAGTGGGATACACTGCCAAAGCTTTTATCTGTTAGAAAATTGTAATAACCAGTGATGCTTAAACCTCAGATGTTGTAGAAATTGGAAATTTGCAAGCCTATTCATTTTTCTCTTGTTAACATTAGCTTAAACAATGAAAATAAAATCTTAGGGCCCAATATTCAGAAGATATTCAAAACCTGCTAACTAGGTAAACCCCGCTGAACAGAATACTTAGCGGTTCTGTCTAGATAGTGCTGCTGAACATTCCCTCTAACTGCCACAGCATTATCTAGATAGTGCCTGAGCAGAGCACGAGAATAGTGCAAGCACATACTGTATCTGTTAGTGGTGTTTTTCAGCCCACTCATCAGATAAGTGAATATATAAAGATAGACCATAAATTCAGGCCTTTATGCCGTCTGGCTATTCAGATAGTGACTGAATTGTGGCTATCCAGACAACCCATTGTGGTCACAGCTGAATTCAGATATTCAGTGGAAGCTGCTACTCAGGCACATCCGTTGAATATCTGTTTTCACTGTTACCCGCATCCAAAAATGTTGTAGATAACATGAGGGATCTAGCAAAACTTGAAGAAACGGTTGAGAATTTGGCAGCTGAGATTTAATGCTAAAAAATGCAGGGTCATACATTTGGGCTGCAAAAATCCAAAGGCGGAGTACAGTATAGGTGGTGAAGTACTTCTGTCCATGAAAGAACGTGTCCCTGGAGGGTGATTGTTTTTGATGATCTTAAGGTAGCTAAACCAGGTAGAAAAGGTGACTGCAAAAGCCAGAAGAATGCTTGGGTGCATAGGGAGAAAGGCATGGTCAGCAGGAAGGAGGAGGAGGAGATAGTACTCTTGTGCAAGTCTTTGAGATCTCATTTGGAGTACTCTGCAATTCTGGAGACCATGCCTTCAAAAGGATATAAACAGGATGGAATTGGTGCAGAGTGTGGCTACTAAAATCGTCAGTGGTGTTCGTCATAAGGCATATAGGAACATACTTAAAGATCTGAATATGCATACTTTGGAAGAAAAGCAGGAGAGGAGAAATATGATAGACATTTCAATACCTCTGTAGCATAAATGCATAGGAGGAGAGAGCCTCTTTCAGTTGAAAGAAAGCTATGCAATGAGGGAGCATAGGATGAAGGTGAAAGGGGAGAGACTTATAAGAACATAAGATATTCTCCAGGAACAAGCAGAAAGTCAGTCCTCACATTTGGGTGATGGTGCCAATGGAGCCCACGCAGAGCATTTCCCCAGCTTTCAAAGAAAGCCTTTGGGACATGCTACCACGCATGCATAGTCCCTTCCCACCCAAGGGTGCCATCTTGCATGGTCTCCTTTTTTCCACAGAGTCCAATGGACGTCTGTCCTGGTTCCCTGGAAAAATCCTTGCCAATTATTCTCAAAATAGTTAGTTCCTGGTTTGTGTACCGGCTTCTCTTCCCGCCTCGAGCCAGCGCTGTTCTCGGCTCCTTTTATCTTTTTTGTTCAACGTTCACCTCGACCCCGTCTGATGTTCCTCACCATGTCCCCTGGTGTGGTCAAAAAATGTGATAGCTGCAGTCAAACGGTGTCAGTGACAGACACCCATAACTGCTGCCTACACTGTCTGGGCCCGGACCATGACAGCACTTCCTGCGACCTGTGCCAGGCCATGACGCCTAAAACCAATAAAAAGAGGTTGGAGTTGCAAGAAAAACTGTTCCCCAGGTCCGATTCAGCACCGGCCTACCTAATGCTGAGCTTCAAGCCCAGCACTTCCCGTGAGACCCGAGCATCTTCAGAGTCCTGCAGTGGCAGCTCCTCTGAGAAGACCTCAGACCCCGAGAGAGAGAAGAAAAAATCCTCGAGGTCCACTGAGGTAGCACCAGAGAAACCCGGTAAAACCACCCAGGGGGGGATTCAGGTGACTCTGAGAAGCGCCCTACCAAGGTCCTCAAAAAGGATTCCTCAGCCGGCAGAGGCTGTGCGAGGTTCCTCAAGACCATAGTCCTTGTCAAGGATGCACTCGCGAGAGTGCCGGTGCCGGGCTCGGGCTCGAGATCCTCTCTGCCCGCGCAGAAAGCTGCAGAGCCTTCTGGCTTGGAAACCAGAATGGCGACCTTGGAGCAGAATATCACTGCTATCCTGGTCCTGCAGCAGGCAATAATGGCTGGTTCATTCACATCATCTGCCCTGACGACCGGGCTTCTGACTGCTGGGGTCCCCGGTCGTCGAGCTGAGCTCCGAGTGCCATCGGCCTTCAGGGTGGGCCTGCTTCAGTGACTCAAGATTATAGGCCAGGGACATAGAGCCTTCCACAGGCAAATAGACAGACGGGGCATTTCCAATTTTTGGGAGGCATTTACAGTTCCGGGCCCTTCCATTTGGCCTCTCGACAGCTCCACGGGCCTTCACCAAGGTAGTGACAGCAGCTCTTTAGAGGTAGGGCATGCTGGTTCATCCATGCAAAGTCCCCACTGGAGAGCTGGGAGGCCACTGAGAGGGTGGTCTGATTCCTGCAGGACTTTGGCTGGGTTGTCAACAGTGTGAAGAGCAGACTGGTGCCGTCACAGTTGTCAGAGTGCCTGAGATCCTGTTTCGACACCCATAGGGAGGAGCTTTATGCTCTTGCTGGAGGAAAGGATTGTGACGTGCAGGCCCAAGTTTGGGACTTGCTAAACGTCTCCCGTCCAAGAATGTGGGACAGTCTGCAGGTACTGGGCTCGATGGCAGCCATATTGGAGTTGGTACCCCGGCAACGATTGCATATGAGGCCCTTGCAGTCGACCCTCCTATCCCGTTGGTTCCCGCAAACCCAGTCCATAGAAGTGCA
This sequence comes from Ichthyophis bannanicus, assembly GCA_033557465.1. Taxonomy (NCBI): domain Eukaryota; kingdom Metazoa; phylum Chordata; class Amphibia; order Gymnophiona; family Ichthyophiidae; genus Ichthyophis; species Ichthyophis bannanicus. The sequence continues at coordinate 128,139,272 of CM066033.1, forward strand.
GCTAACCTTGTTGGGGTGGCTCGGGACAACCTTCATTGGTGGCTGGAACCGATTCGTTTGGCGGTGGGGATACCGCTTGAGCCCCATGACTGGGTGGTGGTCACTACAGATGCCAGCCTTCAGGGCTGGGGGGGGGGGGGCTACTGTCGATCGCAGATGGCGCAGAGGGAATAGTCTCTAGCAGAAAGTCGGTGGTCGATCGATTGGCTGAAAAACAGAGTGGTGTTCCTGTCCCTGTCCCTGCAGGTGTTTTTCCCCCTGGTTCGGCGCAGGGCAGTAAGGGTCCTCTCCAACAATGCAATGGCAGTGACTTACATCAATCGCCAAGGGGGCACTTGGAGTGCGCAGGTGCTGTGGGAAGTGCTCCAACTGTTATGGTGGGGGAGAAGTACTTCCTTGCCCTCTTGACAGCTTATGTTGCTGGTGTGGAAAACATCCAGGCAGACTACCTGAGTCCAACAACTGCTGGATCCCAATGAGTGGATCCTCTCGGAAGTGGCGTTTGGCTTGATCATGAGGTTTTGGGGCCTCTCATCATTGATCTGATGGCCACAGCCTCCAATGCGAGAATGTCAGAGAGGCTGAATGCCCTAGCCCATGACCAGTCTCCTGTACATGTTTCCACCCTGGCCCCTAATCAGCAGGGTTCTCCAGAGGATCCAGGCACATCCAGGATTGGTGATTCTGGTGGCCCCAGACTGGCCTCAGCAGCCTTGGTATGCAGATCTGGTATGCGCGTGCTGGTGGCGGAGCCCCTTCCCTTCCCGGTAGAAGGGAGTCTCCTCACCCAGGGGCCGGTTCGGATGCAGAAGGTGAGTTGATTCTCACTTATGGCATGCCCTTGAGAGGGCGCGTCTGACCAGTCCGGGGGTACACCCCTGGGGTGGTGGATACTCTGTTGCAGGCATGTCAGCGTTCTTCCTCTTTGGCCTACGTTCGAGTCTGGAGGATTTTTGAGACCTGGTGCACTGAGCATGGGCTGAGGCCACTGACTTCCTCCCTTCCTGACATCCTGGCCTGTCTCCAAATGTGCCTCAAGAAAGGGCTGGCCCTGAGCTCCTTGTGGATTCAAGTGGCAGCTCTGACTTGTTTTCAGGGCCATGTCCAGGGACAGTCTCTGGCATCTCATGTGGATGTCGTGCGTTTCCTGAGAGGGTGAAGAATCTTCGACCCCCTTGCTGGTTGGTGGTTCTGCCCTGGGACCTGAATTTGGTCCTGTCTGTTTTGGCGGCAGTTCCTTTTGAACCCCTGCGGGCGGCTACCCTCAAATACTTGACACTTAGAGTAGTGTTTTTGGACACCATTTGCTCAGCCCACCGGATTTCGGAACTGCAGGCTCTGTCCTGTAGGGAATACTATCTCGTCATGACAAGAGAGAAGGTGGTGTTGCATCTGGTCCTGTCCTTTCTCCCTAAGGTGATTTTGGCATTTCATGTGAATCAGTCGGTTACCCTGCCAGTCTTCGAGACTGACCATGGTGACATGGAGTCATGAATTCGGCATTTGCTGGATGTGCATCAGGCACTCCGGTGTTACTTGAGCATTACTCATGATTTCCAGAGGTCCGTCTGTCTTTTCGTGGCATTGGGTGGGCCCAGGAAGGGTGAGGCAGTATCAAAGGCCTCCATTTTCCGGTGGATATGGGAGACTATTGTTTTGGCTTACTTGGTTAAGGGCTGAATTGTGCCTGGGGGGCCTGTCTGAAGAAACATTGCTTACTGGCACAGTCTCGGCTTCCCATAGCAATTTCTGTCCTGCTGATCAGACTCCACCATCTGTCGCGGCTGAAGCCCCTTGATTGCTGAGAAAAATAAAGACTGTTCCCAAAAATACTAATTTTCGAAGGTAGAGTCCTGGTCCCCACCTGGGTTGGCCTTCCTCATTTCTTTGTTTTTTCCTGTTTTTTTGTGTGTAAATTGACAGAGGATTAGAGGTTGTAACTCCTGGTCTGCTTTGCTAAGGGCATACTGGCTGGTTGGGGGTGCACAGGCTCCCTGTGGGTTACTTCAGCTCAGTGATCTTTCTCATTCTGTCTGCTGGTGGTAGTTAGGCATATCCCACATGTCTGGACTGCACTGGAGGGACTCAAGGAAAGACAATTAGCAGGTAAGGCCTAATTGAACCTTTATAGTGATGGGCATCTAACAACATGTATGGCACCTCAAAAAGCTTGGGTGTGTAGTGAACTCCCCAAAGAACCATGGAATACCTGGATACCCTGTTTCAGTACCTGTAGGGTGAAGCTCTTTCAGTCTAGGGAACAGATAAACAACCTGCAGCAGCATTATCAAAAATTCTTGGCAGTGGGGTGCCCATGAGCGTAGAGTTGCCTTCAAGTTCTAGGCTTTGTCGTCTTCCATAGACCTGGTCCCCTGGGCAAGAGTATACATGAGACCTCTGCTGTCCTGCTAGATACCTCACAGGATTTCGGAATGCATATTCCCATTCTATCTCACTTTGGATGGAGCCTACAGTGGCTGCTGGATATTTGCTATCTGAAGAAGGAAATAGAGACCCCGACCCCCAACTGAGCTGTAACAGATGGAAGTCTGTTGGGTTGGGAGCTCACTGGCAGAGCCTATTAGCCCAGGCTCATTGTTCCTTGGAGGCAGTGTGATGAATCAACAGGCTTAAGTCGAAAGTCATTCAGTAGGTATTGAAACATTTCTGCTCCCCGCTTAAGGTGGGATGTAATTTAGTTGTTCTTTGACAACGCCATTGGTCATAGCTTACATCGACCAATAGGGCAGAAAAAAAGAGCCTGGGGTTAACTCTGGAGACGGGCATACAGATAGGATGGAAAGCAACCTCATCTCTTATTTGTGACTTTTATAGTGGGAGTAAATCATTTCCTAGTGGACTTCCTTAATAGGAATATCTTAGATGTGGGCAAGTGGGAGCTTGTCCTGGATGCATTTTAGCTGTTAATAGGTATCTCATAGTGATGCACAGGATTTCTAAAGTGGAGAGGTTCTTTAGTCATTGCAGGAGTTGTTTGGCTTCAGCAGGTATTGATGTCTTGACCCAGGCACAGCCAGCAGACCAACCTTTTATTTATACCCCCCCCCCCCATGACCCTTTCCAAGTTAGATGTTTCAGAAGATAAGGATCAACCAGTATTAGTGTTTCTGTGCTCACTGGACTAGCCCAGAAGGCCATGGTATTCCGATCTGGTAAGGCTCTTGGATGGAGCCCCAATACCTCCTCAGCTTCACAGAGACTTGCTCTGTAAGGGGCCCATTGTAATGAATGATCTAGCAAAGTTCTCTTATAGCTTGACTCTTGAGGGGCATGAGTTGAGATGGAAGGGGAGGTATTCAGCTCCTGTAATTGCTATCCTGCTTAAGGCTCAGAGGGGGTCCACTCATTTAGCATACATTCTGATGGGCCCTAAAGTTCTTAGAAATAGGTTGAGTGGGAGGCGACAAAGGATACAGGTAAAAGGAACTCACCCTAAGGAGAAGGATGTTAACAGTGGTATGCCCCAGGGAGGTGTTCTTGGTCTGAATTCTTTTTTAATTTTTTGTTAGTGATATTGCAAAAGAGCTATTTGGGTAAGGAGGGATCTAGTGAAACTTAAAGGATGGTCGAGAATTTGGCAGATGAGATTTAATGCTAAAAAAATGCAGGATCATGCATTTGGGCTGCAAAGCCCTAAGGGAGCAGTACAGTATAGGGGGTGAAGTACTTCTGTCCATGAAAGAAGAGCGGGACCTGGGCATGGTTTGTTTCTGATGATCTTAAGGTAGCTAGACAGTTATAAAAGACAACGGCGAAAGCATAGGAAGGAGAATGGCCAACAGAAAAAAGGAGATGATAGTGCCCTCATTTAGAGTATTGTGTTCAATTCTGGAGACCACACCTCAAAAGGATATAATCAGGATGGATTCGGTGCAGGGGGTGGCTACCAAAATGGTCAGTGGAATTCCTCATGAAATCTCAATATCTGTATTTTGGAAGAAAGACACGAGACAGGGGGGGAGATATGATAGACATGTTTAAATACCTATGTGGCATAAATGCACAGGAGGAGAGCTTCTTTCACTTGAAAGAAACAAGCGGGTATAGGATGAATGTAAAATGAGACTCCGACTCAGAATTAATTTTGCAGAAATACTTCTTGACTTGCCAGTGCTTGTGCTGTTTCCAGGTTTCGTCGTTTGGCACTTTTTTCCATTTCCTGAAAGATGCTTTTTTGGCAACAACAGCCTCTCTAACCTCACCTTTAAACCATGCTGGCAATTTTTTGGACTTCCTTCCACTTTTCTTAATGCGTGGAATACAGCTGGTCTGGGCTTCCAAGATAGTATTTTTCAACACCACCCAAGCTTGATGTAAGTCTTTAACATTTGCAACTGCTCCTTTTAGTTTTTTCTTAACTATTTTCCTCATTTTATCATAGTCTCCCTTTCGAAAGTTAAAAGGTAATACTGTGGATTTCCTTACTATGCCGCCTCCACTAATTAAATCAAAGGCGATCATGCTATGATCACTATTGCCAAGTGGCCCCAAAACCCTTATCTCTTGCACTAGATCTGGTGTTCCACTAAGGACTAGGTCTAATATGGCTTCCCTTCTGGTTAGTTCATGAACCAGCTGCTCCAAGAAGCAGTCATTTATGTTATCTAGGAACTTTATCTCCCTAGCATGTCATGCTGTGACACTGACCCAGTTGATACCGAGGTAATTGAAATCACCCATTATTATTACTGCGCTGTAACTTTTATTAGCTTCCTTGATTTCTTTGAGCATTTCTTCAACCATTTGTTCATTCTGGCCAGGCGGTCAATAGTACACCCCCACTGCCATTGCCTTCCCCTTTTTACATGGAATTTCAATCCATAGAGATTCTACAGCAAATTTTGTTTCCTGCAAAACTTTAATCCTTTCTGACTCAATGCCCTCTCTAACATAGAGCGCAACTCCTCCACCAATTTGATCAGCTCTATCATTACGATATAGTTTGTACCCAGGTATCACAGTGTATCACTGGTTGTCCTCCTTCCACCATGTCTCTGATAGTCCAGTCATATCTAACCTTTCATTTAGTGCTATATATTCTAACTCTCCCATCTTATTTTTTAGACTTCTAGCATTTGCATACAAGCATTTTAGAGGCTGTATTTTATTCATGTTAATTTGGCTATTGGTAGACATGAGTAATTTGGGATCTTTAAGCTCTTTCTGCTCCATACTCGAGGGCATTTGGGCTACTTTACTCTTTTTTGGAACCTCTCTGCTTTTGGTAGTATCCTTCAAGGATACATTCTTCTGAACCATCCGCTCTTGGGCGACTGTCTGCTTTCCCCTGTTATCTAGTTTAAAAGCTGCTCTATCTCCTTTTTAAAGGTTAATGCCAGCAGCCTGGTTCCATCCCGGTTAAGATGAAGCCCATCCCTTCGGAAGAGCCCCTCCTTTCTCCAGAATGTTCCCCAGTTCCTAACAAATCCAAACCCCTCATCTGCACCATTGTCTCATCCACGCATTGAGACTCCGGAGCTCTGCCTGCCTTTTGGGTCCTGCACGTGGAACGGGAAGCATTTCGGAGAACGCTACCCTGGAAATTCTGGATTTCAACTTCCTGCTTAAAAGCCTAAATTTAGCCTCCAGAACCTCCCTACCACATTTTCCTATGTCATTGGTACCGACATGTACCAAGACAGCAGACTCCTCCCCAGCACTGTCTAAGACCTTATCTAGGTGGCGCATGAGGTCCACTACCTTCGCACCAGGCAGGCATGTGTTACCAGGTGATCCTCACGTCCACCAGCCACCCAGCTGTCTACATGCCTAATGATTGAATCACCAACTATAACAGCTGTCCTAACCCTTCCCTCAATTGGGTCTGTGATGATTGGCATGGGGATCAATGGCACCACCGGTGGGTGAGCCGCTGTAACTCGCTGACACGCTGGACATGCAGCACAAAACTGGGCAGTTTCTTTGAAGATACCTGGCCAGTAAAAACGCACAAGAATTTGATCCAGCGTTCCTTGCATACCTTTATGACCTCCCACTGGATGATCATGTGCTAGTCTAAGTACTAGCCCTTTGAAAGTTGTGGGTACCACCAATTGTTTACGTATGGCACCATTTCTGGGGTCCTGACTCTCTCTATATAATATGTCATTATCTAGTCTGAATCTGGGCAATTCCTCCCTGACCTCCTGAGCATACTTAAAAGCTCGGGTGAGAGCTTGATCAGCTCGCTGCTCTTGTGGAAAGTTAGGAAACTTTGCCACCAACTCAGCTGGCACCCAGGGTAAACTTTGACCAGCTAACATCTCAGCCCTACCCTGTGCTCTGCAAAGTCTCTCACGCCTCCTTTGTGCTTTCAACTTTCTTACTTTACCAGATGATGGGGTTATTAAATCATCATGAGAGGGTAAGTCTCCTAATAACTCTGCCTGCTCCCCCTCCTCCTTCTGCTGGCTCTCTACCTTAGCCTGCGAGCGGGTGGATACAAGGCCCCTCTTATTACCCATAGTTTGGCCTTCTGGAAGCTTAACCATCTTTTTAGCTAGGGACTGAGGACTTCCAAAGAAAGGCCCGGGAGCTATTTCCATTATCAAACCTTCTCCCTCCTTCTTTCCTAGCCCTTTCACTAGTTCCTGCTTAAATCTTGGCCAGTCCTTTCCTAGGACCAAATCAAAGGGTAGCCTAGGCACCACTGCTAATAGGACTTCCTCTTGTTCCCCCAGGCACTTAACCTTTAGCCTATAGGTGGGATATGATGTTGCAGCACCATGAATGCATCTGATGTGAACTTGGCTTTCAGGGGTTCTAGGCACAAATCTTTCTTGGGCCTCTTCCAAAGCCTTTTTGACATCATACTCTGGTCTGCCCCAGAGTCTAATAATGCATTTGTGGTAATTCCTTGCACATCAACCATCAAAAGAAATCCTTCCTTGGGCTGTTTTAAATCCAGACCCATTAAACTAGTGTGTGTCTGGCATCTCTTCTCAAAATGTCCCAATTTTCCACACTTGAAACATTTCTTTCTATTCCACTGTGTCATCTGGTTTGATACAGTACATTCATTTTTAGAAACATTCCTAATTATTCCTTTTTCTGATACAGCACATCTAGCCTCAGCAACCATCTTTAGAGGGCCACCCATTCTATGGCAAGCCTGCGTGGCTTCCAAGAATCTCTCTGCTAGCATGGTTGCCTCTCCAAGATTTTGGCAATTTTGCTGTATAAGAAAAACATTCAAATCTTTAGGTACCCCAAGCATAAATTGTTCCAGCATTATAATATCTAATAACATTTCTACTGTCTTTTGCTCAGGCTCCAACCATTTTACAGCTAAACTTCTGATTCTCTGACTCAGAGCCCTGGGTGTCTCACCCACTTTCAATGTAACAGCTCTAAACATTCGCCTATACTCTGAAATAGACAACCCTAGGCGATCTCTAATAGCTGCCTTTACATCCTTATAAATCAAAGCCTGGGCTGCTGGCATTGCTCTGTAAGCTGCTAGTGCCTCACCAGTTAATGAGGCTGCCAGCCTTACTGCCCACTGGGTCTCTGGCCATGCTAAAGCCTGTGCCACTCTTTCAAAAGACTCTAGAAAATCATCAACATTATCTTCTGGAGTTAATTTCCCAAAATTAAATGCCCCAATCCCTTGATTGAGTCCCACAGTGTCCACATGTGGTGTACCAGTACAAACTGCTGGTCTTGCATCTGTTCCACTTTGGCTCTGCAGCTGTACTAGAGCTTGCACCAGATCAAGCACTGGTTTCTGCTGTTCCATTAAGGCCTTCATAGCAGTGTCCTGGGCCTGCTGTGATAGCTCCTGCTGCTTGCTGAATTGGGCTGCCATCCACTGAGCCATCTCCGTCGGATCCATCTTGACCCCTGCAAGAAAAGAAAAAAAAAAACCAAAGAGCAGCACCTTCTAACCAGGTGTGGTTTTTTTTTCAACTTTTTTTTTTTTTTCAATTACCCCCTGTGCTTACACACATCCACCACTAGACATGCCGAGGTACATATTACCTTGTCTCAGTGATGAATCCAGCTTTTCACAGGGTCTTTTCCTCTGGGACAGCTTCCTGGAACAACCACTTTTCTTCCAAAGTGCAGATGAGGGAAAGAAATCTTCTTACAGCTTTAAACTTGACTTTTATTTGTAATCCACAACAAGTAAATCCTCTTGGTGCAAGAGCAATCCGAAAAAACTACGCCATTTGTCAGACGGCTGCCTAGGGTGAGAACTTACACAATCTTGACGATGCATATATTCATATGATTCTTGCAAGGTATTGTGGGTATTGTAGTTCATTCACTCCCAAACACAGCTGATGACAATAATTTGAGTTGTGAAACCAAGTGGTAAGATCAATAAAATACTACTTTTATTGATGGGGTTTAATTCACCCAGCACATGTATGCTTGATAGCACTATAAATGAGGTTACTTGCTTGCAGTGTTTAAAATGGATAACAAAAAGTCACAAAGTAAACCAGAAAACAACCTTCAGCTTGTCAGGCAATTAGCTAATGTTTTCTTAGCAAATAATTACCAAATACCAAGGCACAAAGTAAAGAATAAACTTTGCTGGTTAGGTTAACTTCTGCTTATTTTTCCACGCCGATCTCAGCAGTGATTCTCCCTTGCTCACACCCACAATCAGGTGCAGCCCTAATTACTATCAGTGGACCAGCTGAAAGCCTTTAGCTGGCTGGCTGCTACTGTGTGAGCCCAAATCCTGCTTTAAGAGCTGTTTGCAGTGGAAATAAAGAACAAAGTTAGGTTTCTTTGTGATGGCTGATGTGTTTGCTCATAGAAAGCTAGCAATAGCATTTAGATAGAGAACAGTCCATATAAATAGTTTCATCTGCTGTATCTCCCTCTTCATCAATAATCATAGGGTCTATATCATACATTGGCACAGATGAGTCTTTCATTAAGGCACTATCATGAGAATGCTTATTCCCTTGCTGCCATTCTCTATTATAGATAGGGTCTGGATCAGTGTTCATACCTGAGCCTCTCCTGCCATCATAATTCCTCTCTGTAAAGCCTGGCCAATATGTAATCCAATTCTGATGTCCAGCCTTCCAATCTTGATCCCTGGACACTGGATCTCCTCTCACATACCTTCTGGCCTTGGTCTGAAAGTCCCTTCCACGTGCAGTCTTCTCTCTTCCAGGTAGCCACTGGTGATTCCTATCTCTGCCACTCCATTCCTCTGGCTGAATCCAGTCCAATGGACTCTGCTGGCATTTGGAATACCTCCCAGTAGGGGTACTGCCTTGGAATCTCCCAGACCTTCCAATGGGCTTTCTTCTCTTCCTTCCAGAGAGTTTCCTTCTTTCTCTATCCGCTTGGCGTGGCTTCTGTTTCTCCAGGTGATACTGGTGCTTGAGCTTGTAGCCGTTGCTGTCTCTGTATCTCTTTCTGAAGCTGGGCTGGAGCTTGTAGCCCTTGCTGAAGCTCTCCCTGAAGCTGGGCTGGAGCTTGTAGTAATTGTTATCTGAAGAATAAGCTCTATTCTTATTCTTTCCTAATGTGTGCTGCTCCTTAACACAGCGCAGCTGTCTTGAATCAGGCCCTGCCCTTTGAGATGAGTGCTTAGGGATTACCTCATAGCTCTCTTGATTGCACACACATTTTCTCACTTCAGCCCCTCTCATGGCTGCTGGAAACCTGGTGCATTCTGGGACTGGTAGTCTTTTATGTGAAAACTCTGTTTTCTTGCTTCTACCAGAACTGACAGGTTGCTTGTTCAGAGTCACATCATCTTTTCTATAGCTCCTACCTGAGCTATGATAAGCTTCCTTATCACAGCACATGGCCCTGGAGAAACTTCCTCGGTGCGAGAGGGTTTTACATTACCTGGAGGACAGGTCCTAGTTACAGGATCACTTCCTGCCACACCAGGGTGATGCTCTCCTGTCACGTGACCTCTCTCCTCCATGGCAACAGGGATGCTGCCAGACTGGAGGTGAGAATTCAGGACTATATCCCTGTAGGTCTCGTCTATGTACCTCTCTGTCTTTCTTATGTTTTCCACGTCTGCTACTCTAGCCTGTAGAGAATGGACTCGTTCCCTGAGAGCAAAGAGCTCCTTGCACCTAGTGCACACGTAAGACCTTTCACCAACTGAGAGAAAATCATATATATGACACTGAATGCAAAAGACTGGAAAGCCCCCATCTCGCTGCTGGACTGCTGTCTGCATCTTAGTTTTAAGTTTTTGTTTAGATCTTTAAGTTCTTTACTTACTATGGGTTGCTATGGATATTTATACCAATAAAACTGTACCTAATACGTTTAATATACCTTATTCACCTGAAGCTTAATTAATCTCAGGTCCTTAGTATATGACTGATTTGGGTAGCGAGCTTCACCTAAGAGCACCTCCTGTCATTTAAGATGTGTAAGTACCTATAAAGCTACGATTATCCAGTGATGGGTGGGTGTGGGGAGGGAGGGAGGGAAATAACACTTATTAAAAGAGGGCTGCTACACAGTACCCTGTCCTGTGCTGCTGAGGTAAGCTATATTCTTATTTGATTTAAATTATAGCTCTTTGCTGCTGCTAGGCTCTAACTTATTATGAAATTTAAACTACAAGCTCTCTGCTGGGTTCTAAATTTAACCAGAAAGCTCTCTTCTGTGTTTTAAATTTAAACTAAAAGTACTTTGCTGATGCTAGGCCCTGAGTGACTATTAAATTTAAACTACAAGCTCTCAAATCTGAATGTTGTCTGCTTTCTTAAGAGAATTGAGCAGTTCTATCCTCCTTTTAGTCCTGTGAATCCTCCATGTGATCTCAACTTGGTGTGATGTTGTCATTTGAGCCAATCAGGTGAATGACTTTAAAAATAATCTTCCTCCTAGTCCATTGTTAGGTGAGACACCTGGGTTGAGGCTTTATCTAGGGATCCTTTTTCTTGGTTTTCCCAGATGATGCAGTTACCCTAGAAAGTGGTATTCTTTTTATGTGAATCAGGTCATCTCTTCTGACTTTCAGGAATCTGTAGGTTAGGGATTTGGAAGAGATCGTTCGCTGTTAATACAACATGGCCCAGCCTGAGGATGACCCACGCAGAGCAGCAGATACAACTATTCTGGCCACCTTACTGGGCAGACTAGATGGATGATACTGGTCTGTATCTTCCATCATATAATATGTATGTTATTACCTTGAGCAGATGCCCCCACCATTCTTTCCAGGGGAGGCCCCTATGACTCCCTTCAACAGGACCTGCTTCAGCAGTAACTCGCTAGTCTTCTGGCCGACAGAGCGGTGAAGCCCGTCCCCTCCCATCTCAAGGGGCAAGGGGTTGTACTCCTGCTACTTTCTGATTACCAAAAGGACCGGAAGGTTTCGGCCCATTCTAGACCTGACGGACCTCAACCGGTTCCTGGCGAGGGAGAAGTTCAGGATGCACTTCCTTGGAACATTGTTATCCTACCTCATGCAGGGAGATTGACTATGCTCATTGGATCTCAAGGATGCATATACGCACATCCTCATGCACCCCCACCACAGGCAGTTCCTCTGCTTTGTGGTAGGAGGCTGTCATTATCAATACAGGATCCTACCCTTTGGACTGGCTTCCGCCTGAAGGTGTTCACCAAGTGCCTAGCGGTGGTCGCCGCCACCGCCTTGTGACTGCAGGGGGTGTTCGTCCTTCCCTACTTGGACAACTGGCTCATCAAGGACAACACTGCTGCCAAAGTCTATCAGGCAGCAGTCCTATACCATCCTCGTTCTGGAGCATCTAGGGTTTGTCATAAACTACCCCAAGTCCCACCTCCAGATGTGTCAATGCCTGGTGTTTATAGGGGCACTGCTGGACACCATCCAGGGTAAGGCCCTCCTCCATCTGGACAGGGCCCAGCGCCTAATGGCACTTGCAGGGAACGTCCAGGGACGCTCCTTGGTGTCAGCCTGTTTTGCCTGCTGGGCCACATGGCCTCCACAGTGCATGTCAATCCAGATGCCTGCCTCCACATGTGGCCAGCCCAGTGGGCTCTCCACTCCCAGTGATCTCAGTCAACAGGTCGCCCGTGGGACCAGAGTGCTTGTAACCTGTCTTCTGGATGACTCCCTCAGCTGGTGATAGCAGCCCCGGCACCTACGGGCTGGGATGCCCTTCCAGGCCCCCACCCCCCAGAACATCCTAACCATGGATGCCTCCAAGCTGGGCTGGGGAGCCCAGTATGACAATCTCCGAACTCGGGACCATTGGTTGCAGGAAAGAGCGCCTCCAGCAGATAAGCCTCCTAGAGCTTCGGGCCATAGCGCTAGCCTTCCGGGCCTTTCACCATCACCTACAGCGCCAAGCGGTACTGATCCAGACTGACAGCCAGGTTCTATATTAACAAAAGGGGGCATAGGGGTCATCACTCCTATGCGAAGAGGCGGTTAGTATTTGTTCCCTTGCCAGTGAGAGCAGGATGCTGCTCCTTTCGGTATATCTCCTGGGCCAAGACAATGACGTGGCAGACCGGCTCAGCTGGGTTCTTCAACCTGTCAGGATTTTTGTCAGTAGCAGACCAGAGAACTAGATCAGGAGCATGCAATGGATGTCATCTACCTGGATTTCAGCAAAGCCTTTGATACTGTTCCTCATAGGAGGCCTATCAATAAACTCAGTAGTTTGGGGATGGGTCCTAAGGTGGTGAACTGGATCCAGAAATTGGTTGACTGACAGAAGACAGAAGGTGATGGTAAATGAAGCTCACTCGGATGAAAGGAGGGTGATTAGCAGGGTGCCCCAGGGTTCGGTCCTTGGCCCGGCACTGTTCAATATATTTGTGAGTGATATTGCTGAAGGACTGAATGGAAAAGTCTGTCTTTTTGCAGATGACATGAAAATTTGCAACAGAGTGGACTCCCCCGAGGGAGTGGTTAACATGAGGAAAGATCTACAAAAGCTGGAAGAATAGTCTAATGCTTGGCAATTAAGATTTAATGCGAAGAAGTGCAGTGTCATACACTTGGAAAGCAGAAATCCCAGGGAAATGTACGCAATAGGGGGCGAGAGGTTGATGTGCACGGATTAGGAGAAGGACCTTGGTGTGATTATTTCTGAGGATCTCAAGGTGGCAAAACAGTGCGACAAGGCGGTGGCAAAAGCCAGGAGAATGTTGGGCTGCATACAAGAGGAATTACCAGCAGAAAGGAAGAGGTACTAATGCCACTGTATAAATCACTGGTGAGGCCTCACTTGGAATACTGTGTTCAGTTTTGGAGACCATATCTTGCAAAGGATGTAAAAAGACTGGAAACTGTTCAGAGGAAGGCTACCAAAATGATTTGGAGCCTGCGTCAGAAGCCTTATGAGAAGAGACTTGAAGACCTAAATATGTCTGGAGGACAGGAGGGATAGGGGAGATATGATTCAGACCTTTAAATACTTAAAGAGAAATAATGAACAAACAAACCTCTTCCAAAGACGGGGGAAGCTGTAAAACTAGAGGGCATAACATGAAGCTGCAAGGTGGTAAATTGAAAGGCAATGTCAGGAAATACTTTTTCACTGAAAGGGTGGTGGATGCTTGAAATGCCCTCCCAATGGAAGTGGTGGGGGCAGATACAGTGACAGAATTCCAAATGCATGGGACAGACACAGTGGATCCCTTTACAGCAACAGGATAAAATCAAAATAAACTTAACTATCTAATTTCTCAACAAATGGCGTGTCCTACAAGGAGCGGTAGGTTCACCCCTAAACAAAGACATGGGGAGGGGTGGCCTGCACAGAGCAGCAGGTGCACCTACTCTTGCCATCTTACTAGGCAGACTAGATAGACCATACTGGTCTTTATCTGCCGTTATTTACTATGTTACTATACAAATACTCGATAGATCTAGGAGTAATTGCTACTTCCCATTTTTCCCAAGATTCTATATCTGGCAAATGAGATAAGGAGAACCAACCCTGTCTTTATATGCAAATCTGACTTTATTGCTGATAGAAAAATAATGCAGATATAGAATAATTTGAATTATGAGGTAGCAAGTTATGTAGCCCTATGATTAAAATTATCAAGATAATAAATTGTTTTAGCAGCCAACATCATTGATTCGCTCTGCACTCAGACATTCAGAAAATGAACTCTTGCTAGGCCCACCCCTGGGAGAATTCAGACCAGTACCTTAGCTTTGCCAGAAGGATGATTGTGGCAGGGTCTGAGAAGTCATCTCCAGAACGGCCCAAAGTCCAAAGGATGGCAGTGGTCCAACCCAGGCTGCAGGCGTCTAGCTGAGCAGCTTGATAACACAGAGCTTCAATCTGTGGGAGCGATTCACTCCTTCCTGAGGTTAGTCCTTGTCCTTGCACACTGTCTTTTAGAAGGAGGCAGGCTGGTACTTAAAATTAAAGCACATGAAGTGCAGAAAATGGCAGAGAAAGCAGGTCTTCCAGAATGCTGAGAGCAAGCTGCAAGTGTCAGGGAGCAACATTTCTAAAAGTCCCCAAAAAGTGTCTGTAAAAGTGTCCACATCCCTCCGTGCCTTATCCTGACTTTCTCATCACAGTGCGAGGATTGGCTGGTCTCAGAGACTGTGTGTCATCTTCAACGAATCAGGTAACAGTTGTCAAGTGGTCTTTCTCCAAACAAAGGTCCATGGTGAGAAAAGATGCTGGAATGCAGGTTCATATGTTGTTGCAAATGCTAGGACCAGTAGAACAGTTTCTGTATGAGAATGGGCCTCAACAGCAAGTTCTGTTGCACGTAGCCATAGCTGGAAATAATAGCTCTGCTGTATGGTATATAACTTTGACAGAATTGCTTGATCTGCAAGTTTGATGCTTGAACAACAGAAAAGGAAGCCATCTTGCATGGTTCAGGCTTTAGTTCAGAACAGGTCACAGATACCAGCCCTACAAACTGCACGCGTGGAGGCTGGACCTCCAGATGGCCAGTTGGCTTTTCAGTCTCTGGGGGCTCCCGCAGATGGACCTCTTCATCAGCTCCTCCAATGCTCAGCTGCCCTGCTTCTGTTCTAGGGAGCCACATCCCTCTCGGATGACGGCAGATGTGTTTCTCATCCTGTGGACGAGAGGCCTCCTCTACGCCTTCTCGCCCACACCTCTGATTGCCAAAACCCTGTTCAAGGTCCAGCTCAACAGTGCCACTCTGATCCTGGTGGCCCCAGTAGCGATGGTTTCCCCTGCTTCTCCGCCTGTCTCAGCCATCTCCAGTTCCTCTGGGGAGTGCACTGGGCCTGCTCTCGCAGGATGACAGCTCTCTTCTGCACCCAGATCGGGTCTCTGACTTTGATGGCCTGGCTGCTGAAAGGATACCCTTGGCCCAATTCAACCTGTCAAATGGGGTGGAGGAGGTTCTCCTGGCCTACCACGAGGCTTCCACCCATTGGGCCTACGCCTTCAAGTGGCGGAAAGTCTCTTTGTGGTGTGCAGAGAAGGAGATCAACACCACCTCCTGTCCTGTCCAGCTGGTGCTGCAGTACCTGCTTCACCTGTCCCAGGCATGGCTGAAGTCCAACTTCATTAGGGTACACCTTAGTGCACTTTCGGCACACCACTTCATGTCAAGGGTAAGCCCCTCTCCGCTCAGCCCCTGGTGACTCATTTCCTGAGGGGCCTACTGCTCTTTCGGCCGCCTGTCCATCCTCCGGCAATGTATTTATTTATTTGTGCTTATTTACCGCCTTTCGTGAATCAAAGCGGTTTACAGAGAACTTGAAGAAATGAAATTACATATAACAAGTTGCTTATTGCGTCACCCTTTGAGCCTCTCAGCTCTTGCCACCTCTGGTATCTCTCCTGGAAGGTGGTCTTCCTTGTGGTGCTCACCTCTTCTCGCAGGGTTAGTGAACGCCATACTCTTGTGGCCCGTCTGCCTTATACAAGTTTCCACAATAACAGGATCGTGCTCCGCACACACCCCGAGTTTCTGCCTAAGGTGGTGTTCCCATTCCACCTCAACCAAGAGGTGGTGCTCCCCACCTTCTTCCTGCGGTCTCAAGCTAACAGGGCAGAGGCCACTCTCCACACTCTGGACTGCAAGTGGTCCCTTGTCTACTACCTGGAGCGTACTGAGGCCCACCATCACTCCTTGCAGCTCTTCATCTCCTACGACCTAAATCAGCTGGGGGCAGCGGTCTCCAAACATACCCTGTCCATTTGGATGTTGGACTGCATCGCCTTCTCCTATGAGCAGGCCAGTCTTGCGCTGGAGTGCCACGTCATGGCGCAGAGCATCTCATCCATGGCGAACCTGTGCTCTGTCCTTTTGCCAGAGATCTGCCGGGCCGCCACCTGGTCCTTAGTCCATATCTTCGCAGCACACTACTGCCTGGAGAGGGAGTCCTGCTAGGACAGTACCTTCAGCCATGCAGTGCTCCGTCATCTTTTTGGGATGTAAAGCAACTCTGCCCTCTGGCCCTTTGATGTTTTCAGGCTCACTGGACACTCGGGGGGTGCTCGTGGTTCTTATTCTTCCTGGTCTCCATTGCTGCTGTTCATGGTTCACCTTTTTTGGTCACCCCTGGCCTTTACAGGTTTTTTCGGTAGCCTGTATGTAGCTGGGGAGTCCCATATGTGAGGACTGACTTCCTGCTTGTTACTGGAGAAAGTGTAGTTACTCACCTGTAACAGGTTTCTCTGGGGATAGCAGGAATTCCCCATGGAGTTGCTTTTTGTCATTTTTACCTTCTTGAGCTATGTCATCGTACTGAGGCAAGATGGCACCCTTAGACAGGAAGGGCACCACGCATGCATGGTAGATCTCCCAATGGCTTTCTTTTAAAGCCGTGGAGAGGTTACGATACAGGCTCCGTTGGTGCCGACGTCACCCATATGTGAGAACTGACACCTGTTACAGGTAAGTAACTATGCTTTCTCTGATTAGTCTTAAATGTGCCACATTGTAGCTGCATTCTGTGTCCCCTAGTCTTTCTACTTTTTGAAGGAGTAAACAACTGATCTACGTTTACCTGTTCCACTCCATTATTTTATAGACTTTTATCATATCTCCCCTTAGCCATCTCTTTTCCAAGTTGAAGAACCCTAACCTTTTAAGCCTTTCCTCATAGGGATATCCTTCCATCCCCTTTACCATTTTGGTCACTCTTCTCTGTACCTTTTCCAATTCTGCTATATCCTTTTTAAGATATGGTGACCAGAATTGCACATGATATTCTAGATGTGGTTGTACCCTGGAGCGATACAGGAGCATTATAATATCCGTGGTTTTATTTTCTATAACTTTCCTTATGATTTGTAGCATTCTATTTGCTTTCTTGGCCATGGCTGCATACTTGGCAAAGGGTTTGAACGTACTGTCCACGATGACGCCAAGATCCTTTTCCTAAGCTGTGATTCCTAATGTGGAACCTTGCATTTTGTAACTGTAGTTTGGATAGTTCTCCCTAAGTGCATAACTTTGCACTTGTCCACGTTAAATTTTATCTGCCATTTGGATGTCCAGTCTTCCAGTTTTTCAAGGTCCTCTTGCAATTTTTCACAGTCCTCTTGTTTTTTAACATCTTTGAATAATCTTATGTCTGCAAATTTTTTCAGCTTACTCGTTATTCCAATTTTCGGGTCATTTATAAATAAGTTAAAAAGTAGCAGGTCCAGCACAGATCCCTGGGGTATTCGGGAGTAATCTGAGGCAATATTTCTTTACGGGAAGAATGATAAATGCATGAAATAGCCTCCCAGTTGAGGTGGTAGAGAAAAAGGTTGTATCTGAATTTAAGAAGGCATGTGACAAACACAGGATCTCTAAGGGGGAGGGAGGGACTATAAAGCTTAGTAGTTGGTATGAAAGGGAAGACTGGATAGGCTGTATGATCTTTAATCAGTATAATTTTTGTATATTTCTGTTTCTACCTTTTCTGTTGAAGTGGAGGAGCCACCTAGTGATTAGAGGAATGTCCTGGTAACTAAGAGAGTAGGGTTCGATTCTAACTGGTACTCCTTGTGACCTTGGGCAAGTCATTTTACCCTCAATTGCCTCGGAAGAAAGACCTGACAAACTACTTCAGGTCATACCTTGCCAAGAAAACCCAGGTACTGCTGGGTTGCCAGGATTCAGCATTGACTCAATGGCATATGCGCGTGCACCTTCTGTGTTAGAACAATCTGGGAGAGTTTTAGTATTTAAATAAGAAAAATAAAGAGACTGCTAAGTCATAAAATTTTCAGAATGTACTTCAGTATATTAAATAGTTTCCAAGATAGAAAGTTTACTATCAAATTAATTCATGATAATACATACTGGGAAAAAGTGCTGTGAAGCTGGAAGTCTGATGAGTGCTTGTTGACACCCAATCTGCCAGACTCAGAACAGCATTGCCTTTGAAAGCATTAGATTACCAAAAATTCATAGACATTTCTATCTTGCTTACTGCCAGTTGAAGAGAACACTGAGTAATAAATCTGAGAACGTGCACAAGGGGGAGCATAAGGATGAATAAAATTTTTGTTTTTATACAGTTGACTCCTTTCTTTGAATCCACTGCGTATTAGAATGTGTCTTTTGGAGTATCTATAGCATTAGCATTGGCTTCTTCTTTGCTTATTCTTTATAATTCTGCATTGACATTGTGAAATTATGTACTGCTAGAACTGAAATAATTAGAAATTTATTTTGTGGTGGTTTACCTTAACAGCAGGTTATTTCATTAAAAACTACTTTCTTTGTTCCTTTTTCTGAATGTGGTGTTCTGTCTTGATTAATTTTAAAGGAGTCTTCTGAAATCAGTTGAAGAGGAACTACATCAACGGTAATTTCTGCCTTTTCCCGCATCTTAAGTTTTTATGCTTTGCTTTTATGTATTTATTGTGATATATTTAATGCCAACTTGCTTTTTGCTTGTCAGGGTAATATAACTCAGATCTAATTTGTGTGGACTGCAGCTGTACTTTAAGGAACTCAAAGCATAAGATAAAATAATAAAATCCGTTCATTGTAAAATATGCTCTGGGGATATTGTATGGTAGACTTTGTTCATTTTTGCTTTATTCATTGTAATGAAATCCACTCATCCTTGATATCTTATTCATTTCTTTAGAGGACATGTGGCACATTTGGAAGACGAAGATGAAGATGAATCCAACCAGTAAGTCTTATTATATTTTAATTTGCCAGATCTCATTCGTTGATGTCCAAAGAAGGGAATTAATTTTGCGAGTCATACTGTATTATGCATGAGATGTTTAACCCTTACTGGGAATTTATGAATTGGTTTGATTTTGCTTGAATTCCTCAATGAGTGGATTGGGTTGTTTGCTATGTTAATACCATGCTTTGGATCATTATTAATGCTTTCGTCTTACCTTTATTTCTACCTATCCAAGTGGACTGACGTGGCAATAACATGATTTCCTTTAGAGAGAAGACTTTGCATGGCAAGGTGGCTTTTAATTATATTTGCTTTGCACATGTATATAAGGTCTCAGAACCCATAGGCGTAGAGGAGTAGCCTAGTGGTTAGAATGATGGCCTGGGACCAGAAAGATCAGGGTTCAAATCCCATTCATACTCCTTGTGGCCTTGGGCAAGTCACTTAACCCTCTACTGCCTCAGATAAAAACTTAGATTGTAAGTCCTCCAGGGACAGGGAAATGCCTATGGTACCTGATTGTTTTGTACTGCTATTGGACAGGCACAAGCTAAATACTAATAAATAAATTTAAAAAATTGCAGAATGACCAGACTAGGAATAGTAGAAGATGGATCTATTAAAGCAGGGGGAAAAAATCCAGATAGTTGTCAATGAAGGACTTAAGGCTCAGGGATCTTAGAAATGGTTCCAGTTGAACTGGAAGAAAAAGGAAAAAGAAGGGAGGCATAGGCCAAAAAATCTCACACATTCTAATTAAAATCACAGCTATTTTTTGTAGTAATTCTTTTTAACTGTTTCCTCTTTCATAATAATTACATTTGTTTGAATTGTATTGCAAGTTTAAATTGATTCACAATAAATTTAGGTTTACAAGATACAACCGAAAACCCACAAAAAACGCACACAAGTGGTGTGTGTGTGTGTTCATACACACACACCACTTGTATATATGGGGGTTTTATAGTACTTTGTAAAATCTAAAAAAGATTTCAACTTTAAGGGGCATGTTTACTAAAGTGTGCCACCAGATATCATGGGGTTTAGCAGGTGTCAAATGTATATTGCGGTGTTGTGGTAACTAGGCGCACGCGCTAAAAATCCCACATTACCTGGGCTAACACATGAGAAGGTGGAATTAGGGTGGCATTGGGGTGGACACTGGGCATGAATAGCTGTGCACTGTTAGCGCAACCGAGTTAGTTCCACTCCTAAATCCAAAGGATGCAGCTAGAATGGGTGCAGATAATGCCTGCTTCTGACCAGGTGCTAGTTGCACCTTCTGTGCAAGTGCAGGCCCCATTGTGCATTATGGGTGCAAGGCCCATATAACACTCTGCCCTGGGCCATCCTCCATACATGCCAGCCCATACAACAGATTTACCCATGGACCCAGACTACATTCCGTTATCTAAAGCATGACAGATGATGACTCGAGCTTGTGTGGCAAACAGACAGCAGAGGGAAGGGCCCCGGCAGCGTAACCATCAGAGCACATGAAACAGATGGGGAAGACACCCCAATCAAATCAGGAACAGCAGTTGGCATGGAGGCCACAGTGTCCCTGGAGAAGGGAGGCACCAGACACCACCCCTGGTGCATTCACCATCCCTTATAGAAGCACAATGGGAGTGACAGCATTGATGTCTATGTACAAATCCTATGACCATAGATGCCAAACAGGGTTGTGCTAGACAAGCTAAGCCACCACAGGTCCACACGTCTAATGACATGCACCTGTGTGTGCAGCTAGCTCCATGGCCCTCTCAAGGTGCCACCACCATACATGTCTGGGGCATCACCAGTCCTGCCCTCTGTCACAGCTGATAGAAAACCAAGCTCCCAAGATAGGGATCCAGGCACTCAGCAAAGACTAGCACCTTAGCTGCAATGCACAAACCCATATGTTGAATGCCAATGGAGATGTTACGGAAGACAGGTGACAGCAATCAGTGTTGGTAAAGATGGGTCAGTTCTCTACACACAAACACATACACATGCGCGCGTACGCACACATCCAACGATGAACACACATGTAGACCCTCATTGGGACTGGGGACTCACCACTCTCAAAGCATCAAGGGAAGACCATCCCTGTGAATGTGTCAGCCATGGGAAAAAATGCATACGCAACAAGGTGATGCAGGCAACATGTGCCTAGGACGTTGCCTGGCTCACCAGTCAGGAAAGAGCAACAGTAGTCTGAGCAAAACCAGATATCTTGATAGGCATACACACTCAAGGAACCATCTGCACATTCATTTGCCTGCAAGAAGAGTACCCATATACATTTGTACTGAAAAATGTATGTCAGTATGGTATCCAATTATACAGTTGTACAAAAATGGTGTGGGAGTCATGTTGAGATGTCATGATTTCTGAGCTTGTTAACATCAAACTTTAGAGGGAAGCGGTAAGTCCAAAGGTGTGCAAAGGGTACCACATACTCTTCCACTAACCCTGCTAGAGGTATATGCTCGATGAACTGACAAAATTTGATATAGTGTAAGTATAGACATGAAAAACATCTGCAGGACTCTGACTTCACTGTCCTACCATACATGCATGTAGTTGCCTAGGCATGGTCCTTTGCATGCTGGGCACAGGACAGCAGCAATTAAAGGAGAACTCTCTTGGATAGTGGCAACCCATATGACAGTAACCAAGGGGAGCATAGTCTGTGTGCACAGTAGCAATCACACCCATGCTGCCTGCACCATTCCCTGCCAGCAGAACAGACAGGATGCAGATGTGCTGCATCAGGACAAGTAGCTGACAGGGCTCTCAGATCTGTGGGCGGGACCACATTTTGCAGGCCCTGGGCTACCAATTGGTTCAGCATACAGCCAGGGCATTTTATGCATTATGACATTCAAGGGAGAGCATGAGAACACTGCCAGGCACTTTAGTAAGAGTCTGATGACTACCCATGGTGGCAGATCTCTCTAGGGTTGCCACACTATCCGATCAATTGCAATAGCTGTTGTACCTAATACATCATGCAACCATGATCTGTGAGCCAGTCACAGCTCCTGGACTCTGTCATTTGATAATGTTCCTGATCGTCCCTCCAGTCTAGTCCCGAACCTTTGAGTTGTGCTCCTCCTCCAGCAGCTTTGGAGACTGAGAAACGTCATTCTTCTAATGACACTGGTACAAATACTCCTGGGACTGCCTCTTCTGTCCAGTTTATCTCAGTCTCCAAGCAGCTGGAGGGTTAGGAGCCTGGAGGTCCGGGCTCCACTAGAGGAACAATTAAGGAAAGTTAGGTAGTTTTTAGCAGTGGTAGAAAGTTTCATTTGGCTTTTGTTTATTTAAAAAAAAAAAAAAGGTTTAAGTTCTTAGGATCTGCGGTAGAGCTCCTCTCCCCCTTTCCCTGTTTACCTTGACTCCTCTGTCCTGCTGAGGCTCCGGGGGAGCAGGGGCAGTGGCCGTGGCCCCAAACGAGTGGGGGAGAACCCGCTCCAGTGTTCGCGCCTGCTTTGTAGAGAGCAGCCGGTACAGCAGGCATACCGAGTGCTTAGCAGAGGGTTGCCTGTCAGTGCTCGGTTTCCGTCTCAGCGGGAGCTTCAAAGGATCAGGACCGCGCTGATTCGGGGGCTCAGAAGTCCTTTTTAGTTTTGCGGCATAAGGCACAGCAGGGCACAGACGTACAATGCAGAATCGGCATGGGCTGAGTAACACTGGACAGAGAGGTGAGTCAGCCAAAACGTGCCGAGTGGCAGAGACTGCCTGGCTTCAGGCACGTCAGAGCGCAGTAGGCCCCAGCCGCATGAAGTTCGGGCGGGAAAAGTCAGTGCAGTCTCTAAATTTACCGAGGCTTCTACTGCAGCCAGGCGTTTTGATACCGTTTCTTCAGGATTCAGGTAGGAGCACGTAAGGAATATATATATATATATATATATAAAAATAAAGTTTGTGGCTGTGCGTGGATCAGGAGTTTCCAGGTTTCCTAGACTGGTTCTCTGTTGAGTAACCTGCAACAGGCATGCCTTCTAAACCACTTTGCTTGCTGTGTGGGGTTAGAAGGTGTGCACTTGCGGAAACAGGAGTTTGTAAGGGGTGTAGTCAAGCTGCGGCTTCAATGGAGCAAGAATTACAACCTTCATCTGCACCTCAGCCAGCGGTTCCGCAGGAGCCTTCCTCTCCGAACCTGCCTTCACCAGAACCCCTAGCAAGTACTTCAGCCGCTCAGGAGCTCCCAGCCGCTCTGTCGTCTTTTCCTGGGGGCATGGCGGCTATTTTTATACCCCAGAATTTGTGACCCTTATTCAGCAGGCATTTGGTATCACTCAGAGAGGGTCTACAACTGGAACCCCACGAGGGGAGCTTAGGGGTAAGAGACCGGGGACACCTCTGCATGAAGGGATGTCGGAGGTGCCACCAAAAAAGTCCAGGGAGCGCCTGGATCAGTTGATGGAGTCAGAGGGTATCCATTTGTAAGATGGAGAACCGGATTTGGAACTCGAGGAGGACTTGGAGGAAGGTGAGATCCCGGAACATGAGGATCAGTCTAGAATAGTTCATGTTTTTCGGAAGGAGGAATTACCACCGCTTATTTCGGAGACGCTTAAAGCGCTGAATATGCCGACGTGGGGTCCGGCAGAGGATGCAGCTCTAGAAGATCTGTTGTTACAAACTTTTAGTAAAACACAGAGAGCGTTTCCCATTCACAGGGTGGTGAAAGAAATGATTCAGGGGGAGTGGGACATGCCTAAGTCCGTTCTTAAAGGCTCGAGGGTCATGTCTCGACTTTACCCGCTGGTTGACCAGGACAAGGAATTGTTTAAAATGCCGAAGGTAGATGCAGCTGTTTCGGCGGTCACCAAGAAGACTACCATTCCGGTGGAAGGAAGTACGGCTCTTAAGGATACCCAGGATAGAAGGTTAGATGCATTACTGAAACAAGTTTTTGAGGTGAATGCCCTGTCCATTTGTCTATTTGTGGAGCGTGGGTGTCCAGAGTGTGTCTCCGCTGGTCGTAACGTATACAAGGAGAGCAAGTAGAAGAGGCTATGGAAGAAGCAGCTCGGCTAGAGTCGGGTGCGGCATATATGGCCGACATCTATTACGATCTTATTCGCGGCTTGTCGAACAGTATGGCGTCGGTGATTGCTGCGCGAAGATATCTGTGGCTGCACAATTGGTCGGCAGATGCTTTTTCCAAAGCAAGGTTAAGTAAGCTCCCTTTCAGTGGGAAGTTACTTTTTGGAGAAGATTTGGACAAGATAGTAAAGGACCTGGATGAGTCCAAAGGAGAGAAGCTACCGGAGGATAAGCCAAGGCAGGGGAGGTTGCCGGCGATGGCCAGAATGCAGCAGAGATTTTCGTCGGTTTCGTTCCCCAAGATTCACTCAAAATCAAAGAGGACGTTAACCCAGTAGGAATCAGGGATTTCGGGGGACAGGGAGAGGATTCTCCTCCTCCTCCTCTAACCTCCGAAAGTCGCAATGAAGTGAGGGGGACCCAGATGGAATTGGTGCCTGTAGGAGGTCAGATTCAGGAGTTATACCCCACCTGGGTCCAAATTGCCTCAGACCAGTGGGTACTGGAGATTATTCAAAAAGGTTATGCGTTAGAGTTTCAACGGCCGGTGACAGATACTTTTGTGCAGTCCCCGTGCAGAGCACCATTCATATTTGGAGCAGTGAAGCAAACGGTGGAGAGGCTGCTGGGTCTCCAGGTGATCGTGCCAGTCCCTCGAGGCCAATGCGGTACCGGTCGGTACTCCATTTATTTTTGTCGTCCCAAAGAAAGAAGGAACCTATCGACCAATTCTGGACCTCAAAAGAGTGAATTGGTGCCTGCGGGTGTCTCACTTTCATATGGAAACTCTAAGATCGGTCATCGTGGCCGTGAGAAAAGGAGAGTTTCTTACTTCGCTGGATTTGTCAGAGGCGTACCTGCATATACCGGTTTGACAGGAACACCAGATGTTTCTCAGATTCGCAGTGCCAATGGGGCATTTTCAGTTCCGAGCGTTGCTATTCGGGCTCACGACGGCGCCTCAAACATTCACCAAAGTGATGGTGGTGGTGGCAGCCACGTTGGGGAAGCAGGGAGTGTTAGTGCACCCATATCTGGACGATTGGCTAATCCGAGCAAAGTCAAGAGCCGAAAGCGAGTCCGCGACAGCCCGAGTGATTGCATTTCTGCAAAGCTTAGGATGGGTGGTGAATATGTCAAAGAGCAGGATAACTCCGGCGCAGGCGTTAGAATACCTAGGGGCGCGGTTCGATACGGAGGCCGGACGGGTATTTCTCCCTAGACAGCGGGAGCAAGCGTTGAGACGTTTGGTTCGAAAGTTTCTGCAAATGTCTGTCCCCACGGCATGGCATTATATGCAGTTGCTCGGTACGATGGCGGCGGCACTAGAGATGGTGCCGTGGGCAAGGGCTCATATGAGACCCTTACAGCGGGCATTGTTAAGAAGGTGGTCTCACCAGGACGATCCGCTGTCGCGGAAACTTCCTTGTCCAGAATGGACCAGGGAGTCTCTACGGTGGTGGCTGTGTCCAGGAACGCTGGAGAAGGGAATGCCCTTGGAATTTCCGAATTGGATTCCTCTGACAACAGATGCGAGTCTAACCGGATGGGGAGCGCACTGCCTGGGTCAGTTTGCACAGGGGCAGTGGTCCGATCAGAAGAGGTTATGGTCGATCAACAGGTTAGAACTGAGGGCAGTAACTCTGGCGTTGCAAGGGTTTCAGTCTTGTCTGCACAGGCAAGCGGTTCGAGTGTTGTCAGACAATGCGACGGCAGTAGCCTACGTCAACAGACAAGGGGGCACAAGCAGTGTGTCTTTGGAAGCTGAGGCTGAGCAGTTGTTCGATTGGTTCGAAAGCCACCTGGAGGCTCTATCAGCGGCGCATGTAGCAGGAGTGGACAATGTCGCTGCCGACTTCTTAAGTCGGGTGAAAGTAGATCTGGTAGAGTGGATGGCTCCATCCAGAGATTTTCAACATGATAATACGTCGCTGGGGTTCTCCGGTAATGGATCTCATGGCGACTTTTCACTCGGAGCAAGTCGGACGGTTCTTCAGCAGAAGACGGGAAAGGATGTCAGAAGGCTTAGATGTTCTCATTCAGAGCTGGCCAGTAGATCAACTCTTGTACGTTTCCTCCGTGGGTGTTAATAGGTCACGTCGTGCAGCGCATAGAATGACACCGAGGGTTAGTGATTCTGGTCGCTCCGGATTGGCCAAGGAGACCCTGGTATGCGGACCTATGGAGGCTGATGGTAGGGCAGCCCTGGCGGCTACCACTCAGAGTTAGACCTGTTATCGCAGGGTCCACTGTACATGCCATAGGTGGATCGATTCTCGCTTACGGCTTGGCTCTTGAGAGGGGACGGCTAAGAGCGAAGGGTTATTCCGCAGAAGTAATTGCTACTTTGCTAAAGGCGTGGAGGTGGTCTACTTCTTTGGAGTGGAGGAGTGGCCTAGTGGTTTGGGCAAGGTACTTCAAGCCGGAAGGTTGGAGGTTCAAATCCCACTAGAGGACAGCAACCTTGGGCCGGAAGGACTGGGGTTTCTAGTCCCACAGGTGCTCCTTGTGGTCTTGGGCAAGCCACTTAACCCTCCATAGCCCATGTTCCCTGTAAAATAGTTATCTCCAAGTTATAATGCCCTGTTCAATGTAATTTCAGTTTGTTCAATGTAAACCGCACTGATGCAGAATAGCGTGGTATATAAGAGAATATAAATAAATAAGTATATTCACATTTGGCGTATTTTCAAAGCTCGGTGTGCGGACCAGAAGGTGGAGGCCCTTAATGCCTCGATTCTGCAGATTCTGGCATTTTTACAAGACGGGTTTCAGAAAGGGTTAGCATCTTCGTCCTTGAAGGTACAGTTGGCCGCACTATTATGTTATAGAGGGAAAATCAGGGGGGCCTCGCTAGGGGGTCACCCAGATGTTAAACGATTTTTGAGAGCAGTTTTGCTGTTGAGACCGCCGTATCGGCAGGTGATCCCAAAGTGGAATCTTAACTTCGTTTTAGAGGCGTTGGTTCAAGCGCCGTTTGAGCCATTGTCTAGATCAACATTGAAGGATCTCACTCTGTTGTTTTTCTGGTAGCAATTTGTTTGGCCAGACGAATCTCAGAATTGCAGGCGTTATCTTGCAGAGAGCCTTTTCTAGCCTTTTACGAATCTAAGGTAGTGTTGAGACCGGTACCATCCTTTTTGCCTAAAGTGGCGTCTGATTTTCACATGAATCAGCTTGTCTCTTTACCAGTATTTAGCAAGGAGTCGGCGTCGTCGTCCGGGGGCTGCTTACATTTGTTAGATGTTCGCCGAGTGTTACAGAAATATGTTTGGAGGACGGCAGAGTTCCGGATGTCTGATAGACTATTTGTACTGTTTGGTGGTCAGCGTAAAGGAGAAGCGGCTTCTACGGCATCCATAGCTAGATGGATTAAGGAAGCGATAGCTTCGGCATATATTCTCAAGGGTAAGCTGGTGCCGGAAGGGCTTAAGGCGCATTCCACTAGGGCTCAGGCGACTTCTTGGGCTGAGTTCCGTTTTGTGCCAGCAGCAGAGATTTGTAAAGCAGCGACCTGGTCATCTCTGAATTCCTTTAAGTATTACCGTCTAGATGTCCAGGCCAGTAGGGATACCTGTTTTGGGGCGGCGGTGCTTCAGGCTGCTATGGCAGGTCCCTCCCATTGATTGCTTTCACTGCTCTGTTACATCCTCAAAGGTTCGGGACTAGACTGGAGGGGACGATAAGGAAGTTGAAATTAGACTTACCTGCTAATTGTACTTCCATAAGGAACTCCAGTCTAGTCCCGTATCCCTCCCTAGAGCTTATCTTGTGGATCAGGGCCTGAAGCTCACGAGCACACATAGGTAAGACATGAACAGTACTGTGTAGGTTCTGGTTCATATGGGAGGGGTTGAATGGGGATTATCATGAGGTTTCCCATTCCCTGTTATGGGGGGGAGAGTAATCCTCAGCAGTTGTATCAACCGCTAATAAGTCTTTGGAGGGGATATTTCTCCTTTAAAAGTGTTTAGTTCAGTTATGTTGGGTTATTGTTGAAAATATTAATTACTTAATTGTTGCTTTGGTGAGTCTGCTTTGTCAATAGATTACTGGACAGAGGAGGCGGTCCCAGGAGTATTTGTACCAGTGTCATTAGAAGAATGATGTTTCTCAGTCTCCAAAGCTGCTGGAGGAGGAGCACAACTCAAAGGTTCGGGACTAGACTGGAGTTCCGTAAGGAACTACAATTAGTAGGTAAGTCTAATTTCAACTTAGTACATCCAGTAGGGACTCTGTATATGGTCAGTGCAGCATAGTAACATAATATATGATAGCAGTTAAAGATACGTATGATCCATCTAGTCTGCACAGCAAGGCGGCAAAAGTTGGTATATTTGCCGCTCCGTGCAGGTCAGCCCCCCTATGCTTTTGTTTAGGGGTGTACCCACCGCTCCGTGTAGGTCACCCCTATTTATTCAGATATAAGAGATAGTTAAACTTATTTTGATTTTATCCTGTTGCTATAAAGGGATCCACTGTATCTATCCTATGCCATTTTTAATTTTATCGCTGTGTTTGCCCCACCACTTCCATCGGGAGTGCATTCTAAGCATCCACCACCCTTTCAGTGAAAAAGTATTAACTGACATTGCCTTTCAGTTTACCCCCTTGCAGCTTCATGTTATGTCCTCTAGTTTTACAGCTTATCCATCTTTGGAAGAGGTTTGTTTATCCATTGATACTCTTTAAGTATTTAAAGATCTGAATCATATCTCCCCTGTCCCTCCTCTCCTCCAGAGTGTACATATTTAGGTCTTCAAGTCTCTTCTCTGAAGTCTTGTGACACAGGCTCCAAATCATTTTGGTCGCCTTCCTCGGGACTGCTTCCAGTCTTTTTATATCTTTTGCGAGATACGGTCTCCAAAACTGAACACAATATTCCAAGTGAAGCCTCACCAGCGACTTGTACAGTGGCATTAGTACCTCTTCCTTTCTGCTGGTAATGCCTCTCTGTATGCAACCCAGCATCCTTCTGGCTTTTGCCACTGCCTTGTTGCACTGTTTCGCAACCTTGAGATCATCAGAAACAATCACACCAAGATCCTTCTCCTGGTCCGTGCACACCAATCTCTCTGGCCCCTATCGCATGGAAATTCCCTTGGATTTCTGTTTCCCAAGCGCACTTCTCCACATTAAATCTTAACTGCCAAGCATTAGAACGTTCTTCCAGCTTTTGTAGATCTTTTCTCATGTTCCCCACTCCCTCAGGGGAGTCCACTCTGTTGCAAATTTTGGTGTCATCTGCAAACAGATACTTTTCCATTCAGCCCTTCGGTAATATCACTCACGAATATATTGAAGAGTACTGGTCCCAAGACCGATCCCTGGGGCACACCACTAATCACTTTCCCTTCATCCAAGTGAGTTCTGTTTACCGTCACCTTCTGTCATCTGTCAGTCAACCAATTTCTGATCCAATTCACCATCTTGAGACCCATCCCCAAGCTGTTGAGTTTATTGATAAGACTCCTATGAGGAACAGTATCAAAGGCTTTGCTGAAATCTAGGTAGATCACATCCATCACATGCCCTTGATCTAGTTCTCTGGTCACCCAGTCAAAGAACTCAGATTTGTTTGGCAAGAACATCCTTTAGTAAAACCATGTTGCCTCGGATCATGCAACCTGTGGGTTTCGAGGAAGTCCACTATTCGCTCTTTCAAGAGCGCCTCCATTACATTTCCTGCCACCGAGGTAAGGCTTACTGGCCTGTAGTTTGACACTTGTTCCCTATTACCACTTTTGTGGAGAGGTACCACATCAGCCCTTCTCCAGTCCTGTGGAACTTCTCCTGTCTCCAAGGATCTATTAAAAACATCCTTTAAAGGCCCTGCAAGAACCTCTCTGAGCTCTTTCAGTATCCTGGGGTATATCCCATCTGGTCCTATAGACTTGTCCACTTTCAGTTTTGCAAGCTGTTCTAACACATCATCTTTTGTGAATGGTGTGGTATCTACTCTATTCCCATTTGTATATTTGTCAATTACAGGTGGTCCTTCTCCAGGATTATCTCTAGTGAAAACAGAGCAGAAGTATTTGTTTAGCACTGTTGCTTTTTCACTGTCACTTTCCACGAATCGCTTCCCAGCACTTTTGAGTCCTACAATTCCACCTCTGATTTTCCTCCTCTCCCGAATATACCTGAAAAAAGTATTGTTGCCACACTTCACATCTTTAGCCATCATTTCTTCTGCCTTTGATTTTGCTACCCTTATTTCTCTTTTTGTCTCTTTTAGTTTGATCTTGTATTCTTTTCTGTGTTCCTCTGTTTGTGACTTTCTGAATTTTGTGAAAGCTGTGTTTTTGCCTTTATTTGTGCAGCCACTTCTTTGGAGAACCAAATAGGTTTCCTTTTCCTCTTGTTTTTATTTACTTTCCTTACATATGTATCTGTTGCACCTTTTATTGCTTTCTTTAGTTTAGCCCATTGCAATCCCACTTCCCCTCCCACCCTACCAACTCCTCCTTCAGGTACTTGGCCTTTTTACTGAAGTCAGCATTTTTGACTTTGCGTTTGCTGTGAATTGGATTCCACCTTGGCTTTTATTTTAAACCACACTATGTGATGATCTCTGCTGCTCACATGGGCACCCACCTGGATTTTCGACACGCTATCTCCGTTGGTGAGCATTAAATCCAGCACGGAGCTTTCCGTCGTCGATTCCATCACCATTTGTTTAAGGAACGCATCTTGGAAGGCATCCACAATTTTTTTTCTTCATTCCAGATTTGTAGAAGGAACACTCCAGTCCACATCGGGTAGATTAAAGTCACCCAATATGATCACGTCCCCCTTCATGGCTATCTTTGCAATAGCAACAATCAATTCGCTATCCATTTCTTCGGTTTGAGTTGGAGACCTGTAGACCACACCAGTATAGATGACAGTGCCATCTCCTCTTTCCAACACAATCCAGAGCACTTCTTCTTTTTCCTACGTCCCCTGCATTTCAGCAACTTTACTATTGCTTTTGACATACAGGGCTGCTACTCCTCCTTTTCTACCCTCTTATCTCTTCTAAATAGATTATAGTCAGCTATGGCTATATCCCATTCATGTGACTCGTTAAACCATGTTTCGAAGAAACACTGGGCAGGCAGCACTTTTAAAAGTAAGCGCTCCTAGGCGCGGAACAGCCAGCCAACGGCCTGATCGGCGATGGGGAGGGGAGCAGGCAGGTATGGGCCTCCCTGCTCCTCACCGCATGGCCGATCGGGCCGAAGAAACACAGGGAAGGCAGCACTTTTAAAAGTAAGCGCTCCTAGGCACGGAACAGTCAGCCAACGGCCCAATCGACGACGGGGAAGGGACCAGGCAGGTATGCTCCTCACCGCATGGCCAATCAGGCCGAAGAAACACCGGGCAGGCAGCACTTTTAAAAGTAAACACTCCTAGACGGGCCCGCGCCTAAGGGCCATGCCAAAGGGCCCTTTGGTGGGGCACTGTGGTTTGGCCACATCCTTCTCCCCTCCCCACTCCAAAAACTCCACTGATGACCTGGCCAGATGCAACAGAACCATGAGAATCGTCACCATGTAAGCATCCTTTAATTGTATCCCATGATGTAATGTAATGTTACCCATGTTGCCCGATGTAATTGCAATGTAGTGTAATGTAATGTAGTTAGTGTAATATAACGCTATGTGTGTTTCTCGTCTTGATTAGATTATAAGCTCTGATGAGCAGGGACTGTCACTCTTATATGTCTGAACAGCACTGCGTATGACTGGTAGCGCTTTATAAATGTTAATTATTATTATTATTATTAATATTATTATTATTAATGGCCACAATGTCCAAGTCCATTTCCACCATTAGGGCTTCCAGATCAGGAACTTTGTTGACTAGGCTTCGAGCATTTGTACCCATTGCTTTCCAGCATTTGTTGAATGGCTTGCCTGCCTTTTGCATGGGTTTTGTTCTACATGCCCCTTCCCGCTTGCCATTGATGTGTTGTTCAAAAGTGTGGCTGTTTCCAATGTTGTTTTGCTTTTGCTGGGAGTGACATACTGAGCTTGTCCTTCTCCATCTGTCACACCCTTTCCGTATTTTAAATGCCTGTCCACATAACTGCCTGAATTTTTCACTTAAGATCCTTTTCCCTGCGGCGGAGAGATATAGTTAATCTGTACTGTATAGTCTCTTGTTCCATATGTTTCCCTAGTCGCCTTTATATCTAAATCCTCCTTGTTTGCACCAGGTTTGGAGCCATGTATTAAAGTATGTGCTGGTACCGTGGCCTTTGTTTCGGGGGGGGGGGGGGTCATGACCCTCACCCTAACCATAGGAGGGGATGTCTGTGGCCTTACACCATTGAAAGAGGACTTGCTCATCTGTAGCTCCTAGTCACTGACCTCCGTCATGGCATGTTGCCTAGGGGACGTGATATCCTTCACACCTGGGGAGTGGTTGTTGGCTCTCTAGGGCTGTGGAGCTTTCCATTTGTTGAAGACTGATGAGCCAGAACTTCAGACTGAATGAGACGCTTTTCTCCATGGTAATGTGTATGGCTTACTGGGGAGTGCCACTGAGTCCTCCGCTTGTGAGGAGCATAGATGCCCCCAAAAGTTCATGTATCCTGTTGATTGCCTCCTCCCCCCCAGGAAATTGTATGGCCACAGAGGTGGGTGTCCACTTCCTGGGACACCAATTGCATGTTTGCACAGGGAGTAAACTGGTTTTCAGTTTGCTTATCCTGTTCCTGGGTCCCTCTCTGACTTGAGGCCTGGGTCTAGTCAACCAGGACCCTCATGTTCAGGAGGGCTTGGAGGTAGAGGTCGCCAATTTTTTGTCTCTGTATTGAAACGGCAGATCGCTAGAATAATAGATTGCACCTCCACACACATGAAGGAGTCCCCCCCTCCTCACTGGCAAGGTCACTGTGACACATGGGGATTACAGACAGGTGGTGGACAGTGGCTCCTGTGTGTGTGCATGCGCATCCTCATGCTGCCTACATAATGTCATGTTGACAGTAGCATCTCAGTGTTTCTGAGCCCACTCACAGTCTCACTTCAGGAGAGATAAGGGTAGTTGGACATGGACATCCTCCTCCACTGGCTTCAGTAAGGGATTGTGTGGAACTTCTTTTACTGCAGGTATTCCCTGGGGTCACATGTACAACATATCTGTTGCTAGGGCCCTCTGGGTCCATGGTATGCCTCAGCTAACTGAATATGTCTTCTCTCTTCCTGCTGGCATTTTGCAAATGCTCTCAACCCTCCACACATTACAGATATATGGCCCCCACTGATATATCTGTCTAGAGGGGTCACATTGGTGTTAGCATGCAAGTGTGGGTGGCGCAGTTAGGGCATATAACGTGCACCTTCATGGCATGTATATGCACTTAACATGTGCTGCTACCACATACCTGACTGTGCTTAGAACACCAGTGCCCCTAGCTTTCCTCATGTCCACTTTGCCCCCCCCAGTAGAAAAGCGCAGTTAATGCACATCTGACCCACACTCCTTACCGCACTTTAGTAAACATGTTCCAAAATGCATTAAAGCAGGAGCTTGTTTCACTGATCCACACAACATATCTCTACACATTCAAAGTGAAAGCACAATTATAGAAATATTCAAAAAGTAAAACTAAGAAATCAAAAAGTATTGATTGTATACAGTTAGTGGGGGAGGGAGGGTTGCCATTTTGGTTTTAACTCACACCTTTTTCAGTAGTAGCTCTCAACATCCATTGGCAAAATACATGGTGGGCGTCCCCAATAACCTCCATGAGTCATTTACGGTATATGTCTATCACTTTTGCAGAGTGGGATGGTAAAGTTCTTCCCCATTCTTCTTGGCAGAATAGCTCAGATCTTTCAGGTTGTCTGTGGGCTCATCCTTCAGGTCTTGCCACAAATTTTCTATTGGATTCTGGTCTACGCTTTCACTTGACCAATTGAGGACATTCTGTTTCTTCTTGCTGAGCCACTCCGTTTTTGCTTTGGGCTTAGGATCCTTGTGAATCTTTTCTCCAGTCTCTGGTATATGGTAGACTAAAACAGTGCTTCTTCCAGGACACTTTGCACTATCTGTTTTTCCCTCTGTCTTCACAAGCCTCTTTGTCCCCACTGCAGCAAAGCATCCCTACAATATAATGCTGTCACCAGCTATGTTAGCAAGGCAGTGTTTGCTAATCAATATCTGTGGCATAAAACACAGACCACAAAGTTCCACGTTGGTCTCATCTCAACAGTGTCTTCCTTCTTGCCACTCTTCCATATACGCTATATTTGTGGAGTCATCTTGAAACTTGAATAGACTTGAATATAAATTCTCCTATGCAATCTGTTCTATGTAAACCAGTTTATTGTTAACCGTTACATGTAAACCGCACCGATCTGAAAAAGTGCGGTATATAAAAATAAATAAATTTTTACCCAGTCTCAGCCAGATACGTCTGTATTTTTCTAAAGTAATCTTAAGCTTCAATTTCCTTAAACCATGACTACTGACTTAGGAGGCCTGATCAAAATGGTGCCTTGATGGTGCCAGACTGTTTCAACTATATAATAATAGACCTGACAGTATCCCAAAGGTGTTCAAACACATTGAAATGTTCTTTCTTTCAATCTGTATCTTTGAATAACTTATCCTGGAGTTCTTTCAGCAGCTCCATGTTTGGTATGTTGGACATTTCTTTAGGTTCACTTCATACAACAGAAACAGCTCAATTCTTTATCCAGGAGTATTGGAAACAGCTCAGCTACTATGATTATATTCAGTTGGACTCTAAATTATTATGGGCCTTGCTAACGGCAAGTTTTGGAAACTGAGCTAATTTGGGTTTGCTATGACAAAAGGAGTGAAGATTAATGCAGTCAAAACTTTTTGCTTTCTTAATTTCTGAATATTTCATGAAAGTGCAGAATAATGTATATAACTCAATGAAATAGATGCCTCCTTTAATGAATTGTACTTTTTAGACAGCAGAAGGGCATGGTTTTTGTTCTTAGAGCGTGGTAAATTCAAAAACTTACTGCACTTTTAGTAAACATGCTCCAGAATGTGAAAAATGAATAAGAGCGTGAAGACTTTGACAAAGCACTGTTTACCTTTATATAGAGCAGTGCTTTCCAAACATTTATCTGATGTGACCCATTTTAACACACAAAGTCACCTGACCCTCAGAAGATGATGAAACAAAACAAACAAAACAGCAGACCTTCACGCTCCTCTTCCTTTTCCACGTGCTCTTCCCTCACTTATACAAAGCATGAAAACAGCAGCTGTGGTAGTAATGGTGCCAACAGTATCAGCAGTCAGCACAGTGCCCTGTGGTGGATACTTGGAATGCCCTCCCGATGGAGGTGGTGGGGGCAAATACAGGGAAGAAATTCAAAATGACATGGGACAGGCACAGCAGATCCCTTTATAGCAAGAGGATGAAATCAAAGCAAACTTAATTATCTTTTAATAGAGGAGGGCTGACTTGCATGGAGCAGCAGGTACAACCCTAAACACAGGCATAGAGGGGGATGATCTGCACAGAGCTGTAGTTACAACCACTCTAGCCACCTTACTGGGCAGACTAGATGGACCATACTGGTCTTTAACTGCTATCATATATACTATGTTATTCAACAGACCTCAGCACTTGGCGTATGTTTCTAGTCGAACAGAAAGCCCACATGGGAGGAGGTGCAAATTCCATGAAAGATCACCGCCTCATAGCCCCTCCCCCCACCCCTCCTCCCACTGAGTGCCACTACTGGGAGCAGAAGGGTAAGCAGCCCTATTTCTCTGACCTTATCTTCAGACCCCCTTATGATATGACCCCATTTGGGGTAGCGAACCACAGTTTGGAAAACACTGATATAGAAAGTGTTTTAAGTTTTTACCTGTGCTAACGAATCTCCAGGAACAAGCAGGAATGTAGTCTTCACATATGGATGACGTCGGTACCGAAGAAGCCTGCATGGGAATGCTCCCCAGCGTCCAATAGGAAAGCTTTTGGGAGCATCCCATTGCACCTGCTTAGCTGCCTTCCCGCCTTCCCAACTCTCCCACCTCAGTTGTTCATTTTCCACAGAGCCAGCAGGAAGCAAATTCTGTCACCGCAGAAAATTCTTTAATTCCCTTAAGGTTAGCGTCTGCCTTCCCGTCTATGCCAGAACAGTCTCTCATTGTTGATTCTTCAATTCTTCCTTTCTTTCTTTCCTTCATGCGCATCAATGCCATTTTGAGCCTTAAACCCACCATACTGTCTACTGACACAGTGGAAAAACCATCTAGTGGTTTTAAATAAATGTTCTAAATGTGGCAGTACCATCTTGGCTGCTGACACGACTGGTGTCTAATGCCTCGGGCCCGACCACCAGCAGTTAGAATGTCCCCTTTGTAAAAAGATGACTGAGAGGCCTGCAGATCCGGGCCACAAAGTTTGGAGCCCTCTTTGCCTCGGATGTGGTTTCTTTAGCATCGACAGCAGGCATCATCTTCCTCTCATGATCTCAGGTAACGAAGCACAAGTCTTCCTTGAAAACAGAGCATCCCTCCAGAGATAGATCTATTTCTAAGCATCAAGATGCCCTGGAGGTAGATCGGTCAGCCAGGTCCTGGTGGAAGGACCTGTCCTCCAAAGTCATTGAGGGGTTCCGGGATGCTCCCGAGGCCTCCACCTCAGAAGAGCTCCTGGTTCCATGCTCTGGGACGGTAGCAAAAATTTCCCTTACAGATACCCAAGCATCAGCGAGCTCCCATGGATCAGCGTATCTCCAGGAACAAGCAGGAATGAGTCTTCACATATGGGTACGTCGGTACCGACGGAGCCTGCGCGGGAACGCTCCCCAGCTTCCCAAAAAGGAAAGCTTTTGGGAGCATCCCACAGCGCCTGTGCGCTGCCTTCCCGCCTTTCCTAACTGCCTCTCCCCAGTTCTTCTTTGCCGCAGAGCCAGCAGGTCGTGTTCCTGTCACCGCTGAAGAAGTTCTTTGTTTTATTTTATTTCTTTGGTTGCGCGTCTGCCTTCCCCGACGTCGGACCGGTACCGCCGGTCTGTCTGTCTTTTCTTATAAAAAAAAAAAACAAAACCAACATATTTTTCCCTCATTTAGTGTGTTTTTCTTCTTTTGGGCCTTAGGCCTCACAAAGAATTTTCCTCATGGAAAAACCAGCCTCCGGGTTTAAAAAATGCACTAAGTGCAGCGGTACTATAAACTGTTACCGACACCCATGAATGGTGTCTTAAATGTTTGGGTCCTGACCACTCCATTTTGGATTGTTCGTCCTGCTCCTTGATGTCCAAACGAGGGTTACAGAACCGAGCAGCCAAGCTCCATGTGCTGTTTCCCTCTGATGCAGCTTCAGTGGCATCGACGTCTTCCAGGGCTGCTTCTTCCTCCCATGGATCTCAGGTAACCAAACATAAATCCAGCCGGTCCTCGAAGGGTAGATCTCCTTCCAAGCATCGAGATGCCTCCAGGCTTGCCCTCGAGGATCCTGCACCGGCAAAACAACCCCGGCGGGAAACTCCGACTTCCAAAGCTCCACCTATGGGGTTACAGGTTGACATCGATGGCACGGCCTCAACCGATCACCTGTTAGAATGCTCTGGGGTACCGGCGCAACCTTCCGATACCGAATTCCAGGCATTCATGGCGTCGATGGATCAGAATGTCCTATCCATGCAGCAGGCTATCACGGCCTTCATTCAAGCTGCGACGCCGCTGATACCACAACAAACTCCGTTGTCGGTATCAGTTCCGGTACCGGCACCTGTACCGACTGCATCGACATTGACCAGGATGCCGACTGCAGCGGTTCCCTGTCCAGGGATGCCCATCGGTACCGAACCGGTACCGATGACGCCCGATGTCGATACCGCTCGGTACTCGTATCGAGCTTTGGAAGAGCACTCTGACAGTCGATACTTTGATTCCTCCGAAGATTCTGATGCATCGGAGGAGTCTGCTGAAGTATCCATAGCCCTTCCTGAAGAGCCGCCTTCTCCAAAAAGAAGAATGTCTCCTCCAGAGGACTTGTCCTTTCAAGACTTCATAAGAGAAGTGGTTAAAGGGCTTTCTATTTCAGTAACCTCTGAATCAGAGCCTAGAGCTAAAAAATTGGATATTTTAGGTTATTCTAAGGCTCCTAAGGAGGCAGTCACCTTGCCAATTCATGAGATTCTTTATGATCACATGATTGACTTATGGGAGACTCCTCTCACTATCTCTCCTCATTCTCGTAGATTGGACACTATGTACCGTGTCCCTCTTTGTCCTGGTTTTCATAAAACACAGCTTCCTCACCATTCTATTGTGGTGGAGTCCGCTATGAAAAGGATAAAGAGTGCAAAAAGACACTCCTCTGCTCCTCCAGGAAGAGAATGCAGGACCTTGGATGCTTTTGGTAGGAAAATCTTCCAAGCCAGTATGCTCATTGCCAGAATCAACTCCTATAGTCTTTAAATGGGTATGTTTCTGAAAGAAGTTGCAGATAAACTGCACACTTTCCTCCCTTTTCTTCCAGAGGATAAAAGGGAAGAATTCCTTATTTGGCTTAAGCATACTCAAGATATTTCAAAGTTTTCCAACCGTGCAGCTTTTGACTCCTTTGAAGGTGCCAGCAGAGCTTCGGCCATTGCCATAGCTGCTCGCAGAATTGCTTGGCTCCAGGCTTCTGATCTAGAACCTTGGGTCCAGGATGGCTTGGGAAATCTTCCCTGTACAGGTGAAAACCTGTTTGGCAAAGATTGGCAAATAAAAGCCACTCAAATGGATGCAGAAAATTCTGCTCTGGATAGACTTTCAAAGTCATTCTCCATTCCTGCCAAGAAAAAACCTTTCAAGAAGTCTTTTTTCAAGAAGGGCAGATTCCATCCTGCTTCTGGCCAACAATCATCTACAGGTCGTTTTGCTGCTAAGCGTCAGCAACCTAAACAGGCCAGGCCTAAGCCTACAGGGGCTGCTGCAACTCAGCAGACCCAGCCTCCTCAGGGCTTTTGACTTGATGCTAGAGAACTTAGCCTTTCTGGCTCTGAAACAGCCAGAGCCTCTCACCATTCCAGGAAGGTTAGCTCATTTTGCTCCCAGATGGGAGCAAATTACAGCAGAGCAGTGGACCCTCTCCATCATAAGGGAGGGGTGCAAACTTCATTTCTCAAACCTTCCTTCTCACACCATGGTGAGACATTTCAATTCTCCAACATCTCTTCTCGACCTTCTAGGTCAGGAGGTGGCTGCCCTTCTTGCCCAAGGGGCAATAGAAGAAGTTCCCCTTCTTCAACAAGGGTCAGGGTTCTATTCCCCCTACTTTCTGATCCCAAAGAAAACAGGGGGCTACAGACCCATATTAGATCTCAGAGAATTGAACAAATTTCTATGCAAGGAGAAATTCAAGATGCTTTCTCTGGGCACTCTCCTTCCATACCTTCAGAGTCAGGATTGGCTTTGTTCTCTAGATCTCAAGGATGCGTACACACATGTCCTCATCCATCCTTCTTACAGAAGGTTCCTCCGTTTTCTTTTCCAAGGAAAGCATTACCAATACAGGGTGCTTCCTTTCGGTCTGGCCTCTGCTCCAAGAGTGTTCACCAAATGCATGGCAGTAGTAGCTGCATTTCTACGCACTCTGGGAATATTTGTATTCCCATACCTGGATGACTGGCTCATCCGAGCTCCATCTCAGTCAGAGGCCCAGACTTCCCTGGACTGCACAAGGCGCATTCTGCAGTATCTGGGACTTGTGGTAAACCTCCCAAAGTCCCAGCTCACCCCTACTTAGTCCCTAGAGTTCATAGGGGCCTGGTTAGATACTACCACTGCAAGGGCCTATCTTCCTCAGGCCCGTTGCCTACGCCTAGTGCAGTTAGCCTCCCAGATTCAGTCAAAGAGCCATTTAACTGCCCGGGAGCTGCTACAACTGCTAGGCCACATGGCATCCACAGTGCATGTGGTCCCCTATGCTCGCCTTCACATGAGAGCAGCTCAATGGACTTTGTCCACCCAGTGGACTCAAGCATCAGGGGCTCTGTCAGACAAAATAGCAACCTCCAGGCGCATCTTTTGGTCTCTCCAGTGGTGGAAGTCCACCCAAAATCTGTTGCTGGGGTCCTCCTTCCAACAGTTGTTGCCCCAGGCAACCCTCACAACAGATGCCTCCCAAACAGGTTGGGGAGCTCATCTGCAAGACCTCTCCACTCAAGGCACTTGGTCTCCACAGGAGACTTCTCTACATATCAACCACTTGGAGTTCCGAGCAGTTTTTCTAGCTCTCAAGGTCTTCCATACCCTGCTCAGCTACAAGACAGTCCTCATTCATACGGACAATCAGGTAGCCATGTTTTACATAAACAAGCAAGGAGGAACTGGCTCTCTGTCGCTTTGCAACGAAGCTTTAAGATTGTGGGCCTTCGCCAGAGAGCATCAAATCCATCTCCTGGCCGTATATCTTCCAGGAATCCAAAACTCTTGGGAAGACAGACTCAGTCGAGTTCTGCTTCCACACGAATGGTCCCTGCACATGGACCAGGTACTCAGAATCTTTCAAGAATGGGGAACCCCGGACATAGACCTCTTTGCAAGTCCGTGGAATGCCAAATTTCCCCGGTTCTGTTCCAGAATTCCGTGTCAGGGAGTTCAGGCCAAGGATGCCTTCCTCCTTCACTGGGGTCAAGACTGCCTGTATGCCTTTCCACCCATTCCCTTGATTCCCAAGACTCTGTTCAAGCTCCAGAGGGATCAAGGATCTATGATCCTCATAGCTCCACGCTGGCCACGCCAAGTGTGGTACCCTCTACTTCTGCATCTCTCTCAAGCTCCCTCCCTAGACTTGGGAGCTGCTCCAGACCTTCTGTCACAGGAGGAGGGGACTTTGTGGCACCCAAACCCCAAGTCCCTTCACCTCAGAGCTTGGTTACTGAAGGCCTAGACCTTCAAGGTTGGAATCTTTCTCAACAAGTGAAGGATATCCTCCATGCTTCCAGAAAACCTTCTACTAGACGTTCCTATGCTTTTAAATGGAAAAGGTTTTCCATTTGGTGTACTGAGAAGGGTCTCGACCATCTAGCACTACCTTTGAATTCTCTATTGGAATATCTCCTGCATCTCTCCAATGCAGGCCTTAAGACGAATTCAGTAAGGGTCCATTTGAGTGCTATTGCAGCATCCCTTAAGCCTATCAATGGACAGCCTATTTCCTCTCATCCTCTTATTGCAAGATTCATGAGAGGCCTAACTTTAACTAAGCCTCCCATTAGGCCTCCTCCGGTGGCATGGGACTTAAATCTGGTTCTTGGTCAGCTTATGAAGCCACCTTTTGAACCCTTAGCCACCACCTCCTTGAAATTTCTTTCCTGGAAGGTTATTTTCCTCATTGCAGTCACCTCAGCTCGCCGCATCAGTGAACTGCAGGCCTTAGTGGCTAATCCACCTTATACAAGGTTCCATCATGATAAGGTAGTCCTTAGGACCAATCCACACTTTATGCCTAAAGTGGTCTCACCTTTTTATCTTAATCAAGAGGTGTATTTACCTGTCTTTTTTCCAGGTCCTCATGCATCAAGTGCAGAGAGGAATCTTCATACCCTGGATTGTAAGAGAGCTCTTGCCTTTTACTTACAAAGGACACAGCAACATAGAAAGTCTTCTCAACTCTTTGTTGCTTTTGATCCCTTTCATTTGGGACTTCCAGTCTCTAAGAGGACACTGTCCAATTGGATTGCTCAGTGTATTTCTTTTGCCTACCAGAGTAAGAACCTTTCTCTGGAGGGCCATGTCACAGCTCATAATGTGAGGGCCATGGCCACCACTATGGCTCATCTAAATTCTGTGTCCATCAACCAGATCTGTCGAGCGGCCACCTGGGCCTCGGTTCATACCTTCAAAGCCCATTACTGTTTGGACAAGGACTCCCGCCGGGATCCCTTGTTTGGTCAGGCTGTTCTCAAACACCTGTTCCATTCTTAATCAACTCCTGCCCTCCTTCCCTGGATGGATGCCTGAGTTCCATAGGGGGAGGTAGAGCCCTTCTCAGGGTCTCATAACCTTTGGGATCTCCCAGGCATCTCTAGCTAGGGAGTCCCCATATGTGAAGACTCATTCCTGCTTGTTCTTGGAGATAGCACAGTTACTTACCTGTAACAGGTGATCTCTGGGAACAGCAGGAATAAGTCTTCACAACCCACCCACCTCCCCTAGGAGTTGTATCTCTCTATCTATCTTTCCTTTCCTCTCTCTCTCTTTGTCTCAGCTTTAAAACTCGAACTGGGGAGAGGCGGTTAGGAAAGGCGGAAAGGCAGCGCGCAGGCGCTGTGGGATGCTCCCAAAAGCTTTCCTTTTTGGGAAGCCAGGGAGCGTTCCCGCGCAGGCTCCGTCGGTACCGACGTACCCATATGTGAAGACTTATTCCTGCTGTTCCCAGAGATCACCTGTTACAGGTAAGTAACTGTGCTATCCTGGCCATCGAGCGGAGCTTGGCGGCTTTATTGGCAGCTTCAGTTTCAATCAAAACATTACTGACGGTACCACAGACTCCGGTACCATCAACAGTATCGATGCAAACCGCTTTGGGATATATGCCGCTGGGTTCACTGTCTGTTCTCGAGTCTATTCCCTGTACCAAGACCTCATCCAAGTAAATCCCCCATCCCGATACCGATATCGACCATTATCGACACCTAGCAGAGCAGGAGCACTGGTCCTGCCGATACTTGAGTCCTCTGAATTGGAGGCTTCCAATGATGAGTCACTCGGTACCCGAGGACTGCAAAGTCTGCCGGCGGAGCCCTCTCCTTCACCAGAATGGCGCATGTCTTTCCAGGAGTTTATTCAAGACCTAGCTAGAGGTCTCTCCATAACGGTAACATATGAGAAAAAGCCTAGGGCTGAGGAATTGGAGATCCTCCAATAGCCAACAGCTCCTAAGGGGACAGCCAGTCTTTTGGTTCACCGCATTCTCCATGATCTCATGCTCCGGATGTGGGAGACTCCCCTCACAATCTCACCCCATACTCGATGCCTCGATACCATGTACCAAGTACCAGAATGTCCCGGCTTTCAAAAGGCACAACTTCCCCACCAGTCAATGGTGGTGGAATCAGCGATGCATCAAATTAAGAGTTCTAAGACCCATTCTTCTAACCCTCCGGGTAGAAAATAGAGAACCATCGATGCTTTTGGACGTCCATGTTTCCAGGCTTCCATGCTTTCAGCCATGATTAACTCCTATATACTCTACATGGGTATATTCCTCAAGGAGGTCACCAATGGCCTTGAGGCCATGGCCCCTCTTCTCCCAGATGATAAGAGGTGATTATCTTGCTCTAGTTAAGCATGCCCAGAATGTCTCAAAGTTTAACAGAGCAATCTTTGATGCATTTGAGTGCACAAGCAGAGCCACGGCAATCTGCATTGGTGCTCTTAGGATTGCATGACTGCAAGCCTCAGATCTTGAGCAGTGGGTTCAAGATAAACTGGGTCATATACCCTGCACAGGCGAGAACCTTTTTGGCAAGGACTAGCAGGATAAGGCTTCTCAGTTGGAGTCAGAGAATACCACTCTAAATAGGTTGTCTGCAGCGACAGCCAACCCTGATAGGAAAAAGACAGCTGCAAAGAAAACCACCTTTAATAAGAAAAAGAAGTTCTACTCTTCTTATGCTCCTGCTACTCAATACCAGGCTCAGGGTCCTCAAAAGAGGCAACAGCCTCTCAAACAACAGAAGAAGCCACAGGAACCTATGGCTCAACCAGCTCTGCAGCCAGAATTTGCACCTTTTTTTTTACTTTTTCCTAGATAAAATAGCCACCTTGCCTCTGGAAGTCCCCCACCCCCTCCACATAGCAGGCAGACTCTCATTATGCCCACAGGTGGCATCTTATCTCCTCACAGCAGTGGACACTAAACATAGATAAGGTCTTAGATAGTGCTGGAGAGGAGTCTGCTGTCAATGGTACATTTCGGTAGCAATGACATAGGAAAATGTGGTAGGGAGGTTCTGGAGCCTAAATTTAGGCTTTTAGGTAGGAAGTTGAAATCCAGAACTTCCAGGGTAACGTTCTCCAAAATGCTTCCCGTTCCATGCGCAGGACCCAAAAGGCAGGCAGAGCTCCGGAGTCTCAATGCGTGGATGAGATAATGGTACAGAGATGAGGGGTTTGGATTTTTTAGGAACTGGGGAGCATTCTGGGGAAAAGAGGGGCTCTTCCAAAGGGATAGGCTTCACCTTAACCGGGATGGAACCAGGCTGCTGGCATTAACCTTTAAAAAGGAGATAGAGCAGCTTTTAAATTAGATAATATGGGAAAGCTGACAGTCGCCAAAGAGCGATGGTTTGGAAGAATGTATCCTTGAAGGATACTACCAAAAGCAGAGAGGTTCCAAAAAAGAGTAAAGTAGCCCAAATGCCCTCGAGTATGGAGCAGAAAGAGCTTAAAGATCCCAAATTGCTCATGCCTACTAATAGCCAGATTAATATGAATAAAATAC
The DNA here is from genome assembly GCA_033557465.1 of Ichthyophis bannanicus. Lineage (NCBI taxonomy): Eukaryota > Metazoa > Chordata > Amphibia > Gymnophiona > Ichthyophiidae > Ichthyophis > Ichthyophis bannanicus. The sequence continues at coordinate 128,183,818 of CM066033.1, forward strand.
AGTCTCCTAAAATGCTTGTATGCAAATGCTAGAAGTCTAAAAACTAAGATGGGAGAGTTAGAATATATAGCATTAAATGAGAGGTTAGATATGATTGGAATCTCAGACATGGTGGAAGGAGAACAACCAGTGGGACACTGTGATACCTGGGTACAAACTATATCGTAATGATAGAGCTGATCAAATTGGTGGAGGGGTTGCGCTCTATGTTAGAGAGGGCATTGAGTCAGAAAGGATTAAAGTTTTGCAGGAAACAAAATTTGCTGTAGAATCTCTATGGATTGAAATTCCATGTAAAAAGGGGAAGGCGATGGCAGTGGGGGTGTACTATCAACCGCCTGGCCAGAATGAACAAATGGATGATGAAATGCTCAAAGAAATCAAGGAAGCTAACAAAGGTTACAGCGCAGTAATAATAATGGGTGATTTCAATTACCCCGGTATCGACTGGGTCAGTGTCAAGGCAGGACATGCTAGGGAGATAAAGTTCCTAGATGAAATAAAAGACTGCTTCTTGGAGCAGCTGGTTCATGAACCGACCAGAGGGGAAGCCATATTAGACCTAGTCCTTAGTGGAACACCAGATGCAGTGCAAGAGATAAGGGTGTTGGGGCCACTTGGCAATAGTGATCATAGCATGATTGCATTTGATTTAATTAGTGGAGGAGGGATAGTAAGGAAATCCACAGTACTACCTCTTAACTTTCGAAAGGGAGACTATGACAAAATGAGGAAAATAGTTAAGAAAAAACTAAAAGGAGCAGTTGCAAAGGTTAAAGACTTGCATCAAGCTTGGGTGGTGTTGAAAAATACTATCTTGGAAGCCCAGACCAGCTGTATTCCACACTTTAAGAAAAGTGGAAGGAAGTCCAAAAAACTGCCAGCATGGTTTAAAGGTGAGGTCGGAGAGGCTGTTGCCAAAAAAGCATCTTTCAGGAAATGGGAAAAAGAGCCAAACGACGAAAACTGAAAACAGCACAGGAACTGGCAAGTCAAATGCAAGGCATTGATAAGGCAGGCAAAGGGAGAATTTGAGAAGAAGCTTGCTGCAGAAGCAAAAACGCGAAATAAAGACTTTTTCAAGTACATTCATAACAAAAAACCTGTGAGAGAGTCAGTTGGTCCATTAGATGATAAAGGGGTTAAAGGAGCACTAAGAGAGGCGACAAGGCGATAGCGGAGAGACTGAATGAATTCTTTGCTTCGGTCTTTACTGAGGAAGATGTAGGGATGTTACCCATGACTGAAGTGGTATTTAAAGGTGCGGAAGAATTGAAGGAAATATCGATACATCGGGAAGATGTATTATAACTATTAGATAAACTGAAGAGTAGCAAATCACCTGGGCTGAATGGTATACATCCAAGGGTGTTGAAAGAACTGAAATATGAGATTGCAGACCTGCTATTAATAATCGGTGAACTTTCATTAAAATCATCTGTAATACCTGAAGATTGGAGGATCGCCAATGTAACGCCAATTTTTAAAAAGGGTTCCAGGGGTGATCCGAGAAACTATAGACCCTTGAGCCTGACGTCAGTACCGGTAAAAATGGTAGAAACCATCATAAAGAACAAAATTGCTCAACATGTAGATAATCATGGCCTAATAGGAGACAGCCAACATGGCTTTAGACAAGGAAGATCTTGTCTTACTAATCTGTTATGTTTTTTGAAGGTGTGAATAAACAGGTGGACAAAGGTGAGTCGGTTGATATAATGTATCTGGACTTTCAGAAAGCCTTTGACAAGGTCCCTCATCAGAGACTTTTGGCAAAACTAAAGAGTCATGGGATAGGAGGCAGTGTACTATTGTGGATCAGGAACTGGTTAAAAGATAGAAAGCAGAGGGTAGGGCTCAATGGCCAATTTTCCCAATGGAGAAAGGTGAATAGTGGTGTACCCCAGGGATCTAAGGGAACAACGAGTGAGATTATCAAATTTGCAGATGAGACAAAACTATTTAAAGTTGTTAAAACCCAAGTGGATTGTGGAAAATTGCAAGAGGATCTTGATAAATTAGAAGACTGGGCTTCAAAATGGCAGATGAAATTTAATGTGGACAAGTGCAAAGTTATGCACCTAGGGAAGAACAACCCAAACTATGGTTACACAATGCAAGGTTTTGTGCTCATCTTCCTAGACATCGCCGCGGCGTTCGACTCCGTGAGTCACGAAATACTCCTCGGAAGACTAAAAGAGAAGGGTGTCTGCAACAATCCACTAAGATGGTGTAAGTCTTATCTGGACGATAGATGGCAATATGTGAAGTCTGGATCAGAAGAGTCAAGCCACTTCCATCAAAAGCAAGGGGTACCTCAAGGATCCTCGTTATCCTCCTTACTTTTCAATATTTACATGCAGCCCATCTGCAATATCATAAGATCATTCAACGTAAACTGCATGATATATGCAGATGACATTCTCTTATACATGCCTTTCTCCACAACTCACATGGACCTGACCCCACTCACAGATTGTTTCAATGCAGTTTCAACATGGCTCCAGACACAGAACCTACGCATCCAACATAAGAAAACAGAGGTCCTTTTCATCACCAGAGTTCAACTTTACTCCCCCGTCCCACGTCAGTGTCAAGGAAGCTGATTTGCAAACTAAAGATGAAATAAAATACCTGGGAGTTACTCTGGACCAACATCTAGACATGAAACACCACATAAGCAACATAGTCAAAGCCATCTATTTCAAAATCCGCTCACTCAAACACCTACGCTCCCTGCTGGACCCAGACGATTTCCGAACCATATATCAAGCGCTGATCCTGCCGCATTTTGACTTTGCAAATGCCATCTTACAAGGTCTCCCCCCAATCCACACTAACCCCCTTACAGTTGGCCATGAATGCCGCAGCTAGGGTCCTTTACGGAGCATCCAGAAACGACCACGTGACCCCTATTCTCAAACAGCTGCACTGGCTACCGATCCATGGGAGAATCACCTTCAAATCCCTTCTATTAGCATTCAAAGCAATCAAAGGTACTTCATCCTTCTCACTCACGCTTTTTATCCACATGGTCCCCCCCAACAGATCCAGAAGAACAACAGCTGTAAACTTGCTAGCAATACCAAAGGATTCGACAAAGTCCAACACGAAAACCACAAACAGGGCATTCAGTTTTTATGTCCCCAAATGCTGGAACGCTCTACCCCCCGACATTAGGGCCATTACCAATCTATATCAGTTCAGGAAGGCTCTCAAAACCCACCTTTTCCTCCAATACTTCCCAGACAGCAATTGAACTAGATATCCCTCCCATGAAATGACCCAATCTAGAAAGGCCCTTACAATTTTTATCTTCAGTGTTAGATAGCTTATGTATATAGTTAACCCGGTTATCCAAGTTTGTACTCCTGTTCAATGTAAAACCTGACAGTTTGTCGTTATGGTCGTTATGTTATGATGTAAACCGCGCTGATTCTAAATAGCGCGGTATATAAGAAACTGTAATAAATAAATAAATAAATAAGATTCCACATTAGGAACCATCACCCAGGAAAAAGATTTAGGCGTCATTGTGGATAATAGGTTAAAACCCTTGGCCCAGCGTGCAGCAGCGGCCAAGAGAGCAAATAGAATGCTAGGTATCATAAGAAAAGGAATGGAAAATAAAACAAAGGATATTATAATGCCTCTACATCGTTCCATGGTGAGACCGCACCTTGAATATTGTGTGCAATTCTGGTTGCCGTATCTTAAAAAGGATATAGCGTTATTAGAAAAAGTTCAGAGAAGAGCCACCAAAATGGTAAAGGGGATGGAAGGATACTCCTATGAAGAAAGGCTAAAAAGGTTAGGGCTCTTTAACCTGGAAAAGAGACGGCTGAGGGGATATATGATAGAAGTCTATAAATTAATGAACGGAGTGGAACGGGTAAACGTAGATCGATTGTTTACGTTATCAGAATATAGAAAGACTAGGGGACATGCAATGAAGCTACAGGGTAAACTATTTAAGACTAATAAAAGAAAATATTTTTTCACTCAACGTGTAATCAAACTCTGGAATTTGTTACCGGAGGATGTAGTAAAGGCTGTTAGTGTAGCTGGGTTTAAAAAAGGTTTGGACAAGTTCCTGGAGGAAAGGTCCATAAACCATTATTAAGAAGGGACCCAGGATATCATTGCTTGACCCAGTACAAGCATTGTGGAACCTGTCTCTTTTGGGGAAACTGTTAGGTACGTATGACCTAGATTGGCCACTGTTGGAAACAGGATACTGGGCTTGTTGGACCTTAGTCTGACCCAGTATGGCATATCTTATGTTCTTATAGTGAAAGAGGGGTACAGATGTTATCTCCAAACTTTGCCCCCCGCCACCCTAGTAGGGGAATATCATACTCAACCCCCTTTCACTGCTCTCCTCCTACAGGAGGTGTCTTCTCTTTTGTCACATGGTGTCATAAAGGAGGTCCCCACACCTCAGTAGGGAATGGGTTTATCTCCAGGAACAAGCAGGAATAAGTCCTCACTTATGGGTACGTCGGTACCGACGGAGCCTGCGCGGGAAAGCTCCTCAGCTTCCCAGAAGGAAGCTTTTGGGGCCTCCCACTGCACATGCGCGCTGCCTTCCCGCCTTCCTGACCAGCTCTCCTCAGTTTCTCTTTTTCCGCGGAGCCAGCAGGTCGTGTTCCTGTCACCGCTGAAGAAATTATTGTTTTAGTTTGTTTCTTTAGACCGCGTACCTGCCTTCCCCATACCGAAACCGGTACCGCCGGTCTCTCTTTTCTTTTCTTTAAAAAAAAAAAAAAAAAACACTTTATCTTTGCACAACTTGGTGACTTCGGTTAGGCCTCAGGCCTACACAAATTCTCCTCATGGAGATACCAGCTCCTGGTTTTAAGAAGTGTACCAAGTGTAGTGCTGTTATTTCAGTCACAGACACCCATGAATGGTGTCTTAAATGTTTGGGACCTGACCACTCCATTCCGGACTGCCCATCCTGCTCCCAGATGTCTAAACGTGGGTTGCAGAACCGGGCCAACAAATTCCATGTGCTGTTTGCTTCAGATAATCCAGCATCACAGTCATCCAGGTCTTCCTCTCCGGATGGATCTCAGGTAACCAAACCTTCTTCGGGCAGGTCCTCAAAGAGCAAATCTCCTTCAAAGCATCGAGAGGCTCTCACTTTTGAATCTGAGGATCCTGCCCCAGCCAAACAACCCCGGCGGGAAGCTCTGGCTTCCAAAGCACCATCTATGGGGTTACAGGTTGACATCGATGGCACGGCCTCGACTGATCACCTGTTAAGACTGCTCTGGGGTACCGGCCCATACCGGTACCGACATCCAGGCAGCAGTGGTGTCTATGAGCAATACTGTTCAGACCATGCAGCAGGCCATGCTGGCTTTTATTAATGCTGCGATGCCCTCGGTACCGCGTTCAGCGGTACCGGGTCCGGTATCATCTCCCATACCGGAACCGAGACCATCGACTTCCAAACGCAGATCGGTTCCGCATGCCGGATCCGGGTTTTCACCCGATACCGATCCCATACCCGGTACGCCCGATGTCAATACCGATCGGTATGCGTATCGTGCGTTGGAAGCAAATAGAGAATACTCTGATTCTTCTGAGGATTTTGACTCCTCTGAGGACTCTGATGAGCTGTCTCTAGTTCTTCATGAAGACCCCTCTTCCCCAAAGAGGAGAATGTCTCCACCAGAGGATTTGTCCTTTCAAGACTTCATTATAGAACTAGCTAAAGGACTTTCTATTACCACATCCTCTGAAAAAGAACCTAGGTCAAAGAAATTGGATATTTTAGGATACCCTAAGGTTCCTAAAGAGGCAGTCACCCTGCCTATCCATGAAATCCTTCAAGAACACTTGATGGACTTATGGGAGGCTCCTCTAACGTTGTCTCCTTACTCTCGTAGGTTGGACACCATGTACCGGGTCCCTCCTTCTCCTGGGTTTCAAAAGATTCAGCTGCCTCACCATTCCATTGTGGTGAAGTTTGCGCTGAAAAAGATTAAGAGCACCAAAAGGCACTCTTCTACCCCTCCAGGGCGAGAATGTAAGACCCTAGACTCTTTTGGCAGAAAAGTTTTCCAGGCTAGTATGCTTATAGCCAGGATTAATTCTTACAGTCTGTATATGGGTATGTTTCTCAGGGAACTTGCCCTAAAGATACGGCATTTTGCCTCCTTTATCCCTGAGGATAGAAAGGAGGAGTTCCTTTCTCTGGTGAAACAGCTTTTAGATGTTTCTAAGTTCTCCAACAGAGCAGCTTTTGATTCCTTTGAGGGTGCCGGTAGAGCTTCAGGCATTGCTATTGCAGCCCGACGACTTGCTTGGCTCCAGGCCTCTGACCTAGAACCCTGGGTCCTGGATGGCTTACGGAATCTGCCCTGTACAGGTGAGAACTTCTTTGGTAAGGACTGGCAAATTAAAGCCACTCAAATGAACGCAGAAAATGCTACATTAGATAGACTTTCTAAGTCTACCTCTACTCCTGCCAAGAAAAAGTCTTTCAAGAGGCCTTACTACAAGAAGGCCAGATTTCCACAAATACTGGCCAACAATCTTCTCAGCCTCGCTTTGCTGCTAAACGTCAGCAACCTAAACAGGCAAGGTCAAAGCCTGCAGTGTCTGCCACTCCTCAGCAGGCTCAACCCCCTCAGGGGTTTTGACTTGCCCCTAGAGAACTTAACCTTTCTGGCTCTAGAACAACCAGAGCCCCTCACCATTCCCGGAAGGTTAGCTCACTTTGCTCCCAGATGGGAGCAAATTACATCAGAGCAATGGACCCTCTCTATCATCAGAGAGGGCTACAAACTTCATTTTTCCAACCTTCCTCCATATACCATGGTGAGGCATTTCAATTCTCCCCCATCTCTCCTGGACCTGTTGGATCAGGAAGTCTCTTCTCTCCTTGCCCAAGGGGCAATAGAAGAGGTTCCTCTTCTTCAACAAGGGACAGGATTCTACTCCCCTTATTTTCTCATAACAAAGAAGACAGGGGGATTCAGACCTATCCTAGATCTGAGAGAATTGAATAAATTTCTGTACAAGGAGAAATTCAAAATGCTTTCTCTAGGCATTCTCTTTCCATACCTTCAGAGTCAGGATTGGCTTTGTTCTCTAGATCTCAAGGATGCGTATACACACATACTCATCCACCCATCCCACAGAAAATATCTAAGATTTCTGTTTCAGGGAAAACATTTCCAGTACAGAGTACTTCCCTTCGGTCTAGCCTCTGCTCCAAGAGTGTTCACCAAATGCATGGCAGTGGTGGCTGCATTTCTAAAAGGTCTGGGAATTTTTGTATTCCCATATCTGGACGACTGGCTCATCCGAGCTCCATCTCAGTCAGAGGCCCAGATTTCCCTGGACCGCACAAGGCACCTTCTGCAGTATCTGGGACTGGTGGTAAACCTTCCCAAGTCTCAACTTACCCCTACTCAGTCTCTAGAATTCATAGGGGCCCAGTTGGACACCACCACTGCAAGGGCCTACCTACCTCAAGTCCGGGGCCAATGTCTGCTGTGCTTGGCCTCCCAAGCTCAGTCCAGCAGTCACTTGACAGCCAGGGAAATGCTACGACTTCTGGGCCACATGGCCTCCACGGTACATGTGGTGCCCTACACTCGTCTTCATATGAGAGCAGCTCAATGGACCTTGGCCACCCAGTGAACTCAAGCATCAGGAGTGCTCTCTGACCAAATACTCACCTCAAAGCGTCTGTTTTGGTCCCTCCAATGGTGGATATCCACCAAGAATCTGTTGTTGGGGACCCCCTTCCAACCTTTGTTGCCCCAAGCAACCCTCACAACAGATGCCTCCCAAACAGGGTGGGGAGCCCATCTTCAACACCTCTCCACTCAGGGTACTTGATCTCCACAAGAGACCACCCTTCACATCAACCTCCTGGAACTGCGAGCAATCTTCTTTGCCCTCAAAGTCTTCCATACCCTCCTAGTCAACCTGACCGTCCTAGTCCAGACAGACAATCAGGTGGCCATGTTCTTCATAAACAAACAAGGAGGGACAGGCTCTCTGTCGCTTTGCAACGAAGCTCTCAGATTATGGGCCTTCGCCAGAGCGCATCAAATTCATCTTCTGGCAGTCTATCTTCCAGGGGTTCAAAACTCATGGGCAGACAGACTCAGTCGACTTCTGCTTCCACACGAATGGTCCCTACATATGGACCAGATAAACAGAATCTTTCAGGAATGGGGAACCCCGGACATAGACCTCTTTGCAAGTCCATGGAATGCCAAACTTCCCCGGTTCTGTTCCAGGACTCCGTGTCAGGGAGCTCAGGCCAACGACGCCTTTCTCCTACATTGGGGTCAGGAATTCCTATATGCCTTTCCACCCATTCCTTTGATTCCCATGACTCTGTTCAAACTACAGAGGGATCACGGATCGATGATCCTCATAGCTCCACGCTGGCCATGCCAAGTGTGGTTCCCTCTACTTCTGCATCTCTCCCAGGGACCCTCCCTGGACCTGGGAGCTGCGCCAGACCTTCTCTCTCAGGAGGAAGGGACTTTGTGGCACCCAAACCCCAAGTCCCTACACCTCAGAGCTTGGTTACTGAAGGCCTAAGCCTTCATGACTTCAATCTTTCTCAGCCAGTGAAAGATATCCTTCATGCCTCTAGGAAACCCTCCACTAGGCGTTCCTGTGCTTTCAAATGGAAACGCTTTTCCATTTGGTGTGCTCAACAGGGTCTTGACCCTCTAGCACTTCCTTTGAATTCTCTACTAGACTATCTCCTGCATCTTTCTAATGCAGGCCTTAAAACGAATTCAGTAAGAGTCCATTTGAGTGCTATTGCAGCATCCTTAAAACCTATAAATGGACAACCTGTCTCCTCTCATCCGCTTGTTGCAAGGTTCATGAGAGGCCTGACTCTAACTAAGCCTCCCATCCGACCTCCTCCGGTAGCATGGGACTTGAACCTAGTTCTGGGTCAGCTTATGAAGTCACCTTTTGAACCGTTGGTTTCTACCTCCTTAAAATTTCTTTCCTGGAAGGTCCTTTTCCTTATTGCAGTCACTTCGGCTCGCCGTATCAGTGCACTACAGGCCTTAGTGGCTCATCCACCTTATACCAGGTTTCATCATGATAAGGTGGTCCTTAGGACGAATCCCCACTTTATGCCCAAAGTGGTGTCGCCTTTTCATCTTAATCAAGAGGTATATCTACCTGTCTTTTTTCCAGCTCCTCATGCATCCAGTGCAGAGAGGAACCTTCATACTTTAGATTGTAAAAGAGCTCTTGCCTTTTACCTCAACAGGACTCAGCCACATCGAAAGTCTTCCCAGCTTTTCGTGGCTTTTGATCCTTCTCATTTGGGACTTCCAGTCTCCAAACGTACACTTTCCAATTGGATTGCTCAGTGTATTTCCTTTGCTTACCAGAGTAAAAATATTTCTCTGGAAGGCCATGTCACAGCTCACAATGTGAGAGCCATGGCCACTTCTATGGCTCATCTTCACTCTGTATCCATAGATCAGATCTGTCGAGCCGCCACATGGGCCTCGGTTCATACCTTCACAGCCCATTACTATTTGGGCAAGGACTCCCGCCGGGATGCCTTGTTTGGTCAGGCTGTCCTCAAACACCTGTTCCATACTTGAACAACTCCTGCCCACCTTCTCAGGATGGATGCCTGAGATCCATACGAAGATGGTGAACCCTTGGAAGGGGATCTCCCAGGCATCTTAGCTAGGGAGTCCCCATAAGTGAGGACTTATTCCTGCTAGTTCCTGGAGATAGCACAGTTACTTACCTGTAACAGGTGATCTCTGGGAACAGCAGGAATTAGTCCTCACAACCCACCCACCTCCCCTAGGAGTTGTATTTTCTATCTATCTTCCTTTCCTCTCTCTATTATCTCAGCTATAAACTCGAACTGAGGAGAGCTGGTCAGGAAGGCGGGAAGGCAGCGCGCATGTGCAGTGTGAGGCCCCAAAAGCTTCCTTTTGGGAAGCTGGGGAGCTTTCCCGCGCAGGCTCTGTCGGTACCGACGTACCCATAAGTGAGGACTAATCCCTGCTGTTCCCAGAGATCACCTGTTACAGGTAAGTAACTGTGCTTTACTCTCCATACTTTCTCATAGCAAAAAAGAGCAGAGGGTACAGGCCCATCCTGGATCTCAGAAACCTAAACAAGTTCTGGTCCCCGAGAAGTTCAAGATGGTCTCTCTAGGGATCCTTGTTCCTTACCTCCAGAGTCAGGACTGGCTCTGTTCTCTAGATCTAAAGGAAGCATACACACATATCCTCATCCATCCAGGACACAGGAAATATCTATGCTTCATCTTTCAAGGAAAACATTATTAATACAGAATCCTTCCTTTTGGACTCGCCACTGCCCCAAGAGTCTTCACAACATGCATGGTGGTCATAGCCGCATATCTAAGATCTCTAGGAATATTTGTCTTCCCTTACTTGGACGACTGGCTCATAAAGGCAGACACCTCCCAGGAGGAGGTTCGGCTGTCTCTGCTTCATACCATGCAGGTACTGTAACACTTAGGATTTGTCATAAATCTTCCAAAATCCCATCTCGTTCCAACACAGAAACTAGAATTCATTGGAGCTCTCTTGGACACACAGTGGTCAAAGGTATTTCTACCCCAGCCCTGTTCTTGTCTCATTCAGCTGGCATCCCAAGTGCAGCTCAGAGTCCATCTGATTGCCCAGGAAATGCTCCTGTTTTTAGGGCATATGACTTCAACAGTACATGTAGTACCATATGCCTGTCTACATATGCGCACAGCCCAGTGGACTCTTGCCTCCCAATGGAAGCAAACGTCGGGCCGTCTTAGGGACAAAATCCAAATCACTGCCCCTCTCAGCACATCCCTCCAATGGTGGTGTTCCCCAGAAAATCTCCTTGTCGGGTCACCTTTCAGATCCCTCCACTTCAATGAACACTAATGATGGATGCCTCCAAACTGGGGTGGGGAGCTCTATTGGGCATATTTTCCACACAGGGCCTCTGTACAGAACAGGAGTCACAGCTCCAAATCAATCTTCTGGAACTTCATGCTATTGCCAATGCCCTCATAGTGTTTCAGGGTCACTTAGGATCCCACAAGCAGGGTGGAACAGGCTATTAAGCCCTCTGCAAGGAGGCCCTTCATCTCTGGTCCTTTGCCATTGCTCATCAAATATACCTCCAAGCATTAAATCTCCCAGGGAAGCAAAATGCCTTGGCAGACAAATTGAGTCGGATCCATCTTCCCCATGAATGGTCTCTCCATCCGGACACGACCTCCTAGATCTTTCAGACCTGGGGGACTGCAAACATAGATCTGTTTTCCACTCCACAGAATGCCAAGCTCCCACGCTTCTGCACCAGGACTCCCATGTCCAGCAACCAGCAGGTGAATGCTTTTCACCTCCACTGGGGTCAAGGTCTCTTGTATGTCTTCCCTCCCGTTCCCCTCATTCCCAAGATGCTTTTCAAGCTTCAAGCAAACCGGGGCTTCATGATCCTCATAGTCCCGCTCTGGCCACGTCAACCGTGTTTTCCTCTCCTGTTACGTCTGTCTCAGACTCAACCTCTACGACTCAGATCTGCGCCCGATCTCCATCACAATCCACAGTCTCTCCATCTCACAGCTTGGCTGCTGAAAGCATAGCATTACAAGACCTTAACCTTACACAAGAGGTAAAGGAGATCCTGTTAGCTTCCAGGAAACAGTCTACCAAACGTTTATACGCTTTTAAGTGGCATAGGTTCTTTATCTGATGTTCCAAAAGGGATCTCAATCCCTTCTCTGCTACTGTGGAGGCACTCCTTCAATACCTCCTCCACCTCTCCTCATCTGGTCTCAAGACCAGCTCAGTGAAGGTTCCCCTAAGCATGATTGCCGCCGCCCATCTCCTCACAACTGTTGGTAACGCGCTTTATGAGAGGTCTTTTGCTAACCAAGGAGTGGAGGAGTGGCCTAGTGGTTGGGGCAAGGTACTTCAGGCCGGAAGGTCGGGGGTTCAAATCCCACTAGAGGACAGCAACCTTGGGCTGGAAGGACTGGGGTTTCTAGTCCCACAGGTGCTCCTTGTGGTCTTGGGCAAGCCACTTAACCCTCCATAGCCCATGTTCCCTGTAAAATAGTTATCTCCAAGTTATAATGCCCTGTTCAATGTAATTTCAGTTTGTTCAATGTAAACCGCACTGATGCAGAATAGCGCGGTATATAAGAGAATTAAAATAAATAAAATAAATAAATAAATAAGCCTCCCATCAGACCATCTCCGATGGCTTGGGATCGCAGTGTAGTAATAGCACAGCTTCTAAAGCCGCCCTTTGAACCCTTGACTATGACCCCACTGAAGTATCTTTCATGGAAAGTCATCTTCCTTATTGCCCTCACTTCAGCTTGGCGCATCAGTGAGTACAGGCTTTGGTGGCGGACCAACCTTACACCTGGTTCCACCATGACAAGGTCATCCTTAGGACTCACCTGCATTTTATGCCAAAGGTGCTGTCTCCTTTCCATTTGAATCATTCATTTTACCTTCCTGTTTTCTTTCCTTGATAGAAACATAGAAAAATGATAACAGAAAAAGATCACATGGCCTATCTAGTCTGTCCTTCCATATCAACAACTACAACAGTCCCCTTTTTTCCTTTCGAGATCCTTTGTGTTTGTCCCATGCTTTTTTGAATTCAGATACTGTCCTCAGCTCTACCACCTCCTCTGGGAGACTATTCTACGGATCCACCACTCCTTCCATAAAGAAATATTTCCGCATATCACTCCTGAATCTATCGCCCTCATCCCATGTCCCCTCGTAGCAGAGCTTGCTTTCAATTGAGAGAGGCTCTCCCCCTGTGCATTTATGCCACAGAGATATTTAAACATCTCAATCATATCGCCTCTATCCCGCCTTTCCTCTGAGGTGTACATATTAAGATCCTTAAGTCTGTCCTCATATGCTTATAATGAAGACCACTAACCATTTGAGTAGCCACCCACTGTACCGACTCCATCCTGTTTATATCCTTTTGAAGGTGCGGTCTCCAGAATTGCACACTATACTCCAAATGAGGTTGCACTAAAGATTTATACAGAGGCACTATCACCTCCTTTTTTTCTGCTAGCCATTCCTCTCCGAATGTACCCAAGCATCCTTCTATCTTTTGCTGTCGCCTTTTCTACCTGTTTAGCTACTTTAAGATCATCAGACACAACCACGCCTAGATCCCGCTCTTCTTTAGTGGACAAAAGTACTTCACCCCCTATACTATATTGCTCCCTTGGATTGCTGCAGCCCAAATGCATGACCTTACATTTTTTAACATTAAATCCCAGCTGCCAAATTCTAGACCATTCTTCAAGCTTAGCTAGATCCCTTCTCATGTTATCTACACCTTCCTGAGTGTCTATTGCAGAGTTTGGTATCATCCGCAAAGAGGCAAACCTTACCCGACAGCCCTTCCGCTATATCACTAACAAAGATGTTAAAAAGAATCAGACCAAGGACAGATCACTGGTAACTTCCTTCTCCTCAGAGTGAGTTCCATTTACCTGTACTCTGTCGCCTCCCACACAACCAATTTCTAACCCAAGCAGTAACTTTAGGATCCATCCCTAGGGTACTCAGTTTGTTTATAAGTCGCCTGTGAGGAATCCAAATACACCACATCTAGGGCTCTCCCTCTGTCCAACTCCCTGGTCATCCAGTCAAAGAAATCAATCAGATTTGTCTGACAAGACCAGCCTCTGGTGAATCCATGCTGCCTCGGATCCTGTAATCCGCTGAACTCCAGAAACCTCACTATTTTCTCTTTCAGCAGCGTATCCAATAATTTACTCACCACCGAAGTTAAACTAACTGGCCTGTAGTTTTCAACCACATCCTTACTTCTGCTTTTGTGTAAAGGCACCACATGAGCCTCTCTCATGTCCTTTGGCACCACTCCCGACTCCAACGAGGTATTGAAAAGGTCAGTCAGTGGAGCTGCTAGAATGTCCCCAAGTCCCCTCAATATTCTAGGGTGTATCCCATCCGGTCCCATCGCTTTGTCTACTTTAAGTTGCGCTAGTTTCTCATGAACACAATCTTCTGAAAATTGTTCAAGATGCCCCTCGCTTCTGTTACTGTTTGTGGGTGTTTTCTGAGGTCCTGTTCCTGGTTCTTCAGCTGTGAACACAGAACAGAAATACTTTTTAAGCAATTCCGCTTTATCCTCATCAGCATCTACATATTCCTCCCCTTCACCCTTGAGTCTGACAATACCACTTTTGCCCTTTCTCTTCTCACTAACATATCTGAAAAATGTCTTATCCCCCCATTTTACTGCATTGGTTATTTCCTCCTCTTTTGAATCTTTGCTTTCCTGACTACTTTGCTAGCTTCTCTAAGTTTCTCCAAATATAAATGCCTGTCTTCCTCTCTCTGTGATCTCTTGTATTTCATGATGGCCTCCCTCTTTTTCTTCACCTTTTCAGCTACTTCTTTCGAAAGCCATAGCGATCTCCTTTTCCTTTTACCTTTATTTACCATTTTAACAAAAAGGTTGGTTGCCCTTAAAATATCCCCTTTCAGTTTTGCCCATTATTTTTCTACATCCCCCAGCTATTCCCATCCCTCTAACGACTCCCTGAGGTATTGGCCCATCTTGACAAAGTTATTTTTCCTAAAGTCTAAGACCCTCGCTTTTGAATGGATTCTAACAGCCCTAGTCCTAATACTGAACCACACCATCTGGTGATCACTAGATGCAAAATGATCTCCCACTATAACATCAGAAAGATGTTCACTATTGGTAAGCACCAAGTCCAGTATGGCCCCTTCACGTGTGGGGTCTGTTACCAATTGCCTGAATAGTTCTCCTTGTAGAGAATCCAGGATTTCTTTTCTTCTAGATGATACTGCAGCAGGAATGTGCCAATCAACATTTGGCATATTGAAATCCCCTATGAGTAGCACTTCCCCTTTCCCAGCAATGCTGCGTATGTCTTTAATTAACTCTGTCCACCTCTTCCTCTTGTGAGGGAGGTCTGTATATCACGCTGATGCAAATAGATTTCTCTTTCCCTCTTTCTAATTTAACCCACAATGCCTCATCTCTCCCTTTTAAGCTCTGTAATTCCAAAGCTTTAATATAATTTTTTACATATAGTGCCACTCCTCCGCCCCTTCTTCCTACCCTGTCCTTTCTGAATAAAGTATAGCCTGGTATAGTTACATCCCACTCATGGTTTTCTGTGAACCATGTTTCTGTAGCTGCCACTAAATCCAAGTCAGCCACTCCCACCAAAGCTTCAACATCAGGGATCTTATTTCCCATGCTACGAGCATTTATACACACTGCTTTCCATATGTTACCCCTTTTACCCATTTCCATAAAGGTAATTAATGTATCACTTACCTGGGGGCTTTCTTCAGCCATCCCCAGTGAATCTAGTTTAAAGCCCTCTTTAGTAGATTAGCCAGTCTACTACTGAAGACGCGTCGACCTTTCTTGGAAAGATGGGCACCGTCTCTGCTCTGCAACCCTTGGAACAGCATCCCATGGTCCAGGAAACCAAAACGCTCTTGATGACATCATCCACGCAACCATGCATTCATCTCCAGGATGCGAGCCTCTCTTTCTTGGCCTTTACCCTCAACAGGGAGGATTGAAGAGAACACCACCTGTGCACCTAACTGCTTCACCCTCTGTCCTAGAGCCATGAAGTCACTTTTGATACGCTCAGAGGGATACCTGGCAGTATCATTTGTTCCGACATGGAGTAGCAACATTGGGTAATAGTCAATGGGCTTGATGAGTCTCGGCAAACTCTCCGTAACATCTTGGATTTTGGCACTAGGCAGACAGCATACCTCTCTGGACATCAAGTCTGGTCAGCAGATGGATGCCTCAGTACCCCTCAGAAGAGAGTCACCAACCACCACTACCCTTCCCTTTCTTGTGGTCACTGATTCTGCAAGTTTGAGGTACTTGAGCTCTGGTTCTTCCTTTTCCAGGGATGCTTTCACGTCCTCCAATTCCAGGGCTGCATAATGGTTCTTCAGTTCAAGGGCTGTAGAAGTTGGATTGGAGATTCTGCAGGACTTGGTGACTTGTGTCCAACCTTCGTCATTCTGTAGGCACCCATCTTCTCCTCTGCTTGAGAGCTTGGTTGCTGCAAGAAGCATCTCATCAATGTACTTCTCGCTGTCTTGAATGCTCCTCAGCCTCACCACCTCCTCTCTGAGTTCCTCTGAGATCACATGCATCTAGAGCGGAAGCATCTCCACATACGCTTGACTGCAAGCGTGCCTTGATTTTTTATCTCCAGGAGTGGAGGAGTAGCCTAGTGGTTGGGACAAGGTACTTCAGGCCGGAAGGTCAGGGGTTCAAATCCCACTGGAGGACAGCAACCTGGGGCCTGAAGGACTGGGGTTTCTAGTCCCACAGGTGCTCCTTGTGGTTTTGGGCAAGCCACTTAACCCTCCATAGCCCATGTTCCCTGTAAAATAGTTATCTCCAAGTTATAATGCCCTGTTCAATGTAATTTCAGTTTGTTCAATGTAAACCGCACTGATGCAGAATAGCGCGGTATATAAGAGAATGTAAATAAATAAATAAAAAATAAATAAATAAATCTCCAGAGTACTTGAGATCAACCTAAAGCCTTGCAGTTGTTTATTTCTTTTAATCCTAGTCACCTGGGTCTACCAGTATTTACTACTACTACTACTACTAGTGTGCATTCGTATAGCGCTACAAGTCATACACAGCACTGCACAGACACGTAAGAGACAGTCCCTGCTTATCAGAGCTTACAATCAAGTCAAGACAGACAACACAGAAGGTGTAGGCAGGGATAAACAAGGGGGAAATGGATAGCAGATTGCTTCTCATTTGCTTATGGTAAAGTGGGTCTCAGAGGGACATGTCGCTGCTCATAATGTTCGCACCATGGCTACCTCAATGGCAAATGTACACTCTGTGGCTATTAGTGAGATCTGCAAGGCAGCAACTTGGTCTTCTGTCCATATCTTTGGTGCTCATTACTGTTTAGACAAGGATTCCCGCCAGGATGCCATGTTTGGTCAAGCTGTTCTCCAGCACCTCTTTCAGACTTAGGGGCAACTCCTACCCTCTGTCGTGGACATTAACGATACCAGACATCTATGAAGGATTCATGACCTCTTGAAACCTACCCTAAGACAAACCTTCACTGGTTCTGGAGTTCCATATGTGAAGTCTACATTCCTGCTTGTTCCTGGAGATAGCATAGTTACTGTACCTGCCTGTAAAAGGTGATCTCCCTGAACAGCAGGAATTTAATCTTCACAACCCACTCTCCTTCCCTAGGAGTTCTAGGTTTTCTTTTACTCTCCTTTTCTCTCAGCTACAAATTCAACTGAGGTGGGAGAGTTGAGAAGACGAGAAGGCAGCTATGCAGGCACAGTGGGCTGCTCCCACAGGCTTTCCTATTGGATGCTGGGGAGCATTCCCGTGAGGGCTGTGTCGGTACCAACATCACCCATATGTAAAGACTAAATTCCTGCTGGATAACCTGTTAAGGTGAGTAACTATGCTTTCCCTTCTCTCCCAGTCCTAATATGAGATCTCCATAGTTCAGAATGATTCTTTCTCGCCAGTCCGCCTCCCCCCTCATCAGCTGCCCAATCGGGGCAGTCGAGGCCACTTTAAAGGAAGGCGCCAGCACCGGACCTGTCCTTTGCGACCATCGCATGCTCTCCCAGGAGGGATTGAGCAGGAGCATCGCCAGACCGCCTCCCCCCTCATCAGCTGCCCAATCGGGGCAGTCGAGGCCACTTTAAAGGAAGGCACCTTGCAGGCCTGCGCCTGAGGGCCTCGCTAGAGGGCCCTTTGGCGTTGCCCTTAGGCGGGGACCGCTAAAAACAGTCCGCGATTGACCGCTCTTCACTCCACCCTTCGCACATTAACTGCACGGTAGAAACACAGCGAGCCTCAACCCAGCTTCTAAGCCAGCACAAACTACGCAACGGACACGGCACGGTATTTACATATCTGAATTAGTTAATATATAAGCGACTACACTTGCTGCACCTCATTATGGCCCTGAATATAATTAACTAAATATTTCCTGAATAGATCTGTTATATAGTAGCTCAGCGTATCAACATTTCAACTGAACACAGAGTAGTGTCCTGCCAAATGTGAAAGTTTAGTCTCTGTAAGCTGCTCAGCATTTGACTCATTTGAAACATAGCATCCTCCCTGTAACATTGTCGGATGAATCTATGTTTTTGGAACCATGTTGATTGAAACAAAGTAACTCCCTTTATTGAGGCCTGCTGAACAAAGTAATTTTTTTGCAAATGTGAATACAAGATAATATTGCTCCTGTGGTACCTGTAAGACAGAAACACCATTCACCTTGAGTTATTACAACATTCTTCTTCCCACAGCACACTGACTTAACGCAACACCCATAGTCCACCTTTACCCACCACTGTGATTGCACAATCCCAAGCTAATCAAACAGCTCGTGAAACAAATTCAGTTATTATAGCCTTAACTTGCACACAACGATGAATCATGACCTTTTCCATGCTGGCCTTCACATGCCTTTATCTACTTTCCAGTGCCATCTATGAAGCTAATGCTCTCAATCATGATCATAACCATATCCCCATACTTCACAGTACGAGCAAAAAACACTACCAGAGCCATTACCAACCTCCACAAAACCCATGCTACAAGAGACAGACTCATTTGCTCCATGTAGCACTAGAGCATACAACCAACACAAAAGGCAACAAGTCAGATGTTCAACAAGAACTCAAGTGTGCACTCATCAACGCTCGCTCTGCCCGTAAGAAATGGCCAGCCATCACAGATGTAATAACCAACCTTAACCTAGATATATTAATGGTCACAGAAACTTGGCTCTCTGACACTGACACACTGTACTATTAAACCAACTCACACCTCCCAACTACTCTATTTACACATGTAACAGGGCTAACAAAAGAAGAGGTGGGGTCTTCATTATAGCAAAAACTGAATTCCAATACCGAACGATCCTAGCTAGAAGCACACAACAACTAGACACAATCACCATCTCTAATAAGTACAACACTATTAACCTTATTTATAGGGCTCCAATCTTGTCATCTGAAGAACTATCCATCATAATTGACTTGGCTTGTAATCCCGAAAACCCAAGCAAACCAAACTGGCTACTGGGTGATTTCAATCTTGCATCCGTCCAACCTGCCTTAGCTAACACCTTCCTCGAGGCAATGTCCAACCTCAACTACAATCAGATTGTGAACTGTCCCACCCACCAATGAGGGAATGCTCTCGATCTTGTCTTTGTACCATCCAATGACTCATCCACGAAATGCAAATTTGATCTCTCTGTCACCCCTGTCCCCTGGTCAGACCACAGCCTGATAACATTCAAGATGCCATCACAAGAAGACACACTCAGCCGTACAAATATACAGTCAACAGCTAACTCAGTACGATTCAAACCACTTGACAAAGAAGAAATTATGAAACATGTACTCCCAAAACTTGCCCAGCCTTCATCCAACATCAACAACATGGTTGCTAACTGGAATGACACCCTTAACCTGTACTCTAAACTGCCTTCCACTAACAAACAATCAATATCAAATAACCGTACGGATAAAAGGCCGTCAGCCCCTTGGTTCTCGCCGGAACTAAGGAAGTCCCTTCTTCTCCTGAGAAAACTAGAGAGAAAATGGCGTAAATCCCATAACACCGCAGACCAAGCCACATTCTTAGCCCATCTAAAAACTCATCGTGAAGCAATTTAGGACAAGAGAATGACTTTCCATTCCGAGCTCCTCAACCGCTCTTTAAACAAGCCACGTGACCTCTTCAATTTAGTAAAATCTCTAACCACAGAACCATCACCACCACAACAAGAACATATACATCCCCAAATATGCGCCAACTATATCCAATCCAAAGCCATCAAAGCAACAACAGCCCCCACTTCAAAACCGACCCAGCCCCCTTGGCACCAGAACCCTCTCATCAAGCGCTCATCTCCATTCGCGAAAAGCATTGAAGATATTATTACCAACATAAACACCACCACGGCAACAAATGACCCATGCCCTGCACACTGGATAAGAGCGATGTGTTCTGAACTCAGCCTATTCATATCATAAATCAGTCCGTCCTCAACAGGAATATTCCCATCGGCTCTTAAGTAGACGTCCATCAGACCACTGCTAAAGAACAGCCAGCTGGACCCAAAGAAGGAGGAATCCTACCGACCGATCTCCAGTATCCCACTACTATCTAAAATAATTGAGAAGGTGACTCAGAGACAGATCCAGCAACATATAGATACCGCATCCCCACTAGACCCCAGCCAACATGGATTCAGGGAAGCTCACGAAGTTTGTTTGTTTATTACATTTGATATACCGCTCAGGCCAAGAAGCAACAGAGCGGTTTACAATCCTACATTTATGTTATGGAAAATAAGAAAAGAACGCCATTAATAAGATAGGACAGAGTAGTTGAAACACTTCTGACCTCCCTAACTAACGCGCTCATCAGCGGGATTGATAACATCAAAATGGGCTTCGCGCTAATCTTCCTCGACATTTCCGCAGCGTTTGATTCAGTTGACCATGACAAACTCCTAACCCCGACTACATGAGAAGGGAATCCAGGGTCTAGCATGGGATTGGTGTAAATCTTACCTAGAAGACCGATGGCAGCAAGTTCGGATTGGATCAAATACATCAAAACCTTTCCAGCAAAAGCAAGGAGTACCCCAAGGCTCCTACCTCTCTGCGCTGCTCTTTAATATATACATGCAGCCGATCTGTGAAATCACCCCCTCCTACGGTATATCCTGCCTAATTTACGCAGACGATGTGCTGATATTTACACCGATCAATGTCACGCTCCCAGATTATACAGTACTAGTTGAGTGCTTCAATGCAATAACAGACTGGCTTCTCAATCAGAACATGCGAATAAATTTCAAAAAAACTGAGGTCCTAATCGTCACAAAAAACAAAGGATTTTCACCCCCGGTGACCCTAAAAGTACGAGATGCGGAGCTTCCAATCAAGTCCACCATAAGATACCTAGGTGTGACATTGGATCAACGGCTGGATTTCAAAGAGCACATAAACCGCACTGTAAAAACCATCTATTTCAAGATCAGGACCCTCCGACACCTGAAACACATGCTCGATGCTGATAACTTCCGAACAATATTCCAAGCGATAGTCACACTCCACTTTGACTACGCAAACATCATACTCCACGGCCTCCCAAAGAACACCCTAAACACGCTACAATTACGCCGCTGCCCATGTCCTGTGCGGAGCATCAAGGAGACACCACACAACCCCCATCCTAAGGGAATTACACTGGCTCCCGATAAGCTGCAGGATTTCATATAAAGTCCTTCTCATTACCTTCAAAGCCATTAACAAAATAGCTCCCCCTTCAATCTCAACACTCCTCAATCACACCCCCAATATTAGACCTAGGAGATCAGTAGCAGCTAATACACTATCCATACCGAGAGAATCCACAAAATGCACACACTCAACTATTGACAGAGCATTCGCATACTACGCCCCCAGATGCTGGAACAACCTTCCACCTACCATCAGATCAATCACAGACCTCAAGCAATTTAGAAAAGCGCTAAAACACCACCTGTTCCTTATACACTTCTCCCAACACTACAACCCCTCACCTACTCCCACAACACAACCCAATCCCTCAATATAAATAGCAATTGTTCTGTCGCATGTCGCACATTATTGTAAATAGAACACTACCACTGTATATAGTTGTATACTTTATATGTATAAAGTTTCCCAAAGTTTGAGTCATTGTTAATGTCCCTGTTGTATGTAAACTCATGACGGTCTGTTGCTGTCCTAGAGTCATTTTGTTCACTGTAAACCGCACTGATAATAAAGAGCGCGGTATAAAAGAACTGTTAAATAGGCAAACGGATCTCGAGTCCCATACATTGGCTTACTGGGAAAGAGATCCCCATTGCCCTAGGATCCTGGTTAACTATCTGGCATTGGTTTTAAGTCAAAATGTAACCTTTCTTTTTTCAAGACATTTCAGCCATCCATCTATTACAATGCAAAGTGCCTTAACAAAGCAACATGATGAGGTTGCTCTTACAATATAGATAATAGAAATCCATAAAAATTATAAAAATGTGTTTTTAAATTTTGCCACTCTTCAATTGATCTGTCCATTTAGGGGAAGGACAGGGGCGGCCCAAGGGTGATGTGGGGCCATGTGCGGAGACTCATTGTAAGGCCTCATTGGACCTCATTTGCATAAATGTAATTTATTTTATTTTAAAATGTATATGTTGCCCATCTAAAATTTTAGGCGGCTTTCAAAGGAGCCCTGTACAAGCCTTTTTTTTTCTCCTGGCAATGGACTTAGTGGCATATTTACTAAATATGAATGTGTGTTAAGTGCCACTTCGCCAATAGAAATAAATGGGTGTTCCTTCAGCTAATGCGCATTAACATTTAGTAAACATGCCTCTTAATGAGTGTCTGAATAGCATTTGCATGGGCAGTGAGGATAAAGAAAGATTATGAGATTTCTACATTCCTATACTCTAGTGCCACCTGCCAGGCACATTAGGAAGTACTATAAACCCTGCGCATTTAAAACCCATAGCAAACCTGCTGTAACATAACAGCACTACCAGGACTCACAAAGCACCAAGCCCTACCTATCAAAAGGCAACACTGCAAATATTAAAGCAATACATCTCAGAGAATACCAATACTTCTGCTGGGAAAAGAGAGCAAATGGCACTGTCACATAGAAACTACATGAACAGAATACCTCAGCTCGGTCACACATGCAGGACATAGATCATCACCAAATATAGAACAAAAGATCACAGTTTAAAAATATGAAGACAATAATTAAACTGGGAACCCCAAAGCCAAACTTGAAATTTACAACAACACTGGAGAAATAAAACTATAATTTAATTTCCTCTTCTACTAAACAAAGCGCAAAAATGTTAGTGATGCAGAGATGTTAGCGATGCAGAGATGTTAGCGATGCACATTTCCCAAAGCTGACATATTCCATTTAATAAATTCAAAATAAAATAGTTTTTTTTCTACCTTTTGTTTGGGCATTTTATTTTTCAGTTGCAATTTCCCAGCCGCTTTCTTTGTGTCTTCTGCTAACTCTCCATTGTCTGCTGTCCATTTGTCCTTTCTTCTCACTGCTAGTTTTTTCCATTCTCTCTCTAAATTTGCTTTAACATAGTGATCTTTCCCCTTTTGCTCTTTCCTCCATTTCTTTCTTTATTCCTTTTTCATCCACTCAAATTTCACCCTTCCATTCTCAATCCCCACTTATTCTCCCAGTACCTGGCCAATCGTAGATTTTTCTTCCCTCCATCACAAAATATATTTTTCCCTCTCCATCCTCACTCCCCCAGCCCCATCCCCTTCTAGTCCTCCCCCAACATCAACTCCCTTCTAGTTCCGTCCTCTCCCAGCATCCATTCCCTTCTAGTCCCATTCTCTCCCCCCCCCCGCATCAGCCCATTTCCAGTTCTAGCCCCTCCCATCAGCTATTTCCAGTCCTATCCTAGCCCCCCCCCATCAGCTCATTTCCAGTCCTAGCCACCTATGTATATATTGTACATAGTTCACCGTTATATGTTTTATGTAATAAGAGATTCTTTGTTAAATTTAAACCACTTTGACCTGGTGAAAAGTGGTATATAAGCCTAGTTAAATAAACTAAACTAGCCCCCCAACTCTGCCCGTGTGTAGTCCGAGCCCCCATCAGCCATTTCCGGTCCTATCCTAGCCCCCCCCCCCCCAATCAGCCATTTCCAGTCCTAGCCCCTTCATCAGCCCATTTCCAGTCCTAGCCCCCATCCACCATTTCCAGTTCTGTCCTAGCTTCCCCATCAGCCTATTTCAAGTCCTAGCCCACCCAACCTCCATTTCCAGTCCTATCCGAGCCCCCCATCAGCCCATTTCCAGTCCAAGACCCCTCCCAATCAGTCCATTTCCAGTCTTAGCACCCTCCATCAGCCCATTTCCAGTTCTAGCCCCCCTCCCGCGAAGAGCCCCACGCCTGCCTGACCAGCTTCAGAGGGAGCTGAGGAGGCCCGAAGCTCTGGCTCACCTCTGCACAGCTGCCAAAGTGAAGAGCAGTGCTTTCCTTCACTCCGGCAGCTGTGTTCTCTTTCAGCACGCTGACGTGCTGATTATCGGGAGGTTAAAGTTCATTTCCTGTCTTGTGTGAAACAGGAAATGCTCTTTAACCCTCCTGGTAATCAGCGCGGCTTTGGCCTCCCTAGTTTCCCTCTAAAGCCGGTCAGGCAGGCGCGAGGCCATTTGTAGGCTGGCCTTGCAAAAGGTCAGGAGTCAGAACACACTCAATAAGACAGCATGTGTGGCATGATGTTGGTGCCAGGGCCCTGTGTGATCATTCTCGCACATGCGTCTGGCCGGCCCATATATCAATTGACTTATGTTCCTTACTGTGGCTAGGATTGGCAACTTTTACAGAGGCCATAAATGGACAACCCCCCCCCCCCCCCATATTGAGGGAGACTGAACCTGGGAGAGGGTGATAGTGTAGCAGGAAAGTGAGTGAAGAAAGAAATACCCAGGAGTCACTTAGAAAGCAAGCCTTATTTTAATGTGTACACATGCTCAGAGAAATAATTTTCAAAGTCTGAGCCCCAAACAAAGGGCTCAGCTGACTATATTTACTGTAGTACCATTGTGATTGGAGGAAAGGTGTAGACCTAACTGGACTAAACCAGAGAAATTTCTTTCACGAAACTCAAACACAGTATGGGGGATGAGGAAGAGCTGTGAGCAACAAGGCTGTCTCGTCACCTACAAAGGGGGGGGGGTGTATCCTTTTTCACACAGCATACAGGAGAGAGAGATGTCTCAGTAACCTTTCTCAGTTCTCATTAACCCCTACAGCTCTCAGCCCTGCCTGGATTTCTGCCTCATTCCCCCCTTTTTAAAGGAAAATTTTGTCTTCAATATGAAGGAAGCCAATTTTTCTCATATGAGTTCATCTGACTGTGGTGGGGACTTGTATTTGCATACTGCGATCACATGGGCAGCAGTTTTCCGCTCCACCATGGTCTCAATGGTGGAGGTAATAAATCAGATAAGGATAGGGATACAGCATGGCAGGATAAAATATAGCAGGAGAATAAGAAGAACTCCTACCACTAGGGTGTTAAGTCCACCTAACCAATTAAACAATCCCTCAAACCACCCAGCACCTGTGGAAGGGGAAGCAATGTGATTGGCCAGGTCACGCAAATCCTGAATAGAGCGTTCAAAGGAACACTGTCATCGGTGAGATTAAAACAACACATACCCTCAAATTCCTCACAGCCATGATTTAAACGTAGGAGCAGAAAATCAATGGTCATCCTATTCTGCAGAATTGCCATCCGCAGACCGGACATCTCATGATTCATAGTGGCTAGGATGGTTGAGGTAAGATTAGTGGATTTGGCCAAGGAACAAGCAATACAACTTACTTCCATAGCATTGTGTAAAGCTAAAGCTGGCACATTGGAGACAGCGACGTGCTGCAGTTGCCGTCAAGATGTCTTACACATTGAAACATGGAACATATGAAGCATGAACCAAGGGAAGTTGGAGGTGGTCAAGAATGAAATGGAACGTGTACAACTTGATCTGTTGGGTGTCAGCGAACTGAAATGGACTGGCATCGGGCACTTTGCATCAGATGATCACATGGTCTACTATGCTGGAAATGAAAGACAAAGAAGAAATGGTTTTGCATTTATAATAAAGAAGAAACTTGCAAAAACTGTAATGAAATACAATTCAGTCAGTGAACGCTTAATCTCTATTCGTCTACGAGGAATGCCTATCAACACAACTATAATTCAAGTATATGCCCCAACAACAGCTGCAGAAGAGAATGAAATTGAAGAGTTCTATGAACAAGTACAAGCTGAAATTGACAGAGCATGCAAACAGGATATCCTGATAGTCATGGGTGACTGGAACGCAAAAGTTGTTAACAAAGAAGGCGGAAAAGTAGTTGGAAAATATGGATTTGGCAACAGAAATGAAGCTGGAGAAAGACTGATAGAATTCTGCAAGACCAACGATCTATTCATCTCAAACACCTTCTTCCAGCAACACAAGCAGCGACTGTACACATGGACTTCACACAATGGATTGTATAAAAATCAAATTGACTACATCTGTGGAAGTCAATGATGGAAAAGCTCTGTAACATCAACAAAGACAAAACCTGGAGCTGACTGTGGTACAGATCATCAACTACTAGTATGCAAACTCATGCTAAAGTTGAAAAAGAGCAAACCACTCATAAATGCAGCAAAATATGACCTTTAGAATATACCACTGGAATTTAAAAACTGCCTGCAAAATCAATTTGCTGCTTTAGATACAAATGACAGAGCTCTAGAAGAGTTATGGAATGACATCAAGAAGGTTGTGTTGGAAGAAAGCGAGAAGTCTCTACAAAAGGTGAAAAAGCACAAATGGCCAAAATGGATGACAGAAGAAACTCTGAAAATTGCCCAGAAACTCAGAGCAGCTAAAGCCAGAGGAGAAAGAAAGACAATCGCAGAACTCAACAGAGATTTCCAATGTGCAGCAAGACAGGACAAGGAAAAGTACTACAATGACGCATGCAAGGAAATAGAAGCAGAAACTATTAGAGGAAGAACAAGATCGGCTTTCCTAAAGCTACGAGAGTTAAAAAGAAAAAATTCCAGCCTCAAATTGGATTGTTACAAGATGCTCAGGGTTCTATGTTGAATGATGCTGAGAAGATCAAGAAAAGGTGGAAGGAATATACAGAGTTTTTATATGATAATTATCAAGTGGACCAACAGCCATTTCAACCTGTACCTTATGATCGGGAACCATTGGTGATGAAAGAAGTTGAAGCAGCATTGAAAGCCTTATCAAAGAACAAAGCACCAGGCATTGATAGCATTCCCATAGAAGTATTACAGCAATCTGATGCAGCTGTTACCGTACTTACAAGGCTCTGCCAAGAAATATGGAAGACAACATCATTTATTTATTTATTTATTTAGTTAGTTAGTTAGTTAGTATACATTTTGTATACCGCTACTTCCAGCGATCAGCAGCGGTTTGATTACAGATTGGAAATTGTCAAATCATGACAGGAGATTTTTGAGGTATAAACACATTGATTAGACAGGAAAGCACAGCACACAGAGAACTATTTTACAGGGAACATGGGCTATGGAGGGTTAAGTGGCTTGCCCAAGACCACAAGGAGCACCTGTGGGACCAGAAACCCCAGTCCTTCCGGCCAAAGGTTGCTGTCCTCTAGTGGGATTTGAACCCCCGACCTTCCGGCCTGAAGTACCTTGCCCCAACCACTAGGCCACTCCTCCACTCCATCATGGCCAACTGACTGGAAAAGATCTGTGTTTATACCAATACTAAAGAAAGGTGATCCAACTGACTGTGGAAATTATCGTACAATCGCTCTTATCCCACATGCCAGCAAGATTCTACTGAAGATTATTCAAAAGAGATTACAACCATACCTGGAACAAGAACTACCTGAAGTGTAAGCGGGGTTCAGGAAAGGATGAGGAACGAGAGACATCATTGCGGATTTGCTTTTCACAATCAAAGAACATAGTCTCAAAATGGGCCTGCACCTTAATGTAAAGAAGACAAAGATCATGACAACTGACATAATCAACAGGTTCATCGTTGAAGGAGAAGAAATTGAAATCGTGAACAACTTTAACCTACTTGGATCAACTATCAATAAAGAAGCAACAAGCAGTCAAGGAATCAGACGACGCATTGCTCTTTGCAGAATGGCTATGAAAGGCCTAGATAAGATTCTCAAGAGCAGAGATGTCTCCATACAAAGATTCGACTTGTTCAAGCCATGGTATTTTCAATAACATCATATGGATGTGAAAGCTGGACAGTGAAAAAGATAGACAGGAAGAAAATTGATGCCTTTGAATTATGGTGCTGGCGGCGAATACTGTGTATACCATGGACTGCCCGAAGAACAAACTAGTCCGTACTAGAGGCGATCAAACCTAAGCTTTCTTTAGAAGCTCAGATGACAAGACTTCGACTTTCATACTTTGGACACATCATGCGAAGAGAGAGATCGTTAGAGAAAGACATCATGCTTGGCAAAATAGAAGGCCAGCAATGAGATGGATTGATACAATAACAGCAGCTACGGGTACCAGGCTGTCAACAATGAGCCGCCTGACTGAATACCGAACACAATTTAGAATAGCTATCCAGTGGGTCACCATGAGTCGACTCCGACTCGACGGCACTTAACAACAACAACGCAGGTGCTCCTACAATGGATATTGCCAGTCCCAGAGCTGTCTGATCACTATAAGGTTCTACATTAGAGGTACAAGTTGGGGGCATAGGCTTTGACCAGGGATGGGGGGAGTGGGAACTCACATTCCTGGGAATATGAGAAAAAGCAGCAGTAGTAAGTCTGCCAAAAGTGCAAGGACTTCCAGTAGCGTTTATGGGAACATAAGTATAAGCAGTTTTACCACATAACAAAAACCATCCTAAGGGAAGATACATTTCTGAGTAAGCATAAGATACCTTCGTAATAGACTTGCATGATAATATAGTGTTAGACAAATTAAAAACCCCTTTAGTTGCGTTTACAAAAATAAAGCAATCTGAGACAGCTTGCAAGGAGAAAGGGATCTTGTTAAAATAGGCTGAGGAAGGACGAGTAACACCATTGAAGTAAAAAATGTTAGCTTTGTCTGTTTGCAGTTCAGATTATGCATTACAGTAAACTTCTGCATTTCACACAGAGTAGTAGGTACAGCAATAAGACATGTTGATAAAAAAAAAAACCTCTAGGCTGCGATCCCGGCAAGTAGTGTTACTAAGTTTATAGTTCCTGAGTCCAACAAGAGAAGGCCCCACACTAATGCCAGAACAAAAGTCAGCATAGGCAGGTGCATAATGACCATGGAGCTAGTGTCCCACTACACTTCTGTTCCGTAGCAGTATCTGAAGATGACTCCTCAAGCTTCCGCCATGCGTAGACTAGGCGGCTTCTGGTGTGCGGCTAGGGCAGGGCTCCGTTGTCTGCCGATTCCCTGGTTCTCCGCAGTGTGAGGCGTAAGGGATCCTGAGAATGTTTGTGCATTGTCCACTTGTTGTCCAGATCAGGAGCAGCTTTCTTGAGATGAGTATGATGAATCCACGGGGTAACCTCTGTGACCTTGACTGTGGTTGGTGTGGCCAGGAGAACTGTGTAAGGACCTCTCCAGGTAGGGCACAGTGGTTCATGTTTCCATTCCTTAATCCACACAAGATCTCCCGGCTGGTGGGGGTGGAGCGGCTCTGACAAAGAGATAGGCAGTTGCTCTTGTATCCACCTTTTCAAAGATTGAAAAACTCATCCCAATGCCAGTAGGTGTTGTCTCGAAAGTTCATTACCTATCTGTTCTAGGTCTCCCTTAAGGCCCTGAACAATGGGTGGTGGTCAACCATACAGTACTTCATAAGGGGATATTCCCAGGGTCTGAGTCGGAGAGGCCCGGACACAGAGAAGGGCTATTGGCAAGGCCTGATCCCACTTAAGATGAGCTTCCTGACAGAGTTTAGACAACTGGAGCTTCAGGGTTTGGTTCATCCTGTCCCCTTTTCCCAAACTCTGTGGGCGGTAAGCAGTATGAAGTTTCCAGGTGATCTGAAGGGCCTTAGAAAGGTCCTGAAGGCACTTAGCAACAAACACAGGGCCATTATCTGATTCTATAGTAAGAGGTAGGCCAAATCTGGGAATAATCTTTCAGCAGGGCCCTGATAACTTCTCGGGCTGTCTCTCTTCTACAAGGGTAGGCCTCAACCCATCCTGAAAATGTAATACTATCACCAGCAGATATCGATAACCCCTTACTCGGGGTAACGCAGTAAAATCAACTACAATATTCTCCATAGGGGCAGCCCCAACCGCCTGTATGGAAACTGGGGGTAGAGGCCCTTGGTGGGGGGTTATTCCTGGCACATTGGAGAGAGCGACGTGCTGCAGCTGCCGTCAAGGCAGACAGATGTGGGACATAGAAATAGGACTGTAGAATGGTTTGCATGGAGGACTTGCCTAAATGGGTGGTCTCATGAAATTGCCGGACAGAAGTAGGTGCTAGACTCTGAGATAACATATCGGAGTGGATCTCCCAGTAACCACAACCACCCAGCAGTGGTAAGAATAACCCCTTCCTGAGTGTGAAGAAAGAGATCATGGAGTGTAGTGAATGCATACTTAGAATCAGTGAAAATGTTTGCCCTCAGACCTGCAGCTTAACTGGAGGGCTCGAGTAAGGGCAATGAGTTCAGCTTTCTGGGCAGAAGTCCCCAGGGGTAAGGGCTCAGCCTCCACAACAACCTCAGGAGTGACCACAGCACATCCAGCCCTCCGCTATCCATCTTCGGTAAAGTGCTGCCACCCCCTCGCCACTGGATCCAGCTGTTTGGACAGATAAGCCACAGGTCGTTGCCAGGAGCCTAGGCTCTGAGTGAGGACACCAACTGCCATCCCCCTCTCTTCATGGACGTACAGATGGAATGGTTTTTCCACGTCGGGCAGTCCTAGGCTGGGTGCTGATAGCCAAGCCTTCTTCATATCCTGAAAGGCCTTCTTTTTGTCCGGATCCCAGTCGAAAGGTTCTCGTTCTCCCCCTGTTTTAGCTGCATACAGGGGCTTTGCCAACACTGCATAGTTGGGTATCCATATTTGAGAAAAACTGGCAGCCCCTAAGAAGCCTCTTAACTGCCTGCGATTTTGTGGCTCAGGAATAGAACAAACAGCCTCCCTCTGCTCAGAGCCCAGTCTTCGAAGGCCTTGGGCAACATGGAATCCCAAGTACTTGAATTCAGTCTTGCACAACTGGGCTTTACTTCGAGACACCCGACAGCCAGACATCCAAAGTAAGTGCAGACGTTCTGATGTGGCGGCAAGACATTCTTCTGGGGAAACAGCAGCGATGAGTAGATTGTCCACGTATTGTAACAATACACGTTGAGTAGGGCATGACTGGAAATGACGCAAATCTTGACAAAATGCATCCCCAAACAGTGTGGGGGAGTTCTTGAATCCTTGGGGTAATCGTGTCCATGTCAGTTGTCCCTTACTGCCAGTAATAGGGTCTTCTCATTCAGATACAAACAGTGGCTGGCTAGGAGTGGCCAATCTCAAACAGAAAAAAAAATATGCAATGTGTGCCTTCGAGTCAGTCCTGACTCCTGGCGACCCAGAAGCTCTTGGGTTTTCTTGGCAGTGTCACCGGAAGTAAGTCAAATGCACCGGAAGTAAGTCAAATGCAAGGCATTGATAAGGCAGGCAAAGAGAGAATTTGAGAAGAAGCTTGCTGCGGAAGCAAAAACGCGAAATAAAGACCTTTTCAAGTACATTCGTAGCAAAAAACCTGTGAGAGAGTCAGTTGGTCCATTAGATGATAAAGGGGTTAAAGGAGCACTAAGAGGTGACAAGGCAATAGCGGAGAGACTGAATGAATTCTTTGCTTCGGTCTTTACTGAGGAAGATGTAGGAATGTTACCCATGACGGAAGTGGTATTTAAAGGTGTGGAAGAATTGAAGGAAATATCGATACATCGGGAAGATGTCTTACAACTATTAGATAAACTGAAGAGTAGCAAATCACCTGGGCCGGATGGTATACATCCAAGGGTGTTGAAAGAACTGAAATATGAGATTGCAGACCTGCTATCAGTAATCTGTGAACTATCATTAAAATCATCTCTAATACCTGAAGATTGGAGGATCGCCAATGTAACACCAATTTTTAAAAAGGGTTCCAGGGGTGATCCAGGAAACTACAGACCGGTGAGTCTGACGTCAGTACCGGGAAAAATGGTAGAAACCATCCTAAAGAATAAAATTACTCAGCATGTAGATAGTCACAACCTAATGGGAGACAGCCAACATGGCTTTAGACAAGGAAGATCTTGTCTTACTAATCTGTTATGTTTTTTTGAAGGTGTGAATAAACAGGTGGACAAAGGTGAGTTGGTTGATATTGTGTATCTGGACTTTCAGAAAGCCTTTGACAAGGTCCCTCATCAGAGACTTTTGGCAAAACTAAAGAGTCATGGGATAGGAGGCAGTGTACTATTGTGGATCAGGAACTGGTTAAAAGATAGAAAGCAGAGGGTAGGGCTAAATGGCCAATTTTCCCAATGGAGAAAGGTGAATAGTGGTGTACCCCAGGGATCTGTGCTGGGTCCGCTGCTTTTTGACATATTCATAAATGACCTGGAAAGTGGAATAACGAGTGAGGTTATCAAATTTGCAGATGACACAAAACTATTTAAAGTTGTTAAAACCGAAGAGGATTGTGAAAAATTGCAAGAGGATCTTGATAAATTGGAAGACTGGGCATCAAAATGGCAGATGAAATTTAATGTGGACAAGTGCAAGGTTATGCACCTAGGGAAGAACAACCCAAACTATGGTTACACGATGCAAGGTTCCACATTAGGAACCACCACCCAGGAAAAAGATTTAGGCGTCATTGTGGATACCATGTTAAAACCCTCGGCCCAGTGTGCAGCGGCGGCCAAGAGAGCAAATAGAATGCTAGGTATGATAAGGAAAGGAATGGAAAATAAAACAAAAGATATTCTAATGCCTCTATATCGTTCCATGGTGAGACCGCACCTTGAATATTGTGTGCAATTCTGGTCGCCGTATCTTAAAAAGGATATAGCGATTTTAGAAAAGGTTCAGAGAAGAGCCACCAAAATGGTAAAGGGGATGGAAGGATACTCCTATGAAGAAAGGCTAAAAAGGTTAGGGCTCTTTAAACTGGAAAAGAGACGGCTGAGGGGAGATATGATAGAAGTCTATAAATTAATGAATGGAATGGAACGGGTAAACGTAGATCGATTGTTTACGTTATCAGAATATAGAAAGACTAGCGGACATGCAATGAAGCTACAGGGTAAACTATTTAAGACCAATAAAAGAAAATATTTTTTCACTCAACGTGTAATCAAACTCTGGAATTTGTTACCGGAGGATGTAGTAAAGGCTGTTAGTGTAGCTGGGTTTAAAAAAGGTTTGGACAAGTTCCTGGAGGAAAGGTCCATAAACCATTATTAAGAAGTGACCGAAGATATCAATGCTTGACCCAGTACAAGCATTGTGGAACTTGTGTCTCTTGGTGAAACTGCTGGGTACATGTGGCCTGGTTTGGCCACTGTTGGAAACAGAATACTGGGCTTGATGGACCTAGGTCTGACCCAGTATGGCATATCTTATGTTTTTATGTTCTTAGATTGCCAGGCCTTTCTTCCGAGGCAGTGGAGGGTTAAGTGACTTGCCCAAGGCCACAAGGAGTGCTAGTGGGAATCGAACCCTGGTTGCTTGGTTACCAAGCCAGTGTTCTAACCACTAGGCTACTCCTCCACTCCCAAACAGAAATAGGCATCCTTTAAGTCCAAAACAGTAAAACAGGTAGCTTGTGCAGGAATCAAGCACAGTAAGTTGTAAGGGTTCGGCACAACCGGATGAATGGTAACAACAGCTTCATTGACCCTCCGTAGGTCCTGTACAGGTTGGTAATCATTAGTACCTGGTGGTTGAAATGGCAGCAAAGGGGTATTCCAGGGTGATTGGCATGGTTTCAGGAGTCCAAACTTGAGTAATTGCTGAAGATGTTTATGAATGCCCTCAACAGCTCTTCGGGGCAGGGAATATTGCCTGCCACAAATGGGACATTCGTTTTTTTCCTCTTTTCAGTGGCCCATTTCTCTGCAATAGGCACATTGATCTTGTTCCAATGGTTCTCGCTCCAATGATCCTCGCTGGGTTCTTCTACCCCGGCCTCAGCTTCTCGGGTCCCACATTGACTTTCCTTGTCCTTTCTCAACTAGCGCCGCTGCTAGTATATCTGCTTTCTTTTTCATCTTTCGTTCACACTCACGCTTCATCTCCTGATCTCTGTTCACAAATACTTTCATAGCAACTTCCATCAGCTGGGTTATATTCATTCCAGCAAAACCCTCAAGCTTCTGAAGTTTCCTTCGAATGTCCCCCTGTGACTGCCCCACGAACGCTGTATTCACTGTCCGCTGGTTTTCAGGTACTTTGGGGTCAAATGGAGTATAAACATGGAAAGATTCACAGTGTCTTTAATAAAACTGGCCAGGGCTCTCATCGGGGGTTTGCAGGACCTCAGATATTTTCCCTACATTCATCGCTTTCTGGCCCCCCTTTTTAAGGCCTTCAAGGAGAGAGCCCGATGATAGCGATTCAGGGCAAGGCGGCCTGCATCACTGTTTGCAGCCAAGTTCGGTTCTAGGTCAGGAAAGTCTCTCAGAGCTGATTGCTGGGGATCCTGTTCACCTGGAGGGTTCTCTTCTAACCCTTTCATGGCTGACCTAGTCACCTGGTATCTCTCTTCGGAACTGAGTAAGGTTAAAAGGAGCTGACGGCAGTCTGCCCAAGTTGGACGATGGGGTTTGAATAATAGATGAAAACAAATCTAGCATAGCTTGAGCTTTATCTGTATATGAAGGATAATGAGTTTTTTCCAGTTCAACAAGTTGTTGGTTGAAAAAGGTACACACACAAAGGTCCGAGGGCCCTCCTTGGGCATTAAAGGCAGCTGGTCCTCGAGCCTCTCGGAAGGGTAGGTGGAGATTAACTTCTGGACTACGAGACAGAAGTATGCGACAGTGTTCCTCATGGCATTTCCTAACCCACTGGGGTTTTTTTCGACAGATGGTTAGCTACTACAACATTGTGCACTTTGCTAACCAAGTCATAATCAAAGGTTCCTTCCCAGGGCCAATCGGTATTAAAACTCGGCCACTCATTCTGACAATATTTTTTTTTTAACAGGGATGGGGACATACGAACCCCATAGTCTGCAGAGAATCCTTTGCGAAAATGTGTCGTCATACACTGTAAGGGACTGCATTTTTGAGTCTGATGCACCCATATCTACCAGTCTCTGAAAACACAGAACAAATGAACGGCAAGAGAAAGGAATGCAGGCAGCTGGTAAGAGATCCTGCTGCCCTAGACACAAAAGGGTGACTAACAAAATGGCGCTTCCTCCTTTTCGTGACCTGGGCACGGTCACCCGGCCACAAACTGCGCTAGTCAGGAGTCCACTCTCACTCCACACGCTTCTGCTCGTTCCAAACACATCAATCAATCACACACCAACCCACAGACACCCTCTCATTTCCCAGAAAAAAACAGTCTGACTATGAAGAACGCGGTTTCACCCAACGCTTTTGGGCTACTAAGGCATTCTTTTCCGAGAGTTGATCAGGCTCTCCTTCTTCCTGCAGGAAGGACAGATTTTCCTGAACTGCAGATACAGAAACAGATCCCCGTTATCACTTACCCCACTCAGATGTCCTCCGGAGATTAATGGGTTGTTTCCTGGACTCCACAGTGGGTTCGTAGGTGTCTCTCGGAGAAAGCCAGCAGCCGAAGCGAATCAGGAAGCAATGCTCGCCAGAACAATTGGTCTGGGGGTGCCTGGTATTTCCTCCTGCGTTCGCCTCCCCCTCGGCTCAAACGATCGAACCTAGAGGTAGCAAGACAAACCGTTTCTTTCCTATCTCGCTCACTCAGCCGGTCACAGGGGGAACCAAAAATGTAGCAGGAAAACAAGTGAAGAAAGAAATACCCAGGAGTCACTTAGGAAGCAACGTTGGAGTGGAGGAGTGGCCTAGTGGTTGGGGCAAGGTACTTCAGGCCGGAAGGTTGGGGGTTCAAATCCCACTGGAGGACAGCAACCTTGGGCCGGAGGGACTGGGGTTTCTAGTCCCACAGGTGCTCCTTGTGGTCTTGGGCAAGCCACTTAACCCTCCATAGCCCATGTTCCCTGTAAAATAGTTATCTCCAAGTTATAATGCCCTGTTCAATATAATTTCAGTTTGTTCAATGTAAACCGCACTGATGCAGAATAGCGCGGTATATAAGAAAATGTAAATAAATAAATAAATAAACCTTATTTTAATGTGTACACACGCTCAGAGAAATAATTTTCAAAGTCTGAGCCCCAAACAAAGGGCTCAGCTGACTATATTTACTGTAGTACCATTGTGATTGGAGGAAAAGTGTTATCAGTAGAACTAGCTGGACTAAACCAGAGAGATTTCTTTCACGAAACTCAGAAACACAGCATGGGGGATGGTGGGGAAGAGCTGCGAGCAACAAGGCTGTGTCGTCACCTACTGGGGGGGGGGTATCCTTTTTCACACAGCATACAGGAGAGAGAGATGTTTCAGTAACCTTTTTCAGTTCTCATTAACTCCTACAGCTCCTAGCCCTGCCTGGATTTCTACCTCAATAGAATGCAGTGTTATTTTAGGCCCGTTGTTCATAAAAGCCCAGCTTCACCATGCAAACCCTGCACTGGTTATTTCTTGACGCTCCTTATACTTCCAGCAGATGGGATTGTTGAACTAAATTCTCATGGACAGACTGAAAAATTGTTCTGGTAAAGTAAATGTAATACCTTGCATCTTTGTCTTAGGACCCTCTGGCTGACTTTTTCTTATGATTTGCACCTTATGCTTCTGCCCTCGATTCTGCTGTTTTGCTATTTGTCTTGTACTCCCGATGCCCTGACTTTTTTGTTTTAGTATTGATGCTTGGCTTTATGCTATGTAACTCACACGTTTTAAGCCTACTGATGTATGTGACAGTTATTAGGTGGTTTCTAGTCTCTTACTTTTACCCTATTGATATGACTTTTTCATATCAGTAAAATATACTTCCTCTGACACTTACAGTAATGGAGTAGGTAACAAATCCTTGTAGTACATAGAAAAAGAAACTTGGTAACTGACTACAAACTGACTGTTTTCTTTCTATTAAAAAAAAGCGCTTTACTAATTTAGTCTAACTTATTTTGATAAAATATTCAAATGTGCCCCCTCATTAAATTCATAACAGTGCTGCCAATTGTAAAATTAACTTTTAAAAACTGAAAAATAAAATGAGAAACAGTTTTTTTTATAGATGAACCACTCTAGTAATGGTATTTGTGCGGGGGGAGGGGGCACATCTCAATGATTGCAGAACCATGGGGAATATTTTACTGGAAGTTTTCAGCCAGTTATACTATCCCCAGATTTCTTCAGAGAGCATTTCTGGCATTTTATATCAAACATATTTTTATATGCATAACACTATTTGAGATACAGTGAATTATGCACTTGAATTACAGTTGCAGAACAAAAGCTCAGCGGAATTCCTCCTTGCATGTTCTACTGGGTTTCTTTTTATTAATTTATTATTTTAGGATCACAATGATAGGCAGGGAAATGTTTTGCTGCCAAAAATATAATTAGAAGAAAACCAATAGAATAGTTAGCCACAGATGCTGTAAGATTCATAATGAATGCTCAAGGCACAAAATCTTTTAGGAGCTACTAAGAGTGCCCTGCATTCTCAATGACTTATATTGTGAAACAAAACAGTTCTTGATCTTTTCAACGGATCATAAGAACATAAGATTTTCCATACTGGGTAAATTGTCCATCACGCCCAGCATCCTATTTTGACAGTGGCCACTCCAGGTCACAAGTTACCCAGGGATCCCGAAAGGTCCAGGGATGTCCTCCAGTCCACTATAATGATTTATAGAATTTTCCTCCAGCAACCTCTCAAACCTTTTTTAAACCCAGCTGCACTAACAGCTTTTACTACATCTTCTAGCAACGAACTGTAGAGCTTAAATACACAGTGAGTGAAGAAATATTCACTTAGTCTTAAATGTACTACTTTGTAGTTTCTTTGCATGTCTCCTAGTCTTTTATACATTTTGAAGGAGTAATCAGGCTTACTGAGCAGAAGAAAGGCCTTGCAATTTACTTCCACTCACACCTTGCCAAGAAAACCCAGAGGCTGGGTCGCCAGGAGTCAGCATTGACTCTACGGCCCACAGCAGCAGCAGTCAATTCACATTGACTCATTCTACTCCGCTCATTATTTTATGGACCTCTGTCATGTCTCCTCTCAGCCGTCCCTTCTCCAAGCTTAAGAGCACTAACCTTTTAAGCCTTTCCTCATAAGGGTATCCTTCCACTCCCTTTATCATTTTGGTCACCCTTCTCTGAACCATTACCAATTTCACTATATCTTCTTTTTTATGTTATTGTTGTATACTGAGCAGAGGATTTTAATGTATTATCCACAATGACACCTAAATCCTTTTCCTGGGTGGTGGCTGCTAATGTGTGGAGCCTTGCATCGTATAGCTGTAGTTTGGGTTCTTCCCTAAGTGCATAACTTTGCACTTGTCCACATTAAATTTCATCTGCTATTTGGATGCCCAGTCTCCCGATTTCTCAAGGTTCTCTTCTAATTTTTCGCAATCCTATTGTGATCTAACAACTTTGAATAAGTTTGTCTCATCTGCAGATTTGATCGCCTCACTTATTCCCATTTCTAAGTCATTTATAAATATGTTAAAAAGTAGTGGCCCCACACGGATCCATTGAGAAAATTGATTATTTTGCCTTGCTCTGTTTCTTTCTTTTATCCAGTTCCCTATCCCATGACTTTAATTTCCTCAAAAGTATCTCATGGGGGACCTTGTCAAAGGTTTTCTGAAAATCCAAATATACTATGTCCAGCAGCTGACCTTTATCTGCCTGTTTGTTCACACCTTCAAAAAATGTAGCAGATTGGTGAAGCAAGACTTCCTTTGCTAAATCTATTTTGACTTTGTCCCATTAAATTATGACTATATATTCAGAAACCATTTTGCCTGGCACTGACTTCAGATGCACTGTTTGTATTTTCCTGGCTCACCCCTGTGAGGGCAGCTCAAGACAATCTGCTTCCTGAGGCAAGAAATGAGCTGGCACCCCCCTCCCCCCCTTCCTGCAGCCAGAATGGAGGGATGACCTCAGAACTCCCCTCACTCATAACACCAATCAGGTAGTTGCCCCAAGAATAAAGAAATATATTCCCAGGCTATATAATATTTTAAAAAATTAGCAATTATATTTATATGCACCAAAAATTGTAGCAGTTTAATTATGAAGCCTGGAAATCTAATATAAAACATATCAACTCCTGACATTGCACACTAGACCAGCATGATATTTAATCTAAATATATATTCTGCAAAAGACAAAGGAGATGCAAAATGATCACACACTAAGGAGCAAAAAGAAACGGTGAGAACCACAACATAGTTTATAGCATGTAGTTTAAACTCTGCTGTGGTTCACGCTTTTTCCTTTTTGAACACGTATTCTGTATCCAAAGAAACCCCTCTCCAAACATTGGGTGCCGAGCGGAACTAGGACTTTTCAACACACCAAAAATAATTTCTGATTCTGGTGTCATCTCCATAACAGCAATAATAAACCCTCTCCAGTACTGGGCATGTTGTGATGTAATATAAAACCTTAGAAGAAAATTACTCAGGACCTAAACAGAAAATCTACCATACCATAACAGTATCAACTTTCAAAACTCACAGAAGGGGGGCATACCTAGAAAAGAGCACACCTTAAATATTGCAGTGGGCCCTAAAACATCCATTCACCTGTTCAAAAATCCGAACAAGCTGGATTACTATTGAGCCCTTTATAGAAAATCCATGCTAACAGAACACCTGACCTCAGTCATATACTCGGAACACAGATCTCATCAAGTAAGGAATGAATTACCACAAACTAAAATGAGACATGGTGGTGTGCCATCAAGTCAGTGCTGACTTCTGGCAAACCAGCCCATAGATTTTCTTACTGGGTCAGACCAAGGGTCCATCATGCCCAGTATCCTGTTTCCAACAGTGGCCAATCCAAGTCACAAGTACCTGTCAGGTTCCAAAAAGGTATACAGATTCCATGCTGCTTATTCCATGGGTAGAAGTGAAGCGACTAGAAGTAGATTGCCAGGCCGTCTTCCACTTAGTGAGTTTACAGCCCCTGGTATTCCCAGATGGTCACCAATCCAAGTATTTATTTATTTTATTTATTTGGCAGGTTTTATATTCCGCATTTCCAACTCAACATTACATAGAACTAGCCAGGCTTAGATTCAGATATCATACAAGACCAGGGTTCATGCAGGACAGGGCAGTACAACACCAGGGAAATAGAAAGAGATTCATATGCCTCTGTATTGTGCAAAATATAAAGATAACGTAGTAACATAAAACATGTAAATTCCAAAGACTGACATATTCCAGTCGCTAAATTGAAAATAAAATTAATTGTCCGGGAACAAGCAGGAAGTCAGTCCTCACATATCAGTGACATTTGCGTGGTGGCTTTTTTCTACTTTTGCTGACTGGCTGTTTTATTCTCTAATCCTGTTGATCTCAGCCTCTGGTTTCTGCTTTTCTCTGTCTTCTCTTAACACTTTCTGAGGTCTCTGGCTCATCTGTTAGTTTTCTCCCCTCCTTTCGTCTTCACTTTCTTACATCGCTGACATTTATCTTTTCTTTTTAAGTTTCTTCCAGGTATTTTTTTCTCTGTCCAGTTCTCATTCCCCCCTCTTGTTACTGCACTACCACTTTTCAGCCCTTAACACTGCCTTCTCCTTCCTCAGTTTCTTATTCCCCAGTCTTTAACCAACTCTCTCCTTTCTCTCTTTGTCTCCATATGTCCATCATCTCCCCTATCCAGCGTCTCTCTCTCCTTTATCTCCTCCATCCAGCACCTCACGTCCTTTTTCTCACTCCACCATGTTCGCTATCCCCCTCTCTCCCTATTCCTCCGTCTTTTTCTCCCCACACTCACTGTTTAGCATTCACATCATCTTCTCCTTTTCTCTCCCCTATGTCCACCTTCTCTCCTCTTTCTCATTCCCTCTCCTTTCTCATTCCCGCCATCTTTCCTCTCTCTCTCATTCCCTCCCCATGTCCACCATCTTCCCTCTTTCTCATTCCCTCCTCCTGTGTCCACCATCTCCCCTTTCTCCTGTATCTCCAGAATCTTCCCTTTCTCCCATATCTCCAGAATCTGCCCTTTCTCCCCTATCTTCACCCCATATCTAGCATCTGCTCTCTATCCCCATTTCATATACATCATCTGTCCTCTGCCTCTCCCACCCTGTGGCCACTATCTTCCCTCTGCTCCCTTCACTCCAAAACTAGCATGTGGCCAGCATTTTCCCATTCTCCTCTATCTCCACCCCATGTC
Organism: Ichthyophis bannanicus; assembly: GCA_033557465.1. Classification (NCBI taxonomy): domain Eukaryota; kingdom Metazoa; phylum Chordata; class Amphibia; order Gymnophiona; family Ichthyophiidae; genus Ichthyophis; species Ichthyophis bannanicus. Next base: position 128,225,013 of record CM066033.1, read on the forward strand.
TAGCATCTGCTGTCTATCCCCTATGCCCCCCAACCCGAGTCCAGCATCTGTTCTGCATTACCTTATTCTCCCTCTATGCCCATTATCTGGTCTCCATCCCCCTATGTACCCATCCAGTGTCCAGGAATCTGCTTTCTATCCCCATCCCATGTCTACCATCTTTTCACCATCTCCCCCACCATGTGGCCATCATCTGTGCTCTGTGCTCTCACCCCATGGACAGCATCTCTCGCCACCTCTATGCTCCCAACAACTACATCCAGCATCACCTCTCTCCCTATTGTAATGCAAGGAATAATGCAATTTTTTTTTTTAACCTCCAAGCCATCAGGTGCTCCTGAGCCTGCTGTGATCATGATTCCAAAGGAAGGGGGAGGGTTCTGTGGTGCAGATCAGGCAGACCTGAAAAAACCCACACTGCCGCAGTCCCAAGAGAAAAGAATGTCTGGGGCTGCCCGATCTTCATCACAGATCCCCCACCTTGGACCTGTAATCGCAACAGAACCGGAAGCACCCTACAGACCAGAGATTTTTTAAAAAATGCATATATATTAATCACTTCCTCTCAGCCTTCTTCCGTCGCTGTCCCTCTCAACCTCGTGGCATCGTCAGCAATCACAAAATCAAAAATGTGGGGTCTTCACTACTCCAGTATGCTTTGAAGCCCTACCAGATACTCGCCCTCTGACAGAAAAAGGGGGCATGAACAGCAGGGCCTTTGAAGAGCACTGGAGTCGCCAAGACCCCGCACTTTGTAGGGTTTTTTTTTCTTTTTTTGAAAACTGATATCTTGCTGCTGCTGCTGCCGCCGCCGCCACACTGCTGCTCAGCATTTCTGGGACAGCAGCAGCAGTGAGGGGGGGGGGGAGGAGACGATTTTGCTGCCAGTCCAAGAAAAGCGGCAGCATCAGCCGGTTCTGTCAACTATTTTTTTTTTAAGTGATTAGACAGAGGGAGGCGGCTGCTGCTGAGCTGTTTTGGGGGCCATGTTTGCTGCTGCCAAAACTTTGCCACCTCACTTCTGCCCATGATAGAGTTGCCCCTGCACCCCTGGAACCCTTTTTAAAAATTGGCATTACATTGGCCACTCTCCAATCTTCAGATATTATAGACAGTTTTAATGATAGTTTGCAAATTATTAATAGTAGGTCTGCAATTTAATTTTTGAGTTCTTTCAGCACTCTGGGATTTATGCCATCAAGTCCAGATGAGTTGCTCCTCTTTAGTTTGTCAAATTGCCCTATTACATCTTCTTGACAGTCTACCATCTGCACTTTTGTTTTACTTTCAATATTACACTAGGGTGCACAGTGTCAGCTGGAAGCCAGGAATAAACTGTTATATCCCCAATCTACCCCCAGCCCCTGAGCAAGAAAGAACCAATCTTCTTTACTAGGCCAGAGTTGCCTTTCATTGTCTCCTTGCAGTGGCTCCAAGGTAGGCTGCTGCCAGCACCACAAAAACTGCAACAGTACTGCTGCCACCATCACCTCCTGAAGCCACTTCTGGGTTTGGTCCTGGGCCTGGGCACAACCCCAGCATGCATTGGCAACTCTTACCCTGTCTGAGTGAGAAGATTTTCTTGCACAGGTTTTTCATTGACAACTCAAGAGATTTCAGGTTGATAGTACTTTGCAGAGGAAGCAAGGGAGAACTAGAACATGGCAGCAACTATCTCCACAGGAACCTCACGTTTGATTAATTAGCTTTTCTACAACTGTGCCTGCTGCAGCCAACTATATACAACCAAAAATCATACCTTGACCAGAAATTAGTGTCTGGTTATTCATTGTAGCGATACACTGTGCAAACCACCAAAGAGCCAGACTACCCAGTTAAAAAAACAGACAGTTGGCTACCCCAGCTCCCACCCTTCCTAGGCATAATCCTTGATTTATAGCCTCCAGTTAAGGGGAAAGGAGTAACCTTTACTCACTTTGAGGTTTAACTGATTATCTAAATCAGCAAGTTATTAGGCATTAGGAGTAGATAAATTAAGTCCTTGCAGTTCACCTTGAGGTGAAAACTAAGAATCCCTTATACTTGATAGGTAGAATTGTATTGGTTCAGGTATCCCTTTTCCCCTAGCATCTTCAAACAACTGAACAACTCTAAATAGCTAAAATAAAATCTTTAATTCTAAGATGCAGACAGCAGTCCAGCAGCAAGATGGGACCTATCCAGTCTTTTGCATAGTGTTACATGTACGATTTTCTTCCAGTTGATGAGAGGTCTTATATGTGCACTAAGTGCAAAGAGCTCTTTGATCTCATGGAACAAGTCCAATCTCTGTAGGCTAGAGCTGGGGTCTCTAAATCCAGTCCTGGAGGTTGCAAACCAATCAGGTTTTCAGGACATTCTTAATCAATATGCATAAACAAGAAAATCCACTCTGAGAGTATTAATTACACAAAACAACAAAAACTCTCAGGCTAAAGCAATATAAATAGTACCAACTCAAAAGTGACTCTTTTGAACTACTCTGAAGTAGGTTAGCTTAGTTGGTACTATTTCTATTGTTTTAGCCTGAGAGTTTTTGTTTTGTGTAATGAATATGCATGAGAGATATTTGTATGCACTGCCCCCATTGTATTTGAAGTTATCTCATGCATATTCATTAGGTATATCCCAAAAACCTGGCAGGATTGCGGCCCTCCAAGACTGGTTTTGAGACCCCTGGGCTAGAGTAGCAGACTTGGAGCAGCTGAGGCAGATCGAGAGGTTTATAGTCGAGACCTACAGGGTTGTAGTACTGAAGTCCCACCTCCAGTCTGGCAGCCTTTCTGCTGCCATGGAAGAGAGAGGTTATGTGAAAGGAGAGCATCACCTAGGTGTGCCAGGAAGTGATCTTGTAGCTAGCACCTGTCCCCCAAGTGATGTAATACCTTCTCACACCGAGGATGTGTCTCCAGGGCCATATGCCCATGATGGAAGGGTTAGGATGGCTATTATAGTTGACAATTTGATCATTAGGCATGTAGATAGCTGAGTGGCTGGTGGTCGTGAGGATTGCCTGGTTACCTGCCTGCTTGGTGTGAAGGTAGCGGACCTCACATGCCACCTAGATAAGATTTTAGATAGTGCTGGAGAGGAGCCTGCAGTCTTGGTACATTTTGTTATCAATGATATAGGAAAGTCTGGGAGGAAGGTTCTGGGAGCTAAATTTTAGGCTTTTAGGATGAAAGTTGACATCCAGAGATTCAAGGGTTGCATTTTCAGAGATGCTTCCCATTCCACACACAGGACCCAAAAGGCAGGCAGAGCTCCAGAGTCTCAATGTGTGGATGACATGATGGTGCAAGGAATAGGGTTTTGGATTTGCTAGGAACTGGGCAACATTCTGGGGAAGGGGGGGGGGGGGGCTTTTCCGAAAAGACGTGCTTCACCTTAACCAGGGTGGAACAAGGCTGCTGGTATTAGCTTTTAAAAAGGAGAGAGAGCAGCTTTTAAACTAGATAGTGGGGGAAAGCCGACAGTTGCCCAAGAGCACATGGTTCGGAATGATGCATCTTTGAAGGATACTAGCAAAACAGGGAAGTTAGGGAATCCCGATAGAGAGGTTTCAAAAAAGGAAAAAGTAACCCAGGTGCCTTTAAGTAAAAGCCAGACGGAGTTGAAAGATTCCACTTTGTCCCTGTCATCCGATTCCCAGACTGTTAATATGAACAAAAAACAAACTTTGAAATGCCTGCATGCAAATTCTAGAAGTCTAAAAAAATAAGATGGGAGAGTTAGAATATATAGCACTGAATAAAAGATTTATGGTTTATTAAAATTTGCTATGCTGCCCTTCAAACCAGCAAAGTGGTGTATGATAAATACATCAGAAAACCAGAAAGGAGCTCAAAAAAAAAAAAAAGAGGAGTAAACACATACTGACCGGATAGGAAAAAGAAGGAAGGAGGGATGGGGGCGAAGAGCGGCACATAGGCAAGTCTGGGGGAAGGTGGATCCTACGCTACTGAGGGGCTAGATTGAATGCTGATTGAAAGATATGAGTCTTAAGGAGTGATTTGAATTTAGAGTAGGACAATTCTAAGCCGAGATCGAATGGAAGAGCATTCCATAAACTTTGACCGAGGAAAGAAAAAGTGAAATGCTGGACAGATTCATATCATGCACAGGATGAATGGGGAAGATAGAGACAGTTTGAATGAATAGAACATAGGATACGCGAAAGGGTGTGAGGAATGATGCAGGATGGGAAGATAAGGTGAGTCCGAGTGGAGGATCTTATGGACCAGTGTGAGAATCTTGTACTGAATGTGATATTGGATGGGTAATCAGTGAAAATGAATTATCAGGGGAGTAATATGGTCGAATTTAGAAGCATGAGCTAGTAATCTGATGGCTGTATTTTGGACCGCTTGTAAACGTTTGAGCTGATAGATGGGGAAATTTGAGTAGGCCACTTTGCAGTAAGTTAGATATAATTGTCATCTCGGACACTTGGTGGAAAGAGGATAACCACTGGGACACTGTGATACCATTCTACAAAGTATATCGTAATGATAAGGTGGATCAAGTAGGTGGAAGGGTGTGCTATATGCTAAAGAGGGCTTTGAGTCAAACAGTATAAAGATTTTACAGGAAACAAAATACACTGTAGAATCTCTATCGATAGAAACTATGTAGAAAGGGGAAGGAAATGACATAGGGAGATAAAGTTTCTAGATGAAATAAATTACTGCTTCATGGAGCAGCTGGTTCAGGAACTGACACGAAGAGAAACTATTTTAGACCTAGTCCTTAGTGGAACACAAAATCTAGTGCGAGAGGTAATGGTGTTGGGGCCACTTGACAATAATGATAATAGCATGATCACATTTACTACTTACTACTACTACTTATCATTTGTATAGTGATACAAAGTGTATGCAGCACTGTACAGACAAATGTAAAAGATGGTTCCTGCTCATCAGAGCTTACATTCTAGTCAAGACAAACAATACAACGGCTAAAGGCAAGGATATATCTAGACAAATGTTAAGGAAACACATAGCAGACTAAACGGATCAGGATCCAAAAGCGGCCTTGAAGATGTGGGCTTTCAGCCTGGATTTGAAAAGGGCCAGAGATGAAGCCTGACACACAGACTCGGGTAGTTTGTTCCAGGCATAAGGAGCAGCAAGATGGAAGGATCGAAGTCTGGAGTTGGCAGTAGAAGAGACGGCCACAATTAGAAGGGATATGCCAGAAGAGCGGAGGTCCTGGGGAGGTGTGTAGGGAGAGACAAGAGAGGAAGGATAGTGAGGAGCAGCAGAATGAGTGCACTTATATTGATTTAATAAATGGAGGAAAGATAACAAGGAAATCTACTGTTAGCATTTAACTTTCAAAAAGGAGATATGATAAAATGAGGGAAATGGTTAAGAAAAAAAATAAAAGGAGCAACTGCAAAGGTTAAAAGTTTACATTGGGCAATATTTAAAAATACTATCTTGAAAGCCCAGATCAGATTTACCCCAGCTTTAAGAGAGGTGGAAGGAAGTACCTGAGCACTGGAGAATGACCAGTGTAATGCTAATTTTTAAAAAGGGTTCTAGGGGTGATTTGGAAAACTACAGACCTGTGAGCCTGATGTCTGTATTGGGCAAAATAATAGAAACCATTATAAAAACAAAATTAGTCTACATGTAAATAGCTATGACTTAATGGGAGAAAGCCAACATGGATTTAGCAAAGGGAAGTCTTGTCTCACTAATCTTATTTTTTTTTGAAGGTGTGAATAAAAGGGTGAACCTGTTGATTAGTGTACCTGAATTTTCAGAAAGCCTTTGACAAGATTCTTCATGAGAGATTCTTGGGGAAGTTAAAATGTCACGGGATAGGAGGCAATGTAGTATGTGCATTAGGAACAGGTTAAAATATAGAAAACAGAGTAGAACTAAATGGCCAGTTTTCTCAATCAAGAAAGGTGAATAGTGGGATCTAGGGATCTGTGCTGGGCCTGCTGCTTTTTAACACATTCATAAATGACCTAGAAATGTGAATAACAAGTGAGGTGTTCAAATTTGTAGCTGACATAAAATTATTGAAAGTTGTTAAAACACAAGAGGATTGTGAAAAATTGCAAGAAGACCTTTACAAATTGGAAGATTGGGCATCCAAATGGCAGATAGAATTTAGTGTGGACAAGTGCAAAGTTTTGCCTTTAGGGAAGAAAAAATCCAAACTACGGTTACAGAATGCAAAGTTCCACATTAAGAATCGCTACCCAGGAAAAGGATTTGGACGTCATTGTGGATAATGCATGGAAACCCTCTGCCCAGTGTTAAGCAGCAGTCAATGAAGCAAATAGAATGCTAAGAAGCATAAGGATCATATTGTTCTGTGATGCGACCGCACCTTGAATATTGTGTGCAATTCTGGTTGCCATATCTTAAAAAGGATATAGCAGAACGATAAAAGGTATAGAGAAGAGCCACCAAAATGGTAAAGGGGATGGAGGGAGAGGCTTAAAAGGTAAGGGCTCTTCAACTTGGAAAAGAGATGGCTGAGGGGGGAGATATGATAGAGGTCTATAAATTAATGAATGGAGTGGAATGGGTAAATGTAGATCTGTTGTTTACCCCTTCAAAAAGCAGTAAGACTGGGGGACATGCAGTGAAGCTACAATGTAACCTCTTTAAGACATAAGAACATAAGATATGCCATGCTGGGTCAGACCAAGGTCCATGAAGCCCAGTATCCTGTTTCCAAAAGTGGCCAATCTAGGTCACAAGTACCTAGCAGTTTCCCCAAAAGGTTCCACAATGCTTGTATTGGGACAAGCAGTGGATATCCCAGATCCCCTTTAATTATGGACCTTTCCTTCAGGAACTTGTCCAAACCTTTTTTTAAATCCGGCTACATTAATATTTATTTATTTAACAATTTTTCTATACTGCTTTTCTTATATTCAAAGCTGTTTACATTCATTGATAAACAAATGAACTTTACGTAGCACAAGGGTATTGAACTTGGATAAAACAGGGGTATAGTCCACAGGGAGGTGTTGATGGGTTCATATTTTTCTCTGGGAACAAGCAGGAAGTCAGTCCTCACCTATGGGTGACGTCTGCACCGACGGAGCCCTTGAGGAAGCAACCCCCAGCTTTCAAAGAAAGCCTTTGGGAGATGCCACCATGCATGCATGGTCCCCTTCCCGCCCAAGGGTACCATCTTGCTCAATCTACTTTTTCCGCAGAGCCCTTCAGACATTATCTGGCTTGTCCCCGGAAAAAGTTGATGTTTTGTTCCTTTAGTTTCCAACTCGCCTCTGGTATTGCACTGGTACTCTTCCTGCCTACTGACCTCGGTGCCTCGGCGTCGGGTTCGGTTCAAAATTGTTGTAGTTTTCGTTCCTTTTTCTTTTCTGATGCCTTTGCACCTTTTTTTCCCGCTGGCAGCCCAGAGGGTCTTCGACCTCGCAGGGGTGCGTTTTTCCCCCATGGCTACCAGTGGATTTAAGAAGTGTGATCAGTGCTCTAAAATCATGTCTTTGACCGACACACACCACTGCTGTCTTCGTTGCCTCGGGCCAGACCATGACCCAGTGGCCTGCGGTCTCTGCAAAAGGATGTCCAGCAAGGCATTCAAGAACCGCCAGCAGCAGCACGCCAAGTTCTTCCCCGAGTCCCCGATACCTCCCAAAGCCAAAGCCTTGTCTGAGGCCCTGACACCTTGAGCCGGGCTTTCCAAGCACAAGCTTCTTCATGGGTCCTCAGAAAGGGGGTCTCCCTTGAGGGAACCAAGAAAGAAGAAGAAACCCTCGAAGGCGGCGTCCTTGGATGGTTCCGACCGGCCAGGAGCTCCCTGTGCCCGGTCCCATATTCTGAGGCACTCATCCAAGGTGTCGGAGAAGGAGCGACCTGCGAAGGTCCCCCAGAAGGATCCGGCCACAGACAGGCCTCGGTCACCCAGACACCATCCTCATCGAGGATTCCCATTCGGGGGAACCAGCGTCTAGTCCGAGTCCCTCGGTACCCGTGCCGAAAGCTGCGGAGCCTTCTGGGCTGGAGTCCAGAGTGGTGACCCTGGAGCGCAGTTTATCTGCCTTCATCGGCCAGCAGCGGGCGCTGTTGTCCCATTCCACCAGTTCATCCGCCTTGACCACAGGGCTGTCGACTTCCAAGATGTCCCTGGAGGTTGAGCCGATCCTCGAGGTCCTTCAGCCTCGAGTCGATCCTCGCCAAGGTCACGCTCCGAGTCCGGCTCGTCGGGACCGCGGTCACCCCGCCCTCGGGCGAGTCCTCCATGGACTACTCTCAGTGGGAAACGGAGGACGAGGAGTCTCCCGATACCTGTCACTACCGAACATCCCTTCCGATTCCCACGTGTTGGAGCCATGGCGGCGGTCCCCACCCAGAGGACATGGGTTCCTTGGACTTTGTCAAGGACATCTCCAAGGCTCTGGCATTCCTGACCGAGTCGGAGAAGGACTCTCGGGCAGATGAGTTAGAGATCCTCCAGTACGAGGCCCTTCCTTTGGAATTGCTAACAGTGCCCATCCCTCCCATCCTGGAACGGCTCATGCTCTGCATGTGGGAATTGCCGGCCTCGGTGCCAGTGGTGAGCAGACGGAGCGACTCGATGTATCTGGTCTGCCAGAGCCCGGGCTTCCAGAAGTCACAACTGCTGCATAACTCCATAGTGGTGGAGATGGCCTTGCATCGGTTGAAAAGCCAGAGGATGCACTCCTTGGTGCCCCCTAGCAGGGAGGCCCGCACTTTGGATGTCCTCGGCAGAAAGTGATCCAGGGTTCAATGCTCCTCTGCCACATCCTGGCCTACCAGCTGTACATGGGCATGTACCTGAGAGACATGGCGAAGGAACTCACTAGGTTCTCAGCTGGCCTCTCCGAGGAACCCTTGCAGCATTTCGAGCCTGGCCAAGGCTGTCCGTGAGTGCTCCAAATTTATGTCTCAAGCGGCTTATGATGGGTCCGAATCAGCAGCTCGAGTAGCCGTGGTGGGCATCGGTGCATGCCATCAAACTTGGCTTCAGTCGCCCAATCTCGAGCAGTGGGTTCAGGACAACCTGGTCAATGTCTCATGCCAAGGGGAGAACCTTTTTGGCAAACCCATGACCGACAAGGCTGCCGAGCTGGAGACCGAGTATATGACGAGGACCAGGCTCTCCAAGAAGACCACTGCCACCCCCCAAAGGAAGGGCTTGGATAAAAAGCCCTTTTACCCGAGGAAGGGAGCTGGTTACCAAAACTACCCACCCTATCAGGCCTCTCCAGCTCCCCAACAGGGTCATCAGGCCAAAGGACATGGGCATGGCCCGCGTAAGCAGAAATCTCCAAAACACCAAGCCCCAGCCCAGCCAGGGGGGAGCTTTTGACTCCTTGAGCACATAGCCTTTCTACCCCAAGGAAATCAGCAGCCCACAGGGGGACATCTGGCCCTCTATACCCAGAGGTGGGTGACCATCACCACCGATTCCTGGGCACTAAGGGTAGTCAGTGATAGTTACCTCCTCCACCTGACTCAAACACCTCCCCTTTATTTCCTGGGAGATCCCCTCAGGTCTACCCTCCACCGGGACTTTCTTCTGAAGTAGTTGGCAAGTCTTTCCTTTGACAAAGCAATGGAACCGGTGCCCCATCACCTCAAGGTCAAGGGGGTTCTACTCCAGATACTTCCTTGTGCCAAAGTGGACAGGGGGCCTAAGGTCCATCCTTGACCTGCGCAACCTCAACAAATTCCTGGTGAGGGAGAAGTTCAAGATGCTCTCCCTTGGAACATTGCTGCCATGCCTCCAGCAGGGAGACTGGCTATGCTCCTTAGACCTCAAGGATGCTTATACCCATATCCTTATCCACCCCAACCACAGGCAATACCCACGGTTCGTAGTGGGAGGCAGGCACTTTCAGTACATGGTGCTCCCCTTCAGCCTAGCCTCTGCCCCAAGAGTCTTCACAAAATGCCTGGCATTCGTGGACGCCTTCCTCCGGCTCTGGGGATCTTAGTCTTTCCTTACTTGGACAGCTGGCTCATAAGGAGGGGCACAGCCTTGGAGGTGTGCAGCAAGCCACCGCTCACACCATCCAGGTTATGCAAAACTTGGGCTTTGTCTTAAACTACCCCAAGTCCCACCTCCTACCCAAACAGTGCCTGGAGTTCATCGGAGCAAAACTAGACACCCTCCAGTCAAGGGCTTTCCCACCCAGGGATTGAGCCGATCGGCTCCGGTCCCTTACTTGGGACGTACAGCACCGTCCCTCAGTGCCCACCCAATGACTTCTGTGCCCCCTCAGGCACATGGCCTCCACGGTCCACATCACCCCACATGAGGACGGCGCAGTGGTGTCTTCGGGACCGAGTCTTGGTGACCCGCCAGTTGGCAGACTCCTGGACTGGTGGCAGTTGCCCCGGCATCTCGAAGCAGGCATGCATTTTCAGGCCCCAAGTCACTCGAGGGTCCTACCACGGATGCCTCCCTGCTTGGCTGGGGAGCCTACTGCGGGGATCTCCACACTCAGGGCAACTGTTCAGAGATGAGAGCACCCAGCAGATCAACCTCCTGGAGCTCCGGGCTATACACCTTGCCCTGAGGGTCTTGTGTCACCACCTACATCACAAGCCGGTGCTGGTCCAGATGGACAACCAGGTGGCAATGTTCTATGTGAACAAACGGGGGCACGGGATCTTGTGCCCTTTGTCAGGAGGCACTGGTCCTCTGCTCATACGCAATCCATCAGGGAATCCTCCTGTGGCTGGACCACAGGGTAGCCAGTCGGCTTTTCCGTCTCTGGGGGGAACCCGTGATGGACCTGTTCGCCAGTCCAGACAACTTTGTTATCCTGCTTTTGCTCCCGGGAGGCCCACCCCTCCAGGGTGGCAGCAGGCGCATTCCTGGTCTCATGGTCGGAGGGCCTCATGTACACCTTCCCTCCGACACAGCTGATCACCAAGACCCTGTTCAGGGTGCTCCGTGACAGTGCCTCATTCATCCTGATAGCTCCTCGGTGGCCCAGGCAGCTGTGGTTTCTGCTGCTCTTGAGACTGGTGGTGGAGGTCCCCATCACCCTGGGAACCGACCTGGGTCTTCTATCCCTGGAGGGGGGCTCTCTCGTGCACCCCAACCTCAGGTCTCTCTCACTGACAGCATGGCTGCTGAGGGGGTAACTGGCCCCTCTCAACCTCCTGGTGGATGTGAAGAACATTCTGCTGGCCTCTCATAAGGCCTCCACTAGGAAGACTTACCCCTCAAATGGCGCAGGTTCTCTGCTTGGTGCATCCAGCAGGGGGATGACCCTTTCTTTTGCCCAGTGCCTCTGGTGTTACAGTACCCTCTCCACCTCTCTTAGTCTGGGCTTAAGTCCAACTCCATTCGGGTGCACCTTAGTGCCCTAGCGGCACACCACCATCCGGTGGATGTTAAGCACCTCTCGTTCCAACTGTTGGTGACCCGTTACCTTAGGGGCCTTCTCCTATCAAAGCCCCCGTTTCGCCCTCTGGCAACCGAATGGGACCTCAACGTGGTGTTAGGCAGCTCACTCGCCTGCCCTTTGAGCCTTTGGCTACCTGCTACCTTTCGTGGAAGGTGTTTTTTCTGGTTGCGCTCACCTCCGCTCACAGAGTCAGCGAGCTCCAAGCCCTTGTGGTGGAGGCGCCTTATACCAAGTTCTACAAGAACAGAATGGTGCTTCACATGCACCCCAAATTCCTGCCGAAGTTAGTGTCGCCCTTCCTCAACCAGGAAGTGGTGCTCCCTACCTTCTTCCCAAGACCTCATTCCAGTCGGACGGAGATGGTTCTTCACACCTTGTACTGCAAGAGGGCCTTGTCCTTCTATATCCCACACACTCAAAGCCACCGCAAGGCTTCTCAGCTGTTTATCTCCTGTGACCCCAGTAGGCTGGGGGAGGCGGTGACTAAGCATACGCTGTCCACCTGGGTGGCGGACTATATCTCCCTCGCATATGAGCAGTCGGGGCTCCCACTGGAGGGCCACATCGCAGCACACCAAGTCAGGGCCATGGCAGCTTCGGTGGCAAATTTATGTTCCGTCCCGATAGTGGACATCTGCCGGGCCACCACCTGGTCTTCAGTCCATACCTTCGCAGCCCATTACTGCCTGGCTGTGCTCCGTAACCTTTTTGGGACTAGGCAACTCCTACCCTCCGACCCTTCTATTCACCAAAGTGCTGGTTCACTGTTAACAGGGGTCCTACTGTGGTCTCTGGACACGGACCAAATTGCTGCTGCTCGCGGCTCCCCTTGGGGAGTCCTATTTTTTTGTTATGGGCTTTCGGTAGCCTGTAGTTGGGGAGTCCCATATGTGAGGACTGACTTCCTGCTTGTTCCCGGAGAAAGCGTAGTTACTCACTTGTAACAGGTGTTCTCTGGGGACAGCAGGAATCGGAACCCTCCCTCCCTTCCCTCCCTTTGAAGTTGCTCGTTTAGCATCTTTTATTTTTTTGCTGTCTTTTAGCTGTCATCTGACTGAGCAAGATGGCGCCCTTGGGTGGGAAGGGGACCACACATGGGTGGTGGCTTCTCCCAAAGGCCCTAATGTCAATCTTTTGCTATTATCCATCAAGGATATATTGTTCCGAACCATGGGCTCCTGGGCGACTGTCGGCTTTCCCCTATTATCTAGTTTAAAAGATGCTCTATCTCCTTTTTAAAGGTTAATGCCAGCAGCCTGGTTCCATCCCTGTTAAGGTGGAGCCCATCCCTTCAGAAAAAGCTCCTCCTTTCCCCAGAATGTTCCCCAGTTCCTAACAAATCCAAACCCCTTTTCCTTACACCATTGTCTCATCCTCATCAACATATTGGGACTCCAGAGCTCTGCCTTCCTTTTGGGTTCTGCACGTGGAACAGGAAGCATTTCGGAGAATGCTACCCTGGAAGTTCTGGATTTCAACTTCCTACCTAAAAACCTAAATTTAGCCTCCAGAAACCTCCCTACCACACTTTCCTATGTCATTGGTACAGACATGTACCAAGACAGCAGATTCCTCCCCAGCACTATCTATGACCTTGTCTAGGTAGCGCGTGAGGTCTGCTACCTTCGCACCAGACAGGCATGTTACCAGGCGATCCTCATGTCCACCAGCCACCCAGCTATCTACATGACTAATGATCGAATCATCAACTATAACAGCTGTCCTAACCTTCCCTCTTGGGCACATGGCCCTGGAGAAACCCTCTCAGTGCGAGAGGGTTTTACATCACCTGGAGGACAGGTCCTAGTTACAGGATCACTTCCTGCCACACCAGGGTGAAGCTCTGCAGTCACAAGACCTCTCTCCTCCATGGCAACAGGGATGCTGCCAGACTGGAGGTAGGACTTCAATACTACATCCCTTTAGGTCTTGTCTATGTACCTCTCTGTGTTCCTTATGACCTCCATGTCTGCTACTCTAGCCTCCAGAAATCGGACTTGTTCCCTGAGAACAAAGAGCTCCTTGCACCTAGTGCACATGTTCGATCCCTCACCAACTTGGGAGAAAATCATACATGTGACACTCAATGCAAAAGACTGGAAAGCCCCTAACTCACTGCTGGACTGCTATCTGCATCTTAGTTTTACGGTTGTGTTTAGGTATTTAAGTAGTTTACTTACTAAGGTTTACTGGGGATACTTATACTAATAAAACTATACCTAATACATTTAATGGACGTTTTTCACCTCAAGCTTAACTAATCTCAGATCCTTAATGTAGGCCTGATGAGGATAAACAGCTACACCTGAGCGTGAATATGGCACCTCCTTTGCTTTGCGAGGTTTAAGCACCTATAAAGCTATGATTATCCCAGGGGTGGGTGGGAGTCGGGGAGGGAGGGAGGGAAAGAAGACGTTTTAAAGCTGGCTGCTACACAGTACCCTGTCCTGTGCTTCTAAGATAATCTGTGACCACTTTCCTGAGTGATTCACACAGCCCTTGCTAGGGGGAGTCTTTGAAAATGCTTCTTTGATCTGTCCCTTGGCTTTAGCACCTATTTTAAACAATTTCCCAGGTCTCTTGCCCCCTATCTAGAAGGCCTCTTTGTAAAGGTCTCTAGAAACAATTTATTGCTCAAAGAATACTGACCCTGTTTTTCCTTTTATGCTAAGTTATACTCTGAGTTGATTTCAAGTAAAGCTCTTTGCTGGTACTAGGCCTTGACTGAGTATTAAATTTAAACTAGAAGCTCTCTGCTGGGTTTGAAATTTAAACAGAAAACGCTCTGCTGATTTTAAACTGAAAGCCCTCTGCTGGGTTTTAAATTTAAACTGAAAGCCCTTTGCCGAGTTTTCAGTTTAACTAAAAGCTCTTTGCTGATGCTATTCCCTGACTGATTTAATGAATACACTGGATTCTAATTTACACAGATTAATCAGCTTTAATCTAAAGTATTCCCTTTTCCCCAAGATTTAGAAAACATTCCCAGAATAAATTCTTACAATTGCAGATCTTTCTCCAGAGATGATAGTCCCTTTTTGTAGTCCTTCAAGACTACATTCAATGCGTAATCAAACTCTGGAATTCATTAGCAGAGGATATAGTAAAAGCTGTTTTTGTAATTGGGTTTAAAAAAGATTTGGACAAGTTTCTGGAGGAAACGTCCTTAAACCGTTATTAAGGAGGACCATGGAAATCCACTGTATCTCCAGGAACAAGCAGGAATGAGTCTTCACATATGGGTACGTCGGTACCGACGGAGTCTGTGCGGGAACGCTTCCCAGCATCTAATCAGAACGCTTTTGGAAGCATCCCAACACACCTGCGTGCTGCCTTCCCGCCTTTCCCAACTGCCTCTCCTCAGTTTTCGTTTTTCCGCGGAGCCGACAGGACGTCCTTCTTTCACCGCAGAAAATTCTTCTTTTATTTTTTAGTTTTCTTGTGGTCGTGGCTGCCTTCCCCGACTCCACCGGTACCGCCGGTGTTTTTTTTCTTTTTTTCTTCATTTTATTCCCGTTAGTGAATAACCTTTTCCTCTTAGTGTCTGAAGGGATTTTCCCGGCGTTCTAGGCCTACCCCTTTTTTCCTCATGGAAACGCCAGCCACTATTCCTAAGAAATGTTCAAACTGTGGCGGTAAAAAACTTATTTTAGACACTCATAATTGGTGTCTATCCTGCTTGGGTCCTGACCACTTTCCTCCGGAGTGTCCCTCCTGCAATAGTTTTGTGGGAAGAAGTCTTCAGCATCGAGTTCCCCTCGATACGCAGTCCCCATACAATTTCAGGGCACCGACCACCTCTTCTTCTACACGGGATCAGGTAACCCAAAAACAGTCTTTTAAGACTAGCCAGTCCTTAAGTGGTAGATCTCATGCACAGCATGGAGATGCCTCTGGCCTTGCCCTCGAGAGCACACTGGCTTTAAAACCCCGGTGGGAGTCTTCGGCCTCCAAAGCCTGTGTGGGGTTTCAGGTTGTTCCTGAGGTTCACCCCTCACAGAACATACCTGAGCCATGCTTGGTGGTGGCATCCGCTTCGAGCGGTACCGATACCCCGGCATTGGCAATGGTGTTGGATGAAACATTCCTCACTAAGGATCGTAGTCTGGCGTCCTCGGTACCTACGGGGCCGTTGGATACGCTGCAGACCGACCTTCCAGTATCGGTATCGATCCCGGTACCGGTACTAGTACTGACATCGGTACCCTCCAGATGTGCATCGATAGACTCACTTCCTTCGATGCCGAGTCTGGAATCGATCTCCAGTCTGGAGGACTGGGTACCGACTCGCCTTGGTACCGACACCAGACGGTACTAAAGGCACGGTTCCGATGGTCCATGTTCGGCATCGACGGTTCTTTCGATACCATTAGAGCCGTCACCGGCTGGCCTTCTTCCACCGGTATTGGATATGGTACCGGAGTCGGTACCGGTATCCTTTTTACCATCGTTGTCGGTACCTTCCATGCTTCTTTCATCAGGCTTGCTTCCCTCGATACCGAGTCTGGAATCGATTCCTGGCATGGACGATATGCTACCGACTGTTGCTGGTCCCGACCACCTACGGTACCGGCAACCATGCTCTAAGGATCCCATACTCCACCATTCAGGATCTTATATTCCTATCAAGTTGGATAGATCCCTGGGTGCCAATGCTAGTTCTTCAACAGATCTAGCCTGTCCAAAAGGATTTCCCTCTGGGGATTTTTCTTTTCAAGCTTTTCTCCTGGATATGGCAAAATCACTTGCCATTCCTATACCTGGACAGGATCCTACACAAGGCAATACAGAATCCCTGTATATTCCTGGGAGAGCAAAGGAGAACATCATGCTTCCTTTGCATCACTCCTTGCAGGAATCTCCTCTTACGAATGTGGGAAGCTCCTTTAATGGTACCCCCACCTTCTAGGGCAACTGATCTTCAATATCAGGTGCCCCCCTCTCCAGGTTTTCCAAGGACTCAACTTCCTCATCATTCCATTGTTGTAGAATCAGCAATGAGGCGGGTTAAGAGTACTAAAAAGCACTCTTCTTATCCGCCAGGTCGTGAGTCTAAGACTTTAGATGCCTTCGGACGCCAAACCTTCCAGGCATCCATGCTTTCAGCAAGAATTCTCTCATATTTTCTATATGGGTTTATCTCTTGAAGAGGTCACAAAGAAATTATTGTTTATGACTCCTTTTTTTCAAGAGCCCCAAAGTGCAGACTATTCCTTACTGGTTAGTCATGCTCAAAATATCTCTAGGTTCCTTACTCGTGCTTCCCTAGACTCCTTTGAGTCTGTTAGCAGAACCTCTGCTATAGCTATAGGGGCACGACGTAAAGCCTGGCTCCAGGCTTCAGACTTGGACAAATGGGCACAAGAAAGACTGGGAAATACTCCTTGCACTGGAGAAAATCTCTTTAACAAGGAGTCTTTACTCCAAGTTGCTCAGTTAACCACTGACATTCCTGTTTCCAGAGGCTGTTCTACGCCTTCCTCTTTCCCAGTTGGTAGGAAATGTCCTACCAAACTTTCTTCCCCTAGAGAGAAAAAGTTTTATCCATCTTTTGCCCATCATACAGATGTTCCCAAACAGGGGAAACATCGCCCTGGTCTGAAGAAACCACAACCTCAGCAGGATCAGCAAACCCAGCAGTCGCAGGGTTTCAAATAGATCATCATTACCTCTCTTGGTTGGTGGTTAGAGTGGCAGTCTGCTTCTTTTCACTTGAAGTATCTGCACTAATTTTATCCTAACCTTTTCTAGATATCTCTTCACGAGACATCTTTTCTTTTACTCTAAGAGTCTTTATGATGATCATGCCCATACTTAACAGGTTTCTCTTCCTCTTTGGGGAAAAGAGAAGTGACAACTATCAATAAGACATTTTTTTCCCTGTACTGGCATGTATCATCTTACCTTTCAGAGACTCCTGCATAATCAGTCTCCTTCAACTCTGTCTTATCTCCCTCTTACTACAACATTCGGTTTGTAAGAGTGGCTCTTTTACACTGGTAAGCCCCTATGGTCAGCTACCTATTCCACAGGGGGATTCTCCCTTCCAGAGTTGTCTCCCCCTTTATTACCTTAGGGCAGCTCATCAGACAATAGGAAGTCCTACCATGTCTGTTGTTTCTTTTCCCAATCTAAAAAAGGAGGAGAAAAGAAATTTTCTTCCGCTGCCCTGGTAGTTGCTGCAGATACAGCAATTTCTAGTGGTTAAGCCACTGGTTCTGTTCACCACACAACCAGGGTTTCCCCTCCACTAGCAATCCTTCTATCCTCAGTGCTAAACCCCAAACAGGTTATTAACCTTGTTTGGAAACCCTATTATCACAGACTGGTTGGTTAACTTCTATTCTCTGCCCCTTGTCCTTGGCAGAATAGTTAAGTTGCCCACTGGCTTTAAACAGTCAGTTTTTTCTTCTAACCAACCTGCAGTATGCTCTCTGCAACTCTACAGAGTAGCTTTGCACTATGGGCCCTTGCTAGAGAGCATTAGTATTCTGCCTAGCAGATGACCCTAGATGGTTAGGAGGGGTTCCCCCAGTCATGTTCTCATGGCTGGTAGGTGTTCCCTACCCTTACCATCTCATCTAAAATCTCTTTTGAGACATAAGACACAGGCCTTTCATCATGTGAAAACCTAAAGAATGGCCAATTCCCTGGTTTGGCCCATATCTCCTTTGGACTCTCGCCAGAGATAGTTCTCTTTCAGTGGCAGCTTAAGGACGCCTGATACCCATCTTGCCCTTATAGGCAGGTCACTATGGTATCTCATTCCACTGGCGCCCTCCATCCAATCACCATACTGCAGTTCAGGAGAGATCTGGACTTGCTGCCTGCAGACTGAAGTTCTCCTCTGCATTTTTCACGTAGGCCATCCTGGTTATTCAAGAGCTCGATTTCTGAAAGGAATCTAGATTCCTTCTTGTCAGGGAAACCATTCCTCTGACTCTGTCAGTCATAACCAGGGAAAGAAGATTCTCTATGCATCTATTCAAGCAGGTATCACCCTTCTTGCTATTAGATGAATCTTTCTCTCTCCCCATATTCCTAGGGGGATCTAGTTCTATAGGCATCTCTCCATCCACATACTTGGAGACATGTGTCTATATGCCTACATATTCATATACATATATATATATGTGTGTATCTTCTGCCCATAACATCTCTCTCTATATATATATATCCATATATACCCTATAGGTGTATATATTTAGGAATATATATATATATATATATATATATATATCTACATACATATATATAGATATAGATATCTAGTGAGATATATCTTTTAGGTAGATATGTATCCACATATCTATCTGTCTGTTTAGGTTCAGATAGCCATACATTCCTATATGATCCTGACAGATGGGCACTACCCCTATCAATGCTGTGTCAGCATACTTAGGGTTCTACACATATAACCACTTCCTGTGGTAACTAACAAACCTTTTCCTTACCATAACCTTTCAGGGTTAGGTACCTCTGAAGCTCTCCATGTACCTTTTTTCTTTCCTAATTGGCCCCATTTAGGAAAGACATTGCGGAACTTAAGTTAATCTAAAGCTTAGCGCTTCCTAAGTCTGTCCTTACTTTCTTATCAGATACAGGGGTCTCCATACCCTTTCTCTCCTACATGGACTAATTCCATTGCCAGTCCAGAGGGCTCAGACTCATTTTCCTTTTGGTCCTAGGATTCTACTGTTCTTGGACCAAAACAGCTTAAGCTTTGTCTAATAGTACCTTCTGCGTCTTCCGCTGAAGCCCTACCTCTTTATACTACCCCAGTTTCCCCTGGAGCTATTTCTCACCCTGAAGGGTTCTGAGCTCCACTTGTTTTTTTTCTACTTCTATTACCTCTACTTCTCAGTGAGGTACTCCTTGAGGTTTTTCACTGGCTCTTCCAACAGATCCATATGAACCTCAGTAGGCCCATACTATTAAATGCCCTCTATACAGGGTCTCCTCTATAGAAGTCCTGTTCTAGTCCAGCTGTTCCACAGCACCTTTTCTGTATTCAAATCCTACCCTCCATCCCCAGGATGCCTGAGTTTCTGAGGAGTAGCATGGCTCTTTCTGGATTTCTTTCTAGTCTGTTGGTAGGGGAACACAACCCACTGGTCTAGCAGTACTCAAGGAAAGCACATTATCTGGTAAGTAAAATGTCACCTTTTTGTACAGTCCTTCAGGCAAAGTCTATGTATACAGTCGCCACTTGTATTGCTGGAAGAAGGTGTTTGAGATGAATAGATTTTTGCAGAATTCTAAAAGTCTGTCTTGAGCTTCGTTTCTGTTGCCAAACCCATATTTTCCAACCACTTTACCTACTTTCCAACATTTGCATTCCAGTCGTCCATGACTGTCTGTATATCTTATTTGCATGTTCTGTCGATTTCAGCTTGTACATATTCATAGAACTGATCAATGTCGTCTTCTTTTGCTGCTCTTGTTGGCGCATATTCCTCATAATAGTAATTGTGTTGGGTATTCCTCGTAAACTGATAGAAATTAAGCATTCACTGATTATGTTGTATTTCATTACAGTTCTTGTGAGTTTCTTCTTAATTATAAATGCAGCACTATTTGTCTTTCATTTCTGGTATAGTATACTATGTTTATGTTTATACAGTTTCTTGATATACTGCCCAGGCTTAAGGGCATCAGAGCGGTTTACAATCACTATTAGCAGGTCCCACAGTCTAAGTGTACCTGAGGCAGTGGAGGGTTAAGTGGCTTGTCCAAGGCCACAAGGAATGCCCATAGGACTAGAAACCCCAGTCCCTCCGGCCTGAGATTGCTGTCCCCAAGTGGAAATTGAACCCCCAGCCCTCCGGCCTGAGGTACCTTGTCCTAACCACCAGGCCACTCCTCCCTATGTAATCATTAGATTCAGAGTGCCCAATGCCAATTCATTTCAAAGCCAAAGTTTGTGCAGAAAGCAAAGGAGGGATTGATGGTCGAGGCACTTTGAAGAGAGAGTTGAACGTTGCAGTGAGTTATTGAGGGTCAGAGAAGAGAAAATTTGTCAGATGGACATAGTACTCTTTCTTGGCAAGTGCTGAGGCAGATTGGACGGAGGTTAGCATGAAGATGAAATATAAGAAATCAGACTACCTTTCCTCAGTTTTGGTATGAATACAGATCTTTTCCAGTCAGTTGACCAGGATGATGTCTTCCGAATTTTCTTACAGAGCCTGTAAGTGTTCTGACAGCTGCATCATTACTGTACTACCTCAGTAGGAGTAGTATCAATGCCTGGTGCTTTGTTACTGATTTATTAAGATTTGTTTCAATTGCTTTGATACATCACCTTTAAATATCATTTCTGGCATTGGTAAATTCCTACATCTTCAGTAATGACTGAAGCAAAGAATTCATTTAGTCTCTCTGCTATAGCCTTGTCCTCTTAGTGCCCCTTTTACTCTTCTGTCATCTAATGATCCAACTGAGACTCTCACAGGTTTTTTGCTATGGATGTACTTGAAAACGTTTTTATGTGCTTTTGCTTCACAGCAAGCTCCTTTTCAAATTCTCTTTGCCTGCCTTATCAATGCCTTGTATTTAACCTGCCAGTACATATGCTGTTTCCTGTTTTCGTCATTTGGCTCTTTTTTCCATTTTCTGAAAGATTCTCTTTTTGCTATAACAGCCTCCTTGACCTCACCTTTAAGCCCTGCTGATTGTTGTTTGGCTTTCCTTCATCCTTTTTTATAATATGGAATACATCTGCTCTGGCCTTTCAAGATAGCATTTTGAAATAACTTCCAGACCTGATGTAAACGCTTAACATTTTGCAATTGCTCTTTTTAGTTTTTTCTTAACCATTTTCCTCATTTTATCATAGTCTCCTTTTTTCAAGTTAAATGCTAATTCAGTGAATTTCCTTGCTATCCTCCCTCCATTTATTAAATCAAATGTGATCATGTCGTTATGCTATTGCTAAGCAGCCACAAAATTGTTACCTTTCACACTACATCTTGCGTTACACTAAGGACTAGGTATAAAATAGCTTCCCCTCATGTCTGTTCCTGAACCAGCTGCTCCATTAAGCGGTTGTTTATTTCATCCAGACACTTTATCTCCCTAGCAAGTCCTGATATGACATTGTCCCAGTCAATACCGGTATAATTGCAATCTCCCATTATTACTGTGTTGTAAACTCTGCTAGCTACCCTAATTTCTGTTATTTCATCATCTGTCTGTTCGTTCTGACCAGGTTGGCATTAGTACACTCCCACTGCCGTTCCCTTCCCTTTCCCCTTTTTACATGTAATTTCTATCCATAGAGACTTTACAATGTATTTTGTTTCCTGCAAAACTTTTATCCTGTTTGACTCAAAGCCCTCTTTAACATATAGAGCTACCTCTCCACCATTGTGGTCTACACTATCATTGCCATCTGGTTTTGTAGCCTGGAATCACGATGTCCCATTGGATCTCCAGGAACAAGCAGGAATGTAGTCTTCACATATGGATGTCATCGGTACTGACGGAGCCTGCGCAGGAATGCTCTCCAGCGGTCCAATAGGAAAGCTTTTGGGAGCATCCCACTGCACCTGCTTAGCTGCCTTCCCGCCTTTCCAGCTCTCCCTCCTCAGTTCTTTGTTTTCCGTGGAGCCAATAGGGAGCAATTCCTGTCACCGCAGAAAATTTCTGTTTTCATATTTTTGTGGTTAGCGTCTGCCTTCCCGTCGACACTGGTACCGACCTCCGTCGGTACTTTCTTTCTTTTCAAAAAAAAGAAAATAAAATTGTGAAGAAGACTTTCTTCTTTTCTTCAGGTGCATCAAGGCCATCTTAGGCCTAGGCCTTCCATTTTCTCACAATGGAAAAACCATCTAGTGGTTTTAAGAAGTGTTCTAAGTGTGGCAGTACCATCTCAACCACAGACACCCATGACTGGTGTCTAAAATGCTTAGGACCTGATCATCAGCCATCAGAATGTACTCTCAGTAGGAAGATGATGAAGAGAGGCCTACAGAATCGAGCTGCAAAACTGGGCACCCTCTTTGCCTCCGACGCCATCTCTTTAGCATCGACGTCATCGAGAGCTTCATCTTCCTCCCGAGGATCTTGGGTATCGAAACCTAAGTCTTCATCGAAGGCTGGCCATCCCCCCAAGGGTAGATCTCCTCTTAAGCATAGAGATGCCTCAGGCGTTGCCCTGGAGGGGGGGACACACCGGCCAAACAACCCCAGCAGGAGGACCTTCCCTCCAAAAGCCTTAGTGGGGTCCCACGATGCTCCCGAGGCTTCCACCTCCGGAGAGCTCCTGGTGCCATGCTCAGGGATCGTGGCCTGCAATTCAGGTACTGATACTCAGGCATCAGCAGGCTCCATGGATCAACATATCCTTGCTATTGAGCAGAGCTTAGCGGCCTTACTGGTGGCCTCGGTACCAGTAAAACCCTTAGTGTCAGTCCTGCAGGTGTTGGTACTGGCTTCGGTACCGATACAACTTGCATCGACTCTTTTGCCGCTTTCCACGCTACCACCCATGCCGGCCCTTGAATCTGTTTCCGGTATTGAGGTTCCAACCACACAGATTCCAGGTTCCGGTTTCAAACTGTTCCAAGTTCTTACGGAGCAGGAACACCCTGCCCGTCGATACATCAAATCTTTGGTTTCCGATTCATCGGATGATGAATCGGCCGATACCCAAGACATGCAAACTATCCCGGAAGACCCATCTCTGTCCCCACAACATCGCATGTCCCCCACCAGAGGACATGTGTTTTCAAGACTTTATTCGCGATGTTGCTAGGGGTTTGTCCATAACGGTGACATCGGAGAAAGAACCTAGGGCCCAAGAATTGGAAATTCTTCAATACCTCACAGCTCCAAAGGAGGCGGCTACACTCCATATCCATCGGATACTTCACGACCTCATGCTTTGAATGTGGGAGATACCTCTAACCGTTTCTCCCCATACCCGACAGCTTGATACCATGTACTGGGTACCAGAATGTCCTGGTTTCCAGAGGACACAATTGCCGCACCATTCCATGGTAGTGGAATCGGCAATGCGTCTGATCAAGAGTGCCAAAACACATTCCTCAAACCCTCCAAGTAGGGAATCAAGAACCCTTGATGCTTTTGGTCAACGTTGTTTTCAGAACTCTAAGCTATTGGCCAGGATTAGTTCCTACATACTCTATATAGGTATGTTCCTTAGAGAGGTGACTAAAGATTTGGAGTTAATGGCTCCTCTTCTCCCCGATAACAAGAGGGCAGATTATCTCACCCTTGTGAAGCATGCTCAGAATGTTTCAGAGTTTGTTAATTCAGCATGACTTCATCTATCTGCATCGGTGCATGCAGGATTGCTTGGCTTCAAGTATCGGATCTTATAATTGGTTCAAGATAAGCTGGGAATATCCCTTACATCGGTGAAAACCTTTTTGGCAAGATTGGCAGAACAAGGCCTCTCAGTAGGAATCTGAGAACACTACCCTTAATAGGCTATCTAGATCTACTGCCAATCCAGCTAAGAAAAAAGCAGTAAAGAGAGCTTTTTTCAATAAGAAGTAGTACCATCCTCCTTATATCCCTGCTGTTCAGTGTCCGCATCGTGCTCCTCAGAAGGGACAAGAGCCTCAAACAGTAAAAGAAGGCTCAGACTCCCAAGTCACAGCCACCTCAACAGACCTAGACTGCTCAGACCTTTTGACTCCTTTCTAGAAAATATAGCTGTCCTGCCTCTGGAGAGTCTCGATCTTGTCCACATTTCCAGCAGACTGTCACTTTGCCCATAGGTTGGCATCTCATCACCTCGGAGCAGTAGACATTGTCCATAGTACGGGAGGGATACAAACTTCATCTACGAAGTCTACCCCCAGATTTCTCCAAGAGAGTTACGCTCTCAACCCCCTCTCACTGCTCTGTTGTTACAAGAGGTCATCTCCCTTCTCTTGCAGTGTGCAATAGAAGAGGTTCCACAATCCCAACAGGGAATGTGCTTTTATTCTCCATACTTCCTCATTCCAAAGAAAACAGGAAGATACAGGCCCATTCTGGACCTCAGAGAACTAAACAAGCACCTCCTACGGGAGAAATTCAAAATGATCTCTCTAGGGACCCTTCAGGATTGGCTCTGTTCTCTATCTCTAAAAGAAGCGTACACTCACATTCTTATTCATCCAGAGCACAGAATGTTCCTGCACTTCATGTTCCAAGAAAGACATTATCAATACAAAGTTCTGCCTTTTGGCCTCGCCTCTGCCCCAAAAGTCTTCACAAAATGCATGGCGGTAGTAGCTGCATTTCTAAGGGCTCTAGGGATATTTGTCTTCCCTTATTTAGACGATTGGCTCATAACAGCAAGCACCATTCTAGAAGCCAGCCTATCCCTTTTACACACCTTGCAGGTGTTAAAACACTTGGGATTTGTCATAAATCTTCCAAAGTCCCAACTCGTCCCCTCTCAAACTCTAGAGTTCATAGGGGCCCTCCTAAACACTCAGCAATCAAGGGCATTTCTGCCCCAGCTCCGCTGTGCTTGACTCAGCATCTCAAACATGCCTCAAGAACTTACTGCTTGAGAAATGCTACAGCTTCTGGGTCATGTAACATCAACGGTGCATGTTGTTCCATATGCTCGCTTGCGCACAGCCCAATGGACACTGGCATCCCAGTGGTCTCCGGCATCGGGTCGCCTGGGAGACAAGATAATGGTCTCTACCCTCCTGATCTCATTTCTCCAGTGGAGGCGATCTCTAGAAAACCTCCTTGTAGGGTCACCTTTTCAGATGCCAGCACTTCAATGTGCCCTGGCGATGGATGCATCCAGATTGGGCTGGGGAGCTCATCTGGAATCTCTCTCCACTCAGGGACTCTGGTCCCAGCAGGAGTCGCAACTCCACATAAATCTGCTGGAACTCAGAGCCATTCTCAATGCTCTGAGTCTGTCAGGACCATCTTCGTTGCTGCAGATTCCTAGTCCAGACAAACATCAAGTAGCCATGTTCTACATGAACAATCAGGATGAAACAGGCTCTTGGACCCTCTGCAACAAGGCTGTACATCTCTGGTCCTTTGCCATACATCATCGCATTCACCTCCATGTGGTATATCTTCCGGGCAAACACATTGTTTTAGCAGACAGACTAAATTGAATCCTCCTTCCCCACGAGTGGTCTCTTCATGTAGACAAAGTCTCTCACATTTTTCAAATCTGGGGGACTCCAGAGATAGACCTCTTTGCAAGTTCTCAGAATGCCAAGCTTTCCCACTTCTGCACCAGGACTCCTGCACCAGACAGCCAGCAAGTGGATGCTTTTCACCTCCACTAGGTTCAAGGCTTCCTATATGCCTTCCCTCCCATTCCCCTAATTCCCAAGACTCTTTTCGAACTCCAGAAAGACAAGGGCTCCATGATACTCATAGCTCCATGCTGGCTACGCCACCCGTGGTACCCTCTCCTTCTATGTCTGTCTCAGGCTCAACCCAGAGATCTGGAGTCTGCTCCAGATCTCCTCTGTCATGAGGAGGGGATGCTGCTCCATCCCAATCCGCAGTCTCTCCATCTCACAGCATGGCTGTTGAAGGCTTAGCCTTCCGGGACATTAACCTTCCCCAGGAGATTAAGGACATCCTTTTAGCTTCTAGGAAGCCATCCACCAGACAGTCCTATGCCTTCAAGTGGAGTAGGGTTTTTTTTATGCTGTTCTCAGAAGAATCTTAATCCCTTCTCAGCTCCGGTGGCGGCACTTCTTGAGTTTCTCCTCCACCTATCTACTTCTGGACTCAAAACCAATTTGGTAAAAGTACACAAGTGCAATTGTGGCCACTCACATGCCCTTAGATGGCCAGCCCATCTCTTCTCAGCCGCTCGTAGCATGTTTCATGAGGGGTCTTCTATTAACCAAACCTCGCATTAAGCCGCCTCCAGTAGCATGGGATCTTAATGTTGTTCTAGGACAGCTTCACAAGCAACCCTTTGAACCTCTAGCCACTACTTCACTTAAATTTCTCACATGGAAGGTTATCTTCCTCATTGCCCTCACTTCAGCAAGGCGCATTAGTGAGCTCCAGGCCTTGGTGGCTGACACACGGTTCCACCATGATAAGGTTGTCCTTAGGATTAATCTCTATGGATTGAAATTCATGTAAAAAGGGGACGGCGGTGGGGGTGTACTATCGACCGCCTGGCCAGAATGAACAAATGGATGATGAAATGCTCAAAAAAATCAAGGAAGCTAACAAAGGTTACAGCACAGTAATAATAATGGGTGATTTCAATTACCCTGGTATTAACTGGGTCGGTGTCACAGCAGGACATGCTAGGGAGATAAAACTCCTAGATGAAATAAATGATTGCTTCTTGGAGCAGCTGGTTCATGAACCGACCAGAGGGGAAACCATATTGGACCTAGTCCGTAGTGGAACACCAGATCTGGTGCAAGAGATAAGGGTGTTGGGGCCACTTGTCAATAGTGATCATAGCATGATCACGTTTGATTTAATTAATGGAGGAGGGATGGTAAGGAAATCCACAGTACTACCTTTTAACTTTTGAAAGGGAGACTATGATAAAATGAGGAAAATAGTTAAGAAAAAACTAAAAGGAGCAGTTGCAGATGTTAAAGACTTACATCAAGCTTGGGTTTTGTTTAAAAATACTATCTTGGAAGCCAAGACCAGCTGTATTCCCCGCTTTAAGAAAAGTGGAAGGAAGTCCAAAAAACTGCCAGCATGGTTTAAAGGTGAGGTCACAGAGGCTGCTGTTGCCACAAAAACATCTTTCAGGAAATGGAATAAAGAGCCAAATGACGAAAACTGGAAACAGCACAACCACTGGCAAGTTAAATGCAAGGCATTGATAAGGCAGGCAAAGAGAATTTGAGAAGAAACTTGCTATGGAAGCAAAAACGCATAATAGACTTTTTCAAGTACATTCGTATGAGAAAACCTGTGAGAGAGTCAGTTGGTCCATTAGATGATAGAGGGGTAAAAGGGGCAGCAAGAGGGGACAAGGCTATAGCGGAGAGTCTGAATGAATTCTTTGCTTCGGTCTTTACTGAGGAAGATGTAGGAATGTTACCTAAGGTGATACTGCAGAAGAATTGAAAGAAATATCGCTACACCTGGAAGATGTATTACACTGAAGAGTAGCAAATCACCTGGGTGTTGAAAGAATTGAAATATGAGATTGCAGACCTACTATTAGTAATTATAATCTGTTAACTATCATTAAAATCATCTGTAATACCTGAAGATTGGAGGATCGCCAATGTAATGCTAATTTTTAAAATGGGCTCCAGGGATGATCCGGGAAACTACAGACCGGTGAGTCTGACGTCAATACCGGGAAAAATGGTAGAAACCATCATAAAGAACAAAATTGCTGAACATTTAGATAGTCATAACCTAATGGGAGACAGCCAACATGGCTTTAGACAAGGAAGATCTTGTCTTACTAATCTGTTATGTTTTTTTTAGGGTGTCAATAAACAGGTAGACAAAGGTGAGTTAGTTAATATAGTGTATTTGGACTTTCAGAAAGCCTTTGACAAGGTCCCTCACCAGAGACTATTGGCAAAACTAAAGAGTCAATGGATAGGAGGCAGTGTACTATTGTGGATCAGAAACTGGTTAAAAAATAGAAAGCAGAGGGTTGGGCTAAATGGCCAATTTTCCCAATGGAGAAAGGTGAATAGTGGTATACCCCAGGGATCTGTGCTGGGTCCGCTGCTTTTTGACATATTCATAAATGACCTGGAAAAGGGAATAACAAGTGAGGTTATCAGATTTTCAGATGACACAAAACTATTTAAAGTTGTTAAAACCCACGAGGATTGTGGAAACTTGCAAGAGGATCTTGATAAATTGGAAGACTGGGCATCGAAATGGCAGATGAAATTTAATGTGGACAAGTGCAAAGTTATGCACCTAGGGAAGAACAACCCAAACTATGGTTACACAATGCAAGGTTCCACATTAGGAACTACTACCAGCCAGGAAAAAGATTTAGGCATCATTGTGGATATCATGTTAAAACCCTCTGCCCAGTGTGCAGCGGCGGCCAAGAGAGCAAATAGAATACTAGGTAACATAAGGCAAGGAATGGAAAATAAAACAAAGGATATTATAATGCCTCTGTATCGTTCCATGGTATGACCGTACCTTGAATATTGTCTGCAATTCTGGTCGCCATATCTTAAAAAGGATATAGCGTTATTAGAAAAGGTTCAGAGAAGAGCCACCAAAACGATAAAGGGGATGGAAGGATACCCCTGTGAAGAGAGGCTAAAAAGGTTAGGGCTCTTTAACCTGGAAAAGAAACAGCTGAGGGGAGATATGATAGTAGTCTATAAATTAATGAACAGAGTGGAACGGGTAAACGTAGATCGATTGTTTACGTTATCAGAATATAGGAAGACTAGAGGACATGCAATGAAGCTACAGGGTAAACTGTTTAAGACTAGTAAGAGAAAATATTTTTTCACTCAACGTGTAATCAAACTCTGGAATTTGTTACCGGAGGATGTAGTAAAAGCTGTTAGTGTAGCTGGGTTTAAAAGAGGTTTGGACAAGTTCCTGGAGGAAAGGTCCATAAACCATTATTAAAAAGGGACCCAGGATATCACTGCTTGACCCAATACAAGCATTGTGGAACCTGTGTCTTTTGGGGAAACTGCTAGGTACGTATGACCTAGTTTGGCCACTGTTGGAAACAGGATACTGGGCTTGATGGACCTTGGTCTGACCCAGTATGGCATATCTTATTTTCTTATGTAACTCAAATCACCTTGGGCTGCAAGTATCCAAATGAACTCTCTCCAAGTGAATAGCTGACTAACCTCACCTTTATTTATGAGAAGGCAGGATTCTCTCTCTCGAGGGTCACATCACTGCCCATAATGTTCGAGCCATGACTACCTCAATGGCAAATCTACGTTTTGTAGCTGTTGACAAGATCTGCAAAGCAGCAACTTGGTCTTCGGTCCACACTTTTGCTGCTCACTATTGTCTGGAAAAGGACTCCCGCCAGGATGCCTTGTTTTGGCCAAGCTGTTTTCCAGCATCTCTTTCAGACTTAGAGCAACTCATACCCGTCCTGGCTTTCGATACCAGACATCTATGAAAGATACATGACCTCTTTAGGCATACTTGTGAAATCCACAGCTGATTCTGAGGTCATCTCTCTGGCATCTTCTAGCTAGGAAGTCCCATATGTGAGGACTACATTCCTGCTTCTTGCTGGAGATAGCGCAGTTATTCACCTTTAATAGGTGATCTCCGGGAACAGCAGGAATTTAGTCTTCACAACCCACCCTCTTCCCCTAGGAGAGTTGTAGGTCTTCTTTTCTTTCTCTCCTTTTATCTCAGCTACAAACTCACTGAGGAGGGAGAGCTGGGAAGGCAGCTATGCAGGCCCAGTGGGATGCTCCCAAAAGCTTTCCTATTGGACGCTGGGGAGTTTTCCCACGCGGGCTCCATCTGTACCGACGTCACCCATATGTGAAGACTAAATTCCTGCTGTTCCTGGAGATTACCTGTTATAGGTGAATAACTACGCTTTATCCTCTTTCCTCCAGGTCTCTGAGATGCCAATTATATCTAACCCTTTCGTTCAGTGCTATATACATGTACTCTCCCATCTGATTTTTTAGACTTCTAGAATTTGTATACAGGCATTTCAAAATTTGCTTATGCTCATAATAGTCTGGCTAATGGATGACAGGGGTAATTTGGAATCTTTCAGCTCTGTCTGGCTTTTCTTAAAGGCACCTGGATTACTTTTCCTTTTATTGGAATCTCTCTGTTGAGATGCCCTACATTCCCTGTTTTGCTAGTATCCTTCAAATATACATCATTGTGAACCATGCATTCTTGGGTGACTGTCGTCGTCTTTTCTCCACTATCTATAAAAGCTGCTCTATCTCCTTTTTAAAGGTTAATGTCAGCAGCCTGGTTCTACCTGGGTTAAGAACATAAGAACATAAGATATGCCATACTGGGTCAGACCAAGGTCCATCAAGCCCAGTATTCTGTTTCCAACAGTGGCCAATCTAGGTCATATGTACCTAGCAGTTTCCCCAAGGGACACAGGTTCCACAATGCTTGCATTGGTTCAAGCATTGATATCCTGGGTCCCTTCTTAATAATGGTTTATGGACCTTTCCTCCAGGAACTTGTCCAAACATTTTTTAAACCCAGCTACACTAACAGCCTTTACTACATCCTCCGGTAACAAATTCCAGAGTTTGATTACACGTTGAGTGAAAAAATATTTTCTTTTATTAGTCTTAAATAGTTTACCCTGTAGCTTCATTGCATGTCCCCTAGTCTTTCTATATTCTGATAAGGTAAACAATCGATCTACGTTTACCCGTTCCACTCCGTTCATTAATTTCTAGACTTCTATCATATCTCCCCTCAGCCGTCTCTTTTCCAGGTTAAAGAGCCCTAACCTTTTTAGCCTTTCTTCATAGGAGTATCCTTCCATCCTCTTTACCATTTTGGTGGCTCTTCTCTGAAACTTTTCTAAAATCGCTATATCCTTTTTAAGATACGGCGACCAGAATTGCACACAATATTCAAGGTGCGGTCTCACCATGGAACGATATAGAGGCATTATAATATCTTTTGTTTTATTTTCCATTCCTTTCCTTATCATACCTAGCGTTCTATTTGCTCTCTTGGCCGCTGCTGCACACTGGGCCGAGGGTTTTAACATGGTATCCACAATGACGCCTAAATCTTTTTCCTGGGTGGTGGTTCCTAATCTGGAACCTTGCATCGTGTAACCATAGTTTGGGTTGTTCTTCCCTAGGTGCATAACCTTGCACTTGTCCACATTAAATTTCATCTGCCATTTTGATGCCCAGTCTTCCAATTTATCAAGATCCTCTTGCAATTTTCCACAATCCTCTTGGGTTTTAACAACTTTAATAGTTTTGTGTCATCTGAAAATTTGATAACCTCACTCGTTATTCCACTTTCCAGGTCATTTATGAATATGTCAAAAAGCAGCGGACCCAGCACAGATCCCTGGGGTATACCACTATTCACCTTTCTCCATTGGGAAAATTGGCCATTTAGCCCTACCCTCTGCTTTCTATCTTTTAACCAGTTCCTGATCCACAATAGTACACTGCCTCCTATGCCATGACTCTTTAGTTTTGCCAAAAGTCTCTCATGAGGGACCTTGTCAAAGGCTTTCTGAAAGTCCAGATACGCAATATCAACCGACTCACCTTTGTCCACCTGATTATTCACTCCTTCAAAAAAACATAACAGATTAGTAAGACAAGATCTTCCTTGTCTAAAGCCATGTTGGCTGTCTCCCATTAGGTCATGACTATCTACATGCTGAGTAATTTTATTCTTTATGATGGTTTCTACCATTTTTCCCGGTACTGATGTCAGGCTCACTGGTCTATAGTTTCCCGGATCACCCCTGGAACCCTTTTTAAAAATTGGTGTTACATTGGCGATCCTCCAATCTTCAGGTATTAGAGATGATTTTAATGATAGTTCACAGATTACTAATAGCAGGTCTGCAATCTTGTATTTCAGTTCTTTCAACACCCTTGGAGGTATACCATCCGGCCCAGGTGATTTGCTACTCTTCAGTTTATCTAATAGTTGTAATACATCTTCCCGATGTATCGAAATTTCCTTCAATTCTTCCGCACCTTTAAATACCACTTCAGTCATGGGTAACATCCCTACATCTTCCTCAGTAAAGACTGAAGCAAAGAATTCATTCAGTCTCTCCACTATCGCCTTGTCGCCTCTTAGTGCTCCTTTAACCCCTTTATCATCTAATGGACCAACTGACTCTCTCACAGGTTTTTTGCTACGAATGTACTTGAAAAGGTCTTTACTTCACGTTTTTGCTTCCGCAGCAAGCTTCTTCTCAAATTCTCCCTTTGCCTGCCTTATCAATGCCTTGCATTTGACTTGCCAATGCTTGTGCTGTTTCCAGCTTTCGTCATTTGGCTCTTTTTCCATTTCCTGAAAGATGCTTTTTTGGCAACAGCCTCTCTGACCTCACCTTTAAACCATGCTGGCAGTTTTTTGGACTTCCTTCCACTTTTCTTAAAGCGTGGAATACAGCTGGTCTGGGCTTCCAAGATAGTATTTTTCAACAACAGGCCAAGCCTGATGTACGTCTTTAACCTTTGCAACTGCTCCTTTTAGTTTTTTCTTAACTGTTTTCCTCATTTTATCATAGTCTCCCTTTCGAAAGTTAAAAGGTAGTACTGTGGATTTCCTTTCTATCCCTCCTCCACTAATTAAATCAAAGGCGATCATGCTATAATCACTATTGCCAAGTGGCCCCAACAACCTTCTCTTGCACTAGATCTGGTGTTCCACTAAGGATTAGGTCTAATATGGCTTCCCCTCTGGTTGGTTCAAGAACCAGCTGCTCCAAGAAGCAGTCATTTATTTCATCTAGGAACTTTATCTCACTAGCATGTCCTGACGTGACACTGACCCAGTCAATACCGGGGTAGTTGAAATCACCCATTATTATTACTGTGCTGTAACTTTTGTTAGCTTCCTTGATTTCTTTGAGCATTTCATCATCCATTTGGTCATTCTGGCCAGGCACTCGATAGTACACCCACTGCCATTGCCTTCCCCCTTTTACATGGAATTTCAATCCATATAGATTCTACAGCAGATTTTGTTTCCTGCAAAACTTTAATCCTTTCTGACTCAATGCCCTCTCTAACATAGAGAGCAACCCCTCCACCAATTTGATCAGCTCTATCATTACGATATAGTTGGACCCAGGTATCACAGTGTCCCACTGGTTGTCCTCCTTCCATCATGTCTCTGATATTCCAGTCATATCTAGCCTTTCATTTAGTGCTATATATTCTAACTTTCCCATCTTATTTTTTATACTTCCAGCATTTGCATACAAGCATTTTAGAGAATGTATTTTATTCATATTAATTTGGCTATTGTTAGACATGGGTAATTTAGGATCTTTAAGCTCTGTCTGCTCCATACTTGAGAGCATTTGGGCTACTTTACTCTTTTGTGGAACCTCTATGCTTTTGGTAGTATCCTTCAAAGATACATTCTTCCGAACCATCCGCTCTTGGGCGACTGTCGGCTATTCCCTAATATCTACTTTTTAAAGGTTAATGCCAGCAGCCTGGTTCCATCCCGGTTAAGGGAAGTCCATCCCTTCGGAAGAGCCCCTCCTTTCCCCAGAATGTTCCCCAGTTCCTAACAAATCCAAAACCCTCATCTCTGCACCATTGTCTCATCCACGCATTGAGACTCCGGAGCTCTGCCTGCCTTTTGGGTCCTGCGCGTAGAACAGGAAGCATTTCGGAGAATGCTACCCTGGAAGTTCTGGATTTCAACTTCCTACCTAAAAGCCTAAATTTAGCCTCCAGAACCTCCCTACCACATTTTCCTATGTCATTGGTACCGACATGTACCAAGACAGCAGACTCCTCCCCAGCACTATCTAAGACCTTATCTAGGTGGCGTGTGAGGTCCGCTACCTTCGCACCAGGCAGGCATGTTACCAGGCGATCCTCACGTCCACCAGCCACCCAGCTATCTACATGCCTATTGATCGAATCACCAACTATAACAGCTGTCCTAACCCTTCCCTCATGGGCTCATGGCCCTGGAGAAACTTCCTCGGTGCGAGAGGGTTTTACATCACCTGGAGGACAGGTCCTAGTTACAGGATCACTTCCTGCCACACCAGGGTGATGCTCTCCTGTCACGTGACCTCTCTCCTCCATGGCAACAGGGATGCTGCCAGACTGGAGGTGGGACTTCAGGACTATATCCCTGTAGGTCTCGTCTATGTACCTCTCTGTCTGTCTTATGCTTTCCAAGTCTGCTACTTTAGCCTCTAGAGAACGGACTCGTTCCCTGAGAGCAAAGAGCTCCTTGCACCTAGTGCACATGTAAGACCTCTCACCAACTGGGAGAAAATCATACATGTGACACTCAATGCAAAAGACTGGAAAGCCCCCATCCCTCTGCTGGACTGCTGTCTGCATCTTAGTTTTAAGTTTGTGTTTAGATCTAAGTTCTTTACTTACTAAGGCTGCTACACAGTACCCTGTCTTGTGCTGCTGAGGTAAGCTATATTCTGATTTGATTTAAATTATAGCTCTTAGCTGCTGCTAGGATCTAATTTCTTATGAAATTTAAACTGCAAGCTCTCTGCTGGGTTCTAAATTTAACCAGAAAGCTCTCTTCTGTGTTTTAAATTTAAGCTAAAAGTACTTTGCTGATGCTAGGCCCTGAGTGACTATTAAATTTAGACTACAAGCTCTCTGCTGGGTTCCAAATGTAACCAGAAAGCTCTCTTCTGTGTTTTAAATTTAAGCTAAAAGTATTTTGTTGTTACTAGGCCCTGAGTGACTATTAAATTTAAACTACAAGCTCTCTGCTGGGTGGAGTCCATCCTTTTAGAAAAGCCCCACCTTCCCCAGAATGTTGCCCAGTTCCTAACAAATCCAAAACCCTTTTCCTTACACCATCATCTCATCCATTCATTGAGATTCTGGAGCTTTCCCTGCTTCTTGGGTCCTGCGCATGCAATGGGAAGCATCAGAGAATGCTATTTAACGTTGTTCAGTTGTTTAAAATTACTAGGGGAATAAGGATACTTAAACCAATACAATTATACCTAATAAGTATAAGGGATGTTTAGTGTTTACCTCAAGATGAACTGCAAATGGGGCTGGTGCTATCATTGGGTAAACTAGGCAGCTGCCTAGAGTGCCAACCTCTTGGGGCGCCCACTGTCACCCCTCTCTAGGACATGCAACAGTGTCAACGGGCACAAACATCCCCCTGGCATTTATTTGTAAACTTCATCGTCATGGGGCTGTTTGTTTCTGCCCCTCCACCGCCTAATGCCAATTTCCTGATGCAAACTAGAAGTTAAAACCACCTAAACTTCATCCTACCTAATAAACTACACCAGAAACCTTATACATGAGCAATATCATTTAAGGGAGAAAAGGATCTCAGCACATTGAGTGAACTGATCCTTGCTTATAAATCTTGGCCATGGATCGATACCATAACATCAGTGATCCTAAAACTCCCACAGGTTATCATATATATATATATATAGGAATACTTTCTAGTATACTCATTGCTGTGAACATCATTACCAACGCTTCTTCATCTTATTCAATAAATATTCAATACAGCTTATTTCACATATCACAAAATTGTAACAATTATCTCACTGAGCTGACCACAGAATTAGAGCATTTTTCATTGATCGCAGAATTATAACATTTATCTCCATTAAGCAGGTCATAGAACAGAGGTACTCAAATCCAGTCCTGGAGGGCCGCAAACCAGTCAGTTTTTTGGGATATCCCTAATGAATATCCATGAGATAGATTCAAATACAATGGCAGCAGTGCATGCAAATATATCTCATGCATATTCATTAGGGATATCCCGAAAACCTGACTGGTTTGCGGCCCTCCAGGATTGGATTTGAGTACCTCTGTCATAGAATGTCCATTAAGCAGGTTACAAAATTAGAGGAATGTTTCATTGAGCAAACACAGGGTTAGAGCATTTATCGTCAAACCGCAACATTATACGGAGCATTATCCGTTAGAGCACTGATCCTCATCACCGCATTTTATGAAACATTTAACTTATCTGAACGCTGAGCCCAACGCCACCAAGGACACCCAATGCATTTCACAAAAAGCTTCATCAGGGGACCAAATAGCCACAAAATCTTAATGTGCTCATCCACAAGCTCTCGAGGTGCTCGTATCTCTGACGACGCTCACAAATCCAGCAAAGCCTCCCACAAAAACCTCACCTGCCATTAACAACAAAGCCTAACAACTGGAAGCAAACAGTCCTGCGGTGCTGAAGTTTAAAGGTAAGCGCCACAGGGCTATTTGTGCCCATAGCCACTGCTGCAAGTCCTGGAGAGAGGTGGTAGCGACGCTAATGGGTGCAGGGGGAGGGAAGAGACGCAAGGGATAAGGTTCATCTAAGATGTCTCATCTCCCTGCCCGGACCTGACTGCAAGGCCGTAATAAACTTACTCCTAAAGCCTAATAATTTACTGATGAAGATAATCAGTTAAACCCAAAAGTGAGTAAGATCACCCCTTTCCCCTTAAGTGGTTTAGGAGGCTGTAAATCAAGGATTATGCCTGGAGTGGGTGGGAGGGTTGATGTATTTATATCTGTACTTCTAAGGCAATCTCTTAATTTCCTGGGTGATCCACACTGCTCTTGGTATGATAGAGGAAGGCTCTAACCTGTGGCACACAATATATGCTCATTAGAACTCAGTTAGCTTTTGATTCATGGTTCCAACCCTGGGCTCCATTGGATGACATCACCCTTGTGCGAGAACTGATATCCTTTTATTCTTGAAAATTATCTGTTATAGATAAGCAACTTTGCTTTCTTGAAGATAAACGACACTGTTTTTATGTTCATAGATAAAACTATATGAAACTGCGTTAATATGACCCTTAGTTTCCTTTTCATGATATAGAGAAAGTAAAACAATGAGATTTGACCATGTCAAAGAGGCGACATGCATGAGCTTGATGTGAGAATTGGCTGAACAGCTGCTTTTTTCAGTGTCAGCATCTGATAAAAGAATGTGTCTGAAGGATTTCTTCTGCCAGCCGAAGGGGATTTGTGTTGCCCTGTCAGTTACCCTGGTATAGAACAATTGAACAAAAAGAGAAAAAAAAATATACTGATTTTTTTTTTTAAATCTGCATAAATTCAAGCTGATGGATTTGTATCATTTTGGTAGGTTTAATACACATTATTAAATGATTTTTAAAATGATGCTGCAACAGTAGAAAGACAAATAGCTTTAGATATGCCTTTCCCTCCATGTGGTGTTCACTAGTTTCTAAATGTTAATTTGATTCCCTTTTTAGTTCAACCATGAAACCTAAAGTGCCACCACCCTTACCGCCAAAGGTAAGTAATTTTTTCCTATGTCTGGTGTCTTTCCTAATAGTACAACTGAGTATGCATTATATAATCAATTATCATTATGTAATAGCATACATTGGTTAATTATGGAACATAAAACAACGGTTTCTCTAGGAACAAGCAGGAAGTCAGTCCTCACTTAGGACTCATTCCTGCTGTCCCTGGAGAACACCTGTTACAGGTGAGTAACTACGCTTTATACAAGTGTGAATTGTAGATTTGAAGAAAAACCTTAATGTTACATTGCATAGTAAAAGGCTTAAATAAAAAGACAAAAGAAATGCCTCTTACCTTAAACTTTTTTTTGTTTACCACATCAAAATTTAACTGTGTTGACATTACAATACATTATAAAAGCTTCTTTGCTGCTGTTTGATTTTTGCACATGATTTTACGTTTGTGCTCACATTTACAGTTGTTTGGCACTCATCCATCTACTAGGTGCTATGATATTATTCAGCCATTACATTATTATAAGTCATGGTATTTTGTGGGTATTAACATGTTTTGGTATGTTGTTCTCTGGGAACAAGCAGGAAGTCAGTCCTCACATATGGGTGACATCGGCGCTGACGGAGCCCTCACGGAAGCATCTCCCCAGCTTTCAAAGAAAGCCTTTGGGAGATGCACCATGCATGCGTAGACCTCCTTCCTTCCCAAGGGTGCCATCTTGCTTCAGTCTCCTTTTTTCCGTGGAGCCCTTCGGACATCTGTCCAGTTTTCCCTGGAAAAAGTGTCTTTTTTTTTTTTTTTGTCTTGTTTTATCCGGTACGCATACTGGTTCCTTTCCTGCCCCCGAGCCAGCTCTCCTCCGCATTGCTCCTCAGGTTTGTCCACTTTTTTTGCTTTTAGTTTTCTCGAGGTATTCCTCAACTGGTGCTTTGCACACCTTTTGGCCGCAGGCCTCGGATCCGTGCCCACGTGGCAGGGCCCCTTTTTCATCGATGTCCTCTAGCGGTTTTAAGAAATGTGATCGGTGCGATAAGATAATGTCCCTCACTGATCCACATGACTGCTGCCTCCATTGCCTTTGGCCGGACCACAATGACTCGGACTGCGAATTTTGTAAGGCGATGGCCACAAAGGCCATCAAGAGCCGTCAGCTGCAACAGGAAAAGATCTTTCACAAGTCCAACTCTGCGCCAGGGTCTCCGGTGACACCGCGCTCCAGGGCCCCATCTGCTTCCTCAGTGCCCCGCGAACAGGGGACCTAAGGCCCATCCTCAACCTGCACAACCTGAACAAGTTCCTGGTGAGGGAGAAGTTCAAGATGCTCTCCCTTGGAACATTGCTGCCATACCTCCAGCAGGGAGACTGGCTATGCTCTTTGGATCTGAAGGATGCCTATACCCACATCCTCATTCACCCCAGCCACAGGCAGTACTTTTGCTTCATGGTGGGGGGGCAGCCGCTACCAGTACAGGGTACTACCCTTCGGTCTGGCCTCTGCCCCCAGGGTCTTCACCAAATGCCTGGCAGTAGTGGCTGCCTTCCTCTGTCTCCAAGGGTTATTTGTCTTCTACTACCTGGATGACTGGCTCATAAAAGGAGGCATGGCCATAGAGGTGCAGCAGGCCACAGCACGCACCATCCAGGTCCTGCAACATCTGGGGTTCGTGATAAACTACCCCAAATCCTACCTCCTCCCAACACAGTGTCTGGAGTTCATATGGGCAAGGATGGACACTCTTCAGGCAAAGGCATTCCATTTCCAGGACCTGGTCAACCATCTCAGGGCACTGGCCATAGATGTGCAACACTGGCCCTTGGTGTCAGCTCGGTTTCTACTGCACTTACTCGGGCACATGGCCTCTACATTCCATGTCACCCCAGACACCCATCTACACATGAGGGCTGCTCAGTAGTGACTTCAGGACCAGTGGACACAGGCCATAGTCAGTCTCCAAGACAGAGTCCTAGTAACTCATCAGTTGGCGGAATCTCTGACTTGGTGGCAAGATCCCCAACTCCTTCAGACAAGGATGCCCTTCCAAACCCCAAGCCTTCTAAGGGTCCTCACTATGGACGCCTCCCTGCTGGGATGGGGAGCCTACTGCGAAGAGCTCCACACCCAGAACAGCTGGTCGCAAGCCGAGGGCAACCAGCAGATCA
Source organism: Ichthyophis bannanicus (assembly GCA_033557465.1). Classification (NCBI taxonomy): domain Eukaryota; kingdom Metazoa; phylum Chordata; class Amphibia; order Gymnophiona; family Ichthyophiidae; genus Ichthyophis; species Ichthyophis bannanicus. The sequence continues at coordinate 128,264,448 of CM066033.1, forward strand.
ACTTCCTGGAGTTTAGGGCAATATATCTATCCCTCCGAGTTTTCTGCCACCACCTGAGGCACCAGCCGGTGCTAATCCAAACAGACAATTAGATGGCAATGTTCTATGTGAACAAGCAGGGGGGCACGGGATCTCACACCCTCTGCCACAAAGTGCTGACACTCTGCTCCTATGCGGTTCAACAGGGAATACGCCCACGGGTAGTATACCTACCTGGCCAGGACAACGCTCTGGCGGAAAAGCTGAGCAGGGTTCTCCAGCCACATGAGTTGCAGCTGGACCCCAGAGTAGCCACCCGGCTCTTTTGGCTCTAGGGGACCTCATGGGTGGACCTCTTTGCCAGCCTGGACAACTACAAGTTGCCCCACTTCTGTTCCCAGAAGCCCCACCCATCCCAGGTGGTGGCAGACACATTTCTCATTCTGTGGTCAGAAGGTCTCATGTATGCCTTCTCATCCACGGCACTGATTGCCAAAACATTCCTCCAGGCTTTTCGCAACAAGGCCTCACTGATCCTGGTGGCTCCACAGTGGCCCAGGCAGCCATGGTTCTGCTCCTCCAACTGTCAGTGGAGACTCCAATCCCACTGTGGAGCTCCCAGGGGCCCTTGTCTCAGGAGGAGGGCTCTCTCCTGCACCCCAACCTGGGATCCCTATCACTGACAGCATGGCTGCTGAAAGGGTAACCTTAGCCCTTTTCAATCTCTCAGGAGAAATGGAAGAGATCCTGCTAGCCTCCTGTAAGGCCTCCACCAGGAGAGCTTATGACTTCCAGTGGCGCAGGTTCTCAGTCTGGTGTGCGGAGCAACGGGTGTACCCGTTCTCCTGCCCGGTGCTGCAGTACCACCTTCATCTCTCACAATTCAGGCTCATATCAAACTTGGTTAGAGTGCACCTCAATACACTGGTGGCACATCATCATCCTATTGAAGGCAAGCCCCTCTCTGTCCAGTCTCAGGTGACCTGCTTTTGAGAGGATTTCTGCTGTCCAAACCCCCCGTCTGCCCTCCGGTGGCATAATGGGACCTCAATGTAGTATTGACACAGCTCACTCGCCCACCATTTGAGCCTCTGGCTACCTGCCACCTAAGGTACCTCTCATGGAAGGTCGTGTTCCTGGTGGCTCTCACTTCCACTCGCAGGGTCAGCAAGCTCCAAGCCCTAGTGACAGAGGTGCCCTATACCAGATTCTATAAGAACAGGGTTGTGCTACGTACACACCCCAAATTCCTTCCAAATGTGGTTTCTCCTTTCCACCTCAATCAGGAAGTGATGCTGCCCACCTTCTTCCCAAGGCCTCACTCCAGCAGGGCGGAGACTGTCCTTCACATCTTGGACTGTAAGAGGGCCCTGTCTTTCTACATTCATCATACCCAGGGCCACCAGAAACCTTCCCAGCTTTTTGTTTCCCATGACCCTAGTTGGCTGGAGGAAGTGGTGACCAAACAGACACTATCCACCTGGGTGGCAGGCTGCATCATCCTAGCCTATGAGCAGGCTGGGCTCACACTGGATGGCCGGGTCACGGCACACAGTGTCAGAGCCATGGCGGCCTCTGTGGCAAACCTGCGCTCCATGCCAATGCTGGACATTTGCTGGTCCACAACCTTATTTTATTTATTTATTTATTTATTTAGTAGACACTTGTATACCGCTGCTTCCTACGATCAGCAGCGGTTAACTTTACAGATCAGGTTGGACTGCACAGTGCAGTAATTTGTATGATTTACATTATGATTGGTTAAGGATTTGATTAGAAACAACACAAACACAGAGTCATTTGATTTACATTTGAATTAGTGTGTGCGGTTTGCTTACCTATATATACATTAGGATGCGTGGGTGGGGGTGTGCTCCGTATATACATATATACAATATGACAGATCTGGTTTCCGGTTAGTTCAGTCTATATACATATATATATCTTCAAGCCATACTTTTGCAGCTCATTACTGCCTGCAGAGGGAGTCCCAACGGGACAGCGCCTTCAGCCAGGCTGTGCTCCGTAATCTTTTCAAGGTCTAGGCAACTCCTATCCTCCGATCCTTCTGTGTTCATGCTACCGGAGTGTTAGTCCTACTACAGTCTGTATCTGCGGACTTAATTGCTGCTGCTCATGGTACACCTTGAGGGCAACCGTGGTTTTTTTCCTGTGGGCATTTGGTAGCTTGTTGCTAGGGAGTCCCATATGTGAGGACTGACTTCCTGCTTGTTCCCGGAGAAAGCGTAGTTACCTGTAACAGGTGTTCTCCGGGGACAGCAGGAATCAGTCCTCACAACCATCCCTCCTCCCCTTGGAGTTGCTTCTTTACCATCTTTTATTTCTTGCCATCTTTTAGCTATGTCATCTGACTGAGCAAGATGGCACCCTTGGTGGGAAGGGAACCACGCATGCGTGGTGGCATCTACCAAAGGCTTTCTTTGAAAGTTGGGGAGATGTTTCCGCAAGGGTTCCATTGACGCCGACATCACCCATATGTGAGGACTGATTCCTGCTGTCCCCGGAGAACACCTGTTACAGGTGAATAACTATGCTTTCTTGAAGTCAGATACTGTCCTAGTCTCTACCTGCAGAAGTCCAACCAAAGGAGCAAATACCACGTAAACACCCAAGGAACCAATCTGTGCGTGGTAGGAAAATACTTTATTAGGAATGGTACACCTGGGGTACACGGGAGAAACACCAGCTGAAAACGCAACACAGGCTGTGTTTCAGCAACGCCTTCTTCAGGGGCATTTTGGCGTGATTTAACTAAAAACAATGACATAAAAATGAAACATGAAAAATAATTGCTCAAATGAATAAAATAACTAATATCATAATAAAAACTACTGTATACTTAAAAAATATACATAAAAGGATGCCATCTAAAGCAAAACAAAAGGATAATGTAAAAATACATCAATAAATAAATAAATAATAAAACTCAATAGCTTAGACAAACCAAACTAAAAATCATAACTACATGGTGTAGCAATAATGAAAAACAAACTGAAACTGAGAAGTAACAACATAAAACATGTTCATATCGCTTCATGAATAAATAAATTAATAAATAATTAAACTCATTAACTTTTACAAAACACAACTCAGAATATATACAGTGTTTCACAACAGTGAATCCATATTAAAATTGAGGAAAGTGTCACATATAAAAAAACTAAATGAAAAGACATTGCACAAACTGTAAAGATCATTTCCCTCTATTAAAAATCTTCCTTTGGTATCAGATAAGGGAGAGGAAAACATCATGATTACCAACAGATTGCATTGAAACTACCTCCTAAAAAGGGATATAAGCAGTGCCTACAATACAAAGAAGAGAGAAACAGGAGTGTCGGCTAAAAAATGCCAGAGCTTAGACACCAGACTATTGCTAAACCCTTACAAACCTAAATGACAAACTATAATACAGGGAACTGGAATAAATGGGCCAATACAATACCCATAACACTGTTTTAAACTGGGCTAAAAAAATGTATTTACGTGTGGAAGGAATAAGGATTGCTATTGTCCCCCATCTTTGGACAACCAATATAATTTAAATCACCATTTATAAAAATGGATCTAAAAAAACTCTAAAACAGAATAAATATAAAAAAACTAGAAACACTTTCATAAATGAAACTAATCAGTATGCATATGAAAAGAGTGAAGGTCACTGTACATCCTACTGAAGCAAACCACCTAATGGATTAATTACATGTGCCTATCCAAATAAACTGTGTACTCACTATTAAAAACGTCAGATATTTATTTATTTATTTAGTATACATTTGTATACCGCTACTTCCAGCGATCAGCAGCGGTTTGATTACAGATTTTACTTTATATCATTAATTAGCTGTTGGGCAAACCTAAAATAAAGGTATGCCACAATGCGGGCTAAATTTATACCCGTAGAGCCCCTATGCATATGAGACCTTACGTCCGTATGTATTACAGAGTGAAAACAAACATGAAAACCGTCAAAATATCGTTGAGATGGACAAACTGTTAAGTACCATCCCTTCCAAAATCCATCTGTTATAAAAAATGGTAGACAAAATGCCGCTTACCTTCTTATGACAACTACTGTGAATCTTCCAACTATGGGAAAAAAACACCCGCAATTACGCTAAGCATTAGCTTTTGTTTTGGCACAAAATTGATCACATGACTACTTTCTGCAAACGCGCAGACTTTTCAAAAGCTAAAAGGAGTTCAAGAACACGGATTACATTGTCAAAAATAGTACAGTGACCCTCACCATTCCTGTAGAAGGCGGATCCGGCCTTAAAGAATACTCTAGTCCAAAAGGTGGACTTGTTATTGAAGAACCATTTCGCCACAGTGGCTGCTATTCTTCAGTTGGCAGTGTGTGCAGGCCTGATGTCATGAGCCCTGCTCTAGTGGATTCAGTCTCTTCCGCCGGATGAAACTATCTTTCTTTTGGAGTCTGCTACAACCTTCCTTTGTGATGCCATGTACGACCTGGTACATCTAGCAGCCAGGGATAGTGTCCTGTTGGTGACACGGTGTTGGATTTGGCTTGGACACTGGGCAGCGGACACATCTTCCAAAGGCCAGTTCACCCAATTGGCCTTTAAAGGGAAGCTTGTTTTTGGAGATGATTTGGAGAAGCTGTGAAGGACCTGGGCAAGACAAAATCTTACTGCTTTCTGAAGGACAGTTCAAGGGGGACTGTGAAGCAGGCAGGAGCCCCTTTTATGGCACCTCTGCCCACTCCTCATGGGTGCACTGGTCACACTCCCAGGGGTCTTGGGACTCCTGTTGCTACCGGCCTGGAAAGCTTTTCTGGTCCTTTGCTTCCAGACTTTGGGTTCATGCTCAATCCTTTCGTGGAGTGCGTGGGCCCACTGACTCGGTCCCCTCCAGAGGAGGACCCTCGCAGGCTGTGCAGTGAAGGTTTTTAGGTCCATTCTATGGTTCCTCCAGTTAAGGGCAGGCTTTGTCTCTTCTTTCAGGAATGGGCCTGAATCACCAAAGATTGCTGAGTGCTAGACACCAGTCAGTATGGCTATGTCCTGGAATGGAGGAGTAGCCTAATGGTTAGAGTACTGGCTTGGGAACCAGAAGATCAGGGTTCCATTCTCTTGTGGTCTTGGGCAAATCACTTAACCTTCCATTGCCTCAGAAGAATCCAAGTTATCACTATCCCTGTTTAATGTACATTACCAAGTTTAAGTTACAATGTAAATTGCTTTGACTAAAATGATAAAGCGGTATAAAAAAATCTGTTAAATAAGTGCAAAGTGCCATTCCCTGACGCTTTCGTCATCTCCCTTTGTGGGTCTGCGAACAAAAGAGCTGCTATGCAGATTATCTTGTGCAGGTTACTACTCTTGAAGGCAGTGGTGCCTGTTCCCCAGGATGATCAGGGAAAGGGCAAGTATTCCATCTATATCACGGTTCCGAAAAAGGATGGATTATTCTCCAGGACCAAGCAGGAAGTCAGTCCTCACTTATGGGTGACGTCGGCGCCGACGGAGCCCTCGCGGAGCAATTTTCCCCAGCTTTCAAAGAAAGCCTTTGGGAATTGCAGCGCGCATGCGCGGTCGTCTTCCCGCCCGAGGGTGCCATCTTAGCCAGTCTTCTTTTTTCCGCGGAGCCCTGCAGACGTCCCCGTCTTGTCCCCGCGAAAAAGTTGCTTTTCCTCTTTATTTTATACTTTTTTCTTTCGGTTCGACGCCGATCGTTTTCCCGCCCGGACTCGCGACGCCGGTCTCGAGTCCTCTAGCGTTTTTTCGGTTTTTCTGACTTAGTCAGCTTTCATTTTCGTTTTCCCTGGCAGCCCGGTCCTTTGACCTCGCAGGGGCCCTTTTTCCCCCGATGGCTGCCAGTGGCTTTAAGCGGTGTGGTCGGTGTGACCGAAATATGTCACTAACCGACACACACGACTTTTGCCTCCGCTGCTTGGGCCCCGATCATGAGGAACTGATCTGTGGGCCCTGCAGCAAACTGTCCTCGAAGGCGTTGAGAAGTCGGCGGCATCAGCGCGAGAGAATCTTCGCTGACCCCAGCCGTACCCGGACCTCGTCGGAGGCCTCCGTGTCAAAGGGCTCCAGCTCGGACCGTCGCCGGAGCTCCTCCGACCGGGGTTCTCCCTCCGGGGACCATCGTCGGAAGGAAAAACCCGCGAGGGCGGCGTCGGTGGACGCTCCTGGCTCCGCGAGGGCCAGGTCGCATAGCCCCGACAGCCGCCCCGGGTCCTTGGAGAAGGAACATCTCCCGAAGCGACCTCGCCTGGAGTCGGAGATGCCTGCCCGGGTAAGTCCTGTAGTCCTTCTGGACTCGCCTCCGCGACAGCCGACGTCGGGCCCGACGCCGTCGGGGCCCGAGTCGGGGGCTGCTGGGTCACCTGAGCTCGGACTCAGGTTGACGGCCTTGGAGAGCAGACTGTCTGCCTTCATGGACCAGCAGCGGGCACTGCTCGCTGGCCTCGCTGGCGCCGCTGCCCCGACCGCCGGGACGTCGACGTCCAAGTCGACCCCGGAGACCGAGCCGATCCTCGAGTCGATCCTCGGTCGAGGTCACCCTCGGCCTCCCGTTCGGGACCGAGGTCGCCGACGCCGACTCCCTCGACGTCGGGGCGGCTGGCGCCGCATCCTGCCCGGGCCGACCCCACCGAGTCCTCGTCGGAGTCGGTCTGGGAGTCTGAGGAGGAAGAGTCACCTGATTCTTTCCGGACTCGGTGTGTCCCATCGGACTCACCGGGGTCCGAGCCTCGGAAGCAGTCCCCCCCGGAGGATGCCCGGTTCTCGGACTTCGTTAGGGATATGGCCAAGGCTTTGGCCTTCCCTGCGGATCCCGAGGAGGAGCCTCGAGCCGAAGAGCTCGACGCCCTCCAGTATGACTCTCCCGCGAGGGAGCACTTTACTGTGCCGGTTCCTCCTATGCTGGAACGACTACTCTTCCGCATGTGGGAGAGTCCGGCCCCCTCGCCGGTCCTGAGCAAGCGGGTCGATTCTATCTATCGGGTCCGCAAGAGCCCTGGTTTTCAGAAGGCACAGCTGCCACACCATTCCATGGTAGTGGAATCGGCCATGCATCGTCTTAAGAGCCAGAAGATGCACTCCTCGGTGCCTCCTGGAAGGGAGGCCCGTAACCTGGATGGCCTTGGCAAGAAGTGCTTCCAGGGCTCTATGCTCGCATGTCGTGTCCAGACTTACCAGCTCTACATGGGCATGTATCTCCGGGATCTGGCTAAAGAGCTAGCCGGATTCTCCGCTGGTCTCTCCGAGGAGCCCTTGCGGAGGTTCCTAGCCTTGTCCACGGGCATTCGGGAATGCTCAAAGTTCATGTCCCGAGCAGCCTATGATGGCTTTGAGGCCTCGGCTAGAGTGGCCGCAGCCGGCATCGGTGCCCGCCGACAGGCTTGGCTTCAGTCGTCGGATCTTGAGCCCTGGGTACAGGACAAGTTGGTCGATGTCCCCTGCCGAGGCGAAAACCTCTTTGGCAAGCCCATGGCGGAAAAGGCTGCACAAATTGAGACTGAGACTCTCACCAGGACCAGGCTTTCTAGGAAGACCTCCGCCCCTTCCCAGAAAAAGAAGGGCTCGGGAAAAAAGTCCTTTTACCCGAGGAAGGCGGCTGCCTACAAACAGTACCCCCATTATCAGGCCCCTGCAGCTCCCCAACAGGGCCAGCAGGCCAAGGGACGGGGTAACGGGCCCCGTAGGCAGCAAGCCCCCAAGCCTGCACCACCAGCCCCTGCTCAGCAGGGTGGGGGTTTTTGACTCGCTCAGCATAGCCTCTCCCCCCCCCGCTGGTTCCTCCCAGCACCGGCGGCCGGCTGGTTCACTTCGGCCACAGGTGGTCCAGCATCACCGCAGATGCCTGGGTACTTCAGGTCGTGCGAGAAGGCTACCTTCTCCACTTCCATCAGGTCCCTCCCTCCTATTTTCCGGGAGAACCTTCGCGCCCCCCTCTGCACAGGGAGTTGCTCCTTCAGGAGTTAGCAGGTCTTCTGCAGGAACAGGCGGTGGAACCGGTGCCCCACCACCTGAGAGGTCAAGGCTTTTACTCAAGGTATTTTCTGATACCAAAGAGAACAGGGGGCCTCAGACCCATCCTGGACTTGCGCAACCTCAACAAGTTCCTTGTGCGGGAGAAGTTCAAAATGCTTACCCTTGGAATCCTTCTGCCCTACCTCCAGCAGGGAGATTGGCTATGCTCCTTGGATCTAAAGGATGCCTACACGCACATCCTCATCCACCCAAGCCACCGCCAATACCTAAGGTTTGTGGTGGCAGGAAATCATTACCAGTACAGAGTACTGCCCTTTGGCCTATCCTCCGCACCGCGAGTCTTCACAAAATGTCTCGCGGTCGTGGCGGCCCATCTCCGGCTTCACGGCCTCTATGTCTTTCCGTACCTCGACGACTGGCTCATCAGAGCAGCGTCCGCTCAGGAGGTCACCAACGCCACGTGCCGCACGGTGACTCTGCTGCAGCACTTGGGCTTTGTCATAAACTTCGCAAAGTCCACTTTGCTCCCCTCACAGGATCTCGAGTTCATCGGCGCAAGGCTGCACACTCCTCGGGCACGAGCGTACCTACCGCTCGACAGGGCTCAACGGCTCATGGACCTAGCCGACCGCTTTCGCAGCCAGCCCCTGGTCTCCGCCAGGCGCTTCCTGAGACTGCTCGGCCATATGGCTTCCACTGTCCATGTGACCCCCAATGCCCGCCTGAACATGCGGTCTGCTCAATGGTGTCTCCGCCAGCAGTGGCGACAAGCCACAGGCGGCCTGGCAGACCTAGTGCGCGTCTCCGAGCCGCTGCTCTCGTCTCTCCGGTGGTGGCTCCGGCAGCCGAACCTGATATTCGGAATGCCTTTCCAGTCACCTCAGCCGACCCGGGTGCTGACCACCGATGCATCCCTCCTGGGCTGGGGAGCACATTGCCAAGAGGCACGTACTCAGGGCCTCTGGACCACGTGGGAGTCTGCTCAGCAGATCAACTTCCTGGAGCTCAGGGCGATCCGCCTCGCTCTCAAGGCCTTCTCCCACCTGACTTCCCAACAGTCCGTCCTTGTCCAGACGGACAATCAGGTTGCCATGTTCTACGTGAACAAGCAGGGGGCACGGGCTCCTTCCTCCTCTGCCGGGAGGCACAGAAGCTCTGCTCTTGGGCCGTCAGTCACGGCATTCTCCTCAAGGCAGTTTATCTCCCGGGCCAAGAAAATTGCCTTGCAGACAAACTCAGCAGGGTCCTCCAGCCGCACGAATGGCGTCTGGATCCCTTGGTAGTTCAGAAGCTCTTCCTCAAGTGGGGTCTCCCCACGGTGGATCTCTTTGCCAGTCCTCACAACCGGCAACTTCCTCGCTTCTGCTCTCGTCAGCCACACCCCCTTCGGGTTGCGGCGGACGCCTTTCTGATCTCGTGGTCGGGGAGCCTTCTGTACGCTTTCCCTCCCATCCCGCTGGTCTCTCGGACTCTTTTCAAGGTTCTCCGAGACAAAGCCTTCATGATCCTGGTGGCCCCTCGCTGGCCCAGGCAGCCGTGGTTTCCACTCCTGCTGCAACTGGCGGTGGAGGGCCCAATCCCTCTGGGGATACAACCGGATCTCCTCACTCAGGATCAGGGGTCCCTTCTGCACCCCAACCTCAGGTCTCTCAACCTTATGGCCTGGCTGCTGAGAGGGTAGTCCTTGCTCCCCTTCTCCTGCCGGCGGAGGTGGAGGAGGTCGTCTTAGCTTCGCGACGGCCTTCTACCCGCAAATGCTACGCCCTTAAATGGCGTCGCTTTGCAGTCTGGTGTACCCAGCAGTCTCAGGATCCCTTCTCCTGCCCGGTGTCGGTGATCTTGCAGTACTTGCTGCACCTCTCTAATCTGGGACTTAAGTCCAACTCCGTCAAAGTTCACCTCAGTGCTCTTTCAGCACATCATGTGCCAGTGGACGGCAGACCTCTCTCCAATGACCCTCTCGTAGCGAGGTTTCTCCGAGGTCTCCTTCTACTTAAACCACCTCTGCGCCCGCCAGCGCCTGACTGGGACCTGAATGTGGTTTTGCAGCGGATCACCTGTCCGCCTTTTGAACCTATGGCTACCTGTTCTCTACGTTTTCTGTCTTGGAAAACACTGTTCTTGATAGCCCTCACTTCCGCTAGGCGCGTAAGTGAATTGCAGGCCCTCGTGTCTGATCCCCCTTACACTAGGTTCTACAAGAATAGGGTAGTCCTACGGACTCACCCAAAATTTCTGCCTAAAGTGGTCTCCCCTTTTCACATCAATCAGGAGGTGGTACTTCCAACCTTCTTTCCCAGACCACACTCCAGCCGAGCTGAAACGGTCCTGCATACCCTGGACTGTAGAAGGGCATTGAACTTCTACCTTGACCGTACGCGGGAGCACCGTAAAGCTGCTCAGCTTTTTGTGTCTTTTGACCCCAATAAATTGGGGCTCCCGGTCTCCAAGCGTACTCTGTCCATCTGGGTTGCGGACTGTATCTCTTGGGCTTATGGGGCAGCCGGACTCTCCTTAGAAAGTCGAGTCACGGCTCATTGCGTTCGGGCAAAGGCCACGTCAGTGGCTTACCTCCGCTCTGTTCCGCTGGCAGACATCTGCCGGGCCGCTACTTGGTCTTCGAGCCAGACTTTTGCGGTCCATTACTGTCTCGAGAGGGAGTCCCGTAGGGACAGTGCTTTCGGACAGGCAGTCCTCCGTAATCTCTTTGAGGTCTGAGCAACTCCTACCCTCCATCCCGGATGTGGGCTACCGGTGGGTGATAATTCAGCGAAGATTCTATCCTTCTGTGCTGCTGAACTAGAGGGAGCTCATTTTTGTGCTTAGGGTCTCCGGTAGCCTTGAGCTTGGGAGTCCCATAAGTGAGGACTGACTTCCTCCTTGGTCCTGGAGAAAGCGTAGTTACTCACCTGTAACAGGTGTTCTCCAGGAGCAGCAGGAATCAGTCCTCACTACCCTCCCTCCTCCCCTTGGAGTTGCAATCGTCTGCTTATGTTCTTTTTGCAAATTTTTATGCTGTCTTTTTTAGCTATGTCATCTGACTGGCTAAGATGGCACCCTCGGGCGGGAAGACGACCGCGCATGCGCGCTGCAATTCCCAAAGGCTTTCTTTGAAAGCTGGGGAAAATTGCTCCGCGAGGGCTCCGTCGGCGCCGACGTCACCCATAAGTGAGGACTGATTCCTGCTGCTCCTGGAGAACACCTGTTACAGGTGAGTAACTACGCTTTCCATCCCATTCTGGACCTCAAGGGTGTCAACGAGCATGTGTGCATCTTGTGCTTTCGGATGGAAACTTTGCGATACATTGTTTAAGTGATGCGCCGAGGGAGAGTTCCTGGCATCTATGGATTTGGCTGAGGCATATTTTCATATCCCGATCAGGAAGAATCAGCAAACATATCTGCGTTTTGCCATGCTTGGCTCTTACTTTCTGTTCTCCTACTGCTATTACTGATACTGCTGTCTGCTGATTGATTCCTTCTGATTGACTGTGTCTTCTGTCCCCTGTATTTCAGGTATCCTCCAGCTGTCTCCTGAGCATTGATTCCATCTTCCCCCCCCCCCCCCCCTACACTGGAAGTGACATGTCCGTGTTCCTTCAGGGACAGTGGAACATTTAAAGGGACTGCCTGCGGCGTCCCGAAGGAGCGTGCTCAAGAAGCAGGACAGTCCTTGGGGCGATGCCGGGGATGACCTCGGTGTCGGAGCAAGTACTGTCCACAGTACCTCTCCATCCCATACTTGGAAACACCTACACACCATCTGCCGGGATCCTCATACAGGTAAGTCTGACTGCTCTATTTCCTTTGCCTTCAGTGCTCTCCTGTGGGTCGCGAATATCTTCCATCTCCTTTTGATGCCTTCCATTCCTTGTCATTAGGGCTGGCGTCCTCAGCTGCACACTCTATTGCTCCTGGTCACCTCTCCTGGGTCTCTGGTAATCTCATGCCCAGTGTGCAATAACTCACCTCGTCAATCAACTCGACTCCATGTATTGTCCCAACCTATCTCACTTTGAGCCTGGTACTGCTTAACTGCAGATCCTTGCATTCTAAGTCTGTAGTTATCCATGATACTCTTTTTCAGCATTTCCTTGATACAATGTTCCTCTCCAAGACATGGCTGCGTGATGGCGAGGACCCCCTACTAAACTGCTGCCTTCCCCCTGGCTTCTCAGCCTTATCCGTTCCTCACTCAGGCCGGAGCAGTGGAGGAGTGGCTGTCCTCCATCTCTCCTCTCTGCCCCTCTGTGAGATCTCCTCTCCTGCATTTTGCTATCTGAAGTTCTCCTACTCTGGCTGGACTCCACCCCTACCATTTACTTCCTCCTTTATGTTCCTCCTTCCATTCACCCCGATAGTTGGGATTCTCTTCTGCTTACTCTTTCAGAGATCGTCCTATCTTACCATCGCCTAATGATCCTCAGTGACTTTAACATTTATCTTGATTCCCCCTCTAGAGCTAAAGATAGGGCATATCTCCAGGAACAAGCAGGAATGTAGTCTTCACATATGGGTATCATCGGTACCGACGGAGCCCGCACAGGAACGCTCCCCAGCGTCCAATAGCAACGCTTTTGGGAGCATCCCACAGTGCATGCGTTCTGCCTTCCTGCCACTGTACTTCTCTCACTTCAGTTCTTCGTTTTCCGCGGAGCTGACAGGACATGTACCCTATCACTGCAGAAAATTTCCTTTTATTCTTTGTTTTTTGTGGTCGCATCTGCCTTCATTCGACGCCTACCGATACCACCGGTTGTTCTTTCTTTTAGGGGGGAAAAAAACCCTTGTATTTTCTTCAGGGGTCTTTCCCCTATTTCTGGTGCTAGGCACCATTTTGGGCATTAGGCCCACTTTTCTTCAAGCATGGAGAAACCAGCTAGTGGTTTCAAAAAATGCTCAAAGTGTGGCGGTACCATTTCCATCACCGACACCCATGATTGGTGTCTAAAATGTTTAGGTCCTGAACATTGTCCAATGGAGTGTCTCTCCTGCACAAGGATGACCAAAAGGGGCCTGCAGAATGGAGCTGCAAAACTCGGTACCCTTTTTGCCACGGATACGATGTCACTTGCATCAACGTCTTCCAGGGCTTCATCTTCCTCCCATGGATCTCAGGTAACTAAACTTAAGTCTTCTAAGACTGGCCGGTCCTCGAAGGGTAAATCATCTTCAAAGTATCGAGATGCCACTGGCGTTGCCCTCGAGGATAGTTCACTGGCAAAACAGCCCTGGCGGGAGTCTTTGGGCTCCAAAGCATTAACGGGGCTCCAGGATGTTCCAGAAGCTTCCACCTCTGCAGAACTACTGGTGCCATGTTCTGGGGTCGTAGCCGCTTCCACTGGTACCGACACCCAGGCATCGGCAGGAGCGATGGACAAGAGAATCCTTGCTATTGAACGCAGTCTAGCGTCCCTCTTAGTCACTTCGGTACCAAGACCGCTACAGACGGTTCAACAGGTATCGGTACCGACATCGGTACCGGTACAGACAGTACCTGTTTCGACAGGACTGCTTCCCCCCATGCCGAACCTTGAGTCTATCTTTTGGGTATTGGGGATTAGGAACCGAGACATTTCGGTACCGACTTCGAGCGATACCGATACCATGCGTTACAGGAGTACCCGGTACAAACTGCCTTTGAGTCTTCTGATTCCGATGACTCTGACTCTGACCGGTACCAGAGCGAACATACTAGAGGATTCAACTCCTCCTCCTCAACGCAGGATGTCTCCTCCAGAAAATATGTCCTTCCAGGATTTCATACGTGACTTAGCAAAAGGTCTGGCAATCACTGTGATTCCAGAAAAGGAACCTAAGGCAGAAGAATTAAGAATTCTACAATACCCTATGGCTCCCAAGGAGGCAGCTATGTTTCCCATTCACAAGATCTTACATGATCTGATGTTGAGAATGTGGGAAACTCCTTTAACAATATCTTCACATTCCCGATGCCTTGACACTATGTACCGAGTGCCAAGTTGTCCTGGTTTTCAAAAAACTCAGCATACCATTCAATGGTAGTGGAATCGGCCATGCGAAGAATCAAGCGTGCTAAAACACATTCTTCTAATCCACCAGGCCGGGAATCCAGGACACTCTATGCCTTTGGGCGTCGATGCTTTCAGTCCTCCATGCTTTCAGCCAGGATCAGTTCCCACATTCTTTATATGGGAACGTTCCTGGAAGAAGTCACAAAAGGCTTAGAGCTCATTAGCCCTTGTGTTTCTGAGGAAAAAAGAGCAGACTACCTTATTCTGGTCAAGCACGCCCAGAATGTCTCTAAATTCATGAACCACACTACCTTTAATTGTTTTGAATGTATTAGCAGAACCTCTGCTATATCCATAGGAGCACATCGTATTGCTTGGTTTCAAGCATCAGACTTAGAACAGTGGTGCAAGAAAAGTTGGGAAACATTCCTTGTACAGGAGAAATCTCTCTGGCAAGGACTGGCAAGACAAGGCTAATCAGCTTGAATCTGAAAATACTATCTTGAACAGACTATCAAAGTCTACAGCCAACCCAGCAAAGAAGAAAACATTCAAAAAAAACTTTTTTCAGTAAGAAAAAGAAGCCTTACCCATCTTACACCCATCAAAGCCACTGTCCGCTTCATGTTCCTCAGAAGGGGCAACAACAGAACAGACAGCAAAGAAAGCCGCAAGTTCAAAGAGCTCAACCGGCCCAACAGACTCAGCCCCCTCTTTGACTTCTGACTAGAGAACTTGATCTTTCTGCCCCCGATAGGTCCAGAACCCTTAACCATTCCAGGAAGACTATGCTATTTTGCCAAAAGATGGCAACAAATAACATCAGAAAACTGAACTCTCTCCATTGTATGACTGGGGTACAAGCTTCATTTTCTCAACTTGCCCCCACCTACAATAATAAAACAGTTCAATTCTCAGGCCCCTGCCACCAACCTTTTGTGGCAGGAAGTCTCATCACTTCTCGCTCAAGGAGCAATCGAAGAAGTACCCATACCCCAACATGGGACGGGGTTTTACTCCCCCTATTTTCTTATTCCAAAGAAGAAAGGGGGACACAGATCTATACTAGACCTCAGAGAATTAAACAAATATTTGTTCCGAGAAAAGTTCAAAATGATCTCCCTCGGGACACTTCTACCATACCTTCAAAGTCAAGACTGGCTATGTTCTCTAGATCTAAGAGATGCGTACACGCATATTCTCATCCACTCAGATCACAGGAAGTTCCTTCAATTCCTGGTCCAAGGAAGACACTTCCAGTACAGAGTTCTTCCTTTCAGACTGGCTTCTGCTCCAAGAGTCTTCACAAAATGCATGTCAGTGGTAGCAGCATTTATGAGGACTCTGGGAATATTCGTCTTCCCTTACTTAGATGATTGGCTTATTCAAGCATCGACAGCTCCAGAGGCCGGCTTCGCTCTTTCTCGAGCAATGAGAATTCTTCAATACTTGGGACTGGTCATAAACCTCCCAAAATCTCATCTCACCCCCTCTCAATCTCTCGAATTCATAGGGGCTTGTTTAGACACACGGTAGTCAAGGGATTTCCTGCCAGAGCCACGCTGTCTACGAATAATACAACTGGCATCTCAAGCATCTATGAAGGCATTCCTTACTGCTCGAGAGATGCTTCAACTTCTGGGACACATGGCATCCACTGTCCATGTGGTTCCCTATGCTCGCCTCCACATGCGAGCAGCCCAGTGGACCCTATCCTCTCAATGGTCACAGGCCTCGGGTCAGTTAATGGGCAAGATCTGAAACACCACACGTCTGATTTCGTCCCTGCAATGGTGGCAGTCTCTAGAAAACCTCCTCATAGGCTCTCCTTTCCAGCAGCCTCTATATCAGGCCACCCTAACAACAGATGTGTCCAAGATGGGTTGGGGGGCCCACTTGCATGATCTCTCCACTCGGGGTTTTTGGACCTCACAGGAGGTTTCCCTTCACATAAAACTCCTAGAGCTGAGAGCCATTTTCAATGCTATTCAAGTCTTTCAGACCCATCTCAGCAACAAAACAGTTCTGGTCCAAACTGACAATCAGGTAGCTATGTTCTATGTGAACAAGCAAGGTAGAACAGGCTCTCTGTCGCTATGCAACGAAGCTTTGCGACTATGGGCCCTCACCAGAGAGTTGCAAATTCACCTGTTTGCGGTATACCTTCCGGGCATTCAAAACATATGGGCAGACAGACTCTGTCGAATACTTCTGCCACACGAGTGGTCCCTCCACTCATACCAGCTTGCTCGAGTATTTCAAATCTGGGGAACACCAGATATAGACCTCTTTGCAAGTCCACAGAATGCCAAACTTTCCCAATTCTGTTCCAGAATCCCGGCTCACAACTGTCAGGCAAGAGATGCTTTCCTACTTCACTGGGGTCAGGACTTCCTGTATGCCTTCCCACCCATTCCCCTCATTCCCAAAACTTTATTCAAACTTCAGAGAGAGAGAGGTTGTATGATACTCATAGCTCCATGTTGGCCACGACAAACGTGATATCCTCCTCTTCTGCGTCTCTCTCAAACCAATTCTCTGGAGTTGGGGAATGCTCCAGATCTTGTGTCTCAGGAGGACAGATGCTTACTGCATCCCAATCCCCAGTCCCTACATCTCAGGGCCTGGTTACTGAAAGCCTAGAATTCCAGGTTATTAACCTTTCTCAACAAGTAAAGGATATCCTTCTGGCTTCCAGAAAACCGTCCACAAGACGTTCCTATGCTTTAAGTGGAAAAGATTCTCTATCTGGTGTTCACAAAAGGGACTTAACCCCCTTTTGGTACCTGTAGAGTCACTACTAGAGCATCTCCTCCAATTATCAACTTCTGGTCTAAAGACCAATTCAGTGAGAGTCCATCTTAGTGCTATTGCTGCTTTTCATAAACCTTTTGACAGACAACCTATTTCCTCTCATCCACTTGTATCAAGATTTATGAGAGGCCTACTCTCTTAACAAAACCTCCCATTAAACCACTACCGGTGGCATGGGATCTGAATCTTGTTCTTGGTCAGCTTATGAAACCGCCCTTAGAACCTTTAGCCACTTCAGACCTAAAGTTTCTTTCATGGAAAGTTATTTTCCTAATTGCCATCACTTCTGCAAGACGCATTAGTGAACTACAGGCGTTAGTAGCTGACCCTCCTTATACAAGGTTCCACCATGATAAAGTAGTCCTCAGGACTCATCCTCATTTTATGCCAAAGGTGGTTTCGCCTTTCCATTTAAACCAGTCTGTTTATCTTCCTATATTCTTCCCTAGGCCTCATGCCTCTAGTGCGGAAAGGAATCTTCACACATTGGATTGTAAAAGAGCCTTAGCCTTTTATCTCCAAAGAACTAAGCCACATAGAAAATCATCTCAGCTTTTTGTGACTTTTGACTCTAGTCATTTGGGACTTCCAGTTTCCAAAAGAACTCTGTCAAATTGGATTGAAGATTGCATATCCTATACTTATCAGAGTAAAGGACTTTCTCTCGAGGGCCATGTCACAGCTCACAATGTGAGAGCAATGGCATCCTCAACGGCTAACCTTTGTTCTGTGTCCATTGATGACATCTGTAGAGCAGCCTCTTGGGCTTTGGTACACACCTTCACAACCCACTACTGCTTAGACAAGGATTTCTGTTGGGATGCCTCATTTGGCCAGGCTGTTCTTCAGCATCTCTTCCATACTTAATACAACTCCTACCCACCATCCACGGTTTGGATGCCCATGGGAGGAAGCATGACCCATCTCACCTGGGTTCGCAGCTTGCTGGGGACACCCCTTGGCATCTTTTAGCTGGGGAGTCCCCATATGTGAAGACTACATTCCTGCTTGTTCCTGGAGATAGCGTAGTTACTCACCTGTAACAGGTGATCTCTGGGAACAGCAGGAATTTAGTCTTTACAACCCACCCACCTCCCCTAGGAGTTGTCTATATCTGTCTCTTTCTCTACTTCTCTCCTTTGGTCTCAGCTATAAACTCAACTGAAGTGAGAGAGGTACAGAGGCAGGAAGGCAGCACGCATGCGCTGTGGGATATTCCCAAAAGCGTTCCTATTGAACGCTGGGGAACGTTCCCGTGCAGGCTCCATCGGTACCAATGATACCCTTATGTGAAGACTAAATTCCTGCTGTTCCCGGAGATCACCTGTTACAGGTGAGTAACTATGCTTTCTCTGGGAAAAAGCAGGAAGTCAGTCCTCACATATGGGTGACGTCGGCACCGACGGAGCCCCAGTGGAAGCATCCCCCCAGCTTTCAAAGAAAGCCTTTGTGAGATGCTACCATGCATGTGTGGTCCCCTTTCCACCCAAGGGTGCCATCTTGCTCAATCTCCTTTTTTCCGTGGAGCCCTTCAGACGTCTGTCTGGCTTGTCCCTGGAAAAAGCTGAGTTTTGTGCCTGCGTTTCATACTCTCCTCCGGTACTCCTCCCGCCACCCGACCTTGCTGTCTCGTCATTGAGTTCAGGTCCTTTTTTGTAGATTTTTCATCCTTGGCGTCTTCGTGCCTTTTTTCCAGCTGGCAGCTCGGCAGGTTTTCGACTTCGCTGCGGTACTTTTTTCCTCCACCAGTGGTTTTAAAAAGTGTGATTGGTGTGCCAAAATTGTGTCTTTGACCGACACACATGACTGCTGTCTTTGCTGTCTTGTGCCAGACCACGCCCCCTTAGCATGCGGTCTCTTCAAAAAGATGTCCAACAAGGCCCTCAAGAGCTGCCAGCAGCAGCATAAAAAGTTTTTCCCCGAGTCCCCAGTACCTCCAAATGCCAGGGCCTCATCTGAAGCCACGGCATCTCAGGGGGGCTCTACGGAACCCGAGCAGCGCTGTGGTTCTTCGGAGAGGGGTCTCCCTTGAGGGAGCCCAAGGAGAAGAAGATGACCTCGAAGGTGGCGTCCCTGGATGGATCTGACAGACGGGATACGTCCCGAGCCAGATCCTGCAGTCCGAGATGCTCGCCCGAGGGATCGGAGAGGGAGTGGCCTGCAAAGGTCCCCCGAAAGGACGTGACCTTGGACTGGCCTCGGTCACCAGACACTATCATCATCTAGGATTCACCTTCGGGGGAGCCGGCGTCGGGCCTGATTCCTTCGGTGCCCGTACCAATGTCTGTGGAGCCTTCTGTCCTGGAGTCCAGAATAGAAGCCCTGGAGCACAGTTTCTCTGCATTCATGGACCTGTTGTCTGGTATGACCAGTTCATCCGCCCCATCCACCAGGCGCTCAACGTTGAAGATGTCCCCGGAGGCCGAGTCGATCCTCAGTTGAGGTCTCGATCTGATTCCCGCTCGACATGGCCACAATCGTCCCCAGCCAGTGCACTCAGAGTCAGCTGCGGGGCCTCAGAGGTCCGTGGGCTGGGGTCAGGGCCTGCGGACCATCCTTCAATTGAGTGCTCGATGGACTATTCTGAGTGGGAGATGGAGGACGAGGAGTCACCCTACACCCGTCCGTCACCTGTCCTGCCAGATCCCCGGTGGCAGTCTCCGCCAGAGGACTTGGCGTTCCTTGACTTTGTCAGGGACACGTTGAAGGCCCTAGCGTTCCCGATGGAATTGGAGGAGGATCCTCGGGCGGAGGAGTTAGAAATCCTCCAGTACAAGGCTCCTCTGAGGGAATTTCTTACAGTGCCCATCCCTCCCATCCTGGAACGGCTAATGCTCTGTATGTGAGAGACACCGGCATTGGTGCCGGTGGCGAGTAAGTGGCTCGACTCGATGCATCAAGTCCGCTGAAGCCCGGGCTTCCAGAAATCACAGCTGCCGCACAACTCCATGGTGGTGGACTCGGCCAGGCGTCGACTGAAAAGTCAGAAGACGCACTCCTCAGTGCCTCCCTGTAGGGAGATATACACCTTGGACACCCTCGGCAGAAAGTGTTACCAAAGCTCGATGCTCATTGTCACATCCAGGTCTACCAGCTATACATGGGCATGTACCGGAGAGACCTGGCGAAGAAAATTGCCGGGTTCTCAGCTGTTCTGTCCGAGGAACCCCTGCAGCAGTTCAAGAACCTGGCCAAGGCTGTCCATGAGTGCTCCAAGTTTGTTTCGGGCAGCCTATAACAGCTTTGAGTCGGCGGCTCGAGTAGCAGCGGCGGGCATCGGTGGCCGATGCCAGGCTTGGCTACAATCGTCCGAGCTCGAGCAGTGGGTTCAGGATAAATAGATCTATGTCCCATGCCTAGGACAGAACCTCTTTGGCAAGCCTATGACTGACGGGGCTGCCGAGCTTAAGACTGAGTTTATGACAAGGACCAGGCTCTCTAAAAAGACTGCTGCCCCTCCCCAATGGAAGGGCCTGGATACTCGAGGAAAGGGACTGCTTACAGAAACTACCCACCTTTTCAGGCTTCCCTGGCTCCCCAGCAGGATCAGCAGGCCAAGGGACATGGGCATGGCCCTCATAAGCAGAAGTCTCCCAAGCCCCAGGTGTTGGCCGCGGCCCAGCCAGGGGAGAGTTTTTGACTCCTTAGGCATAGCCTTTCCACCCGAAGAAGATCAGCGACCCACAGGGGGACTTCTGATCCACTATGCCCAAAGGTGGCTAACTATCACCACCGATTCCTGGGAAGTTCGGGTGGTCAGGGAAGGCTACCTCCTCCATCTGACTTGGAGACCTCCCCCTTACTTTTCGGGAGAGCCCCTCAGGTCTCCCCTTCACCGGGACCTTGAACTGAAGGAGCTTGCAGGTCTTCTCGAGGACAAAGCAGTGGAACCAGTACCCCACCATCTCAGGGGCAAGGGGTTCTACTCCAGGTACTTCCTCGTGCCAAAAAGGACAAGAGGCCTAAGGCCCATCCTCGACCTGTGCAACCTCAACAAGTTCCTGGTGAGGGATAAGTTGAAGATGCTCTTCCTTGGAACATTGCTGCCTTACCTCCAGCAGGGAGATTGGCTATGCTTCTCGGATCTGGAGGATGCCTATACCCACATCCTCATTCACCCCAACCACAGGCAGTAGCTGTGGTTCATGGTGGGGAGCGGTCACTACCAATACAGGGTGCTGCCTTTTAGATTGACCTCTGCCCCTAGGGTCTTCACAAAATGCCTGGCAGTTGTAGCTGCCTTCCCTCCGCCTCCAGGGGGTCTTTGTCTTCTCCTACCTGGACAACTGGCTCATAAAGGGAGACACAGCCTCAGAGGTGCAACAGGCAGCTGCCCGCACCATCCAGGTCCTGCAACACTTGGGGTTTGTGATAAACTACCACAAGTCCCACCTCCTTCCGGCGCAGTGTCTGGAGTTCATAGGGGCAAGACTGGACATCCTCCAGGCAAAGGCCTTCCTGCCCAGAGACCGAGCCGACCATCTCGGGGCCCTGGCCCTAGACATACAGCACCACCCCTCTGTGCCCACCTGGCTCCTCCTACGCCACCTCGGGCATATGGCCTCCATGGTCCACATCACCCTAGATGCCCGCCTCCACATGAGGGTCCTGCAGTGGTGCCTTCGGGACCATTGGACACAGGCCATTAGGCTTCTCCAGGACAAAGTCTCAGTGACCCTCCAGTTGGCTGACTCCCCAATACCTCAAGGTAGGGATGCCCTTTCAAGCCCCAAGCCCCTTAAGGGTTCTCACCACAGATACCTCTCTGCTTGGCTGGGGAGCCCACTGCAAGGAGCAACCAGCAGATCAACCTCCTGGAACTACGTAGCCCTCTGAGCCTTTTGCCACCGCCTACATCACTAGCCGGTGTGGGTCCAGATGGACAACCAGGTGGCAGTGTTCTTTGTGAACAAATGGGAACATGGGGTCTCGTGCCCTCTGCTGAGAGGCAGTGGTCCTCTGCTCCTACACAGTCCAGCAGGGTATACTCCTGCAGGCAGTATACCTGCCAGGACAGAATAACTTACTGGCCGACAGATTGATCAGGGTCCTCCAGCTGCACGAGTGGCAGCTGGACCCCAGTGTGGCCAGCTCTTTCAGCTCTGGGGGGAACCTGTGATAGATCTGGTTGCCAGCCTGGACAACTACCAGTTGCCCTGCTTCTGCTCCCGGCAGGCCACCCCTCCAGGGTGGCAGCGGATGCGTTCCTCGTCTCATGGTCAGAGGGCCTCATGTATGCCTTCCCACCCACGCCACTCATTGCCAAGACATTGCTCAGGATCCTCCACGACAAGGCTTTCACTCCTTCTGATAGCCCCTCGATGGCCCAAGTAACCGTGGTTCCCGCTACTCCTTCGGCAATCAGTGGAGACTCCCATCCCATTGGAGAGCTCTCCAGGGCTCCTGTCTCAGGAGGGGGGGCTGTCTTCTGCTTCCCAACTTGGGGTCTCTGTCGCTGATGGCGTGGCTGCTGAAAGGGTGACCCTAGCCCCTTTCAACCTCTCAGGTGTGGTAGAGGAGATCCTGCTGGCCTCTCATAAGACTTCCAATAGGAAAGTATATGCCTTCAAATGGTGCAGGTTTTTAACTTGGTGTGCCCAGCACAGGACCGACCCATTCTCCTGCCCGGTGGGACTGGTGCTACAGTACCTTCTCCACCTCTCACAATCTGGGCATAAATCAAACTCCGTTAGGGTGCACCTCAGTGCCCTGGTGACACACTACCATCCAGTGGATGGCAAACCCCTTTCAGGCCAGCCGCTTGGGACCTGCTCCCTAAGGGATCTGCTCTTATCAAAGCCCCTGGTTCATCCTCCGGAGACCAAGTGGGACCTCAATGTGGTATTGGGGCAGCTCACTCGCCCACTCTTTGAGCCTCTGGCTATCTGCCACCTGTAATACTTCTTGCCGAAGGTGGCATTCCTGGTCGTGCTCACCTCCACTCACAGGGTTAGCGAGCTTCAGGCCTTAGTGGCGGAGGTGCTATATACCAGGTTCTACAAGAACATGGTACTCCGCACACACCCTAAATTCCTTCCGAAGGTAATATTGTATTTCCACCTCAACCTGGAGGTAGTACTTTCCACCTTCTTCCCAAGACCTCACTCTAGTAGGGGGGTGACGGTCCTTCACACTCTGGACTGTAAGAGGGTCTTGTCCTACATCCAACGTACTCAGGGCCACCACAGAGCTGCTCAGCTTTTCATCTCGTACGACACCAGTCGTCTGGGGGAGGCAGTGTCCAAACATACACTGTCTACCTGGGTGGTGGACTGTATCACCCTCGCCTATGAGCAGGTGAGGCTTCCGTTGGAAGGCTGTGTCACCGCACACCATGTCAGGGCCTTGGCAGCCTCGGTGGCAAACCTGCCCTCCGTCCCGATGGTGGACAGCTGCCGGGCCGCCACCTTGTCTTCAGTCCATACCTTCGCAGCCCATAATTGCCTGGAAAGGGAGTCCCAACAGCCTTCAGCCAGGCTGTGCTCCATAATCTTTTCAGGGTTTAGGCAACTACTACCCTCCGACCCTTCTGTGTTCAGGCTACCGGAGTGCTGGTTTTCTTTGGAGACACGGGTCTTACTGTAGTTTATAACTACAGACTCAATTGCTGCTGCTCACTGCTCCCCTTGAGGGTGACTGTGTTTTTCGCTATGGGCTGGGGAGTCCCATATGTGAAGACTGACTTCCTGCTTGTTCCCCGAGAAAGTGTAGTTACTTACCTTTAACAGGTGTTCTCCGGGACAACAGGAATCAGTCCTCACAACCGTCCCTCCTCCCCTTGGAGTTGCTTCTTTACCATCTTTTCTTGCCGTCTTTTAGCTATGTCATCTGACTGAGCAAGATGGACCACGCAGGCGTGGTAGCATCTACCAAAGGCTTTCTTTGAAAGCTGGGGGGATGCCTCTGCGAGGGCTCTATCGGTGCAGATGTCACCCATATGTGAGGAGTGATTCCTGCTGTCCTCAGAGAACATCTGTTACAGATGCGTAACTACACTTTTTACTCATCTTTCTGACCTCTCCCTCCATCAAGATGTCTACTGTCCCACTCATGCTGCTGGACACACTTTGGATCTCATCCTCACCCCTATACACCATCTAACATTTCCACCTGTGCAACATCACTGTCTGTTCCCAAACAATCCCTGTTTAAACATCATATCACCCTCTCCACTCTTCAGCAGTTCTCTTTGCCAGACACCCTGTTTCCTCCAGACTTTGCCTCTCCTTCCTACTGATGCTCAAGCTCAGTGTTGGCACACTAATTTGCCCTTCACAAAGTTCCCTATCACACTTTCACTATTGCCACCGCCACTACAAGCGCATTATTCATGAAGCCAAGAAATCATTTTATTCTACTGTGATCTCCTCCTCTGCCGATTCCACCAGGCAACTCGACTCAGTTCTTCATTTCCTCTCTGCCCCTCGCAACTTGTCCTCAACAGTTCCCTGTTCTTCCACTGCTGACCTTGCTCGCCTTGCTGTTTTTTTTCTCCGAGAATGTCTCTGCCTTGCGTTCTACTTTCCCTGCTTGTCCCCCACCACTGCCACTGTCCCCTTCTCCCTTACCACCACGCTGCCTTCCTCCTCCACTTCTTTCTTGTCTTCTCTTTCCCATGTGTGGTCCTCTTTTCAGCCCATCTCTACAGTGTAGTTCTCTAAAGCCATTACTACTTCTCATAAAACCACTTGCCCCTCGGATCCCATTCCTTATCATTGGCTTACAGAACCGTCACTCACTTTGCTTCCCTTCATACTCTCCATATTCAATTCTAGCCTCTCCTCTGATGTTTTCCCTTCTCTATGGAAATAAGCTCTTCTCCGCCCTTTACTTAAGAGACCAACCCTGGATCCAGCTAACCTCGCAAATTGGTGACCGGTTTCCAACCTACCGTTTCTTTCAAAACATAAGAACATAAGATATGCCATACTGGGTCAGACCAAGGTCCATCAAGCCCAGTATCCTGTTTCTAATAGTGGCCAATCTAGGTCATACATACCTAGCAGTTTCCCCAAAAGACACAGGTTCCACAATGCTTGTACTGGGTCAAGCATTGATATCCTGGGTCCCTTCTTAATGATGGTTTATGGACCTTTCCTGCAGGAACTTGTCCAAACCTTTTTTAAACCCAGCTACACTAACAGCCTTTACTACATCCTCCGGTAACAAACTCCTGGGAAAAACTGTTTTTTGCTCAAATGTCTGCTCATTTTGACTCCACCCATGCCCTTCACCTTCGTCAGTCTGGTTTTAGACCCGGTCACAGTACTGAAACTATTCTCCTCTCTATTCTTAGCAAACTTCACATATCTCACAACCGGGATGACATTTTTCTAGCTGTCTTACTGGATCTTTCTTCAGCCTTTGATTTAGTTGGTCACTCTACTCTCCTTTCCTGTCTCCACAACTATGGGCTTCGAGATACCATCCTTCTTTGGTTTCGGTCTTTTCTCGCCATATGCTCTTTTTCTATTCTTTGTGGGTCCTCTACTCCCCTCACCTGTGGTGTTCCTCAGAGCTCTATGTTGCCACCTCTTCTCTTTTTTTTTTTTAAACTTTTATTTTCATTTTGCAACAAACAAAAGAAACAACACACCAAAAGACAAAACAAGCATACAATAAGGAAAAGTAAACCCATTACCCCCCACCCCGATGCTTCTTCTCTACCCGATTATATCAGCATGTGAGCGCTTCCAATTAACAGTGATTATACATCAAACAATCAAAAGAGTATCTACAATACAGCATGATCATGGGACAGAGATATACACAAAGTTAGACAGTCAGATGAGAGCGTTTAGCAAAATGTACATAGTCATTGAGCATCTTCCATTGAGACCAATGAGAAGGAGTCTGAACGGAAGAAGCGAACAGACGAGGTATTTGGTCATATTTACTGTAAAGACAGGCATGATTCCACCATTCATTGGGGCTCAAATGGGAGCCAATCTTCCAGTATTACTTAATTAGGGAAATAGCAATGCCAAGCATAAAGTTCGAAAGGAAATAAGCCATTTATGGGAGAGAGGGGATCCCCGCAACTGGGCGAAGTCCCACTATCCTCCAAGAAAGGGCTCTTGAGAGTGCTAGATAGACTAAATACGACCCCAGACCCGACGCCAGTAATACTGTAGTGCGGGACATTCATGCATAACATGAGGCAATGAACCAATGGCCGCAGGACGTGTCCAGCAACCATTGCCCTGAGTAGTGTTCCATTTGTCTAATCTGTGAGAAATGTAAAAACACCGGTGGGCTAGAAAGAAGAGGGTCTGAATGAGTGAGGCGGATCGGGAACCCGTGTCCCTCTACTCCAGATAAGGCTCTATTGCTCCGAGGTCAAAGTCACATGCAATTCTCTCTCCCATACTCTCTGCGCTATAGGGGTATCTCTAGTTATAGCATTACAGAAGGTTTAGTAAAATTGGATGCTACACCCGGTGAACTACCGAGAGATCAGAAAGTCTCCAATCAACCCTATGTAGAGAATGCCGATGGCGGGAGTACTCTAGTGCACCGAAGGCGATGCTGAAGTTGCACTGACCAGAGTCGGGAGTCTAAAGATTGCATAAGAGTAATAAAGGCACCTAAAGTGTCTAAAAGCATTGGTGGATAGTGGGAGTCTGATGGGAGAGTCATACCAGGGAGAAAGGTAAGAGGAATCGGTTTGCAAAGGCCCGCTTCTATATCTAGCCATACAGGTCTACTCGGTACTGGATCTTCCAACCAACGAGCACCTTGTTTGAGAAGAAAAGATTGAGGGAACACTTGAGTAAAATCGCCACCAAGTATTAATGGGGCATTGGCAGAGGCCAAGGCCAACTGCGCAATACTTGCATAGTAAGCAGGGTTGTCCACATTCGGGGCATAATGCAAATACACGTGAATTCACTATCTCCAACCTCAAGGTGTACACGGGCCCATCTACCCTCCTTGTCAGCGCTAATATCAGGTACAGTAGCGTGCTAAGACTTCTTAACCAGAGTGGCTATCCCGTACCATTTGAAAACGGTGGGAGAATAGGCAGCTACCATGTGAGGCTTAGCATTGAGTTTCAGTGGTTCAGCAGAGTTTAAATGCGTTTCCTGAAGAAACACTAAATCAACATGCTCATGGCTAAGATAGCTAAGGATTTTCTTTCCTTTGAGTGGACCATTAATGCCTTTGACGGTGAATGAGAAGATTTTACATAAGGCCATTCAGAAAAGTTAAAAAGTCTGAGCATGATAGCACACATAATTTCACTATGTCCCTCAAACTGACTGTATCTGGCTGCACACATGACATAGGAAAAATAAACTAATATAATACAATGAAGCGCCCCACATTAACAAAGAAAACCGCAGTACGGTAGAGGAGAAGCAAAACCCCAAAATTACTGGCGACCATGTGTCTGCGGGGAGAAACCCCCGAGAAGGCCGAAATTGAAAAAACACATAACCTGTAGGACTGTGCGTGCTCCGAATCCGACCGAGGCACACATCATGAAGGGATAGGAGACCAAAAAACAAAAGTCATATAGAGAAAGAAAGAAAGTCCAGGCTATTTCTGTGCTTGGCTATGACCGCCGCATCGGGCCCTTCAAAATGGCGGATAGAGCCGGCAAATAAGAGTCCAAGATTTGGGATTAGCGCATCTGCTCTGCTTCTTTGGAGTCTAAAAATGTTGATAGTAGATCAGGATCTTCGAACGTCCTGGTTTGGTTGTGGAGAGTCACTCGGAGCTTCGCTGGATACAACAGGCCAAAGCGAGCCTGTAGCTGTTGAAGTCGAGGGCGAAAAGCAAGGAGTTTCTTCCGCCGGTCAACGGTAGGCTTTGCCAAATCAGGAAAGAAGGAGACCTTACGACCTTCAAATTCCAAATGATGATTCGCTCGGGCAGCATGTAAAATTTGTTCCACTTGTTGATATCGTAGCAAGCTAAAGACAATAGGCCGGGGGGTCGTGCGGTTGAGCGCCATGTGGGCAGGAACACGGTGTGCTCGATCGATTTCCAGTTCTCTGTGAAAAGTGATCTTCAGCAAGGAGGGAAGAGTTTTGAGCAAGAATTCTCTTATATCTCCTGCTTCCACCCCCTCCGGCATTCCGAGGAGCCTCACATTGTTGCGACGGGCTCGATTATTGCTATCTTCTAACTCCTTTTGAAGATTCTGTATCTGGCGCTCAGCCTCGTCCAGTTTGCCCAAGCGCACCTCGTGCGAGTCGAGGACCCCCGCCATGTTGTCCTGCCGTAATGAAAGACTTTCAAGTCGGTCCTGGAGCACTCCAAAGTCTTCTCGCATGGCTCGAAGCGCTTCTCCATTGGACTGCACCAATTCCTTCACGCCGCGTATTTCCTCCAAAATCTCCAGGTGCATCTCGGGGTTTTCACGAAATGGAACCATCTTCTGTGGGGAGGACACCTCTGTTTTGGAGCGTTTTCCGTGAGAAGAAGAAGGAGACCCGAAGTCCAAGCGCGCTGGTTTATGGGCCGCCACTCCCCCCGAGGTGCCCTGGTCAGCTCGGAGCGAAATAGTAAATTTGTATAGGTATTAAGTCAGGATTCTAAGTAGGCCTCTCGGGAGCTTCAACGCAAAGCGTCCTACCCGCTGGACATCAGGCTCCGCCCCCCGCCACCTCTTCTCTTTAACATTTATCTCCAGGAACAAGCAGGAATGCAGTCTTCACATATGAGTGACGTCGGCACCAACGGAGCCCGTGCAGGAACACTCCCCAGCGTCCTATAGGAAAGCTTTGGGAGCATCCCACTGCGCCTGCGTAGCTGCCTTCCCAGCTCTCCCTCCTCAGTTCTTTTTTAATGCGGAGCCGACAGGGAGCAATTCCTGTCACCGCAGAAAATTTAGTTGTTCTTTTTTTGTAGTCGCGTCTGCCTTCCCGTCGATGCTACTACCGACATCGTTGGTGTTTTTCTAATTTCTTTCTTCAAAAAAAATTTTTTTTTTGCTTTTTCTGAGCGCCCTCGAGGTGCTTTGGCGCCGTTTTGGGCTTAGGCCCTTTTTTCCTTCTTCTAAAATGTATAAATCAGTGGTTTTAAGACGTGTTCCAAATGTGGCCGTTCTATTTTGGCCACCGACATTCATGACTGGTGTCTAAAATGTTTGGGACGGGATCATCAACCGTCGGAATGCCCTCTCTATAGGAAGATGACAGAGGGGCCTGCAGAATTGAGCTGCGAAACTCGGCACCGTCTTTACCACCGATGCAATGTCAGTTACATCAACATCATCGAGAGCTTCATTTTCCTCCCATGGATCTCAGGTATCGAAACCCAGGTCCTCCTCGAAGGCTGGCCGGTTTTCCAAGGGTAGATCTCCTTCTAAGCATCGAGATGCCATAGGCATTGCCCTGGAGGGGAACACACCAGCCAAACAACCCCAGCGGGAGGTTCTTCTCTCCAATGCTTTAACGGGGTCCCAAGATGCTTCTGAGGCCTTCACCCCTGGAGAGCTTATGGTGCCATGCTCAGGGATCATGGCCTGCAGTTCAGGTACCAATACCCAGTCTTCGGCTGGCTCCATGGATCAACGTATCCTAGCCATTGAGTGGAGCTTATCGGCCTTACTAGCAGTTTCGGTACTGCTAAAGCCTCTGCAGTCGGTTCCACAGGCATCGATACTGACATCGGTACCGAATGTGCATCAACCTTTTTGCCGCTCTCCATGCTACCATCCATGCTGGCCCTAGAATCAGTGTCCAGCATCGAGAGTCTGGTACTGAAGCATTCTGATGCCGACTTCAACCACTATCACAGACTGGCTGAGAGCGAGCACCCTGCCGGACGGTACTTCGAATCCTCTGATTCAGACTCATCGGATGATGAATCGTCCGGTTCCGGGAGATGAGGACTCTCCCGGATGATCCTTCTCCTTCCCCACAACGTCGTATGTCCCCTCCAGAGGATATGCCTTTTCAAGACGTTATCCGTGACATTGCTCGAGGTCTCTCCATAAGAACATAAGATAAGATATGCCATACTGGGTCAGACCAAGGTCCATCAAGCCCAGTATCCTGTTTCCAACAGTGGCCAATCTAGGTCATACGTACCTAGCAGTTTCCCCAAAAGACACAGGTTCCACAATGCTTGTACTGGGTGAAGCACTGATATCCTGGGTCCCTTCTTAATAATGGTTTATGGACCTTTCCTCCAGGAACTTGTCCAAACCTTTTTTAAACCCAGCTACACTAACAGCCTTTACTACATCCTCCGGTAACAAATTCCAGAGTTTGATTACACGTTGAGTGAAAAAATATTTTCTTTTATTAGTCTTAAATAGTTTACCCTGTAGCTTCATTGCATGTCCCCTAGTCTTTCTATATTCTGATAACGTAAACAATCGATCTACGTTTACCCGTTCCACTCCATTCATTAATTTATAGACTTCTATCATATCTCCCCTCAGCCGTCTCTTTTCCAGGTTAAAGAGCCCTAACCTTTTTAGTCTTTCTTCATAGGAGTATCCTTCCATCCCCTTTACCATTTTGGTGGCTCTTCTCTGAACCTTTTCTAATAATGCTATATCCTTTTTAAGATACGGCGACCAGAATTGCACACAATATTCAAGGTGCGGTCTCACCATGGAACGATATAGAGGCATTATAATATCTTTTGTTTTATTTTCCATTCTTTTCCTTATGATACCTAGCATTCTATTTGCTCTCTTGGCCGCCGCTGCACACTGGGCCGATGGTTTTAACATGTTATCCACAATGATGCCTAAATCTTTTTCCTGGGTGTTGGTTCCTAATGTGGAACCTTGCATCGTGTAACCATAGTTTGGGTTGTTCTTCCCTAGATGCATAACTTTGCACTTGTCCATTATGGTCACCTCGGAGAAGGAACCGAGAACTGAGGAGCTTGAAATTCTTCAATATCCTGCAGCCCCAAAGGAAGCTGCTACCCTTCCTATTCACCGAATTTTTCATGATCTTATGCTCAGAATGTGGGAGACACCTTTAAGTATCTCTCCACATTCTCGGAGGTTCAATACTATGTACCAGGTACCTGAGTGCCCCTGTTTTCAGAAGATGCAATTACCACTCCATTCCATGGTGGTGGAATCTGCAATGCGTCGAATCAAAAGTACCAAAACACATTCATCGAACCCTCCAGGCAGGGAATCAAGAGCCCTCGATGCTTTCGGTCATCGACGCTTTCAGGCCTCTGTTATCGGCTAGAATCAGTTCTTACATACTCTACATGGGTATGTTCCTTAGGGAGGTAGCTAACGATTTAGAATTAATGGCTCCTCTTCTCTACGATGACAAGAGGGCTGATTACCTCACCCCTGTAAAGCATGACCAAAATGTTTCCAAATTTGTGAACAGGGCAACCTTTGACTGCTTTGAATGTATTAGAAAACTTCTGCTATATGCATTGGTGCACGTAGGATTGCTTGGTTACAAGCATCTGATCTTGAACAGAGGCATCAAGATAAGCAGGGGAATATTCCTTGCACAGGAGAAAACCTTTTTGGCAAGGACTGGCAGGACAAAGCTTCTCAGCTGGAATCCGAGAATACCACTCTCAATAGGCTTTCTAGAACCACTGCCAACCCAGCTAAGAAACAGACTACAAAGAAGCCTTTTTTCAACAAGAAAAAGAAGTACTGTCCTTCTTATACTGTGCACTATCTGGTCCATGCTTCCCAAAAGGGGCAGCAGCAACCAAAGCAACAGAGAAAGGCTCAGACCCCCAGATCTCAGCCAACTCAACAGACCCAACCTCCTCAGGGTCTTTGACTTCTTTCTAGGGAACGTAGCCGTCCTGCCTCTGGAGATCCCGGATCCCATCAGCATTCCAGGCGGACTATGTCACTTCGCCCACAGGTGGCACCTGATAACATCAGAACATTAGACTCTCTCTATAGTAAGAGAAGGATACAAGCTTCACTTCCAAAGTATCCCCCCCTCCAATCTACTCCAAGAGAGTTCAGTTCTCAACCTCCTCTCACCACTCTGTTGTTACAGGAGTTTACCTCCCTTCTCGCACAGGGTGCGATAGAGGAAGTGACACTGTCTCAACAGGGCCTGGGCTTCTACTCTCCTTACTTCCTTATCCCGAAAAAAACAGGAGGATACAGGCTCATCCTGGACCTCGGAGAACTGAGCAAGTATCTGCTTCGGGAGAAATTCAAGATGATCTCCCTGGGCACTCTTCTCCCTTATCTCCAGAGTCAGGACTGGCTCTGTTCTCTAGATCTAAAGGACGCATATACCCATATCCTTATTCATGCAGAACACAAGAGGTTCCTGCTATTCTTCTTCCAGGGAAAGCATTATCAATACAGGGTCCTACCCTTCGGCCTGGCCTCTGCCCCAAGAGTCTTTACAAAATGCATGGCAGTGGTGGCTGCATTCCAAAGGACTCTGGGGATATTTGTTTTCCTTACTTAAACGACTGGCTAATTCGAGCAACAACAGCTCTAGAGGCCAGTTCTTCTCTCTCGCGTACCATACAGGTGCTTCAGCACTTGGGATTTGTAATACATTTTCCAAAATCCCAACTCACCCCTTCTCAGACCCCTAGAGCTCATAGGGGCTCTCCTAGACACTCAACAGCCAAGGGCTTTTCTACCCCAAGCTCGCTGTGCTCGAATCACTCAGCTAGCATCTCAAGCATGTCTGAAATCTTTCCTCACCGGTCAAGAAATGCTTCAACTGCTGGACCATATGGCATCCACTGTACATGTGGTTCCTTATATTCGTCTGCATATGCGTGCAGCTCAGTGGACCCTAGCTTTGCAGTGAGCTCAAGCATCCGGTCATCTGGGAGACAAAATCAGGATCTCTGCACATCTCATCTCGTCTCTCCAATGGTGACAATTGCCAGAAAACCTTCTCGTAGGTCACTTTTTCAGATGCCACCACACCAATCTACCCTGATGACGGATGCGTCCAAATTGGGCTGGGGAGCTCATTTGGGCAATCTATCCACTCAGGGTGTTTGGACTCAACAAGAGGCACAACTTCACATAAATCTTTTAGAACTCAGAGCCATCCAAGGTGCTCTCAGGGTGTTCCATGACCACCTTCTCTTCCACTCATTGTTCACAGATGGACAATCAAGTAGCTATGTTCTATGTGAACAAGCAAGGTGGAACAGGTTCTCGGGCATTGTGCAACGAAGCCCTACACCTATGTTTTTTTGCCATACAGCATCATATTCACCTTCTAGCAGTGTATCTTCCTGGCAAACAGTCGAGTACTACTGCCCTACGAGTGGTGTCTCCATGTGGACCAGATTGCTCACATTTTTCAGATCTGGGGAATCCCAGATATAGACCTGTTCGCAATTCCTCAGAACGCCTGCTCACAACAGTCAAGCAGTGGATGCTTTTCACCTCCACTGTGGTCAGGACTTCCTATATGCCTACCCTCCTATTCCCCTCATCCCCAAGACTCTTTTCAGACTCCAGAAAGACAGGGGCTGCATGATCCTCATAGCCCCATGTTGACCACGACAACCAAGGTATCCTCTGCTTCTACGTCTCTCTCAAGCCCAACCACTAGATTTGGGGTGTGCTCCAGATCTCCTATCACAGGAGAATGGGACGCTGCTGCATCTAAACCCACAGTCCCTACATCTGACAGCATGGCTGCTGAAGGCATAGCACTCCAGAACATTAACCCCTCTCAACAGGTTAGAGCATTGGTTCTCAACCTTTTTTGTACCGTGACCCCTTTTACCATTGGTCAACTTGTGGTGACCCCCAATGATAAAATCAAATGCGTCTCTCTTCCTTTACCGTTAACGCATTGTTGCTGTAATCATTTGTTGATTAATATATTATAGGCCTTTGCAATATGTTTTTATTTATAAAATTTACTTATTTAAACCACAATAATTAATCACAATAACAATATTTGATTTCAAAATCATGATGATTTTGTAGTCAAATCACTAATATGAAATAAAATTATTTTTTCTAGCTTTGTTGTCTGACCAATTTATTCTCTGATCATGCTGGTCCCGATCTGAGGCTTCTGCTTTCCTGTCTTCTCTTAGCTCTCTTTCTGTGGTCTGTGGTCCATCTGCCATTTCTTATCTCTTCTTTCGTTTTCTTCACGTCTTTCCATCAGCCTATTTCCATTCCCAGTAACCCTCCCCAGTATCAGCCCCTTTCCAGTCCTCACTCTCAGTACCTTCCAATGTCAACTTGCATTCCCATGACTGCCACTGGTGTCCATTCCCTTCCAGTCCCCCTCCTTCCCCACTGACCAGTCCCTTCTAGTACAAATACCATGGCAGCCCCTCTCAGATCCACTCCCTTCCAGTTCCATTCTCCCATCCCCTCGTATCAGCCCATTTGTAGCCTTAGCCCCTAGTTTTCTTCCAGGGCCAGCAGCTCTATCCTCCCCTCCCCACAATCAGCCCATTCCCAGTCGAAGCCCCCCAATCAGCTCGCTTCCAGTGCTAGTCCCCCTCAACCCCATTACCAGTGCTAGCCTCCCCTAATCAGCCCAATACCAGTTCTACCCCCCCATCAGCCCATTTCCAGTCCTAACCTCCCCGATCAGCTCATTTCCAGTGCTACCCCCATCAGTCCATTACCAGTCCTACCCCCCTATCAGCACATTACCAGTCCCAACCCCCCCTTGATCAGTCCATTCCCAGTCTTAACCTTCCCTAATCAACCCAATACCAGTCCTAGCCCACCCCCCATCTGCCCATTATAATCCTAACCTGCACTGTCTCTCCCCTCTGTCCAGCATTTATCCCCCGTCTGTCCATGTCAGCCCCCCTCCCTCTGTCCATGGCAGCCCTCCCTCCATCAATGTCAGCCACCCCTCCCTCCCTCCATCCAGCCATCAATGTCAGCCACCCCTCCCTTCCTCCCTCCATGTCAGTACTCCCCTCCCTTCCTCTGTCCATGTCAGCTCTCCCTCCATCCATCCATCAATGTCAGCCCCCTCCCTCCCTCCTTCCATGTCAGCCCTCCCCTCCCTCCATCCATGTCAGCCTCCCTCCCTCCCTGTCTGCCTCCCTCCTTCCCTCATGTCAGCCCCGTTGCAGGTTCCCTGCCCCCTCCTCCCCTCTCCCTATTTGCCTGCTGCTGCCCTGCTGTTCTTCTACAGCTGCGGCTCCCCGTCTCTTAGGGAACCGCGGCTATGTCTGTAAAACCGTTGCGGAGCCTTCCTGTCTCTCGACAGGCTCTGTGCAGCATTGTCCCACCTCCAAAGGAAGTGGTAAACAACTTCCTTTGGAGGCGTGACAATGCTGCACGGAGCCCGTCAAGAGACAGGAAGGCTCCACAACGGTTTTACAGGCATAGCTGCGGTTCCCTAAGAGTCAGGGAGCTGCGGCTGCATTAGAAGGGACTGGGAGGGTCGACTTCCGGTCTAGCCACGGAGGAGAGCAGACGTGGTTGAGTGAGCTCTCTGCTGCCCCGGTTATCTTCGGGTAGATACAGCCCCCAACCGGCACCGAGAACATGCCGAAGGTGCTTAAGGCAAAGCCCCCGAATCCAATTAAAGATATGTATGCGGCGAAGGCGGGAACCGGGAAGGCGGTGGGGTCCGGCCCACGGGCGCAACAGGCGCCAACGTCCCCCAGCGGATCCGAGGGTCTGGAGGTAGGGGAGACCGAGGACGCTCCCCCTACGGAGCTGGAGGCCGTGCTGCGTGAGATTCGGGACTCTAAAGATGAAATTGTGGAGAGAGTGTCCCAAAAGCTGGAGGAAAAGTTTGCGGTGCTTGGGCAGCGGTTGGAGGAGGTTGAAGCCCGGGTGAGCTCGACGGAGGACTCCCAGGCGGAGATGCAGCGCACGATGGGATCGTTGCAACAGCAGCTTAGCTGGCTGCATGCTAAAGCGGAGGAGATGGAAAACCGAGACAGGAGATCGAATTTGCGAATTTTTGGGGTGCCGGAGGGGGCGGAAGCTGGAGACCCTCTTGGATTTATTGGGGAGCTGCTGGCGACTTGTTTTCCAGGTGCCCCGTCCACCCCAGCGTACGAACTGGAGAGAGCTCACAGAGAGTTGCGGCCTAAGCCGGGTGAGTCGGCCCCGCCACGTGCTCTCATTGTAAAGCTTCTCAGATTCCAGGACAGAGAGCATGTGATTCGGGCCGCTCGAAAATCTCGTTTTGTGACTTTTAAGGAGTGGAAGGTCTATGTTTTTCCAGACCTGGCTTCGGAGACTGTCAAACGCAGGAAGGATTTGATCAAATGGAAAGAGAGCTGGGCCCGGAGAGGCGTGCAGGTGGCGATATGGTATCCGGCGAAGATTACTATGATGGTGAACGGAGTGCGCCGTTTTTTTGCCACGAAGGATACACTGGAAAAGTTTCTGAGTACACAGCAGGGGAACTGGGCCGGAGAGCGGGAGAAATCGCCGAGAAGAAGTCCGGCGGTGGCGCCAGCAGAAACAGGCAGCAGCGGATCGCCGTGACCGGGTCAATGGACTGCAAAGTGCTGTTTATGATGTGGGGTTCCCTGTATTTGTTGCTGTAGGGGAGTGCTTGGTGCGATTGGGGGGTGGAGGAGGGGGGCACGAATGGGCTGGGGTGGAGGGGCTGAGGATGGGGTAGTCTCCCCTGGGCCCCGGAGATTTGCGTAGAGGAGTGTGAAAGTGGGGGGGGCAGATTTCTGGAAATGGGCTGAGGGGGGAAGGGGTTGGGGGCAGCGGGAGGGGGGGGAATAGAAGCGTGGTCTGGTGGAGGTCTGTAAAGACAAAAAATTGTGGCGTGAGAGGGGGTGTATGAGCGGTGGGTTTTGTTGTGGTTGTTTGGTTCTTTTTGTTAGTTTGTGTGATGTGTGGGGGGTCCCTGTTTCCTGGTCCCTGGGCCGGGAGGGTATGGAGAATGGCTGATGGTTAGGTTGGGGGTGGGGGGCTTGAAGGTAGCCTCCTACAATGTTCGAGGCTTTCATAGCCTGATTAAACGGAAGCGAGTGCTTGCACAGCTTAACAGACAGCGGGTGAATGTTGCATTAATTCAAGAGACGCATCTGCTGCAGGGGGAGCTGGAGAAGCTCAAGTCCCAGGGGTTCGAACAGGTGTATGGATCCTCTTATAACTCTAAGAAAAGAGGGGTGGCGATTTTGGTACACAAGAATGCTCGCTTTATCCCATATGAAAGTGGGGGGGATGAGGAAGGGCGGATGGTTTGGGTGGTGGGGAGGGTGGACTTGCGAGAGGTATCCTTTCTAAATATATATGCCCCCAATGGTAGTAAGGGGCCCTTTTTCAAAGACACCCTCCGGGTCTTTCAAGGTAAAGCCAAGGGAGACTGGATAGTGGGGGGAGACATGAACTGTGTGGTAGGGGAGAGGGACCGGTCCAACTTTTGCCGAAGTAGGCATGGGAAGGAGGGTAAGGAGCTACAGAGGTGTATGGAGGATTTTGCCCTGGTAGATGTGTGGCGGTGGGAGAACCCCGGGGGCCGGGAATTTACTTGCTATTCAGCGACGCAGGAGACATACTCCCGGTTGGATCTCCTTTTGGGTCGACAGGACCAGTTGGGGGTGCTGCAGAACATCCAGATCCT
The DNA here is from genome assembly GCA_033557465.1 of Ichthyophis bannanicus. Taxonomy (NCBI): domain Eukaryota; kingdom Metazoa; phylum Chordata; class Amphibia; order Gymnophiona; family Ichthyophiidae; genus Ichthyophis; species Ichthyophis bannanicus. The sequence goes on from CM066033.1 coordinate 128,301,708, forward strand.
TCCTATTACGTTATCGGATCATGGGATGGTGGTAGGGGAGTGGGTGGGGGGGGGGAGGGGAGTGGCGGGGTAATGTGTCCCTGTACCAGTCCAAGGACAGGCAAACCACGCTCCGGAAGGCTTGGCAGGACTATATGAAGTGGAATGATTGTGGAGAGGTAGCGGATGCCACGCTCTGGGATGCGGGGAAGGCTTATATGAGGGGGATAATGATACAACTGGGAGTCGCCGGAAGAAAGAGCGGGAAGCGCTACACGGTCACCTCATGCAGGAAATGGGGCAATTGCAGGCGGAGCACAGTGGAGGAGGGTCTAAGGCGGTGAAGCAGCGTTTGGCGGGACTCCGGGCGAAGCTTAATGCTCTGGAATCGGAGGAGGTGGAACGGATGATGCGGGCTACTAAGCGGGCTTTTATGGAAGGGGGGAATAGGGCGGGGAAGGTGTTGGCCCGCCAACTACAAAAGAAACGGGAGGGCAGAATAGTGTGAGAGATTGTGGGACGGGGGGGGGGGAGAGCGGGCCGTCGCAAGCCGAGATATTTGCGCGGCCTTCCGGAGGTTTTATGAGGGGTTGTATAAGCGGCAGGACGGGGTATGTGTGGAGAAGATAGAGGCATATCTGAGGGATATCGTCTTTCCTAGGGTGGAGGAGGGCAGGGCGGACTGGCTGGGGCGGCCGATCGCAGTTCAGGAGGTATTGGACGGTATTAAGAAATTGCCTAAGGGTAAGGCGGCTGGGGAGGATGGGTTTCAGGCGGAATATTATCATATGATGAGGGAAGAACTTGCCCCGTTTTTGGCGCGCTTGTATTCCGGTTTGTTGACGGGAGAGGGGCTCCCGGAGTCGATGGCGCAGGCCAATATTGTGGTGCTACCCAAGGAGGGACGCCCTCCGGAATTCTGTGAGAACTACCGCCCCATTGCCCTTCTGAACAGTGATGCTAAATTGTACGCTAAGATCTTAGCGACCAGATTGGAAAACAGTCTGCCAGGATTAATCCATCCGGATCAAACGGGATTTATAAAGGGGAGGCGGATAGCGGATAATGTGCGTAGGGCGGTCGGGTTGCTCCATTTAGTTCGGAATCGCCAGTCCCCAGCGCTATGTGTGGCATTAGACGCGTAGAAAGCGTTTGACAGGGTGGAGTGGGGGTTCTTGTTTCAGGTTATGGGACGGATGGGGCTAGGGGAGGGTTTTATTCAGGGGGTGAGAGCCTTGTACCAGAGGCCGGCGGCGCGTATCTGGGTGAATGATCAGGTGTCGGAACGGTTTTATTTGCAGCGGGGTACGCGGCAGGGATGCCCCCTCTCGCCTTTGCTGTTTGCAATCGTGATTGAGGCCCTGGTGCTTAAGATCCGGGCCCAGCACCGGATATGGCCGGTGCTGGTGGGGGAAGTGCCCCATAAGATCCTTCTTTATGCGGACGATACGTTGATCTTTATGACCCATCCGGAAGAATCGCTGCCAGTGCTCTTACGGGAGTTGGAGAACTTTGGGGCGGTATCGGGTTTTAAAGTGAATTTGTCTAAGACGGAGGCTTTGGCTTTGGGGGGATTGCGGAGGGAGGCCTTTCCAGACTTCCCATTTCGCTGGGCGGCGGGGAGCATCAAATACTTGGGGGTCCGCATAGCGGAGGACCCAGCGCAGCTGTTTGACTTGAATTATCGGCCGCTGATGGGGCGGATATCCTCGCTGTTGGATGGGTGGTCTGCCCTACACCTTAGTTGGTGGGGTAGAGTGGAAGTGCTTAAAATGACTGTACTGCCGAAATTTTTGTTTTTATTTTCGCAGTTGCCTCTAGGGGTCCCGGGGACCATGTTGAAACGGTGGGAGAGTCGGTTGGCGAAATTTGTGGGGGGGGGGAAGACGGCGAGGATTCGGCGGGGCAGTCTCTTTCAGTTTAAAGCCCGGGGAGGGGTGCGGTTCCCTTCGTTGCGGTGGTATCATCAGGCCTGCATTTTGCGGGCGTGGCGGGACCATGCCGGGGGGGAGGGGGTTGAGTCATGGGTGGAGTTGGAGCGGACGGTGTTGGGGGCGATCTCCTGGGCGAAATGGTTGGTGGAGGGAGTAGAGGGCGGTGGTAGGCACGCTAAGTTGGGGCATCCATTTCTGGATGCCATGATAGAGGTGGCTGCGCTGGGAAGGCGGCGGGGGTGGTTTCCCAGCCCTTTCTCCCCATGGTCTTCCCTTGGGGAGTTCCTCCCTCTGGGGAAGGTGGGTTGGGTACGGAAGGGGCGCCAGCTCTTGGAGGGACGCCTGGATAAATTAAGGGACTTTGTGGAGGGGGGGATCATCCGGTCCCAGCGGGATTTAGAGGTCGCATTGCAGGATAGGATCCCGTTCTATCAATATTTTCAGGTGCGTCACCTCCTTCGTAGCGGGGACGTTTTGGCTCACATTCATAGAGACGGTACGCCACTGGAGCAGGTGTTGTTCCAGGGGACGGGCGATAGGGGATTTATTGCTCGAATTTATCGGGTTTTGCTGGAGGAGGGGACAGAGTGTGGGCCCCCCTTGCATCAGGTACGGTGGCATAGGTGGCTGGGGAGGGAATTGGGGGAAGAGGTGTGGGACGGGATCTGTACAGGGGCACCTGGGTGTCGTACAGGGGCACCTGGGTGTCTTCCTGGCGACAGACTCAATTGCAGTTACTGCATGGGGCTTACTGTACGCCGCGGCGTCTGTTCCTGGCCGGGGGGAGCCCTTCTGACACCTGCTGGAGAGGCTGTGGGGGGAGTGGGAGCTTCCTCCACATGTGGTGGGGTTGCCCGGTGATTCAGTCCTTTTGGGATAAGGTGGAGTGTCGAGTGGGGGAGATATTAGGGGAAGAGAGGTCCGGTGCACCCCGGGAGAGCACGGTTTGGTTATTGGGATCCCCGGAGGGGGGGCGGCGAGGGAGGTGGCGGGAGTTACTAGCTGAAAAGCTGCGTTTGGCTGCAAGAGTGGCCATTGCTGGGAAGTGGAAGAGTGTGAGTGGCCCCTCGGAGGGAGACTGGGAGGGTAAAGTGGAAGCGGCGGTGCTTTTTGATTGGTTGACCTACCGCCTGCGGGGGCAGGCGTGGAGGTTTCATAAGATTTGGGATATTTATCTGGAGACGGGGGGGGGGGGCCCGGGAATTGCGGGCCGGCCTGAGGGGGCGGGGGGGACTGCCAATCACACACACACACACACTTAGTTGTTTTAAGAGTTTGAGATTGTTTTTGTTTAATTGTAGTTGGTAAGTGGGATGCGACATGCGGGTGGATTTGAGGGGAGTGTTGTCCTTTAGTTTTGTTGTACTATCTCGGGTTGAACTACAGAGGGTTGGGGGAAGGGACTAACTTGTGTGAAATTATGTTGTTGTTTGTGGAGCTTTGTGGTTCTATTGCTTCAGATGGTGTTATTTCCTGTATGTCACAATGCCAATACAAATATGTTCCAAAAAAAAAAAAGAAGGGACTGGGAGGTGGTGAGTTTGCCGCTGCCGAGAAGCGGACTTGGCAGCGGCAGCAACTTGTGCATTTTATTTTTTTTAACGGTGGATTGAGGCAACCCGCGTGGGGGTCGCGACCCACAGGTTGAGAGCCACTGGGTTAGAGAGATCCTATTAGCTTCATGAAAACCACCTACAAGGCGTACTTAACACTTTCAAGTGGTGAAGATTTTCACTCTGATGTTCAAAAAGGGATCTTAATCCTTCTTTGGTTCCGGTGGAAGCGTTACTTGAATATCTCCTCCACCTCTCGTCCTGCGGACTCAAAACCAATTCGGTACAGGTCCACCTAAGTGCCATTGCGACATCTCACGTGCCCTTAGATGGCTAGCCTGTCTTCTCTCAGCCGCTTGTAGCGTTCTTCATGATGGGTCTTCTCTTAACTAAGCCTCCCATTAGGCCACCACCAGTGGCATGGGACCTCAATGTGAAGCCACCCTTCGAACCCCTAGCCACTACTTCTCTGAAGTTTCTTTCTTGGAAGGTCACCTTCCTTATTGCCCTCACTTCTGCAAGACGCATCAGTGAGCTCCAGACTTTAGTGGCTGATCCTCCTTATACACGGTTCCACCATGATAAGGTAGTCCTTAGGACTCATCCTCACTTTATGCCAAAGGTGGTTTCGCCTTTTCATTTAAACCAGTCGGTGTACCTCCCTGTTTTCTTCCCTAGGCCTCATTCCTCTAGTGCAGAGAAAAGCCTTCACACTCTGGATTGCAAACGTGCTTTGGCCTTCTATCTCCAAAGAACTGGGCAGCACAGGAAAGCTTCCCAGCTTTTTGTTGCTTTTGACTCAAGTCACCTAGGTCTGCCAGTTTCTAAAAGAACACACTCTAAATGGATTGCAGACTGTATATCTTTTGCATATGAAGGTGCAGGACTTTCCCTTGAAGGTCATGTTACAGCACACAATGTGCGAGCAATGGCTACCTCCATAGCAAATCTACGCTCAGTAGCGATTGATGAGATATGCAAAGCAGCAACCTGGTCCTCTATCCACACCTTTGCAGCTCATTATTGCTTAGACAAGGATTCCCGCCGGGATGCCTCATTTGACCAAGCTGTTCTCCAGCATCTTTTTCAGACTTAGATCAACTCCTACCCCCGTCCCTGGTTTTGATACCAGATATCCTTGAGGGCTACATTACCTACTTATGCCTGTGTTTCACAGCTCACTCTGTGGTCATCTTCCTGGCCATCTCCAAGCTAGGGAGTCCCATATGTGAAGACTACATTCCTGCTTGTTCCTGGAGATAGCGTAGTTACTCACCTGTAATAAGTGATCTCCGGGAACAGCAGGAATTGAGTCTTCACAATCCACCCACCTCCGCTATGAGCTGTGTTTCTCTCTTTCTCTCTCTCTTTCCTTCTCTCCTTTTATTTCAGCTACAAACTTAACTGAGGCGGGAGAGCTGATAAGAACATAAGATATGCCATACTGGGTCAGACCAAGGTCCATCAAGCCCAGTATTCCGTTTCCAACAGTGGCCAATCTAGGTCATATGTACCTAGCAGTTTCCCCAAGGGACACAGGTTCCACAATGCTTGTATTGGTTCAAGCATTGATATCCTGGGTCCCTTCTTAATAATGGATTATGGACCTTTCCTCCAGGAACTTGTCCAAACCTTTTTTAAACCCAGCTACACTAACAGCCTTTACTACATCCTCCGGTAACAAATTCCAGAGTTTGATTACACGTTGAGTGAAAAAATATTTTCTTTTATTAGTCTTAAATAGTTTACCCTGTAGCTTCATTGCATGTCCCCTAGTCTTTCTATATTCTGATAACGTAAACAATCAATCTACGTTTACCCGTTCCACTCCGTTCATTAATTTATAGACTTCTATCATATCTCCCCTCAGCCGTCTCTTTTCCAGGTTAAAGAGCTCTAACCTTTTTAGCCTTTCTTCATAGGAGTATCCTTCCATCCCCTTTACCATTTTGGTGGCTCTTCTCTGAACCTTTTCTAAAATCGCTATATCCTTTTTAAGATACGGCGACCAGAATTGCACACAATATTCAAGGTGCGGTCTCACCATGGAACGATATAGAGGCATTATAATATCTTTTGTTTTATTTTCCATTCCTTTCCTTATCATACCTAGCATTCTATTTGCTCTCTTGGCTGCCGCTGCACACTGGGCCAAGGGTTTTAACATGGTATCCACAATGGCGCCTAAATCTTTTTCCTGGGTGGTGGTTCCTAATGTGGAACCTTGCATTGTGTAACCATAGTTTGGGTTGTTCTTCCCTAGGTGCATAACCTTGCACTTGTCCACATTAAATTTCATCTGCCATTTTGATGCCCAGTCTTCCAATTTATCAAGATACTCTTGCAATTTTCCACAATCCTCTTGGGTTTTAACAACTTTAAATAGTTTTGTGTCATCTGCAAATTTGATAACCTCACTTGTTATTCCACTTTCCAGGTCATATATGAATATGTCAAAAAGCAGCGGACCCAGCACAGATCCCTGGGGTACACCACTATTCACCTTTCTCCATTGAGAAAATTAGCCATTTAGCCCTACCCTCTGCTTTCTTTTTTTTTTTAAAGTCTTTATTTAAATTTTCTGATACAAAACACCTAAACAATAAAAACAAATACAATCAAAATCGAAAAAACAGCACAAACAAACAGCAAATCCCCCCCACCCCCCCTCACCCACCCCCCTCCTCTAGAGCATCGTCAATAAAGAGAGCGAAGGAAGCAAGCACGGTCACCCATGATGAGCAATCAAAGTTACAGCAAACCCCGTCAGCCCCCTGACAGGAACATTGATAATATATCCATCCGGGATGGAAGGTTAGAAGAGTTAGCGCGTCACTCCCCTGTCTATCTTAGCGGCTTCCACAAAATCAGTTAGCAGTTGCCACTTTAGGTGGCCTGGTTGCGGACACCTCCGCTGAAAGATTTGTTCGTATTGACTATACAAACATAATCGATTCCACCACTCCTGAGGGCAAACATTGATAGTACACTTCCAATTACTGATAAGTAAATGTATCGCTAATCCCATCATAAAGTCAAACAGAAAGGCTCCCTCTTTGGGTAGAGAAGGCAGCCGCACCCCAGACCGTAAGCTGATGAGTTGCCAGGATAAGGGTTCTTTAAAAAGGAGAATGAGCTGCATTCGTGCCCAGACCCATTTCCAAAAGGCCTGTACCCCCGGACATTCATACATCACATGGATCAGTGTACCAACTGCTCCACCACAAGTCCAGCAAAGAGGACTACAGTTCTTGTCCCACCGCGCCACTCTGGCAGGAGTATAAAAGCATCTATGCGCAAAAAAGAAAAGAGTCTGGGTTACCGAGGCCGATCTCGAGACTCTCACTTGTTTGCACCAGAATCTCCTCCACTCCTGCGCCGTGAGGGTTATTCCCGTTTCTCGTTCCCAGTTATTTTGCGTTTTATGCATCTGCAGGCCCGGGGCACAATTTAATTTCTTATAGAAGCTCGATGCAATACCCTTTGCTTGTACCACTTCTTGTACTATCTCAACCACCCCAGCTGTCCCTGTCCTGATTTTGGGATCAATCTTGGCAGACTCCAAACAATGTCGAAGTTGCAGCCATTGGAAGTAACATTTAGACGGGAGGCCAAACTCTAGTTGCAATTCCCTGAAGTCCTTCCACCTGTTAGCTGCGATGAGCTGCGAGGCCGTCCAAACTCCTCTGATATACCAAGGCTTCCAAGTCACAGGTTGCTTCTGGATTTTAAACAAGGGATTATTCCATATGGGCAGTCAGGTCGACATGCAGAGGTCCGGCCCACAGGCCTTGATTAGAGTTACAAAAGCCTGTAATGTATCTACTATCATCCGGGGACACTGCGCTCCTTGCGCCAGTTGCATCCCATACACGTGTTCCAAGGGGAGTGGGGCTAACAGCCGTTCTTCTACCATCACCCAAATGGGCCTACCGTCCCCGTGATCATTGAGCCATCGGGATCCTTGTTTAAGAAGGAAGGCCTTATGATATAATAGAAAATCAGGGAAATTAACGCCACCTTGTTCCCGACTAAGCTTTAGCTTCTGTTTCGCAATTCGCGGAGTTCTGCCCTTCCATAAAAATTGAGTCAGCAACCGTTCAATCCGCTGATACACTGACACAGGAAATAAGCATGGGAGCATTTCTAGGACATAGTTCACCTTAGGGATCATCATCATCTTAATAGTCTCCAACCTTCCCCACCAGGACAAGACTAAGGGGGACCACTTCAACACTAATTCCCGTACCATGTTAACCACCGTGTCAGCATTCCAGTGAATCGTTTCTTCGAGGGGATACTTATAGTGGACACCCAGGTACTTCACCATACCGGTCTCCCATACAAACGGATATGCGCTTATATCCGCCTTGTGTACCAGATTGTTTAAGGGAAATGCTACCGATTTGGACCAATTAATTTTATATCCGGAGATCGCCGAATATCGCTCGATTTGCTGCAATATCTCCGGAACCGACTCCGGCGCAGTAAACAAAAGAAGATCATCCGCATAAGCTGAGAGTTTAATTTCCAGATCCGCAACTACAACCCCACGGATTCCGGCGCATTGCCGAAGAAGCAGATTTAAAGGTTCGAGTGCCAAGTTAAATAACAAAGGCGACAAAGGACAGCCTTGTCGAGTCCCTCGTTTTAAACCAAAAGGGCAGGATCTAACCCCATTTATACAAACTCGGGCTTCCGGGCGAGTATACAGGACTTCTAAAGCGCGAAGAAAGCCATCCCTGATGCCAAACCATCGAAGGGCGGCAAGAAGGAAGGGCCATTCCAGCCGATCAAAAGCCTTTTCGGCATCTAAGGAGAGCCCTACTAAGGGTGTCGCGATCCGTTCCGCACCTACCAGTACGTGGCATAATAGGCGCGCATTGTCAGCAGTGGATCTACCTCCCGTGAAGCCACATTGGTCAGGGTGAATCAAAACAGGGAGATGCCCAGCAAGCCGAGCAGCTAACACTGACGCATAGATCTTGTAATCCACGTTTAACAACGAGATAGGTCGGTAATTGGCTACAGACAATGGATCTCTACCCGGCTTTTCAAACACCACTAAGTTAGCCAATGTAAAAGCTCCTGCTTGCTGCTCTTGCTCCCGGAGCATACTATAATACTGTGCCAGTCGGGGTACCAGTTCCGCCGCGAAAGATTTAAAGAATTCAGCCGGCAATCCGTCCGGTCCCACTGCCTTGCCGGAAGCTACAGAGGCTATCGCAGATCGAATCTCCTCCTCAGAGAAGGGCTTATCCAGCTCCTCTCTGGTCTGCTCATCTAAGACCGGCCGTTGTACTCCCGCAACTAGCTGATTGAAACCATCTTGGGAAAACTCAGCTTCAGAAGCATACAAACGTTTGTAAAAGGCACTGAAAATATCCGCGATCTCGGAGTCCGTGACAACAACTCCCTGTCCCCCGGTTTCCGCAAAGCGGCAACTCTTTTGGCCTCCCGCCTACCTTTGAGAGCATTAGCTAGCATTCTTCCCGCCTTATTCCCCTCCCGATAATAATTTCCTTGTTGAACTTTGATGCTGCGTGAGGCTTCAGCGGTGAGTATTGTATTATATTGAAACCGCAACCGCTGGAGCCTGAGCAAAACGCAGGGATCAGAGCGCCGAGTTAGCACTCTTTCGCCAATTTTAATTTGCTGCTCAAGCATTATCAATTGCTGTTTCCGCTGTTTTGCCAGAGATATGCTAAAGCTAGTTATGACTGCTCTTATTGCCGCTTTAAAACCCTCCCACCAGGCCCACCCCGCTGTGGCCTGAGGGGAGTTGAAGTGGAAATAATCTGCAATAGCCCCTTTTATCGCTATACAAAATTCCGGATTATGTAAAAGGTTTCTATCAAAGCCCCAGTCAGTTGAGTCCTTTTCCAGTGAAGTATCCAGGAGTGTCAGGGAGATGGCCGCATGGTCGGATACATGTGCGGGGTGGATACACGCGCCCAAAATATAGGGAGCGAGCGTTTTAGACACTAAGAAAAGGTCAATTCTAGACTGCGACAAATGTGGAGGGGAAAAATAGGTGAACTCCCGCTCCGTAGGATGAAATAGCCGCCATATATCCACCAGCGCCATCTCCCTAATGAGGGAAGTAAGCATTAGCTGCCCTTTGGAAGGTTTCGAAGTTCGAGGAGGTTGTCTGTCTACTAAAGAGTCTAGCGTTTGATTGAAGTCCCCCCCAATGATTAACGGCTTATCTGCCTCCAGGTGAATTTCTTTCGCTAAGGTGGCAAAAAATTCTGGTTGATCATTATTTGGGGCATAAAGACACAGGATACAGATCTCCAATCCCCCAATTTTCAGCAGGGCCTTAGACCACCTTCCTTCTACATCTGATTGGCAGCGCATCAGTGTGGCATTCAAAGAGTTTCTGACTAAAATGGCTACTCCATTTCTTTTCTTACAAGCCGCTGAGTACGCTACTACTAAGTAGGGTTTTATACTTAGCTTGAGTGATTCATTGCTATTCAAATGCGTTTCCTGGAGTAATACTATATCCGCCTTCTCATGGCGTGCATAATCTATGATCTTTTTCGTTTAATCGGATTATTGATCCCTTTAACATTAAGCGACAAGATATTACAAGGGGCCATGGCCATATTTATTTAAGTATTGCCCCATTGGCCCAATGAAGTATGACTGATGATACCACCACCCGTCAGGGAAGCACGGGGGAACTCCCATCCCGTAACTGCTCCCGTCCCTCCCATGCCTGTGAAGGCCATAGTAAGTATACATTAGTGTGTGCTCTAGAGGAGTATCCCCACCCACAGAAAGTAGTATCGGTGAGCTTGCGACAGCGGGTCTGGCTCGGGAGACCCATAGCCCTCAAAATTACACACTTCACAGCATATCATCATGACAACCAAATGAACACCACATACACATATCTGTGCCCATCCCCCCCACCCCCCAACACACAGAGTCCAGCAACCAATAACACTATGTAACTGGATAAAAGAGGGATAATGCAGTTGAAGTCACTCGCAATTCGGGCCTCACCAGCTTGTGCACTAAAATCCCACCACGCTGGGCCAGGGATCGCCCGTCTCGAATATGCACTCACAACCAGGGGACCTGAACCGTCCGTTCGCCTCATCAATGCATTTGTGCCGCTTCTTTTTCTTCGAGGTACGCCATCAGAGCATCCGGCTCGTCAAATGTACGAGTTTGGTTGTGGAGGGTGACCCGCATTTTTGCAGGATACATCAGCCCATAGCGTGCCTGCAGGTGTTGTAAACGGGGTCTCAGTGCCAGCAGTTTTTTCCGCCTATCCACGGTGGCTTTAGCCAGATCTGGATAAATGAAAATCTTGCGGCCCTCATATTCTAGAGGGGCGCGTACCCGCGCCGCATCCATTATTTGCGCCACCTGCTGAAAACGCAAGACTCGAAAGATGATGGGCCTCGGCTGCGTGTTGCGCGACGCCATGTGCGAGGGGACGCGATGGGCCCTGTCAATCTCGAGCTCCTTCTCAAAAGTAAGTTTAAGGACGGTGGGGAGCAGTTTTGCCAGAAAGGCCCGCATATCGGTGCCTTCTGCGCCTTCGGCAATCCCCACTATACGAATGTTGTTCCGTCTGGCTCGGTTGTTGCCGTCCTCCACTTCTTTTTGGAGCGCCCGAAGCTGTCTCTCGAGTTTGTCCACTTTTCCTAGGCGAACCTCATGCGCAGCAAGAACACCTTCCACTTTTTCCTGGCGCAATGAAATGCCTTCTATTTTGTTGTTTAGCGCATTAATTTCGTCATGCACAGTATTTAATGAGGCGCCGTTGGCTTTGACTAACTCTTTTACCCCTTTGATCTCAGCGAGGAGCTCCTGCAAGGAGTCAAGCCCCTCACGTATCGGCGCCATTTTGTGTGGGGAGACGGGCTCTGTTTTGGTACGTTTCGCGTTACTATTCACCGCTCCTGAATAGTCTAGCCGGGTCGGCTTTTGTCCCGCCATCTGGGATCTTAATGCTGCCACCAAAACAGGTTTGAGTCGCCAGTATTTATGCAGTAGTTGCCGGATTCTTGCCGGGTCTCCCGGGAGCCACCACACTATGCGACTGATCCGCTCGGCATCAAGCTCCGCCCCCCCCTACCCTCTGCTTTCTATCTTTTAACCAGTTCCTGATCCACAATAGTACACTGCCTCCTATCCCATGACTCTTTAGTTTTGCCAAAAGTCTCTCATGAGGGACCTTGTCAAAGGCTTTCTGAAAGTCCAGATACACAATATCAACCGACTCACCTTTGTCCACCTGATTATTCACTCCTTCAAAAAAAACATAACAAATTAGTAAGACAAGATCTTCCTTGTCTAAAGCCATGTTGGCTGTCTCCCATTAGGTCATGACTATCTACATGCTGAGTAATTTTATTCTTTATGATGGTTTCTACCATTTTTCCCGGTACTGACGTCAGGCTCACCGGTCTGTAGTTTCCCGGATCACCCCTGGAACCCTTTTTAAAAATTGGTGTTACATTGGCGATCCTCCAATCTTCAGCTATTAGAGATGATTTTAATGATAGTTCACAGATTACTAATAGCAGGTCTGCAATCTCGTATTTCAGTTCTTTCAACACCCTTGGATGTATACCATCCGGCCCAGGTGATTTGCTACTCTTCAGTTTATCTAATAGTTGTAATACATCTTCCCGATGTATCGAAATTTCCTTCAGTTCTTCCGCACCTTTAAATACCACTTCAGTCATGGGTAACATCCCTACATCTTCCTCAGTAAAGACTGAAGCAAAGAATTCATTCAGTCTCTCCGCTATCGCCTTGTCGCCTCTTAGTGCTCCTTTAACCCCTTTATCGTCTAATGGACCAACTGACTCTCTCACAGGTTTTTTGCTACGAATGTACTTGAAAAGGTCTTTACTTCGCGTCTTTGCTTCTGCAGCAAGCTGCTTCTCAAATTCTCCCTTTGCCTGCCTTATCAATGCCTTGCATTTGACTTACCAGTGCTTGTGCTGTTTCCAGGTTTCGTCGTTTGGCTCTTTTTTCCATTTCCTGAAAGATGCTTTTTTGGCAACAGCCTCTCTGACTGGGAAGGCGGGAAGGCTGCTATGCAGGCGCAGTGGGATGCTCCCAAAAGCTTTTCTATAGGACGCTGTGGAGCGTTCCTGCATGGGCTCTGTCAGTGCTGACGTCACCTATATGTGAAGAATCAATTCCTGCTGTTCCCGGAGATCACCTGTTACAGGTGAGTAACTACGCTTTCTCGCCCCTCTTTCTCTTATCATCCAACAGTCTGGCATTTCAGCATGTTTATCTTATCCAAATTTATTTTCCTGTTTTATGTAATACCGAACAGCCTGTTGTTCTGGTCTTTGGTTCTCTGTAAACCGCGCTGATTGTAAATAGCGCGGTATATAAAAAATTGAAATAAATAAATAAATAAATAAATATTTCATCCTCTTTTTACCATACTAGTTCAAAGTCTCCTGGCCTGGCCCCGATGAACACCTGCCTGCTGTGCTTTTCTTCATGGGTGTCCACAAACTATCTCCATCTTAACTCATCAAAATCTACCATCTGGTTCTCCTTCAATGCCCCTGTCCCACACTGACCCCTACGATCACTCACTCCCCTGGTATCTTGGGGTTACTCTGGACTTGTCCCTTTCTTTCCACGACCGCCTGTCTTCTCTGATTCTCACTACATCAGATTCGCCCAGTTCGCTCTTTCCTTCCCTCGCTTTCCCTCACAACAGTTCTCCTGTCCTTTGTCATCTCTAGGCTTGATTATTGTAACACTGCACTCGCCGGTCTTCCCTGCTATCAACTTCAACATCTTCAGCTTCTCCAAAATATGACTGCCCACATACTCTCACAGTCCTCCCATTCCGACCATTTCTCCCCCCTTCTTATTCATCTTCACTGCCTTCCTTTCATGAATCGCATCAACTATAAGATCCTCCCCATTGTTCACAGAATCATCCACACTGGCACACTGCTGTATCTTGCTAATCTCCAATTCCACACCCCTCACCATCTTCTCAGATCCATCCATGTTAACTCCTTATTGCTTCCCTCTGTTTCTTGTGCACATCTGGAGAACTGAGTAGAGTTGCCTGGTGGAATTGGCAGAGGAGGAAATTACAGTAGACTAAAATGATTTCTTGACTTCATGAATCATGTGCTTATAGTGGCGGTGGCAATAGTGAAAGTGTGATAGGGAACTTGGTGAAGGGCAAACTAGTGAGCCCTGCACTTTGGAACTCCCTACCCACTATCCTGCAGACAGAACGCTTGTTTCCGAAGTTCAAAAATCTGCTGAAAACTCATCTCTTTAATTTAGATTTTGATCTCCCTTCCCATTCTCAGTCTCGAGGCTTCCTCCTTCCCTACTCTCTTCACTTCCCTCTTCCCTCTTCCGTCTTTATCCTTCCTCTCTGCTATCCTGTTTGAATTATGGCGTTCCTTTCTTTTTCTTACACAGCCAATTTTTGTTGATATACCACCCAGGCTGAATAGCATCAAGTCAGTTTACAAAGAATCTCAATAAAGATAAAGTTTGGACTCTCCACTGCCCCAAAGACATTCTCCAAGGTCATGGTGGTGGTAGCTGCAACGCTACAGCACCAAAGGATTTGTGTGCACCTATATCTGGACGATTGGCTCATCCAAGCCCATTCTTTTTCAGAGGTGTCTCAGGTAGTGACCTGAGTGGTGTCCTTTTTTGGAAAGCCTCAGCTGGGTGATCAATCGGGGAAACAGCCAGTTGATGCCTTCCCAGTCCCTGGAGTTCCTGGGAGCACGTTTCAGTACTTGAGGGGGCAGTCTTCCTGCCAGAGAAGAAAGTCAAAAGGTTGTTGGATTTGCCTACTGCTGTTCTGTTCACAGCAGGCTCCCAGAGTCTGAGATTATCTTCAGCTTCTTTGATGATGCCGACTTTCGAGATGGTGCCATAGGCACATGCTCATATGCAGCTGCTCCAACGGTTCTTGTTGATTGTGGTCCCTGAGTTCTCAGGAGTTTGAGCTCATGCTCCTGCTGCTAATGATGGTGAAGGCCAGCCTGTAGTGGTGGTGAAGGCGGCAGCCCAGTCATCTGAGGAATGTCGTGCCACTGGACAGATTGCTCATGGATCCTTCTGATAACAGATACCAGTCTCTCGGCCCAGAGCCGTTGGAACTGCAGAGAGGTGGTGTGGTCCATCAACCATCTTGAGGCGAGGGCCATCAGATTGACTCTTCTGTGTTTACAGTCCCTAGTCGAGGACTGGGTGGTTCAAGTGTTTTCGGACAACGCCACGGCAGTGGCTTATGTCAATCAGCAAGGTGGCACGAGGAGTGCCGGGGTAGCCCTGGAGATGGCTCTCCTGTTTGCCTGAACAGAGAATAACCACCTAGTCTTGTTGGCTTAGCACATTGCCAGGATGGACAATGTGGAAGCGGACTCTCACCTGGCATTTTATGGATCCATGTGAGTGGGAGTTTAGTCAGGAGGCGTTTCAGTTGATTCGATGCCACTGGGGTCATCCCGAGATGGATCTGATGGTTAAGGGCTACTCTCCGATGCTGTTTCTACTCTGCTCTGAGCCCGGAGGATATCTACCATCCTGGCATGCATGCGGGTCTGGTGACTGTTTGAGCGATGGTGCAGCGTATGGCAGCTGTCTCCTCAGGCGACCAAGGTGCCTTCTCCGTTGACCTTTTCTGCAGGGCGATCTCGAGAAGGGCCTTTCTCTTAGCTCCTTGAAGGTTCATATGGCAGCTTTGGCCTGTTTCAGGGATCCGATAGCTGGTAAGTCTCTAGCCTTACACCTGGATGTTACGCACTTTTTTTAGGGGATTCAGTATCTGCATCCTCCCCTTCGGTCTGTGGTCCCTTCCTGGGATTTCTGTCTGGTGCTAAGGGCCCTGATGTCAGAGCCCTGTGTACCATTGAAACATGCTACCCTAAAGGAATTGATGCTCAAGATGGTGGTCTTGGTTGCGATTTGTTCCGCAAGGTGGATTTACAAGCTGCAGGCTTTCTTGCTGAGATCGTTACCTAGCTTTTTTTTGAGGAGGCAGGTTCCATGCATGCTTTTCTTCTTTCCTAAGGTGATTTTTCCCTTTCATGTGAACCAGGTGGTTTGTCTGCTCTCCTTCTCTAAGAAGCAGTGTCGGGGGAAGGATAAGGGTCTTCATCTTGTGGATGTCCGGAGGGTGTTTCTCCGGTATGTGGAGGTTACAAATTCTTTTCGTAAGTCAGACCATCTTTTTGTGCTGTTTGTTGACCTGTGCAAAGGTGATATGTCGGCTAAATCTACATTGCGATGCTAGATTAAGGGGGCCTTGGCCTCAGCATATCTGTTGCAGAACCAGACGGAACCAGAGGATTTGTACGCCGATTCTGAGTGTAAGCGTCCTCATGGGCGGAGTGAAGTTGGTAGCCCCTGCAGACATTTGTTGGGCGGCAATGGTGGGCATCATTTTCTGCTTTTGTCAAGTTTTACTGCTTGGATGTCCACGTTCAGGTGGACACGGCCTCTGGCCCTAAGGTTTTGTGAGCTGCTGTCATCTTCCCGCCCAGTGGAGGCGTAGCTATGGTACGTCCCACTTGTCTAGATTGATCTAACAGGATGATATGGAATGTGACATTTTACTTACTAGCTAATGTCCTTTTCTTGAGTCCTGCTAGACCAGTCCAGGGCCTGCCCCCTGGAACTGTTTTTGTTCTGTTCTTCTGTGGCAGTACTCTGGGGTCCACTATGATTTATATACTTGGCTCTGCAGGTCAGTCTTCTACTGACAGTCTTCTTTGTATGCTTTCCTGTACATAGTTCTCTACTGCTTGATTATTTATTATTGCCCACATTGAGGATGTGTGAGGCTTGCCATGTTTTCCCATATGCTTTGGGACAGATACTGAAGAGACCTCTGATGGCTGAGGCGGATTGAGGCATGGGAATGTCATCGTTGAAACCTGGGCTTTTCATTGGTTCTTTATTCTACCAAGCTGCTGGTAGGGGAGCACAATCCACTTGTCTGGACTTGTCTAGCCAGGACTCAAGGAAGGGATTATCTGGTAAGTAAAAGAAACCGTCCTTTACATGTGATAATCTTTGTGCATATAAACAAGGGTAATAATTTAATGTTTCAGTATACATGATAAAGCTTTGTTCCATATTGTCCTGCTAGACCAGTCCAACCAAATAGGTTGTGTTCCCCAACCAGCAGATGTGGAGACGGTGAAAGTTTCCAGAGACTTCTTATGACATTATGCTATTAACAGCCTATGCCTTGAAGGGCATAAACCAGTAATTCTCTATCTCCAGCAGATGGAGGATGCAAGGATGCTCTGTGAGCATAGAAGGAAGATCTGAAAGGAAAGATTGATTTTGCTCGTGAGCAACCATCCTTGCATGTGGATTTGTCATTGGTGTACAATGTGGGAGGTTCTACTAGAGTCACTCCTAAAACCAGTGCTCTTTTTGTATGTCATAAGGAGGAAGGGATTGGCTCAGCTCTTCATCCTTAACTTATTTAAGGGCCTTTTGAGCAGCCAGGAGATTAGAAAAAGGGAGTTTGGAAAGGATTCTTCAGCCTCGCACAACCTCTGTGCCCCCCTCCCCCCCTTCCCTCCCCCCTCCCTCAAAGATTGGAAGAAGGCTCTTCAGAGGTATGTGACTGCAGCCCTGATAATAGGGGAGAAGCACTGAGCACAGCACAATTTTTTTTCCGCCTTGGGGCTTCCCAGTGGTGAGTACCAGAACTAAGTCTCTGTCCATCAGACTTGTTTGTGGAGGTCTCCCAACTTCATCCGTTGGTGATGTGTGTTGGATTGGGCCACTCCGGGACATCCATTGGATTTGCAGTGATGTTTCCCACCTTGTCTGACTGTGCATAGTTCGCGTTTTCCATGCTTTGCTGAGCCTCCTCCTCGTCTTCCCCACTGTGTGCCAGTAACATATGTTTTTTTTGTCTATGCGCCCCTAGTGTACGCTGCTACTGCTCACATCGTCATTGCACACATGATTCCTGTCTGTGTAGCACTAGCATGCGCTATTGTT
Source organism: Ichthyophis bannanicus (assembly GCA_033557465.1). Classification (NCBI taxonomy): domain Eukaryota; kingdom Metazoa; phylum Chordata; class Amphibia; order Gymnophiona; family Ichthyophiidae; genus Ichthyophis; species Ichthyophis bannanicus. Next base: position 128,319,178 of record CM066033.1, read on the forward strand.
CATGTGGTCTTATTGCACAGCACATCACACCTTAGTGTGCCTTGAGCCTTTGTTGCCCAGCTGCCTATGGTGGGGAAAGTCATGCCGACTTCTAAGAAGCCTGCGTGGTTTGCAGAAAGTGAAGAGCCTTGTTGCTAGATTCTAGTTTCTACACTACTTGCATGGAAGCTTCAGATGCACCCTTGGAGGGCCCGTCTCTCCCCTTGCATGGGGAGACACATGCCCTGGCCTTATTGTCTTCATTACAGGCGGGGATGGATGATGCCCCTAGAAAGGATGGTCGACAGACTTTGAGTTCCCGCGCTCACTCCCCTGGCTGCTCCCTTTCTCATAAGGGTCCAATGGCTCCTATTTCCTCCGAGGATGGGGGCCATATGTCTAGCACGGTGCTCCAGTTCCTGGGTTATCCTCCCCAGAATTAATTTCATTTTTGCAGTGAGCTTGGTCTGAACTGCCACTTCAGAGCCTCCGGGTCCTCTCACTCAGAAGATGCTCAGCTGGTGAGTCGGAGCCTGGTTTCGGCGCCACCTTCTAAGCACTCTTGGCGCGAAGGTTGGAGAGTCAGATTAACTATCCTTTGGCCAAGGCCCTGGAGTCCAGTCCCAATGCCTTGGATGAGGATTCCAACCTGGAGGACAAAATGTCTTCTCCTTCAGAAGATCATGATGAATCCAGTGTTATCCTTCTGTTCAGGAAAGATGAGCTAGTGGCTCTAGTGAGGTGTCATCTGCACTGCATTTGACTGACCCTCCAGTGGCATATAAAGGGTCACAGATCCACCCCCTCCTGCAAAGGTTTCGGAAATCTACAATGGCCTTTCCATTTTCAGAGGTTATGAAAAGCTTGATCTGCTTGGAGTGGCACTTTCTTGACTCCATAGTGAAGGGGCTCAAGATTTGCAGGAGACTTTATTCCCTGCCACAAAAGGACTACGCTACATCTTTCAGCATGCCCAGAGTGGATGCACATGTTACAGCAGTCATAAAATGGACCATCATCTTGGTGGAGGGTGGGACAGCCCTGAAGGACCACATGGATTGTAAAGTAGACTCTCTCCTGAGGAATCAGTTCGCAGCTTCTGCTGTTATGTTTCAGGTGATGATGTGTGTGAGGCCAATGGATTCGGTCTTTCATGCCAGAGGATATTACACCCCTTTTGGAGTTGGCAACAGGCTTTGTTGGACACTATGTGTGATCTTGTCTAGTTGGCAGCTAAAGACATTGCTCTGTCGACAGCACAGTGTTTGATGTGGCTTTGCCACTGGGTAGCGGATTCATCCTCCAAGTCCTGGTTAACCAGTCTAGCCTTTAAGGGGCAATTCTTGTTTGGGGCAGACTTGAAGAAGCCTGTTAAGGATTTGGGTGAGTCCAAACCTCCTGGAAGATAGTCCAAAGGGGTCTGGGAGGTGTATGGTGCATCCTCCTCCTCCACATATGCCCATTTTTCTTCAGTCTGTGATACTTTGACTCCCACATCCCCAGGACTCCCATAGACACTGCTCCAGAAAGCCCAAATTTTCTTCCTCTTGTGGTTTTCGGTTCTGGACTCAGCCCTTTTGTGGAAATTTTGGGTCCTGGGATTCTACCTTCTCTCACCCAGTGCAACAAGGGATTGGGTGCCCATTCCAGGATGCTCCTGGTGGGCGGCAGGCTGCACCTTTTCTACCAGGAATGGGGCCCAGTCATCGAAGATCATCGGATGCTAGACACGATTCAGCACAGCTATGTTCTGGAATGCAGATAGCCTATTCCAGACGTCTTTGTCATCCCCCATGTGGTTCCATAGCCTAGAGAACCACTGTTCCACTCACGCTGGATAGGTTGCGCCATCTGTGGGCAGTGAACCTAGTTCCCCCAGCTTAACGGGGTAAGGGCTGATACTCCATCTACTTTATAGTGCCAAAGAAAGACTGCTCTTTTCAGCCAATCTTCTATCTCAAGGAAATCGACTCTCACCTGCAGACTCTTCACTTCCGTATGGAGACCCTGCGGTCAGTGATTCAAGTGGTACAGCTTGAGGAGCTCCTTGTGTCTCTGGATTTAGCCAAGGCTTTATTTCCACATCCCTGTCCGGGAGGATCAACAGCACTTTCTCCATTTCATTGTGCTTGACTCTCATTTGTAGTTTGCTGCTCTCCTCTTTGGCCTCTCCATCGCCCCAAGGACATTCTCCAAAAAAATGGTGGTGGCCGCTGCACTGAGGCACCAGGGAATCTTTCATCCATACCTGGATGGTTGGCTCATTCGGGCCAGGTCACAGTCCAAAGCGTCTCAGGTTTTGACCCGGGTAGTGCAGTTCCTGGAGAGTCTCAGCTGGGTGATTGAGGAAAGAGCCTTCCCAATCATTGGAATACTTGGGAGCACGTTTTGACACTCAGGTAGACAGAGTTGTCTTGCCAAAGGAGAGAGTGAAAAAGCTGCTGGCCCAGCTGGCAGCCTTCTGATCTCAGCAGGCTCCCAGAGTTTGTGATTACCAGCAGCTTCTCTGCTTCATGGCAGCGGCGATCAAAATGGTACCTTGAATGTAAGCTCATATGAGGCCACTCCAAAGGTCCTTGCTATCGCTGTAGTCTCCAAACTCTCAGGAGTTTGAGATCAGGCTGTTGCGGCATCCACAGCATCTGAGGAAAGGTATGCCACTGGCCAATCACTTGTAGCTTCTTCTGTCAATGGATGCCAGCCTGTTTGGCTGGACAGCCCATTGTGAGAACTGGACAGCTCAGGACTTTTGGAGCAGTCATGAGTCAACGTGACCCATCAGTAGTCTGGAGGCAAGCACCATTTGTCTGGCCATTTTGCACTTCTGGACCCTAGTCAAGAGCAGAGTGGTCCAGGTTACTCAGACAATGCCTTGACAGTGGCTTATATCAATAGGCAAGGGGACACAAAGAGTGCTGGAGTAGCCACGACGATAACTCTCCTGTTCTCCTGGGTGGAAAGGAACCTCCTAACTCTGTCAGCGCAACACATCACCAGAGTTGACAACATAGAAGCAGACTTCCTCAGTTGCCACTCTCTCGATCCCAGGAAGTGGGAATTGAGTCAAATGGCCTTTTTAGCAAATCCTGCACAGCTGGGTCATCCCGATATGGATTTGAAGGCGACCCGCTCAAATGCCAAAACACATAGCTTCTTCAGTTGCCGCAGAGAGACACGCTCAGACGGAATTGATGATCTATTCAAATCTGGCCAAAGCACTGCATGCTGTATGTGTTTCCTCCGTGGCCACTCCATAGGACTTGTATTTTGCCGCATAGAGTGACATCCAGACTGGGCTGTTGTGGTGTTGTCGGATTGGCCACTGAGGCTGTGGTTCGAGGATCTGATTCAACTCCTGCAGGAGCCACCTCTGCAACTGCCCACAGTCTGTGTCAAGGGCTGATCCTCCTTATGGCTTGGCTATTGAAAGGCATTGCTTAGAGCCCAAGGGTTATTCTTCTGTGGTGGTTACCATGCTCCTCAAGGTGAGGAGAGTATCTACCAGCCTGGCGTAGTGTCTATCTCCAGGAACAAGCAGGAATCTAGTCATCACATATGGGTACCGTCGGTACCGACGGAGCCTGCGCGGGAACGCTCCCCAGCGTCCAATCAGAAAGCTTTTGGGAGCATCCCACAACGCCTGCGTGCTGCCTTCCCGCCTTTCCCAACTGCCTCTCTCCAGTTCTTCTTTTTCCGCAGAGCCAGCAGGTCGTGTTCCTGTCACCGCAGAAGAATTTCCTTATTTCTTTCTTTTTGTGGTTGCGTCTGCCTTCCCCGACGCTCTACCGGTACCGCCGGTATTTCTTTTCTTTTAAAAAAAATAAATTTTTCCATTCTTTTACTTTCTTCAGGTGCACCTGTCTTTTTGAGCCTTAAGGCCCAGAAATTTCCTTAATATGGAAAAACCTGCGTCAGGTTTTAAAAAGTGCACAAAATGTGGCGGTACCATTTCCGTCACTGACACCCATGAATGGTGTTTAAAATGTTTAGGTCCTGACCACTCCATCACAGATTGTGTGTCCTGTGCTATGATGTCTAAAAGGGGTCGACAGAACCGAGCTGCTAAGCTCAGTACCCTGTTTCCCTCTGATGCGGCTTCGGTGGCATCAACTTCTTCCAGGGCTGCTGCTTCTTCCCGTGGATCTCAGGTAACTAAACATAAGTCTAGCCGGTCCTCAAAGGGTAGATCTCCTTCTAAGCATCGAGATGCCTCTGGCGTTGCCCTCGAGGATTCTGCACCGGCAAAAGTACCCCGGCGGGAGGCTTTGGCTTCCGTAGCACCATCATCGGGGTTCCAGGATGTTCTCGATGGCTCGGCCTTGACAGATCTCTTGGTGCCATGCTCTGGGATACCGGCAGTTTCCACCGGTACCGATTTCCAGGCATTGGCAGCGTCTATGGACCAGAGAATTCTTTCCATAGAACGCAGTCTAGCGGCTTTCCTTGTGGCATTGACGCCCTTGGTACCGCAACAGACAACTCCATCAGCTCCGGCATCGGTATCGCAACCGGTACCGATAGCATCGACATTGGCATCGATGCCTGCTATGCCGGTACTCTGTCCTTCGATGCCCGCCGGTACCGATTCCCCGGTACCCGTTATTCACGATACCGATTTTGCTCGGTATGGGTATCGGGCTTTGCAAGAGCATCCAGACAGGCGATACTTTGATTCCTCAGAAGAATCTGAGGATTCTGAAAGTTCTGTCGATGCAACGATGATGCTTCCACAGCAGTCCTCCTCCCCTAAACGCAGGATGTCTCCTCCAGAGGACATGTCTTTCCAAGACTTCATCCGAGAGGTGGCTCGGGGCCTGTCCATCACTGTGACCCCTGAAACAGAGCCAAGGGCAAAGGAGTTGGATATTTTACAATATCCCAAAACTCCTAAGGAGGCAGCTACTCTACCCATTCATGAGATTCTATATGATCTCATGTTGAGGATGTGGGAAACACCACTTAACACCTCTCCTCATTCTCGTAGGTTAGATACTATGTATCGTGTCCCTCCTTGTTCTGGTTTCTATAAAACTCAGCTTCCCCACCACTCCATTGTGGTGGAATCTGCTGTGAGAAGGATTAGAAGTGCAAAAAGACATGCCTCTAATCCTCCAGGACGTGAATGCAGAACTCTGGATGCTTTTGGACGTAGAGTCTTTCAAGCTTCCATGCTTGCTGCAAGGATCAGTTCCTAGAGTCTCTACATGGGAATGTTCCTAAAGGAAGTTACTGATCATCTACAGACTTTAAGCCCTTTCATCTCTGAGGATAAAAGGCAGGAGTTTCTCACTTGGCTCAAACATGCCCAAGATGTCTCTAAATTCTCCAACCGTGCAGCCTTCGACTGCTTTGAATGTATAAGCAGGGCCTCGGCTATTGCCATAGGTGCACGTAGAATTGCTTGGCTCCAAGCATCTGGTTTAGAGCTCTGGGTACAAGATAAATTGGGAAATATCCCTTGTACTGGTGAGAACCTGTTTGGTAAAGATTGGCAAGAAAAAGCCAATGAGATGGATGCTGAAAATTCCACTTTGGATAGACTATCCAAGTCTACTGCTGATCCTGTTAGGAAAAAGTTGTTCAAGAAAACACCTCTTTCTAAAAAGAAGAGATTTTATCCTGCTTATGGTCAGCAGGCATCTTCTGCAGGTCAGTTTTCAACCAAACGTCAGCAACCACCAAAACAGAAGAAAGCAAAGGCTGCTAGGCCTCAACCGGCTCAGCAGCCTCAGCCTCCTCAGGGCCTTTGACTTTCAGCTAGAGAACTTAGCCTTTCTGGCTCTGGAAGGACCAGAACCGTCCACCATTCCAGGAAGGTTATGCCATTTTGCTCCCAGATGGGGGCAAATAACAGCAGAGCGTTGGACACTCTCCATCATAAGAGAGGGGTACAAACTTCATTTTTCAAGCATGCCCCCTCACACAGTAGTGAAGCAGTTCAATTCTCCGACCTCTCTCATCGACCTATTAGGTCAGGAGGTTGCCATCCTTCTTGCCCAAGAGGCAATAGAAGAAGTGCCTCTTCATCAACAGGGCACAGGGTTCTGTTCCCCTTATTTTCTTATCCCAAAGAAAACAGGGGGATACAGACCTATTTAGATCTCAGAGAATTGAAAAAATTCCTGGTCAAGGAGAAATTCAAAATGATTTCCCTCGGAGCTCTGCTTCCATACCTTCAGAGTCAGGATTGGCTTTGTTCTCTAGATTGCCTGTCCCTTTTAGGGTCACTTTCAAATTACTTATCCTGACTCATAAAGCTTTTCACACCAGCACTCCCCAATACTTGACTGATCTCCTCTTCTTCCATTCTCCTAGAGACACTCCCCGCTCTTTCCACCTTAACCGCCTTACCCTCCCTTCCCCTTCCCACACTCACCTACAATCTACCCGCTCCTCTGCCTTCTTTTTTGCTGCTCCTGCCCTCTGGAATGCCCTCCCCCCCTCCCTCCGCCTAGAACCTCAGTATGCCACCTTCAAACAACAGTTAAAAACTCACTTGTTCTCCCTAGCCTTTAATGTTCCCTCCCCCTTCGTATGATTGTTCCTCTTCCCTACCTTTTGTTTCTTGCCTAGGCCCACCCTATGTTATGTTTGTTCTGTTTCTTTGTTTGCTCTGCTGTCCTATCGAACATTGTACACTTCTTTTCCTTTTCGTTGGCCTCGGCCTTCTTTTATTGAATTTTAATTGTACACCGCTTTGGTTTTGTGAAAGGCAGTTTTTATCAAATACAATAAACATAAACATAAACATAGATCTCAAGGATGCGTACACCCATGTTCTCATCCATCCAACCCACAGAAGGTTCCTTCGGTTCTTGTTTCAAGGAAAGCACTACCAATACAGGGTGCTTCCTTTTGGTCTGGCCTCTGCACCAAGGGTGTTCACGAAATGCATGGCTGTGGTAGCATCATTTCTACGCACTCTGGGAATATTCGTCTTCCCTTACTTGGACGACTGGCTCATTCGAGCTCCAACACAGTCAGAGGCCAGGACTTCTCTATCCTGCACAATGCATATCCTTCAATATTTAGGGCTGGTCATAAACATCCCAAAATCCAGTCTAACTCCTACTCAGTCTCTAGAGTTCATAGGAGCCCTGCTGGATACCACAAAGACAAGGGCCTACCTTCCCCAAGCCCGTTGCCTTCGCTTGGTGCAGTTAGCTTCTCAAGCAGCGTTAGAGCCCTTTTTAACTGCTCGAGAAATGTTGCAGTTGCTAGGCCACATGGCATACACTGTGCATGTGGTACCATATGCTCGCCTTCACATAAGGGCAGCTCAGTGGATTTTATCCACCCAATGGACCCAGGCATCAGGTTGCCTGTCAGACACAATAGCAAACACAAGTCGTCTCACTTTGTCTCTCCAATGGTGGAAGTCCACTCAAAACCTGTTGCTGGGGTCCCCCTTTCAGCAACCTCTGCCCCAAGCAACTCTTACAACAGATGCTTCTCCAATGGGTTGGGGAGCTCATCTGCAAGACCTCTCCACCCAGGGTACTTGGACTCCACAAGAGAGTTGTCTACATATCAGTCTCTTGGAACTCAGAGCAATCTTCCTTGCTCTGCAAGTGTTCCACACCCTGCTCAGCTACAAAACAGTCCTTATTCATACGGACAATCAAGTAGCCATGTTCTATGTGAACAAGCAGGGGGGAACAGGCACTCTGTCGCTTTGCAACGAAGCTCTGCGACTGTGGGCCCTCGCCAGAGAGCATCACATCCATCTTCTGGCAGTGTATCTTCCAGGCATTCAAAACTCTTAGGCAGACAGACTCAGTGGAGTTCTCCTTCCACACGAGTGGTCTCTGCATGCAGACCAGGTGGCCAAGATTTTTCAACTTTGGGGAACCCCGGACATAGACCTCTTTGCAAGTCCGTGGAATGCCAAACTTCCCCGGTTCTTTTCCAGAACTCCGGCTCAGAGAGCTCAGGCAAAGGATGCTTTCCTCCTTCACTGGGGTCAAGACTTCCTGTATGCCTTTCCACCCATTCCCCTAATTCCCAAAACCCTCTTCAAGCTTCAGAGAGACAGAGGCCACATGATTCTCATAGCACCACATCGGCCATGGCAAGTGTGGTACCCTCTGCTTCTACATCTCTCTCAAGCTTCCTCCCTGGAGTTAGGGTCTGCTCTAGATCTCCTATCTCAGGAAAACGAAATGTTATGGCATCCCAATCCCCAGTCCCTGCATCTCAGGGCTTGGTTGCTGAAGGCCTAGATCTCCAAGATCTTCATCTTTCTCAGCAAGTGAAAGATGTTCTTTATGCTTCTAGGAAACCTTCCACTAGACATTCTTATACTTTCAAGTGGAAAAGGTTCACTATTTGGTGTTCAGAAAAGGGTCTTAACCCCCTTGCTATACCTCTATAATCTTTACTGGAGTATCTCACCATTTGTCTAATGCAGGCCTTAAGACAAATTCAGTAAGAGTCCATTTGAGTGCTATTGCAGCTTCTCTTAAACCTCTAAATGGACAACCTATTTCCTCTCATCCTCTTATAGCAAGATTCATGAGAGGCCTCCTTCTAACTAAGCCTCCCATTAGATCACCTCCGGTGGCATGGGACTTGAATCTGGTTCTTGGGCAGCTCATGAAACCACCTTTCGAACCCTTAGCTACCACCTCCTTGAAATTTCTTTCTTGGAAGGTTATCTTTCTCATTGCAATCACATCAGCACGCCGCATTAGTGAGTTGCAAGCACTAGTAGCTAATCCACCTTATACAAGGTTTCATCATGACAAGGTAGTCCTCAGGACTCATCCACACTTTTATGCCTAAGGTGGTCTCGCCTTTTCACCTCAACCAGGTGGTCTACCTACCTGTCTTTTTTCCAGGACCTCATGCATCAAGTGCAGAGAGGAATCTTCATACCCTGGACTGTAAAAGAGCTCTGGCTTTATACTTACAGAGGACACAGCAACATAGAAAGTCTTCTCAGCTCTTTGTTGCTTTTGACCCTTCTCATTTGGGACTGCCAGTCTCCAAGAGAACACTATCCAACTGGATTGCTCAGTGTATTTCTTTCGCCTATCAGAGTAAGAACCTATCTCTGGAGGGCCATGTCACAGCTCACAATGTGAGAGCCATGGCAGCCTCAATGGCTCATCTGAACTCTGTGTCTATTGACGACATCTGTCGAGCAGCCACTTGGGCCTCTGTTCATACCTTCACAGCCCATTACTGCTTGGACAAGGACTCCCTTCGGGATGCCTTGTTTGGTCAGGCTGTTCTCAAACACCTGTTCCATACTTAATCAACTCCTACCCACCATCCCTGATAGGATGCCAGAGATCTATGGGAGGAAGTGGAGCCCTTCTCAGGGACACACAACTTCTGGGGTTTCTCCCTGGCTCCCAAAGCTAGGGAGTCCCCATATGTGATGACTAGATTCCTGCTTGTTCCTGGAGATAGCATAGTTACTCACCTGTAACAGGTGATCTCTGGGAACAGCAGGAATTTAGTCCTCACAACCCACCCACCTCCCCTAGGAGTTGTATCTCTCTATCTCTCTCTCTTTCCTTTCCCTCTCTCTCTCTTTGTCTCAGCTTTAAAACTCAACTGGAGAGAGGCAGTTGGGAAAGGCGGGAAGGCAGCATGCAGGCGCTGTGGGATGCTCCCAAAAGCTTTCTGATTGGATGCTGGGGAGCGTTCCCGCGCAGGCTCCGTCGGTACCAACGATACCCATATGTGAGGACTAAATTCCTGCTGTTCCCGAAGATCACCTGTTACAGGTGAGTAACTATGCTTTTCACGCATTGGTGCCATAAACGGCAGGATAAACTTGATATGGCAGACTTGCCGTCCTTGCTTGCTTCAGGATGGCCTAGACAAGGGTCTTTCCCTTAATTCCCTGAAGGTTCAGGTTGCAGCCTTATTCTGCTTCATAGGGCCTGTGGTGGGGCGGTCTATTGCCTCGCACATAGATGTGGCCCGTTTTCTTCAGATAGTACAACTCCTTCATCCTCCCCTGCATTCAGTTGTTTCCTCGTAGGATCTCTCCTTGGTGCTCCAGGCCCTGATGTCAGAACCCTTTGAGCCCTTGAAGTGGGCTACACTTAAAGGTCTGATTCTTAAAACTGTCGTCTTAGTCATTTTATGTTCGGTAAGACATATCTCCGAACTGCAGGCGTTGTCTTGCAGGAACCCTTACTATACATTCTCGGAGTAGGACATGTACATTTATCCCATTCAGTCCTTCCCAAGGTGATATCTTCCTTTTACAGTATGTAAATCCGAATCAACAGGAACAAGCAGGAAAGTAGTCTTCACATACAGGTATCGTCGGTTCCGATGGAGTCTGAGTGGGAACGCTCCCCAGCGTCCAGTAGGAAAGCTTTTGGAAGCATCCCACAGCGCCTGCGTGCTGCCTTCCTGCCTTTCCCAACTGTCCCTCTCCAATTCTTCATTTTCCGCGGAGCCGACACCTATCCTATCACCGCAGAAAATAATTCCCTTCTATTCTTCTTTTTTTGTGGTTGCGTCTGCCTTCCTTCGACACTACACCGGTACCGCCGATGGTTCTTTCTTTTTTTCCAAAAAAAACCTTCCCTTTCTTCTGGAGTCTTTTCCAGTTTTTTTTCTCCTCAGGTGCCACACGCCATTTTGGGCACTAGGCCCAACTTTTTCCTTTAAAATGGAAAAACACGCTTCGGGTTTTAAAAAGTGTTCCAAGTGTGGCGATACAATCTCCGTCACTGACACCCATGAGTAGTGCCTCAAATGTTTAGGTCCTGACCACTCTATTTTGGAGTGTGTTGCCTGTGGGATGATGTCAAAAAGGGGCCGGCAGAACCGAGCTGCTAAACTTAGCACCCTTTTTCCCTCCAATGCAGCCTCTGTGGCATCGACGTCTTCCAGGGCTTTGTCTTCCTCCCATGGATCTCAGGTAACTAAACATAAATCTAGCCGGTCCTCAAAGGGTAGATCGCCCTCTAAGCATCGAGATGCCTTTGGCGTTGCCCTTGAAGGACTTTCACCGGCAAAATTGCCCCGGCGGGAGGCTTAGGCTTCCAAAGTGGAGTGGAGGAGTGGCCTAGTGGTTGGGGCAAGGTACTTCAGGCCGGATGGTCGGGGGTTCAAATCCCACTAGAGGACAGCAACCTTGGGCCGGAAGGACTGGGGTTTCTAGTCCCACAGGTGCTCCTTGTGGTCTTGGGCAAGCCACTTAACCCTCCCATAGCCCATGTTCCCTGTAAAATAGTTATCTCCAAGATATAATGCCCTGTTCAATGTAATTTCAGTTTGTTCAATGTAAACCGCACTGATGCAGAATAGCGCGGTATATAAGAGAATGTAAATAAATAAGGTATATAAGAGAATGTAAATAAATAAATAAATAAAGCACTAACGGGGCTCCAGGATGTTCTCGAGGCCTCAACCTTGGCAGACCTACTGGTGCCATGCTCTGGAGTACCGGCTGCTTCATCCGGTACCGATACCCAAGCATCGGCAGCGTCGATAGACCAGAATTTCTTGGCTATTGAACGCAGACTGGCGGCTCTTCTCATGGCCTCGATGCCCCTGAAACTACTTCTGACAATTCAACCAGTACCGGCACTGACTGCATCGACATCGGCAGGTATTCTACCGGGACCGAGTCATGCCTATCCATCTGGTATCGACAAGTCGGTAGCAGACCCCTCCGATGCCGACTTCGATCTGTACCGGTACCGTGCCTTGCATGATCACCTGGATCGGAGATACTTTGAATCCTCGGATGAGTCTGAAGACTCTGAAAGCTCTGCCGATACCAGAGTACTTCTTCCTGAGGATTCTTCTTCTCCTCAGTGTAGGATGTCTCCACCAGAGGATATGTCCTTTCAGGATTTTATCTGAGATGTGGCTCGAGGTCTTTCCATCACAGTGGCTCCTGAAAAAGAGCCTAGGACAAAGGAATTAGAAATCCTACAATACCCTAAAGCTCCCAAGGAGGCAGCTACCTTACCTATTCATGTCATCTTGCATGATCTCATGTTAAGGATGTGGGAAACACCTCTAACCACATCTCCTCACTCTCGAAGACTCGACACCATGTATCAAGTTCCTCCTTGTCCTGGGTTTCAAAAGACACAGCTACCACACCATTCCATGGTGGTGGAATCAGCTATGAGAAGGATCAAGAGTGCAAAACGTCATGCAGCTAATCCTCCAGGACGTGAGTGTAGGACTCTTGATGCCTTTGGACGTCGAACCTTCCAGGCTTCCATGCTTTCTGCTAGGATCTGTTCCTATATATTATATATGGGAATGTTCCTAAGGAGGTCACGGGAGATTTAGAGCTTTTGAGTCCCTCTCCTTCCTGATGATAAGAGGCAAGATTACCTCGCCCTTGTCAAACATGCCCAGGATGTTTCCAAGTTTGTGAATCGTGCAGCCTTTGATTGCTTTGAGTGCATAAGCAGAACCTCTACTATTGCCATAGGTGCAAGTAGGATTGCCTGGCTCCAGGCATCTGACTTGGAACTTAAGGGTACAGGATAAACTAGGGAATATTCCTTGCACAGGAGAGAATCTCTTTGGCAAGAATTGGCAGGAAAAAGCTAATGAGATAGAAGCTGACAATATCACTTTGGATAGATTGTCTAAATCTACAGCTGATCCTGCAAGGAAAAAATCCTACAAGAAACCATTCTTCAGTAAGAAGAAGATGTTTTATCCTTCCTATACCCAGCAGGGGCATCGTTTAGGTCAGTCTGCCCAAAAGGGACAGCAGCAACAACCTAGGCAAAGGAAAACAAAAGCTGCTAAGCCTCAACCGACTCAGCAGATTCAGCCTCCACAGGGGCTTTGACTCCTATCTAGAGAACTTTTTATTTATTTTATTTATTGAACGGTTTTATATACCGCCTTTCAGAAAAATCAAAGCGGTTTACATAGAACAAAAGTTGAACATTACATTGAAACTTATTCAAACAATTGAAATTACAGTGAACATTAAATTGTATATAATAAAAATGGTAATTTGAGGGTTACAATGCTGAGTAAATGCTTTGCCTTCCTGGCCCTGAATGGCCCAGAGCTTTCCACCATTCCAGGAAGGTTATGTCATTTTGCCCCCAGATGGGGGCAGATAACAGCAGAACATTGGACTCTGTCTATTGTAAGAGAGGGGTACAAGCTTCATTTCCTCAGCATGCCCCCTCCTACAATGGTAAGACAGTTCAATTCTCAGACCTCTCTCAATGACCAGTTAGGTCAAGAGGTCACTAAGCTTCTTGCCCAAGGGGCAATAGAAGAGGTACCCATTCTCCAACAGGGTACAGGGTTCTACTCCCCCTATTTCCTTATTCCAAAGAAAACAGGAGGACACAGACCCATTTTAGACCTCAGAGAATTGAATAAATTCCTGTTCAAAGAGAAGTTCAAAATGATTTCTCTAGGAACTCTGCTGCCATACCTTCAGAGTCAGGATTGGCTTTGTTCTCTAGATCTCAAGGATGCGTACACCCATGTTCTCATCCATCCAACTCATCGAAAGTTCCTTCGCTTTCTATTTCAAGGGAAGCACTACCAATACAGGGTTCTTCCTTTTGGCCTGGCCTCGGCACCAAGGGTGTTCACAAAATGCTTGGCTGTGGTGGCAGCATTTCTTCACATCCTAGGAATATTCGTCTTCCCTTACTTAGACAACTGGCTCATTCGAGCCCCTTCAGAGCCAGAGGCCAGGGTTTCTCTCTCTCGCACAATGTGTATCCTTCAGTGTTTGGGGCTTGTCATAAACTTCCCAAAATCCAGCCTTGCTCCCACTCCGTCCCTAGAGTTTATAGGAGCTCTGCTGGATACCAGGCAGACAAGGGCCTACCTTCCACGGCCCCACTGCCTTCGCATTATGCAGTTAGCTTCCCAAGCAGTGCTAAAACCTCACCTCACTGCTCGGGAAATGTTACAAATGCTAGGCCACATGGCATTCACCGTGCACGTGGTTCCTTATCCTTGCCTCCATATGAGGGCAGCCCAGTGGACTTTATTCACTCAATGGACTCAGGCGTCAGGTTGCCTGTCAGACAAAATAGCAAACTCAGATCGCCTTATTTTGTCCCTCCAATGGTGTCAATCACCCCAAAACCTTTTGGTGGGGTCCCCTTTTCAGCAACCTCCACCCCAAGCCACTCTAACAACAGATGCCTCACAGGGTGGGTTGGGGAGCCTACCTGCAAGACCTCTCTACCCAGGGTACCTGGACTCCACAGGAGACTTATCTACATATCAGTCTCCTGAAAATCAGAGCAATGTTCCTTGCTCTTCGAGTATTCCACACCCAGCTCAGCTACAAGACAGTCCTAGTTCAAACGGACAATCAAGTAGCCATGTTCTATGTGAACAAGCAGGGTGGAACAGGCTCTCTGTCGCTATGCAACGAAGCTTTGCGATTATGGGCCCTCGCCAGAGATCATCAGATTCATCTCCTTGCGGTGTATCTTCCAGGCATTCCAAACTCTTGGTCAGACAGACTCAGTTGAGTTCTGCTTCCACACAAATGGTCTTTCCATGTAGACCAGGTGGCCAAAATTTTCCAAATTTGGGGAACCCCAGACATAGACCTCTTCGCAAGTCCGCTGAATGCCAAACTTCCCCGGTTCTGTTCCAGAATTCTGGCTTGAGGTTGTCAGGCCAGGGATGCTTTCCTCCTCCATTGGAGCCAGGACTTCCTGTATGCCTTTCCACCCTTTCCCCTAATTTCCAAAACCCTGTTCAAGCTTCAGAGAGACAGAGGTCATATGATTCTCATAGCTCCACATTGGCCACGGCAAATGTGGTACCCTCTGCTCCTACATCTCTCTCAAGCTCTGACTCTGGAGTTAGGATCTGCTCCAGATCTCCTTTCTCAGGAGGACGGGATGCTGTGGCATCCCAATCCCCAGTCTCTGCATCTCAGGGCCTGGTTGCTGAAAACCTAAAACTACACGGTCTTAACCTTTCTCAGCAGGTAAAGGATATCCTTTATGCTTCCAGGAAGCCTTCCACAAGATGCTTTTATGCTTTCAAGTGGAAAAGGTTTACCATATGGTGCTCGCAGAAGGGTCTTAACCCTCTTGCGATACTTCTGGAATCATTACTGGAGTATCTCCTTCATTTATAATGCAGGGCTTAAGACCAATTCAGTGAGAGTTCATTTGAGTGCTATTGCAGCTTCTTTCAAGCCTCTAAATGGGCAACCTATTTCCTCTCATCCTCTCCATAGCAAGATTAATGAGAGACCTTCTTTTAATTAAGCCTCCCATTAAGCCACCACCGGAGGCATGGGGCTTAAATTTGGTTCTTGGGCAGCTTATGAAACTGCATTTTGAACCATTAGCTACTGCCTCTTGAAATTCCTTTCCTGGAAGGTTCTTTCTTATTGCAATCACATCAGCACCTCGCATCAGTGAATTGCAAGCATTGGTGGCTGATCCTCCTTATACAAGGTTCCATCATGATAAGGTAGTCCTTAGGACTCATCCACACTTTATGCCAAATGTGGTGTCACTTTTCATTTAAACCAAGTGGTTTACCTTCCTGTATTCTTCCCAAGGCCTCATGCCTCAAATGCAGAAAGGAATCTTCATACTTTGGATTGTAAAAGGGCTCTGGCCTTTTACTTACAAAGGACACAACAACATAGGAAGTCCTCTCAACTTTTTGTTGCTTTTGATCCTAGTCATTTGGGACTTCCAGTCTCCAAAAGAACACTGTCCAACTGGATTGCACAGTGTATATCTCTTGCCTATGAGAGTAAAAACCTTCCTTTGGAAGGCCATGTCACAGCTCACAATGTGAGAGCCATGGCAGCCTCTATGGCTCATCTTCACTCTGTGTCTATCGATGACATCTGCCGAGCAGCTACTTGGGTTTCAGTTCATACCTTCACAGCCCATTATTGCTTAGACAAGAACTCCCGCCGGGATGCCTTGTTTGGTCAGGCTGTTCTTCAACACCTGTTCCATACTTAATCAACTCCTACCCCCACCATCCCTGATAGGATGCCAGAGATCCATGGGGGGAAGTGGAGCCCTTTCACAAGGGCACACAACTTCTGGGGTTTCTCCCTGGCATCTGCAGCTAGGGAGTCCACATATGTGAAGACTACATTCCTGCTTGTTCCTGGAGATAGCATAGTTACTCACCTGTAACAGGTGATCTCCGGGAGCAGCAGAAATTTAGTCTTCACAACCCACCCACCTCCCCTAGGAGCTGTATCTCTCTTTCCCTCTCTTTTGTCTCAGCTTTAAACTCAACTGGAGAGGGACAGTTGGGAAAGGCGGGAAGGCAGCACGCAGGCGCTGTGGGATGCTCCCAAAAGCTTTCCTATTGGACGCTGGGGAGCGTTCCCGCGCAGGCTCCGTCAGTACCGACGATACCCATATGTGAAGACTAAATTCCTGCTGTTCCCGGAGATCACCTGTTACAGGTGAGTAACTATGCTTTATTTGCCTGCCCTTTTTTTCCAAGGAGCATTGCCATGGAAAGGACAAAGGACTTTTGCCTGGTAGATTTTCAGAGAGTGCTTCTCCAGTACTTGAAAAGTACGTACTCCTTTCTCAAGTCAGACCATCTACTTGTGGTGTTTGTAGGACCACATAAAGGTGATGTGACCACTAAGTCTGCTCTGGGGTGTTGGATCAAGGAATCTATTGCCTCTGCTTATCTGTTTTGGAGCTGACTGATTCCAAAGGGTTGGTTTGTACACTCTACTCAGGCACAAGCATCCTCATGGGCCGAACATAGCTCAGGCGCCTCCTTAGACATTTGTTGGACAGCAACATGGGCATCACTTTCCATTTTTGTCAAGTGCTACCGCTGGGATGTACATGCTTGGGTGGACATGTCCTCTGGCTTAGGGTTGTCAAAGCTGCTGTGTTTTCTTCCCGCCCAGGGGAGTTGTAGCTTTGGTATGTCCCATTTGATGGACTGGTCTAGTAGGACGATATGGAAGGTGACATTTTACTTACCAGATAATGTTGTTTCTTTGAGTCCTGCTAGACTATTTCAGGACTTGCCCCTGGATAATGTTCTGGTCTGCTGTACTCTTGATGGTTGGCCCACAGAGCTCACAGCCTTCTGACAAGCCTTCTGTTGAAGCTGATCCTGTACATAGTTATAATTCCGGCTGTATTGAAGCTTGTTATTTTCATTGAGGTTGTGTGAGGTCAGATTCCTAACCATATGCTTTATTTATTTAGACCGTTTTGTATACCACCTTATTCTTCAATCAAAGTGGTCACAACACAATTGGGGGATACAAGACACATATGCTAATACGTACAGGGAACATGGACAATGGAGAGTTAAGTGGCTTGCTCAAGACCACAAGGAGCACCTGTGGGAATAGAAACCCCAGTCCTTCCAGCCCAAGGTTGCTGTCCTCTAGTGGGATTTGAACCCCTGACCTTCTGGCCTGAGGTAACTTGCTCCAACCACTAGGCCACACCAGCAGTGTGATTACTGGTTTATGCCTCTAGAGGCACAGACTGTTAATGAAACGATGATGACAGAAAGTGTCTGGAAGCTTTTTCTGTCTCCACATCTGCTGTTGGGGGATCACAACCCACTTGTCTGGACTGGTCTAGCAGGACTCATGGAAACGACATTATCTGGTAAGTAAAATGTCACCTTACATAGCATGCACACAAACGACCCATGCCATGCAAGTGATGCTTTATTACATAGGCCTCAAAATCTCCAAATATGTAAACAATTTTGATTTTGGCACTGACATTTTTCACTTTTTTTTTAAAAATAGGAAAACCCTTCAAATGATCTATATAGTAATCTGGTTTTCTGTTCAGTTTTTTGTGTTTATTGCTAGTTTCATAGAACTTTTATTTCTTCGGACTCAGATATTGATTTCTACATAATTTATCAAAAGAACTTATTAATTACAGAATTCTCCATTCTTCTTAATTTCAGCCTAAGTCCATCTACATACCACAGGAAATACATTCTGGTGAAGAAGATAATCAAGGAACTATCAAGAGATGTCCTGTATCAGAAAGCCCAGCAAGACTAACATATGTACCACCTAGACCACCACCACCTCGGTTACCCCCACAGAAGCCAAATAGTTTAGGTAATGAAATTATAAATATGAATGGTGCTGGTAGCCATGCTTAATTGTAAAAAATGTAGCAGATGGCTGAATGATTGTCGTCATAGTGCAACTAGGGCATTTCTTGTTCTCTGCTCCTTCATAAAGCATTGAACAAAAATCAACTTGTGATGTACTCTTAGCAATTTCAGTACATATCCTATAGCCTGTACTCTTTGAAAGCATAAACAATCATGTCACATTTACTCTTTCCACACTACTCAATTTATAGACCTTTATCATATTTCACCTCAATCTTATTGTCTCCAAACTGAAGGATGCTAACCTCTTTAGACCTTCCTAAAAGTAGAATTGTTCCATCCCCTTTATCACTTTAGTTGCCCTTCTGTACCTTTTCTAATTTCGCTATATCTTTGAGATACGAGGTGCAATCAAAAAGTATTGAGACTTGTATAATTACACAAGAAGTATAACACCTACAGTTATTGCACTCAGTCTCCTTCAAAGTTGCCCTTTCTGATAAAACACACTTCCAGCATTCCTGTCACTGCTGGAAACAATTTTGAAATGCCTCTTTCGTTATGCTGTGAAGCTGCTGTGTCGAATTTTGCTTAATGGTCTCCAAGTCGTTGAATCTCCTTCCTTTCGGTGGTAATTTCAGTTCTGGAAACAAGAAAAAATCACAGGGTGTGAAGTCAGGTGAGTACAGAGGCTTATGGACATGCTTGATTTGGTGTTTAGTCAAGAACTGCTGGACAAGATGAGATGTATGATCTGGGGTGTTACCGTGAGGAAGCAACCATTCACCATTCCTGTGCAGCTCTGGCCTCTTATGACGAACTGCATCTCTCAAATGAGTCGGACGTAGTACTCCTTATTGATGGTGTGGCCTTTTGGAGCCTACTCATGATGAGCAATAGAAAACTGAGCATGACCTTGACATTGCTCCTCACCTGATGGGCTTTCTCGAGTCTAGGAGAGTCTGGAGTCTTCAGGGTAGTTTCCCCAAATTAGTTAGTTCTCCAGGACCAAGCAGGAAGTCAGTCCTCACATATGGGTGACATCGATGTCGATGGAGCCCCTGCGGAGCATTTCCCCCGCTTTCAAAGAAAGCCTTTGGGAATACTGCACGCATGCGCGGTCCCCTTCCCGCCTAAAGGTGCCATCTTGCTCAGTCTCTCTTTTTCCGTGGAGCCCTTCGGACGTATGTCCTTGTTCACCCGGAAAATAGTCAGATTTTTTTGTCTATATTTCGCGATTTTTTCATGGGTTTTTGTCCGGTTCGACGCCGGTTCCCCTTCGCCGGGTTCGGTACACCGGTATCGAGCCCGATCTTCTTTTTTCGGTTTTTGCCCTTCCTGGCTGGCGTTCACGCCCTTTTTTTCTTTTTCCCTGGAAGGCTGGTCCTTGACCTCATGGGGACTCTCTTTCCCCCAATGGCTTCCAGTGGTTTTAAGAAGTGTGATCGGTGCAAGAAACTAATGTCTCTCACCGACACACACGACTGCTGCCTTCGGTGCCTCGGTCCCGATCATGATCTTAAGATCTGTGAGCCGTGTGGAAAAATGTCCACTAAGGCACTCCGAAGTTGTCAGCACCAGAAGGAAAGGCTTTTCTCCGACTCGGCCTCCGGCCGGGCCCGGACCTCGCCTGAGGCCTCGACGTCTCGGGAGTCTGACCCCGAGCATCGTCGGGGCTCCTCAGATAGGGGGTCCCCTGAGCGGGAGCAAAAGAGGAAGAAGCGGCTCGCAAGGGCGGCGTCGGAGGAGGTCCCTGGCTCCTCGAGGGCTAGGTCTCGGACACCCGACCGCCGTCCCGGGCCCGTGGAACAGGAGAAGCCGTCAAAAGTACCTCGAGTGGAGCCAGAGTCTGCTGGACACGTAAGTCCTGTAGTGCTCGAGGACTCTTCTCCCAGGGAGCCGACGTCGGGCCCGGCGCCCAAGTCGGTAGCTGCTGAGTCTCCTGAGCTGGGTCTCAGGCTGACAGCCTTGGAGTGCAGACTGTCTGCCTTCATGGGTCAGCAGCAGGTGCTGATGGCCAGCCTTGCTGGCGCATCTGCCCCGACCACCGGGACATCGACGTTGAAGTCGACCCCGGAGACCAGGCCGATACTCGAGACCATGAAGGCTCGAGGTCGTCCTCGGTCGTGGTCACCCTCGACCTCCCGGTCGGGACCAAGGGCGTCGACGCCGGTGCCTTCGGGGGCGGGTGCTGCCGGGCCCCGCGCGGTCGGAGCCCAACTCCTCTTCGGACGAGTCCGCCTGGGAGACAGAGGATGAGGAGTCCCCCGATACCTTTAAGACTCGGTGCGTCCCGTCGGACTCACCGCAGTCTGAGCCCCGGAGTAGATCCCCTCCCGAGGATACTCTGTTCTCGGAGTTCGTGCGTGATATGGCCACTGCTTTGGCGATCCCGGCGGATCCCGAGGAGGAGCCTCGAGCCGAAGAGCTCGAGGCCCTCCAGTATGACTCTCCTCCGAAGGAGGCCTTTACTGTACCGGTTCCTCCGATGCTGGAACGGCTCCTCTTCCGGATGTGGGAGGCATCGGCCTCGGCGCCGGTTCTGAGCAAGCGGGTCGATTCCATTTATCGACTCCGTAAGAGCCCCGGGTTTCAAAAGGCGCAGTTGCCGCACCATTCCATGGTGGTGGAATCGGCCATGCATCGTCTGAAAAGTCAGAAGATGCACTCCGCGGTGCCCCCTGGCAGTCAGGCCCGGAACCTGGATGCGTTCGGTAGAAAGTGCTTCCAGGGCTCGATGCTTGCTTGCCGTGTCCAGTCTTACCAGCTGTACATGGGCATGTACTTGCGGGACCTGGCAAAGGAGCTTGCCGGGTTCTCTGCTGGTCTCTCCGGGGAACCTTTGCAGAGGTTCAAGTCCTTGTCTTCGGGGATCCGGGAATGCTCTAAGTTTATGTCCCGAGCGGCCTACGATGGCTTCGAGGCCTCGGCCCGGGTTGTGGCTGCCGGCATCGCGGCTCGACGCCAGGCATGGCTGCAGTCATCGGACTTCGAGCCATGGGTTCAAGACAAGTTGGTCGATGTCCCTTGCCGAGGTGAAAACCTCTTTGGCAAGCCCATGGCCGAGAAGGCTGCTGAGCTCGAGACCGAGCACCTCACGAGGACAAGGCTGTCTCGAAAGACTTCTGCCCCTTCACACAAGAAGAAGGGCTCGGGTAAAAACCCTTTTACCCGAGGAAGGCGACTGCCTACAAACAGTACCCGACTTACCAGGCCTCCCCCGCTCCCCCACAGGGTCAGCAGGCCAAGGGGCAGGGACATGGGCCCCGTAGGCAGAAATCCCCCAAGCCTCCGGCTCCTGCTCCTACTCAGCAGGGTGGGGGTTTTTGTCTCCCAAGGCATAGCCTCTCCGTCTCTGCTGTCCCATCCCTGCACTGGAGGTCGCCTAGCCCTGCTTGCCCACTGGTGGCCGCCCATTACAGGGGACAACTGGGTCTTAAGCATAGTCCAAAAGGGCTACCTGCTTCATTTTCACCAGTTGCCGCCTCCCTATTTTCCAGGAGAGCCTCCAAGACCTCCTCTCCATACAGCCCTCCTCCTGCAGGAGCTGTTATGAGACCAGGCGGTGGAGCCTGTGCCTCCCCACCTCCAAGGTCATCACGGGTTTTACTCCAGGTACTTCCTAGTACCAAAGAGAACAGGGGATCTCAGGCCTATTCTCGACCTCAGAAATCTCAACAAGTTCTTACAGAAGGAAAAGTTCAAGATGCTTACTCTTGGAACACTTCTGCCCTACCTCCAGCAGGGAGATTGGCTATGCTCTTTAGATCTAAAGGATGCGTACACTCACATCCTTATTCATCCAGACCACAGAAAGTACCTCAGGTTCATGGTGGGAGGAAACCATTATCAGTACAGAGTGCTGCCATTTGGCCTCACCTCCGCCCCCAGAGTCTTTACCAAATGCCTGGCAGTGGTGGCGGCCTACACTTGAGAAATCAGGGTATCTTTGTCTTCCCCTATCTGGACGACTGGCTCATCAGGGGTCAGACGTGCCAGGAGGCCAGGCAAGCCACCCTCCGAACGATTTCTCTGCTACAACATCTGGGGTTTGTCATAAACTTTGCAAAGTCCACTTTGCACCCCTCCCAAAACTTAGAGTTCATAGGGGCAAGACTAGACTCTCTGCAGGCAAAAGCTTTCTTGCCAGAAGACAGAGCCCAAAGGCTGATGACCTTGGCAAACCAGTTCCTCAGCAAGTCACTGATCTCCACCAGGCTTTGCCTGAGGCTTCTTGGCCACATGGCTTCGACAGTGCATGTCACACCCCATGCCAGGCTTCATATGAGGCCTGCGCAATGGTGCCTCAGAACTCAGTGGTCGCAGGCCACAGGGAGCCTCAGAGACAGAGTAAGGGTGTCCAGACCATTCCTGCACTCCCTTCGTTGGTGGCTGCATCCCCCCAACTTACTGGAAGGGATGCCTTTTCAGCCACCTGGATTCACAGTGGTATTGACCACCGATGCCTCTCTACAGGGCTGGGAAGCACACTGTCTGGGCAAGTGCATTTAGGGCCTGTGGTCTCCCTGGGAGACTCAGCAGCAGATCAGTCTACTGGAGCTTCGGGCTATTCGCTTAGCCCTCAAGACGTTATCTCAAACCCTGGCTCACCAGTCTGTTTTAGTGCAGTCGTACAATCAGGTAGCCATGTTTTATGTAAACAAACAGGGAGGCACTGGGTCCAGGCTCCTTTGTCAGGAGGAGCAGGACCTTTGCTTGTTTGCGCTCTGGCACAACATGTTGCTCAAGGCGGTTTATCTCCCTGGCCAGAAAAATTGCCTAGCAGACAGATTGAGCAGAATTCTACAGCCCCACGAGTGGCAGCTCCATCCCTTGGTAGTTCAGAAGATCTTCCTGAAATGGGGACTTCCATCCATAGATCTCTTTGCCAGCCCCCTGAACAGACAGCTGCCCCAGTTCTGCTCCAGGCAACCGCATCCTCTGAGACTAGCAGCAGATGCTTTTCTGATTTCCTGGTCCCAAGGCCTCCTGTATGCGTTTCCTCCCACACCTCTGGTGGCCCAAACCCTATTCAAGGTTCTAAAGGACCAGGCCTCGGTCCTTCTGGTAGCCCCCAGGTGGCCGAGACAACCTAGCTTCCCACTTCTGCTTCAGCTAGCAGAGGACCCCCCCCACTAGCTCTAGGGTTGCAGCCCGACCTTCTATCTCAAGACCAGGGGTCTCTTCTGCATCCCAATCTCAAATCTCTCAATTTGATGTCCTGGAAGCTGCAAGGGTAGTTTTGGCAATGCTCCTCCTGAAGTTGAAGAGGTCGTCCTGCCTTCTAGGAAGCAGTCCACTAGAAAAACCTATGCCTTGAAGTGGAAGAGGTTTTCTGTGTGGTGTCAGCTGCATACAGAAGATCCCTTCTCTTGTACTGTACCACTGGTGCTTCAATACCTGCTACACTTATCCAATCAGGGCCTTAAGTCCAATTCTGTTCTGGTCCACCTCTCAGCTCTTGGTCTGTGAGGAGGAAATGTTCAAGATGCTTACTCTTGGAACACTTCTGCCCTTCCTCCAGCAGGGAGATTGGCTATGCTCTTTAGATCTAAAGGATGCGTACACTCACATCCTCATTCATCCAGACCACAGAAAGTACCTCAGGTTCATTGTGGGAGGAAACCACTATCAGTACAGAGTACTGCCTTTTGGCCTCACCTCCGCTCCCAGGGTCTTTACCAAATGCCTGGCAGTGGTGGCGGCCTACTTAAGAAATCAGGGAATCTTTGTCTTCCCCTGTCTGGACGACTGGCTAATAAGAGGTCACACGTGCCAGGAGGCCCGACAGGCCACCCTCAGAACTATTGCTCTTCTTCAAAGTTTGGGGTTTGTAATAAACTTTGCAAAGTCCACTTTGCTCTCCTCCCAGAACTTGGAGTTCATAGGGGCGAGGTTGGACTCTCTGCTGGCAAAGGCATTCTTGCCAGAAGACAGAGCCCAAAGACTGATAAATTTAGCAAACCAGTTTCTCAGCAGGTCCATGGTCTCCGCCAGACTCTGCCTGTGGCTTCTTGGCCACATGGCTTCGACAGTACATGTGACCCCCAATGCCGGACTCTGGTCACAGGCCACAGGCAGCCTCAGAGACAGGATAAGGGTGCCCAGACAATTTCTGAACTCCCTCAGCTGGTGGCTGCACCCACCCAATCTGCTGCAAGGGGTACCTTTTCAGATTCCTGGGTTCACAGTGGTGTTGACCACGGATGCCTCCCTGCAGGGCTGGGGAGCTCATTGCCTGGGCAAGTGCACCCAGGGTCTGTGGTCTCCCTGGGAAGCCGCACAGCAAATCAATCTACTGGAACTCAGAGCTATTCGGTTAGCCCTCAAGACCTTTTCTCCAGCCCTGGCACATCAGTCTGTCCTAGTTCAAACAGACAACCAGGTAGCCATGTTTTATGTGAACAAGCAGGGCGGAACTGGGTCCAGGCTTCTTTGTCAGGAAGCACAGGACCTTTGCTTGTTTGCCCTCAGGCACAACATGCTCCTCAAGGCTGTGTACCTCCCTGGCCAGGAAAACTACCTGGCAGACAGGTTGAGCAGGATTCTGCAGCCCCACGAGTGGCAGCTCCATCCTTTGGTGGTTCAGAGGATTTTCCTGAAATGGGGACTTCCATCCATAGATCTGTTTGCCAGTCCACTGAACAAACAGATGCCAAAGTTCTGCTCCAGACAACTGCATCCTCTGCGCATAGCGGCAGATGCTTTTCTGATTCCATGGTCTCAGGGCCTCCTATATGCGTTTCCTCCCACGTCCTTGGTGGCCTGAACCCTGTTCAAGATTCTTCAGGACAAGGCCTCGGTCCTGCTGGTAGCTCCCAGATGGCCAAGACAGCCTTGGTTTCCACTTCTGCTTCAGCTGGCGGTGGATCCCCCACTGCCTCTGGGGTTGCAACCCGACCTTCTCTCTCAGGATCAGGGTTCCCTCCTGCACCCCAATCTCAAAGCTCTCAATTTGATGGCCTGGAGGCTGCTAGGGTAGTTTTAGCTCCCTGGGGCCTACCTCAGGAAGTTGAAGAGGTTGTCCTAGCCTTTAGGAAACAGTCCACTAGGAAAACCTATGCTCTCAAATGAAAAAGGTTTTCTGTGTGGTGTCAGCTACGTACAGAGGATCCCTTCTCCTGTACTGTACCAGTAGTGCTTCAGTACTTACTGCACTTATCAAATCAGGGACTTAAGTCCAATTCTGTTCGTGTCCACCTCTCAGCTCTAGCAGCTCACCACTTCCTAGTGGAAGGACATTCTCTGTCGGTTCACCCCTTGGTGTCCCACTTTCTCAGAGGCTTGCTTTTGCTCAAGCCTCCAATCCGTCGTCCTGCTCCTGAGTGGGAGTTGAATGTGGTCTTGCAGCAACTGACTCGCCCACCTTTTGAGCCGATGGCTACTTGTCCTCTCCGCTTCCTGTCCTGGAAGACACTCTTCTTGGTAGCCCTAACCTCGGCCAGGAGAGTGAGTGAGCTTCAGGCCCTGGTCTGTGACAGGCCTTACACCCGCTTCTATAGGAACAGGGTAGTCCTTAGGACTCATCCAAAGTTCCTCCCAAAGGTTGTCTCCTCCTTCCACCTTAACCAAGAGGTGGTTCTTCCAACATTCTTCACTAGGCCTCATGCAAGCCAGGCTGAAGCAGTTCTGCATACCCTGGACTGTAGGAGTGTCTTATCCTTCTACCTTGACCGTACGCAGGGGCATAGGAGGGCTACTCAGCTCTTCATATCTTTTGACCCTAATAATTTGGGGTTAGCTGTGTCCAAGCGTACCTTGTCCACCTGGGTAGCTGACTGTATCACCTGGGCTTACAGGGCGGCTGACCTTCCTTTGCAGGGTCGGGTCACGGCCATCGTGTCAGGGTAATGGCTGCCTCAGTGGTTCACCTCAGCTCTGTACCGTTGGTGGACATCTGCATGGCTGCAACTTGGTCCTCAAGCCACACTTTTGCGGCTCATTACTGTCTGGAAAGGGAGTCCCGTAGGGACAGTGCTTTTGGCCAGGCAGTACTCCGGAATCTCTTTGAGGTTTAGGCAACTCCTGCCCTTCAGCCTTCCGTTGGGCTACCGGTGGAGGTTCTGTCAGTGAAAAGCCTTTCTTTGATGCTGGGACTAGAGGGAGTTCTCTTGTTCAGCCTGGGTTCCTTGGTAGCCCAGAGCTAGGGAGTCACCCATATGTGAGGACTAACTTCCTGCTTGGTCCTGGAGAAAGAGTAGTTACTCACCTGTAACAGGTGTTCTCCAGGAGCAGCAGGAATCAGTCCTCACAACCCTCCCTCCTCCCCGGGAGTTGCAGTTGTACATAGTTTATTTTTACTTTTGTGTGCTGTTTTTAGCTATGTCATTTGACTGAGCAAGATGGCACCTTTAGGCAGGAAGGGAACCGCGCATGCTTGCCTGCATTCCCAAAGGCTTTCATGGAAAGCTGGGGAAATGCTCCGCAAGGGCTCCATCGACGTCGATGTCACCCATATGTGAGGACTGATTCCTGCTGCTCCTGGAGAACGCCTGTTATAGGTGAGTAACTACTCTTACTTCGAGTCCTTAGATTCCGATGACTCCGCCATTACCGGAGTGATTTTACTGGAGGATCCCTCTCCTCCTTCTCAGAAGAGGATGTCTCCTCCGGAGGACATGTCGTTTCAGGATTTCATACGTGATGTAGCCAAAGGTCTTTCAATCACAGTGACTCCTGAGAAAGAACCGAGAGCAGAAGAATTAGAAATTCTTCAATATCCGGCAGCCCCATAAGAGGCTGCGACTCTTCCCATTCACCGGATTCTGCATGATCTTAAGCTAAGAATGTGGGAAGCTCCTTTAACGGTGTCTCCACACTCTCGGAGACTCGATACCATGTACCAAGTTCCACAATGCCCTGGGTTTCAAAAGACTCAACTACCACACCATTCAATGGTAGTGGAATCGGCGATGTGTAAGATCAAGAGTGCTAAAACGCATTCTTCCAACCCTCCAGACTGAGAATCAAGGGCATGCGATGCCTTTTTGGCGTCGATGCTTTCAATCCTCAATGCTATCAGCCAGGATAAACTCTTACATTTTCTACATGGGAATGTTTCTGAAAGAGGTTACAAGAGATTTAGAGCTCATGGCCCCACTTCTCCCCGATGACAAAAGAACAGACTTCCTCACTCTGGTTAAACATGCTCAGAATGTGTCTTTTATGAATCGTTCAACCTTTGATTGCTTTGAATGCATTAGCAGAACATCTGCTATCTCCATTGGTGCACGTCGCATTGCCTGGCTTCAGGCATCAGATTTAGAACAATGGGTGCAAGATAAGTTAGGGAATATTCCTTGTACAGGAGAAAATTTATTTGGCAAGGATTGGCAAGACAAGGCTAATCAGATTGAATCTGAAAATACCACCTTGAAAAGATTGTCAAGGGCTACAGCCAACCCAGCAAAATAGAAAACATTTAAGAAAACGTTTTTCAACAAGAAAATGAAATTCTACCCATCTTATACCCAGGCTGGCCACTGTCCAGTTCATGCTCCCCAAAAGGGGCAACAGCAACCTAGACGACAAAGAAAGGCACAAGTCCCCAGAGCTCATCCAGCTCAGCAGACTCAGCCTCCTAAGGGGCTTTGACACCTTCCTAGAGAACTTAGTCATCCTGCCCCTGAAAGGTCCAGAACCTCTCTACCACTCTCTTGTCTCAACTCACTACTTCCTCAAGGAGCAATAGAACAGGTACCCATATCCCAACAGGGCATGGGTTTCTACTCCCCCTACTTCCTCATTCCAAAGAAAACAGGGGGATACAGACCCATATTGGACCTCTGAACAAGTATCTGTTCCGAGAAAAATTCAGAATGATCTCCCTCGGATCACTTCTCCCTTACATTCAGAGCCAGGATTGGCTATGTTCTCTAGATCTAAAGGATGCGTATATGCATATCCTCATACATACAGATCACAGGAGGTTTCTTCGTTTACTTTTTCAAGGAAGGCATTACCAGTACAGGGTTCTTCCTTTCGGACTGGCTTCTGCCTCAAGAGTCTTCACAAAATGCATGGCAGTGATAGCATTCCTGAGAACTCGGGGGATATTCGTCTTCCCCTACTTAGACGACTGGCTCATCCGAGCATCAACAGCTCCAGAAGCCAGCTTCACTCTCTCCCGCACAATGCAGATCCTGCAGTACTTGGGATTGGTCATAAACCTTCCAAAATCTTATCTCACCCCTTCTCAATCTCTAGAGTTCATAGGGGCTTGTCTAGACACAAGGCAGTCAAGGGCTTTCCTGCCACAGCCACGTTGTCTTTAAATACTTCAGCTAGCATCTCAAGCAGCACTAAAAAACATATTAACTGCTCGAGAAATGCTTCAGTTGCTGGGGCATATGGCATCTAGTGTACATGTGGTTCCCTATGCTCAACTCCACATGCGATCAGCCCAGTGGACTCTAACTTCTCAGTGGACACAGGCTTCAGTCGCCTGACAGACAAAATCAGAAATTCTACATGTCTCATTTCGTCCCTACAATGGTGGCAGTCACTGGAAAACCTTCTCGTAGGCTTTCCTTTCTAGCAGCCACTACCCCAAGCCACCTTATTTATTATTTATTACAATTTCTTATATACCGCACTATTCGGTATCAGCGCGGTTTACATTATAACATAACGACCACAACAACATGCTGTTTGGTTTTACATCGAACAGGAGTACAAACTTGGATAACAGGGATGAACTATATACATGAGATATTTACATTGAGCAAAATTAGGTATCAGTCACATAATGAATGAAAGGGTCATTTCTTCAGCGGGATACCGAGGTTCAATTGCTGGTTGGGTAGTATTGGAGGAAAAGGTGGTATTTAAGTGCCTTCCTGAACCGAGATAGGTCAGCAATGGCTCTAATATCTGAGGGTAGAGCATTCCAGCATTTGATGACAGATGCATCCAAGTTAGGCTGGGGGGCTCACTTGGACAATCTCTCCACACAGGGTCTTTGGACCCAGCAGCAGGCTTGCCTTCATATAAACATCCTGGAACTCAGAGCCATGTTCTATGCTCTTCAGGTTTTTCAGGCCCACCTCAGCTACAAGACAGTTCTGGTCCAGACTGACAATCAAGTAGCCATGTTGTTTATTTATTTTATGTATTTATTTTTATTTCTTATATACCACGCTCTTTTAATCAGTGCGGTTTACATATGAACAAATTTAAACACAATGACATGGTCAGCATTGTTTTTTTTACAATGAACAGGGTACAAAAACCTGGCAGTAAACAGGGTTAACTATATACAAGAACATGGCGGTAAACAAGGTTGACTATATACATGGTATAATTATTTAGTTAATTACATGGAAGTGGTAAATAAATAAATCACAAGTACAATATAAATACGGTATGGATAAAGTGTGCAAGTATGAACCGTCATGATTAGCCATTTTCTACCGGGGTCAAGCGGGAAAGACCACCATGAGGGCTATGTTCATTCGGAGTAGCTTCCGGGTAGTATATTAGGAACAGATGATATTTTAAGGCCTTTCTGAACGTCATTAGGCTTGTGATGGCTCTGATTTCGGGTGGAAGGGCATTCCAGGCTCTGGGCGCAAACAGTGAGAAGGCTCTAGAGCAGGGGTGGGCAAACTTTTTGACTCGAGGGCCGCAATGGGTTCATATATTGGACCCGGGGGCCGGACCAAGAGTAGATGGACGGTGTGTATGTGTGAATTAATATAAATTAAATTTAAATTTGTAACATTAAATGTTTAGATTAATTTAAGGTAGAAAAGCATAAAAAGAGTTATTTTACAAAACTTTTATGCAATGTATTTCTTTCATAAAATAGTACCTTCAATTTTAGTGGCCATAGTTTGCCCATCCCTGCACTAGACCATGCCTCCCTACTTCCTTCTGTGGGTGGGTCTTTTGGTTTCTGAAGCGTGGTAGCCAAAGGTGGGGGCTGTCCCACCCGCTTCATCCGAAAAGATGGGGTGGGCAAGATATGAGCGAGATTTAAGATTCTGAATCACCTCACATGAATCTGCAGTTATTGCATGCTGAAGCGTCAGGAAGTGGGATATCCAGATCCTCCCAAGTGACCAGCCCATTTCCTGTCCTAGCCCCCCCATAGCCCATTATCAGTCCTAACCGCCCCCCCCCCCATAGCCCATTACCAGTCCTAACCCCCCATCACCCCATTTCCAGACAGCCCCCATCAGCCCACAGCCCATTGCCAGTCTTAACCCCCCATAGCCCATTACCAGTCCTAACCCCCCCATCAGCCCACAGCCCATTACCAGTCTTAACCCCCCCATAGTCCATTACCAGTCCTAACCCCCCCATCAACCCACAGCCCATTGCCAGTCTTAACCCCCCCATAGCCCATTACCAGTCCTAACCCCCCATCACCCCATTTCCAGACAGCCCCCATCAGCCCACAGCCCATTGCCAGTCTTAACCCCTCCGTAGCCCATTACCAGTCCTAACCCCCATCACCCCATTTCCAGACAGCCCCCAGCAGCCCACAGCCCATTGCCAGCCTTAACCCCCCCCCCATATCCCATTACCACTCCTAACCCCCCCAATCAGCCCACAGCCCATTGCCAGTCCTAACCCCCCCCCCCCTCGGCTCACAGCCCACTGCCAGTCCTACCCCCCCCCCCCCCATCGGCTCATGGAAAT
This sequence comes from Ichthyophis bannanicus, assembly GCA_033557465.1. Lineage (NCBI taxonomy): Eukaryota > Metazoa > Chordata > Amphibia > Gymnophiona > Ichthyophiidae > Ichthyophis > Ichthyophis bannanicus. Next base: position 128,349,853 of record CM066033.1, read on the forward strand.
TAAAATAAAAAAAAAAGCTGGCCGCGGCAGCATGGAGTGTCCCGTGGGGCCCCCTCTGCCCGGCTGAACTCTCCCGGCGCGGCTGAAGCCCTCTGCTCCGGCTTGCAGATACGCGAAGGGAGAGTGTTTCCCTCGCGTCTCTGTTAAGCCCGCAGGGGCAGATGGGAAATTTCCCATCAGCCCCTGCGGGCTTAACAGAGATGCGAGGGAGACACTCTCCCTTTGCGTATCTGCAAGCCGGAGCAGAGGGCTTCAGCCGCGCCGGGAGAGTTCAGCCGGGCAGAGGGGGCCGGATTAAAAGGTCCGCTGGGCCGTATACGGCCCGTGGGCCGTAGTTTGCCCATCCCTGCTCTAGAGGCTGTTGATTTAGAGCATTTCGTAAGGAGTTTCGGAAGGTCAATGGAGTTCAGTGTCACAGATCTCCTGGATCTGTTAGCTGGAGTGACATGTATCATATTGCTGATAGGTGATAGAGATGGGCTCTTTGAGGCTTTAAAAGTCATGACCAGGGTTTTTTATAGGGTTCTGGCCTGGAGGGGTAACCAATGTAAACTCTTCAGTATTGGGGTTATGTGCTCTGAGCGTGGAGCACCTACGAGAATTCTCGCGGCTGCATTCATGGCCAGACGGAGGGGGTTTAGAGTAGATTGAGGGAGACCGTGTAGAATGATATTGGCAAAATCCAGGTGTGGTAATGCCAAGGCTTGGAAGATAGTGCGGAAGTCGGAGTAGTCAAGTAGAGGTCGGAGATTACGTAGGGATCTAATCTTGTGGTAAATTGCGTTCGTTACTTTCTTGATGTGTGCTGACATATCAAGCCGCTGGTCTAAAGTAATCCCTAAGTATCGGATTGTGGGTTGAGCCTTCAGCTCAATGTTGTTCACCTGTAATGAGGCAGGGGGTATGAATGTTGGATTCCGGGTGATGAATAGGACGTCTGTTTTATTGTGATTTATGCGTAGATTCTGTTTGAGGAGCCAGTTTGATACAGCTTCAAAGCAATGAACTATTGATGTATAATCTGGTTGTTTTACGTTGAATGGAGCATACATCAGGATGTCATCAGCATATGCAAGACATTGAATGTTGAAGGTACGTATCAAATCACAAATTGGCTGCATATATATATTGAACATTAGTGCGGACAAGGAGGATCCCTGAGGGACACCTTGTTTAAGGGGGAATGAATCAGATATTGCTTCTCCTGTTCTGACTTGCTGCTGTCTGTCGGATAAGTAAGATTTGCACCAGTTCAGGGCTAGACCTTGGATACCCTTATCTTGGAGGCGCTGTAGGAGAGTATTGTGGTTTACCGAATCAAATGCGGCAGCTATGTCGAGAAAAATGAGAATGAACCCTTGATGGATATTGTCAATGCTTATGATTAGGTTATTGAAGAGGATTGTGAGAAGGGTGTCAACACCATGTTCTTCTCTAAAAACCGTGTTGTGAGGGGTCAAGGGGGGCTTCTGAGTTAACATGGTGTTGTATTTGTCGCTGGACTACTTTTTCCATGATTTTTGCTAGTAGAGGGATGCTTGATATTGGTCTAAAAGATTCGACTTTTGTTGGGTCTAGCTTGCTGTTCTTCAGGAGCGGGCGGATGGATGAATGCTTCAGGCTCTGTGGGAAGGATCCAGTTGAGAAGGAATAGTTGACGATCTTGCTGATAGTTGGGCTAAGTTCATGTCGTAGTTCTTTGATCCACCTGGCTGGGCAGGGGTCATTAGGTGCGGTAGTTAAATTAATTAATTAATTAATGTTCTACATGAACAAACAGGGTGGAACAGGTTCTCAAGCATTGTGCAACAAAGCTTTATGCCTCTGGGCCTTTGCCAGAAATCTTCAGATCCACCTTCTAGCGGTGTATCTTCCAGGCACACAAAATCTTTTAGCAGACAAACTCAGTCGAGTGCTGCTGCCACACGAGTGGTCTCTTCATCAAGAGCAAGTTGCTCAAATTTTTCAGATCTGGGGAACCCCAAAGATAGACCTCTTTGCAAGTCCTCAGAATGCCAAACTTCCCCGATTTGCTCCAGAATTCCGGCTCAGAATTGTCAGGCAAGGGATGCTTTCCACCTCCACTGGGGTCAGGACTTCCTCTATGCCTTCCCACCCATTCCCCTATTCCCAAAACTCTCTTCAAGCTTCAGAGGGACAGGGGCCATATGATCCTCATAGCCCCACGTTGGCCACGACAAACGTGGTATCCTCTGCTACTCTCTCTCATGGAAAAGGTTTTCTATCTGGTTCTAAAAAGGAGTTTAACCCCTTTTCACTGCCAGTGGAGGCGTTACTTGTGTATCTGCTCCATTTATCATCCTCTGCTCTTAAGACCAATTCAGTAAGAGTCCACCTTAGTGCCATTGCTGCTTCTCACAAGCTCTTAGATGGGCAGCCTGTTTCCTCTCATCCTCTTGTAGCAAGGTTTATGAGAGGACTACTCTTAACTAAACCTCCCATTAAACCACCGCCCGTGGCATGGGATTTAAATCTTGTCCTTGGGCAGTTCATGAAACCGCCCTTCGAACTGCTGGCCACTACATCTCTAAAGTTTCTTTCTTGGAAAGTAATCTTCCTAATTGTTCTCACTTCTACGAGATGCATCAGTGACCTCCAGGCTTTAGTGGCTGATCCTCCTTATACAAGGTTCCACCATGATAAGGTAGTTCTTAGAACTCACCCACATTTTATGCCAAAGGTGGTTTCGCCCTTTCATTTAAACCAGTCAGTTTACCTTCCTGTATTTTTCCCTAAGCCTCACGCTTCCAATGCAGAAAGGAGTCTACATGCTCTAGATTGTGAAAGAGCTGTGGACTTTTACCTTCAGAGAACTAAGCAACATCGAAGGTCTTCCCAGCTCTTTGTTGCCTTTGACTCTAGTCATCTTGGACTACCAGTTTCCAAACAAACTTTGTTAAAACGGATTGCAAATTGCATATCTTTTGCTTACAAGAGCAAGGGACTTTCTCTTGAAGGTCATGTCACAGATCACAATGTGAGAGCAATGGCAGCCTCTATGGCTAAACTTCGCTCAGTGTCCATTGACAACATCTGTAGAGCAGCCACGTGGGCTTCAGTACACACCTTTGCAGCCCACTACTGCTTAGACAAGGACTCCCATCTGGATGCCTCGTTTAATCAAGCTGTTCTCCACATCTCTTTCACACTTAGAACAACTCCTACCCACCGTCCCAGGTTTCAATGCCAGAGATCCATGGGAGGAAGCATGACCCATCTCAACCTGGGTTTCACAGCTTTCTGGGGTCATCTCCCTGGCATCTCTCAGCTGGGGAGTCCCCATATGTGAAGACTACATTTCTGCTTGTTCCTGGAGATAGCGTACTCACCTGTAACAAGTGATCTCCGGGAACAGCAGGAATTTAGTCTTCACAACCCACCCACCTCCCCTAGGAGTTGTGTGTGTCTCTGTCTCTCTTTCTCTCCTTTGTCTCAGCTATAAACTCAACTGAAGAGGGAAAGTTGGAAAGGCGGGAAGGCAGTGATGCAGGCGCAGTGGGATGCTTCCAAAAGCTTTCCTATTAGACGCTGGGGAGCGTTCCCGCACACGCTCCGTCGGTACCGTTGATACCCATATGTGAAGACTAAATTCCTGCTGTTCCCGGAGATCACCTGTTACAGGTGAGTAACTACGCAATATTTGTAATAGTCCTATTGATTGCTTACCTGGTCTTTCCCGTGCCTCATCAGGAATTTATCTAAGCTCTGGAATTTGCAGTACACTTGTGTTTAGCCATATGCTATTGCACTGTTGATTAATGCAAATGTAACACGGCATATGCTACTTTCAGAGAAGGGTAGTTACACAACTGCCCTTATGGTCATTCAGTGAAAATGTTCTATCTTCTCTTAAATAAGAAAAACAAAAGTAAAATCCTTATAGCACTATGTGATAGGCTTGTTTTTAGATTAGTGAATATTTAATAAAATTGTAGTAAAATTATGTTGACCTAACTGTGTTTCCTGTTAAGGTAATGGAGTTGGTTCTTTCCAGTTAAATGGAGACAGAGAGAATTCTTCACTTCAGCAACAGAGTGAAGACAGAAATACTAATCCCCCAGGTGTTCCATCACGGAAAGACAAGAAAGACATACTGGTTCGTTTTGGAACAATAGAACATTTAATTTGTTTATATGTCTTATGAAATCACTAAGCTTTGTAATACTAAGCTATTAATAATGTGAGTGCTAAGTGCTTTTGGTTAAGAAATCAAATATTGCTGATTACTGGGACACATTTTACTCTTAGTTGGTAAGGGCTGAGAGACCCTGGTTGTGAGAGCAGTGTGTCCTTAAATTTAAGTGAATATTACTTGTACTCCATTTCTATAGCTATTTTATTATAACTTATTTCTCTGGGAACAAGCAGGAATCAGTCCTCACATATGGGTGACATCGATGCCGATGGATCCCTGCGTGGAAGCTTCTCCCTAGCTTTTAAAGAAAGCTTTTGGGAAATGCACCATGCATGTGTGGTCCTCTTCTCGCCCAAGGGTGCCATCTTGCCTCAGTCTCTTTTTTTCTGCAGAGCCCACTGGTCATGAGTCTGATTCCCCTGGAAAAAGAGTCAGTTTTTTTTCTGGGAGGTTTTTCTTCCCCGGTTGCACTGGTTCCCTTTCTCGCCCCCAAGTTCACTTGGCCCGGTATCACGTCTCTGGTTAGTTTTTTTTTTTCCTTAATTTTCGTACCGGCATGGTTTGCACTCTTTTTCACTGCAGAACCCCCCATGTCTTAGACCTTGCTGGAGCCCTTTTTCCCACTATGGCCTCTGCCAGTGGCTTCAAAAAGTGTGATCGATGTTCCTGGACCATGTCTCTCACCGACACACATGACTGCTGTTTCAGGGCAGACCATGACCCCTTGGATTGTGGACTCTGTAATAAAAAAATAAAATAAAAAAAAGATGCCCTCCAAGGCTATTAAGGGCCGTCAGCAGCAGCATAAAAGATCTTCCAAAGGTCAGATTCTGCCCCGGAGTCTCCAGCGACACCGTGCTCCAAGCCCCCTTCTGGCACCCTGGAGCCCCGAGGTGGCTCCGCCATCTCCGACTGAGGCCGTGGGTCCTCTGAGCGGAGCACTTCGGAGGAAGAACACAAAAAGAGGAAATAATTCTTGAGGTCGATGTTCATGGACAAGTCGGGAAAGACTGTTAATTCCCATGCCAGGTCCCACAGTCCATGCCATGAGCCAAGGTGTCTGAGTAGGAGCAGCCTACCAAGGTCGCCTGCAAAACCATCATGGTTGAGGACTCCCCCTTTGTCAGAGCTGGCACCGGGCCACAGATCCTCTGTGCCTATGCCAAAGGCTGCAGAGCCATTTGGACTGGAGACCAGAATGGTGGCCGTGAAGCACAGCTTGTTTGCCTTCATGGCCTAGCAGCCCAGACCACTGAGGCCTCGACCTTGAGGACATCCCTGGATGTCAAGCCGATCCTCGAGTGCCATTGGTCTCTAGTCAGTCCTTGATATCGGTCTTGATCTTCCCCAATAAGTGGCTGCGGCTCCGCTGGCAGACCCTCTCAGGGGCATGGACATTCGGGCTCGGGGCTTGACCTCACACCTCGGCCCGGCCTTGACTCTTCCACTGACTACAAGTTGGACTGGGAGACCAAGGATGAGGAATCGCCTAACACCCTTCGCCACCATGACATGCCCTCTGAGACTCAGCGCTGGTCCCCACCCGAGGATATGGCCTTCCTCGACTTCGTGCGGGACATGTCAAAGGTGCTAACTTTCAACACAGAGTCATTGGAGGACCCTTGCACGGAGGACCTCGAGATCCTGCAGTACAAGGCCCCTCTGAAGGAGGCACTTACAGTGCCTGTCCCCCCGATTGTGGAATGGCTGCTCCTTCGTATGTGGGAAAAACCAGCACCGGTGCCCTTCGTGAGCAGATGGCTGGACTCGATGTATCAGGTCCACTGGAGCCTGGGCTTCCAGAAAGCAAAACTGCCGCATAACTCCATGGTGGGGCAGTCAGCCATGCGTCTGCTCAAGAGCCAGAAGAAACCCTCCTCGGTGCCCCCCGGGTAGGAATGTCAGCACCATGGATGCCCTGGGCAGGAAGTGCTGCCAGGGCTCGATGCTCATCGGTCAGATCCAGGTATACCAGCTGTATTTGAGGGACCTGGCGAAGGAACTTGCTGGGTTCTCGGCTGGTCTCTCCAAGGAACCCATCTGGTGGTTCCGAAGCCTGTCCTCTGCCATCTGAGTGTGCTCCAAGTTCATGACTCGAGCAGCCTATGACTGCTTCGAGTCAGCGGCTAGAGTAGCCGTGGCAGGCATCGATGCATGATATCAGGCTTGGCTACAGTCTTCCGACCTGGAGCAATGGATCCAGGACAAATTGGTCGATGTCCCCTGCCAAGGGAGAACCTCTTTAGCAAACCTATGACAGATAAGGCTGCAGAGTTGGAGTCCAAGTTCCTGACGAAGACTAGGCTCTCCAAGAAGATTGCTCCCCTTCCCCGATGGAAGTCCCTGAGTAAAAAGCCCCCTTAACTTGAGGAAGGGAAGAGTTTAAGAAAGTGTCCTCAGTAGTATCAGACCTCCCCAGTTCCCCAGCAGGGTCAGCAGGCCAAGGACCAAGGGCATGGCCCTCGTAAGCAGAAGTCTCCCAAAACCCAGGCACTGGTGCTGGTACAGCCTGGTAGGGGTTTTTGTCTCCTTAGGCATAGCCTCTCCACCCCCAGGAGGCCAGCAGCCCACAGGGGGACGTCTGATCTTGTTTGCCCACTGGTGGCTAGACATCACCACCGATACTTGGGCACTGCAGGTGATCAGGGAAGATTACCTCCTCCACTTGGAGCAGACTCCCTCTCCATTCTTTCCGGGAGAGACCTCCAGGACTCCCCTTCACCAGAACCTGCTACTGCAGGAGCTCGCAGACCTCACGGACAAGGCAGTGGAACCCGTGCCCCCACACTTCTGGGGCAAGGGATTCTACTCCCGGTACTTCCTTGTACCAAAAATAACAGGGGGCCTAAAGCTCATCCTAGATCTGTGGGACTTGAACAGGTTCCTGGTGAGGGAGAAGTTCAAGATGCTCTCCCTTGGGACATTGCTGCCATACCTCCAGCAGGGACACTGGTTATGCTCCTTGGACTTAAAGGATTCGTACACACACATCCTTATCCGTCCCAGCCACAGGCAATACCTCAGGTTTGTGGTGGGAGGCAGCCACTACCAATACAGGGTGCTACCCTTTGACCTGGCCTCCGCCCCAAGGGTCTTCACCAAGTGCCTAGCGGTGATTGCGGCACACCTCCCTATCCAAGGAGCCTTCATCATCCCCTGACTGGATGACTGGCTCATCAGAGGAGGCTCGGCTGCCGAGGTGCAGCAGACCACGGCCTGCACAATCTGCATCCTACAGCACCTCGGGTTTGTCATAAACCACCCCAAGCTCCATCTCCTCCCGAAACAGTGTCTGGAGTTCATAGGAGCCCAGCTACACATCCTTCAGGCCAGAGCATTCCTGCCCCAGGACAGGGCCAACCACCTCAGGGTGTTGGCTGCGGACGTGCAGCACAGACACATCATGTCTGCTCGCTGCCTGCTGGGCCACATGTCCATGTCACCCTGGCCACACCCGCCTCCACATGAGGGCGGCCCAATGGTGTCTCCGTTCCCAGTGGACCCAGGCCACTGGTCGGCTGCGGGACAGGGTGACAGTGAAGATCAACTTGCGGACTCCCTCAGCTGGCGGCAGGTACCACGGCGCTCCAGGCAGGGATACCCTTCCAGATCCTCGCTCCCCAGAGGATTCTCACTACTGACACTTCCTTGTTGGTCTGGAGAGCTCATTATGAAGATCTCTGTACCCAGGGCAGCTAGTCGCAGTCAGAGAGCTGACTCCAGATCAGCTTGATGGAGCTTTGGGCCATATTTTTGGCCCTCCAAGCCTTCCTCCACCATGTGCAGCACCAGTCAGTGCTGGTCCAAATGGACAATCAGTTGGCAATGTTCTACATGAACAAGCAGGGGGGCAGAGGGTCCTATGCCCTCTGTCAGGAGGCGGTGGCTCTCTACTCCTTCAAACTCTGCTCCTTCACACTCTGCAATGGGATCTCCTGCGGGCAGTGTATCTGCCAGACGAGCTCAACGCCCTAGCAGACAAGCTGAGCAAGGTCCGTCAGCCACACGAATGGTGGCTAGGTCCCAGGGTGGCCTTTCGGCTATTCCAGCTCTGGGGAGTCCCCCTGATGGACCTCTTTGCGAGTTCGACCAACACTCAGCTGCCCCGATTCTGCTCCCGCCAACCGCACCCCTCACGGGTGTTGGTAGATGCATTCCTCATCCAATGGATGGAGGGACTGCTCTATACCTTCCCATGCACACCACTGATAGCCAAGATCCTGTTCAAGGCTCAGCACAATGGGGCATCGCTTATATTAATTGCTCCCTAGTGGCCCAGGCAACCGTGGTTCCCGCTCTCCTCTGCTTGTCCACAGTGACCCCGGTCCCCCTGGGGAGTGCCCCGGGGCTACTGTCACAGGAGGAGGGCTCACTCCTACACCCCAATCTGGGGTCTCTGTCGCTAATGGCTTGGCTACTGAAAGGGTAGCCTTGACCTCTTCAACCTCGCAGGGGAGGGTAGAGGAGGTCCTGGCCTAGGGTCTCCACGAAATGGACCTATGCCTTCAAATGGCGCAGATTCTCAGTGTAGTGCGCGGAACAGCAAGTCAACCCGTTCTCGTGCTCTGTGCAGCTTGTACTGCAAGATTTGCTCCATCTGTCACAGGCAGGACTGAAGTCCAACTTGGTCAGACTGCACCTGAGTGCTCTAGTGGCACATCACCACCTTATCGCGGGTAAGCTCCTCTCTGTCCATTCTCTCGTGACCTGCTTCTTGCGGGACCTCCTGCTCTCCAAGCCCTCCATCCGCTGTCCAGCGGGGCCTCAATGTGGTGCTATCCAAGCTCACCGGGCCACCGATTGAGCCACTGGCTATCTGCCACCTGCGCTACCTCTTATGGAAAGTCATCTTCTTAGTGGCACTCACATCCACTTGCAAGGTCAGTGAGCTTCAGTTGCTAGTAGCGGATCCACCATACACAAGATTCTATAAGAACAGGGTGGTGCTCCACAAGCTCTCCAAGTTTCTTCCTAAAGTGGTGTCCCCATTCCACCTCAATCAGGAGGTGTTGCTCCCCATCTTCTTTCCGCGGCCTCACACCAGCCGAGCTGAGACCATATTGCATACCCTGGACTGTAAGAGGGCCCTTCTACCTCCAATGTACCCAGGGCAACTACAAAGCCTCCAGCTTTTTGTCTCCTATGACCCCAGTCAGCTGGGGCAAGCGGTGACCAAACAAACTGTCCACTTGGGTAGCGGACTGCATTGCCCTTGCCTCTGAGGAGGCTGGTCTCTCACTGGAGCGCCAGGTCACGATACACAGTATAAGGGCTATGGTAGCATCCGTGGCAAACCTGTGTTCTGTCCCTCTGTCGGGCTACCCACTTGTCCAGTGGGCAGTGAGTCAGATTCTGGGCCGATCAGGGCAGGTGTTGGTGAGGCATATGCAGTTTTAATGCATCCTGAGCCTGTGAAGCTAAGCAGTTAGCAATGCATAAGGCTCATGTTGTTGGCACAAACGCATGTCTTCTGCCTAATTTGCAGAAGGTTATGTCATTGGACGCCAGCTTCTGTGGTTCCTGCATGGCGGCTTCAGATGGCGCCCTTGGGGGGACCATCCCCTCTTGCATCAGGGGCACAGGGGTGCACTGCCCTTGTCGTCTTCGCTGCAAAAGACAGCAGAGACAACGATGAAAGATGATTCCCAAGCCTTGGACTTTGCTTCGCACTTCACTTGGGCGCAGGCATCCTCCTAGGTGGAGTGTAGCTTGGTCACCTTCTCAGACATTTGTTGGGCAGCAATATGGGCATCACTTTCCACTTTTGTCGAGTATTACTGCTTGTATGTCTACACTCGGGTAGGCATAGCCTTTGATACAGAGGTCTTGAAAGCTGCCATGTCTTCTTCCCACCCATTGGAGTCTTAGCTTTGGTATGTCCCATTTGTCTGGACTGGTCTAGCAGGACAATATGGAAGGTGACATTTTACATACTGGGTAATGTCTTTTCCTGGAGTCCTGCTAGATCAGTCCAGGATCCACACCGTGATCTATTATGGTCTGCTGTGTTACTCTGCGGTTGGCCCCACAGGCCCATATCCTCCGGTCAGACCGTCTGTCTGATGATGATCCTGTATAATAGTTATGGTTCCTTGTTCTGTTGATCCTTGTTCCTCACTGAGGTTGCGTGCGGTTAGGGATTCTTGAGCATGTGCTTGGTTATGAATACTGAGGTGCACTCCTAGCTGCATCAACTTGTATAGCAGAATGAGGTCATAAGAAACCTCAGAAATTGTTTTCTCTCCACCTCTGCTGGTAGGGGATACAACCCACTTGTCTGGACTGGTAGAGCAGGGCTAAAGGAAAGGATATTATCTGATGAGTAAAATGTCACCTTTTTTCTTCCAACTATAGTGTTTTCATGAATGTTTTCATGCTGCATCCAAGTTAGGTGCAATATTTGGAAAGCCTGATTTCTTATTATTGATGGAACAAATTTGTTCCCCATTCATACTTTCTCTGTCCCAGGCCATAGTCTATCCTTCTGTGTCTCATCTCTTTTGTTCATTTCCATAGGTTCTTTCACTCTCACCTTCCCCCATCTCTTCCAATTTCTCTTTCTTATGCTTTCATATTTTCTCCCTGCTCAAGAGAGCTAATATACTGGGAAGCAAGAGAAATAGGCCTTTTAGAGGAAGTGTTTCCAGTCTTTCCATGCCATTACTCCAGTTGTGCTGACAAAGATTTCAACAGAGAAAGAGAGTGTGCAAAGCAGCTATGCTAGGAAATGGGGGACAAAGCATGCAACTCATTTTTTGGGGGGAATAGACACAATCTAATGTAGCAGCTCTGATACAAAAATGAGGCTAACCATTCTCTCTCTAATAGAGATACTTTTTCTCAGAGCTTGTAACATGAACATGTTTCTGACACTTATAACACAAATCGCTTAGCTTTCGGTGTATTTTACAAGAAATATAGGCATTCTGTTTTTGAAGTAAAATTCTACAATTTATTTTCTAGCAACCAACAAAACTCTCCAATTTATTTTCTAGAAACCAATTAGTAATGGTCTTCCTCCGACGCCTAAAGTGCATGTAAGTATTTTGTTGAAAAAAAAGCAGTTACAGCACTGGTTTATTCTTTTATTGCATTGTTGACTAAGTTCCACTTTTGACAGTTCTGTAAATATACAGTATGAAAATAGTTCCATGATTCTGAAGTGCACACCAGTTACATTAAATTACAAATAAGAATTAGTTTATTGTCCTTACCAAACAGGTAATCAAGTTCTTAATACACTTAATGCAAACTATACCTATATTGAACATAATATGTAGAGTGAATATTCTGCCTTCTCAATGTTGGTATAGCTGAGTGGGATGAGGATCTACTTCTTATGTATGGAGGATTTGGCCCACAATTACAATTTTCTGGGCTGAGGTCATTTTGTGGATTCATATCATTACTACTATTTCTCTCCCAACTGAGCCAGCTGTCCTATTATTGGAGAATGTTATGTTCTATTGTATCTAGAAACCACAGGGGTATTCATTAGGCATGTACACACCAAAGAATTTTGGGCTCATTTTGGTTCGTCAAAATATATCCATTAGGTTAGTCTTTGGAAACTGAAATGTTTGTTCATCTAATTCAGCCCCATTCTATAGGGGAAGCTGTAATGCAATGCAGCAGTCGAGCATGCCATCTATTTTCAATCAAACCTGCTTGAAACATCTTGGCAGGCATCTCTAATAGCATTATAATCCATAAAGCATGTCACATTCCCCTTCCCCCAGGGGCACCGCAAGAGTGCAAAAAGAACATAGAGTGGCAGGCTGAGTACCATAAGCCACCATCAGAAGGGCAAAGTAGTACAAAGAACACCTCAGGATAGTGATAGAGGGCAAAACAGCACAGTTGGTGCAAACACTGTGAGAAGATTAAAATGGCAAGGAGACCCGCATGGCACCCAAACTGGCTGGCAAGCCTAAATTATACCAGGACGACCAGCACATGGATTGCCTGGAAGGCCCTAAATTGTGCCAGGAGGACCAGCACATTTCTGAGATTACAAATCACTTTCTTGGATCCCTGAGTTAGTCCTTCCTGTCAGTGGAGAAAGCTAAAGTCGCTTACCTGTAACATGCACTGTGTCGAAAACAGGATTAAACAAGTGCATAATCCTTCCTGCCTACCCCAGATGTTTTTTTTATTTAAGATTCTGAAATATTGCAAAATGTCAAAATGAAAGTGGAAGACGCCCAGCTCACATAATATCAAGTAGTAATTAACAAAAGGAAGACCTCTCGAGAGAAGGCACACAAAGTCCACAGTGGAAATAAAAGCTGATAAAAAAAGCAAACATAATCAGCCTTATTAGGGTCACAGTGATACTGACATATTACAGATTACCTTCTAACTTACCATTCAGCCAGATGCAAAAATTAGAGAGAGACTGTAAGATGCAACGTCCCCCTCTTACTGAAAAAACAATTTTAACTGATCTGGAACAGTGAACATGTATGTATTTCATATTACATAATAATTTGCTTAGACTGAAAATTTTAAGAGATAAATCCCAAAGAAATAACCGTAACATTTGAGGGAGGAAACCCTTACTACTTAAGTAGCAGGAGCAAGGTCTGGAAAATCATTGTTTATAGCTATGAAAAATATTTCTTAAGCATCTCTTGAGCAGAAATCATCCAATTTAATGGAAAATTCAACATAGTAAGCCTGATGTTTTGCTCCTGTACATCACTAAAAATCTCTCATTCACACAATCCTGTTTCATCAATTCAAGCAGAATGCCTCCTGAAAATCTGCTTAACTACATCAAGCAATTAGACAAATGCTGATTCCATACAGGAAATCATTTCCCACTTTAGAAACCTCTCTTCAAGTATATTAGTAACTCTTTTGCCCCAGCGCCATTACCCAAAAGGGTGACTACCTTTGGGTGCTTCAGTTCTGCTAAACTTTCTATAGTATAATTTTCAGCCCCTTCCACTAGCTGGGATTTTTCCCCCAAATCAGAGCTAACCACATCTATATTCAGAATTAGTATAGCTAATCCTAATTGCTCTCTCAAACCAACTTTGTTAACCTTAATTGGATCCTGTTTACCCCCATTTCCCAGATCACATTCCAAATAAGGAGTATCTATGAAAGTGGAAACAGCCAAACTCCTTCCTGGAGATGTGGTTGGTATGAAACAGGACTTAGAGCGGCCACCAGCTCAGCTTCAGAAATGTCTTCATTCATAGGATTAGCAACCGCTACTTCTCCATGATACAAATGCTTCAGTGAGCTGAGGAAGAACGCGCTACTTAAGGAATCTTTAGTTTCCCATTGCACTTCACCATCTTAAACACCCATATCAAAACTACCACAAAAAAAGACTGAAGTGCCTCTTTGAGAGACTTGCCCCTTTGTGCTCTTTTGTGAGCACCAAAATGGCAGCACACTGTTGTCTGCTGGCTTTTCAAGGCATCCCCAAACTCACAATGATGACATCACTCACAATGCCTCTCAACACTTGGCCACAGCAGAACCAGCAAGGAAGAGTAGTCCTTCTTGATCTGAGTCATAATAAATGCAGAGCTGGTTCCAAATGCTGCTTCCTTAACGTCCCTCCAGTCTAGTCCCAACCTCTGAATTTATGCACCTCCTCCAGCAGCTATGGAGACTGAGAAACGTCATTCTTCTGATGACCCTGGAACAAATACTCCTGGGACCGCCTCCTCTGTCCAGTATTCTCAGTCTCCATAGCAGCTGGAAGTTGGTGAGCCTTGAGGTGACGGCTCACAGGAGAAGCACTTAAAGAAGTAGCTTAGTGTAGAGTATTGTCATTATTGTTGGAGTAATTGGATCATTGTTGAAAAAAAAAAAAGAGGAGGAGGAGACTTTGGCAAGTCTAGCTCCCTCCCGCTCTTATGCTTCACTGGGCAGGGGAGGAAGGCAGCGGATCGAGAGACAGAGGGCCGTGCTCCAGTTCCCGAACCCACTGTTTGGGTGAGGAACCGACAGCTAATGCAGAGGAGAGAAGTCTGGGATCGAAGCCGAGACGCACCGCAAGGCTGCTAAGCCCTGCAGTTCCAGCTCCTCAGTTACACATTCCCGGAAGCCGCTGTTCGGCTGAGCGCGGGGGGAGTTGATCGCCAACATCGCTGTCAGGTAGCTGAGGTAAGCTTCCGAACTTGTTTTCATACCTTTGCCGGGGCCAACAGCAGCGAGTGTCTAATTTTTTGAGCACGGCCGCGTGGCAGAAGCACGGGAAAGCCACGGCAGCAGCAGGCTGGCAGGAAATTTCGCTGGGAGGCTTTTTTTTTTTTTCCCCCCCGATAGCAGTGCAGATGCTTAAAGAGGATTACATAGCTCCTTCGGTATAAGGCCGAGAATAGCGTTTTTTTAGGCATATTGCTATGTTTTATGGGTGTATAGAGTAGGGCTATATATATACGCAGGTAGTTTAGTGGTCTCCCATGGGATATTTCCCTGTTTGGAGGGGGTTAAAGAAGCCCTTATAAGTAGTCAGTGTGGAAAGACAGGGATGCCTTCTAAGCATTTGTGTTTACTGTGTGGTGGTAGAAGGGGGACAGTATCTGAGACTGGGGTCTGTAGAAGCAGTTCCCAAGAATCCATTTCTATGGAGCCGGTGGTAGAAGGTTCCGGGGAGGGCCAGAAGGTTCTGAGGTCAGCTCCTGGTTCCCTTCAGCGCCATTGTTGGAGCCAGTGGCCGGGCCCTCCTCGACTCCAGACAAGCTGACTGCTCAGCCTGTGTTGCCAGGAGGGCTGGTGGCAATTTTTTCTCAGGAGTTTGTGGCTTTGCTGCAACAAGCCTTCAGGGGCAGTATTAAGAGCGCTGAGATGGCTTCGCTGGAAGTGGACCAGGGCGTAAAGCGTCAAGGGACTCCTCTGGGATTAGGATGTACAGAGGTTCTCTCCAAAAAGTCTAAGAAGACGAAGCATTTGCAGGAGCTGTCGGTGGCTCCTGAGGGTCCTTTTTCAGAGGACTGAGAGCAGGATGTGGATTTAGAGGATGAGTTAGAGGAAGGAGAATTGACAGGGCAAGAAGATCAAGCAAGAGTGGTCAGGGTGTTTCGACGAGACGAGTTACCTACCCTCATAGAAGAAACTTTAAAAGCGCTAAATATGACGGCTGCAGGGCCGGTGGAGGATACATCTTTGGAGGATCCCTTGTTACAGGCATTTGGTAAGAGACAAAGAGTGTTCCCAGTTTATAGAAGGATGCGGGAAATGATTCAGGAGGAATAGGACATGCCAGAAGCCGGTCTCAAGGGTTCCAGGATTATGTCGCATCTTTACCCTTTGGTAGATCAGGATCGGGAGTTGTTTAAATCACCAAAGGTGGATGCGGTGGTCTCGGCAGTGACCAAGAAGACTACCATCCCGGTGAAAGGTAGTGCCACGCTCAAGGATGTGCAAGATAGGAGACTAGATACCTTGTTAAAACAGGTGTTCGATGTCAATGCCCTTTCCTTGCAGGCATCAGTTTGTGGGGCCTGGGTGGCTCGAGCCTGACTCCACTGGTCTCAGCATATTCGGGGAGATCAGTTAGGGGAGAGTGAAGGTGATGCGTCCAGGTTGGAGTCGGGGACGGCTTACCTAGCTGACATTCATTATGACCTCATTAGGAGTCTGTCGAAGAGTATGGCGTCAGTTATAGCAGCTAGGCGCTATCTTTGGCTGCGTAATTGGGCAGCTGATGGCTCCTCTAAGGCGAGGTTAAGTAAGCTACCCTTTAAGGGTAAGCTGCTTTTTGGAGAAAATTTGTATAAGTTGGTAAAGGATTTGGGAGAGTCTACAGGAGGGAGACTCCCAAAGGATAAGCAAAAGCAGGGTAGGCCGTTGCCGTCCAACAAGAATCGGCAGAGAGAATTTCGCCGTTTTCGGCCAACTCCCCGAGGACGGTGCCGAGGACGAGGGAGCCGTAAACCCTCTGTTTGCCCCTCGAAAGCCTCGAAACCGTTGATTTTCTATAGGCGAACCGGTTTGACCAGTTTCAAAGGGGCTGGTTCGCCTATAGAAATCAAGGGATTCGAGGCTTTCGAGGGGCAAACAGGGTTTATGGCTCCCTCATCCTCGAACCTTAGAAAGACACAATGAAGTCAGGAGGGCCCAGGGGGAAGTGGTAGCCATAGGAGGATGGCTACGGGACCTTTATCCTGCTTGGGCCCAAATTACCATCGACCAGTAGGTATTGGAAATCATAGAGAGGGCTATGCTTTCGAGTTCCAACAGCCAGTGGCCGACGCTTACGTTCAATCCCCATGCAAAACGCCTCTGAAGGTCCAGGCAGTGCGAGAGATGTTGGAGAGGCTACTAAGACTCAACGCCGTGGTTCCGGTGCCAAAGGAACAGTGCGGGTACAGTCGATACGCCATTTATTTTGTGGTGCCAAAGAAGGAGGGGGCTTTTTGCCCTATCTTAGATCTCAAACACGTAAATCGCTGTCTCCGCATAACGCATTTTCATATGGAAACTTTATGGTCGGTGATTGTGGCTGTAAGAGCAGGTGAGTTCCTGATGGCTCTGGATTTGTCGGAAGCTTATCTTCACATACCCATTCGGCAAGAGCATCAAACGTTCCTCAGATTTGCACTTCCGATGGGGCATTTTTGGTTCTGAGCATTGGCGTTCGGGTTAGCGATGGCTCCACAGACATTCACCAAGGTTATGGTGGTCGTGACGGCAGCACTGAGGAAAGAGAGGATTCTGGTGCACCCCTATTTGGACGATTGGTTGATTCGAGCAAAGTCCAGAGCAGAGAGCGAGGGGGGTGACGGCCAGGGTGGTAGAATTCCTTCAGAGCCTAGGCTGGGTGGTCAACAGGGCAAAGAGCAGTCTAGTGCCTTCACAAAGCCTGGAGTATCTCGGAGCACGTTTCGATACGCAGATAGGGAAGGTGTTTCTGCCTCGTTTGAGGGCACAGGGCTTACACGAAGCTTAGTCCGCACCTTTCTAAGCCGAAAGGCTCCCATGGCGTGGCAGTATCTGCAGCTGCTAGGTACAATGGCAGCGACTTTCGAATTTGTGCCGTGGGCGCGGGCACATATGCGGCCGTTGCAGAGGGTTTTGCTCAGGAAGTGGTCGCATCAGAATGATTCTCTATTGCAGAGACTGCCTTGTTGGCCGGAGACGAGGCAGCGTTATAGTGATGGTTGAGACCGGGGGTGCTGGAAGAGGGAATGCCTCTGGAGGCTCACTCCTGGAGTACCCTTACGACGGATGCCAGTCTCGTGGGATGGGGTGCGTACGTCGAAGGATGTTTTGCCCAAGGTCAGTGGACAGAAGTGGAAAGGACATGGTCCATTAACAGATTGGAGCTAAGAGCAGTTGCTCTAGCGCTGAAGGCCCTTCAGGCTTGTCTACAGAGAAAGGCGGTGCGTGTATTCTCCGACAATGCGACCGCGGTGGCCTACATCAATCGGCAGGGCAGCACCGGCAGTGCACCACTGGAGGCCGAGGCCGAACAACTGTTGGAGTGGGCCGAGGACCATCTGATGGTGCTGTCGGCGGCGCATGTAGCAGGAACAGACAATGTGACAGCCGATTTTTTGAGTCTAGTCAAGGTGGATCCAGCAGAGTGGGTGCTACATCCAGAGGTCTTCAGAATGATAGTGCACCGCTGGGGGGAGCCAGTGATGGATCTAATGGCAACATTGGAGTCTGCAAAGGCAAGCATATTCTTAGAAGAAAGGAGAGGATGTTGGAGGGGCTCGATGCTCTCATTCAAGGGCGGCCGGAGCAGCAGCTCCTGTATGTTTTTCCCCCCAGGGTTCTAATAGGTCGGGTGCTACAAAGAATAGAGGTTCACAAGGGAAAGGTGATAGCGCCGGATTGGCCCAGAAAGCCATGGTATGCGGATCTAGTCAGACATTTGGCGGACAGTCCCTGGCGGCTTCCGGTTCGAGAGGACTTGTTGTTTCAGGGTCCCGTACTCATGCCACAGGTAGATCGATTCTCGCTTACGGCTTGGCTCTTGAACGGGCGAGGCTGAAAGCAAGAGGATATTCCTCAGCAGTCATTTCCACCATGCTGAAGGCTAGGAGGAGATTTAGCGTATGTTCGAGTCTGGCGTGTTTTTGAGGCTTGGTGTACGGACAGGAGTCTTCAAGCTTTTGCTGCTTCTGTGTCGCACGTGCTGGCTTTCTTGCAGGATGGTTTTGACAAGGGATTGGCGGCGGCTTCCTTGCGGGTGCAGGTGGCAGCCCTAGCATGTTATAGAGGAAAGGTAAAAGGGGAGTCGCTAGGAGCACATCCAGATATTAAACTTTTTTTACGAGCAGTGTCTCTCCTAATGCCGACTTGTCGATCTCCGGTTCCATGGTGGGATCTAGCTTTGGTGCTGGATGCGTTGGCACACAAACCTTTTTAGCCTTTGGGAAAGGCGTCGGATAAGGACCTAACACTCAAGGCGCTTTTTCTAGTGGCGATATGTTCAGCACGAAGAATTTCGGAGCTCCAGGCTCTATCGTGTTGAAAGCCTTTTTTGTCCTTTTTTGATAACAAGGTAGTCTTGAGGCCAGTACCGTCGTTCTTACCGAAGGTGGTGTCAGCGTTTCATGTGAATCGGATAGTTTCTCTTCCAGTGTTTGAAGAGCTGGGGGGAAAGTCAAGCTCCGGTTCCTTGTGTTCTCTGGATGTTCAAGCATTGAAGAGGTATCTTCGGAGGATGGCGAGTTTCCGAAAGACAGATAGGCTTTTTGTCCTGTTTGGAGGACCGCGGAAGGGGGAAGCGGCTAGTAAAGCTTCCATTGCGCGATGGCTTAAAGAGGCGATAGCGTCGGCGTACCTTCTGAAAGGCAAGTCAGTGCCTGAAGGCATTAGGGCTCATTCGACCAGGGCACAAGCGGCGTCATGGGCGGAGTACAGTCTAGTGCCGTCTGTTGAGATTTGCAGAGCGGCTGCTTGGTCATCGTTTAATACCTTTGTTAAGCATTACCGGCTCGATGTGCAAGCGGAAAGAGATACTAGGTTTGGCGCAGCGGTGCTTCAGGCTGGCCTAGCGGGTCCCTCCCGGTGAGAAAAGGTTTCACTGCTCTGTTACATCCTCAGAGGTCGGGACTAGACTGGAGGGACATTAAGGAAGGTGAAATTAGACTTACCTGCTAATTGTAGTTCCTTAAGGAACTCCAGTCTAGTCCCATATCTCCCCCTTGTTGATTCTGTGGTGTTGGCCTGAAGCATGACATTGAGCCTAAAGCAGGTGAAATAAATGCTGATGTGAAAGTGCGGGCCATACAAAGAAGGGGGGTTGGAAGAGAACAGGAGGGTTCAGAGGAGGTCCGCTTCCTTTGGGGAGCGAAGAGGGGCGGTCTTCCTTGGCACAGTTTTACATGCGTAAATAAAGTCACTTTTTTCCAAGTATTGGTGGCTGGGTTAGTTACTGTTAAATTAAGATTCATTTTGTTATGTATTTGCTACTTCATTATTGTTCGGGTGAGTCTGCTTTGTCAATAGATTACTGGGCAGAGGAGTGGGTTCCAGGAGTATTTGTACCAGGGTCGTCAGAAGAATGACGTTTCTCAGTCTCCATAGCTGCTGGAGGAGGTGCATAAACTCAGAGGTCGGGACTAGACTGGAGTTCCTTAAGGAACTACAATTAGCAGGTAAGTCTAATTTCACCTTTTTCCTCCCAAGAGTTGCTTTTGGGTTCTTCATCTACTAAAAATGCATAGGGAATTGCTGTGTATGGAAAGGCCATGGATGCTCAGAACTTTCCATTAGTTTTGAGGTCTGAGAGAGCTCTTCATCCTGGTGCCATCATATGACATCACTCAATTGTGTACCTGACCAATCCTACTGTTTACAGAGAATGCCTTTTACAGGTATAGTTGTGGTCAACATTATTGGCACCCTTGCATTTTAGGTATGTTGTGTACAATATCTTGAGAAATAAGTAGAAATATTTCAACTATATGTCATCATCATATTTTAATAGTATGTTCAAAGTATACAACAAAAAAAATGTCTGTGCAACTTAGACGTAGTAATTTCTGAGGAAAAAAAAAACAAAATATGACTTGGACAGGAAAAATGGCACCCTTCGCTAATATTTGGTTGCATAACCCTTGGCAGTGATGACACGCCTTCAAACATTTCTTGTAGCCATCTATAGGTTTCGTACAGCTATCTGCTGGTAGTTTCTCCCACTTTTCAACTGTGATTTATTCCAGCTCATGAATGTTTCCAGGAATCCTTTTACCAGTAGTAGATTTCAGCGCTTTCCAAAGGTTCTCATTTAGATTGAGATAAGGACTCATTGCTAGCCAGTTTAAAACAGTCCATTAGTTCCTTTTCAACCGTTCTTTTGTACTTCTAGATGTATATTTTGAATCATTGTCCTGTTGGAGGACCCATGACCTTGAACCCAGACCTAGATTTCTGACTCCAAAATACCTTGGTAGTCCTCTTCATGATTTCTTTAATACATTCCAGGCCTCCAGTTCCTGAGGCAGCAAAACAGCCCCACAACATTATGGAACCTCCACCATATTTAACTGTAGGAAGGATGTTTTTTCCCTTATACGGTTCATTTCTATCTCCAGGAACAAGCAGGAATGTAGTCATCACATATGGGTATCGTCGGTACCGACGGAGCCTGCGCGGGAACGCTCCCCAGCGTCCAATTAGAAAGCTTTTGGGAGCATCCCACAGCGCCTGCGTGCTGCCTTCCCGCCTTTCCCAACTGCCTCTCTCCAGTTCTTTTTCCGCGGAGCCAGCAGGTCGTGTTCCTGTCACCGCAGAAGAATTCTTTTTTATTTCTTTATTTTTTGTGGTCGCGTCTGCCTTCCTCGACGCTCTACTGGTACCACCGGTTTTTTCTTTTCTTATTTCTCTCTAAAACAAAATATATATATTCTTTTTTCTTTTTCTTCAGGTGCATGCGGCTTTTTGGGCCTTAGGCCCAAAAACCTTTCCTTACCATGGAGAAACCTGGCTCAGGTTTCAAAAAGTGCACCAAGTGTGGCGGTACCATTTCCGTCACTGACACCCATGAATGGTGTCTAAAATGTTTAGGTCCTGACCACTCCATCACGGATTGTATGTCCTGTGCCATGATATCTAAAAGAGGTCGGCAGAACCGAGCTGCTTAGCTCAATACCCTGTTTCCCACTGATGCAGCTTCGGTGGCATCGACGTCTTCCAGGACTTCGTCTTCCTCCCGTGGATCTCAGGTAACTAAACCTAAGTCCAGCCGGTCCTCAAAGGGTAGATCTCCTTCTAAGCATCGAGATGCCTCTGGCGTTGCCCTTGAGGATTCTGCACCGGCAAAATTACCCCGGCGGGAGGCTTCGGCTTCCAAAGCATTATCGGGGTTCCAGGATGTTCTCGAGGCCTCGACCTCGGCAGAACTACTGGTGCCATGCTCTGGGGTACCAGCGGTCTCCTCCGGTACTGACATCCAGGCATTGGCAGCGTCAATAGACCAGAGAGTCATGGCTATTGAGCGCAGTCTGGCGGCTCTTCTTGCGGCATCGACGCCCTCGGAACCGCGACAGACAATTCCACTAGTATCGGCACCGGGCCCGGCACCGATAGCATCGACATCAGCATCGGTGTCTGCTTTGCTGGTACCCAGTCATCCGATGACCTCCAGTACCGATACCCCGGTACCGGTTACTCCCGGTACCGACTTTGGTCGGTACGGGTATCGGGCTCTTCAAGAGCATCCGGACAGACGGTACTTCGAGTCCTCAGAAGAATCTGAGGATTCTGACAGTTCTGTCGATGCAACGATGCTTCTCCCAGAGGAGTCGTCCTCCCCCAAACGCAGGATGTCTCCTCCAGAGGATATTTCCTTCCAGTATTTTATCAGGGAGGTGGCTCGGGGCCTGTCCATTACTGTGGCCCCTGAAACAGAGCCAAGGGCCAAGGAGTTGGAAATTCTACAATATCCCAAAACTCCTAAGGAGGCAGCTACCTTGCCCATTCATGAGATTTTATATGATCTCATGTTAAGGATGTGGGAGACACCTCTTACCACCTCTCCTCATTCTCGCAGACTGGATACTATGTATCGAGTCCCTCCTTGTCCTGGTTTCCATAAGACTCAGCTTCCTCACCACTCTATTGTAGTGGAATCAGCTATGAAAAGGAATCAAGAGTGCAAAGAGGCATGCCTCTAACTCTCCAGGATGTGAGTGCAGAACCCTGGATGCTTTTGGACGTCGGGTCTTCCAAGCTTCCATGCTTTCTGCCAGGATCAGTTCCTATAGTCTCTACATGGGAATGTTCCTGAAGGAAGTCACAGATGATTTAGAAACTTTAAGTCCTATTCTTCCTGAGGATAGAAGACAGGATTTTCTCACTTTGGTCAAACATGCCCAAGATGTTTCTAAATTTTCCAACCGTGCAGCCTTTGACTGCTTTGAGTGCATAAGCAGAACCTCGGCTGTTGCCATAGGTGCACGTAGAATTGCTTGGCTCCAGGCATCTGATCTAGAGCTCTGGGTACAAGACAAATTGGGAAATATCCCTTGTACTGGTGAGAACCTGTTTGGTAAGGATTGGCAAGAAGAGGCCAATGAAATGGATGCTGAAAATTCCACCTTGGATAGATTATCCAAGTCCACTGCTGATCCTGCTAGCAAGAAATTGTTCAAAAAAACATTCTTTTCTAAAAAGAAAAGATTTTATCTTGCTTATGTTCAGCAGGGATGTTCTGCAGGTCAGCTTGCCAGGAAAGGTCAGCAACCACCCAAACAGAAAAAAGCAAAGACTGCTAGGCCTCAGCCGGCCCAGCAGGCTCAGCCTCCACAGGGCCTTTGACTGTCAACTAGAGAACTTAGCCTTCCTTGCTCTCGAGGGACCGGAGCCTTCCACCATTCCAGGAAGGTTATGTCATTTTGCCCCCAGATGGGGGCAAATAAAAGCAGAGCATTGGGCACTCTCCATCATAAAGGAGGAGTACAAGCTTCATTTTTCAAGCATGCCCCCTCACACAATGGTAAAGCAGTTCAATTCTCTGACCTCGCTCATCAACCTGTTAGGTCATGGGGTCACCACCCTTCTTGCCCAAGGGTCAATAGAAGACGTACCCATTCATCAGCAGGGTACAGGGTTCTATTCCCCTTATTTTCTTATCCCAAAGAAAAGAAGGGGTTACAGACCTATCTTAGACCTCAGAGAATTGAACAAATTCCTTGTCAAGGAGAAATTCAAGATGATTTCTCTCGGATCTCTGCTGCCATACCTTCAGAGTCAGGATTGGCTTTGTTCTCTAGATCTCAAGGATGCGTACACGCATGTCCACATCCATCCAACCCACAGAAGTTTCCTTCGGTTCCTTTTTCAGCAGAAGCACTACCAATACAGGGTGCTTCCTTTTGGCCTGGCCTCAGCACCAAGGGTGTTCATGAAATGCATGGCTGTAGTAGCAGCATTTCTACGCACTCTAGGAATATTCGTCTTCCCTTACTTAGACGACTGGCTCATTCGAGCACCAACAGAGTCAGAGGCCAGGACTTCTCTATCCTGCACGATGCGTATCCTTCAGTATTTAGGGCTGGTAATAAACATACCAAAATCCAGTCTAACTCCTACTCAGTCTCTGGAGTTCATAGGAGCTTTGCTGGATACCACAAGGGCAAGGGCCCATCTCCCCCAGGCTCGTTGCCTTCGCTTGGTGCAGTTAGCTTCTCAAGCAGTGCTAAAGTCTCATCTAACTGCTCGAGAAATGTTACAACTACTAGGCCACATGGCATCTACGGTGCATGTGGTTCCCTATGCTCGCCTCCATATGAGGGCAGCTCAGTGGACTTTATCCACCCAATGGACCCAGGCATCAGGATGCCTGTCAGACAAAATAGCAAACACAAGTCGCCTTATTTTGTCCCTCCAGTGGTGGACGTCCACTCAAAACCTGTTGCTGGGGTCCACTTTTCAACAACCTCTACCCCAAGCAACTCTCACAACAGATGCTTCTCCAATGGGTTGGGGAGCTCATCTGCAAGACCTCTCCACCCAAGGCACCTGGTCTCCACAGGAGACTCATCTACATATCAGTCTTCTGGAACTCAGAGCAATCTTCCTTGCTCTTCGAGTGTTCCATACCCTGCTCAGCTACAAGACAGTCCTCATCCATACGGACAATCAAGTAGCCATGTTCTATGTGAACAAGCAGGGGGGAACGGGCTCTCTGTCGCTTTGCAACGAAGCTTTGTGACTATGGGCCCTCGCCAGAGAGCATCAGATTCATCTCCTGGCAGTGTATCTTCCAGGCATACAAAACTCTTGGGCAGACAGTTGAGTTCTGCTTCCACACAAGTGGTCTCTGCATGCAGACCAGGTGGCCAAGATTTTTCAAATTTGGGGAATCCCGGACATAGACCTCTTTGCAAGTCCGTGGAATGCCAAACTTCCCCGGTTCTGTTCCAGAATTCCGGCTCAGGGGGCTCAGGCCAGGGATGCTTTCCTCCTTTATTGGGGTCAAGACTTCCTGTATGCCTTTCCACCCATTCCCCTAATTCCCAAAACCCTGTTCATGCTTCAGAGAGGCAGAGGCCATATGATTCTCATAGCTCCACATTGGCCACGGCAAGTGTGGTACCCTCTGCTTCTACATCTCTCTCAAGCTCCCTCTCTGGAGTTAAGGTCTGCTCCAGATCTCCTATCTCAGGAGGGCGGAATGTTACGGCATCCCAATTCCCAGTCTCTGCATCTCAGGGCTTGGTTGCTGAAGGCCTAGATCTCCATGATCTCAATCTCCCTCAGCAAGTAAAAGATATTCTTTTTGCTTCCAGGAAACCTTCCACAAGACGCTCTTATGCTTTCAAGTGGAAAAGGTTTACCATATGGTGTTCGCAAAAGGGTCTTAACCCCCTTGCGATACCTCTGGAATCCTTGCTGGAATATCTCCTTCATTTATCCAATGCAGGACTTAAGACTAACTCAGTAAAGGTCCATTTGACTGCTATTACAGCTTCCTTTAAGCCTCTACATGAACAGCCTATTTCCTCTCATCCTCTTATAGCAAGATTTATGAGAGGCCTTCTTCTAACTAAGCCTCCCATTAGGCCACCACCGGTGGCATGGGACTTAAACCTGGTTCTTGGGCAGCTCATGAAACCACCCTTCGAACCTTTAGCTACCACCTCCTTAAAATTCCTTTCTTGGAAGGTTATTTTTCTTATTGCAATCACATCAGCACGTCGCATTAGTGAGTTGCAAGCGCTAGTAGCGAATCCACCTTATACAAGGATCCATCATGACAAGGTAGTCCTTAGGACTCATCCACACTTTATGCCAAAGGTGGTCTCGCCTTTTCATCTGAACCAAGCAGTCTACCTACCTGTGTTTTTTCCAAGGCCTCATGCATCAAATGCAGAGAGGAATCTTCATACCTTGGATTGTAAAAGAGCTTTAGCCTTTTACTTACAAAGATCACAACAACATAGAAAGTCCTCTCAACTCTTTGTTTCTTTTGATCCTTCTCATTTGGGACTTCCAGTCTCCAAGAGAGCTCTATCTAACTGGATTTCTCAGTATATTTCCTTCGCCTGTCAGAGTAAGAACCTTTCTCTGGAGGGCCATGTCACAGCTCACAATGTGAGAGCCATGGCAGCCTCAATGGCTCATCTGCAGTCTGTGTCTATCGACGACATTTGTCGAGCAGCCACCTGGGCCTTGGTTCATACCTTCACAGCCCATTACTGCTTGGACAAGGACTCCCGCCGGGATGCCTTGTTTGGTCAGGCTGTTCTCCAACACCTGTTCCATACCTAATCATCTCCTACCCACCATCCCTGGTAGGATGCCAGAGATCCATGGGGGGGAGTGGAGCCCTTCTCAGGGACACACAACTTCTGGGGTCTCTCCCTGTCACCTAAAGCTAGGGAGTCCCCATATGTGATGACTACATTCCTGCTTGTTTCTGGAGATAGCATAGTTACTCACCTGTAACAGGTGATCTCCGGGAACAGCAGGAATTTAGTCCTCACAGCCCACCCACCTCCCCTAGGAGTTGTATCTCTCTATCTATCTCTTTTCCTTTCCCTTTCTCTCTCTTTGTGTCAGCTTTAAAACTCAACTGGAGAGAGGCAGTTGGGAAAGGCGGGAAGGCAGCACGCAGGCACTGTGGGATGCTCCCAAAAGCTTTCTAATTGGACGCTGGGGAGCGTTTCCGCACAGGCTCCGTCGGTACCGACGATACCCATATGTGAGGACTAAATTCCTGCTGTTCCCGGAGATTACCTGATACAGGTGAGTAACTATGCTTCGCCTGTAAATGTATCGCTGGTCTGCATTGCCAAGTTTGGTTTTATCTGTCTTCAGAACGTTTTCCCAGTAGGATTGTGGTTTCTAAAGATGGGTTTGGGCAAAGATCAGATGTGCCTTTTTATGTCTGTTTTTGAGCAGTGTGGTCCTCCTTGGCTTTCGCTCATGAAGTCCTTCTTTGTATAGTGCGTAGCATAAGGTGCGGGTTGAAACCGCCACTCCAGAGTGCTCCAGGTAAGCCTTAAGCTCCTTGGGTGTTCCTTATCGGTCCTCCAGTTCAGTCCTCCACCACTGGGTAGCGTACGTCCTCCTGCAGCATGGAGACTGGACAAGTCATATCTGTGACCTCACTGGATATATACTGCTGACCTCTTCCATGAGCCCCAGTGTGTCCAGTCTCCATGCAGCAGGAGGACATAGTGAGCCTAGGTGCTGGACTCGCTAGAGGATCAGATAAGGATTAGTTTAGAAATAGTGTAGGAAAGTTGGTCTTGTTCCTTTTTCTTTTTCCCCTATAACTTTGTTTCTTTTTATAGAGCTGCCGCTTTAAAAAAAAAAAAAAAAAAAAAGACCTGTTGGGTCAGTCATGGGCCTCCTTCCTCCTTCCCCCTTTCTACTTTCGGCTACAGGGCCCTGGTCTGCACTCCCCTCCTAGTGGGCATGGAGGGGAGCTCTGCAGGGAAGAAGGTCTGACCAGCTTTGCCAACTCCGGTCTGCCGCGGGGTGCAAAAACCGGCAGCAGAGGATGAACAGAAGCCGTCTCTGCGATCGCAGTTCACCTTTGCGGGGAGCTGCATCGCAGATTGTAGGGCTGGGTGGAGACCCGACGCCAGAGAGGAGCCGGCAATTAGCAGCAGTGGTTAGTGCTGAGCACCGTGCAGGAGAGCAGCCAGGCATTCTTTTTCATCGCAATCTTGTTGGCATCTAAAAGGCCCGACTGCGTGCGTGGCTGCCTGTCTCTTCCCGCGTTTTTGAGCAGCAAGACAACGGTTGCGCGGCCGGCAGCTCCAGAAGGGAAGAATTGCTAGCCCTTTTCTAAGGGGGTTCTGGGTTCCCTTTTGCCATTTAGTTTAGTTCAGTTTAATTTTCTTTGACTTTATTTGACTTTATTTGCCTTTATTTTGAGTTTGTTTGGGTTTTTATAGTCATCCTATCTCGGGATTATAAAAAAAAAAAAAGAGGGGGAGAGAAAGCTCTCCCTTAAATTAGCTGAGAGAGAGCTGTTATTGCTTCAGAAGAATCTCTCCCGGCTGGATTCCACACAGTGCTTCCATGGCTAATGCCTTCACGACCACATTGCCTGGTGTGTGGCACACGCAGGGGTGCAGTTTCGGATACAGGGATTTGCCGGGGCTGTGCTGCAACATCATCTTCTATGGAGCAGGAGATGCTGGAGAAGGTGCCGGGAGGGGCGTCCAGTGCATCGCCAAGAGTAGAGGATGAGTCACTGCGAGAGGGGTCCTCAGTGCCGCTCCTGGAAGGCACGGTAGGCTCTTCTGGCGCTTTGGCCCTGTGGGCACTGGGGCAGCCCTCGGGGTTTATCCCCCAGACTTTGTGATGTTAATACCATCAGGCATCAGGCATATTGCCAATTCCACAGACCGGTCCTGAGCTGGGCGGTGATCTGGTGAGACCGCCCAAGAGAGCACGGCTTCAAGAGGATCATTCTCTAGAGTTGGAGTGGCCCAATGACGAGGATTTGGAGTTGGAGCCTGAGTCTGGAATGGAAGAGCTTGAAGAAGGGGAGATTCCGGAACCTGAGGACCAGGCTAGAATCATCCGGGTATTCTGAAGGGAAGAGCTCACTGCGCTCATTATGTACTCTCTTAAGGCACTCAACCTAGCTCCCGTACAACCGTCTGAGGAGGAAGCGCTGGAGGATCCTCTCATTCAGGCAGTGCGACAAACTCAGGCGGTGTTCCCGGTCCACCGGGTGATCGAACGAATGATCCAAGATGAATGGGATCTGCCGGAGGCAGGACTACACGGTATTAGAGCTATGAATAGGCTCTACCCTCTAGCTGACAAAGAAAAGGAGAGGTTTCGCTCTCCGCGGGTAGATGCCGCGGTGTCAGCAGTCACGAAAAAGACGACTATTCCGGTAGAAGGGAGCGCAGCGCTGAAGGATGCGCAAGACAGGAAGGATGGTTTGTTGAAGCAAGCCTTCGAGGTCAATGCTCTTGCTTTACCGGCTTCCATTTGCGGGGCATGGGTGGCGAGAGCTTGCCTCCGTTGGGCCCAACGCTTGCAGCAACCCTCGACTCAGGCGCAGGAGCGCTTGATAAATGAGACGCACCTGGAATCCGGTTCGGCATATCTAGCGGACGTCCACTATGATCTAATTAGGACACTGGCAAATAGCATGGCCTCCTTAGTTGCTGTGTGCCGTCATTTATGGTTAAGGAATTGGGCGGCGGATGACTCCTCTAAGTCACGTCTTAGCAAGCTTCCCTTTAAAGGACAATTGTTGTTTGGGGAAGATCTCGACAAGTTGGTTAAGGATCTGGGGGAGTCCAAAGGCGTCAGGTTGCCGGAGGATAAGCCTAATGCCACGAGGGTGGTAGCTATTTTGAAAGATCATTGGTCGATGCTATCTTTACATCAGTGCTTTCAGAAGCCTTTAATGATCGCTTATCGACGTTCTCAAATTATAGGGGATTTGGTAGTACATACCAGCAAACAGGACCAGTTAGGGTCCCCGACTCAGCAGTGGGGACATTTGGTGTGCGGCCATTGTGATTTTTGTGACAACATCTTACAGGGAGAAACATGGAAGGATCCCGCCACGGGTCATCAGTATATATTACGGTGTTCATCTAATTACCAAACGGCCTATGTGGTATATTTATTGATATGCCCATGTAATCTTAAATATGTGGGTAGAACAATTCGTCCAATAAGGAAGCGCCTGTTAGAGCACAGATCACGTATCAATTTAAGGCAGATGTCAGCACCCATGGTCCCACATTGTCAGCAAATGGGTCATCAGTTTGGAGATCTTAGGTGGTGGATCCTGGATTGGGTCCCCCTTTCCATGAGAGTTGGGGATCGAAAGGCTAAGTTACAGCAAAAAGAACAACAGTGGATCTTCAGGTTACAACCGGAAACCCCTAATGGCATGAATGCAGAGATCGATTGGTGGGGATTAAGACTATGATTGTGGAAGTTATGTGTCAGGTGTTACTTGGAGATAATTAGCTCTCTGATGTCACTCTCAGTTAGTATTAAACCGGAGCCAGAAGTTGGTGGGGTTCATTCGCCTGAAGAAGAGCTGGAAAGCTGAGCGGCTTGAAACACTGATTGGTGTAGCGCGAACCTTGCTATTTTAATTTATCCAACCAACCTTTGGAGCAGTTGGATGTCTGAACTGCGAGCAGTAAGAGGATGGACAGACACTTGTTGGTCTATTCAAATTCTGACTTTTCGTGCTCAAAGGGCAAGATTGGGAATAAACAGATGCCATCAGCTTAAGTACTTTGCAATGATGATAATGATTCATGTCATTTAAATGTTCCCTTGAGATTTAAAATTATTTACAATCTCTTGGCTTAGACAGTAATGGCAGCTGACTGTGCTGTTGATTCTGTGGGATCTGTTTGGGGTCCTTTGTAAATGATTAAAACGGAGGGCTCACTTCGAAAAAGGAAAAGTTTCTTCTCGCGGTGAGTGATCCAACAAAAAATTACATACATTTTTGCATTTACATTTTTAGGGTGTGTTAGCTTTATCTGGTTCTTGTAGAAATAATAGATATTAGAAGTCAAGTGATAGGAGCAATGTTCCCTCTAATTTTCTGTAGGCTGTGTGCGCATAAAATATCAGCTGTGCAGCTTTTGAAGGAAGGTTAAATTTTTGTGCGCCACATAATGACACTCAGAGTTATATACTTTAAAATTTGACTACACGTCAGAACACAGTATGTACACCACATTGATTGCACTAGAAAATAGTGTGGCACGTGTGAAAACCATAAATACACAACAACTTTTAAATTTTATGATGTCTGTGTTGTTTTCTATCAGAATCAGAACCGTAAATTTTGTGCGCTCTGTTGTAAAATATGTGCGCTCGCTCAGTGAGGTGTGTGCGCACGCACATGCGCACAGCTTAGAGGGAACAGTGGATAGGAGGATATATTGAGGTTGATTTCTGCGGGTGTATATTTTAGTTATTACGGGAGGATAAGCCTAAGCAGGGCAGACCTCTTCCTGCCACGCGAGGTCAGTCTAGGGATTTCAGAAGGTTTCGTACCTCCCGGTTGGGCGGTTTTCAAAGAGGAAGGTTTCCTTCTAGGATCCAGGGGTTTCGTGGGTTCCGAGGGACAGGCAGAGGCTTCTCAGCTTCATCTTCCGCCTCGGGGCGAAAGCCACAATGAAGCGAGGCGGGCCCAGGTAGGAATTCGACCGATCGGGGGACGGCTTCGGGCCTTTCTTCCTGCCTGGGTCCAAATAACTTTAGATCAATGGGTTCTGGAGATAATTCGTGACAGCTATGCACTCAAGCTTGCTCATCTAGTTTTAGACTCATTCGTGCAGTCACATTGCAACGGCCGACAAAAGACGCTCGCAGTTAGGTAATCCGTAGATCGGCTCTTGCAGTTAGGAGCAGTGGTACCGGTACCACAGGTGGATTGCGGCGTCGGTCGTTACTCTATTTATTTCGTAGTGCCCAAGAAGGACGGAGCGCTTCGGCCCATCCTAGATCTAAAAGGCGTAAATCGCTGCCTTTGGGTGCCGCACTTTCGCATGGAAACCTTGCGTTCGGTAATAGTGGCAGTGCGACAGGGGGAGGTCTTGACTTCTTTAGATCTCACCGAGGCGTATTTACACATTCCCATCAGGCCAGCTCATCAGAAATTTCTCAGGTTTGCTCTCCCATGGGGACACTTCCAGTTTCAGGCTTTGCCCTTCGGGTTAGCAACGGCCCCGCGTATCTTCACCAAGGTTATGGTAGTAGTGGCAGTGGCCTTGAGAAAGGAAGGAATCCTGGTACATCCTTATCTCAACGATTGGTTGATTCGGGCGAAATCAGAAGCCGAGAGTGTTCGGGTTACGGACAAAGTGGTCAGGTTCTTCCAGGACCAGATCTAGTGCAAGAGATAAGGTTGTTGGGGCCACTTGGCAATAGTGATCATAGCATGATCGCCTTTGATTTAATTAGTGGAGGAGGGATAGTAAGGAAATCCACAGTACTACCTTTTAACTTTTGAAAGGGAAACTATGATAAAATGAGGAAAATAGTTAAGAAAAAACTAAAAGCAGTTGCAAAGGTTAAAGACGTACATCAGGCTTGGCTGTTGTTGAAAAATACTATCTTGGAAGCCCAGACCAGCTGTATTCCATGCTTTAAGAAAAGTGGAAGGAAGTCCAAAAAACTGCCAGCATGGTTTAAAGGTGAGGTCAGAGAGGCTGCTGTTGCCAAAAAATCATCTTTCAGGAAATGGAAAAAAGAGCCAAACGACAAAACCTGGAAACAGCACAAGCACTGGCAAGTCAAATGCAAGGCATTGATAAGGCAGGCAAAGGGAGAATTTGAGAAGAAGCTTGCTGCGGAAGCAAAAACGCGAAGTAAAGACCTTTTCAAGTACATTCGTAGCAAAAAACCTGTGAGAGAGTCAGTTGGTCCATTAGATGATAAAGGGGGTTAAAGGAGCACTAAGAGGCGACAAGGCGATAGCGGAGAGATTGAATGAATTCTTTGCTTCAGTCTTTACTGAGAAAGATGTAGGGATGTTTCCCATGACTGAAGTGGTATTTAAAGGTGCAGAAGAATTGAAGGAAATATCGATACATCGGGAAGATGTCTTACAACTATTAGATAAACTGAAGAGTAGCAAATCACCTGGGCCGGATGGTATACATCCAAGGGTGTTGAAAGAACTGAAATACGAGATTGCAGACCTGCTATTAGTAATCTGTGAACTATCATTAAAATCATCTCTAATACCTGAAGATTGGAGGATCGCCAATGTAACACCAATTTTTAAAAAGGGTTCCAGGATCCGGAAAACTACAGACCGGTGAGCCTGACATCAGTACCGGGAAAAATGGTAGAAACCATCATTATGCGGACGATATTCTTCTCCTTCACCACACATCCCCCTCCCTTCCCGATCTCACTCCCCTAAATAACTGCCTCACTGCCGTCACCCACTGGTTGACCCAGAACTGCCTTCACTTCAATCTTGCCAAAACCACTGCCATCTGGTTCCCCCACGGTCATCCCTCCCCCTCTCTAGCTCTGTCCCTTTCCAACACTCCCATATCCTTGGTCACCACTTTCCGCTATCTCGGTGTCCTCTTTGATTCAGACCTTTCCTTTCATGCTCATATCTCTTACATTACCAAAACTTATTTTTACTTCTTACGTCAAATTCGTGCTATTCGCCCCTTCCTCTCCCCCTCCGCTCTCTCTACTCTACTTCTCTCTAGTCGTGTCCCGAGTCGATTTTTCTAATTCTATCCTAATCGGCCTGGCCTCCTCCCATCTTCACCGTCTTCAGAGAATCCAAAACACCGCAGCTCGCCTTCTTTCTCATTCATCTCCTTATCACCATACAACCCCTCTTCTTATCCATCTACACTGGTTACCCGTTCCCTTTCGCTCCCAATACAAACTACTCACCCTGGTTCACAAGGCCCTACACACCAGTACCCCACAATATTTAGTTGATCTTATTCACTTTCACACCCCCAGACATACCCCCCGCTCATTCCATTTAAACCGTCTCACCCTTCCCCCCCCTTCTGCCGCCCATCTTCAATCCACCCGCTCTTCGGCTTTTTTATTTATAGGTCCTGCACTTTGGAACTCCCTGCCCACTTCTCTCCACCTAGAACCCTGTCACGCAGCATTCAAACAGCTAAAAACCCACCTTTTTTCCCTAGCCTTTAACCTCCCCACCTCCCCTATAGCTCTACTCTCTTCCCTCTATTGTTCCTCAGCCCACTCTGCTTTTATAAATTGTAATTTCTTTTCCTTTTCTGGCCTTGTGCCTTACTTTTATTGGTTTTTATTTATTGTAAACCGCTCTGATTTTATTTTGAAGAGCGGTCAATCAAGTTTTAATAAACATAAACATAAAGAATAAAATTACTCAGCATGTAGATAGGCATGACCTAATGGGAGACAGCCAACATGGCTTTAGACAAGGAAGATCTTGTCTTACTAATCTGTTATGTTTTTTTGAAGGAGTGAATAATCAGGTGGACAAAGGTGAGTCGGTTGATATTGTGTATCTGGACTTTCAGAAAGCCTTTGACAAGGTCCCTCATCAGAGACATTTGGCAAAACTAAAGAGTCATGGGATAGGAGGCAGTGTACTATTGTGGATCAGGAACTGGTTAAAAGATAGAAAGCAGAGGGTAGGGCTAAATGGCCAATTTTCCCAATGGAGAAAGGTAAATAGTGGTATACCCCAGGGATCTGTGCTGGGTCCGCTGCTTTTTGACATATTCATAAATGACCTGGAAAGTGGAATAACGAGTGAGGTTTTCAAATTTGCAGATGACACAAAACTATTTAAAGTTGTTAAAACCCAAGGGGATTGTGGAAAATTGCAAGAGGATCTTGATAAATTGGAAGACTGGGCATCAAAATGGCAGATGAAATTTAATGTGGACAAGTGCAAGGTTATGCACCTAGGGAAGAACAACCCAAACTATGGTTACACGATGCAAGGTTCCACATTAGGAACCACCACCCAGGAAAAAGATTTAGGCGTCATTGTGGATACCATGTTAAAACCCTCGGCCCAGTGTGCAGCAGCGGCCAAGAGAGCAAATAGAATGCTAGGTATGATACGGAAAGGAATGGAAAATAAAACAAAAGATATTATAATGCCTCTATATCGTTCCATGGTGAGACCGCACCTTGAATATTGTGTGCAATTCTGGTCGCCGTATCTTAAAAAGGATATAGCGATTTTAGAAAAGGTTCAGAGAAGAGCCACCAAAATGGTAAAGGGGATGGAAGGATACTCCTATGAAGAAAGGCTAAAAAGGTTGGGCTCTTTAACCTGGAAAAGAGACGGCTGAGGGGAGATATGATAGAAGTCTATAAATTAATGAACGGAGTGGAACGGGTAAACGTAGATCGATTGTTTACCTTATCAGAATATAGAAAGACTAGGGGACATGCAATGAAGCTACAGGGTAAACTATTTAAGACTAATAAAAGAAAATATTTTTTCACTCAACGTGTAATCAAACTCTGGAATTTGTTACCGGAGGATGTAGTAAAGGCTGTTAGTGTAGCTGGGTTTAAAAAAGGTTTGGACAAGTTCCTGGAGGAAAGGTCCATAAACCATTATTAAGAAGGGACCCAGGATATCAATGCTTGAACCAATACAAGCATTGTGGAACCTGTGTCCCTTGGGGAAACTGCTAGGTACGTATGACCTAGATTGGCCACTGTTGGAAACAGAATACTGGGTTTGATGGACCTTGGTCTGACCCAGTATGGCATATCTTATGTTCTTATGGGTAGTCAATGCCGCCAAGAGTCAACTAGTTCCGTCCCAGGACCTGGAATACCTGGGAGTTCAGTTCGATACACGCAAGGGAGCAGTGTTCCTGCCAGCTCAAAGAGCTCGGGCCCTACGACAATTGGTACGCAGATTCCTCACGACCCCAGCTCCATCGGTTTGGAGCTACCTTCAATTACTGGGAACGATGGCAGCAACCCTGGAGGGTAGTCTCTTGGGCAAGGGCTCACATGCAGCCATTGCAGAGGTCATTACTTTAATGGTGGTCGCACCAGCGCGACTCCCTGAACAGGTGTCTCCCTTGTCCACTGAAAGTCAGGCAGTCGCTTCAGTGGTGGCTCTGTCCGGATCACCTGGCGGCGGGCCTGCCTCTGGAGCAACCGCAATGGCTCCCAGTTTTGACATATGCAAGTCTCACAGGTTGGGGGGCGCATTGCAGGGACTGTTTTGCTCAAGGGACCTGGGAGGTCCGGTGGTCGATAAACCGTCTCGAACTGAGAGCAGTGTTCCTAGCACGTCAGGAATTCGAGGAGGTGCTGAAGGGCCGAGCAGTGCGAGTGTTGTCAGACAATTCAGCAATGGTGGCTTACCTCAATCGACAGGGTGGCACGGGGAGCTCAGATATGGAGGAGGAAGCAGAAGCTCTATTTGCCTGGGTGGAACCCTGGTCGCAGGCGATCTCAGCGGCTCACATCGCAGGAACAGACAATGTGATGGCGGACTTCCTCAGCAGAGTCCATGTGGATGCTGGGGAATGGGAACTGCACCCGGAGGTCTTTGCTCAGATTGTCCGAAAGTGGGGCCCTCCGCTTATGGATCTCATGGCGACCTTTCGGTCGGCCAAAACAAGTCAGTTCTTCAGCAGAAGACGAGAAAGGATGTCAGAAGGAATAGATGCCCTGTTGCAGAGTTGGCCATCTCAAGGCCTGCTCTATGTCTTTCCTCCATGGGCACTGATAGGACGAGTGGTTCAGCGCATCTAAGCTCATCGGGGGAGAGTGGTGCTAGTGGCTCCAGACTGGCCGAGACGTCCCAGGTATGCCAATCTCGTCCAGCTCCTCGACGGGAATCCTTGGAGACTACCAACAAGAGAGGATCTCTTGCTGCAGGGTCTTCTCCGAATGCCACAAGTGGATCGGTTCTTGCTTATGGCTTGGCCATTGAAAGGGTGAGGCTAAGGAAGAAAGGTTATTCTGGAGCAGTTATTACAACTCTATTCAAGGCGAGGAAGAGGTCTACATCTCTGGCATATGTGCAGATATGGTGCATCTTTGAGGATTGGTGCTCTCAGCGACAACTACATTCTTCCACGGTTTCTGTACCGATGGTTCTCAATTTTCTCCAAGATGGATTTGATAAAGGTTTGGCGGCCAGTTCCTTAAGAGTCCAGCTAGCAGCCATTTCTTGTTATAGAGGCAAAGTCCAGGGAGAGGCCTTGGGCTCTCACGTCAACATAATGCGCTTTCTCAAAGCGGTTTCTAGGTTGCGACCAGCTCGCAGGGTGATAGTGCCTCCTTGGGATTAACCAGGGAGCCATTCGAGCCCCTGAACCAAGCTTCAGTTAGACCAGGGGTCACCAACCTGCGGGCCGCGTGCGGCCCGCGAGACCCTACCCCGGTGCAGCCCGCCAAGGCAAACTCACCGACTCCTTCTTCTGCAGCCGCGGCTCCCTGCCTCTTAGGGAACCGCGGCTGTGCTTGTAAAATCATCGCGGAGCCCTTCGTGTCTTGACGGGCTCCGTGCAGCATTGTCCCGCCTCCAAAGGAAGTGATAAACAACTTCCTTTAGAGGCGGGACAATGCTGCACGGAGCCCGTCAAGACAGGAAGGGCTCCGCGATGATTTTACAAGCACAGCCGCGGTTCCCTAAGAGGCAGGGAGCCGCGGCTGCAGAAGAAGGGAGGGAGCTGACATGGATTATTCAAGGTATGAGCAGGGTTTTTTTTCGCGCGGGGGGGGGAGGGGAGGGGGCTGCAGCCCGCGAGTCTGCCGGTAGTCGGCTGTGCGGCCCGCGGCCCTCTGGAGGTTGGTGACCCCTGAGTTAGACAGTATTCTTGGTGGCAATCTGTTCGACAAGACGAGTCTCTGAGCTCCAGGCCCTATCTTGTTGGGAGCCGTTCTTGTCCTTTTCTAAGGAAAAGGTAATCTTGCGGCCGGTGCCATCCTTTTTACCCAAGGTGGTTCCCCCTTCCACCTGAACCAGTCGGTGTCGCTTCCAGTGTTGGGGTGGCGGGGGCAAACTTATTGGACCATAGTCTGCATTCCTTGGACTTGTAGATGGTTCTCCGTCAGTATCTAAAGGTTTCAGAAGCCTTTCGTAGGTCAGAACGCTTATTTGTCTTGTTTGGGGGTTCTCGGAGAGGAGAAGCGGCGGCAAAGGCTTCAATTTCTAGATGGGTTCGGGAAGCAATTGCGTTTGCGTACATTTTGCAGGGCCGGCAAGTGCTCGTGGGCTTGCAGGCTCATTCTACTAGAGCACAGGCGACTTCCTGGGCAAAGCACAGTTTGGTGCCACTGCTAGAGATTTGCAAGGCGGCCATTTGGTCATCTCGTCATACATTCAGTAAACACTATCGCCTGGACATCCAGGCAGCAAATGATGCCTGTTTTGGGTCAGTGGTCTTGCGATCCGGGTGGACAGGTCCCTCCCAATGAGTACTGCTCTGTTACATCCCAGTGGTGGAGGACTGAACTGGAGGACCGATAAGGAAAGAGAAATTAGACTTACCTGCTAATTGTAGTTCCTTGATGAACTACAATTCAGTCCTCATCCCGCCCGGGGTTGGTGTGATTTCAGGTCTGTGCGGTAGGGAGGAGTGTTGGGATCATGGGATGTAAGAACCTGTGGCTCAGTCAGTATCGTGAGGGTTCTGTCTCCCTTGTCTTTCTGGTCTTCTTTCCTCCTTCCTCTTTTCTTTCCTGTTGGGGTACCGGAGGAAAGAGGCCATTGACTGTAATAGCTCCCCCTGTTATTAAGGGAACATTTATTTGAACTTTATTTGAAATTTAATTGAATTAATATTTTGTTCAACATTGAGGTTAATGCTTTAACTACTTATTTGTGGCTCCTTTGAGTATGCTTTGTCAATAGGACACTGGGGCTGATGGGAGAGGTCAGCAGTATATATCCAGTGAGGTCATAGATTTGACTTGTCCAGTCTCCATGCTGCAGGAGGATGTACACTACCCAGTGGTGGAGAACTGAACTGGAGTTCCTCAAGGAACTACAATTAGCAGGTAAGTCTAATTTCTCTTTGTACGTGGTATTTTTCCAACAGTTCGCACTAACCTTCGAAGATTTCTTGGATTCAATTTCTTTTTCCCAACATGTCCTGGAAGGTTCTTGACAGTTCCATGAGCAGCAAACTTCTTAATAACATTCAGGATCATTCTGAGCCACTAATAGCGGGGATGGACATCCCGTTGGGATGTCCATCCCTGCTATTCATGTCCTTTCCCGCCCCGTCTTCCTTCCCCATTCATTGTACAGGGAATTTGGACAAGGAAGGTGCAGATCGAGGGTAGCAGGCGGCTGTCTGCCCCGAATGTACAAGGCTGATTCCATTGTTGGCCCTGTATGTCCGGGATCGACAGCTAAGACGGGGAACTTATTCCACCTCTGAGGTGGAATAAGTTCCCCGATCGGGCATGGCAGCGGCGGGAGGGTGCAGAGAGCATTCCCCGCAGCCCGACCCTGGCCTTGGGAGGCTGGATCAGGGGTCGGGCTTTGGGGAAAGCATTGTAGGAGCTGGCGGTCGGGGATCACAGCTTTACAATGGAGCTGTGGTGCCATGACATCCGGAAGCCATGGCGCTGTGGCTCCATTGTAAAGCCCAGACTGAGTTAGTCGGGCATGGCCGGTAAATGCAGGCTGGGCTGAATCGTGGTCCCAGCCTGCAGGTACAGGCCTGTTCACAATTCCCGATCCTTCAGGGCTAGACATGCTCCGCAGGATCAGAATCACAACTCCCTCTGTGCGTCCTGATTGGAATCGGGCCCATTGTGAACTGTAGACACAGGAATCCTAAAGTCTTTGGAGATGGCCTTGTACCCCTTTGAAGTTTGATGTTTGGTGATAATGGCTTTTCTGACTGTCTCAGGCAGCTCTCATGTTTTCACCATTGTGAAAATGGAACAGGGAGTGAATGTGGCCATTTTAAACATTAGAGCCATCATTCATTGGTTGATTCAAGTCATGTGAGTACAACAATCTGATTTTACTGCAATGAGAATGTGGTTCTTCTGTTCATACTGATTTGAATTGTTTATAAGGGTGCCTATAATCACGTCCTGTAGTGTCCCAGTTTATATACTGTTTTGTATTATTTCCTTTTTTATAGATCTTGTTTTATTTAATTCTTTTATGTGTCAAATATGTGTACATATATAGTCCAAAGTCATTTCACTGGCCACTTTTTCTTTTTTTGGCGATATTAGAGATTAAGGGGTTGAACTGCCAGGGTGCTAATAATGTTGGCCACAACTGTAACTTTGCTTTGTCTGCCCATTAGCCGTCTGTTTCCACATTTTGCCCCTTGTTGTTCTTTTCATCCAAATGGAGTTTTGGATAGACGTCGTACCCAAAGGGTCCAAAAATGTCTTCCATCTTTCTGGAGGCAAAATAACTCTGGAAAAAGTAACTGAAGTTAAAAATGGAGAGAAAATAGTGAAAAGACACATCAAGTTTGAAAAAGAGCCAGATTAGGCTAGAGGTTCCAAACAAAGTTCCTAAAAATAAGGACCAGTACATTTCTTTGGGAGAGGGCGTTCCAGTAGCTGCAGCATACGTCAATACCTTGAAGCAATTACGGAATAGCTTCTTTCAAACATGCTTTATATCTCCTCTCCTCTTCTAACACAGATTGCCCTTCCCCCAACCCACACAAACACTCATTACGAAACATGCTGTGTATGCTTTCCTCATCAGGAACTCCCTACCCTCTACTCCCACTCAATTTATCCCTGTGGGTTGGTTCTTATTGGCATGCTTACTAAACTGAGCTAACAGTTGACGTGCTATTTGTAACTAGGTCCCATTGAATAAGACCTAGTTACATAAATTGTGTGCTAACCGTTAGCCCAGCTTAGTAAACATGCCCCTAAGTGATTCAGGTGTATATTTCATTTCCTTTGTTTTATAATTGTATTCTTAGACCTAGTGAATGAACCAAATAGTTGCTATGTAAAGTGGCTTCTATAGCTGAACCATGTAGTTTGCTACCAGTTACAATGTGTATGGCGTCCTAGAGGTGGGACAGTACAGTGCCACCCTGTGGTTTAAATGTAAAATGAATCCTTTCAAATATTTCTACAGTGACCTCTAATGGTTAGATATACTATCACACTTGGTTTCATTTTATTATTATTTTCCAAATGAATAGACGTTTGGAGTACCATTCTGTTCAAACTGCCATTTGCTTCTCCTCTCCATGTCACTCACACACACACACACACACACGCGCACGCACGCACACACACGCACACACACACACACACACACACACACACGCACGCACGCACGCACGCACACGCACGCACACGCATTCTGTTGCAAGAAAATCCCATTAGCTTCTTCATTTGCTGTCCCTTGGAGAAAACCAAGTTATTACCTGTAGGAGGTGTTCTCCTTCATGTAGGTTTCCATATGGAGCAGTCAAGGTCAAAACGTTTTCGGAGTTGTAAACCTCTGTATGGACTCCATTAAATGATACCCTCCTTTTGTGAGGATCTCTGTCCTGCTGTCCACAAGTCAGTAGTTTGAATTTCTTCCCATGCACCTGACTATCTTGAAGGGAAAAACCCCTCAAAGGTCACAGTCATATTACCCCGATGCCCAGGTTTCCTTTGAGACTTATATAACAGTTATACATACAAAGATTTACAGTATAAAAATATTTATTTAGCTCACGCTTTTCCAGCAGTATTTTAAGGCAAGTATTTCCCTGTCCCCAAAGGGTTTACAATTTAAATTTGTACCTGAGGCAATGGAGAGTTAAGTGACTTGCCCAAGGCCACTCTGAGTGCTAGTAGAATTTGAACCTTGGTCTCTTGGGTCATGAGGCTACTGCTCTAACCACTAGTCTACTCCTCTACTTCAAGAGGAAGCTGTTGGAAGAGCGTGTATTCTATTGACCCAACTCCCTTTTGCCAAATCGCTGGTGATGAGATTGGATAAGGTAAAGCCCCCGTTGGTCATAGAGATCAGCTGAGTTTTACTATGTTAAGAATACTGGATATTATATTGGCCCATGATAAGATGGTGAAGGGAGATTGTGTTCACTCAAGATGCTAAAAGGCTTTTGATAGAGTGGAGTGGAGTATGTGGAGCATATACTCCAGGAATTTGATCTGGGAGCCAATTTTGGCACACTATAGGGCACCCATGGCAGTGGTAAGGGGACATGGTCAGTCTCCCCTTTTAGTCATCCTTGTGATAGAGGGCTTGGCTATATTTATAAGGAAATATCCCAGAATGCATGAAATTTGGATAGGTAGTGCAGAACAAAATTTGGACTGCATACAGATGACATCCTTTTTTACTTTGTGTAACTGGAGGAGTCAATCCCAGCCCTGCTGTAGGTGTTGATTTTAGGGCACTTTCAGAGAGCAAGGTTAATTTTAGGAAGTCTGAAATAATGCTACTCTGTAGAGAGCAGCTTCGTCAGTTGATGATATTGGTACAGAGCTTTTTTTTAGATGGAAAAATAGAGGGATCAACTATCTGGGGATTAATGTGTTAGTAGATGTGAGGAACTATTGTACTTGAACTTTGAGCCATTACCGAACAATTTTCAGAATAAAACTCCTATTAGCTGGTTTGGGAGAGCCAATGCAGTCAAGATGAATTGGCTCCTTAGGTGTATTTATTCAACATGGTAACCATCTTCCTGCCCAGAGTATTTTTTTTTTGATCTTTGAACAGAGTGGTCTCTCGTTTCATTTGGAGGATGAAGCAACCTAGAGCAGGCCTCCAAACACTGCAACAGTGGAAGGAAGAGGGGGTATGACATTACCAGATTTCTATTTGCATTATATAATGACATACTCTGATGTACCTGCATAGTAATAGTTTTCTTCTGGAGTTCAACACTAGATGGAGTAATAAAGGGAGAAGTGGGGAAGAAGGTGGCCTCCACAGGGGGGATGGAAAGAAATAAGGCAGTGGTAGGTATGGGGGCAGCAGTAGCGAGCTGGAAGTATTTCTATGGGCTTGAGGGGGAAAGACAGCCATAGGCGTTGGAACAGGGCGGGCCACAAGGGCCCTGGCCCCAGCAAAATTTTGCCTGCCATCCACAATCGCAGCAAACTCCTGTCTGTTTGCAAAGATCCACATGGGCAGACAGAAGGAGTCTTTGCTGTGCTCATGGCGGCCTCCCCCTCCTGCCCATGGGGATCCAATCTCCCACAGGCAGACAGAAGGAGTCTACCGCACAAGCAGTCCCTTCTCTTCTGCCCGTGGGAGATTGGATCCCTGTGGGCAGAACAGGAGGGGAAGGCCGCAGGGGGCTAGGGGTGGAGCTTGGGGCAGAGTCAAGGCAGAGCTTCACACTCGCTCACCCCAAACGGAGAGGGGTTCTGTGGCTCCTGAATACAACAGCTCTCTTGCCAATTACTCCTGTATTCACTTAGAGTAAATATGTTTGTGACCTGAGAAAGTGCAGAAACAGGGAGCACATTCATCATATCTCCCATGTGTTTAAGGAGAAACTGTTTTATACATGGACAGAGTTTTTCACAGTAAAGTTGGGAATAGTTTTCATTATATGCATTCTTTCAGCTGAGAGGCCCAATTATTTAAAAAAAAACCTATTTTCATCTGGCCATATGAAGAATGAGCTTACAAAAAAAATCACCTGCACAGGTTCCTCTGTTCTTATTTATTTATTTTATTTAGACAATTTTGTATACCACCTTATTCTTCAATCAAAGTGGTCACAACACAATTGGGGGATACATTTAACACGAGGGGATATGAAACACATACGCTAATACTTACAGGGAACATGGGCTATGGAGGGTTAAGTGTCTTGCCCAAGACCACAAGGAACACCTGTGGGACTAGAGACCCCAGTCCTTCCGGCCCAAGGTTGCTGTCCTCTAGTGTGATTTGAACCCCCGACCTTCCGGCCTGAGGTACCTTGCCCCAACCATTCATATTCCTGTGGCATCTTTAACAAGCGTCAGTTGCATTTTTTTTTTAAATTACCACGAGCCTGTATTTGCTATCCAGAATTTACAGGGCAGAAAATAAATAGCCTTAGGCTGAGAAGAATTTCTAATATGGTGAGCCACTTTTATTACTGTCCCTTGTTATATTGCCTTTTTTGATCAGATCCCAAGATTGAAAGGTTTTGGATCTTAGGTGGTTTCTTAATTTTTTGATTGAGACAAAATTGACTTGATATCCAGTCAACTATTCATTACTTGAGTATTGGTTTTATAAGAAGCAAATTTGAAGATAAGGTAT
Organism: Ichthyophis bannanicus; assembly: GCA_033557465.1. Classification (NCBI taxonomy): domain Eukaryota; kingdom Metazoa; phylum Chordata; class Amphibia; order Gymnophiona; family Ichthyophiidae; genus Ichthyophis; species Ichthyophis bannanicus. The sequence continues at coordinate 128,393,148 of CM066033.1, forward strand.
GAAACAGTCTACCAGAGAAGGTGATGGTAGTGGTGATTCTTAGGGAACAAGCAGGAAGTCAGTCCTCACATATGGGTGATGTCGGCACCCATAGTGCCCGCTCAGTAATCTCTCCCCAGCTTTCAAAGAAAGCCTTTGGGAGATAAACCACGCATTTATGGTCCCCTTCCCGCCTAAGGATGCCATCTTGCCTCAGTCTCCTTTTTTTCACGGAGCCCATCGGATGTGTCTCTGTTCCTCTTGGAAAAAATTGATAGTTTTGGTCTTTAAACTTGCTTTTCTCCAGTCACGTACCAGTCCCTTATCACCGCCATGTCCACTTGCCTTGGTGTCGCGTTTTCTCGGGGTCTTTTCTTTTCTAATTTTTGTTCAGCGTGGGTTCATGCCTTTTTCCTGTCCAGGCCAAGTGCGTTTCACCTCGCAGGGGCCATCTTCCCCACCATAGCCTCGGTCCGTGGCTTCAAATCATGTGACCGCTGCACATGTTGCGCATGAACCCGCATGACTGCTGTGTTCAATGTGTTGGATGGATCATAATCCCTTGGTCTGCAGTCTCTGTAAGCAGATGACTCCCAAGGCCCTTAAGAGCCGTCAGCAGCAGCATGAGTCCATCTTCCACAAAGTTGACTCAGCCCCAGTCTCATCTGTGAGACCTTGCTCCAAGTCCTCCTCCGGGACCTCGGATCCTCATGGGGATCGAGCGGCATCAGAGCCCCGAGGCCACGGAGCTTCATCCGGAGCTCCACCAACGAGGGCCCCCAGAAGAGCTGGAAACCCTCGAAGACCACGTTGGGAGACAACTCAGAAGCAGTGGAGAAATCCCCATGGGTTCGGGACCTATAGCTCTCGACGTGAGGCTGAGGGCAACGGCTGGGAGAGGCCCTCTATGTTGCCCTGACAGGAGCCATCGACATCGAAGGATCGACCTCGGACCCATCCGTTTAATAATGGTTTATGGACCTTTCCTCCAGGAACTTTTCCAAACCTTTTTTTTAAACCCATCAACACTAACATCTTTTACTACATCCTCCGGTAATAAATTCCAGAGTTTGATTACACATTGAGTGAAAAAATATTTTCTCTTATTAGTCTTAAATAGGTTACCCTGTAGCTTCATTGCATGTCCCCTAGACTTTCTATATTCTGATGATGTAAACAATCGATCTACATTTACCCGTTCCACTCCATTCATTAATTTATAGACCTCTAACATATCTCCCCTCAGCCGTCTCTTTTCCAGTTTGAAGAGCCGTGACCGTTTTAGCCTCTCTTCATAGGAGCATCCTTCCATCCCCTTTACCATTTTGGTGGTTCTTCTCTGTACCTTTTCTAATAACACTATATCCTTTTTAAGATACGGCGACCAGAATTGCACAAAATATTCAAGGTGCGGTCGCACCATGGAACGATACAGAGGCATTATAATATCCTTTGTTTTATTTTCCATTCCTTTCCTTATGATACCTAGCATTCTATTTGCTCTCTTGGCCGCCGCTGCACACTGGGCGGGGGGTTTTAACATGTTATCCATGATGACGCCTAAATCTTTTTCTGGGTGGTGGTTCCCAATGTGGAACCTTGCATCGTGTACTCGTAACCATACTTTCAGTTGTTCTTTCCTAGGTGCATAACTTTGCACTTGTCCACATTAAATTTCATCTGCCATTTGGATGCCCAGTCTTCCAATTTATCAAGATCCTCTTGCAATTTTCCACAATCCTCTTGGGTTTTAACAACTTTAAATAGTTTTGTCTCATCTGCAAATTTGATAACCTCACTCGTTATTCCCTTTTCCAGGTCATTTATGAATATGTCAAAAAGCAGCAGACCCAGCACAGATCCCTGCGGTACACCACTATTCACCTTTTTCGAATGGGAAAATTGGCCATTTAGCCCTACCCTCTGTTTTCTATCTTTTAATCAGTTCCTGATCCACAATAGTACACTGCTTCCTATCCCATGACTTTTTAGTTTTGCCAAATGTTTCTGATGAGGGACCATGTCAAAGGCTTTCTGAAAGTCCAGATACACTATATCAACCGACTCACCTTTATCTACCTGTTTAATCACACCTTCAAAAAAAACATAACAGATTAGTAAGACAAGATCTTTCTTGTCTAAAGCCATGTTGGCTGTCTCCCATTAGGCCATGACTATCTACATGTTGAGTAATTTTGTTCTTTATGATGGTTTCTACCATTTTTCCCGCTACTGACGTCAGGCTCACCGGTCTGTAGTTTTCCGGATCACCCCTGGAACCCTTTTTAAAAATTGGCATTACATTGGCCGTCCTCCAATCTTCAGGTATTACAGATGATTTTAATGATAGTGCACAGATCACTAATAGCAGGTCTGCAATCTCATATTTCAGATCTTTCAACACCCTTGGATGTATACCATCCGGTTCAGGTGATTTGCTACTCTTCAGTTTATCAAATAGTTGTAATACATCTTCCCGGTGTATCGATATTTCTTTCAATTCTTCCGCAGTATCGCATTTAAATACCACTTCAGTCATGGGTAACATCCCTACATCTTCCTCAGTAAAGACCAAAGCAAAAAATTCATTCAGTCTCTCCGCTATAGCCTTGTCCCCTCTTAGTGCCCCTTTTTACCCCTCTATCATCTAATGGTCCAACTGACTCTCTCACAGGTTTTTTGCTACGAATGTACTTGAAAAAGTCTTTATTACACATTTTTGCTTCCACAGCAAGTTTCTTCTCAAATTCTCTCTTTGCGTGCCTTATCAATGCCTTTCATTTAACTTGCCAATGCTTGTGCTGTTTCCCATTTTCGTCATTTGGCTCTTTTTTCCATTTCTTGAAAGATGCTATTTTGGCAACAATAGCCTCTCTGACCTCACCTTTAAACCATGCTGGCAGTTTTTTGGACTTCCTTCCACTTTTCTTAAAGTGTGGAATACAGCTGCTCTGGGCTTCCAAGATAGTATTTTTAAACAACATCCAAGCTTGATGTAAGTCTTTAACCTTTGCAACTGCTCCTTTTAGGTTGTTTTTTTTTTGTTTGTTTTTTTAACTATTTTCCTCATTTTATCATAGTCTCCCTTTTGAAAGTTAAAAGGTAGTACTGTGGATTTCCTTACCATCCCTCCTCCATTAATTAAATCAAACATGATCATGCTAAGATCACTATTGCCAAGTGGCCCCAACACCCTTATCTCTTGCACCAGATCTAGTGTTCCATTAAAGACTAAGTCCAAAATGGCTTCCCCTCTGGCCGGTTCATGAACCAGCTGCTCCAAGAAGCAGTCATTTATTTCATCTAGGAGTTTTATCTCCCTAGCATGTCCTGCTGTGACACTGACCCAGTCAATACCAGGGTAATTGAAATCACCCATTATTATTACTGTGCTGAACGTTTGTTAGCTTTCTTGATTTCTTTGAGCATTTCATCATCCATTTGTTCATTCTGGCCAGGCGGTCTAGAGTACAACCCCACTGCCATTGCCTTCCCCTTTTTAGATGGAATTTCAATCCATAGAGATTCTACAGCAAATTTTGTTTCCTGCACATCTTTAATCCTTTGTGACTCAATGCCCTCTCTAACATAGAACGTAACCCCTCCACCAATTTGATTAGCTCTATCATTATGATATAGCTTGTACACAGGTATCACAGTGTCTCACTGGTTGTTGTCCTTCCACCATGTCTCTGAGATACCAAGCATATCTAACTTCTCATTTAGTGCTATATATTCTATCTCTCCCATCTTATTTTTTAGACTTCTAGCATTTGCATACAAGCATTTTAGAGACAGTATTTTATTCATATTAATCTAGTTATTGGTAGGCAGGGATAATTTGGAATCTTTAAGCTCTGTCTCCTCTGTACTCAAGGGCATTTGGGCTACCTTTGTCTGTATTGGAACCTCTCTGCTGATGTGCCCTAACTTCATTTTTTAGGTAGTATCCTTCAAGGTACATTGTTCCAAACCATGCGCTCTTGGGCAACTGTCAGTTCTCCCCTATTATCTACTTTATAAGCTGCTCTATCTCCTTTTTAAAGGTTAATGCCAGCAGCTGTTCCATCCCGGTTAAGGTGAAGCCCATCCCTTCGGAAGAGCCCCTCCTTTCCCCAGAATGTTCCCCAGTTCCTAACAAATCTAAACCCCTCATCCTTGCACCATCGTCTCATCCACGCATTGAAACTCCGGAGCTCTGCTTGCCTTTTAGGTCCTGCGCATGGAACGGGAAGCATTTCGGTGAAGGCTACCCTGGAATTTCTGGATTTCAGCTTCCTACCTAAAAGCCTTAATTTAACCTCCAGAACTTCCCTACCACATTTTCCTATGTCATTAGTACCAACATGTGCCAAGCTAGCAGACTCCTCCCCAGCACTATCTAAGACCTTGTCTAGGTGGCGCGTGAGGTCCGTTACCTTCGCACCAGGCAGGCATGTTACCAGGCGATCCTCATGTCCACCAGCCACCCAGCTATCTACATGCCTAATGAATCACCAACTATAACGGCTGTCCTAACCCTTCCCTCATGGGCACATGGCCCTGGAGAAACTTCCTCGGTGCGAGAGGGTTTTACATCACCTGGAGGACAGGTCCTAGTGTGATAAGGAAGCTTATCATAGTTCAGGAAGGAGCTATAATAGAGGTGAATTAGCACTGAACAAGCAACCTGTCTTAGCTGGTAGAAATACTAAAACAGAATGTTTTCATAAAAGACTACCAGTCCCAGAATGCACCAGGTTTCAAACAGAGAAAAGCTGAAGTGGGGAAACGTGTGTTCAATCAGGAGAGCTATGAGGTAATCCCCAATCGCTCATCTCCAAGGGCAGGGCTTGATTCAGCACAGCTGAGCTGTGCTAGGGTGGAGTATCCCTCTAAACAAGTTAAAAGTAAAACATATTCTACACAGATGGAGTTGAGGAACTCAGAGCTCAAGGACAGAGAGAGGAAGCAGCAGCATCAACGTGGAAGGAAGAAGAGGAAAACATCTTGGAGGTCTAAAGAAGGAGCCCATAGCAGTACGTGTGTTAGGAGTCATTCCAGAGGCAAGCATACTCCATTGGACTGGAGGAAGCCAGAGGAGTGGGGTTACACAGCCAGGAATTCCCGGACGGCACCTGTGAGGGAGACGGCTGCATTTGGAAGGGGCCCTAAGACCAGTGCAAGAAGGTATGTGAAGAGAGACCCAGTGTCCAGGGATCTGGATTGGAAGGCTGGACACAAAAGCTGGATTACTTACTGGCCAGGATATCTGGAGAGGAAACCTAACAACAAAGGAAGCTCAGGTATGAACACTGATCTATGCCCTAGCTCTTCACTTGGAAGACAGCAGGGGAACAAGTATTGTCCTGAGAGTGCTCCATTAAGGAATTCCTCTGAGCCAGACCATGATATTGATTCTATGATAGTTGAAGAAGAAGGAGATATTTTAAATGATCAGAATGAATACATGGATTGCTCTCTGAATAAGCTGCTGTGGTAAAATACTTTCACAAATACAATAACCATCAAAAGGAACTTGTTCTTTTATCTACCCAGAAAAGTTTACAAGAAAGCTTTAGGGTAGGATTTGAGCCACGTAGAGAAAGTGAACCAGCAAAGGGGTTTGCAGCTGGCTAATTATTGGTAATTAAGCCATGCACAGTTGCACGTGAGCTCTGAAAGGAAACTACTGTTTGTGTGTGAAAATAGAAGAAAGTTATCCTTGAAAAAATAACAGTTTTTGGTTACTTTTGGGTTTTGTTTTTGCTTTTGGAGCCCTGCTAAAAGGTATTAGCAGGAGTCCTAAGAAAGACCTTTTCTGTTTCCCATCAAGGTCTTTATTGTTTGATTGATTGCTTAAGAAGTTCAGTTGCTGATATCATGATTTGTTTTTCCTAAGTACTATACTGAAAGCAAGTATCCTTTTGTGTTACCAAGTAAATCTGTGTGGGAGAATTAACCCCATGAATAAAATATATTTTTTCTTTGCTTACACTCGAGCAACGCAACTCATTATTTTGTGAATGGCTGATTCTGGTTTGAATGGACTACATTCCCCACAATCCTTTGCAAGTCATAATAGGATTTTGCCTTTGCCAAGACTGTGGACATTCACGCCCAGCGCCCCCGTTTACACTAGCCATTGGATCACTTTCTGCCACACTAGGGTGATGCTCTCCTGTCATGTGACCTCTCTCCTCCATGCCAACAGGAATGCTGCCAGACTGGAGGTGGGACTTCAGGACTATATCCCTGTAGGTCTCGTCTATGTACCTCTCTGTCTTCCTTATGTCTTCCAAGTCCTTGATGCTCATGGCCTGGCTGCTGAGTGGAGAGCTCTGACTCCTTTCTGCATCTCTACAGAGGTGGAGGAGGTGCTTCTGGCCTCCCATAAGATCTCCACCTGCCAGGCATATGCTTTCAAGTGCCAGAGGTTCTCCTTCTGGTGCGCGGAGAGGAGGATCAACCTCTTCTGCTCCATCCAGCTGGTGCTGCAGTATCTGCTTCACCTGTCTCAGACAGGCTTGAAGTCTAACTCCATTAGGGTGCACCTCAGCACGCTGGCGCGCACAACCATCTAATCAAGGGCTAACCCCTCTCCACTCAGCCATTAGTGGCTCATTTCCTGAGAGTTCTCCTTCTCTCGAAGCCTCCCATCCGTCCCCTGGCAGCAGAGTGGGACTTGAATTCTCAAACCTTACCGCATCACCATTTGAGCCTCTCTGCTCCTACTACCTTAAGTATCTCACTTGGAAGGTGGTGTTCCTCGTGGTGCTCACGTCTGCTCGCTGTATTAGTGAGCTCCAAGCGTTTGTGGCGGACCCACCTTACCCTAGGTTCTATAGGAACAGGGTCGTGCTTCATATGCACCCCAAGTCTCCATGCCACCTTAACCAGCAGGTGGTGCTACCCACGTTCTTTCCATGGCCTCAAGCCAGCAAGGTGGAGGCAGTCTTTCATGCACCGGACTATAAGCAGGCACTTTCCTTCTACATGCAGCACACCCAGGGCCACCGCCGAGCTTCTCAGCTCTTTGTCTCCATTGACCCAGGTCAGTTGGGAATGATGGTCTATAAATGCATCCTGTCCACCTGGGTAGCGGACTGCATCGCCTTTGTCTACAAGCAGGCTGGTCTCGATGGAGCGCCGTAGCGCAGCACACAGCATCTGTGCCTTGATGGCCTCAGTAGCAAATCTGCTTTCCGTTCCCTTGTCGGAAATCTGCCAGGCCATCACCTGGTCCTCAGTCCATACTTTTGCAGCTCATTACTGCCCGGTTTGGTTTGCAGCTTGTCGTGCTGTGAGGGCTTGCGTGCATCAGTGATGCTGAGAGCTAAACTATCGGTAGTTTAACTACTGGCAGGGTCTCCCAAGATGGACAGGTCTCAGCTGAGGTGCCAGACCAAGACAAACCACCCATCTGGGCAGCAGCAGAATGGGACAGTGTTGACGGCGGAGGATCACATTTTTGTGACAACGGCAACAACACCAAACTTAAACTGCGCGAAAGAAAGGCCTGGCAATCTACTTCTGTATCTTGCCATGAAAACCCAATGGATAGTTACAACAAAACAAATTGTGCTATGGTGCTGGAAGATGAGACCCCCAGGTCAGAAGGCACTCAACTAGCTACTGGGGAAGAGCTGAAGACCTTTCAGAGTAAAGCCAGCATTTATGATGTGGTTGGATCAAAGCCCTCGGGAAGTCTGACTGCTGATGTAGCTGCGCATGAAATGAGAGTCAGAAGCTGTAAAGATGTCTTACACTTTGGAACATGGAACATACGAAGCATGAACCAAGGGAAGTTGGAGGTGGTCAAGAATGAAATGGAACGTGTACAACTTGATCTGTTGGGTGTCAGCGAACTGAAATGGACTGGCATGGGGCACTTTGCATCAGATGATCACATGGTCTACTATGCTGGAAATGAAAGACAAAGAAGAAATGGTGTTGCATTTATAATAAAGAAGAAACTTGCAAGAACTGTAATGAAATACAATGCAGTCAGCGAACGCTTAATCTCTATTCGTCTACGAGGATTGCCTATCAACACAACTATAATTCAAGTATATGCCCCAACAACAGCTGCAGAAGAGAATGAAATTGAAGAGTTCTATGAACAAGTACAAGCTGAAATTGACAGAACATGCAAACAGGATATTCTGATAGTCATGGGTGACTGGAACGCAAAAGTTGGCAACAAAGAAGAAGGCAAAGTAGTTGGAAAATATGGACTTGGCAACAGAAATGAAGCTGGAGAAAGACTGATAGAATTCTGCAAGACCAATGATCTATTCATCTCAAACACCTTCTTCCAGCAACACAAGCGGCGACTGTACACATGGACTTCACCGAATGGATTATATAAAAATCAAATTGACTACATATGTGGAAGTCAACGATGGAAAAGCTCTGTAACATCAACAAAGACAAAACCTAGAGCTGACTGTGGTACAGATCATCAACTACTAGTATGCAAACTCAAGCTAAAGTTGAAAAAGAGCAAACCACTCATGAATGCAGCAGAATATGACCTTGAGAATATACCACTGGAATTTAAAGACTGCCTGCAAAATCGATTTGCTGCTTTAGATACAAATGACAGAGCTCCGGAAGAGTTATGGAATGACATCAAGAAGGTTGTGTTGGAAGAAAGCGAGAAGTCTCTACAAAAGGTGAAAAAGCAAAAACGGCCAAAATGGATGACGGAAGAAACTCTGAAAATTGTCCAGAAACGCAGAGAAGCTAAAGCCAGAGGAGAAAGAAAGACAATCACAGAACTCAACAGAGATTTCCAAAGTGCAGCAAGACAGGACAAGGAAAAGTACTACAATGACACTTGCAAGGAAATAGAAGCAGAAACTATTAGAGGAAGAATAAGATTGGCTTTCCTAAAGCTACGAGAGTTAAAGAAAAAGTTCCAGCCTCGAATTGGAATGTTACAAGATGCTCAAGGTTCTATGTTGAATGATGCTGAGAAGATCAAGAAAAGGTGGAAGGAATATACAGAGTTTTTATATGATAAAGATCAAGTGGACCAACAGCCGTTTCAACCTGTACCTTATGATCAGGAACCATTGGTGATGAAAGAAGAAGTTGAAGCAGCATTGAAAGCCTTATCAAAGAACAAAGCACCAGGCATTGATAGCATTCCCATAGAAGTATTGCAGCAATCTGATGCAGCTGTTACCGTACTCACAAGGCTCTGCCAAGAAATATGGAAGACAACATCATGGCCAACTGACTGGAAAAGATCTGTGTTTATACCAATACTAAAGAAAGGTGATCCAACTGACTGTGAAAATTATCACACAATCGCTCTGATCCCACATGCCAGCAAGATTCTACTGAAGATTATTCAAAAGAGACTACAACCATACCTGGAACAAGAACTACCTGAAGTGCAAGCAGGGTTCAGGAAAGGGCGAGGAACGAGAGACATCATTGCGGATGTGAGATGGATCCTTGAAAAGACTAAAGAATACTAAAAGGATATCTATTTGTGCTTTATCGACTATAGCAAGGCTTTTGACTGTGTACACCATGAGAAACTCTGGGCCACATTAAGAAGCATGGGTATACCAGAACACCTGATCGTTCTCTTGCGCAATCTGTACATTGATCAAGAAACAACAGTTCGAACGGAACAAGGAGAAACAGAATGGTTTAAAATAAGCAAAGGTGTAAGACAAGGCTGCATACTTTCCCCCTACCTGTTTAATTTATATGCAGAACAAATCATCAGAGAAGCAGGATTGTATGAAGACAACAGAGGTGTGAAGATTGGTGGAAGACTCATCAACAACCTTCGCTATGCTGATGATACCACATTACTGGCTGAAAGTGAAGATGATCTGAAACATTTGCTTCTCACAATCAAAGAACATAGTCTCAAAATGGGCCTGCACCTTAATGTAAAGAAGACAAAGATCATGACAACTGGCATAATCAACAGGTTCATCATTGAAGGAGAAGAAATTGAAATTGTGAACAACTTTAACCTACTTGGATCAACTATCAATAAAGAAGCAACAAGCAGTCAAGAAATCAGACGACGCATTGCTCTTGGCAGAATGGCCATGAAAGACCTAGATAAGATTCTCAAGAGCAGAGATGTCTCTCTCCATACAAAGATTCGACTTGTTCAAGCCATGGTATTTTCAATAACATCATATGGATGTGAAAGCTGGACAGTGAAAAAGATAGACAGGAAGAAAATTGATGCCTTTGAATTATGGTGCTGGCGGCGAATACTGTGTATACCATGGACTGCCCGAAGAACAAACCAGTCGGTACTAGAGGAGATCAAACCTAAGCTTTTTTTAGAAGCTCAGATGACAAGACTTCGACTTTCATACTTTGGACACATCATGCGAAGAGAGAGATCATTAGAGAAAGACATTATGCTTGGCAAGATAGAAGGTCAACGCAAAAGAGGAAGGCCAGCAATGAGATGGATCGATACAATAACAGCAGCCATGGGTACAGTCTGTCAACAATGAGCCGCCTGACTGAAGACTGAACACAATTTAGGATAGCTATCCAGAGGGTTGCCATGAGTCGACTCCGACTCGATGGCACTTAACAACAACAACTTCCCCGAGAGGGAGTCTCATCAAGTCAGTGCCTTCAGCCAGACAGAACTCTGTCATTTCCTTCCCTCGTTCCTTGCTGTGTTCGGGCTACTGGTGAACTGGTTCTTCACTGATCACTTGGGTTGCTCGTAATCTGTTGTCTTCCGACTCAGTTGCTGCTACTCACAGCTCACCTTTTTGGTCACCCATGGCTTTTTACAGGTTTTTCTCCAGGAACAAGCAGGAAGTCAGTCCTCACATATGGGTGACATCGGCACCGACAGAGCCCTCATGGAAGCATCCCCCCAGCTTTCAAAGAAAGCCTTTGGTCAATACCACCACGCATGCATGGTCCTCTTCCTGCCTTAGGGTACCATCTTCAGACGTTTGTCTGGCTTATCCCCGGAAAAAGTTGATCTTTCTTTCTGAGTTTCATACTCACTTCCGGTATCGCACCAGTATTCTTCCTGCCACCCGACCTCGCTGCCTCGGCATCAAGTTCGGGCCTTTTTTTTTTTGTAGTCTTTGTCTTTATTTTCTGGTGTCTTCGCACCTTTTTTCCCCAACTGGCAGCCCTGCGAGTATTTGACCTTGCGGGTGTTCTTTTTTCCCCCATGGCTACCAGTGGCTTTAAGAACTGTGATTGGTGCACAAAAATCATGTCTTTAACAGACACACACAACTGCTGTCTCCACTGTTTCGGGCCAGACCATGACCCGGCAGCTTGCGGTCTCTGCAAAAGAATGTCCAGCAAGGCCCTCAAGAGCCGCCAGCAACAGCACGATAGGTTTTTCCCTGATTCCTCCTTGCTTCCAAAGGCCAGCGCCTTGTTTGTAGCCTCGACACCTCGGGCACCCCTCCGAACCCGAGCCCTGCCGTGGGTCTTCAGAAAGGGGTCTCCCATGAGGGAACCCAGAAAGAAGAAGAAAGCCTCGAAGGCAGCATCCTTGGAAAGATCCGACTGGCCGGGTTCTCACCAAGCCAGGTCCCGCAGTCCGAGACACTCGTCCGAGGGATCAGAGAAGGAGCGGCCTGCAGAGGTCCCCCAGAAGGACTCTATCTCAGACAGGCCTTAGTCCCCAGACAACATTCTCGTCAAAGATTCCCCTTCGGGGGAGCCAGTGTCGGGCCCAATTCCCTTAGTGCTTGCACTGAAGTCTGCGAAGCCCCCTGGCCTGGAGTCCAGAATGGCGGCCCTGGAGTGCAGTTTGTCTGCCTTCATGGACCAGCAGCGGACACTGTTATCCGGTACAACCAGTTCATCCGCCCCAACTACCAGGCCCTCAACGTCGAAGTCCCCGGAGGCCGAGCCGATCCTCAAGGTCCTTTTGCCTCAAGTCTATCCTCGGCCGAGGTCTCAATCCAATTCCCACTCGATGGGACTGCGATCATCCCCGTCAAGTGTGCTCGGCATGGGCCGTGGAGCTTCGGGAGGCAACGGGCTGTGGTCAGCCCTGAGCCTGTGGACCATCCCTCCTCTGAGTTCTCGACAGACTACTCCGAGTGGGAGACAGAGGATGAGGAATCACCCGATACCCGTTGCCACCACAATGTCCCCTCCAACTCTCCTGCCTCGGAGCCTCAGCAATGGTCCCTGCCAGAGGATATGGGCTTCCTTGATTTTGTGAAAGATATATCTAAGGCTCTGGTGTTCCCTACGGAGTCTGAGGAGGACCCTTGGGCAGATGTGTTGGAAATCCTCCAGTACGAGGCTTCTCCGAGGGAATCGCTCACGATGCCCATCCCTCCCATCCTGGAGTGGCTGATGCTCCGTATGTGCGAAACATTGGCATCGGTATTGGTGGTGATAAAGCGGTTCGACTTGATGTATCGAGTCCAGCAGATTCCAGGCTTCCAGAATTCACAGCTGCCGCACAACTCCATGGTGGTGGAGTCGGCCTTGCGTCGACTGAGAGTCAGAAGACGCACTCCTCGGTGTCCCCCGGCAGAGGCACGCACCTTGGACACCCTCAGCAGAAAGTGTTACCAGGGCTTGATGCTCATCTGCCACATCCAAGCCTGTACCTGAGAGACCTAGCGAAGGAACTCTCCGGGTTCTCAGCTGGTCTGTCCAAGGAGCCCCTGCAGCAGTTCAAGAACCTGGCTAAGGCCGTCTGTGAGTGCTCCAAGTTTGTCTTGGGCAGCTTATGACGGGTTTGAGTTGGCAGCTCGAGTAGTGGCTGTGGGCATCGGTGCACGACGTCAAGCTTGGCTACAGTCACCTGACCTTGAGCAGTGGGTTCAGGACAAATTGGTCAATGTCCCATGCCAAGGAGAGAACCTCTTTGGCAACCCCATGACCGACAAGGCTGCCGAGCTGGAGACCTAGTTCATGACAAGGACCAGGCTCTCAAAAAAGACTGCTGCCCCTCCCCGATGGAAGGACTCAGGTAAAAAACCTTCTACCCGAGGAAAGGGGCTGCTTACAGAAACTACCCACCTTTCCAGGCCTCCCCAGCTCCCCAACAGGTTCAGCAGGCCAAGGGACATGGGCATGACCTTCATAAGCAGAAGGCTCCCAAAACCCAGGCACTGGCCCCAGTCCCTTCAGGGTAGAGTTTTTTTACTCTTTAGGCGTAGTCTTCTCTACCCCAAGGAGGTCAGCAGCCCACAGGAGGACGTCTCACTTTCTATACCCAGAGGGGGTTCACCATCACCACCGATTCCTGGGCAATCCGGGTAGTCAAGGAGCGTTACCTCCTCCTTGTTTCCTGGGAGAGCCCCTCAGGTCTCCCCTCCACTGGGACCTTCTACTGAAGCAGTTGTCAGGTCTTCTCGAGGACAAAGCAGTGGAACCAGTGCCCCACCATCTCAAGGGCAAGAGGTTCTACTCCAGGTACTTCCTCGTGCCAAAAAAGACAGGGGTCTAAGGCCCATCCTCGACCTGTGCAACCTCAACAAGTTCCTGGTGAGGGAGAAGTTCAAGATGCTCTCCCTTGAAACAATGCTGCCCTACCTCCAGCAGGGAGATTGGCTATGCTCCTTAGACCTAAAGGATGCTTATATCCACATCCTTATTCACCCCCACCACAGGCAGTACCTGTGGTTCATCGTGGGGGCGGACACTATCAGTACAGGGTCTTGCCTTTCAGCTTGGCCTCTGCCCCAAGGGTCTTCACAAAATGCCTGGTGGTCATGGCTACCTTTCTCCGAATCCAGGGATTTTTTGTCTTCCCTTATCTGGACGACTGGCTCATAAAGGGAGACACGGCCTCAGAGGTGCAGCAGGCGACTGCATGCACCATCCAGGTCCTACAGTACTTGGGCTTTGTAATAAACTGCACCAAGTCTCATCTTCTCCCGACTCAATGTCTGGAGTTCATCGGTGCAAGACTGGACACCCTCCAGTCAAAGGCCTTCCTGCCTGGGGACAGAGCCACTCACCTCAGGACTCTGGCACAGGACATACAGCACTGTCCCTCTGTGCCCACTCGGCTCCTCTTGTGCTTTCTCAGACACATGGCCTCCATGGTCCATGTCATCCCAGACGCCTGTCTCCACATGAGGGCCGCACAGTGATCTCTCCAGGACCAGTGGACCCAGGCCACGGAGTGCCTCCGAGACAAAATCTCTGTAAACCACCAATTGACAGACTCTCTGACCTGGTGGCAGACCCCCCAGTATCTCGAGGCGGGCATGCCTTTTCAGGCCCCGAGCCCCTCAAAGATCCTTACCACAGAAGTTTCTCTGTTTGGCTGGGGAGCCCACTACGAGGAATTCTGCATCCAGGGCAACTGTTGCTTCTCCATTCCCTTGGTAATGTAAAAATGTAAAAAGCCAAGATTACACTCCAAGTATACCTCCTAGAATGTAAATTGTACTGAATGTATATAGTTTCCATGTTATCTGTAAAAGGTTCACAAATGTTCCATGTAATATGACTAGGTATGCATTTTACCATACCTTGTAAACCACTGTTCATTGTAAACCGCAGTTGATCCATGGGAAAGCACGGTATAGAAATGTTTGTTAAATAAATAAGATAAATAAATAAACTGATCGCTAGATGAAAGCACCCAGCATATCAACCTCCTGGAAGTGCGGGCAATATACTTAGCCCTTCAAGCTTTTTGCCACCGTCTGCGGCACCAGTCGGTGCTGGTTCAGACGGACAACCAAATGGCGATGTTTTATGTGAACAAACGGGGCATGTACACAATTCGACAGGGTATCCTCCTGCGGGCAGTAGACCTACCGGGCCAGAACAACCTATTGGCTGACAGATTGAGCAGGGTCCTCCAGCCACACGAATGGCAGCTGGATCCCAGTGTGGCCGATTGGCTCTTCCAGATCTTGAGGAAACCCGTGATGGACCAGTTCGCCATTCCAGACAACTTCCAGTTGCCCCGCTCCTGTTCCCGGCAGACCCATCCCTCCAGGATGGCAGCAGATGCTTTCCTCATCTCGTGGTTGGGGAGTCTTATGAATGCCTTCCCTCCCATGCCGCTGATTGCCAAAACCTTGTTCAAGACCCTCCGCAACACAACCTCACTCATTCTGATAGTCCCTCGGTGGCCCAGGCAACCATGGTTCCTGCTGCTCCTCCGACTATTGGTGGAGACCCCCATCCCATTGGGGAACTCTCCAGGACTCCTGTCTCAGGAAAGGGGCTCTCTTCTGCACCCAAACTTGGAGTCCCTATCTTTGACAGCGTGGCTGCTGAAAGGGTGACCCTAGCCCCTTTCAACCTCTCGGGAGAGGTAGAGGATATCCTGCTGGCCTCTCGCAAGGCCTCTACTAGGAAAGCTTATTCTCTCAAATGGCACAGGTTTTCAACCTGTTGTGCCGAGCACGGGACTGACCCGTTCTCCTGCCCGGTGGGGCAGGTGTTACAGCAACTTCTGCACCTTTTGCAATCCGGGCTTAAATCTAACTCTATCCAGTGGATGGCAAATCCCTTTCAGTCCAGGCACTGGTTGACCCACTTTCTGAAGGGTCTGCTCTTATCAAAGCCCCCAGTCCGCCCTCCGGCGACCGAGTGAGACCTTAATGTGTTATTGGGGCAGTTCACTCACCCGCCTTTGAGCCTCTGGCTAATTGCCACCTACGATACCTCTCGTGGAAGGTGGCCTTCCTGGTTGTGCTCACCTCCGCTCGCCGAGTTAACGGGCTTCAGGCCTTTGTGGCAGAGGGGTGAGATGGATCTTCACACTCTGGACTGCAAGAGGGCCTTCTCCATCTACATCCTGTGCACTCAGGGTCACTGCAAAGCTGCTCAGCTCTTCGTCTCCTACGACCCCAGTCATCTGGGGGAGGTGGTGACCAAACGTACACTATCTGGGTGGCAGACTGTATCACCTTCGCCTATGAGCAGGCTGGGCTCCCGCTGGAAGGCCGAGTCACGGCACACTGTGTGAGGGCCACGGCAGCCTTGGTGGCTAACCTGCGCTCCATCCCCATGGCGGACATCTGCCAGGCCGCCACCTGGTCTTCAGTCCATACCGTCACAACCCATTACTGCCTGGAAAGGGAGCCCCAATGGGATAGTGCCTTTGGCCAGGCTGTGCTCCGTAATCTTTTTGGGGTTTAGGCAACTCCTACCCTCCGACCCTTCTGTGTTCAGGCTATCGGAGTGCTGGTTTTCATTGGACACAGGGATCCTACTGTAGTGTGTGGACATGGACTTCATTGCTGCTGCTCGAGGCTCCCCCTGATGGAGTCCGTGTTTTTCACTATAGGTTTTCAGTAGCCTGTAGCTGGGGAGTCCCATATGTGAGGACTGACTTCCTGCTTCTACTGGGAGAAAGTGTAGTTACATAATAACATAATAGCATAATATATGATGGCAGATAAAGACCAGTATTGTCCATCTTGTCGGCCCAGCAAGGTGGCAATAGTAGGTGCACCTTCCGCTCCTTGCAGGTCACCCCTCCCCATGCCTTTGTTGAGGGGTGTACCCACCGCTCCGTGTAGGGCACCCCTATTTGTTGAGATATAAGAGATAAGTTTATTTTGATTTTATCCTGTTGCTATAAAGGGATCCACTGTATCTGTCCCATGCCATTTTGAATTCTGTCACTGTATTTGCCCCCACCACTTCCATCGGGAAGGCATTCCAAGCATCCACCACCCTTTCAGTGAAAAAGTATTTCTTGACATTGCCTTTCAGTTTACCCCCTTGCAGCTTCATGTTATGCCCTCTGGTTTTACAGCTTCCCAATCTTTGGAAGAGGTTTGTTTGTTCATTAATACGCTAAGTATTTAAAGGTCTGAATCATATTTCCCCTTTCCTTTCTCTCCTCCAGAGTGTACATATTTAGGTCTTCGAGTCTCTTCTCATAAGTCTTCTGACGCAGGCTCCAAATCATTTTGGTCGCCTTCCTCTGAACCATTTCCAGTCTTTTTGTATCCTTTGCGAGATATGGTCTCCAAAACTGAACACAGTATTCCAAGTGAGGCCTCACCAGTGACTTGTTCAGTGGCATTAGTACCTCTTCCTTTCTGCTGGTAATTCCTCTTTGTATGGAACCCAGCATCCTTCTGGCTTTTGCCAATGCCTTGTCACACTGTTTCGCCACCTTGAGATCCTCAGAAATAATCACTCTGAGGTCATTGTCCTGGTCCGTGCACACCAACCTCTCGCCCCCTATCGCGTATATTTCCCTTGGATTTCTGCTTTCTAAGTGCATGACACTGCACTTCTTCACATTAAATCTTAACTGCCAAGCACTAAACCATTCTTCCAGCTTTTGTAGATCTTTCCTCATGTTCTCTACTCCCTCAGGTGAGTCCACTCTGTTGCAAATTTTCGTATCATCTGCAAAAAGGCAGACTCTTCCATTCAGTCCTTCAGCAATATCACTCAGAAATATATTGAACAGTACCGGTCCCAGGACCGAACCCTGGGGGCACATTGCTAATCACCTTCCTTTCATCTGAGTGAGTGCTGTTTACCATCACCTTCTGTCGTCTGTCAGTCAACCAATTTCTGATCCAGTTCACCACTTTGGGACCCATCCCCAAGCTATTGAGTTTATTGATAAGCCTCCTATGAGGAGCAGTATCAAAGGCTTTACTGAAATCCAGGTAGATGACATCCATCGCATGTCCCTGATCTAGTTCTCTGGTCACCCATCTAGTTACTCACCTGTAAGAGGTGTTCTCCGGGGACAGCAGGAATCGGTTCTCACAACCCTCCCTCCTCCCCTTGAGTTGATCCTATGCCATCTTTTATCTTTGCTGTCTTTTAGCTATGTCATCTGACTGAGCAAGATGGCACCCTTGGGCGGGAAGGGGACCATACATGCGTGGTGGCATCTCCCAAAGGCTTTCTTTGAAAGCTGGGGGGATGCTTCCGTGAGGGCTCCGTCTGTGCCGATGTCACCCATATGTGAGAACTGATTCCTGCTGTCCCTGGAGAACACCTGTTATTGGTGAGTAACTACGCGTTTCGGTATCCTGTAGCTGATGAGTCCCATATGTGAGGACTGACTTCCTGCTTGTTCCCGGGAAGGCCCATCCTGGACCTGAGAAACTTAAACAAGTTCCTGGTGAGGGAGAAGTTCAAAATGCTCTCCCTTGAAACACTGCTGCCTTACCGTCACCAGGGAGATTGGCTGAGCTTTGTGGACCTAAAGGATACTTACACTCACATCCTGATCGCCCCTCTCACAGGCAGTACTTTACAGTTTGTGGAAGCAGGGCACTACCAGTACAAGCTGCTACCCTTCTCTATGGCCTACTCGCCAAGGGTCTTTACCAAGTACCTGGCAGTGCTAGCCACCAACCTGCCCTACAAGGGGCTTTCGTCTTCTCCTATCTAGATGACTGGCTAATCAGGGGTGGTATGGCCTTTGAGGTCAGTCAGACCACAGAGCGTGCAGCTTTCCTACTGCAGCACCTGGGATTTGTTATCAACTACTCCAAATCCCATCTCTCTCCATCCTGAAGCCTGGAGTTCATAGGGGTGCAGTTGGACACGTTACAGGTCAAGGCCGTCCTTCCAATGAAAAGGGCAGACTGCTTCATTCAGCTGGCAGGAGAGGATCAGTGTCACCGGTCTGTATCGGCTCGCCGTCTCCTCTGCCTGTTGGGTCACATGGCCTTAACAGTCCACGCCACCCCATTAGCCTGCCTACACATGCAACAGCCCAATGGTGTCTACGCTCACAGCGGACTCAAGTCACGGGCAGACTACAGGACAGGGTCAGAGTCGCCCACCAACTGGCAGAGTCCTTCACCTAATGGCAAACCTTGTGCAATCTCCAGGCGGGAATGCCATTCCAGGCACCTGCACCGCAGAGGACCCTGACAGCAGATGCCTCCCTCCTAGGTTGGGGGGAACATTTTGGGGACCGCCGCACGCAAGGCAGATCGTCTCAGGAGTCGTCACTCTTGCAGATCAATCTCCTAGAACTCAGGGCAATCTTCCTGGCCCTGTGAGTGTTCTGCCACTGCCTGTGGCATCAGCCTGTATTGATCTAGACGGACAACCAGGAAGCCATGTTTTACATCAACAAGCAGGAGGCTACGGGCTCATACTCCCTCTGCTAGGAGGCAGTGGCCCTCCTCTCCTTTGCAGTGCGCAACAGCATGCTCCTGCGAGCGGTATACCTGCCAGGCTAGGACAACTGCTTAGCAAACAGGCTGAGCAGAGTCATTCGCCCACACGAGTGGCACTTGAACCTCAGGTTAACGAAGCAACTCTTCCACTGCTGGGGCAGGCCTGTGATAGACCTTTTTGCCTCCTTGGACAACGCGCAACTACCGCACTTCTGATCGTGCCTGCCGCAACCAGGGAGAGTGCCTGCGGACACTTTCCTGATCTCGTGGTCAGAGTGCTTACTCTATGCGTTCCCACCGACCCTGCCTCCGTCGCCAAGACCCTCTTCAAGGTCCTGAGCGAGGGGGTGTTAGTAATACTGTTCACACCCAGATGGCACAGGCAACTGTGCTTCCCTCTGTTGCTTTCCCTGTCGTTGGCACACTCAGTACCACTCAGCCGGGCCCCGGCCCTCCTGTTCTAGGAGGAGGGCTCCCTTCTGCACCCCAACCTGGGGTCGCTAATGCTAATGGCATGGCTTCTGAAAGGGTTACGCTGGCCCCTTTCAACCTTCCAGGGGAAGCCGAGGAGGTCTTACTGGCCTCCCGAAAACCCTCCACCAGAAGGGCTTACGCCTTTAAGTGGAGAAGGTTTTCCATTTGGTGTGCGGAGAAGGAGGAGAATCCCTTCTCCTGTCAATTGCAACTGGTTCTTCAGTACCGGCTACATCTGTCACACGCTGAGTTGAAAACCAACTCCTTAAGGGTGCACCTCAGCACCATAGCCTCCCACCACTACCCTATCAAGGGAAAACCCCTCTCTAGCCAGCCCCTGGTCTCGAGGTTCCTCCGGGGCCTCTTGTTATCCAAGCCCTCCCCCCACCCTCTGGCAGCGGAGTGGAATCTCAATGTGGTGCTCTCCCAGCCCATTAAACTGCCATTGAGCCCTTAGTCACTTGACACCTAAGATACCTGTCTTTGAAAGTGGCCTTCCTGATGGCCCTCACATCCGCTTGAAGGGTAGCCCTGGTGGAGGATCCATCATATATGAGGTGCTATAAGAATATTGTGGTGCTCCGCACGCACCCCAAATACCTCCCAAAGATGGTATCTCCCTTCTACCTCAACCAAGAGGTAGTCCTCCCCATCTTCTTTCCGTGGCCTCATGCCAGCAGGGAGGAACTAATCCTTCATACACTGGATTGCAAGCAGGTCCTGTCGTCCTACTTGCAATGGACTCAGGCCCATTGGAAAGCTCCTCAGCTTTTCGTGTCTTACGACCCCAGTAGACTGGGGTTCCCCGTGACTCAGCGAACTCTGTCCATTTGGGTGACGGAATGTATTGCCCTCGCTTATGAGCGAGCTGACCTCTCCCTTGAGCACTGGATCACAGCGCATCACGTGAGGTCAATGGCCACGTCGGAGGCCAACCTCCGCGCAATGCCGGTGACAGAGATTTGCAGGGTTGCCACATGGTCTTCTGTTCATTTGTTTGCAGCTCACCACTGCTTGGAGAGCAAGTCCCGCAGGGACAGTACCTTTGGCAAGGCAGTACTCCATAATATTCTGAGGGTGTAGGCAATTCCTGCCCTCCGACCCTTCTGTGTTCAGGCTACCGGAGTGATAGTGTCGCTGGACGCTAGGGTCCTGCAGAGTGTCTCAGTAGGGGACTTCCTTCTGCAACTCACGGCTACCCAATTATCGCCGTTGGTGCTCTCCTAGAAACATGATGATAGAAACAGACCACATGGCCTATCTAGTCTATCCTTCCATATCAACCACTACAACAGTCCACTTTTTTCCCTTTCGAGATCCTCTGTGTTTGTCCCATGCTTCTTTGAATTCAAATACTGTCCTCATCTCTACCACCTCCACTGGGAGACTATTCCATGGATCCACCACTCTTTAAGTAAAGAAATATTTCTGCATATCACTCCTGAATCTATCCCCTTTCAACCTCATTCCATGTCCCTTTTTAACAGAGCTTGCTTTCAATCGAAAGAAGCTCTTCTGTGCATTTATACCATGGAGGTATTCAATCATGTCACCTCTATCCCGCCTTTCCTCTAACATGTACATACTAAAATCCTTAAGTCTGTCCTCATATGCTTTATAATAAAGACCACGAACCATTTTAGTAGCCACCCTCTGTACTGACTCCATCCTGTTTATATTCTTTTGAAGGTGCGGTCTCCAGAATTCCACACAATACTCCAAATGAGGTCGTATATCACCTCCTTTCTTCTGCTGACCATTCCTCTCCCTATGCACCCACGCATCCTTCTAGCTTTTGCTGTCACCTTTTCTACCTATTTAGTTACTTTAAGATCATCAGACACAATCACGCCTAGGTCCCGCTCTTCTTTAGTGGACAAAAGTACTTCACCCCCTATACTATATTGCTCCCTTGGATTGCTGCAGCCCAAATGCATGACCTTACATTTTTTAACATTAAATCTCAGCTGCCAAATTCTAGACCATTCTTCAAGTTTAGCTAGATCCCTCCTCATGTTATCTGCACCTTTCTGGGTATCTACTCTATTGCAGATCTTGGTATCATCTGCAAAGAGGCAAACCTTACCCGACAACCCTTTTGCTATATCACAAGCAAAGATGTTAAAAAGTATCGAACCAAGGATAGATCCCTGGGACACACCATTGGTAACCACCTCCTTTTCATAGTGAGCGCCATTTACCTGTACCCTTTGTCGCCTCCCACTCAACCAATTTCTAATCCAAGCAGTAACTTTAGGGTCCATCCCTAGGGTGCTCAGTTTGTTTATAAGTCGCCTATGAGGAACGGTATCAATGTTTTTACTGAAATCTAAATACATCACATCTAGGGCTCTCCCTCAGTCCAACTCCTTGGTCACCCAGTCAAAGAAATCAATCAGATTTGTCTGACAAGACCTGCCTCTGGTGAATCCATGCTGCCTCAGATCCTGTAATCCACTGGACTCCAGAAACCTCACTATTTTCTCTTTCAGCAGCGCTTCCAATTATTTACTCACCACTGAAGTTAAACTAACCAGCCTGTAGTTTTCAACTACATCCTGACTTCCGCTTTTGTGTAAAGGGACCACTTGTGCCTCTCTCCAGTCCTTTGGCACCACTCCCTTCTCCGAGGCATTGAAAAGGTCACAGTGGAGCTGCTAGAATGTCCCCAAATTCCCTCAATATTCTAGGGTGTATCCCATCCAGACCCATCGCTTTGTCTGCTTTAAGTTTAGCTAGTTTTTCACAAACACAGTCTTCTGAAAATCGTACAAGATGCCCCTCATTTCTGTTCCTGTTTCTGGATGTTTTCTGAGGACCTGTTCCTGGTTCTTCATCTGTGAACACAAATATTTGTTAAGCAATTCCACATTATCCTCATCAGCTTCTATATATTCCTCCCCTTCACCCTTGAGTCCGACAATACCACTTTTGCCCTTCCTTTTCTCACTAACATATCTAAAAAATGTCTTATCCCCCCTCCCCCCATTTTATTGCATTGGCTATTTCCTCCTCTTTTTGAATCTTTGCTTTCCTGACTACTTTGCTAGCTTCTCTATGTTTTTCCAAATATAAATGTCTGTCTTCCTCTCTCTGTGATCTCTTGTATTTCATGAAGGCCTCCCTCATCTTCTTCACCTTTACAGCAGCTACTTTTGAAAACCATAGCGGTTTCCTTTTCCTTTTACCTTTATTTACCATTTTAACAAAAAGGTTGGTTGCTCTTAAAATTGTATTTATTTATTTAACATTGTTTATATACCGCACTATTTAACATCAGCGCGGTTCACAAGTAACATAAATGTCCAGTGTGGGGGTCTTCATTGGACTTACAGTAAAACAAGGAATTTAAACTTGGAGAATAGGTAAAACTATGTACATAACTCTTCAATATATCTATGCAAGTTATTTACAGGTCGCTGTGGCGTGTAGAATCGGGGTTGGTCGGGTGGGTATGGATGAGCTGTGGCTACGTAATGTCTTCAGAGTTGGGAAAGCATTGAAGGAAAAGGTAGTGTTTCAAAGCTTTTCTGAATTGGTGAAGGTTGTTTATGGCACGGATGTTGGTCGGTAGGTTGTTCCAGCATGAGGGTGCGGATAAAGCAAAGGCGCGGTTTTTAGAGGCTTTGTTGCATTTGGTGATGGTTTTCGGGAGCATTAGGGAGTTGGTGGCGACAGATCTTCTGAGTCTGTTGGGGGGGTGAGTTGGATAAGTTCAGAGAGGGCGCTGGCCGTGCATTTATTGATGGCTTTGAATGTTATTGTTAGGATTTTGAAGGTGATCCTGTAGCGTATTGGGAGCCAGTGTAGTGTTTTCAGGATAGGGGTGATGTGCTGCCTTCTAGATGCTTGGTGAAGGGTTCGGGCTGCGGTATTCATTGCTAGCTGCAAAGGTTGTAGAGTGCACTTCGGCAGGCCGTGGAGAATGGAGTTTGCATAGTCGAAGTGGGGCATCACCAGTGACTGAAAGACTGTTTGAAAGTCCTCTGGCTCAAGTAACGGTCTAATGTGACGTAGCATCCGGATTTCGTGGTAAATTGCTTTTGAGATTTTATTTATTTATTTATTTTGTTTAAACTTATATACCGCTACTTCCAGCGATCAGTAGCGGTTTGATTACAAATTTGGGAGCTGTCAAATCAGGACAGAAAAATTGGAAAATACACATAGATTTGGGGTCGGCACACCACGCAGGGTTTGGCACTTCTAAGTTATGTTTACATATTTACACAATAATTGCAGTTATACAGATTGGCTCCATGATTTCACATTGTTTAACCTCTTGGATACATTTTGGTTTACAACTGGCTATAGTGACATGCGAAGAGATGGGTTTTTAGTTTCTTTCTGAAGGCATTTAAGTCCTTTATAGCTCGCGGTTCATGTGGTAGATGATTCCAGATTATTGGGGCAGTGAATGAGAAAGCTTTATTGCTAGTACTGACTTTCACTGATCTGATGTTATTGGGGACTTGTAGCGTGTCAGAGTTAATAGTTCTTCTGGCTCTGTTGGTTGATTGCTTGCTGACCAGGGTTGAGAGGAATGATGGTGTTAGGTCATGTATGAGCTTGAATGTGGTGACCAAAGTTTTATATTGTATCCTGGCAGCAACGGGTAGCCAGTGTAGCTCGATCAATACAGGTGTGATGTGTTGATCAATTCTTGATCGTGTGATGACCCTTGCCGCCACGTTTTGGGCCATTTGCAAAATATTTAGCGTTTTCTTTGGCAGACCCTGCAGTATGGCATTACAGTAGTCTAAGTGGGGCATAATGAGTGCTTGTGCCACCGTCCGAAAATCATTAGGCTCCTCAGCGGTTGTAGGACTCTGAGTTTGTGGAAGATTGCCTTGTTGGTTTTTCGCAGGTGTTCCATTTTCAGTTTGCTGTCGAGTGTGACTCCCAGATATTTGATCTCGTTTTTTGTGTTGTATGTGTTGTTGCAGAGGGTGACTGTCGGAGGTGGTTCAAAGTTTGGTTTACTTGATATAAACATCACTTCAGTTTTCTTATGGTTGATTGACATGTTATTTTGCTGAATCCATGCTAACATCTCGTACAGGCATGTTTCCAGTTGAGTATACTTTGGGTCAATTGTGTCCAGTTGCGTGTATAGCATAATATCATCTGCATAGATATGGTATTTGATATTATGTTTTTTGAAGATGTCACAGAGGGGCTGCATGTAGATGTTGAAGAGTAGCGCCGAGAGAGCTGATCCCTGGGGTATGCCTTGAGTT
This sequence comes from Ichthyophis bannanicus, assembly GCA_033557465.1. Classification (NCBI taxonomy): domain Eukaryota; kingdom Metazoa; phylum Chordata; class Amphibia; order Gymnophiona; family Ichthyophiidae; genus Ichthyophis; species Ichthyophis bannanicus. The sequence continues at coordinate 128,417,899 of CM066033.1, forward strand.
TGCGTGAACCCTTCTGCTTTTTCTCCGTTGAATTGGACCTGTGGCCTTCTGTTCGTTATATATGAGGAGAACCATTTAAGGGTGGTTCCCGAAATTCCTATTGATTCAAGTTTATTTAGTAGGATGCCATGATGAACAGTATCAAAGGCGGCGGAGATGTCAATGAAAATGAGTATGAAAGTTTTCGTTCTGTCTTCCAAGCCTTTGTGGAGGTTATTTAGCAGTGCTATTAAAAGCATTTCAACCCCATGGTTTCTTCTGAAACCGTATTGTTGCATGTCTAGTAAGTTGTGGTCGTCTAGGTGCTCCTGAAGTTGTATGAGGGCTGCTTTTTTGATGATTTTTGCTAGAAAGGATATGCTGGAAATGGGGCGGTAGGATGTGGGGTCTGCTTTGTTGAGTTTATTGTTTTTTAGTACTGGCCTTATTATAGATTTCTTGAGCTGGTCTGGCATAATTCCTTGATGCAGAGATAGGTTTACAATGTGCGAGACTTGTTGGACTATATCTTTTTTCGCTGCCTTGATCCAAGCAGTGGGGCAGGGGTCCAGCGGGGAGGTGGTGGTATTGATGCTGGTTATTATGTTACTTGCTTGCTGCTCATCGATCCTGTGGAAGTTTCTCCATGTCAGTTCTTGTTCTACAGTAGTTATCCGGTGTGCCTCTACCCTACAGGGGTCGGGCATGGTTGCAGTCAGTTTACTCGCGTAGTGGTTTGCTAGCGTTTGTGAGTGGATAGAGGTATCCTGGTAGTCGATTTGGGATGTTTTTGTTAGGGACTTCACCAGCTCAAATAGTTCCCTAGGTTTGTTGATCGCTTTGTTTAATAGGTTTGTGTGGTGCATCCTTTTCGCAGCGTTTATCTCTTCTTTGTACTTCGAGAGGAGGTTGAGGTACCCCATCCTATGTTCCATAGATTTCGTACTTCTCCATTTTTTTTTACTCCTGAGTTCTCTCTTCATTTTGGTTAGTGTTTCGGTATACCAGGGTTCCGATTTTTGTTTATTCAAGTTTTGGGTGGTGTTCCATTTAGGTTTTGAAGCGGTCATAATTCCAGTGTTCCAGCTGTCTGTTAATGCATTGAGATCCATGCTTTGAAGATCTATGTGCGTCTTAATGTTACTTATAAGACATTCCAGGTTTAGTTTATTAAATCTCCTTTGTTGGAGTAGTATTCGTTGCCTATCTGAGCGTTTAAGTTGAGATGTTGGTCGATCGTCACTCCAAGGTAACGGATTGTTGTCTTCATGAGAAGTTCGGCATAACGTACTTTCAGTGAAGATGGCGGGGTGAATGCTTGGTCTCTGCTGATGAAAAGTACCTCCGTCTTTTTGAGGTTGATTTTGAGCTTCTGAGAGTGTAGCCAGTCTGTGACTGCATTGAAGCATGAGGATAATCGGGATACGTCTGGGTGATCAGTATGTGTTGGGGTGAACATGAGGACATCATCGGCATAAATTAGGCAGTTTACACCGAAAGATCTGATGATAGAGCAGATAGGCTGCATATAGACGTTGAAGAATAGGGCAGAGAGAGAGGAACCCTGAGGGACGCCCTTCGTTAGTGGGAATGGGGTGGAGGTTGAGGTACCGGATCGGACGTGCTGCCGTCTATCATTTAGGTATGAGGTACACCATGCGAGGGCGGTGCCGTGGATTCCCTTCTCGGCAAGGCGGGACAGCAGTAGATCATGGTTGACGGAGTCAAAAGCTGCCGCAATGTCGAGAAAGATGAGGGCGAATCCCTGTTTGACGTTATCTAGCCCTGTTATCAGAGTGCTGAATAGAATTGTTAATAAGGTTTCCACGCCATGTTGCTCACGAAACCCATGCTGGCAGGGATCGAGGGGTGAGTTATCCTCGATATGTTGGCTCAGTTGACGGTGGACTATTTTCTCTGAGATTTTCGCTAGGAGCGGTATGCTGGAGATGGGTCTGTATGAGTCCATCTTTGTGGGGTCAAGTTTATTGTTCTTGAGCAGTGGTCTAATTGAGGTTTGTTTTAGGCTTCAGGGGAAGACGCCTGTTTGGAATGAGGTTCCAATCAATTTAGCCAGGAAAGTACTGAGCTCAGTACGTAGGGCTTTTATCCAGAATGCTGGACATGGGTCACCTGGTGCTGTGGTGGTGTTTATATTCATAATGATGTCTTGTATTTCTCTGTCAGTTGGGGTAGCAAAGGTGGAGATGGTACTTTGGGTCACTGTCAATATCCCCTTTTGGTTTTGCTCACTGTTTTTCTATGTCCCCCAGCTATTCCCATCCCGCTAATGACTCTCTGAGGTATTGGCCTATCTTGGCAAAGTTCGTTTTCTTAAAGTCTAAGACCCTCACTTTTGAATGGATTAATCCTAATACTGAACCACACCATCTGGTGGATGGACTGCGAGCGATAAATGACCTAAAATACTTCCGCAAGTCCCTTAAAACTTTTTATTCATGGAGTGTTATAACCAAACATCCTGAAGACTCCTTACACAAGCCTGAATGTACGATAATCCCAACCACTATAGTCTAAATGTACGTCCTGTCGCCCCCTGTTTAATGTTGTCTCAACCTCTGTAAACAACCACTTTGATTGAAGGAGAAAGTGGTATACAAATCTGGATGGATGGATAGATAGATAAATGCAGAATGATCTCCTACTTTAACATCAGAAACACTTCCACCATTGGTAAGCACCAAGTCCAGTATGGCCCCTTCACGTGTGGGTTCTGTTACCAGTTGCCTGAATAGTTCTCCCTGTAGAGAATCCAGGATCTCCTTACTTCTTGATGATACTGCAGCAGAAATGTGCCAATCAACATCTGACATATTGAAATCTCCTATCAGTAGCACTTCCCTTTTCCTATCAATGCTGCGTATGTCACCAATTAACTCTCCGTCCACCTCTTCCACCTGTGAGGGAGGTCTGTATATCATGCCAATGCAAATAGATTTTTCTTTCCCTCTTTCTAGTTTAACCCACAGTGCCTCCTCTCTTCCTTTTAAGCTCTGTAGTTCCAAAGCTTTAATATTATTTTTTTACATATAGTACCACTCCTTCTCCCCTTCTTCCTACCCTGTCCATTCTGAATAAAGTGTATAGCCTGGTATAGTTACATCCCAGTCATGGTTTTCTGCGAACCATGTTTCTGTAACTGCCACTAAATCCAGGTCAGTCTCTCCCATTAAAGCTTTAACATCCGGGATTTTATTTCCCATGCCTTTATACATACCGCTTTCCATATGTTGCCACTTCTACCCATTTCCATAAAGGTATTTAATGTTTCACTTACCTGGGGGGATTTCTTCACCCATCCCCAACTAATCTAGTTTAAAGCTCTCTTCAGTAGCCTGGAGCTAGGAAGTCCCATATGTGAGGACTGACTTTCTGCTTGTTCCTAGAAGAAAGCATAGTTGCTTACCTGTAACAGGTGTTCTCCAGGAACAGCAGGAATCGGTCCTCACAACCCTCCCTCCTCCCCTGGGAGTTGCCTCCCTACCTTGTTTTAGTTATACTGTCGTACTAGCTATATCATCTGACTGAGCAAGAGGGCACCCTTGGGCGGTAAGGGGACCACGCATGCACGGTAGCATTTCCCAAAGGCTTTCTTTGAAAGTTGGGGAAATGTTCCTCGCAGGCTTTATCAGCGCTGACGTCACCCATATGTGAGGACTGATTCCTGCTGTTCATGGAGAACACCTGTTACTGATGAGTAACTATGCTTTCTCCAGGGACAGCAGGAATCAGTCCTCACAACTCACCCTCCTCCCCATGGAGTTGCTTCTTGCTGTTTTTTTGCCATCTTGTGCTATATCATCATACTGAGGCATGATGGCACCCTTAGGCAGGAACGGGACCATGCATGCATGGTGTCTCTCCCAAAGGCTTTCTTTGAAAGCTGAGGAGAGATTACCATGTGGGCTCCGTTGGCGCCAACATCATCCATATGTGAGGACTGATTCCTGCTGTCCCTGGAGAATACCCATTACAGATGAGTAACTATGCTTCATCTCTGTAACAGATTTAGAACATAATTGGGACAGTTACAGAGAATTGTTGGTAGGAGGTCGGGGTCAAGAGGTTTGGCGAAAGACATAGAGGAAAAGAGACTTAGTATTGGATTATGTATGAAAATGTACATGCACCAAAGTGAACAGTTCTCGAATCAGCAGACTGGATGGGTCATATTGATCTTCATCTTCTATTAGCTACTGTATTGAAATAGAACTTCCCATCACTAGAGGGGGCAGCATTTTATTCCTTTTTTTAATGTCTGTCTTGTCTTGTAGATGGGTGCTTGCTTTTCAAAAGTTTTTAATGGATGTCCCTTGAGAATACATTGTGCAACATCATGGATAAATCCAGATACAAGAGGTAAGACATTCCCTATATTCTCTCTCAAAGCCCCTCAACAGCAATCATTGAACTGACTGCATTGCAGGAGTTATTGTTCCAAAATATGTTTCACTTTCAGAGAGCTGATTCATATTGCATGTTCCATGTATGTTTAGGTTCTCCCAGATCTACCCTCTGCAACAAAAGTTTCACTGAGAAACCAACTCTGTTTCTAAGCCATCTACTACTACTACTACTACTAATAATAATAATAATAATGATAATCTAGTACAGCACTACAAGGCATACGCAGCGCTATACAGAGACATGTAAGAGACAAGTCCCTGCCCATCAGAGCTTACAATCTAGTCAAGACAGACAACATAACAACTGGGACTAGGATATGTCTAGAAGAATGGTAAGAAAACAAACAGAAAGCAGGAGACTAAGCAGATTAGGATCCAAAAGCAGCCTCGAGAGGTGAGTTTTTCATCTGGATTTGAAAAGGGCCAGAGAATGGAGGCTGACATACTGACTCGGGTAGTTTGTTCCAGGCATACAGAGCAGCAAGGTAGAAGGATCACAATCTGGAGTTGGCATTGGAAGAGAAGGGCACAGATAGAAGCAGTCTGCCAGAAGAGTGGAGTAACCAAGGAGGGGTGCAGGGAGAGAGATAAAAGAGGGAAAGGTAGTGAGGAGCAGCAGAATGAATGCACTTACATGTCAGTAGGAGGAGCTTGAACTGACTGGATGCGGAAATGGATAGGGAGCCAATGAGGCAACTTGAGAAGAGGGGTTACCTGAATATTGTGAGACTGCCAGAAGATTAGCCATGCAGCTGAATTTTGAACAGATTAAAGGGGAGAGAGATGATTCAAAGGGAGACTAGCAATGAGCAGGTTACAATAGTCTAGACAGGAGATGACAAAAGAGTGCATAAGAGTCTTAGTGGTGGCTTCAGAAAGATAATTTTTTTGATGATATAAAAAGAAATGACAGATTTTAACTATCAGTTGGATGTGTGTGGAGAAGGAGAGGGAGGAATAAGATGACCACCAAGGTAGAAGCCGAGGAAACAGGGAGGAGTATAGTGTTCTCCATAGAATTAGAGAAAGGAAGAAGGGAGAGGTGGGTTTAGGGGAAAAGATAAAAAGCTTGGTTTTGGCCATGTTGAATTTAAGACAGTGGCGGAACATCCAGGCAGCAGTGTCCGGTAAAGAGACAGAGATATGGGCCTGGATTCCGGGTGAGATTTCAGGTGTAGAGAGGTAAAGATGATTGGACTGCTTATCCAATATCACTGCCTGGATATCTCATCACCAAATTAAATTTTACATAACTAAGATGGAATTATTTAACTTTCCACTTTTCCCACACCTTTCTTCTCTCTTTATGGATAGGATTATTACATAAGAGCATAAGAAATGCCATACTGGGTCAAACCAAGGTCCATCAAGCCCACTATCCTGTTTCCAACAGTGACCAATATAGGTCAAAGGTACTTGTCAGGTTCCCAAAAAGGTACACAAGTTCCACAGTGTCTTTCCCGAGTAAGCAGTGTATTTCCCTAGTCCTCTTTAATAATGGTTTATGGACCTTTCCTCCAGTAACCTATTTTAAAGCCAGCTACACTAACAGATTTTATTACATCCTCTGGTAACGAATTCCAGAGTTTGATTACGCATTGAGTGAAAAAATAATCTCCAGGAACAAGCAGGAATGTAGTCTTCACATATGGGTATCTGTACCGACAGAGCCTGCGCGGGAACGCTCCCCAGCGTCCAATAGGAAAGCTTTTGGGAGCATCCCACAGTGCCTGCGTGCTGCCTTCCCATCTTTCCCAACTGTCCCTCTCCAGTAATTCATTTTCCGTGGAGCCGACAGGTAACACATCCTGTCACCGCAGAAAATTCCCTTCTTATACTTCTTTTTTTTGGTCACGTCTGCCTTCCCTCGACGCTATATCGGTACTGCAGGTTTTTCTTTTCTTTTTTCTAAAAAAAAAAAAAAAGAAGAAGAAAACCTTTGTTTCTGGAGTATTTCTCCAGTAATTTTTCTTCTCGGGTGCCACGCGCCATTATGGGCACTAGGCCCAACTTTTTCCTTCAAAATGGAAATACCCGCTTCGGGTTTTAAAAAGTGTTCTAAGTGTGGCGGTACCATCTCCGTCACCAACACCCATGAGTGGTGCCTCAAATGTTTAGGTCCTGACCACTCTATTTCAGAGTGTGTTGCCTATGGAATGATGTTGAAAAGGGGCTGGCAAAACCGAGCTGCTAAGCTCGGCACCCTTTTCCCCTCCGATGCAGCCTCCGTGACATCAACGTCCTCCAGGGCTTCATCCTCCTCCCATGGATCTCAGATAACTAAACATAAATCTAGCCAAACCTCAAAGGGTAGATCTCCTTCTAAACATCGAGATACCTCTGGCGTTGCCCTTGAGGGACTTTCATCAGCAAAATTGCCCCGGCGGGAGGCTTCGGCTTCCAAAGCACTAATGGGGCTCCAGGATGTTCTCAAGGCTTCAACCTCAGCAGAACTACTAGTGCCATGCTCTAGGGTTCCAGCCACTTTAACCGGCACCGATACCCATGCATCATCAGAGTTGATAGACCAGAGATTCTTAGCTATTGAACGCAGTCTAGCGGCTCTTCTCACGGCCTCGATGACCCTGAAACTGCTTCAGACAATTCAACCGGTACTGGCACTGACTCCGGTACCGGCACCAACTGCATCGACATCGTCAGGTATTCTACCGGGACCGAGTCATGCGTCTCTATCCGGCATCGACAAGTTGGTACCGGACCACTCCAATGCCGACTTTGATCGGTACCGGTACCGGTACCGTGCCTTGCACGATCACCCGGGTCGGAGATACTTTGAATCCTCGGATGAGTCTGAAGACTCTGAAGGCTCTGCCAATACCAGAATACTTCTTCCCGAGGATTCCTCTTCTCAGCGTAGGATGTCTCCACCAGAGGATATGTCCTTTCAGGATTTTATCCGAGATGTGGCCCGAGGTCTTTCCATCACAGTGGCTCCTGAAAAAGAGCCTAGGGCAAAGGAATTAGAAATCCTACAATACCCTAAAGCTCCCAAGGAGGCAGCTACCTTACCTATTCATGAGATCTTGCATGATCTTATGTTATGGATGTGGGAAACACCTCTAACCACATCTCCTCATTCTCGACTTACTCGACACCATGTATCGAGTTCCTCCTTGTCCTGGGTTTCAGAAGACTCAATTACCACACCATTCCATGGTGGTGGAATCAGCCATGAGACGGATGAAGAGTGCAAAAAGGCATGCATCCAATCCTCCAGGACGTGAGTGTAGGACTCTTGACGCCTTTGGACATCGATCCTTCCAGGCTTCCATGCTTTCTGCTAGGATCAGTTCCTATATCTTGTATATTGGAATGTTCCTTAAGGAAGTCACAGGAGACTTAGAGCTTATGAGCCCTCTCCTTCCTGATGATAAAAGGCAAGATTATCTTACTCTTGTTAAACATGCTCAGGATGTTTCCAAGTTTGTGAATCGTGCAGCCTTTGATTGCTTTGAATGCATAAGCAGAGCCTCTGCTATTGCCATAGGTGCACGTAGAATTGCCTGGCTCCAGGCATCTGACTTAGAAATCTGGGTACAGGACAAACTGAGGAATATACCTTGCACAGGAGAGAATCTCTTTGGCAAGAATTGGCAGGAAAAAGATAATGAGATAGAGGCTGACAATATCACTTTGGATAGATTGTCCAAATCTACAGCTGATCCTGCGAGGAAAAGATTGTCTAAGAAACCATTCTTCATCAAGAAGAAGTAGTTTTATCCCTCCTGTACCCAGCAGGGACATCGTTCAGGTCAGTCTACACAAAAGGGACAGCAGCAACAACCTAGGCTACAAAGGAAGCCAGAAGCAGCTAAGCCTCAATCAGCTCAGCAGACTCAGCCTCCACAGGGGCTTTGACACCTATCTAGAGAACTTTGCCTTCCTGGCCCTGAACGGCCCAGAACCATCCACCATCCCAGGAAGGTTGTGCCATTTAGCCCCCAGATGGTGTCAGATAACAGCAGAAAATTGGGCTTTGTCTATTGCACAAAGGGCTACAAGCTTCATTTCCTCAGCATGCCCCCTCCTACAATAGTAAGACAGTTCAATTCTCAGATCTCTCCCAACGACTGGTTAGGTCAAGAAGTCACAATGCTCCTTGCTCAAAGAGCAATAGAAGAAGTGCCCATTCCCCAACGGGTACAGGGTTTTATTCCCCCTATTTCCTTATTCCAAAGAAAACAGGAGGACACAGACCCATTCTAGACCTCAGAGAATTGAACAAATTCCTGTTCAGAGAGAAGTTCAAAATGATTTCTCTAGGAACTCTGCTGCCATACCTTCGTAGTCAGGATTGGCTTTGTTCTCTAGATCTCAAGGATGCGTACACTCATGTTCTCATCCATCCAACTCACCGAAAGTTCCTTTGGTTACTGTTTCAAGGGAAGCACTACAAATATAGGGTTCTTCCTTTTGGCCTGGCCTCGGCACCAAGGGTGTTCACAAAATGCATGGCTGTGGTAGCAGCATTTCTCCGCACCCTGGGAATATTCCCATTCCCGTTCTTAACACGCCACCTCTGCTAACCCAATAACTTTTCACACCTCTCTCTCATACTATGAAAATTCTTTTAGGCTTTATTCCGTTCATATGTAAATAGCCAATGTGTTGTATTCATTGTAAATAATTTCCCCGGTTATCCAAGTTTTTGTTCCTTGTTCTATGTAAAAAACAGATAACATGTACCTTATCTGATGTTTTCTTGTTCTATGTAAACCGCGCTGATTATAAATAGAGCGGTATATAAAAGATGTTAAATTAAATTAAATTAAATATTCGTCTTCCCTTACTTAGACAACTGGCTCATTCGAGCCCCTTCAGAGCCAGAGGCCAGGGTTGCTCTGTCTCGCACAATGCGCATCCTTCAGTATTTGGGACTTGTCATAAACTTCCCAAAGTCCAACCTTGCTCCAACTCAATCCCTAGAATTTATAGGAGCTCTTCTGGATACAAGAGCCTTCCTTCCACAGCCCCACTGCCTTCACATTGTGCTAAAACTTCACCTCACTGCTCGGGAAATGTTACAGTTGCTAGGCCACATAGCATCAACCATGCATGTAGTTCCTTATGCTCGCCTCCATATGAGGGCAACCCAATGGACCTTATCCACTCAGTGGACTCAGGCATCAGGTTGCCTGTCAGACAAAATAGCAAATTCAGATCGCCTTATTTTGTCCCTCCAATGGTGGCAGTCTCCCAAAAACCTTCTGGTGGGGTCTCCTTTTCAGCAACCCCCACTCAAGCCACTCTAACAACAGATGCTTCACAGGTGGGTTCGTGAGCCCATCTACCCAGCCTCTCTACCCAGGGTACTTGGACTCCACAGGAGGCCTATCTCCATATCAACCTCCTGGAGCTCAGAGCAATCTTCCTTGCTCTTCGAGTATTTCACACCCAGCTCAGCTACAAGACAGTCCTAGTTCAAACAGACAGTCAGGTAGCCATGTTCTATGTGAACAAGCAGGGTGGAACAAGCAGGGTGGAACAGGCTCTCTGTTGCTGTGCAACGAAGATTTGCGACTATGGGCCCTCGCCAGAGAGCATCAGATTCATCTCCTTGCGGTGTATCTTCCAGGCATTCAAAACTCTTGGGCAGACAGACTCAGTCGAGTTCTGCTTCCACACTAATGGTCTCTCCATGCAGACCAGGTGGCCCAAATTTTTCAAATTTGGGGAACCCCGGACATAGACCTCTTTGCAAGTCCGCTGAATGCCAAACTTCCCCGATTCTTTTCCAGAATTCTGGCTCGAGGTTGTCAGGCCAGGGATGCTTTCCTCCTTCATTGGGTTCAGGACTTCCTGTGTGCCTTTCCACCCATTCCCCTAATTCCCAAAACCCTGTTCAAGCTTCAGAGAGACAGAGGTCATATGATCCTCATAGCTCCACGTTGGCCACGGCAACCGTGGTACTCACTGCTCCTACATCTCTCTCAAGCTCCACCTCTGGAGTTAGGATCTGCTCCAGATCTTCTTTCTCAAGAGGACAGGATGCTGTGGCATCTGCATCTCAGGGCCTGGTTGCTGAAAGCCCAGAACTTCACGGTCTTAACCTTTCCCAGCAGGTAAAGGATATCCTTCAAGCTTCCAGAAAACCTTCCACAAGACGCTCTTATGCATTTAAGTGGAAAAGGTTTACCATATGATGCTCTCAGAAGGGTCTTAACTCTCTTGCGATACCTCTGGAATCATTACTGGAGTACCTCCTTCATTTATCAAATGCAGGGCTTAAGACCAATTCAGTGAGTCCATTTGAGTGCTATTGCAGCTTCTTTCAAGCCTCTAAATGGACAACCTATTTCCTCTCATCCTCTCATAGCAGGTTTTATGAGAGGCCTTCTTTTTACGAAGCCTCCCATTAAGCCACCACGGGCATGGGACTTGAATCTGGTACTTGGGCAGCTCATGAAACCGCCCTTTGAACCATTAGCCACTACCTCTTTGAAATTCCTTTCTTGCAAGGTTATCTTTCTCATTGCAATCACATCAGCACATCGCATCAGTGAATTGCAAGCGTTGGTGGCTGATCCTCCTTAAACAAGGTTCCATCATGATAAGGTAGTCCTTAGGACTCATCCACACTTTATGCCAAAGATGGTTTCGCCCTTTCATTTAAACCAAGCGGTTTGCCTTCCTGTATTCTTTCCAAGGCCTCACGCCTCGAATGAAGAAAGGAACCTTCATACTTTGGACTGTAAAAGAGCTTTGGCCTTTTACTTGCAAAGCACACAGCGATATAGAAAATCCTCTCAACTCTTTGTTGCTTTTGATCCTAGTCATTTGGGACTTCCAGTCTCCAAAAGGACACTGTCCAGCTGGATTGCACAGTGTATATATTTTGCCTATGAGAGTAAGAACCTTCCTCTTGAAGGCCATGTCACAGCTCACAATGTGAGAGCCATGGCAGCCTCAATGGCTCATCTTCACTCTGTGTCTATCGATGACATCTGTCGATCAGCTACTTGGGCTTCGGTACATACCTTCACAGCCCATTACTGCTTAGACAAGGACTCCCTCCAGAATGCCTTGTTTGGTCAGGCTGTTCTTCAGCACCTGTTCCAGACTTAATCAACTCCTACCCACCATCCCTGGTAGGATGCCAGAGATCCATGGGGGAAGTGGAGCCCTTTCACAAGGGCACTCAACTTTCTGGGCCATTTCCCTGGCATCTGCAGCTAGGGAGTCCCCATATGTGAAGACTACATTCCTGCTTGTTCCTGGAGATAGCATAGTTACTCACCTGTAACAGGTGATCTCCGGGAACAGCAGGAATTTATTCTTCACAACCCACCCACCTCCCCTAGGAGTTGTATCTTCTTTATTTCTCTCTCTCTCTCTTTCCCTCTCTCTTTTGTGTCAGCTTTAAACTCAACTGGAGAGGGACAGGCAGGAAGGCAGCACGCAGGCGCTGTGGGATGCTCCCAAAAGATTTCCTATTGGACGCTGTGGAGCGTTCCCACGCAGGCTCCGTCAGTACTGACGATACCCATATGTGAAGACTAAATTCCTGCTGTTCCCAGAGATCACCTGTTACAGGTGAGTAACTATGCTTTTTCTCTTATTAGTCTTAAATGGGTTACATGGTAGCTTCATTTCATGACCCCCTAGTCTTTCTACTTTTTGATGGAGTAAACAGTTGGTCTACATTTACCCGTTCTACTCCATTCATTAATTTATAGACCTCTGTCATATCTCCTCTCAGCCGTCTCTTTTCCAAGTTGAAGAGCTATAATCTTTTGAGTCTTTCCTTTTAGGAGAATCCTAACATCTCCTTTACCATTTTGGTGGCTCTTCTCTGTAGCTTTTCTAATTCTGCTATATCCTTTTTAAGATATGGCAACCAAATTTGCGCACAATATTCAAGGTGCATTCGCACCAAGGAATCTTTATCTTTATTAAAACATTTGATCAACCGCTACTGCCGAAGCATAGAGCGGTGTACATTAAAAAGGTTTATACTGCAAATAATAGAAAAGAATGCCATAAAATGAAAGGAAAGTAAAAGCCAAGCACATATAGATAAAAATACCTAGTCAATTAAATACACCTAACATAACCTACTAAAACTAAAAAAGAGCAGCAACACCAACAGACATACAACAGACACACAACAACAACGGGGGGACAACTTCAGGGAGGGGGACTGGAAGGAGGGTCGAAAGCCTGAGTGAACAGATGTGTTTTGAGTAGTGACTTGAACTGAGGGTAGGAGGATTCTAATCTGAGGGAAGGTGGTAAAGAATGATACAGAGGCATTACAATATACTTGGCTTTATTCTCCATTCCTTAACTTATGATTCCTATCATTTTATTTGCTTCCTTGGCCGCCACTGCCCACTGGGTGGAGGGTTTCTATGTGTAAATCCATGATGATGCCTAAATCCTTTACCTGGGTGGTGGTTCCTAATGGGGGGATCTTACACCGTGTAACACTAGTTTGGGTCATTCTTTACTAGATGCATATCTTTTACTTGTTCACATTAAATTTCATCCAGTCTTCCAATTTATCAAGGTCCGCTGGCAGTTTTTCACAATCCTCTTGTGTTTTAACGACTTTGAATAATTTTGTCATCTGCAAATGTAATCAACTCACTTGTTCCCATTTCAAGGTCATTTATGAATATGTTAAAGAAACGAGGAATTCAAAAGGTCAGTCAGTGGAGCTGCTAGAACGTCCCCAAGTTCCCTCAGTATTCTAGGGTGTATCCCATCTGGTCCCATCAATTTGTCTTCTTTAAGATTAGCTAGTTTCTCATGAACACAGTCTTCTGAAAATTGTTCAAGATGCCCCTCGATTCTGTTCCTGTTTGTGGGTGTTTACTGAGGTCCTGCTCCTGGTTCTTCTGTGAACACAGAACAGAAATATTTGTTAAGCTTCTACATATTCCTCCTCTTCACCCTTGAGTCTGATAATACCATTTTTGGCCTTCCTCTTCTCACTAATATATCTAAAAAATGTCTTATCCCCCCTTTTTATTGCATCGGCTGTTTCCTCCTCTGTTTGAATCTTTGCTTTCCTGATTACTTTGCTATCTTCTCTAAGTTTTTCCAAATATAGATGCCTGTCTTCCTCTCTCTGTGATCTCTTGTATTTCATGAAGGCCTCCCTCTTTTTCTTCACCTTTTCAGCTACTTTCAAAAACTATAGTAGTTTCCTTTTCCTTGCACCTTACATCTTCTTCAGTAAAGACAGAAGCATAGAATTCAGACTCTTCGTTATGGCCTTTTCTTCTCTTAGTGCCCCTTTTTTTCCTCTATCATCTAATGACCCAACTTACTCGCAGGGCTTTTGCTACGAATGTACTTTGGAAAGTTTTTATTGTGTGTTTTTGCTTCTATGGCAAGCTTTTTTTCAAATTCTCCAGGATCAAGCAGGAAGTCAGTCCTCACTTATGGGTGACGTCGGCGCCGACGGAGCCCTCGTGGAGCAATTTTCCCCAGCTTCCGCAGAAAGCTTTTGGGAATTGCAGCGCGCATGCGCGGTCCCCTTCCCGCCCAAGGGTGCCATCTTGCTCAGTCTTCTTTTTTCCGCGGAGCCCTACAGACGTAGTTTGTTTTCGCCGCAGAAAAAGTTGATTAATTTCTTAGTTTGTTTTCTCGGTTCACCGGTCTCGATATCCCTATCGAGTCCGTTCTTATCCCCTTTTTCAGTTTTGTCTTAACTGGCGTTCCCGCCATTTTCTTCTTCACCCCTGGCAGCACGGTCCTTCGACCTTGCCGGGGCCCTTTTTCCCCCGATGGCTGCCAGCGGGTTTAAAAAATGTGGTCGTTGTTCCAAGATAATGTCCCTTACGGACACGCACGACTACTGCCTCCGTTGCCTCGGACCCAACCATGACTCTACGGGTTGCGGCCCGTGCAGCAGACTGTCCTCAAAGTCTCTGAGGAGTCGGCAGTCACAAAAGGATCATATCTTCTCTGACCCCGAGTCCGGTCAGGCTCGGACCTCGTCGGAGGCTTCGACGTCTCGGGGCTCCGGCCACGAGTATCATCGGAGTTCCTCTGAGCGGGGGTCCCCCGACCGGGAACATCGTCGGAAGAAGAAGCCCGCTCGGGCGGCATCGGAGGACGTACCTGGTCCCTCGATGGCCGGGTCGCTTAGCCCCGTCAGCCGCCCTGAGCCCTCGGAGATGGAGAGGCCTTGCAAACTTCCTCGCCTAGAGGTGGAGCCGCCTGGACACGTGAGTGCTATAGTCCTCCTGGACTCCCCTCCGGAACCGATGTCGGGCCCGACGCCGTCGGGGCCCAAGTCGGAAGCTGCCGGGTCGTCTGAGTTTGGCCTCAGATTGACATCCTTGGAGCGCAGTATCACTGCCTTCTTGGACCAGCAGCGGGCATTGATGACCGGCCTCGCCAGTGCATCTGCCCCGACCACCGGGACGTCGATGCCCAAGTCAACACCGGCGGCCGAGTCGATCCTCGAGTCCACACGTGCTCGAGTCGATCCTCGGCCGAGGTCCCCCTCGGCCTCCCGTTCGGGACCGAGGTCGTCGACGCCGGCTTCGGCGTCGGGGCGAACCTTCGCCCGCACGGACCCTCTCGACTCCTCCTCGGAGGCGTCGGGCTGGGACACGGAAGGGGACGAATCACCAGGTTCTTTTCAGACCAGGTGCATCCCCTCCGACTCGCCCGAGTCGGAGCCTCGGAAACGATCCCCTCCGGAGGATACCCGCTTCTCCGATTTTGTGAGGGGTATGGCCAAGGCGTTGGCCTTCCCCGCGGATCCCGACGAGGAGCCCCGCGCCGAAGAGCTCGAGGCACTCCAGTATGACTCGGCCCCGAAGGAGGCCTTTACTGTACCGGTTCCACCGATGCTGGAGCGGCTGCTCTTTCGCATGTGGGAATGCCTGGCATCGATGCCGGTGCTGAGCAGGCGGGTCAATTCGATGTATCGAGTCCGCAAGAGTCCCGGGTTCCAGAAGGCACAACTTCCACACCATTCCATGGTGGTGGAATCGGCAATGCATCGGCTTAAGAGTCAAAAGATGCACTCCTCGGTGCCTCGGGGTAAGGAGGCCCGGAGCCTGGATGCCCTCGGTAGGAAGTGCTTCCAGGGCTCCATGCTGGCCTGCCGAGTCCAGACATACCAGCTATACATGGGCATGTTCCTCCGAGACCTGGCAAAAGAAATCGCCTTTCATGCCCCACTCTAGAGAAGTGGTTGCGATACTTAAGAAACATTGGCCCATTTTGTCTCTATATATGTGCTTTGATAGACCTTTGATGCTGGCCTTCAGGAGAAGCAGGAATTTGGCTGATTGGCTTATTCGCACCACGGATCAACCTTCTGTTCCGGTGATCGTAGGGACACTATGGTTGTCAGTCCTGTGACTTTTGCGCTTTGACGTTGGAAGGAACAAGTTGGACACATCCGAGCACTCAGCACGCCTACCACAGTAAGTGTTATACCACCTGTCAGTCTTCTTTTGTTGTATATTTGCTGATATGTCCATGTGGAAAAATTTATATTGGAAAGACCATTCGTCCCATAAAAAAGCGTCTACAAGAACATCGTTCTCGGATCACCACGAAGGTGTTATCAGCACCGGTGGTGCAACATTGTGAGGATTTTCAGCATACTTTTCTGGACTTAACGTTGGCGTATTTTAGACTCTGTCCCGGAAAAATCACGGGGCGGTGATCAGGAGGCTGCTCTCCTTTACTGTGAACAGCGCTGGATTTTTCTCCTGAATTCATTAACTCCAGCAGGTCTAAACTCCTCATTGGATTGGTGGGGTATTATCTGAATGTGTATACCTTTAATTCTCCAGGACCAAGCAGGAAGTCAGTCCTCACTTATGGGTGACGTCGGCGCCGACGGAGCCCTCGCGGAGCAATTTTCCCCAGCTTTCAAAGAAAGCCTTTGGGAATTGCAGCGCGCATGCGCGGTCGTCTTCCCGCCCGAAGGTGCCATCTTAGCCAGTCTTCTTTTTTCCGCGGAGCCCTACAGACGTCCCCGTCTTGTCCCCGCGAAAAAGTTGATTTTCCTCTTTATTTTATACTTTTTTCTTTCGGTTCGACGCCGATCGTTTTCCCGCCCGGACTCGCGACGCCGGTCTCGAGTCCTCTTCCGTTTTTTCGGTTTTTCTGACTTAGTCAGCTTTCGTTTTCGTTTTCCCTGGCAGCCCGGTCCTTTGACCTCGCAGGGGCCCTTTTTCCCCCGCTGGCTGCCAGTGGCTTTAAGCGGTGTGGTCGGTGTGACCGAAATATGTCACTAACCGACACACACGACTTTTGCCTCCGCTGCCTGGGCCCGGATCATGAGGAACTGATCTGTGGGCCCTGCAGCAAACTGTCCTCGAAGGCGTTGAGAAGTCGGCGGCATCAGCGCGAGAGAATCTTCGCTGACCCCAGCCGTACCCGGACCTCGTCGGAGGCCTCCGTGTCGAAAGGCTCCAGCTCGGACCGTCGCCGGAGCTCCTCCGACCGGGGTTCTCCCTCCGGGGACCATCGTCGGAAGGAAAAAACCCGCGAGGGCGGCGTCGGTGGACGCTCCTGGCTCCGCGAGGGCCAGGTCGCATAGCCCCGACAGCCGCCCCGGGTCCTTGGAGAAGGAACACCTCCCGAAGCGACCTCGCCTGGAGTCGGAGATGCCTGCCCGGGTAAGTCCTGTAGTCCTTCTGGACTCGCCTCCGCGACAGCCGACGTCGGGCCCGACGCCGTCGGGGCCCGAGTCGGGGGCTGCTGGGTCACCTGAGCTCGGACTCAGGTTGACGGCCTTGGAGAGCAGACTGTCTGCCTTCATGGACCAGCAGCGGGCACTGCTCGCTGGCTTCGCTGGCGTCGCTGCCCCGACCGCCGGGACGTCGACGTCCAAGTCGACCCCGGAGACCGAGCCGATCCTCGAGTCGATGAGAACTCGAGTCGATCCTCGGTCGAGGTCGCCCTCGGCCTCCCGTTCGAGACCGAGGTCGCCGACGCCGACTCCCTCGGCGTCGGGGCGGCTGGCGCCGCACCCTGCCCGGGCCGACCCCACCGAGTCCTCGTCTGAGTCGGTCTGGGAGTCTGAGGAGGAAGAGTCACCTGATTCTTTCCGGACTCGGTGTGTCCCATCGGACTCTCCGGAGTCCGAGCCTCGGAAGCAGTCCCCCCCGGAGGATGCCCGGTTCTCGGACTTCGTTAGGGATATGGCCAAGGCTTTGGCCTTCCCTGCGGATCCCGAGGAGGAGCCTCGAGCCGAAGAGCTCAACACCCTCCAGTATGACTCTCCCACGAGGGAACACTTTACTGTGCCGGTTCCTCCTATGCTGGAACGACTACTCTTCCGCATGTGGGAGAGTCCGGCCTCCTCGCCGGTCCTGAGCAAGCGGGTCGATTCTATCTATCGAGTCCGCAAGAGCCCTGGCTTTCAAAAGGCACAGCTGCCACACCATTCCATGGTAGTGGAATCGGCCATGCATCGTCTTAAGAGCCAGAAGATGCACTCCTCGGTGCCTCCTGGAAGGGAGGCCCGTAACCTGGATGGCCTTGGCAAGAAGTGCTTCCAGGGCTCTATGCTCGCCTGTCGTGTCCAGACTTACCAGCTATACATGGGCATGTATCTCAGGGATCTGGCTAAAGAGCTAGCCGGATTCTCCGCTGGTCTCTCCGAGGAGCCCTTGCGGAGGTTCCTAGCCTTGTCCACGGGTATTCGGGAATGCTCAAAGTTCATGTCCCGAGCAGCCTATGATGGCTTTGAAGCCTCGGCTCGAGTAGCCGCAGCCGGCATCGGTGCCCGCCGACAGGCTTGGCTTCAGTCGTCCGACCTTGAGCCCTGGGTACAGGACAAGTTGGTCGATGTCCCCTGCCGAGGCGAAAACCTCTTTGGCAAGCCCATGGCGGAAAAGGCTGCACAAATTGAGACTGAGACTCTCACCAGGACCAGGCTTTCTAGGAAGACCTCCGCCCCTTCCCAGAAAAAGAAGGGCTCGGGAAAAAAGTCCTTTTACCCGAGGAAGGCAGCTGCCTACAAACAATACCCCCATTATCAGGCCCCTGCAGCTCCCCAACAGGGCCAGCAGGCCAAGGGACGGGGTAACGGGTCCCGTAGGCAGCAAGCCCCCAAGCCTGCACCACCAGCCCCTGCTCAGCAGGGTGGGGGTTTTTGACTCGCTCAGCATAGCCTCTCCCCCCCCGCTGGTTCCCCCCAGCACCGGAGGCCGGCTGGTTCACTTCGCCCACAGGTGGTCCAGCATCACCGCAGATGCCTGGGTGCTTCAGGTCGTGCGAGAGGGCTACCTTCTCCACTTCCATCAGGTCCCTCCCTCCTATTTTCCGGGAGAGCCTCCGCGCCCCCCTCTGCACAGGGAGTTGCTCCTTCAGGAGTTAGCAGGTCTTCTGCAGGAACAGGCGGTGGAACCGGTGCCACACCACCTGAGAGGTCAAGGCTTCTATTCAAGGTATTTTCTGATACCAAAGAGAACAGGAGGCCTCAGACCCATCCTGGACTTGCGCAACCTCAACAAGTTCCTTGTGCGGGAGAAGTTCAAAATGCTTACCCTTGGAATCCTTCTGCCCTACCTCCAGCAGGGAGATTGGCTATGCTCCTTGGATCTAAAGGATGCCTACACGCACATCCTCATCCACCCAAGCCACCGCCAATACCTAAGGTTTGTGGTGGCAGGAAATCATTACCAGTACAGAGTACTGCCCTTTGGCCTGTCCTCCGCACCGCGAGTCTTCACAAAATGTCTCGCGGTCGTGGCGGCCCATCTCCGGCTTCACGGCCTCTATGTCTTTCCGTACCTCGACGACTGGCTCATCAGAGCAGCGTCCGCTCAGGAGGTCACCAACGCCACGTGCCGCACGGTGACTCTGCTGCAGCACTTGGGCTTTGTCATAAACTTCGCAAAGTCCACTTTGCTCCCCTCACAGGATCTCGAGTTCATCGGCGCAAGGCTGCACACTCCTCAGGCGCGAGCGTACCTACCGCTCGACAGGGCTCAGCGGCTCATGGACCTAGCCGACCGCTTTCGCAGCCAGCCCCTGGTCTCCGCCAGGCGCTTCCTGAGACTGCTCGGCCATATGGCTTCCACCGTCCATGTGACCCCCAATGCCCGCCTGAATATGCGGTCTGCTCAATGGTGTCTCCGCCGGCAGTGGCGGCAAGCCACAGGCGGCCTAGCAGACCTTGTGCGCGTCTCCGAGCCGCTGGTCTCGTCTATCCGGTGGTGGCTCCGGCAGCCGAACCTGATATTGGGAATGCCTTTCCAGTCACCTCAGCCGACCCGGGTGCTGACCACCGATGCATCTCTCCTGGCCTGGGGAGCACATTGCCAAGAGGCTCGTACTCAGGGCCTCTGGACCAAGTGGGAGTCTGCTCAGCAGATCAACTTCCTGGAGCTCAGGGCGATCCGCCTAGCTCTCAGGGCCTTCTCCCACCTGACCTCCCAACAGTCCGTCCTTGTCCAGACGGACAATCAAGTTGCCATGTTCTACGTGAACAAGCAGGGGGGCACGGGCTCCTTCCTCCTCTGCCGGGAGGCACAGAAGCTCTGCTCTTGGGCCGTCAGTCACGGCATTCTCCTCAAGGCAGTTTATCTCCCGGGCCAAGAAAATTGCCTGGCGGACAAACTCAGCAGGGTCCTCCAGCCGCACGAGTGGCGTCTGGATCCCTTGATCGTTCAGAAGCTCTTCCTCAGGTGGGGCCTCCCCACGGTGGATCTCTTTGCCAGTCCTCACAACCGGCAGCTTCCTCGCTTCTGCTCTCGTCAGCCGCACCCCCTTCGGGTTGCGGCGGACGCCTTTCTGATCTCATGGTCGGGGAGCCTTCTGTACGCTTTCCCTCCCATCCCGTTAGTCTCTCGGACTCTTTTCAAGGTTCTCCGAGACAAAGCCTTCATGATCCTGGTGGCCCCTCGCTGGCCCAGGCAGCCGTGGTTTCCGCTCCTGCTGCAACTGGCGGTGGAGGATCCAATCCCTCTGGGGGTACAACCGGATCTCCTCACCCAGGATCAGGGGTCCCTACTGCACCCCAACCTCCGGTCTCTCAACCTCATGGCCTGGCTGCTGAAAGGGTAGTCCTTGCTCCTCTTCTCTTGCCGGCGGAGGTGGAGGAGGTCGTCTTGGCTTCGCGACGGCCTTCTACCCGCAAATGCTACGCCCTTAAATGGCGTCGCTTTGCAATCTGGTGTTCCCAACAGTCTCAGGATCCCTTCTCCTGCCCGGTGTCGGTGATCTTACAGTACTTGCTACACCTCTCTAATCTGGGACTTAAGTCCAACTCCGTCAAAGTTCACCTCAGTGCTCTTTCAGCACATCATGTGCCGGTGGACGGCAGACCTCTCTCCAACGACCCTCTCGTAGCGAGGTTTCTCCGAGGTCTCCTTCTACTTAAACCACCTCTGCGCCCGCCAGCACCTGACTGGGACCTGAATGTGGTTTTACAGCGGATCACCTGTCCGCCTTTTGAACCTATGGCTACCTGTTCTCTCCGTTTTCTGTCTTGGAAAACACTGTTCTTGATAGCCCTCACTTCCGCTAGGCGCGTAAGTGAATTGCAGGCCCTCGTGTCTGATCCCCCTTACACTAGGTTCTACAAGAATAGGGTAGTCCTTCGGACTCACCCGAAATTTCTGCCTAACGTGGTCTCCCCTTTTCACATCAATCAGGAGGTGGTACTTCCAACCTTCTTTCCCAGACCACACTCCAGCCGAGCTGAAACGGTCCTCCATACCCTGGACTGTAGAAGGGCATTGAACTTCTACCTTGACCGTACGCGGGAGCACCGTAAAGCTGCTCAGCTTTTTGTGTCTTTTGACCCCAATAAATTGGGGCTCCCGGTCTCCAAGCGTACTCTGTCCATCTGGGTTGCAGACTGTATCTCTTGGGCTTATGGGGCAGCCGGACTCTCCTTAGAAAGTCGAGTCACGGCTCATTGCGTTCGGGCAAAGGCCACGTCAGTGGCTTACCTCCGCTCTGTTCCGCTGGCAGACATCTGCCGGGCCGCTACTTGGTCTTCGAGCCAGACTTTTGCGGTCCATTACTGTCTCGAGAGGGAGTCCCGTAGGGACAGTGCTTTCGGACAGGCAGTCCTCCGTAATCTCTTTGAGGTCTGAGCAACTCCTACCCTCCATCCCGGATGTGGGCTACCGGTGGGTGCTAATTCAGCGAAGATTCTATCCTTCTGTGCTGCTGAGCTAGAGGGAGCTCATTTTTGTGCTTAGGGTCTCCGGTAGCCTTGAGCTTGGGAGTCCCATAAGTGAGGACTGACTTCCTGCTTGGTCCTGGAGAAAGCGTAGTTACTCACCTGTAACAGGTGTTCTCCAGGAGCAGCAGGAATCAGTCCTCACTACCCTCCCTCCTCCCCTTGGAGTTGCAATCGTCTGCTTATGTTCTTTTGCAAATTTTTATGCTGTCTTTTTTAGCTATGTCATCTGACTGGCTAAGATGGCACCTTCGGGCGGGAAGACGACCGCGCATGCGCGCTGCAATTCCCAAAGGCTTTCTTTGAAAGCTGGGGAAAATTGCTCCGCGAGGGCTCCGTCGGCGCCGACGTCACCCATAAGTGAGGACTGATTCCTGCTGCTCCTGGAGAACACCTGTTACAGGTGAGTAACTACGCTTTTCAGCTCGCCTTTTCATTGGCCAATTGATCGATCAGATGGTTTGGTGAGAGTTTCAATGGAAAGGGTTTTTTTACTCTTCATACCAGCAACGGTTTTGAAGAAGGGCTGGGAAGCACATAAGCCCGAAACGCAACGTTGGGTCAACAACTAACAACATTTCAATTTATGATTGTTGCGGATAATTATCTTCACCTGTGGACGCATTCTCCATGACTTTGGAAATTTTCAATGTTATATCGGAGCCAGGATTTGAGCTAAGTGCCAGTGGTTGATATAAGCTGCTATAATATGGAGTGCGGGCAAGGTTTTTTTATTAACTCACTTTCACATTTGTTTGTACCCTATGGGTTTATGATATCCTTTTGGGTATATTTAGGGTTTCTATCCCATTTTCAAATTCTTAATTAAAAGAAACATTCTGCTTCGAGAAGACGTAAGTTTTCATGGCAGTAGTTCCGACAAAAATTTTCTTTTTTCTTCGAGTTATCTCTTAAGGTGGTAGTGACTAGATTATAAGCTCTGATGAGCAAGGATTGTCTTTTACATGTGTCTGTACTGCGCTGCGAATGCCTCATAACATTATAAAAAATAAGTAGTAATAGTAGTCCTCCCTCCGTTTATTAAATCATATGCAATCGTGCTATGATCACTATTGCCAGGTGGCCCCAACACCATTATCCCTTGCACCAGATCTTTTGTTCCTCTAAGGATTAAGTCCAAAATAGCTTCTCCTCTTATCTCTTCATGAACCAGCTACTTCAAGAAGCAGTCATTTATTTCATCAAGACACTTTATCTCCCTAGCATGTTCTGCTGTTACATAGACCCAGTCGATACCGGGGTAATTGAAATTAAAAAGTCATGGGTTTGGAGGCAGGGTACTATTGTAGATCAGGAACTAATTAAAAGATAGAAATCAGAGAGTATGGCTAAATGGCCAATTTTCTCAATGGAGAAAGGTGAATATTGGGGTACTGCAGGGATCTGTGGTGGGCCCGCTGCTTTTTAAGATCTTTATAAATGGCCTGGAAATGGGAATAGCAAGTGAGGTGATCAGATTTGCAGATGACACAAAATTATTCAAAGTTGTTAAAACACAAGACGATTGTGAAAAATTGCAAGAAGACCTTGATAAACTGGAAGACTGGACATTCAAATGGCAGATGAAATTTAATGTGGACAAGTGCAAAGTTTGGCAACTAGGAAAGAACACGATGCAAGGTTCCACATTAGGAACCACCATACAGGAAAGAGATTTAGGTGTCAAAGTGGATAATATTTTGAAACCCTTCGCTAAGTGTGCAGAGGCGGCCAAGAAAGCAAATAGAATGCTGGGAATCACAAGGAAAGAAGTGGAGAATAAAACCAAGGATGATAATATGCCTCTGTATCATTCCAAGGTGTGACCGTACCTTGAATAATGTGTGCAACATTGGTTGCCATATCTTAAAAAAGCTTTAGCAGAATAAGAAAAGGTACAGAGAAGAGCCACCAAAATGGTAAAGGGGATGGAAGGATACCCCTATGAGTAAAGGCTTAAAAGGTTTTTCAGGAATAAGCAGGAAGTCAGTCCACATATGGGGTGACTTCGGTGCAGACGGAGCCATTGCGGAAGCATCTCCCCAGCTTTCAAAGAAAGCCTTTGGGAGATGCATCACGTATGCATGGTCCATTTCCCTCCCAAGGGTGCCATCTTACCTCAGTTTCCATTTTTCCATGGAGTACATCGGACATTGTCCAGTTTTCCCTGGAGAAAGTCTGATTTTTGTTAAGTTTTGTGCAGTTTGCGTACTGGTTCCTTCCCCGTCCCTGATCCAGCTCTCCTCGTCATTGCTTCTCAGGTTCATCTATTTGTTTTTTCATTTTTCATTGAGGTGTTCCTCGACCGGCTTTCGCACCCCTTTTTTCAGCCAAAGGCCTTGGACCACTGCCAGATGGTGGGGACCCCCTTTTTCCGATGTCTTCCAGTGGCTTAAAAAAGTGTGACCGGTATGGCAAAATGATGTCACTCACTGACCCACATGACTGCTGCCTCCGATGCCTTGGCCCAGAGCATAACAACTCCCACTGCGAACTCTGCAGAACCATGACCTCAGAGGTCTTAAAGAGCCGCCATCAGCAGCAGGAAAAATGTTTCAGAAGTCCGATTCCACTCCGGAATCTCCCCTGACACCACCCTCTGATACCTTGGTGCCCTGCGAACACCACCGTGACATCACCTTCTGATATCTCGGTGCCCCGTGAAGCCAGAGACTCTTTGGAGTCCTGCGGCCACAGTTCCTCTGAGCAGAAGTCCTCGGAGGTGGAGCATAAGAAGAAACAACCCTTGAAGTCCGCCTCGGGGGACGGATCTGGAAAGAAGGGGAAATCCCACCCCAGGACCCACAGTCCCAGGAATGAGTGAGGAGTCAGGGCAGAAGCGGCCTTCCAATCTGCCCTGTAAGGAGGAGTCAGCACCCTCTGACTGGCCTCGAACCTCTGAGGCCATCCTCATTGAGGACTTCCCCCTTGATAGTATCAACGTCGGGCTTGAAGTCTTTGGTGTCTGTATCAAAGGCTCCAGAGCCAACTGGTATGGAAACAAGAATGGCGGCCCTAGAGAGCAGTATATCTGCCCTAGTGGCCATGCGGTGGGTGTGCATGTCCGACTTGTCCGGTTCATCCACCCCTACAACAAGACCCTCGACATTGAGGGCTTCCCCAGATGTCGAGCCGATCCTTGAGTGTCACCGACCTCGAGAGAGCCCCCGCCCTCGAGAGAGCCCCCGCCCTGTATGAGGTCCCGGTCCCGTTCCTCGGGACACCGGTCCTCCCTGGCGAGTGCCCACGGCTCGGACTGCCGATCCTCTGGAGGTTGCAGACTGCCAGGAGCGGTCCTCGACTGAGGTGATTGCATGGCATTGGACTCTTACTCGGATTTCGAGACCGAATGGGAGACAGAGGACGAAGAGTCCTCGGACACGAGGCATAACCGAAACGTGCCCTTGGTCTTGTCTCCCCCAACGACCTGACATCATTTCACACTTGATTTCGTGCAGGATAGGGCCAAGGCTCTCACTATCGAGACTGAGGCCGAGGAGGACCTATTCACCGAAGAATTAGAAATACTCCAATACAAGGCACCCCCAAGAAAACTCTTATGGTCCCATTGACCCCGATCCTCAACTGCCTCCTCCTCCAGATTTGGGAAACACAGGCATCAGTATCAATCGTTAGGTGCCTCGATGCCATGTGCCAGTTATGCCAAAGCCATGGGTTCCAAAAGACTCAGCTTCTCCATAGCTCCATGGTTGTGGAGTCAGCCGTGTGCTGGCTTAAAAGCCAAAACACTCGTGCCAAAACACAGTGCCACCCGGCAGAGAGACCCGGTCCCTAAACGCTCTCAGCCGGAAGGCCTTTCGGGTCTCGATTCCAACGTTCTGGATCTGGTCCTACCAGCTCTATATCTGCCTGTACCTGAAGGAACTGTCAAAGGAGCTTGTTGGATTCTCAGCAGACCTCAATGGAGAACCCCTACAGAGCTTTAGGACCTTGACCTTGGTTGTAAAAGAATGCTCAAAGTTTTTGTCCTGAGCAGCCTACTATGGCTTCAAGTCATTGGCCAGGGTGGCCACTGCAGGAATAGGGGCATAACACCAAGCATGGCTGTAGTTGTCCAACCTGGAGCAATGGGTACAGGACAAACTGATTGATGTCCCCTGCATAGGAGAGAACCTATTCGGGAAGCCCATGGAGGATAAGGCAGCAGAGATAGAGACCGAGTTCATGACGAGAACCAGGCTCTCAAAGAAGACCTCTTTGCAACCCCAGAAGAAAGCCCCAGGGAAAACGCCCTCCTTCTCAAAGAAGAAATGGGGCTTTAGTGGCATACTGCACTTCCAGGCCTTCCTGGCCCCTCAACAGGGCCAGCAACAAAAAGGCCAGGGACATGTTCCCAGAAAACAAAAGGCCCCGAAGTCCCAGTTATCGGCTCTGGCCCAGCCTGGGGGGAGCTTTTGATTGCTTGGGCGCAACCTTCCCACCCTCTGGAGGGTCCCTTGCTGGCCACAGCCATCACCACCGATACCTGGGGTACTGCAGGTGGTTAAGGAGGGCTACCTCCTCCACCTACAGCGGGCACCACCCTCGTACTTCGCAGGAGAACCCACCAGGCCTCTCCTTCACCAGATCCTGCTCCTCACCGAGCTAGCAGGCCTATTCAGCGACAAAGCAGTGGAGCCAGTGCTGAAATATCTCTAGGGCACAGGCTTCTACTCCAGGTATTTCCTTGTTCCCCAGATGACAGAGGACCTCAGGCCCATTCTGGACATGTGAGAGCTCAACAGGTTTGTGGTCAGGGAGAAATTCAAGATGCTCTCCCTTGGGACACTTCTGCCATTCCTCCAGCAGGGAGATTGGCTATGCTCCTTAAACCTAAGGGATGGCTGCGCTCACATACTAATTCATCCCAGCCACAGAAAATACCTCCAGTTCGTGATGGGGGGACAGCACTACCAGTACAGGGTGCTGCCCTTCGGTCTGTCCTCGTCACCAAGGGTCTTCACAGCCTCACGGTGGTTGCAGCCCACTACCGTCTCCAAGGGTCCTTCGTCTTCCCTTATCTGGATGACTGGCTCATAAAGGGCGACATGTCTGCAGAGGCAAAAATGTGCCACTGGGTGCACCATCAGCACCCTGCAGCACTTGGGGTTAGAATCAAACTACCCCAAGTCCCACCTCACTCCGGCCTAGCACTTAGAGTTCATAGGGGCGCAACTATCCTCCAGGCAAAAGCTTTCCTCCCTCAAGAGAGGTCAGAATGCTTCAGAGATACATCAACGCCGGATGCTACCTGCATGGCTCCTTCTCTGCCTGTTGGCACACATGACCTCCATGGTCCACGTGACCCCATATACCCACCTGCGCATGATGGCAACCCGGTGGTGCCATCACTCTCAGTGGACACAAGCCACAGGTAGGCTCAGGGACAGAGGGAAAGTGACCTGTCAGCTGGTGAACTCCCTCGGATGGTGGCAGATCCCATGTCACCTTCAAGCCAGGATGCACTTCCAGGCACCCAACCCCCAGAAGGTCCTTGCCACAGACGCCTCTCTAATGGGCTGGGGAGCACCTTGTGGGAGCCTCCAGACACAAGGCTGCAGGTCCCAGAGGGAATCCTGGATGCAAATCAACCTGCTAGAGCTTTGGGCAATATATCTAGCTCTCTGAGCCTTCCGTCACCAGCTCCAGCAACACTCAGTGCTGATCCGAACCAACAATCAGATCGTAATGTTCTACGTGAACAAACAGGTGGGAACAGGGTTGTATCCCCTCTGCCAGGAGGCAGTAGCCCTCTGCTCCTATGCTGCACGCAGAGAGATGCTCCTAAGGGCAGTGTATCTTCCGAGCTAGGACAATGCCCTGGCGGACAAGTTGAACAGGGTCCTCGAGTGGCACCTGGATCCAGTAGTAGCCTCAAAACCATTTCGTCTCTGGGGCGTCCTCTCAATGGATCTGTTCTCCAGTCCAGACAACATGCAGTTGCCCCGATTCTGCTCCCACCAACCATACCTGTCCTGGGTGGCAGCGGATGCTTTCCTCATCCCGTGGATGGAAGTCATCCTGTATGCCTTCCCACTGACACCGCTAGTAGCCAAGACACTATTCAAGGTCCAGTGCGACAGAGGATTGCTAATGGCTGATAGCCCTTCTGTGGCCCAGGAAGCCCTGGTTTCTACTGCTCCTCTCCCTATTGGCAGCATTGCCAGTTTATTTATTTATTTAACATTTCTTCTATACCGCACTATTATAATCAGTGCGGTGTACATCGAACAGAAACATACTACAATGCATACAGGCAACATTGAGTTTACAGTGAAACAGGATATTAAACATGGAATAAACCTGGAAAACTATGTACAAGCTAACTTTATACTATGTACACTTCTCTAACTCATCTAGTTGTTGCATGTGCATTTGTGGGTGGATAGTACACGTGTGATGGTTAGCGGTGGGGCTTATGTGTAGGCTAACCATTTTCTGTTTGTGTTAGGGTGTTAGGGCGGCTGGGGCATGCAGGTAGGTTGCCAGTTTGAGTGTTTACCTCGGATGGTTTCCGGGTAGAATTTTGTGAACAGGTAGTGTTTCAAGGCTTTTCTGAATGGGGCTAGACTTTTGATGCCTCGGATTTCATGGGGAAGGGCATTCCAGTTTAAAGGAGCGAATATGGAGAAGGCCCTGTTGGAGGTTGTCTTTGTGCATTTTGTCGTCATCTTGGGGACTACTAAGGTGTTTATTGTTGTAGGTCTCCTGTTTCTATTTTCCAGTGTACTGTGGATTAGCTTGCTGATTGGCTTAGGGGGGTGGTTATTTAGGGCTTTGAATGTAAGGACTATTGACTTGTATTGGAGTCTGGCATGTAATGGTAGCCAATGCAGTTCTTTCATGATTGGCGTTATGTGGTCAGATCTTGACGATCCAGAAAGGACTCTTGCAGCTGCGTTCATAGCTAGGCGGAGTGGATTTAAGGTTGATTGTGAGAGTCCGTGGAGGATGATGTTAGTGAAATCCAGATGTGGGAGGACTAATGCCTGGAAGGTTGTCCGGTAGTCGGTGAAATCCAGTAAGGGGCGAAGGTGACGCAGCGTTCTGATCTTATGATATATTGCCTTTGTGACGTTTTTCACATGTGTTGTCATATCCAGGTGCTGATCGAGCGTGATGCCTAGATAACGGATTGTGGATTTGGATTTCAACTCTACATTGTTGGCATGTAGTGATGGAGGTATGAACTTCCGGTTCCTCGTGACGAATAGAACATCAGTTTCGTCATGGTTGATCCGTAGATTTTGTGTCAACAGCCAGTCAGCTACAGCTTTGAAGCATCTTATTATTGGGGAGAGCACTGGTTGGTCAGTTGTGAACGGCATGTAAAGGAGGATGTTGGCTGCATAAGCAAGGCATTGTACGTTGAAGGATCGGATCAAATCACATATCGGCTGCATGTAGATATTAAACATCAGTGCCGATAAGGACTAACCTTGAGGCACCCCCTGTGTCTGCAGAAATGGTTCTGAGGATGTGTGGCCTGCCTTGACTTGTTGCCACCTATTGGATAGGTAGGATTTGCACCATTCCAGTGCCGTGCTTTGAATCCCCTTTTCTTTTAGGCGTTGTAAGAGTATGTCATGGTTCACAGAGTCGAAGGCAGCAGAGATGTCCAGAAAGATGAGGACAAATCCTTGTTGGGTGTTGTTTATTCCTGTGACCAAGTCATTGAAGAGGGTTGTAAGGACGGTGTCAACTCCGTGTGCTTCCCTGAAGCCGTGTTGGGATGGATCTAGCGGTGCTTCAATATCGACATGATGTTGGATTTGTTGTTGAGCAGCTTTTTCGATGATCTTGGCAAGCAGGGGGATGCTCGAGATTGGTCTAAACGATTCCACTTTGGATGGGTCTAGTCTGCTGTTTTTCAGTAGCGGCCTGATTGAGGTGTGTTTTAGGCTCTGCGGGAACGAACCAGTTAAAAAGGACTCGTTCAGTATTTTGCTCAGGATTTGGCTTAGGTCGTGTCGAAGTTCCCTGATCCAACTTGCTGGGCAGGGGTCGTTGGGTGCTGTGCAGGGGTTGATAGAGGCTATAATGTCCTCAACCTCTTTATTAGATACCATGGTGAAATTGCATAATGGTGTTGCTTGGGGTGCTTTAGGCGATACGAAGAGGTTACTGACTCTTATGTTTGTATTGGTCTTAATCATCTTTGATTGTAAGTAGTTTGAGTAGTCCTGTGGTTGAGGCATTGGTGGTTGAGCTGACACCGGCTCCCCTTTTATAGACTTTACAATATTGAACAGAGCATGTGGTTTATTGATGGAGCGTTTTAATATATCTGTGTGGTAAAGTTTCCTTCTCTGCATTATCTTCTCACGGTGAGTAATTAAGTATGAGTTGTATGCAGCATGTGTCTCGGGGGAGTGGGTTCGGTGCCACCGTCTCTCAAGTTTGCGTAGGTGGTGGAGTGATGTTCGTAGGTCATTGGAGAACCATGGTGCATGTTCCCGTTGTCTTATTTTCTTTTCGGTGTATGATGGACGGGAGGCAGCTCTAAGGTTCTCGTCCCATTTGGATATGAGATCGTCTAAGTTGAGGGTTGTGTTGGTCATAAGGGGTCGGAGATTCTCTAGGACTACACTCTGGTTGAGTGGTCGGAAGCGGGCTGTTGGGGTTCTGGTAGTATTGGTTATCTTTCGGCTCTTGTTGAATGTACTTATGGGTATGTGGAATCTGAGTAGATTGTGATCGGACCAGGGCACTGGTGTTATGGACAGTGCGAGGACTTGGGATGTAGTGGCATTGGTCTGAGGTGCGAAGATGAGGTCTAGCGTACCTCCCTTGATGTGGGTGGGAGAGTCGACATATTGTTTGTAACCTAGTTCCTCTAGGGCATCTAGGAATGCTGCTGTCTGGCTGTCTTGAAGAGATGGTAGATTGAAGTCACCAATTAACCAATTTGGAGAGCGTGGAGTGGATGTGGTACATGCAAGCTCAATTATTACCGATAGGTCCTCTGGTGATGGTATAGGTGCCTGGTATAGTAGGTTGATTGTGCAGAGCTCATTAGATATAGTGAGAGAGTCAAGGTGGGTTGAGCTGGAGGTATTGCGCAGCTTGAAATGTAGATCTGCTTTGGTGAGGATGAGCGTTCCGCCTCCTTTCTGATTGGTCCTGTGGCATGCATATAGAGAAAATCCTGGTGGCAGCATCTGATTCATGAGAGCGTTGTCACAATCAGACAGCCATGTCTCCGTGATCATCAAGATATCGAGGTTATATAGGGGTATCAGGTCAATAGCTGCAGGCCATTTTGATCGTACTGATCTGGCATTTATCAGCGCACATTTCAGTAGGCGTTGATGATGTTGCTTCTTAGTTTGTGTCTTTTTGATGATTTGGAGAGGGATGTGAAGTAAATGGGAGTGAGATGTGTGGTTAGTTTTTGCTGTGGTGTGGCGGGGAATTTCAGACCATCTCCTTCCATGGTTGTGTAGGATTGGTATGTAATTGGTACCATGGTTGAAAGCGTTTGAAATGCTGGGGAGCCCAAGGGTAAGGAGGGTGATGAGTAATAGCAGGAATTTGTACATTCTAGATTATTCCTAGGATTGGCAGCAGTACAGTTGGTTACTGACAACAGTACAAGTAGATGCAGGTTACTAGTAATGATGAGGATAACTGCGGAAATACTGACAACAGTACAAGAAGATATAGGTTACTAGCAATCGAGAAGTTAACTGCAGAATACTGACAACAGTACAAGTAAATGCAAGTTAATAGCAATAGTGAAGTTAACTGCGGAATACTGACAACAATACAAGTAGATGCGGTTACTAGCAATAGTAGCCCCATGGCTACTTTCATAGGAGCAGGGCTCTCTTCTACACCCCAACCTGGGGTCCCTCTCACTCACGGCCTGGCTGCTTAAAGGGAATAGCGTTAGCCCCTTTCAACCTCCCACGGGACGTGGAAGAGATTTTTCTGGCTTTTCGTAAGCCCTCCACAAGTAGTGCATATGCCTTCAAGTGGCACCGATTCTCTGTGAAGATGCCCAGAAACGTGGGCAAACCAGTTCTCCTGCTCAGTACAAGTGGTACTGCAGTATCTGCTTCAGTTATCACAGGTGGGACTGAAGTCCGATTTGGTCAGAGTACACCTGAGCGCCATTGCAGTGCATCACCATTCTGTTCAGAGAAATCCCATCTCGGCTCAGCCCCTTGTGTCCCAATTCCTGCGGGGCCTCATGTTATCCAATCCTCCGTCTGCCTTCCAATGTCACAGTGGGATCTCAATGTGGTGCTCTCACAGCTCACTAAGCCTCCATTTGAGCATCTGGCTACCTGCTGCCTCTGGTATCTGTCCTGGAAAGTTGCCTGAGCACTCGCATCAGTATGCAGAGTCAGCGAGCTCCAGCTCTGATGGCGGAACCGTCCTACATGAGGTTCTACAAGAGCAGGGTTGTGCTCTGCACACACACCAAGTTTCTGCCAAAGGTGGTGTCCCCATTCCACCTCAACCAGGAGGTGGTACTCCCCACCTTCTTTCCGAGGCCTCACGCCAGTAGGGTGGAGACTGTTCTCCACAATCTGGGTTTAAGAGAGCCCTGTTCTTTTACCTGCAACGGACTCAGGGCCACCACAAAGCACCACAGCTTTTCGTATCCTACGATCCCAGCCATCAGGAGCGCCCAGTGACTAAGCAAACTCTGTCCGTTTGGGTAGCGGACTGCATTTCCCTTGCCTGCGAGCAGGCAGGGATCTCATTGGACCAGAAGGTCATGGCACACCACGTCAAGGCCATGGCTACTTCACTGGCAAATCTGCGTTACGTCCCCATGATGAAATCTGCCGGACCGCCACCTGGTCTTTGGTCCATACCTTCTCAGCTCACTATTGCCTGGAGAGGGAGTTCCAACAGGACAGCGCCATTTTGATCAAGCTGTACTCCGTAATCTCTTTGGGGGGTGTAAGCTACTCCTGTCCTCCAACCCTTCTGTGTTCA
Source organism: Ichthyophis bannanicus (assembly GCA_033557465.1). Classification (NCBI taxonomy): domain Eukaryota; kingdom Metazoa; phylum Chordata; class Amphibia; order Gymnophiona; family Ichthyophiidae; genus Ichthyophis; species Ichthyophis bannanicus. Next base: position 128,450,401 of record CM066033.1, read on the forward strand.
GGATACCGGAGTGCTGTTTCCTGACTGGACACCTGGGTCTTGCGAAAGTCTTTCTATAGGGATTCAGCTGCTGCTGATCACTGCTCACCTTACAGGTTGCCATGGCATTTTTACAGGTTCTTGGTAGCCTGTATCTGGGGAATCCCATATTTGAGGACTGACTTCCTGTTTGTTCCCAGAGAAAGCATAGTTACTCACCTGTAACAGGTGTTCTCCGGGGACAGCAGGAATCGATTCTCACAACTCTTCCTCCTCCCCTTTGTGTTGCTTCTTTAGTATATTTTATTTTTGCTGTCTTAGCTATGTCATTGGACTGAGGCAAGATGGCACCCTTTGGTGGGAGGTGGACCATGCATGTATGGTGCATCTCCCAAAGGCTTTCTTTGAAAGCCGGGGAGATGCTTCCGTGTGGGCTCCATCGGCACTGACGTCACCCCATATGTGAGGACTGATTCCTGCTGTCCCCGGAGAACACCTATTACAGGTGAATAACTACACTTCAGGGCTTTTTAACCTGGAAAAGAGTTGGCTGAGGGGAGATATGATAGAGGTCTATAAATTAATGAATGGAATGGAATAGAACAGGTAAATGTAGATCGGTTGTTTATGCCAACAAGAAGTAGAAAGACTAAGGGACACGCAATGACGCTAAAACGTAACCCATTTAAGACTTAAGAGAAAATATTTTTCACTCAGAGCGTAATCAAACTTTGGAATTCGTTACCAGAGGATTTAGTAAAAGCTGTTAATGTAGCTGGGTTTAAAAATGCTTTGGATAAGTTCTTGGAGGCAAGATCCATAATTAAAGAGAGCCAGAGAAATCCACTGCTTTCCCCAGGACAGGCATTGGGGATCCTGTTTGACTTTTGGGAACCTGCCAAGTTTTTGTGATCTTTATTGATCACTGTTGGAAACCGGATACTGGGCTTCATGGACCTTGGTCTGACCAGTATGGCATTTATTATGTTTTTAAGTCTGGTCACCAGAAATCTCGACCCACTTGTTCCCAAGTCTTGTGAATGCTGGGATGGCCTGTTAAGGCGCCATGACATCTGTAAAGCACGTCTGTGCATGACTTGCCCATGGAAATATAAATCTTATCATTCTACAGGAATCCTTGATTCTAACTCCAATCTTTATCCTCTCCTGATTTTCTCATTCCTTGCTTTGGACAATGCGCAAACTCATCATTGGGCAAACTCTTCTCCATATGCTCCAGAATATCCATTTTTTGGATTCTCAGGATGAGGTTTTCCAGGCAGAGGATTTGCTGTAAGAGATTCTGGCTCTTACACCTTATCCCCCTTCTCTTTGGGAGAGGTTATAGGCCTTTTTTTGAGTGCCCAGTCGTTTGGTTAGAACAAAGTTGAAGCAGGAAAAGAGAAGTGACCAGCAAGATTTTCACGAGTTCTGCATTTAGTGAAATCTTAAATTCTGTATATACCTGAACTTGGTGATGTGCTTCCTCGAGGAGACAATGCCATTCTTCAAAATCAATTTTATTGGCCAGTAACTCCTCATAGATATATTTCTCAGCTGCAATTAGCTTCAGGGAGTAGAATACACAACGAGAATATTCCCCAGTGCTTATTTCTAGGAGAGCACAGTGCCAATTGCTCCACTGGACACATTAGCCTCCTCTGTGCATGCCAGTTCTGAATCGGGATAGTGGCAGATGTGAATCCGGTCTTAAAAATATCAACTCGCTGTTGCTCATCCTCATTTGAATGGAGTTCCCTTCTTCAGGATTTCTGAGTGGTCACTCTTGAGAAGCCCTGGATAAAATGGTGGTAGAAGTTGACAAATTCTAAAAACCACTGAATTCTCTTGATATCTTTTGAGGCTGACCAGTTGGTCACCTGCCAAGATCTTCCAAGGACCCATCCGGATGCTGTCAGGGAAGTGATATATCTCAGAAATTTTATGGATCTCTTATTGAAGTCGCATTTCTATAGCTTGGTGTACAATTTATGCTGCTTTAAATGCTCTGGAACTTGACAGAATCGGTGTTTGTGATCAGCTAGGTTCCCAAGACAATATCAGGATGTTGTCTATATATACTATCAAAACAAAATTGCAAACCTCAGCGCACCTTATACTGAAAACTCAATAAAAATAATTTTAAAAACCCCCAAAAAACAGTGCAAAACAAATATAAAACAAGTGGCACTGACACTATTAACACGTAATACTAAATACCAGTGGAGCAAAAAGGCGCATCGACTCTGCCGCAGTAGCTACTCAAACACGCCAGCAACTGGCACAGGTAAGCTACATGGACCCACCATCACTAGTCATAAAAACTGCACATTAGTAACATACTTATACTTTTTTCTGCACTGGTATTTAATTTTACGTGTTAATAGTTTCAGTGCCACTTGTTTTATATTTGTATTGCACTGGTTTTTATTAATTTTTATAAATATACTATCACACACTGGTCTAAAAGCTCTCAAATATCTCATTAATCAGGTGTTGGAATGTAGCAAGAGCATTTTTTAAGCCAAAGACCATTTTCCATTAATCTCCGTTCCATATACGAATAAGGTTGTAGATCCCATGAAGTTTGAGCTTGGTGAACATTTGAGCTGCTTAGAGTCATTCCGACAGTTTGGTATGTGGGAATGGGTACCAGTTCTGGATGGTCACAGCATTAAGTGCTTGGTAATTGATGCATAATTGAAATTCTAATGAATCCCTTCCTCAGGTTCTCCTTCAGATATTTTCTGAGTGCCCTGAGTTCCAGCTCAGAGAGGGAGTAAAGTCTGCCAAACCTATTGGGCAGTCATAAGATATATGAAGGGGTAAGTTATCCATGGCCCCTTTCTTAGACTCTTCCTAGTATTCCAAGCACTATTCTGGTAGACTCTCCATTTCCCCCTGGGTGGCTGCATGTTCCTGGATTTCTGCAGCAGCTTCCTCTGGGCCACCATCCTTCATTTCCAGTTTTGGCAAAACCTAGAGAGGAAGGTTAGCTGACAAGCTCTGCGTTGGATATGGTGTTCATATGATTCTAGCCAAGGCATCCTCATGGTAATGGCAAAAAGTGGTGCATGGATCAAATCGAAGCAGATCACTTTTGGTGATTCTGGACATGGCCACAATGAGAAGTTCAGTTCTGTAGGGTTGCAGGACCTGATGACAGAAGTGAATCCTTTTGTTCTTCTGGAATGTGATGCTGCTGAACAAAGGTCAGAACCATAATGAGGCTACATTCTTAATCATGGTATATGCTGGGCATATGTTTGTCCTTCCATAGAAGTCTGATTGGTGTGACCACAATGAGCAGTTTGGGTATCCATCTCATAATTGTCTTAATTAGGGAGTTAGTTGATACTTGCTCTCGGCCCTCTGCCCCCAGGGACTACTTGCAGTTTTCTGGGAACATAATGGAAGTTGGTCCTCGCATATGGGTGACATAAGCACCAACGGAGTCCATGCAGAAGCTTCTCCCCAGCTTTCAAGAAAGCCTTTGGGAGATGCACCACGCATGCCTTTTCCTCTTCATGCCCAAGGGTGCCATCTTACCTCAGTCTGCTTTTTTCCACGGAGCCCATCAGATGTGTCTCTACTTTCCCCCCAAAAAATGTTAATTTTTTCTTAATTTTCTCTTGAATTTTTCTTTCTCCATTTTCGTATCGGCTCCCTTTCCTGTCCCCGAGCTGCTGGCCTCTGCCTCGCTTCTTGGGTTCTTTTATTTTCCTCTTTTGAGTCTTCTTGACTGGGGTGGTTCGTGCCCTTTTTTCTCTGGCTGGGCCTAAGGTCTCTGACCTTGCCAGGGCCCTTTTCCTCATGGCCTCCACCAGTAATTTTAAGCGGTGTGATTGGCATGTTCGTACCATGTCCCTCACCGATCCCCATGACTGCTGCCTCGGGCCGGACCATGACCCCTTGGACTGTGACCTCTGTAAGAAGATGTCCTCCGAGGCCATCAAGAGTTGTCAGCAGCAGCTGACTCTGCTCTGGAGTCGCCAGTGACACCGTGCTCCAAGGCCCCCTCCAGAACCCCGGGGTGATCTTGACATCTTGAGACTTTTAAGGTCATGGGTCCTCCGAATGGAGCACCCCGGAGGTGGAACACAAGAAGAAACAACCCTCGAGGACCGCCTTGGCGGACGGGTCAGGGAAAGTGTTGAAGTCCCACTCCTGGCACCGCAGCCCACATCGCGAGTCCGAGAGGACAGAGCAGTAGCGGCCAACCAAGGTGGCCCATAAGGAGTCGTCTGCCTCCAGCATTGGCCTCGGACCCCCAAGGCCATCCTAGTTGAGAGCTCTCACTCGTCAGAACTGGCACCAGGCCCGAAATCCTCAGTGCCTGTGCTGAAGGCTGTGGAGCCATCTGGAAGACCAGAAAGGTGACCTTGGAGCAGCTTGTCTGCCTTCATGGCCCTACACTAAAGAGTAAAGATGGTCTTCTTATAGAGGGTAGTGACTAAACTAAAAGATATTTAGGGATGTCCCTCCAATCAAATAAGCTTCCTTCTGATGTTCAATGATCCGAAGGTATACTCATGAACACGTATACTCAGAAACATGTATCACATTTTTTTGCATGAAAATATTCTTAGAATAAGAACCAATGGTCTCAGACTCCAACGTGCACTGCTCTGGATGAATCTCTCATGAGCTACGTGCCACAATAGCATCAACGACCATGTTAAACTAGGTTCTTAAAAGTGTTGTATACCAAACGTTATAATTCTCAAAAATCTGACTTATCTTAAATTTTGATCCAGTTTCAAATAGTGCCAATAGTGCAATTACCCCAACGCCACCTGATCGGTACCTGTTCCACGTTTCAATTCTTCTTCAGGGGGTATGCAATCTATGAATTAGCACTATGAGTAAAGAAATGCAAAAACATTACTATATAACCATACTGCTTGTTGAATGTAGGTTCAAAAGATAATGAACATACCTTAACTGGATTAGAGGATTTCAAAGAGTAGGCTTGTGCGAGCTACATTGCGTTGGTTATGGCTGTCCAGCCCCCTCAAAAAAACACCGCGCATGCGGGTTTGAAGTGCATACAGAGTAATTAAATAGCTGAACAAACATGACGTCAGACTCGCTACTAACGGTATATGAATGACTTCACAAAACTGGCCCCTAGACCTCTAGTTTGACGAACAATTAGATTTCATAGGCAAGCTCTCCATTCGATCATGCTGTTAAGCCCTCCAGGGGAAACCGATTGCAATTTATATAGCCATTTTTGTTCTCGCAACAAAAGGGTTTGAGCTCGGGATCTGCCAGAACTACCACCCAGCACCCGATCCAATCCAAAACATCGCAAGTCTTGGAATCCATGATCATATTGTAAACAATGAGCCACCAAGGGGGCCTCAGCCAATTTACAATGAATTCGACTACGATGTTCCCCTAGCCGGACTTTTAGTTGACGAGTAGTTTGCCCGATATGCAACAGCCCGCAAGGACATCTAATGCCATATATTATGTAGTCTGTGGCACAAGAAGTTTGGTGCCGCAGGACATAATGATTCCCATGATAAATGAAATCGTCAACTTCTTCAGTTATACTACAGATGGTGTATTGGCCACATTTTCGGTGGCCACCACCAGCACCATTTATCAACGGAGCTCCTCGTAATTTAGCGGGGCTGAGCTTCTCTTTCAGATTTTGCGAGCGTGTCCATACGCAGCGAATATACTTATTTTGTAAACCAGGAAGTGTGGTTAATACATTCTGATGTTTCTTCAAAATGCGTTTGATGGACCCGCTCAGAGGGGAATATCGGGTTATCAGATTGATGTTATCCTCATCCATCTCCTCATTGGTGTTAGTCCTACGGGGTTGTAATAATAACCCCCTATTGTTAGAAAGTGCTCTTTTGTAAGCAGTTTGTACCACTGACAGCGGATAACCCCGCGACTGAAAATTCTGGGTTAATATCTTTGCTTGTTTTTTATAGTCTTCTAATCGAGAGCAGTTACGACGATATCTAATGAATTGTGATAGAGGCAGGCTGTCTTTTAACTGTTTCGGATGCTGACTGGTAAAGTGAAGGATCGTGTTCCTGTCTGTTGGTTTTTTATGGACCCAAGTTATCCAACTCTGCGCACTCTTCTGGACTTCAACATCCAAATAAGTTACTTTTTGAGCATGGTAGGTGTAAGTGAATGTTATATGAGGATCTACTCCAATAAGCCAAGTAATAAATTCCAACAACTCTGTAGCTGTTCCATTCCATAAGGCATATCGGTTGAGCATGTACATTTTTTATCTCAGTTGGCTCAACTAACCATCTTTCAGAATTATTTTGATTTTGAAGGTACTATTTATCAACAGGTAGCTGGAGTGGCCACGGGGGCCACATGTGCTCCATCAGTGGCAAATTTGTACATGCAGGACTTTGAACAACGTTGGCTTACTATTTCACCCTATAAACATCAGCTCATATTATGGAAACGGTTTATTGATGATGTGTTTGCCTTATGGAATGGAACAGCTACAGAAGAGTGCGCAGAGTTGGATAACTTGGGTCCATAAAAAAACAACAGACAGGAACACGATCCTTCACTATACCAGTCAGCATCCGAAACAGTTAAAAGACAGCCTGCCTCTATCACAATTCATTAGATATCGTCGTAACTGCTCTCGATTAGAAGACTATAAAAAACAAGCAAAGATATTAACCCAGAATTTTCAGTCGCGGGGTTATCCGCTGTCAGTGGTACAAACTGCTTACAAAAGAGCACTTTCTAACAATAGGGGGTTATTATTACAACCCCGTAGGACTAACACCAATGAGGAGATGGATGAGGATAACATCAATCTGATTACCCGATATTCCCCTCTGAGCGGGTCCATCAAACGCATTTTGAAGAAACATCAGAATGTATTAACCACACTTCCTGGTTTACAAAATAAGTATATTCGCTGCGTATGGACACATTCACAAAATCTGAGAGAGAAGCTCAGCCCTGCTAAATTACGAGGAGCTCCGTTGATAAATGGTGCTGGTGGTGGCCACCGAAAATGTGGCCAATGCACCATCTGTAGTATAACTGAAGAAGTTGACGATTTCATTTATCATGGGAAACATTATGTCCTGCGGCACCAAACTTCTTGTGCCACAGACTACATAATATATGGCATTAGATGTCCTTGCGGGCTGTTGTATATCGGGCAAACTACTCATCAACTAAAAGTCCGGCTAGGGGAACATCGTAGTCTAATTCATTGTAAATTGGCTGAGGCCCCCTTGGTGGCTCATTGTTTACAATATGATCATGGATTCCAAGACTTGCGATGCTTTGGATTGGATCGGGTGCTGGGTGGTAGTTCCGGCAGATCCCGAGCTCAAACCCTTTTGTTGCGAGAACAAAAATGGATATATAAATTGCAATCGGTTTCCCCTGGAGGGCTTAACAGCATGATCGAATGGAGAGCTTGCCTATGAAATCTAATTGTTCGTCAAACTAGAGGTCTAGGGGCCAGTTTTGTGAAGTCATTCATATACCGTTAGTAGCGAGTCTGACGTCATGTTTGTTCAACTATTTAATTACTCTGTATGCACTTCAAACCCGCATGCGCGGCGTTTTTTTGAGAGGGCTGGACAGCCATAACCAACGCAATGTAGCTCGCACAAGCCTACTCTTTGAAATCCTTTAATCCAGTTAAGGTATGTTCATTATCTTTTGAACCTACATTCAACAAGCAGTATGGTTATATGGTAACGTTTTTGCATTTCTTTACTCATAGTGCTAATTCATAGATTGTATACCCCCTGAAGAAGAATTGAAACGTGGAACAGGTACCGATCAGGTGGCGTTGGGGTAATTGCACTATTGGCACTATTTGAAACTGGATCAAAATTTAAGATAAGTCTGATTTTTGAGAATTATAACGCTTGGTATACAACACTTTTAAGAACCTAGTTTAACATGGTCGTTGATGCTATTGTGGCACGTAGCTCATGAGAGATTCATCCGGAGCAGTGCACGTTGGAGTCTGAGACCATTGGTTCTTATTCTAAGAATATTTTCATGCAAAAAAATGTGATACATGTTTCTGAGTATACGTGTTCATGAGTATACCTTCGGATCATTGAACATCAGACTGAAGCTTATTTGATTGGAGGGACATCCCTAAATGCCTTCATGGCCCAGCAGCGGGCTCTGATGTCCAGTTCATCGGCCCCAGCCACCGGGCCCTCGACATCAAGGACGTCCCTGGTGGTTGAGCCAGTCCTCAAGCGCTACAAGCCTCGAGATGTCCCTTGGTTTTGGTTCCAATCCCAGTCCTAGTCCTCAGGGCCGATATCCTCCCCGATGAGTGCCCATGGCTCCGACCGCAGGACCTCCAAGGGACACTGGCCCGGGACGTGACCCCCGAGACCCGGACCACCCTTGACGCCTCCACCAACTATGACTTAGACTGGGAGACCGAGAACGAGGAGTCCCCAAACACCCGACGCCACGGCGATGTGCCTTCATATCCATTGAGACCTGGCACCGGTCCCCACCTGAGGATATGGCTTTCCTCGACTTCATGCGGGACATGGCTAAGGCACTGGTGTTTGACAATGAGGAAGATCCTCGCACAGACAAACTTGAGATCTTCCAGTATGAGCCCCCCTCCCCACCGAAGGAGGCACTTACGGTGCCCGTCCCTCAAATCCTGGAATGGCTACACCTCCGCATGTGGGAGACTCCTGCATTGGTACCCATCGTGAGCCAACAGCTGGACGCGATGTACCGCCAGAGCCCTGGGTTCCAGAAGGCATAGTTGCCATATAATTCCATGGTGGTGGAGTTGGCCATGCATCAACTCAAGAGCCAAAAGACCCCGAAGAGGGAGGCCTACGCTATGGATGCCATGGGCAGAAAGTGCTACTAGGACTTGATGCTCATAGGCCGGATCCAGGCATACCAGCTGCACATGGGCATGTATTTGAAAGACCTGATGAAGGAGCTAGCCGGGTTCTCAGCTGGTCTCTCTGAGGAACCCCTCCAGCGGTTCTGGACCCTGGCCTCAGGTGTCAGAGAATTCTCCAAGTTTATAACCCGGGCAGCCTATGACTGCTTCAAGTCGACTGCTAGAATAGCTGCAGTGGGCATCAGTGCCAGGCCAGGCTACAGTCTTCCAACCTGGAGCAATGGGTTCAGGACAAATTGGTCGATGTTCCTTGCCAGGGAGAGAATCTCTTCGGCAAACCCATGACAGATAAGGCTGCAGAGTTGGAGACCAAGTTCCTGACGAGGACCAGGCGACCAGGCTCCCAGGCTCTCTAAGAAAGACTGCTACCCTTCCCTGACAGAAGCTCTTAGGTAAAAAGACCCCTTACTCGAGGAAGGGCAAGGCTTATGGAAACTACCCTCAGTATCAAGCCTTCCCAGCTCCCCAACAAGATTAACAGGCCAAAGGGCAAGGGCATGACCCTCTTAAGCCGAAGACTCCCAAAACGCAGCCTCCGGCCCAGGCTGGCAGGAGCTTTTGACTCCTTGGGCATAGCCTCTCTCCCCCCTAGGAGGCCCACCCCAGCAGCCTACTGGAGGATGTCTAGTCTTGTTTGCCCACAGGTGGCCATCCATCACCACCGACGCCTGAGCACTGAAGGTGGTCAGGGAGGGTTGCTTCCTCCACTTGCTGCAGATGCCCCCTTCATTCTTCCCAGAAGAGACCCCCAGGACTCCCCTCACAAGTCTTATAGAGGACAAGGCAGTGGAACTAGTGCCTCCACATCTTTGGGGCAAAAGGTTCTACTCCCGGTACTTCCTCATACCCAAAAGAATGGGGGGGGGGGGGCCTATGGCCCATCCTAGCCTGCGGAACCTGAACAGATTCCTAGTGAGGGAGAAGTTCAAGATGCTCTCCCTTGGAACACTGCTTCCAGAAGGAAGACTATTGGACTTAAAGGATGTGTACACTCATATCCTTATTCGTCCCAGCCACAGGGAGTACCTCAGGTTCATGGTGGATGGCAGCCACTACCAGTACAGGATACTACCCTTCGGCCCGGCCTCTGCCCCCCGAGTCTTCACCAAGTGCTAGCGGTGGTCGCGGCCCGTCTTGTCAGACAAATCTGATTGATTTCTTTGACCTGGTGACCAGGGAGTTGGACCGAGGGAGAGCCCTAGATGTGGTGTATTTAGATTTCAGTAAAGCCTTTGACACTGTTCCTCACAAGCGACTTATAAACAAACTGAGCACCCTAGTGATGGACCCTACAGTTACTGCTTGGGTTAGAAATTGGCTGGGTTGGAGGCAACAGAGAGTACAGGTAAATGGAGCTCACTCTGAGGAGAAGGATGTTACCAGTGGTGTGCCCCAGGGATCTGTCCTTAGTCCGATTCTTTTTAACATCTTTGTTAGTGATATAGTGGAAGGGCTGTCGGGTAAGGTTTGCCTCTTTGTGGATGATACCAAAATCTGCAATAGAGTAGACACCCAGGAAGGTGTAGATAACATGAGGAGGGATCTAGCTAAGCTTGAAGAATGGTCTAGAATTTGGCAGCTAGGATTTAATGTTAAAAAATGTAAGGTCATGCATTTGGGCTGCAGCAATCCAAGGGAGCAATATAGTATAGGGGGTGAAGTACTTTTGTCCACTAAAGAAGAGCAGGACCTAGGCATGGTTGTGTCTGATGATCTTAAAGTAGCTAAACAGGTAGAAAAGGCGACGGCAAAAGCTAGAAGGATGCTTGGGTGCATACAGAGAGGAATGGCGAGCAGAAAAAAGGAGGTGATAGTGCCTCTCTATAAGTCTTTGGTGCAACCTCATTTGGAGTATAGTGTACAATTCTGGAGACCGCACCTTCAAAAGGATATAAACAGGATGAAATCTGTACAGAGGGTGGCTACTAAAATGGTTAGTGGTCTTCATTATAAAGCATAGGAGGACAGGCTTAAGGATCTTAATATGTACACCTTAGAGGAAAGACGGGATAGAGGTGATATGATTGAGATGTTTAAATACCTCCATGGCATAAATGTACAGGGGGAGAGCCTCTTTCAATTGAAAGCAAGTTCTGCTACGAGGGGACATGGGATGAGGGTGAAGGGGGATAGATTCAGGAGTGATATGGGGAAATATTTCTTTACGGAAAGAGTGGTGGATCCGTGGAATAGTCTCCCAGTGGAGGTGGTAGAGATGAGGACAGTATCTGAATTCAAAAAAGCATGGGACAAACACAGAGGATCTCCAAAGGAAAGAAGGGGGCTCTTGTAGTTATTGATATGGAAGGACAGACTAGATAGGCCATGTGGTCTTTTTCTGTTGTCATATTTCTATGTTTCTACCTTGATGACTGGCTTATAAGAGGGGGCTCTGCTGTCGAGATGCAGCAGGCCACAGCCCACTCATCCACGTTCTCCAGAATCTGGAGTTTGTCATAAACCAGCCCAAATCCCATCTGCTCCCAACACAGTATCTGGAGTTCATAGGGGCACTGTCCATGCCAGAGCCTTCCTGCCTCTGGACAGAGCCAGCCACCTCATGGCGTTGGCTGCAGACATACATCACTGACACTCGGTGTCAGCATGGTCTATGTTACCCCGGACACCCACCATCACATGATGGCAACCCAGTGGTGCCTCTGCTCCCAGTAGACCTAGGCCATGGGCCGGCCATGAGACAGAGTGATGGTGACCCGCCGGCTGGCGGACTCCATTGGCTGGCGGACTCCATTGGCTGGCGGACTCCATTGGCTCATGGCAAGTGCCTTAGCATCTTCAGACTGGGATGCCTTTCAGGCCCCATCCCTCCAAAAGAGTCCTCACCATGGACACCTCCCTTCTGGACTGGGGAGCTGATTGCGAGGACTTCTGCACCCAAGGCAGTTGGTCACAGGGGGAAAGCCATCCCTGGCTCTCTGAGCCTTTCACCACTGTCTGCAGCACCAATTGATACTGATCCAGACGAACAACCAGGTTGCAATGTTCTGCACCAAGAAGCAGGAGAGAACAGGATTGTACACCCTCTGCCGGGAGGCAGTAGCCCTCTGCTTGTATGTGCACCACAATGGGATGCTCCTGCGGGCAATATATCTTCCAGGCCAGGACAATGCCCTGGCAGACAGGCTGAGTAAGGTTCTCCTACCGCAAGAGTGACAGCTGGACCCCCAGAGTGGCTTCTTGGCTCTTCCTGCTCTGGGGAACTCCACGGCTGGACCTCTTCACCAGCTCGGCTAACGCTTTTGCTCCCAGCAGCCACACCCGTCCCGGGTGGCAATGGATGTCTTCCTCATCCTGTGTATGGAGGACCTTCTTTATGCCTTCCTGCTGTGATGGAGCTGAAGCCATTGAAGCGATGGATATAGAAAAAAACTCTCTTATGAAGCAACTGAGTTACAGAGGGTGCAATTACCTAGAAGTGCAGCTAGAGGGAGCAGGCACGAGGCTGCAGAAGTTAAGCTGACACACCCAGGGTGTAGCAATGCAGTACCTAATCAAAGGCACCTGGGTAGAAAGCCAGGAAACTCAGTTGGAGAACGCCTTTTTAAGCAGTGCTCACAAGGAAGCAGAGAGAGAGGATCTAAGGAGGAACTTGAGAGAGGATCTGAGAAGGAACTCGAGGGAGGACCTTTGAGAGAGAAAGAGAAAGGATCTTTGAAGGAAGGACCTGAGGAAGGAACCTCATACGCTGCAAGGCAGAGAAGTTTGGGTACATGGAAAAGCAGAGCTAAGTTCCAGGGAGAACAAGCCCAGCTTAGAAAACTCCAGAAGCCAGTCTTCAAGGAAGACGGTGACAAAGGGAGAGTCTCTGGTGGAGAGAACACCAGCAGCAAACGCTACAGAGATCCAAGGTACAGTGCTACTTCATTTATTAAATGGATGCCAGGTCCTAGGAAGGCTGATAACCTAAAAAGCCATTCTGAGAAGAAACAAAGCTGGAGGAAGTTTTGTAACCCTGTACAGAGAGGTATAGGGAAAAGCCCTAATAGTTATTTGCTAAACTCAAGTCAGCAAGGCTGGAAAGTGTGGGAAAGAAATATTGAACTGCAACCTGTGTTAACCAGGGAAAGCTCAGGATTAGAAGACACCACGAGTGAGCTAGAACCCATGCAAATTGAGTTTGCAGAACCAGAACCGTTGATGCTTGAACCAATGGACTGTTCTCTGTGTATTACCGAGAGCCTGGAATCTTTTACCGAGATATAACAGCAGCACATGTTTTAAAGTACCTTTTGCTTCTATTAACACTGAAGGAAGAAGTTTTGTCTTGTTTTTCTTGCTGTTTGAGAAACTTGCTGGGATACAGAGAACTGTGAAGCATTTGTAACAGGTGCTGACCTTTTGTAAATATTCTTGGCACTAAACCTGAAGTAAGGTAATTCTACTGTGTTTCCTGAAGAACCTTTTGCGTAACAAGGGAATAAACCTTTTTGTTTCACCCTGCTCAAGGCTTACACATCTATTTTCTTGTGAAGAGGGACTACAAGGACCAGAATGCACTTGGTCTAAAGGTTTTTCTTTCTTCAACAAAATTAAAATATCCACCCTGACCCTTTGGCACACTGCCACTAGGAGGGGCTGTGACACTGCCCATGCCGCTGATCGCCAAAATTCTTTTCAGGCTCAGTGGGATGGGCATTGCTGATATTAATGGGCACTCAGTGGCCCAGGGAACTGTGATTCCCACTGCTTCTTATGTCCATAGTGCCCACGGTCCCTGTGGGGAGCGATCAGGGACTCTGGTGCTAACGGCTTGGCTGCTGAAAAGGTAGCCTTGGCCCTTTCAACCTTTCAGGAGAGGTTGAGGAGGTGGTCCTAGCCTTTCCGTAAGACCACCACGAAGCGGGCTTATGCCTTCAAATGGCACAGATTCTCTGTGTGGTGCATGGAGCAAAGTGTTAACCCGTTCTCGTGCTCTGTGCAGCTTGTGCTGCAATATTTCCTTCACCTGTCTCAGGCAGGACTGAAGTCCAACTCAGTCATGGTCCACCTGGGCTCTCTTGCGGTGCACCACTACCTCATCAAGGGCAAGGCTCTCTCTTTCCAGCCCCTCTAACCCACTTCCTGCAGAGCATACTGTTATCCAAACCCCCGTCCACCCACCAGCAGCAGAGTGGGACCTAAATGAGATGCTCTCATGGCTCTCGGGCCCACCATTCGAACCCCTGGCTACCTGCCTCCTGTGTTACCTTTCATGGAAGGTTGTCTTCCTCATGGCACTCACTTCTGCTCACAGGTCAGTGAGCTTCAGGCTTTGGCGGATCCACCTTGTATAAGGTTATAAAGAGCATGCACCCTAAGTTCCTTTCCAAGGTGGTGTCCCCATCCCACCTCAGTCAAAAGGTGGTGCTCCCCACCTTCTTCCTGTGGCCTCACGCCAACAAGGCAGAAACCGTCCTTCATACCCTGGACTGTAAAAGGGCCCTTCCACCTTCAATATACCCAGGGCCACCACAGAGCCTCACAGTTTTTCATCTCTTATGACCCCAGCCAGCTGGGGGAGGCGGTGACCAAGCATACTTTGTCCACTTGGGTGGTGGACTGCATTTCCTGAGCCTACAAGTAGGCTAGGCTCTCGCTGGAACGCCAGGTTACAACGCACAGCGTTGGGGCAATGGCAGCCTCTGTGGCAAACCTTCGTTCCATCGCCATGATGGAAATCTGCCGGGATGCTACCTGGTCTTTAGTCCATACTTTTACAGCTCATTACTGCCTGGAGGAGGAGTCCCAACAGGACAGTGCCTTCGACCAGGCCGTACTCCATCATCTGTTCAGGGTGTAGGCAACTCCTGCCCTCCAATCCTTCTGTGTTCAGGCTACTGGAATGCTGGGTCACTCGAGAGTCTGTTCCTTAGGACTCTGTTGCTGCTGCTCACAGCTTACCTTTTTCTGGTCACCCGTGGCATTCTACAGGTTTTTGGTAGCCTGTAGCTAGGGAGTCCCATATTGAGGACTGACTTCCTGCTTGTTCCCGGAGAAAGTGTAGTTACTCACCTGTAACAGGTATTCTCCAGAGACAGCAGGAATTGGTCCTCACAGCCCTCCCTCCTCCCCATGGAGTTGCTTCTTTGTCATTTTTTGCCGTCTTTAGCTATGTCATTTGACTGAGGCAAGATGGCACCCTTGGGCGGGAAGGAGACCATGCATACATGGTGCATCTCCCAAAGGCTTTCTTGAAAGCTGGGGAGAAGCTTCCGTGCAGGGAGAAGTTTCCGTGCGGGCTCCTTCGGCGTCAACGTCACCCATATGTGAGGACTGATTCCCTCTGTCCCCAGAGAAACACCTCTTACAGGTGAGTAACTACGCTTTCTGAGGCCTGCTCCTGCAAGTATTTCACATATGCCAAGGCAGACCACAATAGAGGCCAGAGTCATTTGTGGTGGTGTCTTTCTTTTTCTTCTGTGAATAGGTATCACCTCATGGTACCCATTGTTGTGGGCTCTGCTCATGGTGGTTGTAATTCAGGAGGTACAATTCTGTTACTCAGTTTGATCATCTCAGCATGTGGGTTTCTACATTAAGCTAGATGTGTATATATAGATATAGATATAGATAGATAGATAGATAGATATAGAGAGAGAGATGATTGTTACATACCAAAACACCCTTACTTTACGTCACTCCAGTCCAGTCCCGGAATTTCTGGGAATACAGGTTCTCCTGCAGCTTGGAGACTGAATAATGACGCAGTTGTGATGTCATCACTATAGCCTCCTGACTTAAGTTTATTCAGTCTCCAAGCAGCAGGAGGTTATAAGAGCCTAGATCTGGACTCTAAAAGAGGGACAATTAAGTCTCTTATTTCTTTAAAATTAATTTGTTTGTTTTAAAAGAAAGATACAATTAAATTGTACTGTAGCTTTAAGAGCTAGCTCATGCCCTCCTTCTCTCTCTCCTTTGGAGGAGTTTTACTCGACCGCTGTAGAAATCGCAGTATCTGAGGATATATATTAACGCTCCCGATCCTACTTTCATTAGGAGAGGAGCGTCAGAAGGAGATAAGACGTCTTTACTTGTAACACGTTTCGAAGGTAAAGTTTTGCTTTTTAAACAATTTCGGTCTCTGCGGAGAACAATTTAAGCCGCCGTTTTTATTTTGTTAAACGGGCTTCCGGGACTTTTCCGATTGACATAAAAACTTATTATCAGAGGCCCGGAAGGGCAGAAAAAGCAATTTAAACATTTTTGGTTTAAGACGCTGCAATTATAAGGATTTGAGTGCTGCGAAGTTTACATTGACGGTTTAGAGTTTTCAAAACCGTGTTGTTAAGGCGCGTGCATGAGACGCGTTTAACAACGGAGACACAGTAAAACGAAGGCATAGAAAAAGGCTGATATAAAGTGATTTCTAAAGCGTTTTTATTAATTTTGATAATTGTAGGTTGTTACTAAGCCTATTTATTAGTTTTGTTTTAAAAAAAAAAAAAGAGTAGTCGGCACTGTTCCCTCTAAGCTGTGCGCGTGTGCGTGCGCACACACTTCGCCGAGCGAGCTCACATACTTTACAACAGAGCACACAAAAATTACAGCTCTGATTCTGATAGAAAACAACACAGACGTCTTAAAATTTAAAAGTTATGATTGTAATTACTAGAAATTTCCTGCTTCATTTAGTAATTGTCTATTTTCATTTAATTTGATTAAAATCATTGTGGTGTACGTACTGTATTCTGACGTGTAGTCAAATTTTAAAGTATATAACTCCGAGTGTTATGTGGCGCACAAAAATTTAACCTTCCTTCAAAAGCTGCACACAGCTGATATTTTATGCGCACACAGCCTACAGAAAATTAGAGGGAACATTGGTAGTCAGGAAATAGTTTTTATATCTGGGCCATTATATCACAAAATGCCTACAAAACCACAATGTTTGGTGTGTGGTTCTAGGAAAGGCATATCTATAGAATCTGGAGTTTGCAAGTCTTGTGTCCAGGAGAATGCAGATCTTCAGAATACTTTAGATGCCACTGCGGAGGGAAGTAAGCATTTTTCTTCATCAGCAGGAGATGTTGAGTCTCCTCCGCAACTTTTACCTGAGCCTGTTCCAGGTCCTTCTTCAAGACCAGACGTGCCTAAAACCCTTTCTTCAGGTATAGCAACTCTTTCTTCAGGTATAGCAGCATTATTTTCAAAGGAGTTTGTTTCGCTACTTCAGAAAACTTTTAGGGATGATCAAAAACTTCCTAAATTGCCTCTGGTATCTAATCTGGGAGAAAAGCGTTTGGCTGATCCTTTCAAAATAGAGGAAGCTACGCTACCTGGTAAAAGATCTAGGGTAGCGAAGAATTTTTCAATATCATCTCAAGAAATACATTCAGATCTAGATGATGATATTGAAGAAGAGTTAGAAGAGGGAGAACTGGTAGATCAAGAAGACCAGTCCAGAATTGTACGTGTTTTTCGTAGAGAAGAGTTACCTGCATTAATTGCGGAAACTCTTAAAACTTTGAATATATCAGTGTCAGAGCCTGAGGAAAACTTAGATTTAGAGGATCCTTTGTTACAAGCGTTCAGGAAAACACAGAAAGCCTTTCCAGTCCATAGAGTGGTAAAGGAAATGATTCAGCAGGAGTGGAATGTTCCAGAGGCTGAATTAAGGGGATCTAGAATTATGGCTCGTTTATATCCTTTACAAGAGAAGGATTGCGAATTATTTATTCCATCTAAAATTGATGCAGCAGTTTCGGCTGTTACTAAGAGGACTACTATTCCGATAGAGAGCGGTGCAGCCCTGAAAGATAGTTATGATAGAAAATTAGACACGCTGTTGAAACAAATATTTGATATAAATGCATTGTCTGTTCAGGCATCAATTTGTGGAGCATGGGTGGCTAGAGCATGTTTGCAATGGTCACAAGGATTACATACTGACATGGAGGGGACCTCTTCGGAGGACGCATCTAAATTAGAGACTGGGGCGGCTTATTTAGCTGACATTCATTATGATCTTGTCAGAGCATTATCAAAAGGTATGGGCTCTGGTCGCAGCTAGAAGATATGTGTGGCTGCGTACCTGGGCTGCAGATGCTTCTTCAAAAGCAAGACTATCTAAGCTTCCATTTAGGGGTAAGCTTCTCTTTGGAGAAGATTTGATAAAGTTAGTAACGGATTTGGGAGGATTGTAGGGGTGGTAAGCTCCCTGAGGACAAAGGCTAGGACGCACGGTTCAAACCTATAGAGGTCAGTATAGGGACTTTCGTCATTTCCGTTCTCTTCGTTTTGGTCAAATGCAAAGAGGACGTCAGTATTATAGGAGTCAGGGGTTTCGAGGTTTTTGTGGCGCAGGAAGAGGTTTTACAGCCCCTTCTTCCAGTGCTAACCCAAGAAAAACACAATGAGATGAGGAATACCCAGGCGGATTTTATTCCTGTAGGAGGCAGACTCACAAATTTTATTCCGCTTGGGTTCAAATCACGTCAGATCAGTGGGTGTTGGAGATAATAGAAAAAGGATATGCTCTGGAATTTCAGCGTCCGCTGGTCGATTTGTTTGTTCAATCTCCTTGCAGGGCGCGCGTCAAGCGTGCTGCGATACGCGAGACCTTGCAGAAACTTTTGGAATTGGAAGCTATTGTACCGGTGCCTTTAAATCAACAAGGTTACGGTCGATACTCAATATATTTTCTAGTTCCAAAAAAGGAGGGTTCCTTCCGACCGGTATTGGATCTTCGAGGAGTAAATCGTTATCTTCGAGTAGCTCATTTTCGTATGGAAACGTTAAAATCAGTGATAATGGCGGTAAGAAAAGGGGAATTTCTTACGTCTCTGGATTTGACAGAGGCCTATCTTCATATTCCAATTCGTCAAGAACATCAAAAGTATTTAAGATTTGCAGTTCCAATGGGCCATTTCCAGTTTCAGGTGTTACCGTCCGGGTTGGCAACAGCTCCAAGAACATTTACCAAGGTAATGATAGAGGTAGCAGCAGCATTGAGAAAAGAAGGAACACTAGTTCATCCTGATCTAGACGATTGGTTGATACGAGCAAAGTCAGAGGAGGAAAGCAGGTTAGCAACAAAGAGAGTGGTGGAATTTTTACAGAGGCTAGGTTGGGTGGTGAATATGAGAAAAAGCAAGCTGATACCATCTCAAAATCTAGAACATTTGGGCGCTCGATTCGATACAAAGACAGGCAGAGTTTTCCTTCCCCACTCTCGAGTGTTAGCACTCATAGATCTAGTACAACAGTTTTTGACCAAAAAAGATCCCACAGCATGGCATTATCTCCAGTTGCTAGGGACCATGGCAGCAACCTTGGAACTAGTACCGTGGGCGAGGGCTCATATGCGTCCATTACAAAGAGCTTTATTAAGGAGGTGGTCGCATCAAAAGAGTCCACTATCAGAGATATTACCCTGTCTTCTGGAGACCCATCAAGCTTTGCATTGGTGGTTAAGACCGGAAGTATTGCAGATAGGAATGCAGTTGGAGTCTCCAGTTTGGATTCAGCTTACGGCTACTTGGTCATCACTTAATTCTTTTGTAAAGCATTATAGGCTAGATGTACAAGCACAGAAGTGTAGCAGCAGAGCGCAGACAAACCAATGATACCAGGAGTCTGTTCAGAAGGTCCAAATCATTTATTTGTGCACAAGTCTCAAGCAGAATCAAATTCAAAATGGCTGAGCAATGGTTTCTAGCAAAACAACAACTTTTATAGACTTCTTCTCCATTCTAGACATAGGAAAACATTTCATTGGTCCCGGTACCCTCCCGTACACCTTCTATTGGTTCCGGTACCGATATGGCTATCCAATAATATTCTTTGACTGGGCTTAGCACCTGCTTACCCCCCTTCTAGTCCCAATTACAATGGTCAGTTCACCAACTTAGATACTTTTCTCCTCCAAGGCCATTTAACTAGTTAGCACATGTGGGAAAGCGGGGCACTGTAACCTTTCTTTCAGCAGATTTAATTAATTCCATAGCAGCTGTACTCTCTTATCAGTAGCAATTAAACTTATTTTTCAGTATTTTTCTGAGTTTCGATTCTGCTCAGCTAAGCTAATTATGCTTTGCTAAGTTTCAGTTCTATAGTAGCAGCATTTTTGGGGGATGTGCAATTCCTATGGGCCTCTCCACAGGCTTCATTTACAGGTCAAGCTAGTTAGGCCTGTCTGCTTATTTCAGACACCATGGATCATAGGCCTTCGCCTACCACATTCCCCCCTTTGATTAATCTCACCCTATTACTTAATAAGGTGTGAGAGTTAAATCACTTAATTAGATTATACTGGGGTCGGGTTACGACCATATATAGTAGGCCGAGGATGCCATAAGGCCATAATCTTAGTTGCGGTTTTCCGCTCTACGGTGTTTTCAATAATACTGTTTACAGAACGCATACAACATGGAATTATACATGGTAATAGTAAAAACACAGCAATTATTATTAGTATGAGCATAAGGAAAGTAGTAAGTCCTCCTAAACCTGAGAAAATAGAGGCGAACCAATTAGGGATCTTAAGACCATGCCAAGTCTGTACTGGCACGTAAGCTTGTTTTCGCATATTTTCAGCAATCTCTTCAACTACTTGACCTTTATCATCTATTTTTAAACAACAATTGGTTAAATTCAATTTACCACATACTCCTCCTTCAGCTGCCAACAAATAGTCTAGTGCTAAGCGATTCTGATATATGGCAGTGCGCATTTGTGTACTCTGTCTAGCTAAAAGTGTGAGTGCTTGGCTAGTCTCATTGGTTATTAATTCAACTACTGCTTGTAAGCGGATAATACGATTAATCATATATACAGGGGTCCGATAGCCCCACATACCATCATCATTCCATGTGGCCGGTCCATAATAGGCAATGATTCGCTCGGGTGGCCAATCATCGCCCTCCCATTTCTCCCACTTGCCTATCTGTAAAGCTGCTCTCTTCTGTCTCTTAGTGTATACTGGTTATCCTAATTGCTCTCCATGTTCAGTGGGTAACAAAAAGAAAGAAGGTCTAATGGTTCCCAAAACACACGCCCCTCCCCAGTGTATAGGGAGTCTGGCATATGCTCGAGTTCCACAAATCCAATACATGCCCGGTGGGGCTTGCCAGGCATGGGGCTGGGCAAGATTTGTCCATAGATCAGCAAGTTCAGGAAATTTTGCTAATGGATTGGTGGGTTCAGACTCATTAACTCCTGACCACCAAGACGTCTGTTTCGTAGTGTCATTATAGAACTTCTGGCTGAGACAGACCAGCTGTCCCACCTGCAGGGTGAACTGAGGTCCAGTTTGGGCATAACATAGACGTCCAACTATCGAGTGTGCTAGGACCCATTCACTTGTAGTCTTATGTAATTCAGTATGGTTATAAGTCAGTGAATAATTTAATTCCTTTGCTTCCCATGGCCACTGATCTCCCATCTTAGTTCCACCACAAAAGTAGCAATCTGAAATGTGTAAGCTGGAGACTACTGCTCCCGCTAATTCTAGAAACAAATTCTGGGAAGGGTGAGGGATATCAAACTTGTTTATATGCATAGTCTCGTAGAAAGTGTTATGTATATGGTATCGTGATGATCTATGGGCTTGGGTGTTCAATCTAATATACACAATGGTTCCGGGATCTGACCCAGAACCTGCAATTCTAAGTCCAAATTTATATCCCTGTTTCCAGGCACTAGGATTTATTACAAGAAACTCTAACGGGTTACAAGCTCCTTTCTTGCAATTCTTTTCTATATCCTTCACATATGGCCTTTGCAAAATCGCCATTTGATTGTCTCTGGTATTTTCTACCATTTTTCCAGTTTTCCATGTAGCATAGAAAACACATTCCCATTTTGGGCAATAGTAATCTGCTACCGGGGCTGTACTATATTCATTGGCTAAAACTCGTTTACCTGTACATTCTCCCCATCCAGTGGTTCCTTCTGGACACATGTACTTATCATTAAGAGCATAAGTTTTCTCCCAATCAGCACATTTTGAACGACTATCCCTATTGATAGCATCACAAGCATCAAAGTATAATACAGCAATCTTAGTAGGGTCGGTAAGTGGGGAGGTAGCATTAAGTAAGGCTCCATCTGCATCATTCCATCGTATCTCCAAAGTATAATAGGATGGATTCTGATGCGGGTTAAAACACACTTTAGTATTACCTTTGGTACAGACATTCAGTTCAGTGGTGTTATAAATACACTGGGTTACTTTACCAGTACAGGTATAGTATGAATGATAGAGCAAAGTCTGCTTTACTTTCATTCCAGTCCGAGTGGAAGTAATGCAAGCAGTACATGGAGGCAAGGCACAAGTCAGTTCAAAGCCCCCTAGACAAGCAACCAGGACAAGGTAAAAACAAAGATGCATGTTGATTGGAGTTCTTCTGAATCCTCACTTGAAGATCTTGACCTCGTCGTCCTCTTCTTGGCACAACGCCGTCCCGTTTGCTAATGAAGCAATTCAACGGGTGTTGGATGTTGATTGAAGATCCTCAAATGTCCGTCGTATGCCAACTTATCAGCTACAGTTGGCACTAGATATTGTTAATCAATATAGTATCAATCAGTGTACAGGATTGCACACATCAGGTTTGTTTGAACAAATCTTGCTGTATTGGAAACAGCAATCCTCTTCGAAAGACTTGTCTAGCACAAGGCACTGTGGTTGTTGGGATGTTCCCAAAAAGAATCTAGGTCGCTGGTTGCCGTCTCAGGGTGAGTCGCAAAGGTACATCAGGATGTTGTACCGCTGTCCACTGCTCGGAATCTAGAATGGTCGCTGGCTTGACTCTGCTGTGATGGATCCAGGAATCGATCTCTGCTACCTTTACTGCAGTTGGGGTAGACAGGATGACGGTGTATGGTCCCTTCCAATGAGGTTCCAGCGGTGTCTTCTTCCAATCTTTGATCCACACCGAGGTACCAGGCTTGTAGGGATGTAGGGTTCCGTCAAATTGATGGGCAACTGGTCTTGGATCCACGCATGAAGAGTCTGTAGAACAAAACTAAGAGCTAGAAGTTCTTGTCTGGTTATTTCTGAACCAATCTGGGCTAAACTTCCTTTAATTCCCTGCACTATTGGTGGGGGTCTGCCATACACTACCTCAAAAGGGGAAAATCCTGTTGATTTCACAGGAGCTGAGCGTATTCTGAGCAAAGCTATTGGGAGCACTTGGGGCCACTTTAGGCGAGTCTCCTGACAAAGCTTGGACATTTGGGCTTTCAAGGTACGATTCATTCGCTCAACTTTCCCTGAACTCTGAGGTCTGTATGCAGTGTGCAGCTTCCATTGTGTCTGCAGGGCATTTGCTAACTGCTGAGTAATCTGAGAAACAAATGAGGGCCCATTGTCTGACCCTATTACTGCTGGAATTCCAAATCTGGGAATAATTTCTCTCAGCAAAACTTTGGTAACTTCTTTGGCTTTTTCAGTCCTGGTGGGATAAGCCTCTACCCACCCAGAGAAGGTGCAAACTAACACTAACAAGTAGCGGTATCCACTGGCTTTTGGCATTTCAGTAAAGTCAATTTGCAGGTGGTGCATGGGGGTTACACCTCTTGACTGAACTCGGGGTGGTGGCGTGGGACCCTGTTTGGCATTGTTCTTGGCACAAATTAGACACTGGCGTGCTACTGAGGCTGATATGGCTCCCAACAAGGCGATGCAAAAATGTGGCTTGAGTGCTTTTTCCATAGCACTTCTTCCATAATGTGTGGCTTGGTGGAAAGCCTTGACAAAGGCTGGTCCCAATAGTTCAGGGATTACTATTCGTCCTGGGGGTTGGCTACCCTTGGCAGGCGGCAGCTCAATCCACCCATCTTTCAGCACTCCCTCTTCCTTATTACAGTAGTAATCCAGTTCGTTGGTGGTATATCGTGGTGTCCATGAGTTAAGGGGTACTGGAAACAATGCTGCCTGCATTGGCATAGCTTGCGATGAAATTCGGCCTGTCATGGCTGCTTTTCGCGCTGAGGCATCAGCGAATCTGTTTCCTTGGGCAACATCTCCTTTACCTGCTTGGTGTCCTCGGCAGTGCATGACGGCTACACGTGTTGGGGCCCATACTGCATCTAGTAACATCAATATTTCTGGGCCATATTTGATCGATTTTCCTCCTGACGTAATGAGCCCTCGTTCTTTGTATAGAGCTCCATGTTCATGCAAAGTGGTAAAGGCATATTTAGAGTCAGTGTACACATTTAACAAGAGTTTTGCACCTAATACTAATGCTCGGGTAAGTGCAATCAATTCTGCTTTCTGGGCTGATGTGCCTGATGCCAGGGCTGATGATTCAATGACTTCATCCCGGGTGACTACTGCATACCCGGCACAACGTCGTCCATCAAGGATGAGACTATTTCCATCTACAAAATAAGTCTGATCAGGATTCTCTAGGGGCACATCTGTCAAATCAGGTCGACTTGAGAATACAGTCTCCATGACCTCTATACAGTCATGCTCTGGGAGTTCTTCGCTGACAGGTATCAGTGTGGATGGGTTCAAGGCATGGCTCACTTCCAATTGTATCTGTGGGTTTTCACATAGCATACTCTGATATTTCAACATTCGGGAATTGGTGAGCCAATGATTCGCTTTCTGTTCCATGAGGGCAAGTACGGCATGTGGCACAGTGACTCGTAGATTCTGTCCTAAGGTGAGTTTATCTGCTTCACTCACTAACAATGCTGTAGCTGCAACGGCTCTCAAGCAAGGTGGCCATCCTTTGGCCACAGTGTCCAATTGTTTTGATAGGTATGCTACAGGCCGCTCCCAATGTCCTAATTTCTGAGTCAACATGCCTAAGGCATTTCCTTGTACCTCATGTACGAATAGATGAAAAGGCTTGTGAACATCTGGTAATCCAAGTGCTGGTGACGACATCAATTCTTCCTTTAACGTTTTGAAGGCTGCATCCTGCTCAGGTCCACACTCTAGTGACGACTTTTCTTCTCCTTTGGTGGCATCATATAATGGTTTGGCAATTTGAGCAAAGTTGGGAATCCAGATTCGGCAATATCCTGCTGCTCCCAGAAAGGCTCTGACTTGCTTTCTGGTAGTTGGGGTTGGGATTCTGCACACAGTTTCTTTTCTTTCTCTCCCTAATTGTCGGCTTCCTTTAGTCAAGCGAAAGCCCAAGTATTTCACTTCTTTTTGGAATAGCTGTGCTTTTGCTCTGGAAACTTTGTATCCAGCTTTATCCAGTAGCTGCAAGAGGTCTTTGGTGGCTTGTATACATTCACTTTCTGATACAGCAGCTATCAGCAGATCGTCCACATATTGGAGAAGTACTCTCTTCCCCGGGGCCACTGGATAGCTTGAAAGGTCTTGGTTCAGTGCAGCACTGAAGATGGTAGGTGAATTCTTGAATCCTTGGGGTAATCGTGTCCAATTGAGTTGGCCCCGTCTTCCAGAGACAGGGTCCTGCCATTCAAAGGCAAACAGCAATTGACTAATTGGGGCTAATCTTATGCAAAAGAACGCATCTTTTAAGTCTAAAACAGTAAAATGGGTAGCTTCAGCAGGAATCAATCCTAAGAGTGTGTAGGGATTTGGCACAACTGGATGTATGGTCTCAACTGCTTCATTCACTTTCCTCAGGTCCTGCACTGGACGGTAGTCACCTGTTCCAGGCTTCTTTACTGGCAGGAGTGGAGTGTTCCATGGTGATTGACATACTTTTAGTAGGCCATACTCTAGTAATCTTAACAAGTGGCGGTGAATGCCTTCAATTGCTGCTCTTGGGAGGGGGTATTGCTTAACATGTACTGGTGTAGCACTAGGCTTGAGATTCACAATTATTGGAGCTATATGTTTGGCTAGGCCTGGGGGATTGCCTTCTGCCCATACCCCAGGCGGGGCATCAATGCTTTTCAGAGTATGTTCAAAGTAGGTGTCCTGGGCAGACTCATTGCTATAATATCTTCATTCTTCTTCTCGGGGAACAGTTAGCAGCATTAATCCAGCAGGTTTCGTCTGGGAATTTACTGTCATTTGCATCTCTCCTTTCTCAGTAAAGGATATTTGGGCCTGCAATTTGGCTAACATATCTCGTCCCAGTAATGGCACTAGGCACTCGGGCATATAGAAAAATTGATGTGTTATTTGCTGTCCTCCTAGGGTGCATATACGGTTCTGAAGAAAAGACTTTGTGGCTTTGGCACCAGTTGCTCCCACAATGGTGACTGCTCTTGAGGAAAATGGGGCGATCTGTTTGTCTACTACAGAATGTTCTGCTCCAGTATCAACCATAAAGTCCATAACTTGGTCTCCTATTTGTATGCTGACCATAGGCTCCTGGAGACCTAAAGCGAATTCAGAGCCCGGTCTGTCCTAATCTGCTTCATCTACGTCGTAGGTTGCGGCGGCCACTGCTTGTATGGCCTCTCCTCTTTCTCGTTGGAACTGTTCTCGATTGGCTCCTCCGCGGTTCCGGGGTCAGCCCCTTCCTCTTTCTCTCCATTGAGCATTATTTTCGTCATCCTGAGGGGCGTTTTCGAGTTCCGGGCATGTATCTCTCCAATGTCCTTCCTCTTTGCAATAAGCGCATTGGTTCACGCCTAGTTGGGGCCAGCCATCTCCTCGGCCCCGCCCTCTTCCTCTGCTCCTTCGACTAGGGAAACCTCCCCTTTTCTGTTCAACTATGGCCGCAGCCAAAAAATCAGCTGCTTTCTTCATCTTTCGATCACATTCTTTCTGCCTTTCATTATCACGATTCACATACACTTTATGAGCGACTTCCAGTAACTGAGTTGCATTCATGCCCGCAAACCCTTCTAGTTTCTGTAGCTTACGTCTAATGTCTGGTTGAGACTGATTTACAAAAGCAGAATTCACCATGCATAAGCTTCCTGGTGCATCTGGATCATAGGGAGTATACATTCTATACGCTTCAGTTAATCTTTCATTTAAACACTGCTGGGCTTTCATCTATGCCTTGGTTAACTTCGGTCACTTTAGAAAGATTCATAGCTTTCTGGCCCCCCCTTTTCAGACCTTGCATAAGGCCTTGGCGAAACCGGGATAAAGATTTGGATCCTCTATCTGTATTCGGATCCCACTGGGGGTCTTCATTTGGAAATTCTCTTTGGGCTACTTCTCGATTGTCTATCCCCTGTGCATCTCCCGGTGCTAAAGGGTTATCTGTCAGCCAGTCGACAGCTGCTCACTTTATTCGTGTCCGCTCCTCAGTAGTGAATAAGGTAGACAGGAGCTGACGGCAATCTGCCCAAGTGGGTTGGTGGGTTTCCATAATAGTATGCATTAATTCTGTTAGTTCCTGGGGCTTGTTGGTATAGGAAGCGTAATGTGACTTCCAGTTTAACAAATCAGTAGTGGAGAAGGGCACATACACTAAACTTAGGGGTCCTGCCACCACCTGATTATCTTCATCTCTCATGGGCACTCCCGGGACTTGCCGTAAAGGAATCATTTTTGCAGTAGAAGTCTTTCTAGATCTGAGGGGGATTTTAGAAACTCTCCTGGTAGGGGCTTTCTTCTTGCTGTCCGTGCGCTTAGTCTGGGACGCTTTACTTTTAACTGATGAGCTTACACTGACGGTCGTCTTTATACTGTCAGTATCACTCTGGGAAGACCCTTCCTCTTGCTCTTCTGCCTCTGACTCAACTTTCTCCTCAGTCTCAGTTGATTCATCCTCCTCATCTGAAGTAAGCTTATCTGCATGCTCTTCAGGTGATGGTTCTGGGGTAGGGTCCCGCTCCCGCTCTCTTTGTGGCTCTGGGGCGGGACGCGGTGGCACCCTTACTGGACGCTGGGCTCGGGGCTGTCGAGTTATCACTTCTGGGGACTCGGGATCTGCAAGGACGGGTTTCCGTCTGGATTTCTCACCTGTCCCTGTCTTTTTAGTCTGATCTACTTTCTGCGTTTGATCTGTTCGTGCTAACATTATTCTGCACTGTTCTTCATAACAGCGCTTCGCCCAGGAGGGCTGGCTCTCACAAATACTCAACCAGGAATCTATATAGGGGTACTGATCGGGGTGCGCTACTCGCACTTTCTGGTGAACTGACTGAATAATTCCTATGGTAAAAGTTCCCTCTCGAGGCCACGCAGGGTCTAAGTCAGGCCACTCCCTAGTACATAAAATCTGTAATCGTGTCGCAGTCATTTTAATTCCATAATCTCCTGAATATCCTTCCTTAAAATGTGTGATCATACATTCTAATGGAGTGTTCCTAGTAGACCCCGCCCCTCCCATATCGATGTGCGCGCGCAACAACAAACAGAAGGGAAAAGGAAGGCGGGCCGTGGGTAAGGGGT
The DNA here is from genome assembly GCA_033557465.1 of Ichthyophis bannanicus. Taxonomy (NCBI): domain Eukaryota; kingdom Metazoa; phylum Chordata; class Amphibia; order Gymnophiona; family Ichthyophiidae; genus Ichthyophis; species Ichthyophis bannanicus. Next base: position 128,478,543 of record CM066033.1, read on the forward strand.
CCTCACGGCCCTAGAAACATATAAGGGAAACAAATAACAAGACAAGACGACGGTCGCTTCCTCCTTTTTACGACCTGGACGCGGTCGCCCGGCCAGGAAATGCGTTACTCAGGAGTCCGCCTTCGCTTGGTCCGTGCTGCCAGACCTCTCATTCACACTTCATTCACACAATCATGCTAGCAACGTATCCCAAAAACACAGCCCAATCCTGTCTATTCTGACTAGGCCATGTTCAAATTCCAAAATACAAGAAGACGGTAGTTTCGCCCCGCGAATACTCATGCAGGGGTAGTCGGACCGTCTTGAGAGGTGATCAAGCTCTCTTTTCCAAGTTCCAAGTTTCCAAGTTCAAGATTCAAGTGGCAGTACTGCTCTGACTCATCTGTCTAGACATACCAAATCAAAACTCTACTCACCGGATCCGGTCCTCAAAGTTCCCAAGCAAGCGCATGAGTTGGACCTCGGACTCCCCTCACTCGGGTTCGAGGTGTTGGTTCCAGCCGGGCCCGGCACCCGCCGAGGTCCGGCCAGCTCCCTCCGATGCAAGGGACCGGTGGTGCCAGGGAGCGAGCCCCCGTCGGAAGGGCGCGATCCCGGCAGGACCAAACCTGTAGAGGCGGAAAGTCGTGGTATATTGCCCTATATACCCTCTATTACCACACCTTCCCGGCCAACGCACCAAGAATATGTAGCAGCAGAGCGCAGACAAACCAATGATACCAGGAGTCTGTTCAGAAGGTCCAAATCATTTATTTGTGCACAAGTCTCAAGCAGAATCAAATTCAAAATGGCTGAGCAATGGTTTCTAGCAAAACAACAACTTTTATAGACTTCTTCTCCATTCTAGACATAGGAAAACATTTCATTGGTCCCGGTACCCTCCCGTACACCTTCTATTGGTTCCGGTACCGATATGGCTATCCAATAATATTCTTTGACTGGGCTTAGCACCTGCTTACCCCCCTTCTAGTCCCAATTACAATGGTCAGTTCACCAACTTAGATACTTTTCTCCTCCAAGGCCATTTAACTAGTTAGCACATGTGGGAAAGCGGGGCACTGTAACCTTTCTTTCAGCAGATTTAATTAATTCCATAGCAGCTGTACTCTCTTATCAGTAGCAATTAAACTTATTTTTCAGTATTTTTCTGAGTTTCGATTCTGCTCAGCTAAGCTGATTATGCTTTGCTAAGTTTCAGTTCTATAGTAGCAGCATTTTTGGGGGATGTGCAATTCCTATGGGCCTCTCCACAGGCTTCATTTACAGGTCAAGCTAGTTAGGCCTGTCTGCTTATTTCAGACACCATGGATCATAGGCCTTCGCCTACCACAGAAGGATGCTTGTTTTGGGTCTGCAGTGCTTCAGGCTGGTTTGGCGGGACCCACCCGTTAAATGTAACTGCTCTGGTATATCCCAGAAATTCCGGGACTGGACTGGAGTGACGTAAAGTAAGGTTAAATTAGACTTACCTGCTAATTGTTGTTACTTTAGGAACTCCAGTCCAGTCTCGCATCCCTCCCTTATATGCATTTAAATTTAAGGAATGGCCTGAAGCGTGTGAATGTGTTAATTACAGTGATCTATTTCTATGTTCTTGGTAAAGTAATATTCCTTTATATAGAGATAGGGGGCAAGAGTTTAAAAGATTTATATATATCTAACAATTTAATGAAAACACATTAGAAAGATTAATTTAAAAAAACATTTTTTATTGCCTAACATAGCTATGAGTATGCTTAATTGTTGCTCTGCGAGTCTGCTTTGTCAATAGGAAAACTGAAGTCAGGAGGTGGTCCCTCAGGAGGTTATAGTGGTGACATCACAACTGTGTCATTATTCAGTCTCCAAGCTGCAGTAGAACCTGTATTCCCAGAAATTCTGGGACTGGACTGGAGTTCCTAAAGTAACAACAATTAGCAGGTAAGTCTAATTTAACCTTTCTGGTCTAACAAGTCATCTGATGGGACTGTCCTGTGCCTGACTTGTATGCAGCTCTGCTGCTTACTGTTGCTACCTGTTGTATTATCTGCTTGTCGTCTATTAGCCCATTTGTATTAGAATTCATTGGGATAAAATATAAAAATGAAGGCTGTCAAAAAAGATACCTACAATCTTGTACAGAAAGCTATTTAATCACTTTGGGGATAATTTTATAATGACACCTACTTTAAATGTGAAAATATTGCCTAAATGGGGCTATTTTAGTCATTTACACACATATGTGGGCACATACACATGGAACTAGCCTCTTATAAAATAGCACCCAACATAAAAGTACTTGCACTAATTTGATGGTGTATACTTTGAGGTGGGCATACACATAATCTGGATGCAGCATAGGTGGAGCAAGAATACTACATTGTGCACACAAACTTGCAAAATATAGGCATGGATATTTACACCTGCTCTAGGGGATAGTGTGAAAGTCCATGACTTAACCTAAGGCACAATTTCAGCCACCGACTAAGAGCAAATAGTCACGTCAGAAACAGTCCACAGTGGAGAAACGTGATGTTTCCAAGGAAAGAACAAAGTAATCATATAATATTGAAAAAGAGGCTTTTATTCACAATACCAATAGATGATGCCCACCCGACACAGGCCGTGTTTCGTTTAATAAAACTTCATCAGGGGTACAGGGCAACTCATTGGCCAAAGCTGTAAATGTCTCCTCTTTACCACAATTTTTTCAAGCCTCACAGGGCTGCACAAAACGCAGCACTGTAAACGTGAAGTCTACGCGTTATACTCTGTGTTTCATCGCATGGCTCAAATTGTGCCGAAGCTGTGCGTCGTCGTGAAGACTCCTGTAATCATTACAGGAGTCTTCACGACGACGCACAGCTTCGGCACAATTTGAGCCATGCGATGATGTAGCAGCAGAGCGCAGACAAACCAATGATACCAGGAGTCTGTTCAGAAGGTACAAATCATTTATTTGTGCACAAGTCTCAAGCAAAGTCAATTTCAAAATGGCTGAGCAAAGTTCTCTGGCAGTACAACAACTTTTATAGACTTTAGCTTCATTCTAGTTTTAGAAAAATATTTCATTGGTCCCGGTAACCTCCCGTACCTCTTCTATTGGTCCCGGTACTGATATGATTATCCAATTATATTCTTTCAGTGGGCTTGGCACCTGCTTACCCCCCTTCTAGTCCCAATTACAATGGTCAGTTCACTAACTTGTTACTTTCCTTTGTAGCAGCAAAGCGCAGACAAACCAATGATACCAGGAGTCTGTTCAGAAGGTCCAAATCATTTATTTGTGCACAAGTCTCAAGCAAGGCAATTTCAAAATGGCTGAGCAAAGTTTTCAAGCATTACAACAACTTTTATAGACTTCTGTTCCATTCTAGGTATAGAAAAACATTTCATTGGTCCCGGTAACCTCCCGTACCTCCCGTACCTCTTCTATTGGTCCCGGTACTGATAAGTTTATCCAATTATGTTCCTTCTGTGGGCTTCTGTAGGCATGACACCTGCCTGCCCCCCTTCTAGTCCCAATTACAATGGTCAGTTCATCAACTTGTTACTTTCACACTTTCAAGGCTATGGGACCATTTGTGCGTGCAGAAGAGCAAGGTTCTGTAACTCATCTGTCAGCACTCCTCAATATTTCTCTGCAAATGTACTCTTTCTTATCAGTAACTTTAAAACACATCTTTTCTGTATTTTTCCATTTCTTAATTCTGCAATTCTGCTTATCTAAGCTAATTTAATATTTCTACTGAGTTCTTTCTTACAATAGCAGCATATTGGGGGATGTGCAATCCTATATGCCTCTCCACAGGCCTCATTTACAGGTCAAGCTAGCCATGCTGGCCTGCCTATGTCAGACACCGTGGGTCACAGGCCTGCACCTGCCACATTCCCCCCTTTGATTAATCTCACCCTATTACTTAATAAGGTGTGAGAATTAAATCACTTTCCAGAGGATTCAAATCCTGATTAAAGGATTCTTACTAGTTCCACTAGGGCTGACTTTGTATAAAGCCATTATTCTAGTTGCGGTCTTCCGCTCTACTGTACTATCAATAGCACTATGAAGGGAACGCATACAACATGGGATTAAACATGGTAAGCAGAGGACAACAGCAACAAGGATTAGTACTAAGATAACAAAAGTCTTAAATCCTCCCAGCCAAGAGAAAAGGTTAGCAAACCAATTAGGAAATTTCAAGGCGTGCCAAGTCTGTACTGGCACATAAGCATGTCTTTGCATATCTTTAGCAATTTCTTCAACTACTTGACCTTTATCATCTATTTTCAAACAGCAATTAGTTAAATTCAGTTTACCACATACTCCTCCTTCAGCTGCTAATAAATAATCAAGTGCTAAGCGATTTTGGTATATGGCAGTGCGCATCTGAGTACTTTGTCTAGCTAAGAGCGTAAGAGCATGACTAGTTTCATTGGTTATTATTTCAACTACTGCTTGTAAGCGAATAATACGATTGATCATATAAATTGGGGTACGATAACCATACATACCATCATCATTCCAAGTGGCAGGTCCATAATACTCAATAATTCTTTCTGGTGGCCAATCATCACCTTGCCACTTCTCCCACTTGCCTATCTGTAAGGCCTCTCTTTTCTGTCTAGGTGCTCCTTTGTGTTTGTGGGTTGTGTATACAGGGTATCCTAATTGTTCTCCATGTTCAGTGTTTAACAGGAAGAAAGAAGGTCTGATGGTTCCTAAGACACATGCTCCTCCCCATTGTGGTGGGAGTTGCGCATATGCTCGGTTTCCACAGATCCAATATAGGCCAGGTGGGGCTTGCCAGGCTTGGACTTTGGCAAGGTTAGTCCATAGACCTGCAAGTTCAGGAAATCTGGCTAATGGGTTAGGAGGTTCAGGATGTCTGATTCCTGACCACCATGCTACCTTCTTGGTCGTGGCATTATAGTATTTCTGGCTAAGACAGACCAGCTGTCCTACCTTTTGAGTGAACTGGGGTCCAGTTCTGGCATAGCAAAGACGTCCAACGATTGAGTGTGCTAACACCCATTCACTGGTTGTCTTGTGTAATTCAGTCTGATTATAAATCATAGAATAATTCAATTCTTGGGCTTCCCAGGGCCATTGGTCTCCCATTTGGGTTCCGCCACAGAAATAACAATCTGTGATCTTAAGACTAGATACTACTGCTCCGGCTAATTCTAGAAACAAATTCTGTGAAGGGTGAGGGATCTCAAACTTATTTACATGCATAGCTTCATAAAAGGTATTATGAATATGATATTTAGATGACTTGTGGGCTTGGGTATTCAATCTAATATACACAATGGTCCCTGGATCTGTTCCTCCTCCAGCAATACGTAAACCAAACTTATATCCTTGTTTCCATGCATGGGGGTTATGTACACGCAAATGTAAGGGGTTACAAGCATCTTTCTGACATTTATCATTTGTGGTTGGCTTGGTTAGAGTAGCCATCCGTTTATCTATTTTCTCATCAGTTATACCAGTGTTCCAGGTAGCATAAAAAACACATTCCCAATACGGGCAATAGTAGTCTGCCGCTGTAGCAGTACTATACCCTGATCCTGTTTTACCTGTACACTTCCACCAATTTGTGGCACCTTCTGGACACATATACTTATGGTCATTTCGATACGCTTTCTCCCATGTACCACAGGTGGACTGACTATCTCTATTAATAGCATTACATGCATCAAAATTCAGAACAGCAGGTTTAGTAATGTCCTTAAGTGGTGGTGTAGCAGCTAATATAGGTCCATCTGCATCCTTCCATCTTATTTCCAACGTGTAATAGGATGGATTCTGATGCGGATTATAGCAAGCTTTGATTTTGCCATGAGTGCAAACATTTAGTTCAGTGGTGTTATAAATACACCGAGTTATTGTTCCCTTGCAGGTATAATAAGAATGGTAAAGCAAAGTCTGAGTTACTTTCAGTCCAGTTCTAGTAGAGGTAATACAAGCGGTGCATGGAGGTAGAGCATAAGTCTGTTCAAAACCTCCAAAGAAGGCAACCAAGGCAAAGCAGAAGCAAAGATACATGTTGATGTTGATTGGAGTTCTTCTGAATCCTCAGCTTGCTGATCTTGATCACGACGGTCTATTATTCTTCGTCCCGTTTGCTAATGAAGCAATTTAACGGGTGCTGAGTGTTGATTGAAGATCCTCAAGATGTCCAGCACACATTAACCAACTTAGCAATTCAGTTGGCTTGTGAAGTCTGGCTTAGTCAACGTAGTCTCAAAGTAGTGTGTCAAATCACACACACAAATTGGGTTCGTTGAAACAAAGCTGTTGCTGCATGGAAAACAGCAATCCTCTTCGAAAGACTTGGCTACTGCAAAGCACTTATGATGAAGTGTCTATGCTGCTGGTTGCCGTCTCAGAGTAACTCGCAAGGGTACATCAGGGTGCTGCTCTGCTGTCCACCGCTCTGGTTCAGGATCGGCGGCGGGCTTGACTCGGCTGTGGTGGATCCACGCGTCGATCTCGGCTACCTTTACTGCAGTTGGGGTAGACAGGATGACGGTGTACGGTCCCTTCCAATGGGGTTCCAACGGGATCTTCTTCCAATCTTTGATCCACACCGAAGTTCCAGGCTGGTAAGGATGCAAGGGTTCCGTCAAGTTGATAGGCAACTGGTCTTGGATCCACGTATGGAGAGTCTGCAGAACAAAACTAAGAGCTAGGAGTTCTTGTCTGGTTACTTCTGAACCAATCTGGGCTAAATTTCCTTTGACTCCCTGCACTATTGGTGGGGGTTTACCATACAAAACTTCAAAAGGGGAAAATCCTGTTGACTTTACAGGGGCTGAGCGTATTCTGAGTAAAGCTATGGGGAGCACTTGGGGCCATTTCAAGTGTGTCTCCTGACAAAGCTTAGACATTTGGGCTTTCAATGTACGATTCATTCGCTCAACTTTCCCTGAACTCTGGGGTCTGTATGCAGTGTGGAGCTTCCACTGTATCTGCAAAGCTTTTGCTAACTGCTGAGTAATTTGAGAGACAAATGAGGGTCCATTGTCTGACCCTATTACTGCTGGGATTCCAAATCTGGGGACAATCTCTCTCATTAGGGCTTTGGTAACTTCTCGGGCTTTCTCAGTTCTGGTTGGGAATGCTTCTACCCACCCAGAGAAAGTACAAACTAATACTAGTAGATAATGGTATCCATTAGCTTTTGGCATTTCGGTGAAATCAACTTGGAGGTTGTGCATGGGGGTCACACCTCTTGACTGAACTCGGGGTGCTGTAATAAGGCCTTGCTTGGCATTATTCTTGGCACAGATTTGACATTGTCGGGCTACTGAGGCTGATATGGTTGTCATCAGAGGGATGTAGAAATGTGGTCTGAGTGCTTTCTCCATAGCACTCTTTCCATAGTGGGTGGCTTCATGAAAAGCTTTGACAAAGGATGGTCCTAACAGTTCAGGAATTACTATTTTTCCCGGAGGTTGACTGCCTTCTTCTGGTGGCAGCTCAATCCATCCGTCTTTCAATACTCCATTTTCTTTGTCACAATAGTAATCCAATTCTTTGGTGGTATATCGTGGGGTCCATAGATTCAAGGGTACTGGAAACAATGCTGCTTGCATTGGCATAGCTTGTGGGGCAATCTGTCCTGTCATAGCTGCTTGTCGTGCTGAGGCATCTGCAAATCTATTCCCTCGAGCAACTTCTCCTTTTCCTGCTTGATGTCCTCTACAATGCATGACAGCTACACGTGTTGGGGCCCAGACTGCATCAAGTAACATCAATATCTCGGGACCATATTTGACTGATTTTCCTCCGGATGTGATGAGTCCTCTTTCTTTGTAGAGAGCTCCATGGGCATGCAAGGTAGTGAAGGCATATTTGGAATCTGTATATACATTTAGCACAAGTTTTTCTCCTAATAGCAATGCTCTGGTGAGTGCTATCAATTCGGCTTTCTGGGCTGATGTGCCTGAGGCTAGAGCTGATGATTCAACTACTTCATGTTGAGTGACGACTGCATATCCGGCACAGCGTCGTCCGTCAAGGATGAGACTGCTCCCATCAACATAATAGATCTGGTCAGGATTGTCTATGGGCACATCTGTTAAGTCAGGTCGACTGGAGAACACAGTTTCCATGACTTCGATACAGTCATGTTCTGGGAGTTCTTCACTGATGGGTATCAAGGTAGCTGGGTTCAAGGCATGGCTCACTTCAAGTTGTATTTGTGGGTTTTCACATAACATGCTCTGGTACTTCAACATTCGGGAATTGGTGAGCCAATAATTTGCTTTCTGTTCCATAAGGGCAAGGACTGCATGTGGCACAGTGACTCGTATGTTCTGTCCTAATGTGAGTTTGTCTGCTTCACTCACTAATAGTGCTGTAGCTGCAACTGCTCTCAAGCAGGGTGGCCATCCCTTGGCCACAGGGTCCAATTGTTTCGATAGGTAGGCTACAGGTCGTTCCCAATTTCCTAATTTCTGAGTCAACATGCCTAAGGCATTTCCCTGTGCTTCATGTACAAACAAGTGGAAAGGTTTGTGGACATCTGGTAGTCCAAGTGCTGGTGATGACATCAATTCTTCTTTTAACTTCTGGAAGGCTGTATCCTGCTCAAGTCCCCACTCCAGTGGTGACTTCTCTTCTCCTTTTGTGGCTTCATACAATGGCTTGGCAATTTGGGCAAAGTTGGGTATCCAGATTCGGCAATATCCTGCCGCTCCCAGAAAGGCTCTGACTTGCTTTCTGGTTGTTGGAGTTGGAATTCTGCATACTGCTTCTTTTCTTTCTCTGCCTAATCTTCTGCTTCCTTGGGTAATACGAAAACCCAAGTATTTCACTTCTGTTTGGCATAGTTGTGCTTTGGCTCTGGAAACTTTATATCCAGCTTCATTTAGTAACTGCAAGAGATCTTGGGTGGCTCGTATACATTCTTTTTCTGATACGGCAGCTATCAACAGATCATCCACATACTGGAGAAGTACTCTCCTCCCCGGGGCTACTGGATAGCTTGAAAGATCTTGATTTAGTGCAGCACTAAAGATGGTAGGTGAATTCTTGAATCCTTGGGGTAATCTTGTCCAGGTGAGTTGGCCCCCTCTTCCAGAGATGGGGTCTTGCCATTCGAATGCAAACAATATTTGGCTTACAGGGGCTAATCTTATGCAAAAGAATGCATCTTTTAAATCCAGTACAGTGAAATGGGTAGCTTCAGCGGGTATCAATCCTAGTAGAGTGTAAGGATTGGGTACAACTGGGTGTATAGTTTCAACTGCATCATTTACTCTTCTCAAATCTTGCACTGGGCGATAATCATCTGTCTCAGGTTTCTTTACTGGCAAAAGTGGGGTGTTCCATGGGGATTGACATACTTTCAGTAGGCCATACTCAAGTAATCTCTGTAGGTGGCGATGAATGCCTTCAATTGCGGCTCTTGGGAGAGGGTACTGTTTGACGTGCACTGGTGTAGCACTAGGCTTGAGGGTTACAATCACTGGAGCTATATGTTTGGCTAGGCCTGGGGGACTGCCTTCTGCCCATACTTCAAGTGGTGCATGAATGTTCTTTAAGGTTTGTTCAAAATAGGTATCTTGAATCGAATCATCAATGTAATATCTCCATTCTTCTTCTCGGGGTACTGTCAGCAGCATTACTCCTGCTGGTTTGGCTTGGGAATTCACTGTCATTTGCATTTCTCCTTGTTCGGAGAAAGATATTTGGGCTTGAAGCTTGGCTAGCATATCTCGTCCCAGTAGGGGTACTGGACATTCGGGCATGTAAAGGAATTGATGAGTTACTTGCTGTCCTCCTAGACTGCATATTCGGTTTTGTAGAAAAGACTTTGTGGCTTTGGCACCAGTTGCTCCTATAATGGTGACTGCTTTCTTGGTGAATGGGGCTATCTTTTTGTCTATTACTGAATGTTCTGCTCCAGTATCAACCATAAAGTTCATAAATTGGTCTCCTATTTGTATTTCGACCATAGGCTCCTGGAGACCTAAAGCAAACTTGGAGCCCGGTCTGTCCTAATCCACGTCATCCTCTTCATGGGCCTGTGTGGCCAATGCTTGGATGGCTCCTCCTCCCCTCTCTCGCTGGAATTGTTCTCGATTGGCTCCTCCTCGGCCTCGGGGACGGCCTCGTCTTTCTTCTCGCCACTGATGATCGTATTCGTCATCTTGCTGGGCGTCTTCGAGTTGCGGGCAAGTATCTCTCCAATGTCCTTCCTCTTTGCAATAGGCGCATTGGTTCACGCCTAGTCTCTGGGTCCGGCCTCCGCCTTGACCCCGCCCTCTTCCTCTGCTCCTTCGATTAGGGACACCTCCCCTTTTCTTTTCAACTATGGCCGCAGCCAAAAAATCAGCTTTCTTCTTCATCTTTCTATCACATTCTCTCTGTCTTTCAGTATCACGATTCACATACACTTTATGAGCGACTTCCAATAACTGTGTTGCATTCATGCCCGCAAACCCTTCTAATTTCTGTAATTTACGTCTAATGTCTGGTTGAGACTGGTTTACAAAAGCAGAATTCACCATGCATAAACTTCCTGGTGCCTCGGGATCATAGGGAGTATACATTCTATAAGCTTCAGTTAATCTTTCATAATAATCTGCTGGGCTCTCATCTATTCCTTGGATAATTCCTGCTACTTTGGAAAGGTTCATAGCTTTTTGGCCTCCTCTTCGCAGGCCTTGTAAAAAGCCTTGGCGAAAACGGGCTAGGGCGGTGGATCCTTCATCTGTATTTGGATCCCATTGGGGGTCTTCATTTGGGAATTCTCTCTGAGCTGCTTCTCTACGATCTATTATATTCTGCCCCTGCGCCGGAGCGGCAGGGTTTTCTGCCATCCATTCGATAGCTGCTTTTCTAATTCTCGCTCGTTCTTCTGTAGTGAATAGGGTGGTCAGGAGCTGACGGCAATCTGGCCAAGTGGGTTGGTGAGTTTCCATAATACTAGTTACTAATTCTGTCAGCTCCTGGGGCTTGCTAGTATAGGAGGCATAGTGCGACCTCCAATTTAATAAATCCGTTGTAGAGAACGGGATATACACATAAGTTAGGGGTCCCGCTACCACTTCATCATTATCATTCTTTACGGGCACTCCCGGGACTTGCCTTAAGGGAAACAGTTTGGCTGTCCTAGGCGTCATTTGGGTCTGGGATCTAAGGGCTATTGTCGTTGTCTTTGCAGGAGTCGCTTTCTTTTTCTCAACTGGTTTTGCTTTGGGTTTTTCTTTCACCGGGGCGCTAGTGCTAGCGCTAGCTTCCTCAATTATTTGTACACTGTCCTGTTCTTCCTCTTCTGGGGGATCCTCTCCTTCTTCTTCTAGCTCCGCTTCTGGCTCACTTTTTACATCCTCCTCTTCTCTTCCCGCTAATTCTTTCTCTTTCTCTCCTCCAGGAGGAGGGGGGTCAGGGGTTGGGTCTCGCCTCGGCTCCGGCGGTCTCTGGGGATCTGGGGCAGGACGCCGCCGGACTATTCTTACTGGACCTGGGGTTCGGGGCTGCCTGAGGACTACTTCTGGGGAATCAGGATCTGCCAAGATGGGTTTCTTCTTGGCTTTCTTATCCTGCTCTTTCATTCTAGGCTGTTCCTTTCTCTGTCTAGAATCTGTTTTAGCTAACATTATTCTGCACTGCTCCTCATAACAGCGCTGCGCCCAGGAGGGCGGATCTTCACAAATACTTAACCAGGAATCTATATAGGGGTACTGATCGGGGTGCGCTACCCGCACTCTACGGTGTATTGACTGGATAATCTCTACGGTGAACGTTCCCTCTCGGGGCCAGATGGGGTCTAGATCGGGCCACTCCCTAGTACACAAAATCTGCAAACGGGCTGCTGTCATTTTAATACCATAATCTCCTGAATATCCCTCTTTAAAATGTGCGATCATACATTCTAATGGAGTGTTTCTAGTAGACTCCGCCCCTCCCATTTCGATGTGTGCGCGCAACAACAGACAGAAGGGAAAAGGTGGGCGGACCGTGGGTAAGGGGTCCTCACGGCCCTGGAAACGTACAGGGAATACAAATAACAAGACAAGACGACAATCGCTTCCCCCTTTTCGCGACCTGAACGCGGTCGCCCGGTCAGGAAATGCGCTAATCAGGGGTCAGCTTTCACTTGGTCCGTGCTGCCAGACCTCTCATTCATACTTCGTTCACACACTCATGCTAGCAACGTATCCCAGAATGCATTCGTTTCTATCTGTTCTGACTAGTCTTTTCCAAGTACAATTACAAAAAGGATGAGGGTTTCACCTAGCGCATTCCCATGCCAGGCTACTCGGCTCTTCCTTGAGAGTTGATCAAGCTCTCTTACCAATTCCCAATATCTCGAGATTACAAATTCCAAATTCCAAGTTCCAATGGCAGTACTGCTCTTTCTATTTCTGTCTAGACCCAAAATCAAAACTATACTCACCGGATCCGGTCCTCAAAACTTCCCAAGCAGGCGCATGAGTTGGACCTCGGACTCCCCTCACTCGGGTTCGAGGCGTTGACTCCAGCCGGGCTCGTCACCCGCCGAGGTCCGACCAGCTCCCTCCGATACAAGGGACCGGTGGCGCCAGGGAGCGGCCCTCGTCGGAGGGGCGCGATCCCGGCAGGACCAAGCCTATAGAGGCGGAAAGTCGTGGTATATTGCCCTATATACACTTTGATTCCACAACTTCCCGGCCAATGCACCAAGGAATATGTAGCAGCAAAGCGCAGACAAACCAATGATACCAGGAGTCTGTTCAGAAGGTCCAAATCATTTATTTGTGCACAAGTCTCAAGCAAGGCAATTTCAAAATGGCTGAGCAAAGTTTTCAAGCATTACAACAACTTTTATAGACTTCTGTTCCATTCTAGGTATAGAAAAACATTTCATTGGTCCCGGTAACCTCCCGTACCTCCCGTACCTCTTCTATTGGTCCCGGTACTGATAAGTTTATCCAATTATGTTCCTTCTGTGGGCTTCTGTAGGCATGACACCTGCCTGCCCCCCTTCTAGTCCCAATTACAATGGTCAGTTCATCAACTTGTTACTTTCACACTTTCAAGGCTATGGGACCATTTGTGCGTGCAGAAGAGCAAGGTTCTGTAACTCATCTGTCAGCACTCCTCAATATTTCTCTGCAAATGTACTCTTTCTTATCAGTAACTTTAAAACACATCTTTTCTGTATTTTTCCATTTCTTAATTCTGCAATTCTGCTTATCTAAGCTAATTTAATATTTCTACTGAGTTCTTTCTTACAATAGCAGCATATTGGGGGATGTGCAATCCTATATGCCTCTCCACAGGCCTCATTTACAGGTCAAGCTAGCCATGCTGGCCTGCCTATGTCAGACACCGTGGGTCACAGGCCTGCACCTGCCACACCTTCTTTCAAGGCTATTGGGCTAGTTGCTACGTGCAGTGAAGCAGGGCTCTAGAACTTTTCTGTCAGCAGTTTTAAACATGAATTTCTGTATTTTTCCATCTGTTCTGCTTGTCTAAGCTAATTCAATATTTTACTGAGTTCTCAGTTCTATAGCAGCATATTGGGGGATGTGCAATTCCTATGGGCCTCTTCACAAGCTTCATTTACAGGTCAAGCTAGTTAGGCTTACTTATGTCAGACATTGTGGATCACAGGCCTACGCCTGCCACATTCTCCCCTTTGATTAATCTCGCCCTATTAGTTAATAAGGTGTGAGAATAAATCACCTTGAAATAGTTATACCATGATTGAAGGATTTCGACTAGGACTAGCTTTGTATAGGGCCATTATTTTAGTTGCGGTCTTCCGCTCTACTGTACTATCAATAGCACTGTGAATAGAACGCATACAGCATGGGATTATACATGGCAATAGAAAAATAACAACAACAATCAGTAATACTAGTATTAGAAAAGTCTTTAGTCCTCCTAGCCATGAGAAAAGATTAGCAAACCAGTTAGGTAACCTTAGTGGGTGCCAAGTCTGTACTGACACATAAGCATGTTTACGCATATCTTCAGCAATTTCTTCAACTACTTGACCTTTGTCATCTATTTTCAAACAGCAGTTAGTTAAATTCAGTTTACCACATACTCCTCCTTCAGCTGCTAACAAATAATCAAGTGCTAGACGATTCTGGTATATGGCAGTGCGCATTTGGGTGCTTTGTCTAGCTAAAAGTGTGAGAGCATGACTAGTTTCATTAGTTATTATTTCAACTACAGCTTGTAAGCGAATAATACGATTAATCATATAAATTGGTGTCCGATAACCGTACATACCATCGTCATTCCAAGTGGCAGGCCCATAATACTCAATAATTCTTTCTGGTGGCCAATCATCACCCTCCCACTTCTCCCATTTGCCTATTTGAAGAGGTGCTCTCTTTCGTCGCACTGCTCTTTTGTGTCTGTGGGTAGTGTACACTGGGTATCCTAATTGTTCTCCATGTTCCGTAGGTAAGAGAAAGAAAGAAGGTCTGATGGTCCCTAAGACACATGCTCCTCCCCAGTGTGATGGGAGTTGAGCATATGCTCGGTTTCCACAGATCCAATACAGACCAGGTGGGGCTTGCCAAGCATGAGTTTTGGCAAGGTTAGTCCATAAACTAGCAAGTTCAGGAAATCTGGCTAATGGGTTAGGAGGTTCAGGTTCTTTACTTCCTGACCACCATGATGTCTTCTTGGTAGTGGCATTATAGAACTTCTGGCTAAGACAGACCAGCTGTCCTACCAGTTGGGTGAACTGAGGTCCAGTTCTGGCATAGCAAAGACGTCCAATGATTGAGTGCGCTAACACCCATTCGCTAGTAGTCTTGTGTAATTTAGTTTGATTGTAAGTCAGAGAGTAATTCAACTCTTGGGCCTCCCATGGCCATTGGTCACCCATTTGGGTTCCGCCACAGAAATAGCAATCTGAAATCTTTAGACTGGACACTACTGCTCCAGCTAATTCTAGAAATAAATTCTGGGATGGATGGGGAATCTCAAACTTATTTACATGCATAGCTTCATAAAAAGTGTTATGGATGTGGTATTTAGATGACTTGTAAGCTTGGGTATTCAATCTTATATACACAATAGTTCCTGGATCTACTGCTCCTCCTGCAATACGTAAACCAAACTTATACCCTTGTTTCCATGCATTAGGATTACGGATCTTTAATTGCAAAGGGTTACAAGCACCTTTCTTACATTTGTCATCTGTTTTTGACTTAGTCAAAGTGGCAACTCGTTTATCTCTCTGTTCATCTGTAATATCAGCATTCCATGTAGCATAAAAAACACATTCCCAGTTTGGGCAATAGTAATCTGCAGCTGGGGCAGTACTATATGACTCTTTCTTACCAGTACACTTTCTCCATCCCGTGGCACCTTCTGGGCACATATATTTATGATCATTACGATAGGCTTTTTCCCAGGTACCACATCTGGAACGACCATCTCTATTTATAACATCACATGCATCAAAATATAAAACAGCAGGTATACTAGCATCTTTAAGTGGTCGCGTAGCATTAATTATAGGTCCATCTGCATCATTCCATCGCATTTCCAATGTATAATATGATGGGTTCTGATGCTGATTATAGCATACTCTGGAGCTACCTTTGATGCAAATATTTAGTTCAGTGGTGTTATAAACACACCGAGTCACTTTACCAGTGCATTTATAGTGAGAATGATAAACCAAAGTCTGAGTTACTTTTAGTCCAGTTCGAGTAGAAGTAACACAAGCAGTACATGGAGGTAAAGCATAAGTCATTTCTAAACCTCCAAAACAGGCAACCAGGGCTAAGCACAGATAAAAATACATGTTGATTGGAGTTCTTCTGAATCCTCAGCTTGCAAATCTTGACCACGACGATCTTTTCTTCGTCCCGCGTGCTGATTAAGCAATTTCAACGGGTGCTGAGTGTTGATTGAAGATCCTCAAGTTGTCCATCACACAGTAACCAACTTAGCAATTTCAGTTGGCTTTTGAAGTATGGTTAGTTAAAGTGATATCAAAGTAGTGTGCAAAATCACACGCAGATTGGGTTCGTTGAAACAAAACTGTTGCTGTATGGAAAACAGCAGTCCTCTTCGAAAGACTTGGCTACTGCAAGGCACTGTGACAAAGTGTCTTATACTGCTGGTTGCCGTCTCAAAGTGACTCGTAAAGGTGCATCGTGATGCTGTTCCGCTGTCCACTGTTCAGGTTCCGGAGCTGCTGCGGGCTTGACTCTGCTGTGGTGGATCCAGGCGTCGATCTCCGCTACCTTTACTGCAGTTGGGGTAGACAAGATGACGATGTATGGTCCCTTCCAATGGGGTTCCAACGGTGTCTTCTTCCAATCTTTGATCCACACTGAGGTACCAGGCTGGTAGGGATGCAGGGGTTCAGTCAAGTTGATAGGCAACTGGTCTTGGATCCACGCATTGAGAGTCTGCAGAACAAAACTAAGAGCTAGGAGTTCTTGCCTGGTTATTTCTGAACCAATTTGGGCTAGACTTCCTTTAATTCCTTGCACTATTGGTGGGGGTTTACCATACAGAACTTCAAAAGGGGAAAAACCTGTTGACTTCACAGGTGCTGAGCGTTTTCTGAGTAAAGCTATTGGGAGCACTTGGGGCCATTTCAAGTGTGTCTCCTGGCAAAGCTTAGACATTTGGGCTTTTAAGGTACGATTCATTAGCTCAACTTTCCCTGAACTTTGGGGTCTATATGCAGTGTGGAGTTTCCATTGTATCTGTAGGGCTTTTGCTAACTGTTGGGTAATCTGAGAAACAAATGAGGGTCCATTGTCTGACCCTATTACTGCTGGAATCCCAAATCTAGGGACAATCTCTCTCAATAAAACTTTGGTGACTTCTCTAGCTTTTTCAGTTCTGGTTGGGAAGGCTTCTACCCACCCAGAGAAAGTACAAACTAATACTAATAGGTAGTGGTATCCACTGGCTTTTGGCATTTCAGTGAAATCAATCTGCAGGTGGTGCATGGGGGTTACACCTCCTGACTGAACTCGAGGTGGTGTGATGAGACCTTGCTTGGCATTATTTTTGGCACAAATTTGACACTGGCGTGCTACTGAGGCTGATATGGTTGTCAATAGAGTAATGTAGAAATGTGGTCTGAGTGCTTTTTCCATAGCAGTCTTCCCATAGTGTGTGGCTTCATGGAAAGCTTTGACAAAGGCTGGTCCTAACAATTCAGGAATTACTATTTGTCCTGGGGGTTGACTGCCCTCTGCTGGTGGCAGTTCAATCCACCCATCTTTCAGTACTCCATCTTCTTTGTTACAGTAGTAGTCTAATTCTTTGGTGGTATATCGTGGTGTCCATGAGTTCAAGGGTACTGGAAACAACGCTGCCTGCATCGGTGTGGCTTGTGGCAAAACTTGTCCTGTCATAGCTGCTTGTCGTGCTGAGGCATCTGCAAATCTGTTTCCCCGGGCAACTTCTCCTTTTCCTGCTTGATGTCCTCTGCAGTGCATGACAGCTACACGAGTTGGGGCCCATACTGCGTCAAGTAGCATCAGTATCTCGGGGCCATACTTAACTGATTTTCCTCCGGATGTGATGAGTCCTCTTTCTTTGTAGAGAGCTCCATGGGCATGTAAGGTGGTGAAGGCATACTTAGAGTCTGTATATACATTCAACACAAGTTTTTCTCCTAATAGTAGTGCTCGGGTGAGTGCTATCAATTCTGCTTTCTGGGCTGATGTGCCTGAGGCTAAGGCTGATGATTCAACAACTTCATGTTGAGTGACTACTGCATATCCGGCATAGCGTCGTCCATTGATGATGAGACTGCTTCCATCAACATAGTAGATTTGGTCAGGATTGTCTATGGGCACATCTGTCAAATCAGGTCGGCTTGAGAACACAGTGTCCATGACTTCTATACAGTCATGCTCTGGAAGTTCTTCACTGATAGGTATCAATGTGGCTGGATTCAAGGCACGGCTCACTTCCAGTTGTATCTGTGGGTTTTCACATAGCATGCTCTGATATTTCAACATTCGAGAATTGGTGAGCCAATGATTTGCTTTCTGTTCCATAAGGGCAAGGACTGCATGTGGCACAGTGACTCGTATATTCTGTCCTAGTGTGAGTTTGTCTGCTTCACTCACTAACAAAGCTGTAGCTGCAACTGCTCTCAGGCAGGGTGGCCATCCTTTGGCCACAGTGTCCAATTGTTTCGATAGGTATGCTACAGGTCGTTCCCAATTTCCCAATTTCTGAGTCAACATGCCTAAGGCATTTCCTTGTGCTTCATGTACGAACAAGTGGAAAGGTTTGTGAACATCTGGTAGTCCAAGGGCTGGTGATGACATCAATTCTTCCTTCAACGTCTTGAAGGCTGTATCCTGCTCAGGTCCCCACTCCAGTGGCGACTTTTCTTCTCCTTTTGTGGCTTCATACAGTGGCTTAGCAATTTGGGCAAAATTGGGTATCCAGATTCGGCAATATCCTGCTGCTCCCAGAAAGGCTCTGACTTGCTTTCTGGGTGTTGGGGTTGGAATTCTGCATACTGCTTCTTTTCTCTCTCTACCTAATTTTCGACTTCCTTGGGTTATACGAAAGCCCAAGTATTTCACTTCTTTTTGGCATAGTTGTGCTTTGGCTCTGGAAACTTTGTATCCAGCTTCATCTAGTAACTGCAAGAGGTCTTTGGTAGCTTGTATACATTCACTTTCTGATACAGCAGCTATCAGCAGATCGTCCACGTATTGGAGAAGCACTCTCTTCCCCGGGGCCACTGGATAGCTGGAAAGGTCTTGATTCAGTGCAGCACTAAAGATGGTAGGCGAATTCTTAAATCCTTGGGGTAATCGTGTCCAGGTAAGTTGGCCCCCTCTTCCAGAGATGGGGTCCTGCCATTCAAATGCAAATAATATCTGACTCACAGGGGCTAATCTTATGCAGAAGAATGCATCTTTCAAATCCAGAACAGTAAAGTGGGTGGCTTCAGCAGGAATCAGTCCTAGAAGAGTGTAAGGATTAGGTACAACTGGATGTATAGTTTCAACTGCTTCATTCACTCTTCTCAGATCTTGTACTGGGCGGTAGTCATCTGTTCCAGGCTTTTTCACTGGTAGAAGTGGGGTGTTCCATGGGGATTGACATACTTTCAATAGACCATGTTCCAGTAATCTTTGCAAGTGGCGGTGAATGCCTTCAATTGCGGCTCTTGGGAGAGGGTACTGTTTGACATGTACTGGTGTAGCACTAGGCTTGAAAATCACAATTACTGGAGCTATATGCTTGGCTAGGCCTGGAGGACTGCCTTCTGCCCATGCTCCAGGTGGGGCATCAATACTTTTCAAGGTTTGTTCGAAATAAGTGTCTTGGACAGAATCATCACTGTAGTATCTCCATTCTTCTTCTCGGGGAACTGTGAGCAGCATTATTCCTGCTGGCTTGGCTTGCGAATTTACTGTCATTTGCATTTCTCCTCCCTCGGAGAAGGATATTTGGGCTTGTAGTTTGGCTAACATATCTCGTCCCAGTAGTGGCACTGGACATTCTGGCATGTAAAGGAATTGATGAGTTATTTGCTGTCCTCCTAGACTGCATATACGATTCTGAAGAAAAGGTTTTGTAGCTTTGGCACCAGTTGCTCCTATAATGGTGACTGCTTTTGTAGAAAATGGGGCTATTTTCTTGTCTACTACTGAATGTTCTGCTCCAGTGTCAACCATAAAGTTCACAACTTGGTCTCCTATTTGTATTCCGACCATAGGCTCCTGGAGACCTAAAGCAAATTCGGAGCCCGGTCTGTCCTAATCCACGTCATCTTCATCATGGGCTGTCGTAGCCAATGCTTGTATGGCTTCTCCTCTTTCTCGCTGGAATTGTTCTCGATTGGCTCCTCCGCGATGTCGGGGACGGCCTCGTCTTTCTTCTCTCCATTGATGATTGCTTTCGTCATCTTCGTGGGCGTCTTCGAGTTGCGGGCAAGCATCTCTCCAATGTCCTTCTTCTCTGCAATAGGCGCATTGGTTCACGCCTAGCTGCTGGGACCGGCTTCCACCTCGGCCCCGCCCCCTTCCTCTGCTCCTTCGACTAGGGACACCTCCCCTTTTCTGTTCAACTATGGCTGCGGCCAAAAAATCAACTTTCTTTCTCATCTTTCGATCACATTCTTTCTGTCTTTCATTATCACGATTCACATACACTTTATGAGCGACTTCCAATAACTGTGTTGCATTCATGCCCGCAAACCCTTCTAATTTCTGTAATTTGCGTCTAATGTCTGGTTGAGACTGATTTACAAAAGCAGAGTTCACCATGCATAAACTTCCTGGTGCATCGGGATCATAGGGAGTATACATTCTGTATGCTTCAGTTAATCTTTCATAAAACACTGCTGGACCGGGGGAGATCTCCGACCACGCGATGATTTGGTTGGACCTCCAGTGGGGCGAGGCGATCCCTAGGACTCGTTTATGGCGATTTCCCCTTGATCTTTACACTGATACTCATTTTCGTACCTTTCTGCGGAAGCGCTGGCAAGAGTTTGAATCAGATCATCGAAACCATCAAGATGATCCTGAATTAGTCTGGGAGACCGCAAAGGTGGTCCTCCGTGGAGACATTATAGGGTTTCAGGCTCGGAAGCGGAGATTAATGTCGGAGCGTATTATTCGCTTGGAGAAGGAGGTCGTGACACTGAGGAGACTCCTTGCCCGACATCCAAATGAAGCACATCGCAAGCGGTTGGTAGAGACTCAGACACTGCTGAATGAGGTCCTGCATCAACGTGCAAAAAAATCCGTTCTATATTACCGTTATAGGTTGCATACTCAGGGGGATAAACCTGGGAAGCTGCTGGCTCGCTGTCTGCGGGGCCCCCGGGGATCCCGCCTAATCTCGGCCTTGAGGGACGAAGGGGGAGTGCTGCATAGGTCGAGTCCTCAGATTGCTAGGGTCTTTCAATCCTTTTTTCAGAATCTATATGCTGCCGGACCGGATTCTCCTCAGGAACGGCGGGACTACCTTGCAGACTTGACCCTTCCTAGCTTAACGCAGATGCAAAGAGAACAATTTGATCAGCCGATTACGGTGCGTGAAGTGCAGACAGTAATATCTCAGGCGAGTTGCTATAAATCCCCGGGGCCTGATGGGCTGGGAGCGGAGTTTTATAAGATTTTGAGTGATTTGATCTCTCCATCCCTGCTTGCGGTGCATACCTGTCGAGCTGCCCAAGGTTCCTTTCGCTGGGGTGCTAATCAAGCCCATGTTACTCTTATACCCAAGCTGGGGAAGGACCCGCTGAGTGCAGCATCTTATCGTCCGATTTCGCTGCTTAATTTCGATCTTAAGTTACTCGCTAAAATTCTGGCAGAACGGCTGGCGGGGTTTCTCGACCAACTGGTTCATCCTTCGCAAGTTGGTTTTGTGCGACACCGCTATGCGGTCCGCAATTTGCGGAAGATCGTGGCATCACTTGAGTGGGTGCAACGCCAGGCTCAGCAGACTTTACTTATAAGCTTTGACGCGGAAAAGGCCTTTGATAGGGTGAATTGGTCCTATTTAGAGGATCTGCTCCCGTGCTACGGCCTGGGGGAGTCCTTCTGCAAAATGGTGAGATGCTTATATGCTGATCCTCGGGCCGCGATTCTGTGTAACGGGCTGCTCTCCGAGGATTTTCCCCTTAGGCGAGGCACTAGACAGGGCTGTCCCCTATCCCCTCTTCTTTTCGTATTGTCTCTTGACCCCCTGATCCGCAGGGTGGAGGGCTCACGAGAGATATCGGGAGTCGCCATGGGCCGGCAGATTTTCAAAATGTCGGCCTTTGCGGATGACCTGCTGGTGCATCTGGCGGCCCCCCAGGACTCGTTGCCGGCGCTCTTGCAGGAGTTCCAGGTATTTGGTCGAATTGCCGGCTTTCGTATTAATCGAGAGAAGTCCGTGGCCTTAGATGTTTCGGGTTGTGTGCGGCCGGTGTGGCGGGGCGTGTTCCCCCTGCGTTGGGCTGACGATTCTTTTGTATATCTGGGGATCGTCCTTACGCCCCGGTCAGCACAGCTCTATAAGGTTAATTTGCACCGGGTAATGACTAAATTACGATCTCAGCTACATACGTGGAGCTCCCTCCCCCTGTCTTTATCCGGACGACTTGCAGTAATTAAAATGGTCGTCCTGCCTCAGATTCTTTACTGGCTGCAAACTCTTCCGGTGTGGGTTTTGCGGCGGGATTTGCTCAGATTCGAAAGGACACTGAAAGGCTTCTTGTGGAAAGGGGCGAGAGCCCGCATTCCGATGGTGCGACTGAGAGGGGGCTGGCGCCAAGGGGGCATGGGGCTCCCAGATCTGAGGGCCTATGCCTTGGCTTGCCAGGCTCGGCATTTGGGAGACTGGTTGGGGGGGACGGAGGTCTTTACACCGCGGCGAGTCGAGGAGGCTTGTGTCGCACCGTTCTCTTTGTTGGCCCTTTTGCATCAGGAGGACCGTTTGTTGCCGCCTTACATTACTGAAAGTGTGTTGTTGGGGGCCGTGCGGCGGACTTGGCGCCAGCTCAATATATTCTGGAAGCGAAGTTGGAAAATTTCCAGTTGGCTCCCGTTTCAGGGGAATGTTCAATTCACACCGGGTACGGAGACTGCCCCTTTACGTGACTGGGCAGCGAAAGGGATTCGTACTATAGGACACGTGGTGGACACCTCGGGACACTGTAAGCCTTTTTCGGCTCTACAGGCAGAATATGGCCTGGCCTCGGTGCACCTATTTTCATTCCTGCAGCTCTCACACTACGTGACGTCGTTGCCGACTGCTGAGCTTCATGCCGACCGCTCGGCGCAGATAATAGAGTTTTTTGATCTGGGAGGGGACTTTGTACCATCCATACGACGCTTCAAATTACGCCTTGATGAGTTTCGACAACCACCGGATTACCGGTCCGTGGAACTTGCGTGGGCTACAGAGTTGCAGTGCGAGGTCCCCCCAGGTACTGTTCTAGCGGGCCTTCGGCGTATGGCCTCTTTGGTAGAGGAGGTGCGGTGGCGCGAGATACATTTTAAATCACTGACTCGGGTGTATTTCTCCCCGAGGCGAGCCTTTCGTAGCCATCTGACGGTAGATGGCAGTTGTCCACGGTGTTTGACACCTATGGCAACCCTTCTGCATATGTGGTGGAGTTGTCGGCAAATACGTTCTTATTGGACGCGGATCTCTACGTATATGCAAGCTCTGTTGGGCCAACGGGTGCAGTGGGATGCCGCCTTTGTCACTGTGGACTGCCTGAGACTTACCTCGCCCAAAGGAAAATGGGGGAGGTTATTGGTGCGGAAGGCCTGTTTGGTGGCGAAGGGGCCTTTGCTCCACCGGTGGCGAGAAGAGAGATCGCCCTCCTTCTGGGAATGGCGGACTAAGTTTCATCACTTGATGATGCATGAGTGTCGGAGTGCTCGGGGTAATCCCACGCGTTGGCTTATCTTTAGTTCCGTGTGGGATCCCTACATTCAGCAGTTGGGTTCCAGAAGTCGTAATGAAGTGTTGCAATGGACGATGACCAAGTAAAGATTGTTGCTGTCGGCTGATTCGGTACTGGTGTGGTGGTTGACCGGGTTGGTTTCCTTGGAGGGGCTCCACGGTTGGGCGCGATCATGTCTCCTGGGGGGTGGGGAGGGGGGGTGGGAGGGGGGAGGGGGGGCTTTATTGTTTCTTCCTTTCTTCTTTCTTATCTTTTTTCTCTCTTTGGAAAATTTACACCCCTTGTATATCTTTGTCCCCGATTGTGGGGATCAGAAACCCACCCCACTCGGGGACCGTTGTGATTGTTGGATTTTGTTGTGTTATCTGGGTGTTTAAATAAAGTTTTGAAAAAAAAAACACTGCTGGACTCTCATCTATGCCTTGGTTAACTTTAGTAACTTTGGAAAGGTTCATGGCTTTCTGGCCCCCCCTTTTCAGGCCTTGTAACAAGCCTTGGCGAAAACGGGCTAGGGCTCTGGATCCTCTTTCAGTATTTGGATCCCAATGAGGGTCTTCATTTGGGAATTGCCTCTGGGCCGCTTCCCGATGGTCTATTCTGTCTTCTCCTCGTTCTGGAGCTACAGGGTTATCTGCCAGCCAGTCTATGGCTGCTTTTCTAATTCGTGTCCGCTCCTCCGTAGTAAATAAGGTGGACAGGAGCTGACGGCAATCTGCCCATGTGGGTTGATGGGTTTCCATAATAGTATTCACTAATTCTGTAAGCTCTTGGGGTTTATTAGTATAGGAGGCATAATGCGACTTCCAATTTAACAAATCAGTTGTAGAGAAAGGGACATACACATAGCTTAGGGGTCCCGCTACCACCTCATTATCATTTCTTACAGGTATTCCTGGGACTTGCCGTAAGGGCATCATCTTAGCAGTAGAGGTCTTTTGGGATCTAAGCGATATTTTCGTACTTCTCCTATCAGGGCTCTTTTTCTTCTTCTCTGCAGGCTTAGTACGAGTTACTTTCTTTTCTATATGCTTTGTCTTGGATTTACTTTTTACTGGCAGACTAACACTGACGGTCGCTTCTATACTATCAGTCTCACTCAGGGAATCCTCAATTTCTTCCCTCTCTGTTTCTGAATCTGACTCGCCTTTCTCTGTCTCTGTTTCAGTAGAATCATCTTCAACTAACGGGAGCTCATCTTCCTGCTCTTCAGGAGGTGGCTCGGGGGTTGGGTCCCGCACCCGTTGTCTTCGGGGCTCTGGGGCAGGACGCCGGGCTACTCTTACTGGGCCCGGGGTTCTAGACTGTCGGGGAATTACTTCTGGGGAATCAGGATCGACCAGGATGGGCTTTTTCCTGGACTTCTCATCTTTCCCTTTCTTGCTATTATTTTCTGTTTTCTGACTATGATCTGTTTTCGCTAACATTATCCTGCACTGCTCCTCATAGCAGCGCTGCGCCCAAGGGGGCGGATCTTCACAAATACTTAACCAAGAATCTATATAGGGATACTGATCGGGGTGTGCTATCCGTACTCTACTATGAACTAACTGGATAATTCCTACATTTAAGGTTCCCTCTCGAGGCCAGGTAGGGTCTAGATCGGGCCACTCCCTAGTACACAAAATCTGTAAACGGGCTGCAGTCATTTTAATACCATAATCTCCTGAATATCTCTCTTTAAAATGTGCGATCATACATTCTAATGGAGTGTTCCTAGTAGACCCCGCCCCTCCCATTTCGATGTGTGCGCGCAACAACAGACAGAAGGGAAAAGGAAGTCGGACCGTGGGTAAGGGGTCCTCACGGTCCTGGAAACATATAAGGGAAACAAATAACAAGACAGGACGACAATCGCTTCCCCCTTTTCGCGACCTGAACGCGGTCGCCCGGTCAGGAAATGCGCTAGTCAGGGGTCCGCCTTCGCTTGGTCTGTGCTGCCAGACCTCTCATACACACTTCATTCACACAATCATGCTAGCAACGTATCCCAGAATGCATTAGTTTCTATCTATTCTGACTAGTCTTGTTCAATTACCAAAATACAAGAAGACGGGAGTTTCGCCCTGCGAATACTCATGCGGGGGTACTCGGTCCGTCTTTGAGAGGTGATCAAGCTCTCTTACCAATTTCCAAGTTCCAAATTCTCGAGATTACAAATGCCAAGTTCCAATGGCAGCACTGCTCTTTCTATATCTGTCTAGACAACAAATCAAAACTATACTCACCAGATCCGGTCCTCAAACTTCCCAAGCAGGCGCATGAGTTGGACCTCGGACTCCCCTCACTTGGGTTCGAGGCGTTGGCTCCAGCCGGGCCCGGCACCCGCCGAGGTCCGACCAACTTCCTCCGATGCAATGGACCGGCGGCGCCAGGAAGCAGCCCCCGTCGGTAGGGCACGATCCCGGCAGGACCAAGCCTATAGAGGCGGAATGTCGTGGTATATTGCCCTATATACACTCTGATTCCACAACTTCCCAGCCAACGCACCAAGAATATGTAGCAGCAGAGCGCAGACAAACCAATGATACCAGGAGTCTGTTCAGAAGGTCCAAATCATTTATTTGTGCACAAGTCTCAAGCAAAGTCAATTTCAAAATGGCTGAGCAAAGTTCTCTGGCAGTACAACAACATTTATAGACTTTAGCTTCATTCTAGTTTTAGAAAAATATTTCATTGGTCCCGGTAACCTCCCGTACCTCTTCTATTGGTCCCGGTACTGATATGATTATCCAATTATATTCTTTCAGTGGGCTTGGCACCTGCTTACCCCCCTTCTAGTCCCAATTACAATGGTCAGTTCACTAACTTGTTACTTTCCTTCTTTCAAGGCTATTGGGCTAGTTGCTACGTGCAGTGAAGCAGGGCTCTAGAACTTTTCTGTCAGCAGTTTTAAACATGAATTTCTGTATTTTTCCATCTGTTCTGCTTGTCTAAGCTAATTCAATATTTTACTGAGTTCTCAATTCTATAGCAGCATATTGGGGGATGTGCAATTCCTATGGGCCTCTTCACAAGCTTCATTTACAGGTCAAGCTAGTTAGGCTTACTTATGTCAGACATTGTGGATCACAGGCCTACGCCTGCCACAATGAAACACAGAGTATAATGCGTAGTCTTCACGTTTACAGTGCCGCGTTTTGTGCAGCCCTGTGAGGCTTGAAAAAATTGTGGTAAAGAGGAGACATTTACAGCTTTGGCCAATGAGTTGCCCTGTACCCCTGATGAAGTTTTATTAAACGAAACACGGCCTGTGTCGGGTGGGCATCATCTATTGGTATTGTGAATAAAAGCCTCTTTTTCAATATTATATGATTACTTTGTTCTTTCCTTGGACACATCACGTTTCTCCACTGTGGACAATTTCAGCCACCTACATTAGTATTTTATTTATAAATAAAATGAAGTAGGCATCTGCTTTCATGCTTAAAGTGGACACCACCTTATAAAATTACTCTCTTAAAGTCTAAGCTATTAAGTCTGTCGCCTAATTCAGCTCTAAACATCATACTGCCTTTCAAATTCAAGCAAAAGAGATGATAGTGATTGAAACTAGATAAAGTTTTATATTTGCATAACTAGCTCCTTCATAAATATAGTTTTTCTTATTTTTCAGATCAGTATTTGATATTTGGTGCAGAAGAAGGTATTTATACTCTGAATCTTAACGAACTACATGAAACATCTATGGAACAGGTATGTTACTGATATTGTGTACGTTTTATTTTTATGGTATTTGCGGTTGATTTATTAATGTAAGTGTAATTTTGTATACCGTATTGATTCTTGAATACAGCTAACAAATAAAAACATTCTGGATTGTGTATGACATAGCCTTTAGGGAAAAAAACAACCTGGAAAAGTGTCAGGCCACCATGACCCAGTTTTTCTTTTCCCATAACTTTATCATAAGAGTCAGAGCAGGGTCCACAAGCATTCAGAAAATCTCAAAAAGTAGATCTGTTTCTCATGCCACATATGTAGCGATAACCAGTGGCTCTCCCAAGTCTACCCAGCTAATACTTTTTAATGGACTTTTCCTCCAGGAACTTGTCCAAACCTTTTTTGAACCCCATTATGTTATTCACCTGGCTTGAATGCATCTTATTTCTATGATTTATTTTCCGTCTGCTGGTCGTGAATTTCATAGTGTGTCCTCTTGTTTTAATTTTGTTTGAAAGGTTAAACAACTTTTCTTTACTTAACCATTGCACCCCATCATGATTTATAAATCTGTCATATCTCCACTCATTTTGCATTTTCACCAAGCTAAACAGTCCTAACTTTAGTCCCCAGCATCATCCCCCCCCCCACCCCACAGCACTAGTAGCAGCATCAATCCCTCTTTCCCAGCTCCCAGCATCAATTCCTTCCCCCTTCCCATCTGCCAGCATCGGCCTTCCTGACCCCCCCCCCCCAGCATTAGCATCAGCCCCTAACCTCAGCCCTCCCTTCTTCCAGTCCCAGCATCCAGCCCCCCCCCCCCATCTCCAGGAACAAGCAGGAATGAGTCCTCACATATGGGGTACGTCGGAACTGACGGAGCCTGCGCGGGAAAGCTCCCCAGCTTCCCAGAAAGGAAGCTTTTGGGGCCTCACACAGCACATGCGCGCTGCCTTCCAGCCTTCCTGACCAACTCTCTTCAGTTCTTCTTTTTCCGCGGAGCCAGCAGGTCGTGTTCCTGTCACCGCTGAAGAAATTGTTATTTTAATTTGTTTCTTTGACCGCGTGTCTGCCTTCCCCGATTCCGGACCGGTACCGCTGGTCGTTTTTTCGTTTATTTAAAAAAAAAAAATTAATTACTTTTTCTTCACTTGGTGTATTTTTTCTGTGAGGCCTCTAGGCCTTCTCAGGTCTCCCTCATGGAAAAAACAGCTTCTGGTTTTAAAAAATGCACCAGTGTACCGGTACTATTTCAGTTACAGATACCCATGAGTGGTGTCTTAAATGTTTGGGGCCTGACCATTCCATTCCGGATTGTCAGTCCTGCTCTCTGATGTCCAAAAGGGGCTTACAGAACAGAGCAGCTAAGTTTCATATGCTGTTTTCTACCGATACTCCAGCATCAACATCCTCCATGTCTTCTTCTCCTGATGGATCTCAGGTAACCAAACATTCTTCAGGCAAGTCCTCAAAAGGCAAATCTCCCTCTAAGCAGCGAGAGGCCCTTGCATTTGACCCTGAGGACCCTGCCCCAGCCAAACAACCCCGGCGGTAAGCTCCGGCTTCCAAAGCTCCTCCTTTGGGGTTACAAGTAGACATCGATGGCACAGCCTCGACCGATCTCCTGTTAGACTGCTCTGGGGTACCGGCTAACACCGGTACCGACTTCCAGGCAGTTGTGGCGACTATGGGTACTACGGTACAATCCATGCAGCAGGCCTTACTGGCTTTCATTAATGCTGCACCGCCATCGGTACCGCAACAATCGGTTCCGATTCCGGTACCGCAACCGATACCGGTACCCAGGGCATCTACTTCCAGTAGCATGCCGGTTCCGGTCTCCGGTTCCGGAGATTTCTTCGATACCGCTCCGATTCCCGGTACGCCCAATGTCGATACAGATCGGTACGCGTATCGATCTCTGGAAGCAAATAGACGATACTTTGAATCCTCTGAAGATTCTGATACATCAGATGATTCTGCTGACGTCTCTTTTACTCTTCCTGAGGAGCCCTCTTCTCCAAAAAGGAGAATGTCTCCTCCAGAGGATTTGTCCTTTCAAGACTTCATCATTGAAGTAGCTAAAGGACTCTCCATATCTGTATCCTCTGAAAAGAAACCTAGAGCAAAAAAATTGGATATTTTAGGATACTCTAAGGTTCCCAAAGAGGCAGCCACCTTACCCATACATGAAATTCTTCAAGAACACATGATGGACTTGTGGGAGGCTCCTCTCACCCTATCTCCACATTCTCGACGTTTGGACACCATGTATCGGGTTCCTCCTCCTCCTGGTTTTCAAAAGACTCCGCTTCCTCACCACTCTATTGTGGTGAAGTCTGCTATGAAAAAGATAAAGAGTACCAAAAGGCACTCTTCTACCCCTCCAGGAAGAGAATGTAGGACTCTGGATGCTTTTGGGAGAAAAATCTTCCAAGCTAGCATGCTTATTGCCAGAATCAATTCATACAGCCTCTATATGGGCATGTTTTTGAAAGAGATTGCATTAAAGATACATCAGTTTCTCCCCTTTATCCCAGAGGATAAGCAAGAGGAGTTCCTTCTTTTGCTAAAGCAAACTCAAGATGTTTCAAAGTTCTCCAACAGAGCAGCCTTTGACTCTTTTGAGGGGCAAGCAGAGCCTCTGGCATTGCCATAGCTGCTCGCAGACTGGCTTGGCTCCCGGCCTCTGATTTGGAACCCTGGGTACAAGAAGGCTTGGGCAATCTGCCCTGTACAGGTGAAAATCTGTTTGGCAAGGAGTGGCAAATCAAAGCCACTCAAATGGATGCAGAGAATGCTGCTTTAGATAGACTTTCTAAGTCTACCTCTACCCCTGCCAAGAAAAAACCTTTTAAGAAACCTTTCTATAAAAAGACCAGATTTTCCACAAATACTGGCCAGCAATCTTCCCAAGTTCGCTTTGCTCCTAAGCGTCAGCAAACTAAACAGGCCAGAACAAAGTCTACAGGGGCTGCTACAATCCAGCAGTCCCAACCCCCTCAGGGTTTTTGACTTGATTCTAGAGAACTTAACCTTTCTGGCTCTGCAACAACCAGAACCTCTCACCATTCCAGGAAGGTT
Source organism: Ichthyophis bannanicus (assembly GCA_033557465.1). Taxonomy (NCBI): domain Eukaryota; kingdom Metazoa; phylum Chordata; class Amphibia; order Gymnophiona; family Ichthyophiidae; genus Ichthyophis; species Ichthyophis bannanicus. Next base: position 128,508,647 of record CM066033.1, read on the forward strand.
AGCTCATTTTGCTCCCAGATGGGAACAAATCACATCAGAACCGTGGACCCTCTCTATCATCAAAGAGGGCTACAAACTACATTTCTCCAGCCTTCCTCCCCATTTCATGGTGAGACAATTCAATTCTCCCCCTTCTCTCCTGTACCTGTTGGGCCAGGAGGTGACCACTCTTCTCGCCCAAAAGGCAATAGAAGAGGTTCCTCTTCCTCAACAAGGGTCAGGTTTTTACTCCCCTTATTTTCTCATTCCCAAGAAAACAGGGGGGTACAGACCCATTCTGGATCTCAGAGAATTGAACAAATTCCTATACAAGGAGAAATTCAAGATACTTTCTCTAGGCACTCTCCTTCCATACCTACAGAGTCAGGACTGGCTTTGTTCTTTAGATCTCAAGGATGCGTACACACATATACTCATCCATCCATCCCACAGAAAATTCCTACGGTTTCTGTTCCAGGGAAAACATTTCCAATACAGAGTCCTTCCCTTCGGTCTAGCCTCTGCTCCAAGGGTATTTACCAAATGCATGGCAATAGTAGCTGCATTTCTACGCACTCTGGGAATCTTTGTCTTCCCATACCTGGACGACTGGCTCATCCGAGCTCCATCTCAGTCCGAGGCTCAGACTTCCCTGGACCACACCAGACGCATACTGCAGTATCTGGGACTTGTCATCAATCTGCCAAAGTCTCAACTCACCCCTACTCAGTCCCTAGAATTCATAGGGGCCTGGCTAGATACCACCACTGCAAGGGCCTATCTTCCTCAGGCCCGTTGCCACCGTCTAGTGCACTTGGCCTCTCAAGTTCAGTCCAAAAGCCACTTGACGGCCAGGGAGATGCTACAACTGCTAGGCCACATGGCATCCACAGTTCATGTGGTGCCTTATGCACGCCTACATATGAGAGCAGCTCAATGGACTCTGTCCACCCAGTGGACACAAGCCTCAGGAGCTCTCTCAGACCAAATAGCAACCTCAAAACGTCTTTTTTGGTCTCTCCAATGGTGGATATCCACTCAAAATCTGTTGTTGGGGGCCCCCTTCCAACCTTTGTTACCCCAAGCAACTCTCACTACAGATGCCTCCCAAGCAGGTTGGGGAGCTCATCTCCAAGACCTCTCCACTCAGGGCACTTGGTCTCCACAGGAGACCACCCTTCATATCAACCTTTTGGAGCTGCGAGCAATTTTCCTTGCTCTCAAGGTCTTTCATACCCTCCTCATCAACATGACAGTTCTTGTTCATACCGACAATCAAGTAGCCATGTTCTACATAAACAAACAAGGAGGGGACTGGCTCTCTGTCGCTTTGCAACGAAGCTCTAAAACTGTGGGCCTTCGCCAGAGAGCATCGGATCCATCTCCTGGCAGTGTACCTCCCAGGAATCCAAAACTCTTGGGCAGACAGACTCAGTCGAGTTCTGCTTCCACACGAATGGTCCCTGCACATGGATCAGGTACTCAGAATCTTTCAGGAATGGGGAACCCCGGACATAGACCTCTTTGCAAGTCCGTACAATGCCAAACTTCCCCGGTTCTGTTCCAGGATTCCGTGTCAGGGAGCTCAGGCCAAGGATGCCTTCCTCCTTCATTGGGGTCAGGCCTTCCTATATGCCTTTCCACCCATTCCCTTGATTCCCAAGACTCTATTCAAACTTCAGAGGGATCAAGGATCTATGATCCTCATAGCTCCACGCTGGCCACGCCAAGTGTGGTACCCTCTACTTCTGCATCTCTCCCAGGCACCCTCCCTGGATCTGGGAGCTGCTCCAGACCTTCTGTCTCAAGAGGAGGGGACTTTGTGGCACCCAAACCCCAAGTCCCTTCACCTCAGAGCTTGGTTACTGAAGGCCTAGACCTTCAAGACTTGAATCTTTCTCAACAGGTGAAGGATGTCCTCCATGCATCTAGGAAACCTTCCACCAGGCATTCTTATGCTTTTAAATGGGAAAGATTTTCAATTTGGTGTGCTGACAAAGGTCTTAACCCTCTAGCACTACCTTTGAATTCTTTACTCGAATATCTCCTGCATCTTTCCAATGCAGGACTTAAAACCAATTCTGTAAGGGTCCATTTGAGTGCTATTGCAGCATCTCTTCAGCCTATCAATGGACAATCTGTTTCCTCTCATCCTCTTATTGCAAGATTCATGAGAGGTCTAACTTTAACTAAGCCTCCCATTTGGCCTCCTCCGGTGGCATGGGACTTAAACGTGGTTCTTGGTCAGCTTATGAAGCCACCCTTTGAACCCTTAGCCACTACCTCCTTAAAATTCCTTTCCTGGAAAGTCATTTTCCTTATTGCAATCACTTCTGCTCGCCGCATCAGTGAACTGCAGGCTTTAGTGGCTAATCCACCTTATACAAGGTTCCATCATGATAAGGTAGTCCTTAGGACAAATCCCCACTTTATGCCTAAAGTGGTCTCACCTTTTCATCTTAATCAAGAGGTATATTTACCTGTCTTTTTTCCAGCTCCTCATGCATCAAATGCAGAGCGGAACCTTCATACTCTAGACTGTAAAAGAGCTCTTGCCTTTTACCTCCACAGGACACAGCAACATCGAAAGTCTTCTCAACTTTTTGTTGCTTTTGATCCTTCTCATTTAGGACTTCCAGTCTCAAAAAGAACACTGTCCAATTGGATTGCTCAGTGTATTTCTTTTGCTTACCAGAGTAAGAACCTTTCTCTGGAAGGCCATGTCACAGCTCATAATGTGAGGGCCATGGCCACTTCTATGGCTCATCTAAATTCTGTGTCCATCGACCAAATCTGTCGAGCAGCCACCTGGGCCTCGTTTCATACCTTCACAGCCCATTACTGCTTGGACAAGGACTCCCGCCGGGATGCCTTGTTTGGTCAGGCTGTCCTCAGACACCTGTTCCATTCTTAAACAACTCCTGCCCACCTTCCCTGAATGGATGCCTGAGATCCATAGGAAGATGAGGAACCCTTGGGGGGGGGGGATCTCCCCGGCATCTTAGCTAGGGAGTCCCCATATGTGAGGACTCATTCCTGCTTGTTCCTGGAGATAGCACAGTTACTTACCTGTAACAGGTAATCTCTGGGAACAGCAGGAATTAGTCCTCACAACCCACCCACCTCCCCTAGGAGTTGTATCTCTCTCTCTCTCTCTCTCTCTCTTTTCTTTCCTCTCTCTATTGTCTCAGCTTTAAACTCGAACTGAAGAGAGTAGATCAGGAAGGCGGGAAGGCAGCGCGCATGCGCTGTGGGAGGCCCCAAAAGCTTCTTTTCTGGGAAGCTGGGGAGCTTTCCCGCGCAGGCTCCGTCGGTTCCGACGTACCCCATATGTGAGGACTAATTCCTGCTGTTCCCAGAGATCACCTGTTACAGGTAAGTAACTGTGCTTTCTCTCAGGTCTCCCATTCCCCCCACCAACCTGACATGGAAATTGAGAGCACAGCAACAGGAGCTTCTGTCTTTGCTCCTGTTGCTCATGGTTTTTCTTATCGTCCCTCCAGTCCACTCCCTCACTTCTGGGTAGTGCACCTCCTCCCGCAGCTTCATAATAGCTTAGACTGGGCATGTCAGAATTTTGAAGCCACTCCATATATACTGCTGGCACCTCCCACCGGCTCCCAGTGTGCTCAGTCTCCAAGCAGCTGGAGGGGGTAGTGAGCCTAGGTGCTGGGCTCTCTAGAGGAGCAGATAAGGAGCTTTAGTTCTCCAGGACCAAGCAGGAAGTCAGTCCTCACATATGGGTGACGTCGGCGCCGACGGAGCCCTCGCGGAGCAATTTTCCCCAGCTTTCAAAGAAAGCCTTTGGGAATTGCAGCGCGCATGCGCGGTCGCCTTCCCGCCCAAGGGTGCCATCTTAGCCAGTCTTCTTTTTTCCGCGGAGCCCTACAGACGTACCCGTCGTGTCCCCGCGAAAAAGTTGATTTTATTCGTAATATTCTCTTTTTTCCCCGGTTTTCTTCCCGCCCGGACTCGCGACGCCGGTCACGAGTCCTCTTCTTCTTTTTCGGTTTTTCTGATTTAGTCAGTTTCGTTTTCGGTTTTTTCACTGGCAGCCCGGTCTTTTGACCTCGCAGGGGCCCTTTTTCCCCCGATGGCTGCCAGTGGTTTCAAGCGGTGTGGTCAGTGTGACCGAAATATGTCACTAACTGACACACACGATAATTGCCTCCGCTGCCTGGGCCCGGATCATGAAGAAATGATCTGTGGGGCCTGTGGCAAAATGTCCTCCAAAGCGTTGAGAAGTCGGCGGCATCAGCGGGATAGGATCTTCGCTGACCCCAGCCGTACCCGGACCTCGTCGGAAGCCTCGGCGTCCAGAGGTTCCAGCTCTGACCGTCGCCGGAGTTCCTCCGACAGGGGTTCTCCCTCCGGGGACCATCGACGGAAGGTGAAACCCGCGAGGGCGGCGTCGGTGGACGCTCCTGGCTCCGCGAGGGCCAGGTCGCATAGCCCCGATAGCCGTCCCGGGTCCTTGGAGAAGGAGCACCTATCGAAGCGACCTCGCATGGAGTCGGAGCTGCCTGCTCGGGTAAGTCCTGTGGTCCTCCTGGACTCGCCTCCGAGACCGCCGACGTCGGGCCCGATGCCGTCGGGGCCCGAGTCGGGGGCTGCTGGGTCACCTGAGGTCGGACTCAGGTTGACGGCCTTGGAGAGCAGACTGTCTGCCTTCATGGACCAGCAGCGGGCACTGCTCGCTAGCCTCGCTGGCGCCGCTGCCCGACCGCCGGGACGTCGACGTCTAAGTCGACCCCGGAGACCGAGCTGATCCTCGAGTCCATGCGAACTCGAGTCGATCCTCGGTCGAGGTCACCCTCGGCCTCCCGTTCGGGACCGAGGTCGTCGACGCCGACTCCCTCGGCGTCGGGGCGGCCGACGCATCACTTCAGATGCCTGGGTGCTTCAAGTCGTAAGAGAAGGCTACCTTCTCCACTTCCACCAGGTCCCTCCCTCCTATTTCCCGGGAGAACCTCCACGACTCCCTCTGCACAGGGACTTACTCCTTCGGGAGTTAGCAGGTCTTCTACAGGAACAGGCGGTGGAACCGGTGCCCCACCACCTGAGAGGTCAAGGCTTTTATTCCAGGTATTTTCTAGTACCAAAAAGGACAGGAGGCCTCAGACCCATCCTGGACTTGCGCAACCTCAACAGGTTCCTCGTGCGGGAAAAGTTCAAAATGCTTACCCTTGGAATCCTTCTGCCCTACCTCCAGCAGGGAGATTGGCTATGCTCCTTGGATCTAAAGGATGCCTACACGCACATCCTCATCCACCCAAGCCACCGCCAATACCTAAGGTTTGTGGTGGCAGGAAATCATTACCAGTACAGGGTACTGCCCTTTGGCCTGTCCTCCGCACCGCGAGTCTTCACAAAATGTCTCGCGGTGGTGGCGGCCCATCTCCGGCTTCACGGCCTCTATGTCTTCCCGTACCTCGACGACTGGCTCATCAGAGCAGCGTCCGCTCCGGAGGTCACCAACGCCACACACCGCACGGTGACTCTTCTGCAGTACTTGGGCTTTGTCATAAACTTCGCAAAGTCCACTTTGCTCCCCTCACAGGATCTCGAGTTCATCGGCGCAAGACTGCACACTCCTCAGGCGCGAGCTTTCCTGCCTCTCGACAGGGCTCAACGGCTCATGGACCTAGCCGACCGTTTTCGCAGCCAGTCCCTGGTCTCCGCCAGGCGCTTCCTGAGACTGCTCGGCCATATGGCTTCCACCATCCATGTGACCCCCAATGCCCGCCTGAATATGTGGCCTGCTCAATGGTGTCTTCGCAAGCAGTGGCAACAAGCCACAGGCGGCCTAGCAGACCTAGTGCGCGTCTCCGAGCCGCTGGCCTCGTCTCTCCAGTGGTGGCTTCATCGGCCGAACCTGGTACTCGGCATGCCTTTTCAGTCACTTCAGCCGGCCCAGGTGCTGACGACAGATGCGTCCCTCCTGGGTTGGGGAGCACATTGTCAAGGGGCACGTACTCAGGGCCTCTGGACCACGTGGGAGTCTGCTCAGCAGATCAACTTCCTGGAGCTCAGAGCGATCCGCCTGGCTCTCAAGGCTTTCTCCCATCTGACCTCTCACCAGTCCGTCCTTGTCCAGACGGACAATCAAGTTGCCATGTTCTACGTGAACAAACAGGGGGGCACGGGCTCCTTCCTTCTCTGTCGAGAAGCTCAGAGGCTCTGCTCTTGGGCCGTCAGTCACGGCGTTCTTCTCAAGGCAGTTTATCTCCCAGGCCAAGAAAATTGCCTGGCGGACAAACTCAGCAGGATCCTCCAGCCGCACGAGTGGCGCCTGGATCCCTTGGTAGTTCAGAAGCTCTTTCTAAAGTGGGGCCTCCCCACGATGGATCTCTTTGCCAGTCCTCACAACTGCAACGTCCTCGCTTCTGCTCTCGTCAGCCACATCCCCTTCGAGTTGCGGCAGACGCTTTTCTACTCTCTTGGTCGGAGAGCCTTCTGTATGCTTTTCCTCCCATCCCGCTAGTCTCTCGAACTCTTTTCAAGGTTCTCCGAGACAAAGCTTCCATGATCCTGGTGGCCCCTCGCTGGCCCAGACAGCCGTGGTTTCCACTCCTGCTGCAATTAGCGGTAGAGGATCCATTCCCACTGGGGTTTCAACCGGATCTCCTCACTCAGGATCAGGGGTCTCTGCTACACCCCAACCTCAGATCTCTCAATCTAATGGCCTGGCTGCTGAGAGGGTAGTCCTTGCTCCCCTTCTCCTGCCGGCAGAGGTGGAAGAGGTCGTCCTAGCTTCTCGGCGACCTTCTACCCGCAAATGCTACGCCCTTAAATGGCGTCGCTTTTCCGTTTGGTGTACCCAGCAGTCTCAGGATCCCTTCTCCTGCTCGGTGTCGGTGATCTTGCAGTACTTGCTCTACATCTCTAATCTGGGACTTAAGTCCAACTCCGTCAAAGTTCACCTCAGTGCTCTTTCAGCACATCATGTACCGGTGGACGGCAGACCTCTTTCCAGCGACCCTCTCGTAGCGAGGTTTCTCCGAGGTCTCCTTCTACTTAAACCACCTCTGCCCCCGCCAGTGCCTGACTGGGATCTGAATGTGGTTTTACAGCGGATCACCTGTCCGCCTTTTGAACCTATGGCTACCTGTTCTCTCCGTTTTCTTTCTTGGAAAACATTGTTCTTGATAGCCCTCACTTCCGCTAGACGCGTAAGTGAATTGCAGGCCCTCGTGTCTGATCCCCCTTACACTCGGTTCTACAAAAATAGGGTAGTCCTGCGGACTCACCCAAAATTTCTTCCAAAAGTGGTCTCCCCTTTTCACATCAATCAGGAGGTGGTACTTCCGACCTTCTTTCCCAGGCCACACTCCAGCCGAGCTGAAATGGTCCTCCATACCCTGGACTGTAGAAGGGCATTGAACTTCTACCTTGACCGTACGCGGGAGCACCGTAAAGCTGCTCAGCTTTTTGTGTCTTTTGATCCCAATAAATTGGGGCTCCCGGTCTCCAAGCGTACTCTGTCCATCTGGGTTGCGGACTGTATCACTTGGGCTTATGGGGCAGCCGGGCTCTCCTTGGATGGTCGAGTCACGGCTCATTGTGTTCGGGCAAAGGCTACGTCAGTGGCTTACCTCCGCTCTGTTCCGCTGGCAGACATCTGCCGGGCCGCTACTTGGTCTTCGAGCCAGACTTTTGCGGTCCATTACTGTCTCGAGAGGGAGTCCCGCAGGGACAGTGCTTTCGGACAGGCAGTCCTCCGTAATCTCTTTGAGGTTTGAGCAACTCCTACCCTCCATCCCGGATGTGGGCTACCGGTGGGTAATAATTCAGCGAAGATTCCTTCCTTCTGTGCTGCTGAGCTAGAGGGAGCTCATTTTTGTGCTTAGGGTCTCCGGTAGCCTTAAGCTTGGGAGTCCCATATGTGAGGACTGACTTCCTGCTTGTCCTGGAGAAAGCGTAGTTACTCACCTGTAACAGGTGTTCTCCAGGAGCAGCAGGAATCAGTCCTCACAACCCTCCCTCCTCCCCTTGGAGTTGCAATCATCTGCTTAAGTTTTTTTTTTGCAAATTTTTATGCTGTCTTTTTTAGCTATGTCATCTGACTGGCTAAGATGGCACCCTTGGGCGGGAAGGCGACCGCGCATGCGCGCTGCAATTCCCAAAGGCTTTCTTTGAAAGCTGGGGAAAATTGCTCCGCGAGGGCTCCGTCGGCGCCGACGTCACCCATATGTGAGGACTGATTCCTGCTGCTCCTGGAGAACACCTGTTACAGGTGAGTAACTACGCTTTAGTGTAGCTAAGAGTGTTTTGGTTTATTTGCTTGCCTTTACCTTATTTTTCTTTGACTGTTACATCTTTAAAGTTGTTTTAAAAAAAAAAAAGAGGACCGGAGGGCAATTGGGAGGGACATCGGTGGAGGACCACTGCTCCTTCTCCCATTCATTTGTGCCTTGCCCTTCTTCACTCCCCTCCTTGTTTGTACGGAGGGGAGCTGATTGGCAAATCTTTTACTCTGCTTCCCGGATGGCTCCTGCCCTCGTTACCAAGCGAGGAGCAGTCATCTGGTTTTTCTGCATGCTGCTGGCTGTCATTCTCCCCCAGGCTATTCATTTCAGCAGAGGTTTCCGACTTCGGTGCTGACAGTAAGGGGCTGTAAGGAGCTCATATAGCAGAGGTGAGTCCTCCAATCGTCTTATTTTAGGTCGGCATGCAGATCGCGGCCTGCTGCCGCATGGGGAATGCGTTAGGCCGTTTCTTCAGCGTTGGGGGTTTTGTGGGCCGTTTTTCCCGCGTTTCTTTTTTTTCCTCACGCCGGTATTCTGTTAGTTGTCTGTTGGCCTTACTTTTTGGAGATTAATATCTTAAAGGGCCAGTAGCTGTAAATGGGCTATTAATATAAAAAAAAGTGTTTGAAATTTTGTTTTTTATTTTCGGGCAGCTTTAGCTCTGTTATCTGGTCTGTCTGGTTTGATAGCACTTTGGGTCTAATGCCTATGCGTCCGCAGTGCCTTGTTTGTGGTACCCGTCGGGAGACGGTCTCGGACTCAGGAGTGTGTCGTGGTTGCGCAGCTGAAGCATTCAACATGGAGCAGGAGCTCCAAGACATATCTAAAGAGGTGGCTCCTTCGGCTGCGCAAGGTTCCACAGTCTCTGTGGAGGTGGGATCTCTTCTAGAGTCTCCTTCCTCTGCTCTTGCTACGGGCCTGTTGTTGCCAGGTCCTTCTAGTCCTCCAGTGGTGGGGGGGACAGCTCTCAGGGGGTTTTCCCTGGACTTTGTTCTTTTATTGCATCAAGCCTACTGTTTGTGTCAGCAGGGAACTGCCTCAGACCTCTCGCTGCTTGGAGCTGGGGGGGTCCGAGTGGCCACGGAGAAGCTCGGAAACGTTGAAGTGAGACTGGTTAAGAGGGCTCGATCAGTGGAGGATCAGCCTCTTGGGTCGGATTGGCCTCTTGGGTCGGATTGGCTAGAAGGGGATGACTTCAATATGGAGCCAGAGACCGGTGTGGAAGAACTCGTGGAAGGTGAGATTCAAGACCCTGAGGACCAGGCGAGGATTATCCGAGTTTCTCGGAGAGAGTTGCTGACAGCTCTGATTGCGGAGTCTCTTCAGGCTCTCAACCTATCAGCTGTTTCCCCGGCGGAGGATGAGGGATTAGAGGATCCTCTCATTCAGGCAGTACGGAAGTCCCAGGCAATTTTTCCGGTTCACTGTGTGGTCAAACAGATGATCCAGGATGAGTGGGATCTGCCAGAGGCAGGATTACAAGGCGTGAGGTCTATGACTTGTCTCTATCCCTTGTCTGATCAAGAGCATGAGATGTTTCGTTCTCTGCATGTGGATGCAGCAGTTTCAGCGGTCACAAAGAAGACTACCATTCTGGTTGAAGGCAGCGCTGCTTTGAAAGATGGACAAGATCAGAAGGTGGACGCGTTACTGAAGCAGGCCTTTGAGGTTGATGCGCTATCACTACAAGCGTCTATTTGTGGAGCCTGGATAGTGAGAGCATGTCTTCACTGGTTGCAGCGTTTGCAACAGCCGGCGGAACAGGCGCAAGAGCAGTTAGTGGATGTAACAAGGCTAGAGTCGGGAGCGGCTTACCTAGCCGATGTCCACTATGACCTTATTAGAGGATTGACTAATATCATTGCTTCGCTGGTGGCAGCGCGCCGTTATCTTTGGCTATGGAATTGGGCAGCGGACATTTCCTCCAAGTCACGACTTAGAAAGCTTCCCTTTAAGGGGAAGCTGTTGTTTGGGGAGGACCTCGACAAGCTGGTCAAAGATTTGGGGGAGTCAAAAGGAGGTTGCTTGCCGGCTGCGACGGCTTTGCAGGGTCAGCCTCGGGATTTCAGGCGTTTTCATACCTCCCGTTTAGGAAGTTTCCAAAGAGGGATGTTTCCCTCTCAAGGTCAAGGTTTTAGGGGATTCCGAGGAGCAGGCAGAGGGTTCGCTAGTCCCTCTTCCTCGGGATTTAGAGAAACCCAATGAAGTGAGGAGGACCCAGGTAGGAATTCAGCCCGTAGGGGGTCAGTTTCTCGGAGTTTCTTCCGGCCTGGGTCCAGATAACATCCGATCAGTGGGAGTTGGAGGTCATTTGCGAGAGTTATTCCCTCGGGTTTACCTGACAGGTGGTCGACTCCTTTGTCCTGTCTCCCTGCAGGGGGCGAGACAAAGCGTTGGCGGTTCAGGGGACTCTGTCTCGTCTTCTACAGCTGGTAGCAGTGATTCCGGTTCCTCGAGAGCTGTACGGTTGCGGTTGATGCTCCATTTATTTCGTGGTGCTGAAGAAAGATGGGGCCTTCCATCCAATTCTAGACCTCAAGGGCATAAACCACTGTCTTCGGGTGCCACATTTCCGAATGGAAACTTTGTGTTCCGTAATAGTGGCGATTCGACAGGGGGAGTTTTTGACATCTCTCGATCTCACCAAAGCGTATTTGCACATTCCGATCAGGCCGGATCATCAAAGGTTTCTAAGGTTTGTGCTGCCATTGGGACATTTTCAGTTCCAGGCATTAACGTTCGGCCTAGCGACGGCTCCGTGAACTTTCACCAAGGTTGTGGTGGTAGCGGTGGCTCTTCGCAGAGAGGGAGTATTGGTTCATCCTTATCTCGACGACTGGTTGATCCGGGCAAAATCCAAAGTCGAAAGTGTACGGGCTACAGACAGAGTGGTGCAGCTCCTACCAAGCCTCGGTTGGGTAGTCAATACGGCCAAGAGCCGATTGGTTCCATCGCAGGTTCTGGAGTATTTGGGAGTTCGGTTCGACACTCGAGTGAGAGAAGTTTTTCTACCGGAACTCCAGGCCCAGGGCCTTCGGCTCTTGGTGCGCAGTTTTTTGAGGCATCCAGCACCGTCTGCTTAGCACTATCTCCGTGTTCTGGGGACGATGGCGGCGACTCTGGAAATGGAGCCGTGGGCCAGAGCACACATGCGTCCCTTACAGAGGTCCCTGCTCCATCGCTGGTCTCACCAGAGGGATTCTATGACCAAGCGTCTTCCCTGTCCAATGGGGGTCAGGTCGTCTCTTCAATGGTGGCTTCGTCCAGAAAATTTGACGGCGGGCATGCCCCTCAAGCAGCCGCAGTGGGTTCCTGTTTTAACAGATGCCAGTCTAGCGGGTTGGGGGTCTCATTGCGGGGAGCTTTTTGCGCAAGGGAGCTGGAGTGAAAAGGGGGCCCAGTGATCGATCAACCATCTGGAGTTGCGAGCTGTTGCTCTAGCGCTTCACGCCTTAGAGTCCAACTTACTGGGTCGAGCGGTCCGAGTTCTGTCGGACAATGCTGCCGCGGTCGCGTACCTCAACCGTCAAGGGGGCACGGGCAGAGCGGCTCTGGAGGAGGAGGCGGAACCCTGTTCAATTGGGTGGAGCCTCGACTTCAGGCACTGTCAGTGGCGCACATTGTGGGATAGGACAGTGTGACGGCAGACTATCTCAGCTGAATCTGCGTGGATCCCAGAGAGTGGGAGCTTCATCCAAAAGTCTTTGCTCAGATTGTCAACAAGTGGGGATCTCCCATTAAGGATCTCATAGCGACGTTTTGGTTGGCCAAGGCGAATCGCTTTTACAGCAGGAGACGAGAAAGGATGTCAGAGGGCCTGGATGCATTACTGCAACGATGGCCCTCGCAGGGTGGTCTCTGTTTTCCCCCCTTGGGCTCTCATAGGCCGGGTGGTTCAATGTATAGAAGCCCATCAAGGGCGAGTAGTGTTAGTCGTTCCAAATTAGCCACGTCGGCCGTGATCTGCCGACCTAGTGCGCCTTCTCGATGGGCAACCGTGGCGACTGCCGACATGGGAGGATCTTCTGCAGGGCCCTCTTCGAATGCCTCAGGTGGATCGGTTCTCGCTTATGGCTTGGCCATTGACAGGGTGAGGCTAAGAAAGAAAGGTTACTCTAGTGTGGTGATTTCTACCTTAGTTTGGGCCAGAAAAAGGTCGACTTCCTTAGCCTACGTTCGCGTTTGGCGTATTTTTGAAGATTGGTGTGCACAGAGACAGGTACGTCCTGCTACAGTGTCAGTTCCGGTGGTGTTGCGTTTCTTGCAGGATGGTTTTGATAAGGATCTAGCGGCCAGTTCATTAAGGGTACAGTTGGCAACTATTTCTTGTTATCGTGGAAAGGTTCATGGGGTCTCCTTGGGTTCCCATTCAGATGTCTTATGTTTCTTGAGGGCAGTATCTCGTTTGCATCTTCCGCGCAGGGTGGTGATTCCCCTGTGGGTTCTCAATTTGGTTTTGGGGACATTGATGAGAGAGCTCTTTGAATCCTTGAATCAGGCCTCGCTAAAGGATTTGACTTTAAAGACAGTCTTTTAGGTAGCAATTTGTTCTGCGCGTCGAATTTCGGAGTTACAGGCTTTGTTCTGTTGGGAGCCATTTCTGATCTTTTCTAGAGAAAAGGTGGTTTTGCGTCCTGTTCCATCTTTCCTGCCGAAGGTGGTTTCGCCATTTCATGTGAATCAGTCTGTCTCCCTACCAGTGTTAGGAACTTCAGGAGATAGTGTCTCAGACCGTAAATTGCATTTGTTGGATGTAAAGAGGGTTCTTCGTCATTACCTGAGGGCCTCGGAGTCCTTCCGCAAGTCTGAATGTTTGTTCGTTCTCTTTGGTCCTCCGCATAGGGGTGAAGCGGCGGCCAAAGCTTCGATTTCCAGATGGGTCCATGAGGCGATAACATCAGCTTATATCTTACAAGGTTGACAAGTTCCCTTGAGGTTGCGGGCTCATTCTACAAGAGCACAGGTGGCTTCGTTGGCGGAACATAGCTTGGTTCCTCCAATTGAAATTTGCAAAGCAGCCATGTGGTCCTCTTTGCATACCTTCAGTAGACATTATCGCCTAGATGTTCAAGCGGCAGGGGATGCCTGTTTCAGGTCTGCGGTTTTGCGGTCTGGTTGGACAGATCCCTCCCATTAAATTACTGCTCTGTTACATCCCAGAGGTGAGGGACTGGACTGGAGGGACGATAAGGAAAGAGAAATGAGACTTACCTGCTAATTGTTGTTCCTTGAGGAACTCCAGTCCAGTCCCGAATCCCGCCCGGGATGTTATCGGCTACCATGGGTTTTTTGTTTGAGGATGCGACAGCCATGGCATCGGGTGGCAGCAAAATTCTTTCTTTGCTCAAACAATATGAGCCACGGATCCAGATGGAAACCCTCAGGATGGTCATTCAAACTGTTCGGCCAGGCAAATTTCTCACATCCCTGGACCCGGCGGAAGCATATTTTCACATTCCAATCCACCAAGGTCATCAGCAGTATTTGTTTTGCGGTCCTCTATCAACATTATCAGTTTCGTGCCCTGCCCTTTGGTCTTCGTCCAACATGAAAGCACGAATCCACGTGCAATGAACATACCCAGTCAAAAACGTGGATAGCAAAGGAAGAATATTTTTATTAAACCACTTTCAGCCAATGGGACAATGGGATTCTTCCTTTGCTATCCACATTTTTGACTGGGTCTGCCCTTTGATCTTGCCACAGCTCCCTTGCACTTCTCCAAGGTGATGGTAGTAGTGGCAGCTTCCCTGCAGCGCTAATGTATTTGAGTCATCCTTATCTAGATTGATTAAAGCAATGAGTTTCGAAGAGGCTACTTCTGTGGTCTCTCAGATCCTCTCCTTTCTGGATCGTCTCAGCTGGGTGGTCAATTATGCCAAAAGCAATCTGTGCCATTCAGTCTCTGTAATTCCTCGGCACCTGCTTCGACACTAGAGTGGCTCACATCTTACTCTCTTACGACAGATGAAGGAAGCTCTGCCTTCAGGTCCATTCTTTCTGGCGCCTGGCAGTTCCCTCTGGGATTACCTACAACTCCTCAGCATCATGGCTTCTACTCTCAACGTAGTCCCCTGGGCCCATACTCACATGTGTTGTCACGCCACCACCACTCGCCTCTAGGTTAGAGGGGCGTGAATTATTGAAGTAACTTTCTGCTGTATGCTTTTTCAGCTTTTTTTAAACTATTTCCCTGCTATGCCCTCTGGGAAATGTAATCCTTATTCAGCTGTATGAGTGCACCATGCAGAACGCTGTAGTCAAGCTCAAGTAGGTAAGGCAAATGACAGAAATTTATTATTTTTATATACACAATGGTTCGATCATACCACACATAGGATTGTTGGTTCAGGACTCTTGGAAGCAAAAATTGTCCAAAACATATCCAACCACAAAATGCAGTTTTAAAGGTTTTCTCTATTGCAGGATACACAGTCTTTACCAGCAAGCCTAATTGTATTCCCTTCTTAGCTTTGCTGGCTAAAGCACCAAACAAAAAGCACATTTAAAGTCTGTGGTAAACTTCCCCTTTATAAACACAAGGGAAACAGCCACCCTGCTTGTGATATAAGGGTACCTGTTTCCTGGATAACCTTCTTTCAGGACTGGCTTGCTTTCTCTACGTTCCCCAGGTTTACAGCTTGGCACAAGGAACAGTCCATGGGAGTGTCCTCCTCAATCAGCTTCACCTCGGGCTCTCCCAGCTGCATAGGCTCTGTCTCCCCGTCATGCTCAGCTAACAGCCTCCCGGGGATCTTGGAGTCTCTCTTGTTCCTGGCTCCAAAATCTCCTGCAGCCGTGCTACGTGCCAAATAGCACTCTCTCCAGCTGGAAGTTCCGTTCCTCTGCTCTGCTCAGCCTGGCTTCCTGCTTCTTCTCTTCTCCTTCACCAAATCATACTCTGCTCTGGGTTTATACTTTCAGGGCTCTAGCTCCAACCCCACCCTACTCAGGTGACGGCAATCAGCCTGACTCCGGGCACCTGAGTGCTTGAAGCATTCACTGCCTAAAGGATTTTGTGCCTTGTATCCTCTCCCCTTTGTTCCACTAGGGGGAGCCTGAAATGTTTTCCACGTGGATGTTTTCTGATCCCTGGAGGTGTTTATGGCTTTCCTACCCTGACTTGTGTAAAGGGGGCCCTTTACTAGGGTGAATTCCCTGTCTCTTTGTCCTCCCCTGGACTCTTGATAGGCCTCCTTGCCACAGTGTCTGCTTTAGTACGCTCTCCTGTCACGCTGCTCCCCATCTACCCAGGACTGTCAGATTCATCTATCCCTTTCATCAGTAGTTTGCAGCAGTCTTCGCTGGTGGCTTTGTCCTCATCACATGTTGAAGGGTGTTCCCTTGGAAATTCTGTTCCCTTGGAAATTCCACTTTGGGTGGTGGTCACCACAAACACCAGCTTTGCAGGTTGGGGAGCGCACTACCAGGGACAGGCAGCGCAGGGATCTGTCATTGCTGTACCTCATCATTGACATACCTCCTTGGCTTGTGGGTCTTATTTCACATTATTCAATTTAGTTTGCTGTTATAAGGGTTACTTGTTTATGAACTCATTTTTGGTCTGGTTTTGTGGTTCCTTGGCTGTTTGAACTCCTGCTGCTTCTTATGGTTATACTGAAGCTCCCCTTAGGGGGTGGGTTTTTTACCAAGGGTGATGTCACAAAGCTTCGGGAATTTTTCTCTCTCTCATTATCTGCTGGCAGGGGGACACAACCCACTTGTCTGGACTGGTCTAGCAGGATTCCAGGAAAGGAAATTTTTGGTAAGCAAAATTTCTCCTTCGCAATATACCATGGCATTGAGACTCTGTATGCATTTTTCCTCCATGTCTTCTAATTGCTATGACACTATTCAAACTCAAAGAGCACAAGAGTATAGTGATTCTAATAGCACCATGCTTACCCAGACAGATATGATTTCCTCTTCTCGTAGTGTGGAAGGCCATATCGCTAAAGAATTTCCCAGACTTCTTACTCAGAACAGGGCACTGTGCTTCATCCCAAACTCTGGAGCCCAGCATTGATGGCGTGGTTGTTGTCTCCTTCCCTCCTTTAATTTACCTGCTCAAATTAAACTCTGTGCAGGCCACCCCTCCCCATGTCTTTGTTTAGGGGTGAACCCACCGCTCCAGGTAGGACACCCCTATTTGTTAAGAAATTAGATGGTTCAGTTTATTTTGATTTTATCCTGTTGCTGTAAAGGGATCCACTGTGTCTGTCCCATGCCATTTTGAATTCCGTCACTGTGTTTGCCCCCACCACTTCCATCGGGGGGGCATTCCAAGCATCCACCACCCTTACAGTGAAAAAGTATTTCCTGACATTGCCTTTCAATTTACCCCCTTGCAGCTTCATGTTATGCCCTCTAGTTTTACAACTTCCCCGTCTTTGGAATAGGTTTCTTTGTTCATTATTTCTCTTTAAGTATTTAAAGGTCTGAATCATATCTCCCCTATCCCTCCTCTCCTCCAAAGTGTACATATTTAGGTCTTCAAGTCTCTTCTCATAAGGCTTCTGACGCAGGCTCCAAATCATTTTGGTCGCCTTCCTCTGAAAAGTTTCCATTCTTTTTACATCCTTTGCAAGATATGGTCTCCAAAACTAAACATAGTATTCCAATTGAGGCCTCACCAGTGACTTATACATTGGCATTAGTACCTCTTCCTTTCTGCTGGTAGTTCCTCTTCGTATGCAGCCCAACATCCTCCTGGCTTTTGCCACCGCCATGTCGCACTGTTTTGCCACCTTAAGATCTACAGAAATAATCACACCAAGGTCTTTCTCCTGATCTGTGCACACCAACCTGTCGCCCCCTATTGCGTACATTTCCCTTCGATTTCTGCTACCCAAGTGCATGGCACTGCACTTCTTTGCATTAAATCTTAATTGCCAAGCATTAGACCAGTCTTCTAGCTTTGCTAGATCTTTTCTCATGTTAAGCACTCCCTCGGGGGAGTCCACTCTGTTGCAAATTTTCATGTCATCTGCAAAAAGACATATCTTTCCATTCAGTCTTTCAGCAATATCACTCACAAATACATTGAACAGTGCCGGGCCCAGGACCGAACCCTGGGGCACCCCGCTAATCACCTTCCTTTCATCCGAGTAAGCTCCATTTACCATCACCTTCTGTCGTCTATCAGTCAACCAATTTCTGATCCAGTTTACCACCTTGGGACCTGTCCCCAAACTACTGAGTTTATTGATAAGCCTCCTATGAGGGACAGTATCAAAGGCTTTGCTGAAATACAGGTAGATGACATCCATCACATGCCCCTGATCTAGTTCTCTGATCACCCAGTCAAAGAACTCAATCAGATTTGTTTGGCAAGATCGTCCTTCGGTAAAACCATGTTGCCTCGGATCTTGCAACCTGTTGGTTTTGAGAAAGTTCACTATTAGCTCTTTCAGGAGTGCCTCCATTACTTTTCCCGCCACTGAGGTAGGGCTCATGGGCCTGTAATTTGACACTTCTTCCCTGTCACCATTTTTGTGTAGAGGTATGACATCAGCCATTCTCTAGTCCTGAGGAACCTCTCCTGTTTCCAAGGATCTGTTGAAAACATCTTTTAACAGCCCTGCAGTAACCTCTCTGAGCTCTTTCAGTATCCCATCCGGTCCCATGGCCTTCTCCACTTTCAGTTTTGCAAGAAGTTCTAACACATCATCCTCTGTGAATGGTGTGGTATCTACTTCATTCCCATTTTTATATTTGGGAGTCACAGGTGGTCCTTCTCCAGGATTTTCTTTAGTAAAAACAGAGCAGAGATATTTGTTTAGCAATTTCGCTTTTTCAATGTCATTTTCCACGAGTTCGTTCCCAGCACTTCTGAGTCCTATAATTCCACCTCTGATCTTCTTTCTTTCCCGAATATACCTGAAGAAAGTTTTGTTGCCACACTTAACATCTTTAGCCATCTTTTCCTCTGCCTTTGATTTTGCTATCCTTATTTCTCTTTTTGTCTCTTTGAGTTTGATACTGTATTCATTTCTGTGTTCCTCTGTTTGCAAGCTTTTGAATTTTGCGAAAGCTGTGTTTTTTGCCTTTATTTGAGCAGCCACTTCTTTGGAAAACCTCCTTTTGTTTTTATTTACTTTTCTTACATATTTATCTATTGCTCCTTTTATTGCCATCTTTAGTTTAGCCCATTGCAATTCCACTTCCCTTATCTCCTTCCACCCTGTCAACTCCTCCTTTAGGTACTCAGCCATTTTATTGAAGTCAGTGTTTTTGAAGTTTAGGACTTTGAGCTTGCTATGATTGGACTGCCCCTTGACTTTTATCTCAAACCACACTGTGTGATGATCGCTGTTGCTCACAGGGGCACCCACCCAGACATTCAACACGCTAACACTGTTGGTGAGCACTAAATCCAGCATTGAGCTTTCCCTGGTTGGTTCCATCACATTTGTCTAAGTAACGCATCTTGGAGAGCATCCACAATTTTTTGCTTCTTTCCAGATTTGCAGAAGGAGTAATCCAATCCACATCGGGGAGATTAAAGTCACCCAATATGATCGCTTTCCCCTTTGTGGCTATCTTGGCAGTGTCTATAATCAATTCGTTATCTATCTCTTCGATTTGAGTTGGAGGTTTGTAGACTACAGCAGTATGGATGACAGTGCCATCTCCTCTTTCCAACACAATCCAGAGCGCTTCTTCTTTTCCCCATGCCCCCTCCATTTCAGTAGCTTTAATATTGCTTTTGACACACAAGGCTACTTGTCCTCCTTTTCCATTTCTCTGTCTTTTCTGAATAGATTATAGCCAGCTATGGCTATATCCCAATCATGCGATTCATTAAACCATGTTTCTGTAATGGCCACAATGTCCAAGTTCATTTCCACCATTAGGGCCTCCAGGTCTGGAACTTTGTTGGCTATGCTTCGAGCATTTGTGCTCATTGCTTTCCAGCATTTAACTGGCTTGCGTGTGTTTTGCATTGATTTTGTTCTGCCCACGTCTTCCCACTTGTTTTTGATGTGTGGTTTAAAAGTGTGGCTTTTCCGATGATCTGCTTTTTCAGCGAGTGATGTCCAGACTTGACCTTCCTCATCCGTCGCCCCCTTTTTCTAGTTTAAATGCATATCCACATACTGCCTGAATTTTTCACTTAGGATTCTTTTCCCTGCGACAGAGAGATGTAGTCCATCAACACAGTATAGTCTCTTGTTGGTCCATCTGTTTCCCCAGTCGCCTATAAATCGGAATCCTTCCTCTTTGCACCAGGTCTGGAGCCATGCGTTAAAACTGTTTATGCGATTTAGCCTTTCTGCCCCCTTACCAAGAATAGGTAGAACTTCTGAGAATGCTACAGTGTTAACAATGGGCTTTAGTTTCTCCCCCAGAGTTTGAAAGTCGCTTTGAACTGTAGTGGCACTGTTTCTAGCCAGGTCATTTGTACCCAAGTGGATGACAATATCAGTTTTGGAGTGCTCACTTTCAGTGCTAAGTACATCAACAATTTGGTTTGTATTCTTGCTAGCTGAAGAGCCTGGGAGGCATTTGACTAACTTCTGTCCTTTGAACTGTGTTTCCAGGTTGGTGCCTCTGATGATGGAATCACCAAGTAGTAGTAGTTTTCTGTTCCTTCAGTTTTTCTTCATATTTGGTGCTTTATCAGGAGATTGGGCATTGACTGTCTCATTTAAGGGCCCTTCAGCTTCCCTGGCTTGGGCATTCTCATTAACCAAAGCAGAGACGGCATTATGCAGTGATATCTCATGATGTACAGGGTGTTTCTGCATTACAGGACGCAGTCTACCAGAGCCCACTGTGATCCATTTGTTCCTGGGATGTTTGATTCTCTGTGGGAGCGGCGGAGGACTTTGTTTGGTTTGTATCCTAGAAGAGGTGTGTTTCATTGCAGCTACCTCTTCCCTTAATAGAGTCAATTCTTTATGTATGGCTGTTAACTTGAGGCATATAGGGCAAGCTCTTAGGTTCCAGATGATTCATCTCAGAATAAAGGCACCACAATTATTGCACTGAATACAAGACATGTGTGGTCCAAGAAGGAGAAGAGAAGGTGGACCTAACACCAAATTAACAGGATAGATGTCAACATATATGACTGCTATAGTATAGGCCAGTGATGGCTAACCTTTTTGAGCCCGAGTGCCCAAACTGCCGCACAAAACCAAAGAATTTCCTCAAAGTGCCAGCACGTCATTTGCATAAGTGGTCTTATTTGCATAAATATTTGCATAATGTTACCATACACTAACTTTTAGTAAACATGTCTCTTAATGAGTGTATGGATAAAGAAAGACTAAAAGATTTCTACATTACTATAATCCAGTGCCAACCGCCAGGCACATTAGGAACTACTACAAACGCTGCCCATTTAGAACCCATAGCAAACCCGCCGTATCCTGACAGCATTACCAGGACTCACAAAGCACCATACCCTACCTATCAAAAGGCAACACTGCAAATATTAAACCAATACATTTCAGTGAATACTGGGGAAAGAGAACAAGTGGCAGCGTCAAATAGGAATTTCCTCTTGTACCAAACAAAGCGCAGATGTTAATGATGCACGTTTCCCAGAGCTGACATATTCCAGTTAATAAATTCAAAATAAAGAGATATCTTTTGTGCATTTTTTTTCAGTTGCAATTGGTCCAGCCATTTTCTTCTGGTTTCTTCATGTTTTCTGCTAACTCTCCATCAGCCCCCGCGGGCTTAACAGAGTCGCGAAAGGGAAACTCTTCCCTTCGCGCTCTGCAAACCGGCGCGTCTGACTGCAGCTCCAAAGAGAGAGCTGCTACGGGGAGGGCAGGATCTGCCGGGTACAGGGGGGCCCCGCGGCACGCTCGATTCTGCCGCGGCGGCCCCGACAACGGCAGCAGACAGGGTTGTTTTTTTTTTTTTTTCGATTGCGGACCTTCCCGCGTGCCAGCTGCAAGGCCTTCGCGTGCCACAGCTGGCACGCGTGCCATAGGTTCGCCATCGCTGGTATAGGCAATGCAGCCCTGGGGTGAGGGGTAGGGTGGGCGGGAACCTAAATGTCATTGGCCAGCAGGCCTTACATGAACCGTGGGGACACTTAGCTTTCTGATTTGAGGGCTACACAAGGAGGGTAGGCAGTCAGAATATTCCCAGAAGTGAATGTAAAACCAGCAGTTAACTTTTCTATCAGCTACACAACCAACAGTATAGGTAAAAGATACAAAGCTGGAAGCGTATCTGTTTGTAGGAGAAGCTGTGGAGCCCAGGTTCGACCAGGTGTCTGCAAGACTTCCACTATTCAACCATCCCCTCCCTTTCAGCAAGTTTGCAACCAGCCCCTCCCTGCCAGTAAGTTTGCAGACAATTCAAACAATGGAAGCTGAATTAGCCAAACTGAATCCTTAACATCTTTCTATCTGCCTGCTGAAAATTTGTTCTCTCCCCCCCCCCACTCCAGGCCATTACCAATGCATTTCAGTCCTTAGTTTGGAAGAACCTTATATGACTGATTTATCCTGCTTGTCAACAGAAAAGGAGAGTTGCTATCTGTAATATGGGTTCTCTGTAAAGAGTGGGATAAATGAGACAGACGATTTTTCCCACCTCCCCAAGACCCTGATGCTAAACTTTATACTAACTGAGGTACCTCCATGAGAGCACACATTCTCAAAAGCCTTTTCTGATTATTTCTGAGCTCTGAGTTCTCGATGCATGCATTTCAAATTTTAAAAGAAGATTCATAAATCCAAACGGGCTACAACCATTGTTTTATAAATCTTCACCAGTCTTCAGCATGATGCAACATCGATATTTCAGCAGTATTTGCCACCATAAGGGGTCAAAAAAGATTATCTGTGGCTCTTCTGAAAATAAAAAATTCAAACCCACCTACACTTTCAGAAATTTTCACATCCAAAAAAAGATACAGATTGTTTATCAGCTATCAGTTTATCAGTTACTTTGAAAAAGGGAGCTTTTTCATACTATATATTGAGAGCAAATACTTTGTGAAATTTGTTAACAACTGTGATATTTTATGAATTTCTGATAAATAACTCTATATAGTGAAGAGGGCAGAGTTTATTAGCTCTTTACAAATGACAGTGGTGTTTAAAAGTGCTTGAAGATGCCATGGTTAGGATTGTTTTGTGCTCTAATTAACATAAAAATCTTTTTTTGACCCCCAAAGCAGGTGAATACTGCTGAAACATTGATGTTGGGTCATGCCGAAGATTGGTGAAGATTTGTGAATTTATACAACTGTTTACAACATTAGTATTATTCAGCAAATACTTTTTGAGATCAGACACGGTCACTTGAAGGCAATGTATGCCTTCAAGTGAATGCTGATTCCTGGTGATCTAGCAGCTCCTAGATTTCCTTGGCAGTGTGACCCAGAAGTAGATTGCCAGGCCTTTCTTCCAAGGCAATGGAGGGTTAAGTGACTTGCCCAAGGCCACAAGAATTGCTAGTAGGAATTGAACCCTGGTCTCTTGGTTACCAAGTCACTGCTCTAACCACTAGGTTACTCCTCCAGTCATTGGAGAGTACTTTTTGTAAATTAAAGCACTTATGATTGCTCCTAAAAATAAAGGCATATGTTGAAATTGGTGATATATATGATAAAACTAAGAAGTAACTGTACTTATACCCAGTGCATTTTTCTTAGAAAAAAGGTGCCGGTGCTCATATGCAGGTCTCTTTCATTAGTACATGAGGACCATGAGTCAATTTTAGCAGGCAATGAAAAAGGTGCAGGCGCACCCCCTCAAATAAAAGCTTTGTTTATACCTATGATGAATGCCTTTTATGCTATTGTGTAGAACTAATAAGGTGTTTTGTGTTCAAGACTATTTCCTGATCGTATCCCCAGTCTAGTCCCGGACCTCTGAGTTGTCCACCTCATTCAGCAGCTTTGGAGACTGAGGAACCTCCTTCTTTCTGTGATGTCATGCACATATATCTCTGGGATCCGCCTTCCTCCATCAGTTACCTCAGTCTCCAAGCAGCTGAATAGGTGGTGAGCCCAGGGGTCCGGGATCACTGGAGGAACAATTAAGGATAGTTGGTTGGAATTTGGTTTAAAAAAAAAAAAAAAAAAGAGATTAGAAATGAGGCTATGCCTTTAAATTGCTGGGGCTGTTCTTAAAGGTGCAACAAGCTCCCCTGTAACCTGCTGGTGTTACTACTTCGGAGGGGGGGGAGGGGGGATAGTTCAGCAGGGGGACTGTCAGGCCTGGTTCGCTCCCGGTGAGCAGGAGTGGAGCTGAACCGGGGGTGGGGACCTGCACCGCCGAGCGCGATACAGAGGATTTGCCTGTGAGCGTGTCTCTGGCTATTCGGGGAGGCTTCCAGTATTGGACCTCCGTGCTGTGCTCAAGACGGAGTGAGAGCTTCATTTTTCTCCTTTCCGGTGGTGGCGAAGCGGCGGCAGCCCGCTGAGAACAACCTGCACGGGCAGCAGAGGTAAGGGGGCAGGCCGGTGGAGTTTGCTGCGGCGCGAGTCGGCGCTTGTTACAGAGCAGGCCCGGCCACGTGGCAGAAACGCGGGGAGCTCAGGCCCAGGCTCGGGATTAGCTGCGGTTTTGTACTGGCGGTTAAGACCGCAGTTTTGGGGGTCCGCGGACTGTGAACCGGCGGGACAGCTCCAGTACCCGATTGGATCAGGGAGTTTAAAGAAAATAAAAAAGAGAAAAAGAGAGACAACGGAGAGTTAACTGCTCAGTATAAATAACGTGAAGTAAAGGCTTAGAAAGGGGCCTTCCTCTCCTGGTTATTCTCTAGGGTGCTAGGAAGGTTACGTGTGGGTTCCCCAGGGGGGAGAGGGCGCTTTTCCCTGTGAGTATGCCTTCGAAGCCCCAGTGTTTTATTTGTGGGGCAAAGAGGAGTACACTCTCGGGCTCAGGTGTGTGTAAGGGTTGTGCCAAGGAGACCGAGGCCACGGAGTCCGCCAGAGAAGGTATAGTGGAGCGGTCAGGGGCTGAGGCAGGTCCCTTGGTCGCTCCAGTGGACAGTTTGTCCCTGGGGGAGCTGATTCCGGGGCCATCTTCCGCTCCGGGTGTTCCCGCTCTGCCGGCAGCCTGGCCCAAAGGGCTAGAGTCTATTTTCTCGGCAGAGTTCGTGGCCCTGCTGCAGCAGGCCGTTGGAGGGCTACTGACTAGGCAGGAGAAGGGTCCCTGCAAGGGGAGCGGAGCAAAGAGGCCTGCACAGGCTCCCGCTGGGGAGCTCCAGCAGGGAGTCAAAAGGGCGCGACTAGATGCGGAGGCCGGGGCTCCATCTTTGGCCTCTGAGGGACAGCTCTCAGATGAGGATGGAGAGAGTGTGGCCCTCGAGGAGTAACTCGAGGAAGGAGAGATTGAGGACAAGGAGGAACAAGCTCGAGTGGTGCCCCAGGGATCTGTCCTTGGTCCGATTCTTTTTAACATCTTTGTTAGTGATATAGCGGAAGGGCTTTCAGGTAAGGTTTGCCTCTTTGCGGATGATACCAAAATCTGCAATAGAGTAGACACCCAGGAAGGGGTAGATAACATGAGGAGGGATCTAGCTAAGCTTGAAGAATGGTCTAGAATTTGGCAGCTGGGATTTAATGTTAAAAAATGTAAGGTCATGCATTTGGGCTGCAGCAATCCAAGGGAGCAATATAGTATAGGGGGTGAAGTACTTTTGTCCACTAAAGAAGAGTGGGACCTAGGCGTGGTTGTGTCTGATGATCTTAAAGTAGCTAAACAGGTAGAAAAGGCGACGGCAAAAGCTAGAAGGATGCTTGGTTGCATACGGAGAGGAATGGCTAGCAGAAAAAAGGAGGTAATAATGCCTCTCTATAAGTCTTTGGTGCGATCTCATTTGGAGTATAGTGTGCAATTCTGGAGACCGCACCTTCAAAAGGATGTGAACAGGATGGAGTCAGTGCAGAGGGTAGCTACTAAAATGATTAGTAGTCTTCATTATAAAGCATATGAGGACAGACTGAAGGATCTTAATATGTACACCTTAGAGGAAAGGCGAGATAGAGGTGATATGATTGAGATATTTTAAATACCTCCGTTGGATAAATGTTCAGGGAGAGAGCCTCTTTCAATTGAAAGCAAGTTCTGCTATGAGGGGACATGGGATGAGGGTGAAGGGAGATAGATTCAGGAGTGATATGCGGAAATATTTCTTTACGGAAAGAGTAGTGGATCCGTGGAATAGTCTCCCAGTGGAGGTGGTAGAGATGAGGACAGTAACTGAATTCAAAAAAGCATGGGACAAACACAGAGGATCTCTAAAGGTAAAAAGGGGACTGTTGTTATGGAAGGACAGACTAGATAGGCCATGTGGTCTTTTTCGGGTCGTCATATTTCTATGTTTCTATGAGTGTTCAGAAGGGATGAGCTTCTGGCTCTCATTGCGGAAACCCTGAAGACCTTGAATATGCCTGCGCAGGGGTCAGCAGAGGAGGTGCCGCTGGAAGACCCGTTGTTGCAAGTCTTTCGAAAGTTCCAGAGGGCCTTCCCGGTACACCGGGTGTTTCAAGAGTTAATACAGGAAGAGTGGAGCGTACTGGAGGCGGCGCTCAAGGGTTCCAGAGTATTAAACCGGTTGTACCCGCTGGCGGACCAGGATAGGGAGGTTTTCAAATCTCCCAAGGTGGACGCGGCTGTAGCGGCGGTGATAAAGAAGACCACCATTCCGGTGGAGGGCAGTGCGGCCCTCAAGGATGCGCAGGACAGGAAGCTGGATGCTTTACTGCGACAGATTTTTGACATCAATGCTCTGTCTATCCAGGCGGCTATCTGTGGAGCCTGGGTGGCCAGGGCCTGCCGCCGGTGGCCACAGCAGGTCCAGGTGGGGCCGGAAGGCGACAAGTCCAGCAATGCTGCCCGTCTGGAGTCGGGGGCGGCCTATTTGTCTTACATTCGTTATGATCTTATGCGTGGTTTGTCGAAGAGTATGGCTACGGCGGTGGCAGCTAGGCGTTATCTCTGGCTCCGTAGTTGGGCGGCCGATAATTCGTCCAAAGCCAGGTTGAGTAAGCTCCCTTTCAAGGGGCATCTCCTATTTGGGGAAGACCTGGAGAAGTTGGTCAAGGAGCTGGGCGAATCGAAGCGAGGCAAGTTACCTGAGGACAAGCCCAAGCAGGGTCAAGGAGTAGCTGCTGGCAAGAGTCAGCAGCGCGATTTTCGCAGGTTTCGCTTTCAAAGGTTCAGTTCTGGTCAGCGGGGCAGGTTCCCCAGCAGAAACCAGGGTTTTCGAGGGTTCCGGGGAGCAGGGAGGGGATTCGCGGCTTCCTCCTCCCCCTCCCCTAACCTTCAGAAACCACAATGAGATCAGGCGGACCCAGGGGCCTCTGGTTCCCATGGGAGGACGGTTGCAGGAGTTCTATGCCGCCTGGGTCCAAATTACCTCAGATCAGTGGGTGCTGGAGGTCATCCGAGAGGGCTACGCGCTGGAACTGCAGCAACGGTGCGCCAGGCTTTCGTGCCGTCTCCCTGCAAGGCGCCGGGCAAGCACGAGGCGGTATGGGAGACAATAGGAAGGCTTCTAGACCTCAGGGCGATAGTCGGTTCCACGAGACCAACTCGGATGCGGTCGATACTCCATATATTTCGTGGTTCCAAAGAAGGACGGCGGCATCCGGCCCATTCTGGATCTCAAAGGAGTGAATCGGTCTCTGCGTGTGGCCCATTTCCATATGGAGACCCTGCGTTCAGTAGTGGTGGCAGTGCGGAGGGGGGAATTCCTCACCTCTTTGGACCTGTCGGAAGCGTATCTGCACATTCCCATTCGGCCGGAACATCATCGGTATTTCCGGTTTGCGGTCCCCTTTGGGCATTTTCAGTTCCGAGCCTTGCCGTTTGGCCTGGCAACAGCGCCTTGCATGTTCACAAAGATCATGGTAGTAGTGGCGGCAGCATTACGCCAGGAGGGCGTTCTGGTGCATCCTTACTTAGACGATTGGTTGATCCGAGCGAAGTCAAGGAGCGAAAGCGAACAAGCCACTATCAGGGTGGTGAGCTTTTTGGAGAGCCTGGGTTGGGTGGTCAACCGGGCAAAGAGCAAGTTAGTACCTTCTCAGGGGATAGAGTATTTAGGAGCTCGATTCGACACGGAGGCCGGACAGGTGTTTCTTCCTCAGCAGAGGGCGCGCAAGTTGCGGTCATTAGTCCGGAAATTCCTCAGAAGAACGGAGTCCACTGCATGGCAATACCTACAGCTCCTCAGCACAATGGCAGTGACCATAGAGTTGGTACCATGGGCAAGAGCCCACATGCGACCTTTGCAACAGGCTTTACTCTGGCGCTGGTCTCATCAGCTGGATCCTCTGTCCCGGAGACTTCCCTGTCAAGACGAGACACGCTTAGCACTGCGCTGGTGGTTGGTCCCCAGCTCCCTAGAGCGCGGGAGGCCTCTGGAAGTGCCCGATTGGGTGGCCCTGATGACGGACGCCAGTCTCCTGGGCTGGGGGGCCCACTGCCAGGGACAGTTCACGCAGGGACACTGGAATGCCCAAGAGAAGACTTGGTCGATCAACAGGCTGGAGTTGAGAGCTATGTCGCTGGCTCTACAGAGTTTTCAGTCGTGTCTCCGGGGGGCGGCAGTACGAGTGTTCTCCGACAACGCAACCGCGGTGGCGTACATCAATCGGCAAAGGGGTACCAGCAGTCTGGCCCTGGAGGACGAGGCAGAGAGTCTGTGCGGCTGGGCCGAAGAGAATCTGATAGCGGTGTCGGCAGCGCACGTTGCAGGGGTGGACAATGTGGAGGCCGACTTTCTCAGTCGAGTAAAGGTGGACCCGGGGGAGTGGGTCCTTCATCAAGAGGCGTTCGACATGATCGTGCGCCATTGGGGCACGCCGGTGATGGACCTGATGGCGACCTTTCAGTCGGCAAAAGCCAGTCATTTCTACAGCAGAAGACGAGAAAGAATGTCGGAGGGTCTCGATGCTCTCATTCAGGCTTGGCCGGAGGGCGAGCTCCTGTATGTCTTTCCTCCGTGGGTACTAATAGGCAGGGTGGTCCAACGGATAGAATGTTTCAGGGGGCAAGTGATTTTAATTGCCCCAGACTGGCCCCGTCAACCCTGGTATGCGGATCTGCAGAGGCTACTGGTAGCGCGGCCCTGGAGGCTACCAGTTCGACAGGATTTTTTGTCACAGGGTCCTCTTCTCATGCCTCACATGGATCGGTTCTCGCTTACGGCTTGGCTATTGAAAGGGCTCGGTTAAGGTCGAGAGGTTATTCTGCTGCGGTGATCTCCACGTTATTGAAAGCTAGGAAGCGGTCTACGTCTTTAGCGTATGTCCGAGTGTGGAGAGTTTTTGAGGTGTGGTGCAGAGAGAGGGACTCGGAGGCGCTCGCTGCGTCCATTTCTCAGGTCTTGGAGTTTCTTCAGGATGGGTTTGATAAGGGGCTGGCGGATGCTTCTCTCAGGGTGCAGGTGGCGGCCCTGTCGTGTTACAGAGGAAGGATTGCTGGCCGTTCCATCGGGAGCCATTTGGATGTCAGGCGTTTTCTGAGAGCAGTGGCGCTCGAGACCGCCACGTAGGCATCTGGTGCCCAACTGGCAGCTCCCTCTGGTGCTTGAGGCGCTGGAGGGGGAGCCCTTTGAGCCGCTGGGTAAAGCATCAGTGAAGGGTCTCACCTTGAAGGTCGTGTTCCTGGTGGCCATTTGTTCGGCTAGGAGAATTTCGGAGCTACAAGCGTTGTCCTGCAAAGAACCCTATCTCTCCTTTTTTCATTCGAAGGTGGTCTTGGGACCAGTCCCGGCGTTCTTGCCCAAGGTGGTGTCGCCGTTTCACTTGAATCAGGATATTTCGCTTCCAGTGTAGAGTACATTTGCTTCTGGCATGGTAAATTGGAATTTAGACATCCGGCGGGCATTGAAAAAGTATCTGTGGCGCACTGCGGGTTTTCGTAGATCCGAGAGGTTATTTGTCCTCTTTGCAGGTCCTAGAAGGGGAGAGGCTGCGTTGAAGGCTTCCACAGCCAGGTGGATTAAGAAGGCGATCGCATCTGCTTACTTGTTGAGGGGCAGGCCGGTGCCGGAAGGGCTGCAGGTCCATTCCACTAGGGCCCAAGCGGTCTCCTGGGCGGAAGTTCGGATGGTGCCGCCGGTGGAGATTTGCAGGGCGGCCACCTGGTCTTCCTTGAATTCATTTGTAAAACACTATCTGCTGGATGTGCAGTCGGCCCAAGATGCCTCTTTTGTAGCAGCGGTGCTTCAGGCTGGTGTAGCAGGGCCCTCCCGTTAAAGGCGTTTACTGCTCTGGTATGTACTCAGAGGTCCGGGACTAGACTGGGGTTCTCCAGGACCAAGCAGGAAGTCAGTCCTCACATATGGGTATCATCGACGCCGAAGAAGCCCCAGCGGAGCATTTCCCCAGCTTTCTTTGAAAGCCTTTGGGAATGCAGGCACGCATGTGCGGTTCCCTTCCCGCCTAAAGGTGCCATCTTAACTCAGTCTCTCTTTTTCCGAGAAGCCCACCGGACATGCGTTCTGTCATCCCGGATAAAAGTTTGATTTTTTCGGCGATTCTCGCTATTTTTTCTTCCCGGTTCGACGCCGGTTCCCCTCCCGCCGGGTTCGGTACACCAGTATCGAGCCCGATTCTTCTTTTTCGGTTTTTGCCCTTTGTGGCTGGCGTTCGCGCCCTTTTTTGATTTTTCCCTGGAAGGCCGGTCCTTTGACCTCGTGGGGACTCTTTTTTTGCCCCGATGGCTTCCAGCGGTTTCAAGAAGTATGATCGGTGTAAGAAGTTGATGTCTCTCACCGACACACCCGACTGCTGCCTTCGGTGCCTCGGTCCTGATCACGACCCTAAGACGTGTGGACCATGTGGGAAGATGTCTTCCAAGGCACTGCGAAGTCGCCAGCAGCAGAAAGAAAGGCTTTTCGCGGACTCAGCCTCCGGCCGGGCCCGGACCTCGTCTGAGGCCTCGACATCTCGGGATTCGGATCCCGAGCGCCGTCGAAGCTCCTCGGACAAGGGGTCCCCCGACCGGTAACGCAAGAGGAAGAAGCGGATCATGAGGGCGTCATCGGAGGAGGTCCCTGGCTCCTCGAGGGCCAGGTCTAAGACCCCCGACCGTCGCCCCGGGCCCGTGGAACAAGAGAAGCCTGCCAAAGTTCCTCACGTGGAGCTGGAGTCTGCTGGACACGTAAGCCCTGTGGTCCTCGAGGACTCTCCTCCCAGAGAGCCGACGTCGGGCCCGGCGCCGCCGGGGCCCGAGTCGGTGGCTGCTGCGTCTCCCGAGCTGAGTCTCAGGATGACAGCCTTGGAGAGCAGACTGTCTGCCTTCATGGAGCAGCAGCGGGCACTGATGGCCAGCCTGTCTGGCGCATCTGCCCCGACCACCGGGACATCGACATCGAAGGCGACCCCAGAGACCGAGCCGATACTTGAGTCCATCATGGCTCGAAGTCGACCTCGGTCGCGGTCTCCCTCGACCTCCCGTTCGGGATCGAGGGTGTCGACGCCAGTGCCTCCGGCGTCGGGGCGGGTGCTCCAGGGCCCCGCAGGGTCAGACCCTGACTCCTTGTCGGACGAATCCGCCTGGGAGACGGAGGATGAGGAGTCCCCCGACACATTCAAGACTCTGTACGTCCCCTCGGACTCACCGCAGTCTGAGCCCCGGAGTAGATCCCCTCCGGAGGACACCCGGTTCTCGGAGTTTGTCTGGGATATGGCCACCGCGTTGGCTATTCCGGCGGACCCCGAGGAAGAGCCTAGAGCTGAAGAGCTCGAGGCCCTACAGTACGACTCCTCCGAAGGAGACCTTTACTGTCCCGGTTCCTCCGATGCTGGAACGGCTCCTCTTCCGGATGTGGGAGGCACCGGCCTCGGCGCCGGTTCTAAGCAAGCGAGTCGACTCGATTTATCGACTCCGGAAGAGCCCTGGCTTTCAGAAGGCGCAGCTACCACACCATTCCATGGTGGTGGAATCGGCCATGCATCGTCTGAAAAGCCAGAAGATGCACTCCGCGGTGCCCCCCAGCAGGGAGGCCCGGAACCTCGATGGTGTGGGTAGAAAGTGCTTCCAGGGCTCGATGCTTGCTTGCCGTGTCCAGTCTTACCAGCTGTACATGTGCATGTACTTGCGAGACCTGGCCAAGGAGTTGGCCGGGTTCTCTGCTGGTCTCTCCGGGGAACCCTTGCAGAGATTTAAGTCCTTGTCCTCGGGGATTCGGGACTGCTCGAAGTTTATGTCCCGCGCCGCCTACGATGGCTTCGAGGCTTCGGTCCGAGTTGCGGCAGCCGGCATCGCGGCTCAACACCAGGCATGGCTGCAGTCATCAGACCTCGAGCCATGGGTTCAGGACAAGTTGGTCGATGTCCCTTGCCGAGGTGAAAACCTTTTTGCCAAGCCCATGGCCGAGAAGGCCGCACAGCTCGAGACTGAGCACCTTACAAATACAAGGCTGTCTAGGAAGACCTCTGCCCCTTCTCACAAGAAGAAGGCCTCGGGTAAGAAGCCCTTTTACCCGAGGAAAGGCACTGCCTACAAACAGTACCCTCAGTATCAGGCTGCCCAAGCTGCACCCCAGGGTCAACAAGCCAAGGGGCAGGGTAATGGGCCCCGTAGGCAGAGGACCCCAAGCCTCTGGCCCCTGCTCCCACTCAGCAGGGTGGGGGTTCTTGACTCCTTGAGCGTAGCCTCTCAGTCCCTGCTCTCCCAACCCTGCACAGGAGCTCGCCTCGCCCTCTTTGCCCACCAGTGGCCCCACATAACTGGAGACAGTTGGGTGTTGAACGTAGTCCAAAGGGGCTATGCACTACATTTTCACCAACTGCCTCTGCCATACTTTCCAGGGGAGCCTCCAAGGCCTCCCCTGCACACAGATCTTCTCCTTCAAGAGCTTCAAGGTCTGTTGGTGGACAGGGCGGTGGAGCCTGTGCCTCCCCACTTGCAAGGTCACGGATTCTACTCCAGGTATTTCCTGGTGCCCAAAAGAACCAGTGGCCTTCGACCAATTCTGGACCTCAGGAACCTCAACAAGTTCCTTGAGAAGGAAAAGTTCAAGATGTTTACTCTTGGAACACTTCTGCCCTACCTCCAGCAGGGAGATTGGCTATGCTCCTTAGATCTAAAGGATGCGTACACTCACATCCTCATTCATCCAGACCACAGAAAGTACCTCAGGTTCATTGTGGGAGGAAATCATTATCAGTACAGAGTACTGCCCTTTGGCCTAACCTCCGCTCCCAGAGTCTTTACCAAATGCCTGGCAGTGGTGGCGGCCTACCTGAGAAATCAGGAAATCTTTGTCTTCCCCTATCTGGACGACTGGCTCATCAGGGGTCAGACTTGCCAGGAGGCCCGACAGGTCACTCTCAGAACTATTGCTCTTCTTCAGAGCTTGGAATTTGTAATAAACTACGCAAAGTCTACTTTGCTCCCCTCCCAGAACTTGGAGTTCATAGGGGCAAGGCTGGACTCTGCCCTGGCAAAGGCATTCTTGCCAGCAAACAGAGCCCAAAGACTGATGGACTTGGCAAATCAGTTTCTCAGTGGGTCAGTGGTCTCCGCCAGACTCTGCCTGAGGCTTCTTGACCACATGGCTTCGACAGTTCATGTCACCCCCAATGCCAGGCTCCATATGCGGCCTGCACAATGGTGCCTTCGGAGTCAGTGGTCTCAGGCCACAGGCAGCCTCAGAGACAGAATAAGGGTGTCCAAACTATTTCTGGACTCCCTCAGCTGGTGACTGCACCCACCCAATCTTCTGAAAGGGGTACCCTTTCAAATTACTGGGTACACAGTGGTGCTGACCACAGACGCCTCCCTGCAGGGCTGGGGAGCTCATTGTCTGAACAAGTGCACCCAGGGCCTGTGGTCTCCTTGGGAGGCGGCACAGCAGATCAATCTTCTGGAACTCAGGGCTATTCGACTAGCACTCAAAGCTTTCTCTCCTACCCTGGCTCATCAATCTGTCCTGGTTCAGACAGACAACCAAGTGGCCATGTTTTATGTGAACAAACAGGGCGGGACTGGGTCCAGACTCCTTTGTCGGGAGGCACAGGACCTTTGCTCCTTTGCCCTCAAGCACAACATGCTCCTCAAGGCTGTGTACCTTCCAGGCCAGGAGAACTTCCTGGCAGACAGGTTGAGCAGGATTTTACAGCCCCACGAGTGGCAGCTGCATCCTTTGGTAGTTCAGAAGATCTTCCTAAAATGGGGTCTTCCTTTGATAGATCTGTTTGCCAGTCCGCTGAACAAGCAGCTGCCAAAGTTCTGCTCTAGGCAACCACTTCCTCTGCGGATAGCAGCAGATGCTTTTCTGATTCCATGGTCTCAGGGCCTCCTGTATGCGTTTTCTCCCATGCCCTTGGTGGCCCGAACTCTGTTCAAGATTCTTCAGGACAAGGCCTCGGTCCTGCTGGTGGCTCCCAGGTGGCCCAGACAGCCTTGGTTTCCACTTCTGCTTCAGCTAGCGGTGGATCCTCCACTGCCTCTGGGGTTGCAACCCGACCTCCTCTCTCAGGATCAGGGTTCCCTTTTGCACCCCAATCTCAAGGTTCTCAATTTGATGGCCTGGAGGCTGCAAGGGTAGTTCTGGCTCCCTGGGGCCTCCCTCAGGAAGTTGAGGAGGTTGTCCTAGCCTCTAGGAAACAATCCACTAGGAAAAC
Source organism: Ichthyophis bannanicus (assembly GCA_033557465.1). Lineage (NCBI taxonomy): Eukaryota > Metazoa > Chordata > Amphibia > Gymnophiona > Ichthyophiidae > Ichthyophis > Ichthyophis bannanicus. Next base: position 128,542,442 of record CM066033.1, read on the forward strand.
CTATGCTCTCAAATGGAAAAGGTTTTCTCTCTGGTGTCAGCTACGTACAGAGGATCCTTTCTCCTGTACTGTACCAGTAGTGCTTCAGTACTTACTGCACTTATCCAATCAGGGACTTAAGTCCAATTCTGTTTTGGGTACACCTCTCAGCTCTAGCAGCTCACCACTCACTGGTGGAAGGACATTCTCTGTCGGTTCACCCCTTGGTGTCCCGCTTTCTCAGAGGCTTGCTTTTGCTCAAGCCTCCAATCCGTCGTCCTGCTCCTGAGTGGGAGTTGAATGTGGTCTTGCAGCAGCTGATTCGCCCACCCTTTGAGCCGATGGCTACTTGCCCTCTCCGCTTCCTGTCTTGGAAGACACTCTTCTTAGTAGCCCTTACCTCGGCTAGGCGAGTGAGTGAGCTTCAGGCCCTGGTCTGTGATAGGCCTTACACTCGCTTCTATAGGAACAGGGTAGTCCTTAGGACTCATGCAAAGTTCCTCCCAAAAGTTGTCTCCTCCTTCCACCTTAACCAAGAGGTGGTTCTTCCAACATTCTTCTTTAGGCCTCATGCAAGCCAGGCTGAAGCAGTCCTACATACCCTGGACTGTAGGAGGGCCTTATCCTTCTACCTTGACCGTACGCAAGGACATAGAAGGGCTACTCAGCTCTTCGTATCTTTTGACCCCAATAATTTGGGGTTGGCTGTGTCCAAGTGTACCTTGTCCATCTGGGTGGCTGACTGTATCTCCTGGGCTTACAAGGCGGCTGACCTTCCTTTGCAGGGTCGGGTCACGGCCCACCGTGTCAGGGCAATGGCTGCCTCAGTGGCTCTTCTCCGCTCTGTGCCCTTGGTAGACATCTGCAGGGCTGCAACTTAGTCTTCAAGCCAGACTTTTGTGGCCCATTACTGTCTGGAGAGGGAGTCCCGTAGGGACAGTGCTTTTGGCCAAGCAGTACTCCGGAATCTCTTTGAGGTTTAGGCAACTCCTGCCCTCTGTTGGGCTACCGGTGGAGGTTGTGTCATTGAAAAGCCTTTCTTTGCTGCTGGGACTAGAGGGAGTTCTCTTGTTCAGCCTGGGTTCCTCGGTAGCCCAGAGCTAGGGAGTCACCCATATGTGAGGACTGACTTCCTGCTTGATCCTGGAGAAAGAGTAGTTACTCACCTGTAACAGGTGTTCTCCAGGAGCAGCAGGAATCAGTCCTCACAACCCTCCCTCCTCCCCTGGGAGTTGCAGTTGTACATAGTTTAATTTTTTCATTTTTGTGTGCTGTTCTTAAGATGGCACCTTTAGGCTGGAAGGGAACCGCGCATGTGTGCCTGCATTCCCAAAGGCTTTCATAGAAAGCTGGGGAAATGCTCCGCTGGGGCTTCATCGGCGTCGATGACACCCATATGTGAGGACTGATTCCTGCTGCTCCTGGAGAACACCTGTTACAGGTGAGTAACTACTCTATACGATCAGGAAGGTGAAATTAGACTTACCTGCTAATTGTTCCTGGAGTAGACCCAGTCTAGTCCCGAGTCCCGTCCCAGTGTTGAGAGTGTCAGAGACACAGGATGGGTTCCTTGAAGATGACAGGTAAGAGGAGTTGCACAGTGAGGGGCTGTCGGCTCGGGGGATTTATGGTCAGCCGTCCGGGGGGTGGGCTCGGACAGGTGAAGGGGCAGCCTCAGTACCTTTTGTTGTTAACAGTTCGTTAGGCAATTTGTGGTTATACAGTTAATTTTTTGGGGGAGTGTCTAGAGTTGGGTCTTTGTACCTTGCGGGGATAAGTGAGGTTGAGACTTACTTGTTGCTCTGGTGAGTCTGCTTTGTCAATAGTTTACTGTTGCAGGAAGGCGGATCCCAGAGATATATGTGCATGACATCACAGAAAGAAGGAGGTTACTCAGTCTCCAAAGCTGCTGAATGAGGTGGACAACTCAGAGGTCCAGGACTAGACTGGGTCTACTCCAGGAACAACAATTAGCAGGTAAGTCTAATTTCACCTTTTTTTTTATTTCACCTTGTTAAAATATACACATACTTATAGGTTCAATCCTCTATGACTGTAGTTGTGAGCTATTCACCACTTTTTGGATTCCATTGCTCATTCTTAGTATGGTTGTAGCCCGATTGGATTACTGCAGTATGATATATGCAGGCATCCCTCTTATCAATTAAAGAGATTTCAGACTGCTCAAAACCCAGCCTTATGGGTAATATCTCATGCCAAAATATTAAACCATATTACAGCTTTGCCGATCCAACACCATTGGCTTCTCGTTCTTTATTGAGTGTGTCACATAATTCTCACCCTGGTTCACAAGTCCTTAGAAAACAAAGCCCCAGTTTACTTATCTTCTCTTACCCTTCCCTTATGCCCCTCCACGATGCTTATGTTCGCTGCATGACAATAGGTTGTATATCCCCCCTCTTTCCATGTCCATCTCGAGCTCAGCTATAAAAAGTTTAACATTTTGCTAAAGACTCGTCTTTGTGAGCAAGCCTTTGGGATCGGGCTGGGCTCATGAAGACGAGTTGTGCTTTTTGTTCATTTTGCTCTCTCTCCTTTCCTATTATTTATGGAGTTATTTTCTTAATTTTACTATTGATTGTAAACCACCTTGATTGTTTTGAAAAGCAGTATATCTAGTTCAGTAAACTGTAACTACCTGCATCAGTCCTGGTATTACAGATGTAGATCCTGAATAAGTCTTTGAAAATGTATCTCTGTACTTTATCACATTTAAATTGCTTAATATTTTGTTGTTCTTTCTTCTATCAGTTGTTTCCACGAAGATGCACATGGCTGTATGTAATGAATAACTGTTTGCTTTCAATATCTGGTAAGATTTTCCATTACATTTTCATACAAAGCAAATAGGACTAAATATATAAATATGTAAGATTTCAAGTGTTGACTTTTATGTGTGAAACATCACAGTCTTATTTGATTATTTATGTATGAATTTTATTTACAGGCAAAGCTTCCCAGCTATATTCGCATAATTTACCAGGCCTTTTTGACTATGCAAGGCAAATGCAAAAGTTGCCTGTTGCTATTCCAGCACACAAGCTTCCTGACAGAATACTCCCTAGGTAAATGTACAATCAATCACTTTTCAGTCACATCATTTTCCTGTTTTCCTTCTCTGTCGGAATACACTTAAAAGAACTTGTGACACATAACTAGGATTTTTGAAAGCTTACATTTTCCTTTGGCAAACAAAACGCTGTACAAAAATAAGATGTTTGGATGGCTTGTATAACTTCTGTCTCATGCTCACCCAGGTTACTGGTCATGGTATTTGTGCTCAGAATGTGGGGTTTTTTTTTAAAGAATAAAATCATTATTCAGTATGTTGGCTTAATCTGTGGTGGCATCCTCTTATCTTTGTGCAGTAATTGAGCAAACCAGAAAAGAGAATATTTAAGCAGTAAACCATGCAGATATCAATTGGAAATTAAACATGCAAAACGCAGGCTATCCCATCCTCTCACTTCTGCACAAGGACTTTTATCACCAGAGAAACATTGTGACTGTTCGAGAGTTGAACTATAAATTTGGCAGATGATGTTCCATTATAATGGTGACCTGTTCAGTAACCCATTATGACTGTTGTTTCTGCCTAACTGTAAATGTCGTTAGCTTTCAGTTTTGAGAAATCTTAAATGGTAGAAATTAGTTCTGTGTATGTGTCTTTCTTTGTTTAGCTAGTTTTTAAATAGTTCTAAAAAGCAACCTGAATGTTAGTTTACCAGATTTACTTATGTTTACTTATTTACTTATCATTTCTACAGATTTACTTATCATTTTTACTTATGTTTCCATTTTAGGAAATTTGCAGTATCTGCTAAAATTCCAGACACCAAGTGGTGTCAAAAGTGTTGTGTTGGTAAGTAAAGATATACATAATTCTATTAAATACTTAAGTTTAGAACTGTATAGAAAGCATTGTTGCTCACCAATAAGTTTTTTTTCATAGACAACTTGTGTGATCAGGCACACAGGTGGGTGATGTAATGTCACGTAACCGGACAAAACGGGTCTTCCCAGAGCAGGTCTCCTCAGTTAGTTCCATAGTTCAAAGTTGAATGCAGCTGTTAGGAAAGTGGGTGGGATTGTTTGCCTGATCAATCCTGCTGACTACAGAAACCACCTGTTAGAGGTAAGCAGCAATACTTTTTCCATAGACAAGCGGGATTGAGTCACACACACACAATTGGGTGATTCCTAAGCTTAAGGCTGCTGCCTTTGCAGGTTGTTTATTTAGAAGCAACCTGCACCTATAAAACAGTGCAGGAATTTCCAGAACACGCAGACAAAAAGGCACTGTCCTTTATTGTGGCTTGGTCAAAGCAGTCATGGAACATGAAGATACGAAATGAGAACCGTATTGCTACTTTACAAATCGTATGCAGCAAAGCAGATTTTAGGAGTGCAGCCATAGCTGCAGTATCTCTGTTTTGGTGAAACCCTACTATTCAGAGTAGCACCAGATTTTTTTTTTATAACTGAACTGGATACAGGATGCTTGCCAATTTGTAAGGAACCAAATGACGAAAGCGGGAAACACAAGCACTGGCAAGTTAGTTGCAAGGCATTGATAAAGCAGGCAAAGAGAGAATTTGAAAAAAAAGCTTGCTGTGGAAGCAAATACGCACAAGACAACATTTTTTCAAGTATATTTGTAGCAAAAGACCTGTGAGATTGTCAGTTGGACCAGATGATAGAGGGGTAAAAGGGATGCTAAGGGGAAGGACAAGGCCATAGTGGAGAGATTGAATGAATTCTTTGCTTCAGTCTTTACTGAAGAAGATGTAGGGAAATTACCTATGCTTGAAATGGTATTTAAAGGTGATATATCAGAAGAATTGAAAGAAATATCGATAAACCGGGAAGACGTGTTACAAGTATTTGATAAACTGAAGAATAGTAAATCACCTGGACTGGATGGTATACAAGTTGAAAGAACTGAAAAGATGAGATTGCAGACCTACTATTAGTAATCTGTGACCTATCATTAAAATCATCAGTAGTACCTGAAGACTGGAGAATAGCCAATGTAATGCCAATTTTTAAAAAGGGTTCCAGGGGGGATCCAGGAAACTACAGACTGGTGAGCCTGACATCAGTACCGGGCAAAATGGTAGAAACCATTATAAAGAATAAAATTACTGAACATGTAGATAGTCACGGTTTAATCGGAGAAAGCCAACATTGATTTAGCCAAGGAAAGTTTTGTCACTAATCTGTGTTACTTTCTTGAAGGTGTGAATAAACAGGTAGACCAGAGTGAGCAAGTTGATATATTGACAAGCCAAATTAAAAAGTCATGGGATTAAAGGCAGTGTAGTATTGTGGATCACGAACTGGTTAAAAGATCGAAAGCAGTGAGTAGGGATAAATGGCCAATTTTCTCAATGGAGAAAGGTGAATCGTGGAGTACCCTACTCCAGGAATCTGTGCTGGGCCCGCTGCTTTTGAACATCGTCATAAATGACCTGGAAATGGGAATAATAAGTGAGGTGATCAAATTTGCAGATGACACAAAATTATTCAAAGTTGTTAAAACACAAGAGGATTGTGAAAATTGAAAGAAGACCTTGATAAATTGGAAGACTGGACATTCAAATGGCAGGTGAAATTTAATATGGACAAGTGCAAAGTTATGCACCTAGGAAAGAACAACCCAAACTACGGTTACACGATGCAAGGTTCCACATTAGAAACCACCACACAGGAAAAAGATTTAGGCTTCATCATGAATTATATATTGAAAACCTCCATTTAGTGTGAAGTAGCAGCCAAAAAAGCAAATAGAATGCTAGGAATCATAAGGAAAGGAATGGAGAATAAGACCAAGGATGATGATATGCCTCTGTATCATTCCATGGTGCAACCGCACATTGAATATCGTGTGCAATTCTGGTCACAATATCTGCTAACGTTTTGAAAGGCACTGAAAACCTTTCTTTTCTCTTGAGCTGATAGTGTCAGCTGCGGGCAGGTGGACGATTCTGCAGCTGGATAGAGTAGCAGTATGGCAGTTGGGAGGGTATATGGGTGATGGTGGGGGAAGTGGGGGGTCCTGTTGGTGGGGCCTGAATGGTCTGTATATGTTTTATTTGCTGTACACCACCTTGAATGCTTGAGCATATAGCGGTTAATAAATGCTTTTAAATAAAATAAATACATTTACAGTAGGTGTTGCTGGGGAGTGTTGTCTGGGCAGAGTCATTAAGTACATGCATTGATTATAAAATACTTTAATCAATGACTATACTCAAATACTTTATGCATGAGCTGTTATACCTGCTCCCAAGTATGCCTAAATATTTGCAACCTTAATCCTTAATTTAATCGCAGTTACTGCGGGGTTTGCCCTAGTACTTTATAAAGACACATAGGTGCCTATATGTCTTTATCTAATTGGGCCAAAATAGGCATCTTCTTGCCCTCTAAATGGTAGCATCATTTTATAAAATTGCTTTCGTTATTGGATGTGGCCATTCGTGAAACACCAGATGGAAAACCTTTTCTACTTGAAAATGTAAGTCCATCTAGTAGACTGTTTTCTGGTGGCTATTAGTATGTCCTGGATAGGCATTGGAAGATCTAGAGTAGAAGCTTAAATGCAGCCTCATTTCCATGCTGTGATTGCTAGAGACTCCAGGTGGGGATATTTTATTTATTTTTATTTATTTATTTTTTATACCACGCTCTTTAGAATCAGTGCGGTTTACATGTATACTAACAGCTACTTTTTATTCCCTTGACCCCGAAGGGCTCACAATCTAAGTGTACCTGAGGCAATGGAGGGTTAAATGGCTTGCCCAAGGCCACAAGGAGTGGCCATGGGACTAGAGACCCCAGTCCCTCCGGCCTGAGGTTGCTTGTCCCCATGCGGGAATTGAACCCCCGGCCCTTCGGCCTGAGGTAACCTGTCCCATATATATGAGACAGTCTGCATCTTGTGTGATTAACATTGGAAATCTTTGGAGTTTGTGCCACTGATTCTTGATAGATAGAAATTCCAAGTTGAAGAGGAAGAAAATCCTAATCCTGTTTATATTCTGATATTTAAACTTCACAATTTTGTTAGCCATATACCGGCTCACTTCCTTGTTCATAAATCACTTGCTTCATTTTAAGCATTGCTAGGTTTTTCTCTTCCAACTGCAGTTCCCTCAGCACACCTCTAGCCTTCCCTCCCCCATTCCCTCTTTACCCTTTCCACTTCCCCAACCCCAGCCTGCCAATCCCAGCCGCCGTACTCCTCCACTCGACCAACCCCATGCAGTTCCACAGTGCTGAATTACCTCCCTGCCATGGACTTCCAGCTCCTTTCCCAGAGCAAAGTTCTCTACTCATTGTACCAGCATCTACTATCCACCACCCTGTCTCTCTTCTACATACTTCACCCACGATTCGCTCATCGCTTCTGTGTCTCTCACATGCTCACAATACACCGACCTTCCTCATTCAAACCATAAATTTTCACATTTTATCTCTTTACATCTTGACATCCCACTTCCCCAGCACAATCAAGCCTTCCTTTACCATCCCAATATCCATCCCTCTGAACTATCCAAACATAAGGAGGGAGCATTTCCTGAGTGGAGCACCATACAGCCAATTTCCCATATCACTAAGAAAGAAAATGCTCCCACATCAGCAAAATACCCTTCCTCCTAACAGCATCAGCCTACCTCCCCCAACAGAACCACGGAAACAAAGCCTTTATCAAGGACTATAACTGCATCGAATATTAAATTATCTCAGTCTTAACTGCTAACCTAGATTTAACTTGCGATCTCCCAGAGAACTGTTTGTTTTCCCATTTTTAAACTTGCACCATTCAAATGCCAGTCTGCTTCTCACTTTGTTCTATATTCTCCTCCTGTCGTGGCTTCTCCTGTCACCTCTGCAGCCGCCATTGTCAGTCCCATTCTATTTGCTTCCATCTGTAGTCACCTAGTTTCTGAAGCACTGTAAGTGTCTGTCTTCTCACCCTTGTAGAGACCCTCTTTTTGTAGCAGGGCCAAAGCCTCCTCTACCATATTGACTCTTTTATGAAATCCATGAATTGTAATCAGAAGCCCAAAAGGATAAAGCCACTTGTACCGCAGCTTCTCTTTTTTTCAAACGTTTAGTCACTTCCCTAAATTCCCTCCAGCGTTGCAGGGTTATTAAGATGAATCCTGGAAGACTTTAACCTTGACATTATTCTATATTTCTCCCATGGCCCTCGCCTTAAGATAGAAACAGTTCCTTATCAGTGAAGTGGTGGAAACAGACAATAATATCATAGGGCTTCTCTTACTGCCAGGAGCCTAAGGCCCAATGTGCTCTATCTAACTTGACGCCCAGACCCTCCTGTCTTGTCAGAATCTGCATGTACAATTTTTGCACTACACATTAATGTGCTCACTAGATTTTCATATCTGTCTCATGCACACATTATTTCTGTGGGTAGGTATGATTTTCTAAATCTTCAACTTTTCTCCACAAGTCCAAATTCTCCACTCGCACCTCCACTGATGCATTTTGGAGTAATTGCAGGGCCCCCATGTTTCTCTATTCGCTCCATAGTCTCCAAACGTGTGCCCAGCTCAAGCTCTTTTGATTTTGCTTTACTGCATCCTTTAATTTTAAATTTCAACGATGAAATCTCCTCCTTTAATTCTGCCATCCATTGCAGCTTGTCGGCTTTCATGAGTCGCTCTCTGAGCCCGGTGCATGCATGCTTTTCTCCTCCAAGTCGTCCTCAGACATGTTAGCCAGCACATGAAAGGCCAAGCTCTGGGTATTTTTCACTGCATCCTTTTCCAACACAGATGACCCAGCATTGGTGTCTACACGTTTGTTTATGGATGCCATTTGCTTCACTGGCTTTCCGCTACCTTCCTCCTGCAGTTACTGGTGAAATTCACTACTGAGTCAGGTCCTTGGGGGTTTTGCACAACTGAAGTGGAGCTAATTGCTCAAGAGGCCATTCTTCAGGATGATGTCACTGGGACTGGTACTTTCTAACATTTTGTGAATAACAAGCGAGGTGATTAAATTTGAAGATGATACCAAATTATTCAAAGCTGTTAAATCACATGCAGATTGTGAGAGATTGCAGGAGAACCTTGTAAGGCTGGGATACTGGGGCATCCAAATAGCAGATTAAATTTAATGTGAATAAGTCCAAAATAAAATGCATGTAGGGAAAAAAATAACAAACTATAGCTACACAAGGCTAGGCTCCAGATTAGTCATCGTCATCCAAGAAAAGGATCTAGGAGTCATTGTGAACAATGTGTGGTGGCAGGCAAAAATAGCAGACAATGTTAGGCATTATTAGGAAAGGAATAGAGAATAAAACAAAGAATATCATAACTCTGCAATGCTACATGGTGCAACATCACCTCCTAGAGTTCTGTGTGCAGTTTTAGTCTCCCCATCTCAAAAAATATATAGTGGAGTTATTTTAAAAAAAAAAGAAGGTACAAAGAAGGGCAACCATAATAATAAAAGGGATGAAACACTCCTAGGGCTGTTCAGCTTGGAGAAGAGATGACTGAGGGGGAGATATGGTAGAGATTAAATTTCTGAGTGGAGTGGAATGGCATGGGTAAATGCAAATCTGTTGTTTTCTCCGGGAACAAGCAGGAAGTCAGTCCTCACATATGGATGACCTCAGCACCGACGGAGCCCTTGTGGAAACATCTCTCCAGTTTTCAAAGAAAGCCTTTGGGAGATGCCACCACACATGCATGGTCTCCTTCCCACCCAAGGGTCCCCTCTTACTCAGTCTCCTTTTTTCCACGGAGCTCATCAGATGTCTGCCTTCCCCCGAAAAAAAGCTGTTTATTTTGCTATCTGAGTTTCATTCTCTCTCCAGTTGCACCGGTACTCTTCCTGCCACCCCAGCCCACTGCTTCGTCATTGAGTCTCAGGTCCATATAGATTTTTTCACCTTTGGTGCCTTCGCACCTTTTTTCCAACTGGCAGTACCGCGGGTCTTCGACCTTACCAGGGTAGTTTTTTCACCCATGGCTACCAGTGGTTTTAAGAAGTGTAATCGGTGTATAAAGATTGTCTCTCACCGATACACATGATTGTTTCTACGCTACCTCTACTACTACTTCTACTAAGCATTTGTATAGTGCTACAAGACGTATGCAGCGCTGCACAGACATGTAAGAATCAGTGCCTGCTCATCAGAGTTTACAATCTAGTCAAGACAGACAATACAGTATGTGTAGACATGGGACACATTTAGGGGGAATGGTACGGATACACAAAGGAGATCAGGTGAGTCAAGATCCAAAAGCGGCAGCGAAGAGGTGAGTTTTTAGCCTAGATTTGAAAAGGGCCAAAGAAGGTACCTGACATACAGACTCAGGCAGCTTGTTCCAGGCATAAGGAACAGCAAGGTGAAAAGAGTGAAGTCTGGAGTTAGCAGTAGAAAAGAAGGGCATAGATAGTGATTTGCTAGAAGAGTGGAGTTCCTGAGGAGGGGCGTAGGGAGAGATAAGAGAGGAAAGGTAGTGAGGAGCTGCAGAGTGAATGCACTTATAGGTCAGCAGGAGAAGTTTGAACTGGATGCAGAAACAGATAGGAAGCCAATGAAGAGACTTGAGAAGAGGGATAATATGAACATGATGAGGCTGGTGGAAGATTAGCCACGCAGCTTGTGTTAAACGGACTGAAGGGGAGAGAGATGATTTAGCGTGAGGCCAGCAAGGAGTAGATTACAATAGTCAAGACAGGAGGTGATTAAGGAGTGAATAAGTGTCTTAGTAGTGTGTTCAGAGAGGAACGGGTGGATTTTATTTATTTTATTTATTTAGTAAGGACTTATATACCGCTCCTTCCAGCGATCAGAAGCGGTTTGATTACAATTACGGGATTTGTCATAAATTACAGACAGAATTATTTGGGGATTAGATAGAGAGAGCAGGGGGATACACAGCACACATATGCGGGTCCATATACAGACCTTAGCTATTATCATACATTTACACAGGCACTAACCACCATCTATTTACATTTGTACATACTGCAATTCAATTTCTTTTGTCCTTTTGGATTTTCATCTGGTATAATGACAATTGAACAGGTGCGTCTTCAGTTGTTTTCTGAAGTTGCTTATGTCTTTAATTTCTCTCAGCTCGTGTGGGAGCTGGTTCCATAACGTGGGGGCAGATAAGGAGAACGCTCTGCGACTAGTACTGACCTTTACGTGCCTAAAGCTGTTTGGAACTCTTAGTGTGTCAGAGTTCATGGTTCTCCTGCTTCTGGTTGTAGGTTGCATGGAGATCAGGGTGGAGAGGAATGAGGGGGCCAGGTTGTGAATTAACTTGAATGTAGTTACCAATGTTTTGTATTGAATCCTTGCAACGACTGGAAGCCAGTGTAGTTCCATCAATACAGGTGTGATATGTTCGGTGACGCTAGTTCTCATGATGATCCTTGCTGCTACGTGTTGGGCCATCTGTAGTATGTTGGTTGTTTTCCTTGGTAGCCCCTGCAAGATGGCGTTGCAGTAGTCCAGGTGGGGCATGATGAGAGCCTGAGCAACTGATCGGAAATCGCATGGATCTAGTATGTTCCGCAGGGGTCGTAGCACTTTAAGCTTGTGGAAGATGGCTTTGTTGGTGTTGTTGAGGTGTTTTTCCATTTTCAGTTTGTTATCAATTGTGACTCCCAGATATTTTATTTCTTTCTTAGTATTGTATGTATTGTTGCACAATGTGATTGTTGGAGGTGGTTCGAAGCCCAAGGTATTTGATATAAACATTACTTCGGTCTTCTTATGATTAATCGACATGTTATTTTGTTGTAGCCATCCCGACATCTCTCCCATGCAGGTTTCAAGCTGGGCGTAGTTCGGGTCGGTGGTCTCTAGTTGGGTGTACAGCATGATATCGTCTGCGTATATGTGGTAGTTTATGCCATATTTCCTGAATATTTCACTGAGTGGTTGCATGTAAATGTTAAAAAGTAGCGCCGAGAGTGCCGAACCCTGAGGAATGCCTTGTGTTTGGATGAACGGTTCAGCTTTCTCTCCGTTGAACTGGACCTGTGGCTTTCTGCCCGTTATATAGGAGGAGAACCATTTCAAGGCGGTTCCTATAATTCCAATTGATTCCAGCTTGTTCAGGAGGGTTAAGTGATGGACAGTGTCAAATGCAGCGGATATGTCGATGAAAATGAGGATAAACATTTTCTTCCTGTCTTCCAGCCCCTTGAGGAGGTTGTTAAACAGGGCTAAAAGCAGGGTTTCGACCCCATGATTTTTTCTGAATCCGTATTGCTGTTTGTCCAGTATTTCGTTGTCTTCAAGGTGTTCTTGCAGTTGGATGAGGGCTGCTTTTTCAATGATTTTTGCTAAAAACGATATACTGGAGATTGGACGGTAGGAAGATGGATCTTCTTTGTTTAGCGAGTTGTTTTTTAGTATTGGTCTTATTATAGACTTTTTGAGCTGGTTAGGCATGATTCCTTGGGACAGTGATTGGTTCACAATGTGAGCGACATTTTGTTAATGTTTATAGAGAAAGAAACAGCAGGTCTTAGCTATCAGATGGATGTGTGTGGAGAAGGAGAGAGAGGAGTCGGACAACCCCAAGGTTGCGAGCCAAGGGAACAGGGAGGAGTAGAGAGTTATCCACAGAGACTGAGAAAGGAGGAAGAGGAGAGGAGGTTTTAAGGGGAAAAATGAGCAGCTCAGTTTTGGCCATGTTCAGTTTCAAGCGGCAGTGAGACATCCAAGCAGCAATGTCAGAAAGGCAAGCAGAGATCCGGGACTCGGATCAGACCACAACCCCGCGGCCTGAGGTCTTTGTAAAAAGATGTCCACCAAAGTCCTCAAGAGCTGTCAGCAGCAGCATGACAAGTTTTTCCCTGAGTCCCCAGCACTTCTGAAGGCCAAGGCCCTGTCTGAAGCCTTGGACTCCCGTGGTGCCCCCGCAGATCCCGGTCAACACCGTGGGTCTTCAGAAAGAGGGTCTCCCTCAAGGGGAACACAGGAAGAAGAAGAAGACACCCTCAAAGGCAGTGTCCCTGGGTGGTTCCGACAGTCTGGGTAAGTCCTGAGCCAGGTCCCGCAGTCCACGCCGCTCGTCCAAGGGCTCAGAGTGGGAGTGGCCTACCAAGGTCGCCAAGAAGGAATCGCACGGAAATCGGCCCCAGTCACCCGAGGCCATCTTCATTGAGGACTACCCTTCAGGGGAACTAGCTCTGGGCCCGTTCCTCTGTGCCCATGCCGAGAGCTGCGGAGCTAACTGGGCTGGAGTCCAGAATGGCGGCCTTGTAGCACATCCTGTCAGCCTTCATGGACCAGTAGCGGACACTTGTCTGGCATGGCCAGTTCCTCTGACCAGACCACCAGGCCCTTGACTTTGAGGACGTCCCTGGATGCCAAGCCAATTCTCGAGGCCATATGGCACCGAGTCGATCCTCGGCTGAGGTCTTGATCTGGATCCCATTCGACAGGACCAAGGTCTTCCCCGGCTAGCATGCCTGACACCAGCCGAGGAGCATCAAAGAGGTTTGGACCGGGCTCGAGCCTGAAGCCCTTGGGTCACCCTTACCTCGAGTCTTCTACCGATTATGCGGAAAGGGAGACCGATGACGAGGAGTCCCCCCGATTCTCGTCACCACAGCTTTGTTCCCTTAAACCCGTCCTACTCCGAGTCTTGACGTCGGTCCCCACCAAAGGACCTGGCATTCCTCGACTTTGTGTGGGATATGTTGAAAACTCTAGTGTTCCCTGTAATCTTCTGGAAAATATAATCTTTCGCCGCTCTCTACTTTTGGTTACACTCCGTTTGGTCCTGGGTTCATTTCACATAGACAGTAGGGTAAGCACCACAAATAAGACAACCAAAACTGGTGTGGCTTGGAAAAAGAGTTTTATATAGAAATAGGCTTATTACATAGGTACAGAACAGAGTTATAAGGTTGTTACAGAGCTGCATCTGTGAGTGTGTGTAGAGTGAGAAAGAAGAGGGCAGGGGAAGTGTGTGTCAGAGTCTCATAGTAAGAAGAATAAAGAGAGAGAGAGAGAACAAGGGGGAGGAGAGAGAGAGAGAAGTATGGTTCAGAGCCTCATAGTAGGAAGTGTCCCATCAACAGAGAGAGAGCTATTTTTGTGTTTCTGTATTTATAGAGAAAATCTCCAGCACCTCCTTTTGTCATAATTTGGTTTGTTTGAGGTCTGCTATCACTTGATTAGCAAGGAGGGGCTGCAGACCAATCTCATCAGGCCCGGAGACTGACATCACCAGGGGGTCAGAGCTAATCTCATCTTGTAAACTACGCTCATTAACTTTGGAGACTGACATCACCAGAGCAACAAAGCTGCTTGAAATCCAAGGTATGGGAAAAAACCATGACACCTATGCTAGGCATAATGTCATGCTGATGTATGCTGACATCTCCCACACTTTTTTTATTTTTATTTATTATTTGTGCCTGGAAATGGTGGAAGCAAACCTGTGGTACCTGTCCCAGCTGCAATTACATGATAGTAGGCAGCTTGTCTAATACCTCCTGTATTAAATACCTTGCTATGTCCAGCAGGTCCCCTGTCCTGCACAGTACTGTTTCTAGTGTTCTAGAGATAAACAAGTCCCATTATGAGTCCAAACCTCATGTCTTAGGTAGGGCAGCCACTACTGGGGGGGAACCCAATATGCTACCTCAGTGCCCGTCGTAGAGAGAGTGAACAGTGCATAAGGGCTGCAGGAATTTCTGAGGAGGTTAAAGCTGAAAGGTACCAGGATGCTATGAGTGAGGATAGGAAGCAATACTAGACTGCAACTGACTCTGGTATTCAGTGTAATAGGAAATGCCAAATTAGCCAAATTAGCAGGCCAAATGAGCCTGGATGTAGAGGTAGATGCTGGAGAAATTAAGTGTAACTACCTTAAAATGTTGTTGATGTTCTGTAGGACATGCGCTGCAAGGAGAGGTACATTTGTTTCATTTTACAACACAGGAAAATTATGATAATGCATAGCAATATTTGTACAGCAGTTCAAATAATAGGGTGAATAAAAACATTACAGACATGATCAGCAGTAGGTGAGTAACCAAATAACCATTCCCACACAGATGCATGAACATCTTGTAGCAAATGTGTCCATTCTCATAAGTGATGGTGTGATTCACTTCAGTGGATGTTGTTTTAAGGTGATCAATATAGGCATGGAGTTCTGTAAAGTTGAGCAGTTTATGTAGTGTCTCTTCTCCCATGCCAAGTGGTAATGGATGCACAGCATATGAGATAAAGTCTGGAATGTCCATAGAGTCATTGGTAACCAGCGGTGTGGAATAAGTTGTCCCGTTAATGGTGATGGAGACCAGTGGTGTATGACTGCACCAGGTATTGTTTGAACTGTACAACAAAGTGTTCTTAGGAAGGCGGGTGTCATGCATTATGGGAGCAACTGAAAAAGAAACATTCTTTGTCCTGACAGGAAGTATTGTACAAAATCAAGGCAGGAGGACCTAAAAAGTAATGTTCTGGAGGTGCCCTCAATTCTTGTGTCCTTTCTAGAGAAGTGGAAACTGGTGGCGCCCACTGTACTTGAGTGATGTTAAATGAATAGAATACGGAACAGAAACTCAGGATGACCCGATCCTTTCCTTCCGGGAAAGGTGGGGGTATTTCTTGATAGCGATCTACCCCACCTGTGGAGTTAGCCCAGCCAATCGTGCATATTCGGATGATAGTTCCTGTAATGAGATTTGAGTAGAAGAGAGCAGATACAAGAACAACAGGAAACCGAGACATAATAAAAGTTAACTTGTTTCACTCTACTAGGGAGTAAACTAGTGCTCCCCACTTATACTATGCAACAACAAAAAATAATTTTTACTACTTATTTACATAACTATTAGATACATGTCCAGTATCTAGGACACATCAACTATACAGCAGAAGTAAATAGTTCCCATCCTCAAGCGACTTTTGTTCAGAAAGCAGCTGTCCGTGCTGTCTTCAGAAAGCAGCTGTCCGTGCTGTCTTCAGGTGGTATCTGAAAACAAAGACTGATACAACACGTATTACCCATATGGTTTCAACTGGGTGATGTGTTTCCAATACTGCTGGTTGTCGGGCATTAGAATCTGGGACAGGGAATGCTTCTACCCAATGAGAAAAGGAATCAACAACAGTGAGTAAGGATCTATTTTTCCTAGCTGTTAACGGAAGAGGGCCCACATGATCTATTTGCAATTTCTCAAATGGGCCACGAGGAGGTGCTCTCATTAACTGTCCCCTTCTTTTTTTAGGTTGCCTCCCAAATGAAGCACAGATTACACAGGAGGAAACATGATCCTGTATATCATGTTTCATTTCTGGCCACCATACCAACCTATTGAGGATAGTCTGCATTTCTTCTGCTTTAGGGTGTCCCATAGGACCTGCAGCATGAACCCAATGCATCCACTCTTTACCTCAAACTCTGCAGATAGCTATAACCAAGCCTTCCTCTCTCTTTGCACATAGAATGTCTTTCTCTATAGTGAGTGTGAGAAAGAGTGTGTGCTGATATAGGTTATCTGGGGCGTCCTGCACAAGCTTCCTCAAATTGGAAAGCTCAGGGTCCTTTGTCTGCAGTGCTACGAAGTAATCTGGTCGTATTATCTGATCATAATCTGTGGAACGTGCAGCAATAGCAACCATGCGTGTCTGCTCATACCAGGGCCATATGAGGCCTACATGGCATGCTTCCTTGGCTAGTGAGTCTGCTAATGTGTTTCTTTTCACTAAAGGGCCTTTCTTCCTATGTGCCTTTACTTTAACTAAATGTACTCTCTGAAACCTCTCACTCAGTTCTTGTGCCATAGTCCACAGTGATGAATTTTTCACTGTGGACCCATCTGTAGATTTAAATTTATTTGCCAGCCACCAGGGTAGCAGGGCAATGGCACTTTTAAAGACAATCAGAATCTAAAATGATTTGTATCTCTGGGTGTGAATCCTGATATTGTTGCATGCAAGCTACAAAAGCAGCCAGCTCACAGTACTGTGCTGACGCTGACCCACAGGAATACTGTCTCTGCAGTACCACTTGGTTATTTGGGTCTAATTGTACAATTGCAAAACCTGCTAGTCGCCTGCCTCCTTCACATTGGTTACTACCATAAATATATACTGTAGGAAGAAAAGGTGAAATTTTGTCTAGTCCCAGTTCCCTAAAGATCATGTGATTGGGGGCACTGGGTGAGGACTGACAGTCATGAGGTTGCCCCTCCAGCAAAATTCCAGCCACTTGCACGTTAGGTTCTTTCAACAATTCAAACTTTACATTCTGTGCTTGCAACATGAGAGTCCACTGGACTATTCTCTCAGTCCTAATCTTGCTACATGCTAACTTTCCCAATACAATGAATTTGAGGGGGGGGGGGGTGATGGCTGCATATGTATGTGGTTTGAGCACTAATGATGTATGTAAATTTCTGCATAGCAGCATAGGAAGCCAGTACATGTTTTTCACAGTTTCCCATTTTGAGTTCAGGAGAAGTGAGAACTCTGGAACAGAAAGCAATAGGGCGATCTACTCCTCCTAGGCGTTGTGTTAGAGCTGCACCTATACTGTTCTCTCCAACTACAGGGTACAGGAAAAAATGTTGTGTGTGATCTGGGTGTGCAAGAACAGGAGCAGAAGTAAATTTCCATATTTTCCTGATCTGCAGTGGGAGAAGCTCTGTTTGTAAAACTAATTCCAGCCCCTGTGTCAATCAAAGCTAGTTTATCCTGACCCCCTATTCTGCTGATAACATTGGGGCGTCCACAAGAGTCCAGTATCAAGGATGTTACAAGCCTTAAACTGTATTTTGGGCCTGTATCTGTTTCATCATCCAGAGGCTCTGGAATCGAGTCCTCTGCTGAGAGAACGGAGGCAGGCTGGGCTATGAAGGCTTGAGACATTTTGATATCTGAACCCAGAAGGTCAGGACACCCCTATGCACTAGCCTTGTGTTTGTCCTGAGCTGCTCGTATGTCCTGTTTTAATTTATCTATTTCTACCTGCAGTATGTGTTTGTCCTGTTCCCATTTAATTTTCTCCTTTTCTAATCCATCTCTCTGTGCTTTGAGCTCCTGAAAGGGAATGTACCCTGAGGAAATTCTAAAAGTACCTCTGCTTTGTCCTCTCCAAGGTGTCTGTCCTCTGTATCCTTTGTCTGTGTTTTTTGTGTATTGGGAGGATCCCTCAGCTTGCCACTTCCGTGCTTCTGATACTGTAATGACCTGAGAGGGCTGGGTCTTCCAAACAGACCCAATTCTGAGCATTAAAGTATCAAAAGGGGTTGCTTTAGGGTCTTCAGAAAATAACAGAAGATGTTTTGTAATCTCAGGGGATAGTAAGTCTAATAAAAATGCCTTATGTGTACTCTCCCCATAATCTTCTGCATTGGGCCAGGACTCCTGCTCATTAAGAACTGCTTTTAAAATCCAGGCTCTATATGCAAACTCTTCCAGTGTATCATTTGGTAGAGGTGAAATAATTTTAAATACTTTCATTGGGCAACAGTGAAATAGTTTCTCAATGCCCCATTTAACCAACTGGTATGGGTGAGTGAGAGAGCCAACTTTATAATAGTGTGGCCCCAGAGCCAGATGCATAAGTCTATCAAAGTCTGATTGTTTTCTTCTGTATTTCCCTAGACCCCAGTGAATCAGAATATCAGTGGCCCATTTGCACCATTCATTTACATTAAAAGGCATAGGGCCCGCTTTCTCAACTATCCTTTCCATGTCCCTATCTTTTAAAGAGTCCTGCAGCATCACTTTAACTGTTGCTCTGAGTTCGGTACTGGGTGCCGGGTCTGACTCATCTGAATTATCCTCCTGACACAGGTCCTGGTTATTGCTCTGTTCTGGCTGAGATAAACTATTAGGATTTTCTTCCTCTGTGCTGTCTGATTCGTTTTTATTTTTTCCATTCCTAAGTCCAGCTATAGATACTTCTGTATTCTTTTGTTTATAGGGTGTGTCATAGGCAAGGGGGGCTGAGGGTGAAATAGTGCAGAGCTTATTTTTATCTTTCAGAGGCCAATTCATCCTTAACGTGCCTCAATTCAAGTTTAAGTGCTTCTAATTGCTCGCTAACATTTATAAAGGAATTTGTGGCTTGTATCACCTGAGCCCTTTGCATAGAAATGCAAATTTGTGCCTCCTCAAGGTCTTTGGTTAATTGTGTACAATGAGAAGTCAGTTCAGTATTGTCCTGTTTCATGCTAATGAGCCCCCCTGCACATGCCTTGGATAAAAAGGCATTTTCTTTTATTTGTTTTCTTTTTGAATTCTTGATAATGGTTTAACATTTGCCTTTGAATATTATACCATGATGCCTCAGGGAATTCCCCTTCAAAGGGACCACCTTTTCTCTTACAGTATGTCAATACTATTTCTTTCAGTTCTTTAAAATCAAAGGCTTCCATATTTGAGACTGCAGAAAGACTGTAGTTGGTACAGGGGCCTAGCTTATTATGTTTTTATTTGGTTTTATGCGACAATCTCAAATGTGCAACCTTGGAAGGAGGAATGTTCACTTTTATGAAGAAGTGAGACTTAGAATTATAGTTGGAATGGCATAAATTTTATGGGTGTTCAGTAAATAGTACTGCCATAAAGACCACGCCTTAAAATTATACCTGAATAAAAAGTGCTTACCACCTTTTAACAGGGTGGAAGTTTAGGATGAAATTATAGTAAGAAGGGCGTTAGGAGATTAACAGAATTGTCAGTTACTGTATCAATTGCAGCAAACTTTAAGCCTGCTCTCACCAAGATACCTACTGACAGGAGACTGAGAAATAAAAGGCAAAGGGACAGGAGGTAATAGTGTTACCAGGAAAGATGTATATTGTATTTAGTGAGGGACTGTTTACCTGTGTACCACTTCCAAACTAAAGCTGGACTATCTCTGTCTTTTCTTAGCAGCTCGAATACTAGAGAAAAATCTGTGCCTTGTAACAAACCGTAACAAGCCTCTACCTACAAATAAGAAAATTGCAAGCCACTCTATGTAATGTCCCTAGGTGTGTAGGTAATATTAAAATTTAGGATTATTACAGAGTCTTTTAACAATAAAAATCTCACCTTGTCTAACCCACAAAACAAAGGTATCACTGGAACTTTTCACTAAATAGTGTCACTCTGCCTACAGAGTCTTTTCACTCACGTGTCATCCAGCTTGTAACCAAAATTGTCAATTGTACATGGTCACAAGCTTTACGCTTTTGATTTTCCTGTCGCACCCTACTGAAATCCACTTTAATGTATCAAACAAAATTATTACTTACCCAACTGGAGATCTGCTGTGAAGTCTGAGACGGGCCCCCATAAATGTAATCTTCTGGAAAATGTAATCTTTCGCCGCTCTCTACTTTTGGTTACGCTCCGTTTGGTCCTGGGTTCATTTCACAGAGACAGTAGGGTAAGCAGCACAAATAAGACAACCAAAACTGGTGTGGCTTGGGAAAAGAGTTTTATATAGAAATAGGCTTATTACATAGGTACAGAATAGAGTTATAAGGTTGTTACAGAGCTGCATCTGTGTGTGTGTGTAGAGTGAGAAAGAAGAGGGCGGGGGAAGTGTGTGTCAGAGTTAGATTGTGAGCCCTTTGGGGACAAGAGAATAAAAAGTACCTGTTAGTATATATGTGTAAACCGCTCTGATGCATAAGTAAAGGGCGGTATATCAAATGCCTAAACCATAAACCATTAACCATATTTTTGTGTTTCTGTATTTATAGAGAAAATCTCCAGCATCTCCCTTTGTCATAATTTGGTTTCTTTCAGGTCTGCTATCACTTGATTAGCAAGGAGGGGCTGCAGACCAATCTCATCAGGCCCGGAGACTGACATCACCAGGGGGTCAGAGCTAATCTCATCTTGTAAATACGCTCATTAACTTTGGAGACTGACATCACCAGAGTAACAAAGCTGCTTGAAATCCAAGGTCTGGGAAAAAGCCATGACACCTATGCTAGGCATAATGTCATGCTGATGTATGTTGACATTCCCCATGGAATCAGAGGAGAGGACCCTTGTATGAAGGAGGTAGAAATCATCCAATATGAGACTCCACTCAGGGAATCGTTAATGGTGCCCATCCTGGAATCGCTGATGCTCCTTATGTGGGAAACACTGGCATCGGTGCCCGTCATGAACAAACGACTCGACTCAATATATAGGGTCCACAGGAGCCCTGGCTTCCAGAAGGCACAGCTGCTGCATAACTCCATGATAATGGAGTTGGCCATGTATCAGCTGAAGAGCTAGAAGACACACTCCTCTGTGCTCCCGGGTAGGAAGGTCCACATATTGGATTCCCTCGGCAGAAAGTGCTACCAGAGCTCGATGCTCATCGGCCGGATCCAGGCCTACCAGCTGTACATGGGCATGTACCTGAGAGACCTGACGAAGGATCTCACTGTGTTCTCGGCTGGTTTCTCCGAGGAACCTCTACAGTGGTTCAGGAATCTATCCAAAGCCATCCGTGAGTGCTCCAAGTTTATAACTCGAGCAGCCTATGACTGCTTTGAGTCGGTGACTAGAGTAACCGTAGCGGGCATCGGTGCCCGATGCCAAGCCTGGCTACAGTCTTCCAACCTCAAGCAATGGGTTCAGGATAAATTGGGCGGTGTATCTAGCAGGCCAGGTTGGTGCCATATAGGAGAACCTCTTTGGCAAACCCATGACGGAGAATGCTACTGAGTTGGATACCGAACTCATGACGAGGACCAGGCTCTCCAAGAAGACTGCTACCCCTTCCCCAATGGAAGAGCTCAGGGAAAAAAGCCCTTTTACCCAAGGAAAGGGGCTGTTTACAAAAACTACCATATTTCTAAGCCTCTCCAGCAGGGTCAGCAGGCTAAGGGACAGGGACATGGTCCTCGTAAGCAGAAGACTCCCAAGCCCCAGGCTAAAGAGCTAAAACAGGTTTTGGAACACTTCCTAACATAAGAGTGTTCTTGCAGCCTCTTTCCAGGAGACCTAAGGGAAAAGAAGGGGCTGTAGTATTTCCATTCAGCACAAGTTAATCAAGACCCTATTACAAGCTGTTTATAACATGCCTGCAGATTTACTGCTTCAAATGCAGACACAACATACGATATGGCTCTCCTATTGCAGTGGGATTGAGGAAAACAGTAACTTTTAATGAAGTTACTAGGACCAGGAAAAACAAAAAAAATAGGCAGAACTACCAGCTAAAGTCAGAGGCTACAGTTTACCCCTGGCATACATCATGTAATGTTCATGAAGATCTGAAATTAGGTGGAATTCACCCTCACATTCTGTGCATCGCAGACAGTTACTCTTGGGTGCCCACCACAGTGTGCTCAGTGGAGTCCCCTCCCTCTTGACTCCTTGGGCATAGCCTCTCTTCCCCAAGGAGGAAAGCAGCCCATAGGGGAACATCTGATTCACTATGCCCACAGGTGGCCAACCATCACCTGGGCACTCCAGGTGGTCAGGGAGGGCTACCTTCTCCACTTTGCACAGACACCTCCTTCTTTCTTCCCGGGAGACCCCCAGGTCTCCCCTTCACCTGGACCTTCTACTACAAGAACTCGCAGGCCTTCTCGAGGACAAGGTAGTGGAACTAGTATCCCAACATCTCAGGGACAGAGGGTTCTACTCCAGGTATTTCATTGTTCCAAAGAGGACGGGGCCTAAGGCCCATCCTGGACCTGCGAAACCTGAACAAGTTCCTCGTGAGTGAGAAGTTCAAGATGCTGTGCCTTGGGACATTGCTGCTTTACCTCCAGCAGGGAGATTGGCTATGCTCCTTGGATCTGAAGGATGCTTATACCCACATCCTCATTCACCCCAGCCACAGACAATATCTGCACTTCATGGTGAGGGGAGGCCACTACCAATATAGGGTACTACCCTTCAGACTGGTATCCGCCCCAAGGGTCTTCACCAAATGCCTGGCAGTGGTGGCCGCCTACCTCCGTCTCCAAGGGATATTCGTCTTCCCCTACCTGGACGACTGACTCTTAAAGGAAGCACAGCCACCAAGGTGCACCAAGCTACGGCTCGCACAATCCACGTTCTATAACATCTGTGGTTCATAATAAACCACCCCAAGTCCATTCTCCTTCCAACAAAAGGTCTGGAGTTCATGGGGCAAAGCTGGAAACGGTCCAGGCAAAGGCTTTCCTCTCCCTTGATCGGGCCAACCGTATCAGAACATTAGCTGCAGTTGTGCAACACTGTCCCTTGGTGTCTGCCCAGCTTCTGCTGCGCCTACTAGGCCATATGGCCTCCACAGTCCATGTCATCCCGGACACCCGTCTGTATATGAGTGATGCTCAGTGGTGCCTTCCGGAGCAGTGGACATAGGCCAAACGTTGGCTCCAAGACAGAGCCTTAGTGACCTACCAAGCTAGCAGACTCATAAGAACATAAGATATGCCATACTGGGTCAGACCAAGGTCCATCAAGCCCAGTATTCTGTTTCCAACAGTGGCCAATCTAGGTCATATGTACCTAGCAGTTTCCCCAAGGGACACAGGTTCCACAATGCTTGTATTGGTTCAAGCATTGATATCCTGGGTCCCTTCTTAATAATGGTTTATGGACCTTTCCTCCAGGAACTTGTCCAAACCTTTTTTAAACCCAGCTACATTAACAGCCTTTACTACATCCTCTGGTAACAAATTCCAGAGTTTGATTACACGTTGAGTGAAAAAATATTTTCTTTTATTAGTCTTAAATAGTTTACCCTGTAGCTTCATTGCATGTCCCCTAGTCTTTCTATATTCTGATAAGGTAAACAATCGATCTACGTTTACCCGTTCCACTCCGTTCATTAATTTATAGACTTCTATCCTATCTCCCCTCAGGAGACATGACATGGTGACAGGACTCGCAGCACCTCTTGGCAGGGATGCCCTCCCAAGCCCCATCCCACACAACGCCTCCCTGCTGGGATGGGGAGCCATTGCGAGGAATGTCTCACCCAGGACAGCTGGTCACAAGCTGAGGGCAGCCAGCAAATCAACCTCCTGGAGTTCCAGGCCATATACCTAGCCCTACGAGCTTTTCACCACCGTCTGAGTCGCCAGCCAGTGCTGATCTAAACAGACAACCAAGTGGCGAGGTTCTATGTGAACAAGCAAGGGGACATGGGGTCTCGCATCCTTTGTCGCGAGGTGATGGAACTGTGCTCCTACACGCTCCATCAGGGAATGCTCCTATGGGGACGGTGTATCTACCAGGCCAGAACACAATGCCCTGGTGGACAAACTGAGCAAGGTCCTTCAACCGCACAAATGGCAACTGGATCCCAGAGTGGCCACCCGGCTCGTCCAACTCTAGGGGACCACGCATGTGGACCTGTTAGCCAGCCCGGACAACTACCAGTTGCCCCGCTTCTGCTCCTGCCTACCCCACCCAAGCCGAGTAGCAGCAGATGATGCGTTCCTCATCTCTTGGTCAGAATGCCTCATGTACACCTTCCCATCCACGCCGTTGATTGCCAAGAGCCTTTTCATGTTCTGCACGACAGAGCATCACTGATCTTGGTGGCTCCCTGGTGGCCCAGACAGCCATGGTTTCCATTGCTCCTTCAGTTATCGGTGGAGGCACCGACACCCCCCCTCCCCCCCCCTCCTCCCGGGAGTGCTCCTGGTCTTTTGGCTCAGGAAGAGGGCTCTCTCCTGCACCCCAATCTGGGGTCCCTATCACTGACAGCATGACTGCTGAAAGGGTAGCCTTGGCCTCCTTCAACCTCTCAGGGGAAGTGGAGGAGATCCTGTTGGCCTCCTGTAAGGTTTCCACCAGGAGAACTTATGCCTTCAAATGGTGTTGGCTCTCAGTTTGGTTTGCGGAGCAAAGGGTGAACCCATTCTCCTGCTTGATGCAACTAGTACTGCAGTACCTTTTCCATCTCTCGCAATTCAGACTTAAATCAAACTTTGTCAGAGTGCACCTCACCACCCTGTTGAAGGCAGACACTTCTCTGCTCAGCCTCTGCTGAGCTGCTTTCTGAGTTGATGCCTGCTGTCAAAACCCTCATCCGCCCTCCGGCGAAGGAGTGGGACCTCACTGTGGTGCTGTCAAGCTCATCCGCCTGCCCTTCAAGCCCCTGGCTACCCTGCCACCTTAGGTATCTCTCAAGGAAAGTCATGTTCCTAGTAGCGCTCACTTCCGCTCACAGTATCAGTGAGCTCCAGCCCTGGTGGCAGAAGTGCAATACATCAGGTTCTACAAGAATAGGGTCATGCTACGCATGCATTCCAAATTCCTCCCGAAGGTGGTATCCTCCTTCCACCTCAGCCAAGAGGTGGTGCTACCCACCTTCCCAAGGCTTCACTCCAGCAGGGCGGAGACTGTCGTTCACACCTTGGACTGTAAGAAGAGGGCCCTGTCTTTCTACATTCAACGTACCAGGGCCACTGTAAAGCTTCTCAGCTTTTTGTTTCCTATGACCCCAGTCAGCTGGAGGAAAGTGATGACAAAGCAAACACTGTCCACTTGGGTGGCAGACTGCAACTCCCTCGCCTTTGAGAAAGCTGGGCTCATGCTTGATAGCCAGGTCATGGCAGACAGTGTCAAGGCCATGGTGGCCTTCGTGGCAAACCTGCAATCCATCCCGATGTTGGACATCTGCCAGACCACCACCTGGTCTTCAGTCCATACCTTCACAGCTCATTGTTGCCTGGAGAAGGAGTCCCAACGGGATAGTGCCTTCGGCCAGTCCATGCTCCATAATCTTTTCAGGGTCTAGGCAACTTCTACCCGCCAACCCTTCTGTGATCAAGCTACCGGATCGTTGGTTCCATCAGACACACAGGTCCTACTGCTGTCTATAATCATGGACTCAATTGCTGCTGCTGCTGCTCACGGCACCCCTTGAGGTGACTGTGTGTTTTCTCTATGGGCTTTTGGTAACCTGTAGCTAGGGAATCCCATATGTGAGGAATGACTTCCTGCTTGTTCCTGGGGGAAAGTGTTGTTACTCACCTGTAACGTGTTCTCTGGGGATAGCAGGAATCAGTCCTCCCAGCCCTCCCTCCTCCCCTTGGAGTTGCTGCATATACAGTATATATATATATAATATATAATATATATATATATATTTTTTTTTTTTTTTTTTGCCATCTTCTTTTGTTGGCTAGCTATGTCATCTGACTGAGTAAGATGGTACCCTTGGTGGGAAGGGGACCACGCATATGTGGTGGCATCTCCCAAAGGGTTTCTTTGAAAGTTGGGGAGATGCTTTCGCGAGGGCTCCGTCAGCGCCAACGTCACCCATATGTGAGGACTGATTCCTGCTGTTCCTGGAGAACACACACCTGTTAGAGATGAGTAACTATGCTTTACTCTTTCTCCAGGACCAAGCGGGAACCCAGTTTTCACATATGGGTGACATCACCGATGGAGCCCTCACACAGGAACCCTCCCCAGCTTTCACAGAAAACCTTTGGGAGATCCATTATGCATGTATGATCACCTTTCCGCCCGAACGGAGCTATCTTATTTCAGTCTTCTTTTTTCTGTTGAGCCCTCCATACATTTGTCTGTATCACGGAGAAAAGCTGATTGCCCTGTCAGTAGTTTTTGCTTCTTGGTACCCTTTCTCTCTTGATTCATGGTTTTTTTTCGCCTTCCTGTACTTCCTGGTGTTGTCACTATCCCAGTGCCACTTTTTCTTTCTTGTCTCTATTTTCTTTTTCTTTTTTCCAGTGCAGGTTTTTCTCACGCCCTCCTGGTCAGGGCATTGGAGTCTTTTGACTTGGCAGAAGCCATCTTCCCCGATATGTCCACCCCGACCAGTGGCTTTAAGAAGTTCGCCAGATGTAACCAGACCATTTCATCACAAACTGCCATAAGTGGTGCCTTCAATGCCTCAGGCCAAACTCTGAGCCCTCTACATGTGCTGTCTGCTTGCAGATGATGCGCAAGGGGCTCCAAGACATCGGCATCAACCCCAACGTCAGAATTGACGCCCTCAAAAGGCATCATCGAGGACTCAGCCTTGTATGGTGATTGGGTCCTTTCGGGCCGTGAGGTCGCATGGCTCTGGAACGATGACTCTCCTTTGAAGAGGAGCGTCCCCAGAAGGAACAGACTCCGTCTCAGTCATCATCAAAGAGCAATGCTGAGTCCAGGGTGAAAACCCATGGATATCGCCATTGAAGCCCTCAACGCGGCTCCGAAGGCAAAGGCTGGGAGCAGCCTTCGAAGCTGCCCTGGTGGGAGTAGGTGCCTCCCGTGGCCACAGAGGGAGGTGTGGGACTCCCGAGACTGTTACCATTGAGGAGTCCTGCCCAAGGAGCTGGTGCCGGCAGCTGCAGAGCACTCCCTCCTAACAGAGCTGTTGTTGACTCTTGAGTGCAGCCTGGCTGCCTTTATGGCACAGCACAAGCCTCGGGAACCTCTGGTTCTTCAGGGCTGGTGACTGCACTGTTCACCGCAGATGCCTCACTGCTAGTGGTCAGCCAGTTCTGTAAAATAATGCTGTGTCCTCCAGGACTGTTCTCGGACCCGCTCAGTACAGCGGATTCCCCTCCCCCCCCTCTGAGTACATCTGGCTCTGAGCACAGGGAACCAAGGTCACCCTCGACTCCGCCACTGGGGGCATCAACAAGGTTCCCATTCCCTTCGATACTTTGAGTTCTGTCTGACTTTGATTCCAAGTGGGAAACCGAGGAGAAATCCCCGGAGATGGTGCAGCACGGGGATGTCCCTTCAGATCCCTCACCCCTGTTTGAGTGCAGGAGGTCCCCTCTCCTTCTTGGAGTTTGTCAGGGACACAGGGAATGCTTTTACATTTGAAGTTGAAGAGAGAACCTCGGGCAGAGGAGCTGGAGATTCCCCAGTACCCAACTCCCCCGAAGTAGGCCTTTACTGTCCCGATGCACCTTATCCTGGAAAGGATACTACTGAGGATGTGGGAGACCCCGGTTACGATGCCAGCTGTGAGCAGGCATCTTGATTCCATGTATTGAGTCTGCAAGAGCCCAGACTTTGAGAAAGCTCAACTGCCTCACAACTCCATTGTTGTGGAATCGGCCATGCACCATATTAAGTGTAACAAGACACACTCTTCGGTACACCATGGATGGGTTTGGCAGGAAATGTTACCAGGGCTCGTGGCCCATCTCCAAATGTACCAGTTGTACATGGACACATACGTGAAAGACCTGACGAGGAAGCTTGCCTGGTTCTTGGCTGGCTTATCTGGAGACCATCTTCAGTGCTTCCGGTTCCTGGTAGCTAAGATCAAGGAATGCTCCAAATACATATAACTCGTGCAGCCTATGACTGCTTTGAGTCAATGGTTCGAGTGGCTGTGGTGGGCATTGGTGCTTGCCGCCTGGCTTGGCTACAGTCGTCGGATTTGGAGCAGTAGGTTCAGGACAAGTTGGTTGATGTCCCATGTTGGGGAGAGAACCTCTTCGGCAAACCCATGACAGAGAAGGCTGCAGAGTTGGAGGCTGAACAGATAACCATGAACAGACTCTTGAAAAAAGACCACTGATCTTTCCCGGCAAAAGGTCTTGGGGAAAAAGTCTTGTGGCCTGCGGTACTTATGTTTCATACCATTTGTACCAGCCGCCCCCTAGAGGCAGCAGGCCAAGATCAGAAGTAATGTCGGCCTAAAGCCCCAAGCAGCACCACAACCACAACCTGGCGGGGGGAGGCTTTTAACTTCTGGACCATGGCCCTTTATCTTTATTCAGGAGCTGGGTATACTGCTAGGGCCAAAGCATAAAAGTGGTTTACAAAATAATGGACTGCCACCAGAGAGAGAGAGTGGACCACCAGTTATGAGACAGGACAGAAGAGAAACACAAAAAAGGACAGAGGGAGAGAAAGGTAGAGGATAGCAGGAGGGGGATGGACAAGACAGACTGAGGAACTCAGATATGCATGGTCAGTCAATTAAGATGAGTGGTGAGGAGTATCAAAAGCAAGCTGGAAAAGGTGGGTTTTCAAGGCAGCTTTAAACCTGGGGAAGGAGGGTTCAGAGCGGAGAGACAGAGGAAGAGAATTTCATAGTACAAGACCCAGAAAGAAGAAAGCAGTATGCTCGAGGTGTGCTGCTTCCTCTTTCAGACCCCATTCCACAGCACAATGGGGGGGGGGGGGCGGCATCTCACATTATTTGCCCATTGTTGGCCCAGCATAACCAGCAACGCCTGGGCTCTACAAGTGGTAAAGGAAGGCTACCTCTTACACTTCGATCATACACCCTCCCCCACCCCCCTCCGTTCTTTCCAGGGGGAGTACCCTTTAGAACCTTACCATCAAAAACTTCTTTAGCAAGAGCTCAAGGCTGTTTTGCAAGAAAGAGCAGTGGAGGTTTTTCCACCATCTCAAACGGGAAAGGGATTCTACTCCCGCTACTTCATGGTTCCCAAGAAAACGTGCAGATTCCATCCCATTCTGGATCTCTGCAATCTCAGTTGCTTCCTAGTGCACGAGGAGTTCGATGGTATCAATTGGGACGTTGCTTTCCTACCTCCAGCAGGAAGATTGGCTATGCTCCTTGGATCTAAAAGATGCCTATACCTACATCCTCATTCACCCCCTGCACCGGCAGTATCTCCTCTTCGTCATCAGCAAACATCACTATCAATACAGAGTTCTCCCTTTCAGACTGGCATCTGCCCCAAGAGCTTTTACAACATGTCTAGTGGTTGTAGATGCTTTTCTTGAGGTACAGGGAATCTTCACTTCCTCGATCTGGATGGCTGGTTGATCAGAGGCAGGATGCTGGACAAAGTCCATCTGTCCGAACAATGCACCATCCAGGTGCTGGAGCAGTTGGGCTTTGTCATAAACTGCCCAAAGTTCCACCTGCAACCCACTCAGCACCTTGAGCTTATTGAGGCTTTCCTCGATATCACTGTAGCCAGAGCCTACCTTCCATCGGGCCGGGCCCAGTGCCTCGTAGCTCTGGCCCAGGACGTCCAAAGTTGCTCAACAGTCTTGGTTTGCCAAATGCTTCACCTTCTGGGCCATATGGCCTCCACAGTCCACATAACCCTATCAGCCCTGACTTTGCCACTGAAGGGACTCCCTTTCCTGATGACAGCAGCCGACTCATCTTCTAGCGGGACTTCCTTTCCAGACCCCGATGCACCAGCAGGTGCTGGCTACGTATGCCTCCAAACTGAGCTGGGGAGCCCATCTCGATGGTCTATGTACCCAAGGACTCTGGATGATGGGGGGAGGGGGCATATATACTTCCTTGAGCTGAGGTCACGTGATGCGTGAGTGAGCGCGGATGCTTCCCGCTCGCTCTGGGGCAGCCACATCAAGAAATCTGCAAAATACCTAATTTAATTTCATAAAATTCCCCCCCAGCCTCTGCCAGTGTCTTAGTGATTGCGGGCTGCTCACGGTGGGCTACAGAACAGACTTGCAATGCCGCTTGCGCCAAAGAGAGAGCGGGAGAGACTTCCTAAGGCCGGGCCCTCCGCGTCGGCACTGCAGCAGCCGTCCTCGCCGGGCGGAGACAGCACAGATTCGGCCCCAGCGGAGTTGGCTAAGGAGGTGGTTAAGCTGCTGGATCCGAAGTTCGACCTGCTCCTGAAAAAGCTTGACGGAGTGGAGGAATCCCTGGCAGATTTCGGCAAGCGGGTCGATGAGCTGGAACATCGGGTCGCCAGTATAGAGGAGGAGGAGGGCAGTCGCGATAGAGAACTGGCCAAGCACAAGCAGCTACTACAGGAAATACAACAAAAACTGGATGACCTGGAAAACCCCTCGAGGTGCAATAACCTGTGGCTCATAGGTATCGGAGAGGAGAAAGCTGACCGGGAACTACTACCTTTTTTGGAGACCTGGCTGCCTGAGGCCTTAGGGCTGGATGACCTGTGGGGCCGCTTTAAAATCGAGCGAGCGCACCGCCTCGGGGCACACCGAGAGGGGGGCGACCGGCCCAGAGCGGTGATTCTGAGAGTTCTCAACTTTCAGCACAAGTCATTGATTCTACAAGCCTATCGGAAAGCTCCTGCGCTGCTGCTTGACAACCGGAAGATACTCATGTTCCAAGACTACTCGGCATCGGTAGCAGCAAAAAGGAGAGAGTTTGCACCCATATGTGCCGAGCTGTTCCAGCGGAAGGCCCATTTCACCTTGGCCTTCCCGGCCACGTTGCACGTCACCATTCAGGGGAAGACCCACAGTTTTGAGCAGGCGGGCCCGGCGAAGCAGTTTGTGACGCAAGTTGCCTGCTACGTGAGTGGAGAGTTGGCTGATCTGGGCCCCCTTTGCGGAGAGGACTGAGACTGTTGTGTGAGCTGGAGGCTTGACAGAGGGGTCAGATGCCTGGCCATCCACCGACCGGCCACTCCAGCTGCAGGACCTGGTCTCTATTTTGGCCAGCTGGGGCCTGGCGGAGACCCGTGGCCTTCCTTCTTGCTTCTTTTGCAGTTTGGACTGAGTATTTGTTGTCTTTTGTCTCTTTCTTCCTTCACCAGTTGTTTAATACTATAATAAGGTATGTAGTTTGAGATACTTCCTCAAGCTCAGGATGGTAGCAAATGCCCTTCAATTCTTCCAGCAACAGCTATGTAACCAGATAGTCCTCATCTAGTCGGACAACAAGGTGGCAATGTTATACATCAACAAACAGGGTGGCATGGACTCATACCTCCTCTGCTGGGAGGCCATTTGACTCTGATTTGCCAGCTAGCACAGCATGCTCCTCTGGACGGTCTACCTCCCGGAACAAGGCAAAGCATTGGCAGACAGGCTCAGCAGAGTGCTACAGCCACGTGAGGGGACTCTCAAATACACAAGTGGCCTACAACATCTTCCAGAAGTGAGGCACTCCGTCCATGGACCTTTTTGCCACTCCTCATACTGCCCAGCTGCTGCAGTTCTGCCCCAGAGTTTCCTGTCAAGTTGGATAGCCTCCAATGCATTTCTCTTGAATTGGGCAAGGGTTTGCTTTCTGCTTTCCCACCAACCCCCTTGGTAGTCAAAACCCTTTTCAAGGTGCATATGGACAGGGCCACCATGGTATTCATTGCCCCATGCTAATCCAGGCAACCGTGGTACTCCCTGTTGCTTCACCTCTCTTGGGCACCTCCTCTTCACCTCGGCCACACCCCGTATCTGATCTCCCAACCCAGTCTCAAGTCCCTAGCCTTCATGGTTTGGATGCTGAGAGGGTAGCTCTTGCTCAGTTTCATCTGCCAAGGGTCATGGAAAATATTCTCTTTGCATCCTGCAAGGATTCCACCAGACGTGCATATGCCTTCAAATGGTGCAGATTCTCTGTCTGGTATGTGGACAGAGCCTTTAACCCTTTTTCCTGCTTGGTGGAGCAGGTCCTAATGTACCTTCTACACCTTTCTCATGCTGGCTTGAAGTCTGACTCCATTTGAGTACATTTTAGTGCTCTGGCAGCCTACTATCATACGATAGATGGTCGGTCCTTTTCCGCTCACCCCTTCATTGGCCTCTTCGTGGAGGGCCTCTTGCTATCATGTCCACAGATCCAACCACCACCAGTGGCATGGTACCTTTAAGTGGTCCTTGGACAGCTGCTCACTTCACCTTTTGAGCCACTGGCCACCTGCCCCCTCAAGATTCTGTCCTGAAAGATCATTTTCTTGGTGGCGCTTAGTTCGGCATGCAGTCAGTGAACTACATGCACTGGTGGCGCATGCACCCTATACCAGGTTCCACAAAAATAAGGTGGTCCTACACACTTATCCTAAATTTCTGCCTAAGGTGGTTTCACCTTTTCATCTCAACCAGTCGGTGGTACTTCCCGCCGCCTTTCACAGGCCTCATGCGAACAGGGCAGAAGCCTCTCTCCATACCCTGGATTGTAAGAGGGTGTTGGTTTTCTATCTAGAATGGATGAAAGCCCACCGCTGTTACTCCCAGCTCTTCATTTCTTATGACCCAAACATGCTGAGTATGGCAGTTTCTAAACGCACTCTTTACATCTTGGGTGGCTGACTGCATCTCCTTTGCCTATGCCCAGGCTGGACTTTCTTTAGAAAGTCATGGTGCACAATGTCCACGCCATGGCAGCCTCTGTGGCTAACCTGCGCTCGGTCTCCTTGCTTGAGATCTGTGGAGCTGCAACCTGGTCTTCTGTCCACACCTTTACAGTTCATTACTGCCTGGATGAGGATTGCAGGCGTGACAGCACCTTCTGTCAAGCCGTACTCCGGCATCTCTTTCGTAATTAATGCAACTCCTTCCTTTCGGTCCTTCTGTCTGTCCAGGCTACCGGAGAGTTGTTCTCTTACTTGATGCCAGAGCCGTATGTCGCCTCTCAGAACCTTTCAGCATCTTTTCCACTGTTATTCAGGGTTTGATTTTTCTGGTTGCCCCATTGGATGGCTCCATTTGGGTGGGAAGGCAATCGTGCATGCGGGCTGGATTTCCCAAAGGTTTTCTGTGAAAGCTGGGGAGAGTCCCCTCACAAGAGCTCAGTCGGTGACATTACCCATATGTGAGGACTGATTCCAGCTGTTCCCGGAGAACACCTGCTACAGGTGTGTAACTTTTTTTTAGTGCCATCATGTCAGCTGCCCCTGCTTTCAGAAAATAGAGAGACTAAGGAACGCGCCATGAAGTTACAATGTGATATATTTTAAAAAAATAGAAGATATTTTTTCTCTTGATATATATTTAAGTTTTGAAACTCATTGCTAAAAGATGTGGTAAAGTCAGTTACTGTAACTGAGTTTATAAAAGGTTTGGACAAATTTCTGGTGGAAAAGTGTATTAACTGTTTTCTAAGAGAAAACTATTGCTTATCCCTTGGGATAAGTAGCATGGAATCTGACTACTTTTGGGATATACCAGGTACTGTGACCTGGATTGGCCACTATTAGGAAAAGGATTCTGGACTTGATGGATCTTTGGTCTAACCCACTACATCAGTTCTCATAAGAAGTAACCAGTTCTTCTGATGCCAGTATGGTGCTGTGAGAATCATGGTGCTTGACCGTTGAATTTGTGCAGAACGTCTGCTATGAGAGGAATAGATGGATAACATGAGGAGGGATCTAATGAAGCATGAAGAATGGTCGAGAATTTGGAAGCTAATATTTAATGCTAAAAAATTTAAGGTCATGCATTTGGGCTGCAAAATCCCAAGGAACCAATACAGTAAAGGATGTGAAGTACTTCAGTGCATGAAAGAAGTGCAGACCTAGGAGTGGTCATATCAACCAACCAGAGGGGAAGCCATATTAGACCTAGTCCTTAGTGGAACACCAGATCTAGTTCAAGAGATAAGGGTGTTGGGGCCACTTGGCAATAGTGATCATAGCATGATCGCCTTTGATTTAATTAGTGGAGGAGGGATAGTAAGGAAATCCACAGTACTACCTTTTAACTTTCGAAAGGGAGACTATGATAAAATGAGGAAAACAGTTAAGAAAAAACTAAAAGGAGCAGTTGCAAAGCTTAAAGACGTACATCAAGCTTGGGTGTTGTTGAAAAATACTATCTTGGAAGCCCAGACCAGCTGTATTCCACGCTTTAAGAAAAGTGGAAGGAAGTCCAAAAAACTGCCAGCATGGTTTAAAGGTGAGGTCAGAGAGGCTGTTGTTGCCAAAAAAGCATCTTTCAGGAAATGGAAAAAAGAGCCAAACGACGAAACCTGGAAACAGCACAAGCACTGGCAAGTCAAATGCAAGGCATTGATAAGGCAGGCAAAGAGAGAATTTGAGAAGAAGCTTGCTGCGGAAGCAAAAACGCGAAATAAAGACCTTTTCAAGTACATTCATAGCAAAAAACCTGTGAGAGAGTCAGTTGGTCCATTAGATGATAAAGGGGTTAAAGGAGCACTAAGAGGCGACAAGGCGATAGTGGAGAGACTGAATGAATTCTTTGCTTCGGTCTTTACTGAGGAAGATGTAGGGATGTTACCCATGACTGAAGTGGTATTTAAAGGTGCGGAAGAATTGAAGGAAATATCGATATATCGGGAAGATGTCTTACAACTATTAGATAAACTGAAGAGTAGCAAATCACCTGGGCCAGATGGTATACATCCAAGGGTGTTGAAAGAACTGAAATATGAGATTGCAGACCTGCTATCAGTAATCTGTGAACTATCATTAAAATCATCATGTCTCCTGGGGGGTGGGGAGGGGGGGTGGGAGGTGGGAGGGGGGGCTTTATTGTTTCTTCCTTTCTTCTTTTATTATCCTTTTTCTCTCTCTGGAAAATTTACACCCCTTGTATATCTTTGTCCCCGATTGTGGGGATCAGAAACCCACCCCACTCGGGGACCGTTGTGATTGTTGGATTTTGTTGTGTTCTCTGGGTGTTTAAATAAAGTTTTGAAGAAGAAGAAAATCATCTCTAATACCTGAAGATTGGAGGATCGCCAATGTAACACCAATTTTTAAAAAGGGTTCCAGGGGTGATCCGGGAAACTACAGACCGGTGAGCCTGACGTCAGTACCAGGAAAAATGGTAGAAACCATCATAAAGAATAAAATTACTCATAGAAACATAGAAACATGATGACAGAAAAAGACCACAAGGCCCATCTAGTCTGTCCTTCCATAACAACAACTACAACAGTCCACTTTCTACCTTTAGAGATCCTCTGTGTTGGTCCCATGCTTTTTTGAATTCAGTTACTGTCCTCATCTCTACCACCTCCACTGGGAGACTATTCCACGGATCCACTACTCTTTCCGTAAAGAAATATTTCCGCATATCACTCCTGAATCTATCTCCCTTCACCCTCATCCCATGTCCCCTCGTAGCAGAACTTGCTTTCAATTGAAAGAGGCTCTCTCCCTGAACATTTATGCCACGGAGGTATTTAAACATCTCAATCATATCACCTCTATCCCGCCTTTCCTCTAAGGTGTACATATTAAGATCCTTAAGTCTGTCCTCATATGCTTTATAATGAAGCCCATTAATCATTTTAGTAGCAACCCTCTGCACCGACTCCATCCTGTTCACATCCTTTTGAAGGTGCGGTCTCCAGAATTGCACACCATACTTCAAATGAGGTCGCACCAAAGACTTATACAGAGGCATTATCACCTCCTTTTTTTCTGCTAGCCATTCCTCTCCGTATGCACCCAAGCATCCTTCTAGCTTTTGCCGTCGCCTTTTCTACCTGTTTAGCTACTTTAAGATCATCAGACACAACCACGCCTAGGTCCCGCTCTTCTTTAGTGGACAAAAGTACTTCACCTCCTATACTGTATTGCTCCCTTGGATTGCTGCAGCCCAAATGCATGACCTTACATTTTTTAACATTAAATCCCAGCTGCCAAATTCTAGACCATTCTTCAAGCTTAGCTAGATCCCTCCTCATGTTATCTACACCTTCCTGGTGTCTACTCTATTACAGATTTTGGTATCATCCGCAAAGAGGCAAACCTTACCCGACAGCCCTTCCGATATATCACTAACAAAGATGTTAAAAAGAATCGGACCAAGGACAGATCCCTGGGGCACACCACTGGTAACATCCTTCTCCTCAGAGTGAGCTCCATTTACTTGTACTCTTTGTCGCCTCCCACCCAACCAATTTCTATCCCAAGCAGTAACTTTAGGGTCCATCCCTAGGGTGCTCAGTTTGTTTATAAGTCGCCTGTGAGGAACAATGTCAAAGGCTTTACTGAAATCTAAATACACCACATCTAGAGCTCTCCCTCGGTCCAACTCCCTGGTCACCCAGTCAAAGAAATCAATCAGATTTGTCTGACAAGACCTGCCTCTGGTGAATCCATGCTGCCTCGGATCCTGTAATCCGCCGGACTCCAGAAACCTCACTATTTTCTCTTTCAGCAGCGTTTCCAATAATTTACTCACCACTGAAGTTAAACTAACCGGCCTGTAGTTTTCAACCACATCCTTACTTCCGCTTTTGTGTAAAGGCACCACATGAGCCTCTCTCCAGTCCTTTGGCACCACTCCCGACTCCAACGAGGCATTGAAAAGGTCAGTCAGTGGAGGTGCTAGAACGTCCCCAAGTTCCCTCAGTATTCTAGGGTGTAATCCCATCCGGTCCCATCGCTTTGTCTACTTTAAGTTGAGCTAGTTTCTCACGAACACAGTCTTCTGAAAATTGTTCAAGATGTCCCTCGCTTCTGTTCTTATTTGTGGGTGTTTTCTGAGGTCCTGCTCCTGGTTCTTCATCTGTGAACACAGAACAAAAATATTTGTTAAGCAATTCCGCTTTATCCTTATCAGCTTCTACATATTCCCCCCCTGCACCCTTGAGTCTGACAATACCACTTTTGTCCTTCCTCTTCTCACTAATATATCTGAAAAATGTCTTATCCCCCCATTTTATTGCATTGGCTATTTCCTCCTCCTTTTGAATCTTTGCCTTCTTGACTACTTTGCTAGCTTCTCTAAGTTTTTCCAAATACAGATGCCTGTCTTCCTCTCTCTGTGATCTCTTGTATTTCATGAAGGCCTCCCTCTTTTTCTTCACTTTTTCAGCTACTTCCTTCGAAAACCATAGCAATCTCCTGTTCCTTTTGCCTTTATTTACCATTTTAACAAAAAGGTTGGTTGCCTTTAAAATACCCCCTTTCAGTTTTGCCCACTGTTTTTCTACATCCCCCAGCTGTTCCCATCCCACTAACGACTCCCTGAGGTATTGGCCCATCTTCGCAAAGTTAGTCTTCCTAAAGTCTAAGATCTTCACCTTGGAATGGATTCTAACAGCCCTAGTCCTAATACTGAACCACACCATCTGGTGGTCACTGGATGCAAAATGATCTCCCACTACAACATCAGAAACACTCTCACCATTGGTAAGCACCAAGTCCAGTATGGCCCCTTCACGTGTGGGGTCTGTTACCAATTGCCTGAATAGTTCTCCCTGTAGAGAATCCAGGATCTCCTTACTTCTAGATGATACTGCAGCAGGAATGTGCCAATCAACATCTGGCATATTGAAATCTCCTAGCAGTAGCACTTCCCCTTTCCTAGCAATGCTGCGTATGTCTTCAATTAACTCTCTGTCCACCTCTTCCTCTTGTGAGGGAGGTCTGTATATCACACCAATGCAAATAGATTTCTCTTTCCCTCTTTCTAGTTTAACCCACAATGCCTCCTCTCTCCCTTTTAAGCTCTGTAATTCCAAAGCTTTAATAGTAGTTTTTACATATAGTGCCACTCCTCCTCCCCTTCTTCCTACCCTGTCCTTTCTGAATAAAGTATAGCCAGGTATAGTTACATCCCAGTCATGGTTTTCTGTGAACCATGTTTCTGTAACTGCCACTAAATCCAAGTGAGCCACTCCCACCAAAGCTTCAACTTCAGGGATCTTATTTCCCATGCTACGGTCATTAATACATACTGCTTTCCATGTGTTACCCCTGTTACCCATTTCCATAAAGGTATTTAATGTATCACCTACCTGGGGGCTTTCACTTACCTGGGGGCTTTCTTCACCCATCCCCAACGAATCTAGTTTAAAGCCCTCTTCAGTAGATTAGCCAGTCTACTACCAAAGATGTGTTGACCTTTCTTGGACAGATGGATGCCATCTCTGCTCTGCAACCCTTGGAACAGCATCCCATGGTCTAGGAAACCAAAACGCTCTCGAAGACACCATCCACGCAGCCATGCATTCATCTCCAGGATGCGAGCTGCTCTGCCTTGGCCTTTACCCTCAACAGGGAGGATTGAAGAGAACACCACCTGTGCACCTACCTGCTTCACCCTCTGTCCCAGAGCCATGAAGTCACTTTTGATACGTTCCGAGGTATACCTGGCAGTATCATTTGTTCCAACATGGATTAGCAACATTGGGTAATAGTCAGTGGGCTTGATGAGTCTCGGCAAACTCTCCGTAACATCTTGGATCTTGGCACCAGGCAGACAGCACACCTCTCTGGACATCAAGTCTGGTCGGCAGATGGACGCCTCAGTACCCCTCAGAAGAGAGTCTCCAACAACCACTACCCTTCGTTTCCTTCTGGTCACTGATTCCGCAACTATGGGGTACTTGAACTCTGGTTCTTCCCTTTCCAGGGATGCTTTCACCTCCTCCACTTCCAGGGCTGCATAATGGTTCTTCAATTCAAGGGCTGGAGAAGTTGGATTGGTGATTTTGCAGGCTCTGGTGACTGTTGTCCAACCATCGACATTCTGTTGGCACCCATCTTCTCCTGTGCTGGAGAGCCTGGTTGCTGCAAGAAGCATCTCATCAATGTACTTCTCACTGTCTTGAATGCTCCTCAGCCTCGCCACCTCCTCTCTGAGTTCCTCCACTTGTTTCCTCAGAGCTTCAGCATGCAGGCACCCTGCACATGGAACCGGTTCTTCAACTGGCATTAGGACCTCTGTCTGGACCGAGGCAGAAGCTGTAACGGGGGCAACAGCTTTAGCAATACGATTTTTCCCAGCCATTGTTCTGTTTGTGGAGCTTAGGTATCTGTTAAAGCAAAAGAGAGAGATCTACCAAGTACTAGCTGGTTTCGCAGCTGTCCTTTCAGAGAAAAAGCAGTTAAATCTCTTTAATTATATTCAATATGTGCTGGTCCAATGCACTGTGATTTGCTAAAGGGGGAGGTGCCCTATAAAGCAAGACTGCTCACTAGGGGTGGGTGGGAGCCGGGGTGGGTAGGGAGGGAACTAACACCTGATTAGGTGTTAGCAGTTTCTGAATCTGAGGAGGTTACAGAGTTCAGCAACCTACTGTGCTCCAGTAAAGTTCCCCTAAAACAGCAAAAATGTAAGTAACCTTGCTTTTAAAAAGTATACACAAAACCCTTTTAAGAGCTCCCAGTCAGAGAGCTAGCAATTTAATAAAAAAAAACCATACAAAGAAACCCTCAAATCCTTACTTACTGTTTGATGTGTGGAGCCCTGGTTAGGAAAGCCTAACTCAGCATGTAGATAGTCACAACCTAATGGGAGACAGCCAACATGGCTTTAGACAAGGAAGATCTTGTCTTACTAATCTGTTATGTTTTTTTTGAAGGAGTGAATAAACAGGTGGACAAAGGTGAGTCGGTTGATATTGTCTATCTGGACTTTCAGAAAGCCTTTGACAAGGTCCCTCATCAGAGACTTTTGGCAAAACTAAAGAGTCATGGGATAGGAGGCAGTGAACTATTGTGGATCAGGAACTGGTTAAAATATAGAAAGCAGAGGGTAGGGCTAAATGGCCAATTTTCCCAATGGAGAAAGGTGAATAGTGGTGTTACCCCAGGGATCTGTTCTGGGTCTGCTGCTTTTTGACATATTCATAAATGACCTGGAAAGTGGAATAACGAGTGAGGTTATCAAATTTGCAGATGACACAAAGCTATTTAAAGTTGTTAAAACCCAAGAGGATTGTGAAAAATTGCAAGAGGATCTTGATAAATTGGAAGACTGGGCATCAAAATGGCAGATGAAATTTAATGTGGACAAGTGCAAGGTTATGCACCTAGGGAAGAACAACCCAAACCATGGTTACACGATGCAAGGTTCCACATTAGGAACCACCACCCAGGAAAAAGATTTAGGCGTCATTGTGGATACCATGTTAAAACCCTCGGCCCAGTGTGTAGTGGCGGCCAAGAGAGAAAATAGAATGCTAGGTATGATAAGGAAAGGAATGGAAAATAAAACAAAAGATATTATAATGCCTCTATATCGTTCCATGGTGAGACCGCACCTTGAATATTGTGTGCAATTCTGGTCGCCGTATCTTAAAAAGGATATAGCGATTTTAGAAAAGGTTCAAAGAAGAGCCACCAAAATGGTAAAGGGGATGGAAGGATACTCCTATGAAGAAAGGCTATAAAGGTTAGGGCTCTTTAACCTGGAAAAGAGATGGCTGAGGGGAGATATGATAGAAGTCTATAAATTAATGAACGGAGTGGAACGGGTAAACGTAGATCGATTGTTTACCTTATCAGAATATAGAAAGACTAGGGGACATGCAATGAAGCTACAGGGTAAACTATTTAAGACTAATAAAAGAAAATATTTTTTCACTCAACGTGTAATCAAACTCTGGAATTTGTTACCGGAGGATGTAGTAAAGGCTGTTAGTGTAGCTGGGTTTAAAAAAGGTTTGGACAAGTTCCTGGAGGAAAGGTCCATAAACCATTATTAAGAAGTGACCGAAGATATCAATGCTTGACCCAGTACAAGCATTGTGGAACTTGTGTCTCTTGGGGAAACTGCTAGGTACTGTGATAAGGAAGCTTATCATAGCTCAGGAAGGAGCTATAGAAAAGGTGAAGTGACTGAACAAGCAACCTGTCAGTTCTGGTAGAAATAAGAAAACAGAATTTTCCCATAAAAGACTACCAGTCCCAGAATGCACCAGGTTTCCAACAGCCATTAGAGGAGCTGAAGTGGGGGAACGTGTGTTCAATCAGGAGGACTATGAGGTAATCCCTAAGCACTCATCTCAAAGGGCAGGGCCTGATTCAGCACAGCTGCGCTGTATTAGGGGGGAGCACTCATCTAGGCAGAATAAAGGTAGAGTTTATTCTACAGAGAATCATCCTCAGTATCCTGAGAATCAGCTTGAACTTGATCAGTTTCATCTGAAGGATCATCAGAAGCAGAAGCCAAACCGGACGGACAGAGAGGGAAAGAAACCCTCTGGAAGAAAGAGGAGAAAAGCCTTTGAGAGGTCTAGAAGAGTCCAGAGCAGTACGTGTACTGGGAGGCATTTCAAGGGCCAGCATACACCATTGGACTGGGGAAAGCCAGAGGAATGGTGCTGCAGAGCTAGGAATCTCCAGACGCTACCTGTGAGGGAGACGGCTGCACGTGGAAGGGACCCGAAGACCTGTGCCAGAAGGTATGTGAAGAGAGATCCAGTGTCCAGGGATCTGGATTGGAAGGCTGGACATAAGAACTGGACTACATACTGGCCAGGCTATATAGAGAGGAACTCTAACAGCAATGGAAGCTCAGGTATGAACACTGATCTATGCCCTAGCTATAACCTTGAAAGACAGCAGGGAAACAAGTATTCTCCTGAAAGTGCTCCATTGAGAGATTCATCTGTGCCAATCCATGATATTGAACCCATGCTTGTTGAAGAAGGGGGAATGATTGCAGATGAAGAATGTGTTTATATGGACTGCTCTCTGTCCAAACTCCTTTGGTGATTTTCTGTTATAAAGTACAGCAACCATCACAAAGAAATGCAAACTTGTTCTTTAATCTACTTCAGGAAAGCTCCTGAAGCAAGATTTGACCCATGCATTAGGAAGCAAGCCAGCTAAGGGTTTTCAGCTGGATAACTGCTAGCAATTGAGCCTTACCTAATTGCTTGTGAGCTAGGAGAGAATCACTTCTGAATCTATGTAGAAAGATATAAGAAGTTAACCTGAAAAGAACAGTTTTTTCCCTTCTTTGTGGATCTTGTTGGTTGTTTGATACATGCTAAGAAAACATTAGCTAATGCCTGACAAGTTTGAATGTTGTTTTCCTGATTTTGATTTTGTTTTTCCAAGTTAAACACTGGAAGCAAGTAACCTGATTTATGTGCTACCAAGCATATCTGTGTTGGGAGAAATAACCCCATAAATAAATATCTTATTGGCTTTAACACTTGAGCACAACTAAATTATTGTCAGCAGCTGTGTCTGGTGTGAATGAACTGCATTGCCCACAATCCCTTGCAAATCATATAGATATATGCACTTGCAAAGACTGTGAAGATTCTCACCCAGGCAGCCGTCTGACAGTATATATGACCTAGATTGGCCACTGTTGGAAACAGAATACTGGGCTTGATGGACCTTGGTCTGACCCAGTATGGCATATCTTATGTTCTTATATCGGATGATCTTAAAGTAGCTGAAACAGGTAGAAAATGTGACAGCAAAACTCAGAAGGATGTTTGGATGCATAGGATGAAGAATGGGCAGCAGGAAAAAGGAGGTGATAATGCGTTTGTAC
The DNA here is from genome assembly GCA_033557465.1 of Ichthyophis bannanicus. Classification (NCBI taxonomy): domain Eukaryota; kingdom Metazoa; phylum Chordata; class Amphibia; order Gymnophiona; family Ichthyophiidae; genus Ichthyophis; species Ichthyophis bannanicus. The sequence continues at coordinate 128,585,277 of CM066033.1, forward strand.
AAGTCTCTAGTAAGACTTCATTTGAAGTTGGACCAACTCACACCCCTCCAGATGATTCTGACTACCCTATACTGACTCCAACATCACATACTCCCAATCATACAGAGATAACAGATCTCACAATCGGAAATAAACTCGCCATGTAATCATCATTTTGTTGACCCTGTTAACTCCAAATTTAGCTCCCTTGTTCTATGTAAAGTTCTCAGTTTATTTGTTCATTGTAAACCGCCTTGAATATAAGAAAAGACAGTATAGAAAACATGTTAAATAAATAAATAAAATAAAAATTTGAAGTACTGTGTACAGTTCTGGAGACCGCATCTTCAAAATGATATAAACAGACTCTTCAGCAGTAAGCTACTAAAATGGTCAATGGTCTTCATCATAAGGCATATGGGGATAAGCTTAAAGATCTCAATATTTATATTTTGGAAGAAGGAGAGGTATGATATGATAGAGACATTTAAATGCACAGGAGGTAGCCCTCTTCTAGTTAAAGGAAGCTTTGGAATGAGGGAACATAAGATAAAGGTGAAAGGGAATACACTCTGAAGTAATTTGAGGAAACATTTCTTTATGGAAGTGGTGATGGATGCATGGAACAGTCTACCAATGGAGGTGGTGGAGACCGAATCTGAATTCATGAAAGTATGGGACAAATACATAAGATCTGAGAGGAGAGGAAGAGACTGTAGAACTTAATAATTCTTATACATGAGCAGACTGAAGCTGTATGGTCTATCTCCAGGAACAAGCAGGAATGAGTCTTCACATATGGGTATGTCGGTACTGACAGAGTCTGCGTGGGAACGCTCCCCATCGTCCAATTAGAACGCTTTTGGGAGCATCCCACCACGCCTGCGTGCTGCCTTCCTGCCTTTCCCAACTGCCTCTCCTCAGTTTTCGTTTTTCCGCAGAGCCGGCAGGACGTACTCCTGTCACCGCAGAAAATTCTTCCTTTATTTTTGTTTTTTCTTGTGGTCGCGTCTGCCTTCCCTTGACGCACCGGTACCGCCGGTGTTTTTCTTTTTCTTTTCTTGAACAAAATTATTTCCTTGGTAGGGAATTTTTCCCTATTTAGTGCCTGACTGTTTTCGGCCTACTAGGCCTCTCCACTTCCTTCATGGAAACGTCAGCCACTATTCCTAAAACATGTTTTAACTGTGGCGGTACTAAGTTAGTCTTAAACACCCATAACTGGTGCCTTCCATGTTTGGGTCCTGACCACCATCCGCTGGAGTGTCCCTCCTGCAGTATTTTTTCTAAAAGAAGTTTTCAGCATCGAGCTCAACTCGATACGCGGTTCCCGTCAGCTCTGAGGGTACCAGCTACAACTTCTTCTTCACAGGATCAGGTAACCCCACAAAAGTCTGTAGCCATTCTTCGGGTGTTAGATCTCATGTTCAAAATCGAGATGGCTTCGGTCTTGCCCTCAAGGACAATTTGGCTTTAAAACCCCGGCGAGAGTCTTCAGCCTCCAAAGCACTAACGGGGTTTCAGGTTATTTCTGGGGTTTTCACCTCCGCGAAAATACCTGAGCCATGCTCGGTGGTGGTATCCGCTGGGAGCGGTGCCGGTACCCCGGCATCGGCAACGGTGTTGGATGAAACACTCCACACCGATGATCGCAGTCTAGCATTCTCGGTAACTTCGGTGCCATTAGAGCCACTACAGACCGATCTTCCAGCATCGGTATTGATTCCGGTACCGATTCTGGCATCCATGTCGGTACCCTCCAGGTCTGTTTCGATTGATTCGCTGCTTTCGATGCCGAGTCTAGAATCGATCTCTAGCCTGGACGATTGGGTACCGACTCGTCTCGGTATCGACCTCGCTCGGTGCCGAAGACATTGTCCCGGAGATCAAAGTCTACCACTCTCGGTACCTTCGGTACCGTTAGAGTCGCTTCAGACTGATCAGTGTCGGTACCGGCTGCGATACCACTGCCGGTTCCGTTTTCTACCTTTGCATCGGTACCGGTGCCTTCCATGCTTACTTCCACAAGCTCGCTTCCTTCGGTACCGAGCTTGGAGTCTATCCTTGGCATGGATAGTTTTTCACCGGTTCGTCGCGGTACCGACCTCGAGCGGTACCGCCGACTATCCTTTCAGGATAACCCAATGCTCCACCCTTTTGGGTCTGGTACTCTAATGGATCAATCCATTAGTGCTAAGGCTAGATCTTCAACAGATCTCACCTTCACTCCTCATAATACAGGATCCCCTTCTGGGGAAATTTCTTTTCGAGCATTCTTGCTTGATATGGCAAGGTTACTTGCCATTTCTATACCTGATCAAGATCCTGCTCCAAGGGATTCAGAGTTTCTGTATCTCCCTGAGACTCCAAAGAAGGTTATCATGCTCCCTTTGCATCAAACCTTACAGGATCTTTTATTCAGAATGTGGGAAACTCCTTTAAAGGTATCCTCACCTTCAAGGGACACTGACTCTCTGTACAAGGTGCCCCCTTCTCCAGGTTTTCAAAAGACTCAACTTCCACATCATTCTCCAGGACCAAGCAGGAAGTCAGTCCTCACTTATGGGTGACGTCGGCGCTGACGGAGCCCTCGCGGAGCAATTTCCCCAACTTTCGAAGAAAGCCTTTGGGATTGCAGCGCGCATGCGCGGTCCTCTTCCCGCCCAAGGATGCCATCTTGCTTAGTCTTCTTTTTTCCGCAGAGCCCTACAGACGTAGTTTGTTACCACCACTGAAAAAGTTGATTAATTCGTTGTTGTTTTCTCGGTTCGCGTGTCCTTCCTGCCCGGCCTCGATTTTTTTCCTTATCGAGTCCGTTCACATTTCTTTTTTGTTTTCAGTTTTTAACTGGCGTTCCCGCCACTTATTTTCCACCCCTGGCGGCCCGGTCTTTCGACTTCGCGGGGGCCCTTTTTCCCCCTATGGCTACCAGCAGGTTCAAAAAATGTGATCATTGTTCTAAATTAATGTCTCTTACAGACACGCATAATTTCTGCCTCCGTTGCCTCGGACCCAACCATGACTGGGAGCTGTGGTCCGTGTGGCAAGATGTCCTCCAAGTCGCTGAGGAGTCGGCAATCGCAAAAGGAAAAAATCTTCTCTGACCCCGAGTCCGGCCCGGACCTCGTCGGAGGCTTCGAAGTCTCGTGACTCCGGCTACAAACTCCGTTGGAGTTCCTCTGAGCGGGGGTCCCCTGGACGGGAGCATCGTCGGCAGAGGAAACTCGCGTGGGCGTCGTCGGAGGACGCACCTGGTCCCTCGCTGGCCGGGTCGCATAGCCCCGCCAGCCGCCCCAAGTCCTTGGAGGCGGAGAGACCTTCTAAACTTCCTCGACTTGAGGTGGAGCTGCACGTGAGTACTATTGTCCTCCTGGACTCCCCTACGGAACCGTCGTCGGGCCCGATGGCGTCGGGGCCCGAGTCGGTGGCTGCCGGGTCTTTTGGGCTTGACCTCAGATTGACATCCTTGGAGCGCAGTATCGCTGCCTTCTTGGACCAGCAGCGGGTTTGGATGACCGGCATCGCCAGTGCATCCGCCCAGACCGACGTGGCGCCGAGTCGATGCTCGAGTCGATCCTCGGTCGAGGTCTCCCTCGGCCTCCCGTTCGGGACCGAGGACGTCGGCGTCGGGACGAACCCTCGACCGCACGGAGCCCCTCGATTCCTCCACGGAGGCGTCGGACTGGGACACGGAAGGGGACGAGTCACCCGGCTCTTTTCAGACCCGGTGCGTCCCCTCCGAATCGCCCGAGTCGGAGCCTCGAAGGCGATCCCCTCCGGAGGATACGCGCTTCTCTGATTTTGTGCGGGATATGGCCAAGGCTTTGGCTTTCCCCGCGGATCCAGAGGAGGAGCCTCGCATGGAAGAGCTCGAGGCACTCCAGTATGATTCTCCCCCGAAGGAGGCCTTTACCGTGCCGGTCCCTCCGATGCTAGAGCGGCTGCTCTTCCGCATGTGGGAAAGCCCGGCCTCAACACTGGTGTTTAAGCAAGCGGATCGATTCGATTTATCGAGTCCGCAAGAGCCCCGGGTTCCAGAAGGCGCAGCTGCCACACCACTCCATGGTTGTGGAATCAGCAATGCATCGGCTTAAGAGTCAAAAGATGCACTCCTCGGTGCCCCCGGGTAAGGAGGCCCGTAACCTGGACGCCCTCGGTAGGAAGTGCTTCCAGGGTTCCATGCTTGCCTGGAGGGTCCAGACATACCAGCTGTATATGGGCATGTTCCTCCGAGACTTGGCGAAGGAGCTCGCCGGGTTCTCGGCTGGTCTCTCCGACGAACCGTTACAGAGGTTTCTGGCCTTGTCCGATAGTATTCGAGAATGCTCGAAGTTCCTTTCTCGGGCGGCCTACGACGGCTTCGAGGCGTCGGCCCGAGTAGTCGGAGCCGGCATCGGTGCCCACCGACAGGCCTGGCTCCAGTCATCCGACCTCGAGCCGTGGGTACAGGACAAGTTAGTCGATGTCCCCTGCCGAGCTGACAACCTTTTCGGCAAGCCCATGTCTGATAAGGCCGCGGAACTCGAGTCCGAGACTCTCACTCGGACTCGACTGTCCTGAAAGACCTCCGCTCCCACACAGAAGAGGAAGGGTCCGGGGAAGAAGCCTTTTTACCCGAGGAAGGTGCTTGCCTATAAGCAATCCCACCTTCAATACCAAGTACCGGCGGCTTCCACTCAGTGCCCACAGACTAAGAGTCAGGGGAATGGCGGCCGCAGGCCCCCAAGCCCGCTGCACCGCCCCCTGCCACGCAGGGTGGGGGTTTTTGACTATGCCAGCATAGCCTCTTCCCCTCCGCGCCCGTCGCTCAGCACGGGGGGCAGGCTGATCCACTTCGCTCACAGGTGGCCAGCCATAACATCCGATTCCTGGGTGCTGCAGGTGGTTCAAAGGGGCTACCTCTTGCATTTTCACCAGGTGCCTCCCCCTACTTTCCGGGGGAGCCTCCGAGGCCCCCTCTGCACAGAGACTTACTCCTTCAGGAGCTGCAGGGTCTACTGGAGGAGCAGGCTGTGGAGCCAGTGCCCCAACCTCAGTGGGGTCAGGGGTTCTACTCCAGATACTTCCTGGTCCCAAAGAGGACGGGACGCCTCAGACCCATTCTGGACTTGCGCAACCTCAACATGTTTCTGCAGCGGGAAAAGTTCAGGATGCTTACCCTTGGAATCTTGCTGCCCTACCTCCAGCAGGGAGATTGGCTATGCTCCTTGGATCTAAAGGATGCCTATACTCACATCCTGATTCATCCGGACCACCGACAATATCTCAGATTTGTAGTGGCCGGAAAACACTATCAGTACCGCGTGCTGCCTTTCGGCTTGTGCTCCGCCCCCAGGGTGTTCACAAAATGCCTGGCGGAGGTCGCGGCCTTCCTGAGGCTTCAGGGCCTGTTCGTTTTTCCTTACCTAGACGACTGGCTCGTACGGGCGCAGTCGGCCCCAGAGGTTGCGCAGGCCACGCAGCGTACGGTGGCTCTGCTTCAGCACTTGGGCTTCGTCATAAACGTCGGGAAGTCCATGTTGCGCCCCTCTCAGGATCTTGAGTTCATAGGAGCTCGGCTCGACACTCTGCGAGCTTGTGCCTTCTTGCCTCGAGAGCGAGCCGACCGGCTCATGGCTTTGGCCAGCAGGTTCCACAGTGCATCTCCGGTTCCGGCCCGGAGGTTCCTGCAGCTGCTCGGTCATATGGCCTCCACGGTCCATGTCACGCCGAACGCCCAACTGCATATGAGGCCTGTCCAGTGGTGTCTCCGCACTCAATGGCATCAGGCCACAGGAGGCCTGGCAGACCTTCTACAGATCTCCGACCGCCTGGTCTCCTCTCTGCAGTGGTGGCTCCACCTGCCCAACCTGGTACGGGGTATGCCCTTTCAGTCTCCCGCACCCTCCCAGGTGCTGACGACCGATGCCTCTCTCCTGGGATGGGGAGCGCATTGCCAGGGAGCGCGCACTCAAGGCCTTTGGACTCCTTGGGAGGCGGCTCAACAAATCAACTTCCTGGAGCTGCGGGCGATCCGCCTAGCTCTGCGGACCTTCTCTCACCTCACCTTTCGCCAGTCCGTACTGGTGCAGACGGACAATCAGGTGGCCATGTTCTACGTGAACAAACCGGGGGGCACGGGCTCCCTCCTGCTCTGTCAGGAGGCCCGGCAACTGTACTCCTGGGCCGTCGACCACAACATCCTCCTCAAGGCTGTTTACCTGCCCGGGCAGGAAAATTGCCTGGCCGACAGGCTGAGCCGGGTCTTGCAGCCCCACGAGTGGAGGTTGAACCCCGGCGTTGCCCAGCAAATCTTCCGCCGGTGGGGCACCCCCACCGTGGACCTCTTTGCCAGTCCCCTGAACCGGTAGCTTCCCCGGTTCTGCTCTCGGCATCCGCATCCCCTCAGAGTGGCCCCGGATGCTTTCCTCATTTCGTGGTCCACAGGCCTACTGTATGCCTTTCCTCCCACGCCGCTGGTGTCCCGGACGCTCTTCAATGTTGCCCGGGACGGGGCCTACGTGATCCTGATAGCGCCCCGATGGCCGAAGCAACCCTGGTTTCCTCTGCTCCTGCAGTTAGTGGTGGACACCCCTCTCCCTCTGGGGTTTCAGCCCGATCTTCTGACCCAAGATCAGGGTACTCTTCTGCATCCCAACCTCCGGGCCCTTCACCTGATGGCCTGGCTGCTGAGAGGGTAGTCCTGGCCCCGCTCTCGCTCCCCCCGGAGGTGGAAGCTGTCGTCCTGGCGTCTCGGCGACCTTCTACCCGGAAGTCTTACGCACTCAAATGGCGTCGCTTCTCCGCCTGGTGTTCTCAGCGTTCTGAGGACCCCTTCGCCTGCCTAGTGTCGGTGGTACTGCAATACTTGCTGCACCTCTCCGATCTAGGCCTCATGTCCAACTCTGTCAGAGTCCATCTCAGTCTGCACATCATTTGCCGGTGGAGGGCCAGCCCCTTTCCTCGCATCCCTAGGTGGCGCGCTTCCTCAGGGGCCTGCTTCTGCTTAAGCCCCCGTTGCGCCCTCCGGCTCCTGACTGGGACCTCAATGTGGTTTGACAAAGGCTTACTTGCCCGCCTTTCGAACCCATGGCTACCTGCCCCCTCCGCTTCCTCTCATGGAAAGCTCTCTTCTTGGTAGCCCTCACCTCCGCTAGGCGCGTTAGTGAACTACAGGCCCTAGTGTCGGAGCCCCCTTACACTAGGTTCTACAGGAATAGGGTTGTCTTACGGACTCACCCTAAGTTTCTTCCTAAGGTGGTTTCCTCTTTCCACATCAATCAAGAGGTGGTTCTTCCGACCTTCTTTCCCAGGCCACATACCAGCATAGCTGAGACTGTTCTGCATACCCTGGACTGTCGAAGAGCCTTGTCCTTCTACCTTGACAGTACGCGTGAGCATAGGAAAGCTGCCCAGCTTTTCATTTCCTTTGACCCCAATCGGTTGGGGTTATCTGTGTCGAAGCGTACTCTGTCCATCTGGGTAGCTGACTGCATCGCCTGGGCGTATGGGGCAGCCGGCCTCTCGTTGGAGAGTCGAGTCAGGGCGCACCGTGTCCGGGCGAAGGCGGCGTCTGTCGCACACCTCCACTCGGTTCCGTTGGCAGACATCTGCCGGGCCGCTACTTGGTCTTCTAGCCAGACTTTTGCGGCTCATTACTGCCTGGAGAGGGAGTCCCGCAGGGATAGTGCTTTCGGACAGGCAGTCCTCCACAATCTCTTTGAGGTTTAGGCAACTCCTACCCGCCGGCCCCGATGTTGGCTACCGGCCGGATTCGTATTCAGAGAAGTTTCCTTCCTTCTGTGCGGTTGAGCTGGAGGGAGCTCTCTTTTCCAGCTTGGGGTCTCCGGTAGCCTTAAGCTAGGGAGTCCCATAAGTGAGGACCGACTTCCTGCTTGGTCCTGGAGAAAGAGTAGTTACTCACCTGTAACAGGTGTTCTCCAGGAGCAGCAGGAATCAGTCCTCACTACCCTCCCTCCTCCCCTGGAGTTGCAGTCATTCTTATGGTTGCTGTCTTCCGCTATGACATTCGACTGAGCAAGATGGCATCCTTGGGCGGGAAGAGGACCACGCATGCGCGCTGCAATCCCAAAGGCTTTCTTCGAAAGCTGGGGAAATTGCTCCGCGAGGGCTCCGTCGGCGCCGACTTCACCCATAAGTGAGGACTGATTCCTGCTGCTCCTGGAGAACACCTGTTACAGGTGAGTAACTACTCTTTCTCTTGTTGTGGAATCAGCAATGAGGCGTGTGAAAAGTGCTAAAAGGCACTCTTCTTATCCGCCAGTTCGTGAGGCTAGAACTTTAGATGCCTTTGGGCGTAAAAGCTTGCAGGCATCCATGTTTTCAACAAGAATTCTCTCATATATTTTCTATATGGGACTATCTCTTGAAGAGCTCACGACCAGTTTGCTGTTTTTGACTCCTTTTCTTCAGGATCACAAAAGAGCAGACTACTCTTTACTGGTTAGTCATGGTCAAAATATCTCTAGGTTTCTTACTCGTGCTACCCTGGACAGTTTTGTGTCTGTTAGCAGAACTTCTGCTATAGCCATAGGGGCACGATGAATGGCCTGGCTCCAAGCTTCTGACTTGGATATATTGGTACAAGAAAGGCTGGGAGAGAATCTCTTTAACAAAGAGACTTTACGCCAAGTTGCTCAATTAACCACTGGCACTGTTGCTTTCAAAGGATTGTCTACACCTTCCTCTATCCCAGTTGGTAAGAAATTTTCTACTAAACTTTATCCCATCATACAGCTGTTTCCAAACAGGGGAAACATCAAACCAGGCTAAAGAAACCACAACCTCAACCACTTCAGCAAACCCAGCAGTCGCAGGGTTGCTGATGGATTCTTCACTGAATCCTTCTTCCTGCTTTGAGGTTTAGACCTGTAGTTTGCTTCTTCTCTTACAAGCATCTACATCGGTTCCATCCCAAACTTTACATTAAAGAGACATCCTGACTTTTAGCTCATAGAGTTCCTTAGCATGATTATGCTTTACAGGTAATAAGGTTACTCCTCTTCCTTCTAAGTAGATAGAGGAGTAACAACTGTCAATAAGGTCCTCTATACCTTTATCTTTGACAGTTTCTCCTGTATCAGCATGTCTCATACTATTCTTTTCAAAGATTTACTCCATCGTAAGTCTTTTTCAACTCTGCCCCTCTTACTAAGACATTTTGGTCTGTAAGAGTATACTACTTAACTGAGGGCTTATCCCTAAGCCCTGAGTTTCTTTTCAGAGTTATCGCCACCTTGCATTCTTGTTGCTCGTGGCAGCTTCTCAGACAATGATGGAGTTTTTACCACTCCTACTTATGTCTGTAGGTCTTTTCTATTCTTGAGACCTAAGATTTGTTCTGCCACTCTAACAATAGTTAGAATGCAGGGGCTCTTAGTGTTTAAACCACTAACTTGCTAACCAAGCACCCAGGGCTTATCTCCAATATTCATCTTTCTGGCCTTAGTACTAAGTCCCAGACAGACTTGGAACCTTCTCAGGTTTTCTTGTTGCAGCATACCTTCTATCCTTAGCCTTCCCCAATCCTTGGTGTTGGCGGAATAGTTCAGGTCGCATACTGGCTCTTAAACAGCCAGTTTTTTCTTCTAGCCAACCTGCAACATGCTCTCTGCATCTCTACAGAGCAGCTCTGCACTATGGGCCCTTGCTAGAGAGCAAATAATTCCAGATGGTTAGGAAGGGCTTTACTGGGTGTAATCTTCTGTAAATGTAATCTTTCACAGCTCTCTACTTTTGGTTACGCTCCGTTTGGTCCTGGGTTCATTTCACAGAGACAGTAGGGTAAGCAGCACAAATAAGACAACCAAAACTGGTGTGGCTTGGAAAAAGAGTTTTATATAGAAATAGGCTTATTACATAGGTACAGAACAGAGTTATAAGGTTGTTACAGAGCTGCATCTGTGGGTGTGTGCATGTGTGAAGTGTGTGTCAGAGTCTCATAGTAAGAAGAATATAGAGAGAAAGAAAAGAACAAGGGGGGGGGGGGAGAGAGAGAGAAGTATGGGTCAGAGCCTCATAGTAGGAAGTGTCCCATCAACAGAGAGAGAACTATTTTTGTGTTTCTGTATGTATAGAGTGAAAATCTTCTCCAGCACCTCCCTCTGTCATAATTTGGTTTGTTTGAGGTCTGCTATCACTTGATTTAGCAAGGAGGGGCTGCAGACCAATCTCATCAGGCCCGGAGACTGACATCACCAGGGGGTCAGAGCTAATCTCATCTTGTAAACTACCCTCATTAAATTTGGAGACATCACCAGAGTAACAAAACTGCTTGTAATCCAAGGTCTGGGAAAAGTCATAATGTCAGGCTGATGTATGCTGACACTGGGTTCTTCCCTACCCTTACCATTTCCATTAAAGTCGTCTTCTTCAATAAAGGACACACTCCTTTAATTAAGTGAAGACCTACAGAATTATCCAATCCCCTGGGTTGGTTCACATTCCCAGTGGACCCCTTCACCAGGGATGGTTTTCTTTCACTGACAGCCAGTCTTTCTTTGTGTATTTCCTTCCATCCTCAATTCCTCATGGAGTAATTCGTATTGAGCGCAAGAATGCATCATACTCATTTTGCCCTCTTAGAAGGGTAAATATGGTATCTCTTTTCATTGCATCTTCTCCAGCTGTCATGCTGGAATTATGGAAGGATCCATACTTACTGTCAGCGGATTAAAACATCCTCCATTCCTAGTTTTTCAAGGGCTAGAGTTCTTAGAATACTCTAGACTTCTCCTTGTCAGTGAGAGCACTCCCTTAGCTCTCTCACCCACAACAAGGGAGAATGGATTCTCTAAACATCTCCTCAAGCAGGTATTCCCTTCTTGTTATTAGATGAATCTTTCTCTCTTCACATATCCCTATGTGGGGACATGGGTGTATATTTATGCATACATGTATAGACATCTGCATGTCTGTACCCATTGTCACACCCTGGGCCGCCTGTAGCGTTAGCGTACTGGTTGGGCTGCAGGGGGACCTTTTATTGAAAGGTTGTAGTTGGGCTCCTTTTCAATAAGGTAGTTGAGGCACGAATGGTTAAGGTCAAGACAGGGTTTTATTTCCCCTCCCGGGGACGGATTCCAAACACAGGTAATAAAGAAACATAAGCCATACACTCTGGCAAAAAGGATAGGATAAAGTAAAGTCTTGTACTTTTAAACAGGCAGTTAAATTATTTCCACAACTGTATCTCTTCATCACAGTGAAACCACATCACTTAATACAGCCAATGAACAGTCCATCTGATTGTCAGATAATTCTGTTTCTGGTGGATCAATTATCATTGATTCAATCTGACTATCATCTGTACCACTCTGCTGCTGCCTATAGAGTGTTGGCAGATTATTCTCCTCTGCCAGCTCCCGTGACCTCCCTACTATCTCCTCTAGCAGGTAAGGGTCTGTATCACCATATCTTGGCATATAATTGTAATGAGAGTTATGTCCCTTATAACTCCTACGTGAGAAAGTCTTGTATCCAGCTTTACATTGGCTAATTGGCCTACCTTCAGGGTTTGAGGCAAGAGAAAGTCTGTGCACTGCTCCTTTTAGAAGGGGTTTAAACCTTAGAGGCTTTTCTCTACGTTCAGGCTGCTCAGCACCCTCTTCCAACATACAAATGTCTGGCACCGTATATTCTCCCTTTCTTGAAGCTTGCAAATACTTTCCAGTTATCCTGACTGGTACTTTCTCCTTGTGAATGCCTTCACCATAAGGAATAGGTTTTGAGGTTTGGTTAAAAGGTTTCTGTGCCTTTCTCCTCAAATTAACTCTATTAGCTGTTAGCTGCCTTTCTCTTTCCCATTCAGAATCAGAGTCACACACGTGAGTTTTCCTACCAGCCCAGGGCAGACTTTGCTTTCCAGATTCAGACCTCAGCTTGCACACAGACTCCAGCTGGTTCTGATTCACCACGTCTTTCCTGCTTCCTGTTGCTGGCTTCTCTGAATTCTCTGAGCTGCTTTCTCTGGAGCTACCAAAGCCAAAGCTCCTGCTCCTCCTACTGCCACTGCTGCTCACTAACTCTAGTGAACGTCCCTTATATGTTTGCTGAGGCTCTAATCCAGCCCTTCCCCCTCCCAGGTGAAAGCTATTAGAGCTATGAGCTGGGGATTGCTTATCAGCTGTGCGGGGTTCTTTCCCTCGTGGCTGGGAATGTTTGTGTTGCTCTTGGCAACTGGGTGTCCTGATATCTTCCTTCCTGCTAGAAACAGCCCTATTGCTCATAGGTTCCTCTGTTTTTCTATCACAGGATATCTTTTCCCCATTACACCATATATATCTTTCTATGTGTCTGCCTAGGTTCATATATATTTACATACGGGCCCGACAGATAGTCACTATCCTTTTCGATGCTGCTCCAGCATGTTCAGGATTCTACATAACCAACCACTTCTCTGTGGTAGTTAAATGGTTTCCACCATGACCTTCAGTTTAGGTACATCTGAAGTCCTCCATGTACCATCTTTTTTCCTAAATAACTTCATTTAAGAAGGACATTCTGAATTTTCAGTAAATAGGCTATAATGCCTCATACTTCTGTCCTTCTTTGTTATCGGATATAGGGGTCTTTAAAGCCCCCCTTCTCCTATAAGAACTATGTCTCTTTAGGGTCAAAAGATCTTCAGGTTTATCTAATAGGGACTTCCCGCAAAAGTCCTGCCCCATTGAACTATCCCAGTCTCCGCTGGGACTTCTCTCGCCCTAAAGGTTCTGACCTCAACCTGTCTTTTGCACAATTATTATCTCTGCTCTATATTGAGGTATTCCTTGAGGATATTCTGCTGGTTCATATTAGCAGGCCCATATGAACCTCCATAAACGTTTTACAATACCTCAAGATGAGGTCCATATCGCTAAATTCTAGTTCAATGTTTACTACTAGTTATTATCTACACAGGATCTCCTCTCTAGGCGTCCTGTTTGGTCCATTTGGTCCATAGCATATCTGTTTAGTTCAACTCCTACCCTCCATCCCCAGGATGCCTGAGGTTCTTTCGAATAGCATGGCCTTCTCTGATTCGCAACATGCTGGGACTCCTCCAGGCATCTTAGCTTGGGAGTCCCCATATGTGAAGACTCATTCCTGCTTGTTCCTGGAGATAGCACAGTTACTTACCTGTAACAGGTGATCTCTGGGAACAGCAGGAATAAGTCTTCACAACCCACCCACCTCCCCTAGGAGTTGTATTTCTCTATCTCTCTCTTTCCTCTCTCTCTCTCTCTTTGTCTCAGCTTTAAAACTTAACTGAGGAGAGGCAGTTGGGAAAGGCGGGAATGCAGCACGCAGGTGTGGTGGGATGCTCCCAAAAGCGTTCTAATTGGACGCTGGGGAGCGTTCCCGCGCAGACTCCATCGGTACCGACGTACCCATATGTGAAAACTTATTCCTGCTGTTCCCAGAGATCACCTGTTACAGGTAAGTAACTGTGCTTTCCTTATCGCTTCTCCGGGCCAGTCCAGGGAAAGGTAGGGTTATCAATCCCCCATAGCAACTGAGGACTGAAGACTTCAAATTTTTCCTGAGAGGTGAAGCCACTCCCCCTGAGGGTAATCCAGCAGTCTATCAGTCCTCAGCAGCTAAGGAGGATCGAATCCCTCTTTCTCCCTCATTCACAAATTTTTACTTGCATTGCTTTCTTGTTTTTAAGTTTATTAATCTGGCTCTAGCAAGGCTGATTATTTCTATAGTCCAGGTAGTTTTTGGGGACGCTGTGCCTTTAAAGCAATTTGAGACAGACAGACTGCCATACTGAACGGTGTGAGGTAGAGCTTGCCTCGGTCACCGTCTCTGTCTATCTCATCAGAGTGAGCCTGAGGGCCCCGGGTCTATCCTCTGCACTACTCCTTACCGGGCTGTGAAGTCCCGCTAGCAGCGGGACTATTTCCAGCGGCATTGCCTTTTCTTTCGGCGATTTCAGTGAGTCTTTCTGTGACTTTTATTTTTTAGCGGGTGCCTTCGCGTCGCAGCGCTCGGCTCTAGTTCCGGTTTGCTTTTTTCTCCGTCGGGGGTTTTTTCCTTCCAAACCGTTCGCGGTGTTCCGCTTCGCAGAGACACGCTTTTATACTTATGGCAGACAAGCCGGCACAAAAAGTTGATGAGCCATCTTTGCCCGCGGAAAAGGCGGGAAAGGCGGCCATTTTAGCGCCCTCAGTCAATTCTTCGGCAGAGCAGTCCCGGCCTCATAAAAAGCGAACTAAGTCTTCTAAAGACAATATTTCTCTCAAACAACCTTTACCATCAGTTTGTGCAGCTCAGGAGAGCATGGACTCCTTTTTTTCGCCAGAGTTTATCTTGGCAATGCACAAGGCCTTTTTACTTCGCTCTTCTCAGCCTGACCTTCTTTCAGAGGGTCTGCGTGCTGAGCCTGTTTCTTTTAATGAGCAATTGCCAGAGGATCCTGGTGAGGGGTCTTCGCAGGCTGCTAATGTGGTTAAGGGACCTGCAGATCCTTTTTTGTCTCTGCCCTCGGTTCTTCTAGGTCCGGAGGACTCTCAAGTATTGGCTGACCCAGGTTTGGATCAGGAGGCAGAGGACTTAGAAGAAGGAGAGATTGCTCCCGGGGAAGATCCCAATATTTTTAGGGTCTTCCGAAAAGAAGAGCTTTCAGCACTTATTTCGCAATCTTTAGCGGCATTGCATTTGATTCTTCCTTCTGCCTCACAGGAGCCTTTGGAGGATCCTTTGTTGCAAGGCTTTAAGGCTGAGCAATGCTGTTTTCCCCTCCACCGAATAATCAAGCAGATGATTGAATCGGAATGGGAATGTCCTGAAGCTACGTTGCGTGGCAGCCGCGCTTTAGCGCGCTTGTATCCCCTTCCGCAAGACGAAAAGGAGTTGTTGCGCATGCCAAAGGTTGATGCCATTATATCGGCTGTGACTAAGAAGACTACCATTCCTGTGGAAGGAGTGGCAGCTCTTAAGGACCTGCAGGATAGGAAGTTAGAAATTCTTCTCAAGCAGGCTTTTGATTCTTCGGCCTTGGCTCTACAAGCTGCTGTTTGTGGAGCGTATGTGTCTCTGGCGTCCATTAGATGGTTGCAGGGAGACTCTTCTGGGGAGTCTTCTTCGGAACCTGCGGATTCGGCTAAATTGGAGTCCGCTGCGGCTTATATGGCGGATGCTTTTTATGATTTGTTGCGTATTGCTGCTAAAACTATGGCCTCGCTAGTGGCGGCCAGGCGTTTTCTCTGGTTGCGCAACTGGTCGGCCGATGTATCCTCAAAATTGCGTCTCAGTAAGTTGCCATATAAAGGGAAATTGCTTTTCGGTGAGGCGTTGGAAAAGATTGTGAAGGATTTGGGCAACTCCAAAGGGGGTCGGTTGCCGGAGGATAAGCCTAAGCCGGCAAGAGGTGCGCCGGGTTTTCGGGGTTCCGGTCGCGACTCCCGTAGATTCCGGGGGGCACGCTTTGCTCCCTATTCCAGGGGTCGTCCTAGTTTTCGGGGACATTCCTTTCGAGGGGCCAGAGGTTTTGCCAGGTCCTACTTTGGTGGTTCCCAACCGTCTGTTAAGAAACCACAATGAAGGTCGGATGGTCCAGGCCGTAGTTCCTGTGGGCGGACGCCTACAGAGTTTTTTGGCAGCCTGGACCACCGTCACATCCGACAAATGGGTGTTGGAGATAATACAGGAGGGGTATGCTCTCGACTTCGCCTGTCCCTTGGAACCGGCTTTTGTCATGTCTCCCTATCCGGCCGGTCTCAAGAGACAGGCTATTGCGGACACTCTCTCTCGCCTTCTGCAGCTCAGGGCGATCATTCCCGTGCCTCTAGACCAATACGGTTGCGGTCGATACTCGATCTATTTTGTGGTCCCCAAAAAGGAAGATTCTTTTCGTCCCGTGCTAGATCTCAAAGGAGTAAACCGTACCTTACGGGTACCTCACTTTCGCATGGAGACACTGCGTACAGTAATTGGAGCGGTACGTCCGGAGGAATTTCTCTCCTCCATCGATCTCACAGAAGCCTACCTTCATATTCCAATCAGGCCTTCTCACCAGAAGTAACTCCGTTTTGCACTTCCGACGGGACATTTTCAGTTTCGGGCGCTGCCCTTCGGTCTCGCTACGGCTCCGCGAATGTTCACGAAGTTAATGGTAGTTGTGGCTGCGGCACTACGAAAAGAAGGTGTCAGAGTGCATCCTTATCTCGACGATTGGTTGATCAGGGCCGAGTCTCGCTCGGCGGCGCTGACAGCCACCGCACGGGTGGTACAGCTTCTCGAGCAGCTCGGTTGGGTAATCAATCGAGCCAAGAGTCACCTAGAGCCGACACAACACCTAACTTATCTGGGGGCGGTCTTCGACACCGAGCGCGGGCAGGTCTCGTTACCCGAGGTTCGAGTCGAGAAGCTTTTGCGCCAACTGCAAGCCTTTCTGCGGCTCACAGCTCCGTCGGCGTGGACCTATTTGCAGCTTTTAGGGTCCATGGCAGCAGCGCTCGATCTCGTTCCGTGGGCCAAGGCTCACATGCGGCCTTTGCAACAAGCTTTGCTTTCCCGTTGGTCGCCCCAGCTCCACCCACTCTCGCAACGCCTGCCCTGTCCCGACAGGGTGAGGCGCAGTCTCGACTGGTGGTTAGTGCGGGATCATCTTACAGCGGGTGTTCTCTTGCAGGAACCAGCGTGGGTGTTAATCACCACAGACGCCAGTCTCTCCGGCTGGGGAGCTCATTGTCAGTCTCACATGACTCAAGGTTCTTGGTCAACAACGGAAGCTTTGTGGTTGATCAACCGCCTCGAACTTTGCGCGGTGCGTCTTGCTCTTCTACACTTTGCACCGTTCGTCAAGGGCACGGCAGTCAAGATTTTCTCCGACAATGCTGTGACGGTCGCATACATCAATCGGCAAGGGGGAACCAAGATTCCTTCTCTTCTCTCCGAAAGTCAGGATTTGATGACTTGGGCAGAGGACAATCTTCTGGCGATTTCAGCGGCTCATGTAGCGGGCAAAGAGAATGTGCAGGCCGATTATCTCAGCTGCCATATTCTCGATCCAGGGGAATGGGAATTGAACGCGGCAGTTTTTCACGATCTGACGTTGCGTTGGGGACAACCGATCATGGATCTTATGGCGACCTGCGCAAATGCCAAAGCCAGCCGTTTCTTCAGCAGGCGCAGGGAACGCATGTCTGAAGGTCTCGATGCTCTAGTGCAGCCCTGGCCTCAGGACTCTCTACTGTACATTTTCCCGCCTTGGCCTATGTTGAGTCGAGTTATTCAGCGCATATCACGGCACCGGGGAAGGGTGATTCTCATCGCTCCGGATTGGCCGCGGCGTCCTTGGTATGCCGATCTGATTCGACTCCTGGCAGCTCAGCCCTGGCCTCTGCCAGTCCGCGTCAATCTGTTACATCAGGGACCGATTCTCATGCCTCGAGTGGATCGCTTCTTACTTACGGCTTGGCTCTTGAAAGGGCTCGCCTAGAACGCAAGGGCTATGCCCGTTCCGTGGTAGATACTTTACTTCAGTCTAAGCGATCGGGAACTTCTTTGGCCTATGTGCGCATCTGGCGTCTTTTTGAAACTTGGTGTAGTCAGCGCAATATTACTCCCATGTCATCTACCTCACCTCAACTGCTTCTCTTTCTCCAGCATGGCTTGGACAAAGGGTTGGCGCTTAGTACCCTGAAGGTACATATAGCGGCGCTCGCTAGTTTTCGGGGATCGGTGCAGCGACGCCGTCTTTCGGCACATCTCGATATACGTCGCTTTCTACGAGCAGTAAAGATTCTCCGCCCTCCATTGCGGTCCGTCGTACCTCCTTGGGATTTAAATATTGTCTTAGAAGCGTTTTCCAGATCTCCTTTATCTTCCCTGTGCTCTCGGAGCCTCAGGGAGTGTTCCTGGAAAACGGCTTTTCTGGTAGCGTTGTGTTCGGCGTGGCGTATTTCGGATTTGCAGGCCTTGTCTTGCCGGGAACCTTATCTTCAATTTCTTCCAGAGCGAGTTTTGCTGCGGACGGTTCCTTCTTTTTTGCCAAAGGTCCTTTCGGTTTTTCATATTAATCGATCTGTAGCATTGCCAGTTTTTTCTAATTTATCCAATTCTCCTATGGACCGGGCTCTCAAGTATTTGGATCTGGAACGAGTCTTGAAGACATACCTTAGGGTATCGGAACCCTTTCGTAAGACGGACAGGCTCTTTGTTCAGTATGCGGGTCCTCGCAAGGGTCAGGCGGTGTCTAAGTCCACCATTGCTCGTTGGGTTCGCAGCGCTATTATGTCAGCTTACGCTGCTCAAAATATATCGTTGCCCGATGGTTTGCGGGCTCATTCTACTCGAGCTCTGTCGACTTCCTGGGCAGAGTATGCCTTTGTCCCTCCAGTGGATATCTGCAGAGCGGCGACGTGGTCTTCCTTACATACTTTTACGAAACATTACCGGTTGGATGTTCACGCCAGAGACGATGCGAAAGTGGGGGCCTCGGCTCTTATCGCGGGTCTGGCGGGTCCCTCCCGGATTTAGGTACTGCTTTGGTACTGCCCTACCTTTCCCTGGACTGGCCCGGAGAAGCGATAAGGAAGATGAAATTAGACCTTACCTGCTAATTGTCTTTCCTTGAGCTTTCTCCGGGCCAGTCCAGGGTCCCACCCATTCGCTTTCTGAGCGGTTTATTTTTTGCATGACCATAAGAATTCCACCTTTTCGGCATGGTCATCTGTGGGAGAATGATTTAGGGCTTTGCAGGTTCACTCAGTGCTCCTCTATTCTGTATATTGGTATCCATTTGAATTTGTATAATTAAAAAAAAAATAATAATAATAATAGTAATGGTAATCACATTTGCTAGCTTCCAAGTTTTGACGGACTATAGAATATATTCAGTGTTCAAGGGTTAATCTGCTATGTGTCAGTTTTTTTCGTTTTAGTTGCTTTGTCAGAAGTAGACTGCTGGATTACCCTCAGGGGGAGTGGCTTCACCTCTCAGGAAAAATTTGAAGTCTTCAGTCCTCAGTTGCTATGGGGGATTGACAACCCTACCTTTCCCTGGACTGGCCCGGAGAAAGCTCAAGGAAAGACAATTAGCAGGTAAGGTCTAATTTCATCTTATCTGCCATTGTTTTCTATGTTTCAAGGCCCCCAACTCCCAAAAGATGGTCTGGAAGACTTTTGCATCTAAGGACCATTCATGAGGGAAGTCAGCTGAGCTTGTCTGCTCTGTGGTTCTGAAGACCATGGCTATAAGAAGCCTGAATTTGGATGCAGTTGGTTATGACTAAATCCCAGATCTTTGCTGCTTCTCAACAGAGAACAATGGAATTTATTCCCTCCAGTTTGTTGACATAAAACAATCACTTGATTGTCCATTTGAGTTGAAACTGATGTGCCCTGTAGCAAATGAAGAAAGACTCAAAGAGCATACAGTTGTGGTCACCATTATTGGCACCCTTGCATTTTAGGTATGTTGTATACAATATAGAAACACAGAAACATTACGGCAGATAAAGACCACATAGCCTATCTAGTCTGCCCTTCCATATTAACCACTACAACAGTTCCCTTTTGTCCCATGCTTTTTTGAATTCAGATACTGTCCTCATCTCTACCACTCCACTGGAAGACTATTCCACACATTTACCACTCTTTCCGTAAAGAAATATTTCCGCTTATTACTTCTGAGTCTATCCCCTTTCACCCTTATCCTATGTCCCCTCGTAGCAGAGCTTGCTTTCAATCAGAAGAGGCCACCCTCCTGTGCATTTATGCCACTGAGGTATTTAAACAATCTCAATTATATTTATTTAACATTTCTTATATACCGCCTTTCGCCTTTCAATGGTATCAAGGTGGTTTACATTGAACATAACCAACAGAAGTTACATAGAACATGGTACAACTAACAAGTTACATGCATTTTGAATCCTTGTGCGAATAACTATTTACAGTTTAACCCTTAGTTAAGTATTTACTGTCTGATTCGTGGACTGTTTACATTTTGAATGATATAGAGTCCAGCTTTTGGTGTATTTCAGGCATTTGAGTGTGAGGAAGATTAGCAGTTTCCCCATAACATTTCTGGAATATGTGCATTTTTAGCATCTTCTTGAAGTCTTTCAGGACAGTAGTTCTGATATTAGCCTCTATCTTGCCTTTCCTTTAAAGTATACATATTAAGATCCTTAAGTCTCTCCTCGTATGCTTTATAACGAAGACCACTAACCATTTTAGTAGCCACCCTCTGCACCGACTCCAACCTGTTTATATACTTTTGAAGGTGCAGTCTTCAGAACTGCACACAATACGCCAAATGAGGTTGCAGCAAGGACTTATACAGAAGCACTATCACCTCTTTTCTCCTGCTGGCCATTCCTCTCCCTATGCACCCAAGTATCCTTCTAGCTTCCGCCGTCGCCTTTTCTACCTGCTTAGCTACTTTAAGATCATCAGATACAATCACGCCTAGGTCCCGCTCTTCTTTTGTGGACAGAAGTACTTCACCCCTATACTGTATCTCTCCCTTGGATTGCTGTAGTCCAAATGCATGATCCTGCATTCTTTAACATTACATTTCGGCTGCCAAATTCTAGACCATTCTTCAAGCTTAGCTAGAATCTCTTCTTATGTTATCTTACATCTTCCTGGGTGTCTACTGCAGATTTTCGTATCATACGCAAAGAGGCAAACCTTACCCAATAGCCCTTCCACAATATCACTAACAACAATGTTAAAAAGAATCAGATCAAGGACAGATCCCTGCGACACTCCACTGGGTAACCTCCATCTCCTCAGTGAGCTCAATATGCCTGTACCCTTTGTCACCTCCCACTCAACCAATTTCTTACCCAAGCAGTAACTTTAGGGTCCATCCCTAGGGTGCTCAGTTTGTTTATGTCGCCTGTGCGGAATGGTTTAAAAGGCTTTACTGAAAACTAAATACACCACATCTGCGGCTCTCCCTCGGTCCAGCTCCCTGGTCACCCAGTCAAAGAAATCAGTCAGATTTGTCTGACAAGACCTGCCTCTGGTGAATCCATGCTGCCTCGGATCCGGTAATCCGTTGGACTCCAGAAGCCTTACTATTTTCTCTTTCAGTGGCACTTCCAATAATTTGCTCACCACCGAAATTAAACTAACCGGCCTGTAGTTTTCAACCACATCCTTACTTCTGCTTTTGTGTAAAGGGACCACATGTGCCCCTCTCCAGTCCTCTGGCACCATTCCCAACTCCAAAGAGGCATTAAAAAGGTCAGTCAGTGGAGCTGCTAGAATGTCCCCAAGTTCCCTCAGTATTCTCAGGTGCATTCCATCCAGTCCCATCCATTGTCTACTTTTAGTTTAGCTGGTTTCTCACAAACACAGTCTTCTAAAAATGGTTTGAGATTCACATCACTTCTTTTCCTGTTTGTGGGTGTTTTCTGAGGTCCTGCTCGTGGCCCTTCATCTGTGAACACAGAAAAGAAATATTTGTTAAGCATCCTTGAGTCTGACAATACCACTTTTGCCCTTCCTCCTCTCATTAACAAAATCTGAAAAATGTCATATCGTCCCATTTTATTGCATTGACTATTTCCTCTTCTTTTTGAATTTTTGCTTTCTTGACTACTTTGCCAGCCTCTCTAAGATTTTCCAAATATAGATGCCTGTCTTCCTCTCTCTGTGATCTCTTGTATTTCATGAAGGCCTCCCTCTTTTTCTTCACCTTTTCAGCTGCTACTTTTGAGAACCATAGCGTCCTCCTTTTCCTTTTACCTTTTACCTTTATTTATCTTTCTAAGAAAAAGATTGGTTGCCTTTACAATATCCCTTTTAAGTTCTGCCCATTATTTTTCTACATCCCCTAGCTGTTCCCGTCTCGCTAATTACTTCTTAAGGTATTGGCCTCTTGGCAAAGCTAGTTTTTCTAAAATCTAAGACCCTCGCTTTTGAATGAGTTTTATCAGTCCTAGTCCTAATACTGAACCACATCATCTGGTGATCACTAGATGCGAGATGATCTCCCACTAAAACATCAGTGACGCTTTCACCATTGCTAAGTACCAAGTCCAGTATGGCCCCTTCACGTGTGGGTTCTGTTACCAGTTACTTAAATAGTTCTTCCTGTAAAGAATCCAGGATCTGCTTACTTCTAAATGATACTGCAGCAGGGATGCGCCAATCAGCATCCAGCATATTGAAATCCCCTGTCAGTAGCATTTCCCCTTTCCTGGCAATGCTGCGTATGTCTTCTATTAATTCTCATCCACTCAAGTTAGTCTACTCCCAATACTTTATTTATGATCACAAATAACTATTATAGTCTCTTACTAACCATGTAAATCTACCCCTCTGGTTCCTTGTAACATAGTTTTATGACTCCTTGTAACATAGTTTTATACTTCCCTTTATGTTAATAACCCTCACATTGTTTTCCATTTAACCTAGTTATTATGCAACCTAGTTTATGTTCACCTAATATTTAATGTAATTCAATATTGCACTGTTCTGCTATATTGTTGTTTAAGTTCCTTGTTTTTGCTCAACTAATGTTTAATGTAATTCAATATTGCAATGTTCTGCTATATTGTTGTTTAAGTTCCTTGTAAACCGCCCCTGATCTCTGGAAGGGGCGGTATAAAAAAGCACTGAAATAAATAAATAAAATAAAATTCTACGGGAACAAGCAGGAAGTCAGTCCTCATATATGGGACATCGGCACCGACGGAGCCCTCACGGAAGCATCCCCTCAGCTTTCAAAGAAAGCCTTTGGGAGGTGCCACCATGCATACATGGTGCCCTTCCTGCCCAAGAATGCCATCTTGCTCAATCTCCTTTTTTCCATGGAGCCCTTCAGGCGTCTGTCTGGTTTTCCCCTGGAAAAAATTGATATTTCTCTACCTAGGTCATACTCTCTCCGGTAGTGCACTGGTACTCTTCCCATCACCCAAGCTTGCTGTCTCCGGCATCGAGCCTCGGGTTCCTATCTTTTTTTCTTTTTGTCGCCTTCATGCCCTTTTTCCAACTGGCAGCACTGCGGGTCTTCAACCTTGCTGGAGTAGTTCTTTTCCCCCATGGCTACCAGTGGGTTCAAGAAGACCCTTACCGACACACACGACCGCTGCCTTTGCTGCCTAGAGTCAGACCACGACCCCACAGCATGCGGTCTTTGTAAAAAGAGGGCCACCAAGGCCCTCAAGAGCCATCAGCAGCAGCATGATAAGCTTTTCCCAGAGTCCCCGGTACCTCCAAAGGCCAAGACCTCCTCTGAAGCCATAGAATCTCAGGGCACCCTTATCCCGATCGACGCCGTGGCTCCTCAGAAGGGGGGGTCTCCTTCAAGGGAACATAATAAGAAAACCGTGAAGGCGGCATCCCTGGATGGCTCCAACTGGTCTGGTAAGCTCAGAGCCAAGTCCTGCAGTCCTAGACGCTCGTCCAAGGGATCAGAGCAGAAACGGCCTACCAAGGTCCCCCGGAAAGACTTGACCGCAGATCGGCCTCGGCTGCTAGAACCTATCCTCATTGAAGACTCCCCCTCG
The DNA here is from genome assembly GCA_033557465.1 of Ichthyophis bannanicus. Taxonomy (NCBI): domain Eukaryota; kingdom Metazoa; phylum Chordata; class Amphibia; order Gymnophiona; family Ichthyophiidae; genus Ichthyophis; species Ichthyophis bannanicus. The sequence continues at coordinate 128,608,715 of CM066033.1, forward strand.
GGGGAACCGGTGCCGGGCCACAGTTCCTCAGTGCCTGTACCGATGGCTGCGGAGCCTTCTGGACTTGAAACCAGAATGAGAGCCCTGGAGCACAGTCTGTCTGCCTTCATGGACCAGCAGCGGGCGCTGTTGTCCGGTACCACCGGTTTCTCCACTCAGACCACCGGGCCATCTTATTTTTTTATTTTATTTAGACAGTTTTTGTATACCGCCTTATCCTTCAATCAAAGCGGTCACAACACAATTGGGGGATACATTTAACACGCAGGGATGAGACACATACACTAATACTTACAGGGAACATGGGCAATGGAGGGTTAAGTGGCTTGCCCAAGACCACAAGGAGCATCTGTGGGACTAGAAACCCTAGTTCTTCCGGCCCAAGGTTGCTGTCCTCTAGTGGGATTTGAACCCCCGACCTTCCGGCCTGAAGTACCTTGCCCCAACCACTAGGCTACTCCTCCCATCTACTTCAAGGATGTCCCCAGAGGCTGAGTCGATCCTCGAGACCATTCGGCCTCGAGTCGATCCTCAGCTGAGGTCTCGATCTGGTTCCCGGTCCATGGGACCGAGGTCTTTCCCAGCTAACGCACATGGCACCAACCGCAGGGCCTCCGGCTCCGAGGGACACTGGTGAGGCTCAGGCCCGGAGCCTGCAGGCTACCCTTCTCGCGAGTCTTCGATTGTTTACTCGGAGTGAGAGGCTGAGGACAAGGAGTTGCTGGACACCTGTTACTACCGGCAATGTCCCATTGGACCTGTCCCACTCCGAGTCTCGACGTCTGTCCCAACCTGAGGACATGATGTTCCTCGACTTTGTGTGGGACATGTCAAAGGCTCTGGTTTTCCCCACTGAATCGGAGGAGAACCCTCATATGGAGGAGCTAGAAATCCTCCAATACAAGGCCCCTCTGTGGGATTAGTTCACAATACCCATTTCATCGATCCTGAAATGGCTAATGCTCCATATGTGGGAGACACCTGCATCGGTGCCGGTTGCGAGCAAGCGGCTCGCCTCGATGTACCAGGTCCGCTGGAGCGTGGGATTCCAGAAGGCACAGCTGCCGCAGAACTCCATGGTGGTGGAGTCAGCCAGGTGTTGGCTGAAGAGCCAGAAGACACACTCCTCGGTGCCCCCGGGTAGGGAGGCCTGCACCTTGGATGCCCTTGGCAGAAAGTGCTACCAGGGCTCGATGCTCATCTGTCGGATCCAGGCCTACCAGTTGTACATGGGCATGTACCTGAGAGACCTAGCGAAGAAGATCACTGGGTCCTCAGCTGGTCTCTCCGAGGAACCCCTGCAGTGGTTCAAGAACCTGGCCCAGGCCATCCTTGAGTTCTCCAAATTTATGTCTCGGGCAGCCTATGACGGCTTTGAGTTGGCAACTCGAGTAGCTGCGGCGGGCATCAGTGCCCGATGTCAGGCTTGGTTACAGTCTTCCAACCTCGACCAATGGGTTCAGGACAAATTAGTCAATGTCCATGCCAAGGAGAGAACTCTGGCAAACCCATGACCGAAAAAGCTGCCGAGCTGGAGACCGAGTTCATGATGAGTACCAGGCTCTCTAAAAATATTGGTGCCAGAAGGGCTCGGGTAAAAAGCCCTTTTACCCGAGGAAAGGGGCTGCTTACAAAAACTACCCACATTTTCAGGCCTCCCCAGCAGGGTCAGCAGGCCAAGGGACATGGGCAGAGCTCTGTGCAGCGCTGTGTATGACTTGTAGCACTATACAAATGCTCAGAAGACTCCCAGTCCCCAAGCGTCTGCTTCACCCCAGCCATGGGGGCGTTTTTGACTCCTTGGGCATAGCCTCTGCACCCCAAGGAGGTCAGCAGCCCACAGGGGGATGTCTGAATCACTATGCCCAAAGGTGGCCAGCCATCACCACTGATTCCTGGGCGCTCCAGGTGGTCAAGGAGGGCTACCTCCTCTGTCTGGCTCAGACACCTCCTCCTTTCTTCCCGGGAGAGCCCCCCAGGTTTCCCGTTCACTGGTACCTCCTAATAAAGGAACTCGCAAGTTTTCTTGAGAACAGGGTGTTAGAACCAGTGCCCCAACATCTCAGGGGCCAAGGGTTCTACTCCAGATATTTCCTCATACCAAAAAGAACAGGTGGCTTAAGGCCCATCCTGGACTTGTGCAACCTGAACAGGTTCCCGGTGAGGGAGAAGTTCAAGATGCTGTCCCTTGGGATATTGCTGCCCTACCTCCAGCAGGGAGATTGCCTATACTCCTTGGATCTGAAGGATGCTTATACCCACATTCTCATCCACCTCAACCACAGGCAGTACCTGCGCTTCATGGTGGGGGGCAGCCACTACCAGTAAAGGGTACTACCCTTTGGCCTGGCTGCCCTTAGGGTCTTCACCAAATGTCTGGCAGTAGTGGATGCCTTCCTCAGTCTCCAGGGGGTATTCTTCCCCTACCTGGATAATTGGCTCATAAAAGGAGGCAGGGCCACAGAGGTGCAGCAGGCCACCGCACGCCCCATCCAGGTCCTGCAACATCTGGAGTTTGTGATAAACTACCCCAAATCCCACTTTCTCCCGTCACAATGTCTTGATTTCATAGGAGCAAGGCTAGACACTCTTCAGGCAAAGGCCTTCCTTCTCCCAAGGACCAAGCTGACCATTTCAAGGCACTGGCCATAGATGTACAACACCGCCCCTCAGAGTCAGTTTGGCTTCTGCTGCGCCTACTTGGGCACATGGCCTCCATGGTCCATGTCACCCTGGACACCAGTTGTACATGAGAGCCACTCAGTGGTGCCTTCAAGACCAGTGGACACAAGCCACAGGCTGTCTCCAGGACAGAATCTCAGTGACCCACCAGTTGGCAGAATCTCTGACTTGGTGGCAAAACCCCCATCACGTCCAGACAGAGATGCCCTTCCAAACCCCCAGCCCTCTGAGAGTCCTCACTACGGAAGCCTCCCTGCTGGAATGGGGAGCCCACCTCGAAGAACTCCGCACCCAGGGCAGCTGGTCACAGGCAGAGAGCTGCCAGCAGATCAACTTCCTGGAGCTTCGTGCAATATATCTAGCCCTCCAAGTGTTCTGTCACCGCCTGAGGCACCACTGCTGATCCAAACAGGCAATCAGGTAGCAATGTTCTTTGTGAACAAGCAGATGTGGTAACACTGCTCTTACACAGTTCAACAGGGCATACTCCTACAGGCGGTATATCTACCAGGCCAGGACAGCACCCTGGCAGACATACTAAATAGGATCCTCAAGCCACACGAGTAGCAGCTGGACCCCATAGTAGCCAACCGGCTCTTCCGGCTCTGGGGGACCCCATGGGTGGACCTTTTTGCCATCTCAGACAGCTACCAGTTGCCCTGCTTCTGCTCCCCGGCAGCCCCACCCAGCCCAGGTGGCGGTAGATGCGTTTCTCGTTCCGTGGTCAAAAGTCTTATTTATGCCTTCCCACCCATGCCACTGATTGCCAAAACGCTGTTCAAGGCTCTTCACAACAAAGCCTCACTGATCCTGGTGGCCCAGGCAGCCGTGGTTCCCGATGCTCTTACGGCTGTCAGTAGAGGGTCCGATCCCACTGGGGAACTCCCCAGAGCTCCTGGACATCAAATCTGGTCGGCAGATGGACCCCTCAGAAAAGTGTCACCAACTACCACTACCCTTCGCTTCCTTGTGGTTACCGATTCTGCGACTTTGGGGTGCTCGAGCTCTGGTTCTTCTTTTTCCTGGTATGCTTTCACCACTTCCACTTCCAGAGCTGCATAATGGTGGTTCAATTTAAGGACTGAAGGAGTTGAATTGGCGATTCTGCAGGACCTGGTGACCCGTGAGACATAATTAGAAATATTCCAACTGTATGTCAAAATAATGTTTTAATATGTTCAAAGATATGCAACAAAAAATGTCTGTGCACTGTAATTTCTGAGAAAAAAACAAAATATGACCTGGACAAGATTAATGGCACCCTTCACTAATATTTGATTGCACAGCCCTTGGCAGTGATGACAGCCTCCAAACGTTTCTTGCAGCCATCTGTAAGTTTCTTACATCTTTCTGCTGGTAGTTTCTCCCACTCTTCAACTGCGATTTGTTCCAGCTCATGAATGTTTGCAGGATTCCTTTTACCAATGGCAGATTTCAGTTCTTTCCAAAGGTTCTCAATTGAATTGAGATGAGGACTGGTTGCTGCTCTTTTAAAAAAGTAGATTTTTTCCTTAATAACCATTCTTTTGTACTTTTGGATGTATGTTTTGTGTCATTGTCCTTCTGGAGGACACATGACCTTCAACCCAGACCTATCTTTCTGACACTAGGTAGCACATTTTGCTTCAAAATACCTTGGTAGTCCTCTGACTTCATGATTCCTTTAATACGTTCCAGGCCTCCAGTTCTTGAGGCAGCAAAACAGCCCCACAATATTATGGAGCCTCCACTATATTTAACTTTGGGAAGGGTGGTTTTTTTCCCTTATAAGCTTCACTTCTTCGCCTGTAAATGTATCCCTGCTCTGTATTGCCAAGGAGCTCAAGTTTGGTTTCATCTGTCCACAGAACATTTTCCCAAAAGGACTGTGGTTTCTCAAGGTGGGTTTGGGCAAAGATCAGGCATGGCATTTATGTCTATCTTTGAGCAGTGGGGTCCTCCTTGGCCATTGCCTATGAAGTCCTTCTTTGTTTAGTGTGTGACGTATGGTGGGGGTTGAAACCACTACTCCAGATTGCTCAAGGTCAGACTTAAGTTCTTTGGATGTTGTACATGGTGTTTTTCCAACAGTTTGCACTAACCTTCAAAGACTTGGATTAATTTTCCTCTTCCCACCACATCTTGGGAGGTTCTTGGCAGTTTTATGATCAGAAAGCTTCTTAATAACATTTCAAACTGTAGACAAAGAAATCCCAAGTTCGTTTGATATGGACTTGTACGGCTTTGATGTTTGGTGGTGATAGCTTTTCTGACGGTCTCAGGCAGCTCACTTGTTTTCACCATTGTGAAAATGGAACAGGGAGTGAATGTGGCCATTCTAAACATTAGAGCCATTCAAGTCATGTGAACACAGACAATTTATCACAGTGGGAATATGGTTCTTCCATTCAAACTGATTTGAATTCTTTATAAGGGTGCCAATAATCATGAACATAAGATTTGCCATACTGGGTCAGACCAAGGTCCATCAAGCCCAGTATCCTGTTTCCAGCAGTGGCCAATCTAGGTCACAAGTACCTAGCAGTTTCCCCAGAAGACACAGGTTCCGCAATGCTTGTATTGGGACAAGCAGTGGATTTCCTGGGTTCCCTTTAATAATGGTTTATGGAATTTTCCTCCAGGAACTTGTCCAAACCTTTCATTATACCCAGCTACACTAACAGCTTTTACTACATCCTCTGGTAACGAATTCCAGAGTTTGATTTTGCATTGAGTGAAAAAATACTTTCTCTTATTAGTCTTATATGGGTTACACTGTAGCTTCATTGCATGTCCCCTAGTCTTTCTACATATTGATGGCTAAAACAATCGATCTACGTTTGCCCTTTCCACTCCATTCATATCTCCCTTCAGCCGTCTCTTTTCCAGGTTGAAGAGCCATAACCTTTTTAGCCTCTCATAGGAGTATCCCTCCGTCCCCTTTACCATTTTGGTGACTCTTCTCTGTACCTTTTCTAATTCCACTGTAGCCAAGATACGGCGACCAGAATTGCGCACAATATTAGAGGTGCGGTCGCACCATGGAATGATACAGAGGTATTATAATATCCTTTGTTTTATTCGCCATTCCTTTCTTTATGATTCCTAGCATTCTATTTGCTTTCTTGGCTGCCACTGCACGCTGGGTAGAGGGTTTCAATGTGTTATCCATGATGACGCCTATATCTTTTTCCTGGGTGGTGGTTCTAATGTGGAACCTTGCATCGTGTAACCATAGTTTGGGTTGTTCTTTCCTAGGTGCAACACTTTGCACTTGTCCACATTATTATTTTTTTATTTTATATTTATGCAGTTTTACAAATTAAACCAAGAAGTTAACAAAAACATCATTGTACAGAATAGGGCAGTATAGTAGGACAAAACCCAACCAAAGAATTAATACATTAAACAAAAGAAAGAAAACTCTGCCCTCCTTAGCCCACCATCGCTAAGAGAGAGAGGGGTAAATTTAGCAGAAAGAAACATATCAAAAAAATCATATGAAAGGAAGCCAGGTAAATCTCCGGTAAAAATAACTCATGGCTCAACAGGCATGGAGTCAATTGAGGCCTCCAAACATCTTGCATTAACTAAGGCTAGCAGCTGGGAGGGCTCATAAAAAATATTGGAAACCACCTGGTACTTCACCAAGCATTTACATGGGTGTTTAAGGAAAAATGCCCCCCCAGCTGCAACACCCTAGGTTGCATCAGAAGAAATTCTCTGCGGCGATGTTAGGTGACTCTAGCCAGGTCTGGAAAAATATTAAAGTCCATGAAATATTAAATTCCTTTTACAGAAAAAGAGCCTCAAAAGCCATTCCTTGTCCGATAAAAGGGCAAACGTCACCAATAGCGTGCTAGGACTACTGACTCCTCCCATGAGGATTCCAAAATCTCTGTAATTTTCAATACAGAATGCTGAGCCTCTATACCCCCCGAAGGGGCAACTCTCCTTCCCTTGGGCAGATAATACATCTTAACAACAGGAGGAAATGATTCCCTTGGAACTGCCAAAACATTCGTCAAGTAATCATTAAATGTATCTCTCGCAGATACATTAACAACATAAGAAAAATTAATGAAACGAAGATTAGCAGCTCTGGACATAGAAACATAGAAACATAGAAACATGATGACAGAAAAAGACCACAAGGCCCATCTAGTCTGTCCTTCCATAACAACAACTACAACATGTTCTCCAAATGTTCTAACTTGGAGTCCACCAAGGTAAAGTTCTTAACAAATGATTCCGCTTGTGCCTCCAAAGATGCCACCGTAGGTCGAACTAGCACATCAGATTTAAACTTTTCTACAATATCAGTCAATTGTTCAATCTTAACAGAGTTCTCATTCACTTTAAGGGCGAAAAATGATACTTCTCCAAGCAACACTGTAGCTGACCATATGGATTCCAATGTGAAGTTCACAGGCCTCTCATTCACAAAAAAAGAAACCGCACCCACTTGGCTGTCAGTCCTCTCTGATCCTGCTGGTGTTCCTCTTGGTATCAAGACTCCTCGCAGTGCCATTCTCAGATGCACTGACCGGCTTCTGCCTGACGGCGCCACAGCCTAAGCATGCTTTAGTTGTTCCAAAGTAGACACACTCACTATCCCACTCACTCCCGTGCCTGGCCCTCGCTGCTCACTCAACCTCAACGTTCCCGTAAAAAGTTGTGGCGTCAGGCATTCATCGGGAGACTGCTTGCTGCACGCTGCTTTCGGCGCTTGCCATGCAACGGGGGAGAGAGAGAAACACTCCAAGGCAGAGTCCGGACTACCAAGCCCCAAAGAGTCTGACAGCGGAGTTTACCTCCCCCGACACCGGAGACAGTGGCAGTCGAGTGACACATGCATCCAACGGACCAAATGAGGAAACGGCATCAAAGCGGCAGGAGTCTGGGAGGGCACCAAAACTCCCTTCACTTTCCACTTCTTACCCATGAGACGCGACTGCCTCAGAGAAACATAGCTGCCACTATCTTTGCTAAGCTCCCTCCTCTCAGCCTGCACTTATCCACTTTCAATTTCATCTGCCATTTGAACGTCCAGTCTTCCAATTTATTAAGGTCCTCTTGCAATTTTTCACAATCCTATTGGATTTTAACAACTTCGAATAATTTTGAGTCATCTGCAAATTTGATTACCTCACTCATTTTTCCCATTTTCAGGTCGTTTACGAATATGTTAAAAAGCAGCGGACCCAGCACAGGTCTCTGGGATACTCCACTATTCACCTTTCTCCATTGGGAAAATTGGCCATTTAGCCCTACCATCTGCTTTCTATCTTTTAACTAGTTCCTGATCCACAATTGTACACTGCCTCCTATCCCATGACTTTTTAATTTCGCAAGAGTCTCTCATGAGGGACCTTGTTAAAGGCTTTCTGAAAATCCAGTTCCAAGTCATACTGCTAGACCAGTCCAGACAAACGGGTTATGCACCCCTGCCAGCAGATCTTGGAGACAGAGAATTCCACCAGAGCTCTGATAGGCTGGAGACTGGTGATGTAAACCTACCCCTAGGGGTCTCTCTCTCAGTATTTCTCTGTCTCCAGCAGATCTGGATGCTTTTTGTTTGCTCCTTCAAAATTCATGCTATACTTTAAATTCTTGGGATTCCCTTGATATAGATTGTTCCCTGTCGTTGCCAGGTTACTTCTCTAGGCACCAGGGTTTTGTTTTCCAGCTGATCCCCTGTGTTCTGTCACAGTGGAGATCGCTGATGAGAAGACTCCCCAGCACTAGTCATGAGGGCTAGTTCGCTGGATGACAGCCCTCCTAAAATCTAGTCCCTGGGGTTGATTTTAGTGGTGAGACAGCTGGATGTGGTCTGAGCAGCGGTTCTTGGCTTCCCTGCACCATCGGTATTGTAAGAACAGCACCTGTCTCTCTCCCCTCAGTGCCTGCAGCTCCGTGGCAGCTCGATTTCCGTTCGTTGAATTTTTGGCGAATTTCGGGGGTTTTCGCCTGTCTACAGCGTTCCCCCTCTCTCCCTCGGGTTTTACTTTGCTTCGTTGTGTTTTCGGGGGTTCAAATTCTCTTTTTTCCTCCTTTTAGTTTGCCGGCGGCCATTTTGATTCGCCGAAGAGCTCTGGTTTTTGGGGGGAAACCAGCTTGCTCTCCTCTGCTCCTTGCTTTCATAGCAGCTTTCCTGCTGCTCGTTTTTCCCAGCGATTCATAGCTGGAGGTTGGGGGATTTGTTCTCTCTCCCTGTGGAATAAAAAAAAGAAAAATGGGGGTTTCAGCAGAGCATAAGGACAGCTTTCCTGCCTTGCGCTGTAGAGCAGAGTTTTAATTGTCACTATGCCTTCTTCAGGACAACGCTGCATGGGGTGTCAGAAAAAGCACAAGGACCTCCAGAATCACCTGTGCATTGCTTGCTTGGCCCACCCGGGCGAGTCTTCGGCTGCTGTATTGCCTTCAGACCCTTCAACTTTTACTCTGCCTGATTTGGATGGTCAGCTGCCTCCACTGCTGCCAGTGGAGCCGCGGGATGCCTCTTCCACAGCTTCTCAGGTTCCAGGGCTGTCCTCGCCGGCAGGCCTGCCATCTGAGGAACATCTCCTGTCCCTCTTTCGCCAGACGTTGTCTTTATGGAGGGCGGAGTCTGCTGCGACTGGGGCAGAGCAGCTATCAGTAGCTCCAGGGAACATCTCTGCGCCTTGTGCAGGCAAGCAAAAAAAGTCTGTTGCAGAGCTTAAGAGATCCCACCCTCCCAAAGCGTCTCAGGTCATTCCTGACGAGGTTTTCAGTTTCCCTGAGGACAAGTCATCGGAAGACGGCTCTGCGGCTTCATCAGATCGGGAGGATGGCGAATATTCTCCTTCAGATTCGTCTTTGCCTGCCCAGGACGACTCTCAAGACATTCGACTATTCCGGAAGGAAGAGTTATCCGCCCTGATTGTCCAGGTGTCGGAAGCGCTACGCCTTACGAATTTGGGGGAGCCTCAGACTCCTCCAGTTCAGTCCCAGGCAGATCCTATTTTGCAGGGCATTCGTAAGCCCTCCAAGGCCTTTCCTTTTCCTCCAGAGTTGCAGCAAATGGTTTCCCGGGAGTGGGATTCTCCGGATGTGCCGCTGCGCAACGCTCGTCCCCTCAATCAGCTGTATGTCTGGGCTCCGGAAGCTGTGGAGCAGTGGCTGGCATACCCTAAGGTGAATGCCTTAGTCACAGGAGTAACGAAACACACCACCATTCCGGTGGAGGGCGGAGCGGCACTTAAGGATCCGCAGGATCGTAAGGTGGAAAATCTCCTCAGGACTGCCTTTGCTTCGTCGTCCCTGACCCTGCAGGCGACGGTATGCGGGGGCTTAACGGCACAGGCCTTGCTCCGCTGGCTTCAACGATTGCCGGATGACCCGTCCCACAGCCGCCTCGAGTCGGCTACGGCGTTTATCGCAGATTCCTTCTATGACTTACTGCGCCTTTCGGCTCGCACGCTTGCTGCCGTCACGGTGGCTAGGCGTTGGCTGTTGCTCCGCCAATGGGTGGCGGATGTAGTATCCAAGGCCAGGCTTTCCAAGTTGCCCTTTAAAGGTCGGCTTCTCTTCGGGACGTGCTCGATAAGCTGGTGAAGGACCTCGGGGAGGTTAAGCCTCAACATTTGCCGGAGGATAGACCTAAGGCATCTTCTCGCCGTTCGTCACGGTCACAGAATTTTCGGCGATATTCCACGTCTCGAGACACCCGGAAGTTTCGCTCCTTTAAATCCTCCCAGGTGGCGACTTCAGCCAATCGCTATGGCGCGCGGTCACAGTCCTTTCGGGGGGGCCCGTAAGGGTGCTGAGCCTTCCTCCTATGCAGGGAAGTTCTCCGGATCCGCTCGGTCCTCCCGCTGACGGGGCGGGAGGCCCACTCGTGACGTTGCCGCCGATCAGGGGTCGGTTGGCATTGTTTTCACAAGAGTGGGCACGCATCACCACCGATCGTTGGGTTCTCGACAGCATTTCTCAGGGTTACTCGCTCGAGTGCGCTCGAGCCATCTCAGAGGCTTTCGTCGTTTCTCCAGCGGCCTCCCCCGAGAAAAGACGAATTGTTCAAGTGACCCTTCATTGCCTTCTTTCCTTAAACGCCATTTGCCCCATTCTTCCTTGTGAAAGAGGTCGGGGTCGCTACTCCATCTATTTCGTGGTGCCCAAGAACGATGGTTCCTTCCGTCCTATCCTAGACCTCAAGGGCGTGAACCGCGACCTTCGCGTTCCTCATTTTCGCATGGAGACCTTTCAGTCCGTGATTCAAGCCGAGCGCAAAGGCGAGTTCCTGGTGTCTCTCGATTTAGCAGAGGCCTATTTTCATATCCCGATCCGGGCCGAACATCAGCGATATCTGCGGTTCTCGGTGCTCGGTCAGCATTTTCAGTTTCGCCCCATGCCCTTCGGGTTGGCGACGGCTCCCCGGACTTTCTCCAAGATCATGATCGTCGTGGCAGCAGCCTTGCGCAAGCAGGACATACGGGTTCATCCCTACATTGACGACTGGCTTATCCGGGCCGACTCCTGGTCGGAAGCTCGGGAGACCGTCGCCCGAGTGGTCCTCTTCTTAGAGCAGCTCGGTTGGGTGATCAATCGCGCCAAAAGCTGTCTCCAGCCGTCTCAGGTTCTGGACTTTCTCGGAGCTCAGTTCGACACTCGTCAGGGACGGGTCTTTTTAACGCAGGAGCGTGTTCAGAAGATCTCTCTTCAGCTCCACCGCTTCTTGGATCAAGCGGCGCCTCGGACGTGGGATTACCTTCAGCTCTTAGGGTCCATGGCAGCTACGATACACCTCGTTCCGTGGGCCAGAGCGCACATGCGCAGCTTGCAGGCGGCGCTTCTATCTCGTTGGTCGCCAGTATCGGAGGATTATCACTTCCGGTTACCTCTACCTTCGCAGGTGCGCCGCGACCTTCTCTGGTGGCTTCAAGTGCGCAATCTTCTTCGGGGGGTTCCTCTGGAGTCTCCGCGCTTGCTCTTGGTCACGACGGATGCCAGTCTCTCCGGTTGGGGAGCGCATTGTGGCGTGACATCAGCGCAGGGGGTTTGGTCGCCTCACGAAGCCCGGTGGTCCATCAATCGTCTCGAGACGCGAGCGGTGTGCTTGGCTCTGCTACAGTTTCAGCCTCTTCTGCAGCGGTGTGCGGTTCGGGTTTTGTCCGACAACGCCACGACGGTGGCTTACCTCAACCGCCAGGGCAACACGAAATGCCCGGGTGTCTCGCAGGAACTGCGCTTGCTCCTTCCGTGGGCGGAGAAGCATCTTCTGGCTATCTCGGCGCAGCACATCGCGGGCGTGGACAATGTGAAAGCCGATTTTCTCAGCCGGCACTCTCTGGATCCCGGGGAGTGGACACTGCAGCCGGAAGCGTTTCGTTCCATTGTTCACCTATGGGGACTACCGGCGATGGATCTCATGGCCACGGCGCAGAATACCAAGGCGCCATGGTATTTCAGCCGTTGGAGGGACGAGGGAGCGTGCGGCATAGATGCTCTCTCTCAGCCGTGGCCGACCCATCTTCTTCTGTATGTCTTTCCTCTGTGGTCCATGATAGGCAAGGTTCTCCAGCGGCTCCAGGAGCATCGCGGTCCAGTGATCTTGGTGGCTCCCGATTGGCCTCGCAGACCGTGGTATGCGTATCTCGTCCAGCTGTCTCGAGCGTCGCCGCTACACCTCGGGGCCTTTCCTGGCCTCCTGACCCAGGGATCGGTGGAAATGGAAGACCCGGCTCCCTACTCGCTTACGGCCTGGCTATTGAACGCCGCAGGTTAGTGCGCAAGTGCTATTCGCCTAGTGTGGTCGCGACACTTCTCAAGGCGCGGCGGTCTTCCACGTCGCTGGCCTACGCTAGGGTTTGGCGACTTTTTCGCAGTTGGTGTTCCCGATATCACCTATCTCCCTGGCGTGCCGGTATCCCGGACATCCTGTCTTTTCTCCAGGCCGGAGTGTATAAGGACTTGGCGCTCGGTTCCTTGCGAGTACAGGTCGCCGCTTTGACTTGCTTTCGGGGTCTAATAGCGGGGCGATCGATAGCTTCGCATGCGGACATGTCTCGGTTTCTCCACGGGGTTAATCCTTACGACCTCCGTTACGTCCGCCTGTGCCGACGTGGGATCTCGCTCTTGTACTTCACGCCCTCGTTGCTCCTCCCTTTGAGCCCCTGAAGGCCTGTTCGCTCAAAGATTTGACTCTGAAGACAGTTTTCTTAGTGGCTATTACTTCGGTGCGCCGTATTTCCGAGCTACAGGCTCTCTCCTGTCGAGATCCCTATCTCTCGTTTTCCTCGGAAGGCGTTTCTCTTCGAACTGTCCCTTCCTTTTTGCCAAAGGTGCTGACGCCGTTCCATGTTAACCAGCCTCTTTTCCTACCGGCTTTTACAAGGGCTCAGTGTGACGGTAGTCGGTCTCCGTTGTGGGCGGTAGACCTTAAGAGAGTTCTGTCTCGGTACCTGAAAGTCACGAACTCTTTTCGTACATCTGATCATCTTTTTGTCCTGTTTGCGGGTCCTCGTCGGGGCTCCGCGGCCTCCAAGTCTACCATTTCTAGATGGCTAAGAGGGGCCATTGAGGTGGCATATATTCTTCGGGGGAAACCGGTCCAGCGGGACTCCGTGCTCACTCTACACGGGCGCAAGCGGCTTCGTGGGCCGAGCGGTCTCTTGTAGCCCCTCTGGATATTTGCCGGGCGGCGACTTGGTCTTCGCTGTCCACCTTTGTGCGTCACTATAGGTTGGACGTTCAGGCTCGTCAGGAGGGCCGCTTTGGAGCTGCAGTGCTGTCGGCGGCCTTGACCCCCCCTTGAGAGCAGGTAGCTTGGGTACTGCCCGTTTGTCTGGACTGGTCTAGCAGTATGACTTGGAAGGTGAAATTTCACTTACCATTAATTTCCTTTCCTGGAATACTGCTAGACCAGTCCAGGACCCGCCCTGCTGTCTGTTGCAATGCTGCTGGCGCGGTGCAGCCGCCGACCGCTGTTCTTCTTCTTCAGTATGCCTCGCCATGGGCGATCCATGAGTGCGTCGGTGCATACTGTCTTCAGCTCTGGGGAGTGCTTCGGCTCCCTTGTATATAGTTTAATTGGGACGCTCTGGGGTGCGGTTCAGTTTAAGTTGCATTAGCTTGTATACGTTACTGAGAGAGACCCCTAGGGGTAGGTTTACATCACCAGTCTCCAGCCTATCAGAGCTCTGGTGGAATTCTCTGTCTCCAAGATCTGCTGGCAGGGGTGCATAACCCGTTTGTCTGGACTGGTCTAGCAGTATTCCAGGAAAGGAAATTAACGGTAAGTGAAATTTCACCATATACTACATCGACCGACCCACCTTTATCTACCTATTTATTTACACCTTCAAAAGAACATAACAGATGAGTAAGACAAGACCTTCCTTGGCTAAAGCCATGTTGACTGTCTCACATTAAACCATGACTATCCACATGTTCAGAAATTTTGTTCTTAAGAATGGTTTCTACCATTTTTATTGGTACTGATGTCAGGCTCACTGGTCTGCAGTTTGCAGATCACTACTAGAACCTCTTTTAAAAATTGGCGTTACATTAGCATTCCTCCAATCTTCAGATATTACAGATGATTTTAATGATAGTTCACAGATTACTAATAGTAGGTCTGCAATCTCATATTTCAGTTCTTTCAATATCCTTGGATGTATACCATCAGGTCTAGGTGATTTGCTATTCTTCAGTTTATCAAATAGTTGTAATACATCTTCCTAGTTTATCAATATTTCTTTTAATTCTGCTGCTGCATCAGCTTTAAATAAGTTTCAGGCATGGGTAGCTTCCCTACATCATCTTCATAAAGACCAAAGCAAAGAATTCATTCAGTCTCTCTGCTATGGCCTTGTCCCCTTTTATAGTGTCCCTTTTACCCCTTTATCATCCAATGGTCCAAATGACTCTCTCACAGGTTTTTTGCTACGAATGTACTTAAAAAAGTTTTTATTATGCATTTTTGCTTCCATGGCAAGCATTTTTTCAAATTCTTTTTTGGCTACAACAGCCTCTCTGACTTCATCTTTAAACTATGCTGGCAGTTTTTTGTACTTCCTTCCACTTTCTTAAAGCGTGGAATGCAGCTGATCTGGTCTTCCAAGACGGTAGTATTTTTAAACACCACCCATACTTGATGTAAATCTTGAAGCTCTACAACTGCTCCTTTTCATTTTTTCTTAACTGTTTTCTTCATTTTATCATAGTCTCCCATTTGAAAGTTAAAAGGTAGTACTGTAGATTTCCTTGCCATCCTTCCTCTATTTGTTAAATCAAACACGATCGTGCTATGATCGCTATTACCAAGTAGCCCCAACATCCTTATCTCTTGCACCAGGTCTTGTGTTCCACTAAGGACTAGATCCAAGATGGCATCCCCTCTTGTTGATTCATGAACCAGCTGCTCCAAGAAGCAGTCATTTATTTTATCTAGAAACTTTATCTCCCTAGCATGTCCTGCCATGACACTGAGCCAGTCGATAGTGGGGTAATTGAAATCACCTATTATTATTACTGTGCTGTAATTATTGATCTCCAGGAACAAGCAGGAATAAGTCCTCACATATGGGTACGTCGGTACTGACGGAGCCTGAGCGGGAAAGCTCCCCAGCTTCCCAGAAGGAAAGCTTTTGGGGCCTCCCACTGCGCATGCGCGCTGCCTTCCCGCCTTCCTGACCAACTCTCCTCAGTTCTTCTTTTTCCGCGGAGCCAGCACGTCGTGTTCCTGTCACCGCTGAAGAAGTTGTTGTTTTAATTTATTTCTTTGGCCGCGTGTCTGCCTTCCCCGACTCCAGACCGGTACCGCCGGTCGTTTTTCCTTTATTTAAAAAAAAAAATCTTTTTTTTTTTCCTCACTTGGTGTGTTAGTTCTGTGAGGCCTTTAGGCCTTCACTAATTCTCCCTCATGGAGAAACAAGCCTCTGGGTTTAAAAAATGCACCAAGTGCAGTGGTACTATTTCAGTCACAGACACCCATGAATGGTGTCTTAAATGTTTGGGGCCTGACCATTCCATTCCGGATTGCCCATCCTGTTCTTTGATGTCTAAACGTGGCTTACAGAACCGGGCAGCCAAGTTTCACATGCTGTTTTCTACAGATACTCCAGCATCGACATCTTCCAGGTCTTCCTCTCCTGATGGATCTCAGGTAACCAAACATTCCTCTGGCAGGTCCTCAAAGGGCAAATCTCCCTCTAAGTATCGAGATACCCCTGGGCTTGTCCCTGAGGACCCTGCCCCAGCCAAACAACCCCGGCAGGAAGCTCTAGCTTCCAAAGCTCCTCCTATGGGGTTACAGGTTGACATCGATGGCACGGCCTCGACTGATCACCTGTTAGACTGTTCTGGGGTACCGGCTCAGTCATCCGGTACCGACATCCAGACAGTCGTGGCGTCCATGGATCATACAGTTCAATCCATGCAGCAGGCCATTTTGGCTTTTATTAAGGCTGCGACGCCCTCGGTACCGCACCCTGCGGTACCGACTCCGGTACCCATGCCTTCCACATCGACCAGGATACCGATTCCGGTTCCCGGTTCCGGGGTTTTTCCCCGATACCGATCCGGTTCCGGGTACCTCCGATGTCGATACCGGTCGATACGCTTATCGATCCCTGGAAGCAGACAGACGATACTTTGAGTCTTCTGATGATTCTGATTCATCAGATGACTCTGCTGAAGTATCCCTTACTCTACCTGAGGAGCCCTCTTCTCCAAAGAGGAGAATGTCTCCCCCAGAGGATTTATCCTTTCAAGACTTCATCATTGAAGTAGCTAAAGGTCTTTCTATTTCTGTATCCTCTGAAAAAGAACCTAGAGCAAAAAAGTTAGACATTTTAGGATACTCTAAGGTTCCCAAAGAGGCAGTCACCTTGCCCATCCATGAAATTCTTCAAGATCACATGATGGACTTATGGGAGACTCCTCTCACCCTATCTCCACATTCTCGTCGTCTGGACACCATGTATTGTGTCCCCCCTTCTCCTGGGTTTCAAAAAACTCAGCTCCCACACCACTCCATCGTGGTGCAGTCAGCTATGAAAAGGATCAAGAGTACTAAAAGACACTCTTCTACTCCCCAGGAAGAGAATGTAGGACTCTGGATGCTTTTGGAAGAAAAATCTTCCAAGCAAGTATGCTTATTGCCAGAATCAACTCATACAGCCTCTATATGGGCATTTTTCTGAAGGAAATTGCATTAAAAATACGCCATTTTCTCCCCTTTATCCCAGAGGATAGAAAGGAGGAGTTCCTCCTTCTGCTGAAGCATACCCAAGATATTTCAAAGTTCTCCAACAGAGCAGCCTTTGACTCCTTTGAGGGTGCTAGCAGAGCCTCAGGTATTGCCATAGCGGCTCGCAGAATTGCTTGGCTCCAGGCCTCTAACCTTGAACCCTGGGTCCAGGATGGGTTGGGAAATTTGCCCTGTACAGGTGAGAATCTGTTTGGTAAGGAGTGGCAAATCAAAGCCACTCAAATGGATGCAGAAAATGCTGCTTTAGATAGACTTTCTAAGTCTACCTCTACCCCTGTCAAGAAGAAATCTTTCAAAAAGCCTTTCTACAAGAAGGCCAGATTTGCCACAAATACTGGCCAACAATCTTCTGCAGCTCGCTTTGCTCCTAAGCGTCAGCAGCCTAAACAAGCCAGGGCAAAACCTGCAGGGGATGCTACAGCCCAACAGTCCCAACCCCCTCAGGGTTTTTGACTTAAAACTAGAGAACTTAACCTTTCTGGCTCTAAAACATCCAGAACCTCTCACCATTCCAGGAAGGTTAACTCATTTTGCTCCCAGATGGGAGCAAATCACATCAGAGCAATGGACCCTCTCTATCATCAGAGAGGGCTACAAACTACATTTCTCCAACCTTCCTCCCCAAACCATGGTGAGAAGTTTCAATTCTCCCCCATCTCTCCTAGACCTGTTGGGTCAGGAGGTGACCACTCTTCTCGCCCAAAGGGCAATAGAAGAGGTTCCTCTTCCTCAACAAGGGTCAGGTTTTTACTCCCCTTATTTTCTCATTCCCAAGAAAACAGGGGGGTACTGACCCATTCTGGATCTCCGAGAATTGAACAAATTTCTATACAGGGAGAAATTCAAGATGCTTTCTCTAGGCACTCTCCTTCCATACCTACAGAGTCAGGACTGGCTTTGTTCTCTAGATCTCAAGGATGCGTACACACATATACTTATCCATCCATCCCACAGAAAATTCCTGCGGTTTCTGTTCCAGGGAAAACATTTCCAATACAGAGTACTTCCCTTCGGTCTAGCCGCTGCTCCAAGGGTATTTACCAAATGCATGGCAATAGTAGTTGCATTTCTACGCGCCCTGGGAATTTTTGTCTTCCCATACCTGGACGACTGGCTCATCCGAGCTCCATCTCAGTCCGAGGCTCAGACTTCCCTGGATCGCACCAGGCGAATTCTACAGTATCTGGGACTTGTGATCAATCTGCCAAAGTCCCAACTCACCCCTACTCAATCCCTAGAATTCATAGGGGCCTGGTTGGATACCACCACCGCAAGGGCCCATCTACCTCAGGCCCGTTGCCAACGTCTAGTGCACTTAGCCTCTCAGACTCAGTCCAGAAGCCACTTGACTGCCAGAGAGATGCTACAACTATTAGGCCACATGGCCTCCACAGTGCATGTGGTGCCTTATGCTCGCCTACATATGAGAGCAGCTCAATGGACTTTATCCACCCAGTGGACTCAAGCATCAGGAGCTCTCTCAGACCAAATAGCAAACTCCAATCGTCTCTTTTGGTCTCTCCAATGGTGGATATCCACTCAAAATCTGTTGTTGGGGGCCCCCTTTCAACCATTGTTGCCCCAAGCAACCCTCACAACAGATGCCTCCCAAACAGGTTGGGGGGCTCATCTCCAAGATCTCTCCACTCAGGGCACTTGGTCTCCACAGGAGACCACCCTTCATATCAACCACTTGGAACTTCGAGCAATCTTTCTAGCTCTCAAAGTTTTTCATACCCTCCTCAGCAACATTGACAGTCCTTATTCAGACGGACAATCAAGTAGCCATGTTTTACATAAACAAACAAGGAGGGACTGGCTCTCTGTCGCTTTGCAACGAAGCTCTAAGATTATGGGCCTTCGCCAGAGAGCATCAAATCCATCTCCTGGCAGTATATCTTCCAGGAATCCAAAACTCTTGGGCAGACAGACTCAGTCGAGTTCTGCTTCCACACGAATGGTCCCTGCACATGGATCAGGTACTCAGAATCTTCCAGAAATGGGGAACCCCGGACATAGACATCTTTGCAAGTCCGTGGAATGCCAAACTTCCCCGGTTCTGTTCCAGAATTCCGTGTCAGGGAGTTCAGACCAAGGATGCCTTCCTCCTGCATTGGGGTCAGGGTTTCCTGTATGCCTTTCCACCCATTCCTTTGATTCCCAAGACTCTGTTCAAACTTCAAAGGGATCAAGGGTCCATGATCCTCATAGCTCCACGCTGGCCACGCCAAGTGTGGTACCCTCTACTTCTGCATCTCTCCCAAGCCCCCTCCCTGGACTTGGGAGCGGCTCCAGACCTTCTGTCTCAGGAGGACGGGACTTTGTGGCACCCAAACCCCAAGTCCCTTCACCTCAGAGCTTGGTTACTGAAGGCCTAGACCTTCAACACTTCAATCTTTCGCAGCAAGTGAAGGATATCCTACATGCCTCTAGGAAACCTTCCACTAGGCGTTCTTACGCTTTTAAATGGAAAAGATTTTCCATTTGGTGTGCTCAAAAGGGTCTTAACCCTCTGGCACTCCCATTGAATTCTCTTTTGGAATATCTCCTGCATCTCTCCAATGCAGGACTCAAAACAAATTCAGTAAGAGTCCATTTGAGTGCTATTGCGGCTTCACTTAAGCCCATCAATGGACAACCGTTTCCTCTCATCCTCTTATTGCAAGATTCATGAGAGGCTTAACTTTAACTAAACCTCCCATTCGACCTCCTCCGGTGGCATGGGACTTAAACTTGGTTCTTGGTCAGCTTATGAAGCCACCTTTTGAACCCTTAGCCACTACCTCCTTGAAATTTCTTTCCTGGAAGGTTATTTTCCTCATTGCAGTCACTTCAGCTCGCCGCATCAGTGAATTGCAGGCCTTAGTGGCTAATCCACCTTATACAAGGTTCCATCATGATAAGGTAGTCCTTAGGACAAATCCTCACTTTATGCCTAAAGTGGTCTCACCTTTTCATCTTAATCAAGAGGTATATTTACCTGTTTTTTTTTTTCCAGCTCCTCATGCATCCAATGCAGAGAGGAACCTTCATACTCTAGACTGTAAAAGAGCTCTTGCCTTTTACCTCCACAGGACACAGCAACATCGAAAGTCTTCTCAGCTTTTTGTTGCTTTTGATCCTTCTCATTTAGGACTTCCAGTCTCCAAAAGAACACTCTCCAATTGGATTGCTCAGTGTATCTCTTTTGCTTACCAGAGTAAGAACCTTTCTCTGGAGGGCCATGTCACCGCTCACAACGTGAGAGCCATGGCCACCTCTATGGATCATTTAAACTCTGTGTCCATTGACCAGATCTGTCGAGCAGCCACCTGGACCTCGGTTCATACCTTTACAGCCCATTACTGTTTGGACAAGGACTCCCGCTGGGATGCCTTGTTTGGTCAGGCTGTCCTCAGACACCTGTTCCATTCTTGAACAACTCCAGCCCACCTTCCCTGAATGGATGCCTGAGATCCATAGGAAGATGAAGAACCTTTCAGGGTCTCATACCCTTCAGGGGATCTCCCGGGCATCTTAGCTAGGGAGTCCCCATATGTGAGAACTTATTCCTGCTTGTTCCTGGAGATAGCACAGTTACTTACCTGTAACAGGTGATCTCTGGGAACAGCAGGAATTAGTCCTCACAACCCGCCCACCTCCCCTAGGAGTTGTATCTCTCTCTCTCTCTCTCTTCCTTTCCTCTCTCTATTGTCTCAGCTATAAACTCGAACTGAGGAGAGTTGGTCAGGAAGGCGGGAAGGCAGCGCGCATATGCAGTGGGAGGCCCCAAAAGCTTTCCTTCTGGGAAGCTGGGGAGCTTTCCCGCTCAGGCTCCGTCGGTACCGACGTACCCATATGTGAGGACTAATTCCTGCTGTTCCCAGAGATCACCTGTTACAGGTAAGTAACTGTGCTTTACCTTCCCTGATTTATTTGAGCATTTCATCATCTATTTGTTCAGGCGGTCGATAGTACACACCCACTGCCATTGCCTTCCCCTTTTTGTGTGGAATTTCAATCCATAGAGATTCTACAGTGTATTTTGTTTCCTGCAAAACTTTAATCTTGTCTCACACAATACCCTCTCTAACACAGAGTGCAACCCCTCCACCAATTTGATCTACTCTATCATTGCGATATAATTTTTAGCCAGGTATCACATTGTCCCACTGGTTGAATTCCTTCCACCATGTCTCTGAGATATCAATCATATTTAACTGTCGTGGAGGGCACAGGTTAATTTACCCTAATTCCACTGTTGGAATTTGACCCCAGTGAGCCAAAATCCTTTGTCTGATCCTATTATCTTCCAGTCTGGAGTTCACCCTCTCCATTTCTACCTGCAATGGATCTTTCCTTAATTTAGCAAACTTTTTCTCAAAATATCTAGCCAACTGACTACCAGCAGGAACTAACTTCCTTGTTTTCAGTTATACATTTATTATTCAATAAATTGTTTGCAATTTAAACAGTTCTCTTATTGAATTTTACCCTTTCATAATCTGTTTAATATAGTATCCTCTCTTAGCTTGAACAATTGCTTTCTTTTATATGCCATCACTTGTATCTTCTAATCAACTCTAAACGACTCTTGTCTTTAATATTCTCCAGTCATTCTGTCATCAGATAGGTTTGTTTCAAGCCTAACTCATCTGAGAAACTTTATTCCTTCGTTGCTTCCCCCACATCAGCGGAGCTACTTTCTCCAATTCTCCCGACAAAGATATATTCCAAAAATGTACCAGTTGTTCTGGGTCTGACTATTCCCAATCCACAAACTTTGCATCTACAGCTGCCATTAATTTATCAACATCATTTCTTCCTCACGTAATTATTAAATTACTTTTCTCATAATTAAATACTTTTGAGTTTAGGATTAATTGAAAATCTAATATTTAGAGGGTAATTTTATAACCAAACACCTAGTGTAAGGCAGCCAAAACACACACATATTTAAGTCTTATTTTATAAAGAAAAGTAGATACCTGCTTTTCTTTATAAAATACTAGTGCAAGTGGTCAAAAACGCACCTTAATTTAAATTGCGATCATTTATACTAGCCCTAGAACTGGTGTAACTGACCACATGTGTACTTGTGCACTCCACAGTGAAAGTATATGCCATCAGATTAATGTGCATGCTTTTACACGGTGTGTTCATTTTATAAGAGACCTTTTAAGTGCATAAATTAGTAAAATACTCCATTTAAGTGCCGGCTTTAATGCATAACAGTAGGTCTCCCCATTATGGTCAGATCACGTTATATAGTGGAACATCTGCATTGAATATTGCTTCCTTGCGTGGCAATTACAGAATCAAATAAATGACCAGTCTTATGTACTAATGTCTCTCCATCAAGGTTAAAAAAAAATTGCCACCTGCCTATTCTTTTCCAAATGAAGATTTAAGTCCCCCAAAATAATCAAGTGATGGAATTGCAAAGAATACACAGATGCAGTCTCCAGAATTGTACACAGTACTTCAAATGAAGCCTTACTAGAGACTTGTACAAAAGCATTATCATCTCCTTTTTCCTGCTGGCCATTCTTCTCCCTGTGTACCCAAGCATCCTTATGGATTTTGCTGTTACCTTTTCTTTACGGATGATACCAAAATCTGCAATAAAGTAGACACCCAGGAAGGGGTAGATAACATGAGGAGGGATCTAGCTAAGCTTGAAGAATAGTCTAGAATTTAGCAGCTGGGATTTAACCTTAAAAAATGTAAGGTCATGCATTTGGGCTGCAGCAATCCAAGGGAGCAACATAGTATAGGGGGTGAAGTACTTTTGTCCACTAAAGAAGAGCGGGACCTAGGCGTGGTTGTGTCTGATGATCTTAAAGTAGCTAAACAGGTAGAAAAGGCGACGGCAAAAGCTAGAAGGATGCTTGGGTGCATACAGAGACGAATGGCTAGCAAAAAAAAGGAGGTGATAGTGCCTCTGTATAAGTCTTTGGTGCGACCTCAGTTGGAGTATAGTGTGCAATTCTGGAGACTGCACCTTCAAAAGGATGTGAACAGGATGGAGTCGGTGCAGAGGGTGGCTACTAAAATGATTAGTGGCTTCATTATAAAGCATATGAGGATAGACTGAAGGATCTTAATATGTACACCTTAGAGGAAAGGCGGGATAGAGGTGATATGATTGAGATGTTTAAATACCTCCGTGGCATAAATGTTCAGGGAGAGAGCCTCTTTCAATTGAAAGCAAGTTCTGCTACAAGGGGACATGGGATGAGGGTGAAGGCAGGGGCGGCCCAAGGGGGGTGCGGGGCCATGTGCGGAGACTCGGTGCGGGGCCTCATTTGCATAAATATTTGCATAATGTTACCATACACTAACTTTTAGTATACATGCCTCTTCATGAGTGTATGGATTAAAAAAGACAAAGATTTCTACATTACTATAATCCAGTGCCAACCGCCAGGCACATTAGGAACTACTACAAACACTGCCCATTTAGAACCCATAGCAAACCCACCGTATCCCAACAGCACTACCAGGACTCATAAAGCACCATACACTACCTATCAAAAGGCAACACTGCAAATATTAAACCAATACATTTCAGAGAATAACAATACATGACCTACTGGGGAAAGAGAACAAGTGACAATGTCAAATAGGAATTACATAAACAGAATACCTCAGCTCAGTTACACATGCAGAACATAGACTATCACCAAACAAGGAATCACAATTTAAAAACAGGAAGACAATAATTAAACTGGGAACCCTAAAAGCCAAACTTGGAATGTACAACAACAATGTAGAAATAAAACTATAAATTAATTTCCTCTTGTACTAAACAAAGCACAGACATTAATGATGCACATTTCCCAGAGCTGACATATTCCAGTTAATAAATTCAAAATAAAGAGATATCTTTGTACCTTTTGTGCATTTTTTTTTCAGTTGCAATTGTTCCAGCCACTTTCTTCTGGTTTATTTGTGTCTTCTGCTATCTCTCCATCGTCTGCTGTCCATTTGTCCTTTCTTCTCTTCTAGTTTTTTCCATTCTCTCTCTACATCTGCTTTAACATAATAATCTTTCTCCTTTTGCTCTTTCCTCATTCCTATTTCATCCACTCAAATTTTACCCCTCCATCCTCAATCCCCACTTAGTCTCCCAATACCCGGCCAATTGTACATTTTTCTTCCCTCCCACACAAAATATTTTGCCCCTCTCCATTTCATTCTCCCAACCCCATCCCCTTCTAATCTCCCCCAACATCAGCTCCCTTTTAGTTCCAGCCCCACCCAGTATCCGCTCCCTTCTAGTCCCCACATCAGCCCATTTCCAGTCCTAGCTCCCCCATCCATTTCCAGTCCTATCCGAGTCCCTTCATCAGCTCATTTCCAATACCAGCCTCCCATCAGCCCATTTCTAGTCCTTTCCTAGCCCCACCATCAGCCCATGTTAAATCCTAGCTCCCCTCCACTCAGCCCATTTCTAAACCAAGCCCCCCATGAGCCTACGTCCAGTTCTAGCCCCTCCATGAGTCCATTTCAATCCAAGCCCCCACCACAGCCCATTTCCAATCTTAGCTCCCCCCAACACCCAATTCTCAGTTCTATCCTAGCCCATCCATCAGCCCAGTTCCTGTCCTAGCTCCCTCCCCTAAGAGCCCATTCCAAGCCCCCCTTCCCATCAGCTATTTGCAGTTCAAGCTCCCTTCCACTCAGCCCATTTCCATTCCAAGTCCCCCTCCCCATCAGCTATTTGCAGTTCAAGCCCCCCACTTCCCCTCAGCCCATTTCCATTCCAAGCCCCGTCCCCATCAGCTATTTGCAGTTCAAGCCCCCCACTTCCCCTCAGCCCATTTCCATTCCAAGCCCCATCCCCAACAGCTATTTGCAGTTCAAGCCCCCTTCCACTCAGCCCATTTCCAGTCCTAGCAACCCCCCCAACCCATTACCAGTCCTAGCCCCCCATAGCCCACTCCCAGTCCTAATCCCACCAGCCCATTTCCAGTCCTAATCCCCCATCACCCAATTTTCAGTTTAAGCCCCCCCATAGCCCATTACCAGTCCTAACCTCCCCATCAGCCCACTCCCAGTCCTAATCCCCCATCACTCAATTTTTAGTTTAAGCCCTCCCATAGCCCATTACCAGTCCTAACCCCCCAGCACCCCACCAGTCCTAATCCCACCAGCCCCGTTCCAGTCCTAATCCCCCATCACCCAATTTTTAGTTTAAGCCCCCCCAGCGCCCATCACCACTCCTAACCCCTCCCCAGCGCCCATCACAACTCCTAACCCCCCCAGCGCCCATCACCACTCCTAACCCCCCCAGCCCAGCACCCATCACCACTCCTAACCCCCCCAGCCAGCCCAGTGCCCATCACCACTCCTACCCCCCCCAGCCAGCCCAGTGCCCATCACCACTCCTAACCCCCCAACCAGCCCATTGTCCATCACCACTCCTAACCCCCCCCCAGCCAGCCCAGCCCATCCCATAACTAATCCTAACACCTCCCCCCCCCAGCCCAGCCCAGCCCAGCCCATCACAACTCCTAACCCCCCCCCCCGCCCAGCCCAGCCCAGCCCATCACTACTCCTAACACCCCCCCCCGCCCAGCCCAGCCCAGCCCATCACTACTCCTAACACCACCCCCCCAGCCCAGCCCAGCAGCACTTCTAACCCCCAGCCCAGCCCAGCCCAGCACCACTCCTAACGCCCAGCCCAGGGAAATTTTTAAAAAAAAGAAAACCTGTCTCCTGCCGCTGTCGGGGCCGCCGCGGCAGAATCGAGCGTGCCGCGGGGCCCCCCTGTACCCGGCACAGCCTCTCCTCCCTGTAGCAGCTCTCTCGTTGGAGCTGAAGTCAGACGCGCCGGCTTGCAGAGCGCGAGGGAAGAGTTTTTCCCCTCGCTGCTCTGTTAAGCCCGCGGGGGCTGATGGGAACTTCCCATCAGCCCCCGCGGGCCTAACAGAGTCGCGAAAGGGAAACTCTTCCCTTCGCGCTCTGCAAGCCGGCGCGTCTGACTGCAGCTCCAACGAGAGAGCTGCTACAGGGAGGAGAGGCTGTGCCGGGTACAGGGGGGCCCCGCGGCACGCTCGATTCTGCCGCGGCGGCCCCGACAGCGGCAGGAGACAGGTTTTCTTTTTTTTTTCAATTTTACTTTTACAAAAGAATGTTTTTTGCGCGGGGCCCCCTGAAACGCGGGGCCCTGTGCAAAAAACATTCTCGCTCAATGGACGGGCCGGCCCTGGGTGAAGGGAGATAGATTCAGGAGTGATATGTGGAAATATTTCTTTACGGAAAGAGTAGTGGATCCATGGAATAGTCTCCCAGTGGAGGTGGTAGAGATGAGGACAGTAACTGAATTCAAAAAAGCATGGGACAAACACAGAGGATCTCTAAAGGTAAAAAGGGGACTGTTGTAGTTGTTATGGAAGGACAGACTGGATAGGCCATGTGGTCTTTTTCTGTCATCATATTTCTATGTTTCTATGTTTTCTAACCTCTAATAAATTCACCAAAACATCAGGTTTAGATGGAGGTCTATAGCATAAAGCAATGTCAAGTTGTTTGATTGCTCCCAATGTCATTGATATACTTTGCATACCTACTACTGTTTTTTGAATTGGGAAATGCAGGTCTAACTCGTCTCTATATAACACCGCAACTCCCACCCCACCCCTTTATGCAACCTTGATCTATAGTCAGTCTGATAACTTTGATTCCACCAATATAGGCCCTTCTTTCTCTCTCAACCATGTTTCAGTTCACTATTTTACCTATAGAAGTGCCTCTTATAGTTACCTTCTATAGATGGTGTTAGGACTTAGTGCAAGGATACTGGTTGCCGTAGGTGAGCCTTATACACCTTCCTCCAAAATTTTGATAATTTAACTCAACAATCCTGATTATCCCAACATCGCCCCTTCCACAGCAATCCTGTAAAAATGCATAATGGACAATATACTTTAAAATATTAAAATTTGCTTCATATAAATGTGTAAGTCCACTCTTCCAGTAGGTAAAAGAATATGTTGATGGCTCACTAAATTTGTGTGGCTATCAGGATCTATTGTTTTGATTTGACGACTGCTGCTCTTCCCCCCCCCCCCCCCAGTTGCCATCCTAAACAATACCCTAATCTTGCCTAATGATGGGTTCTCTGGGAGCAAGCGGGAAGTCAGTCCTCACATATGGGTGACGTCGGCACTAGCAGAGCCCTCGTGGATGCATCCCCCCAGCTTTCAAAGAAATCCTTTGGGAAATGCCACCACACATGCGTGGTCCCTTTCCCGCCCAAGGGTGCCAACTTGCTCAGTCTCCTTTTTTCCACAGAGCTCTTCAGACGTTGTCTGGCTTGTCCCTGGAAAAAGTTGATTTTTTTTCTCTCTCCGAGTTTCACACTCGCCTCCGGTATTGTACCGGTACTCTTCCCGTCTACCGACCTCGGTGCCTCGGCGTCAGGCTCGGTTTATATTTTCCTTAGTTTTTGTTCTTTTCTGGCATATTCACGCCTTTGTCTCCCACTGGCAGCCCAGAGAGTCTTCGACCTTGCAGGGGGTACCTTTTTCCCCCATGGTTACCAGTGGCTTTAAGAAGTGTGATCAGTGCTCTAAAATTATGTCTTTGACCGATGCACACGACTGCTGCCTTGGACCAGACCATGACCTCTGGTAGCCTGCGTTCTCTGCAAGAGGATGTCCAGCAAGGCCCTCAAGAGCCGCCAGCAGTAGCATGATAAGTTTTTCCACGATGCCTCCAAAGGCCAGGGCCTCGTCTGAGGCCCTGACATCTCAGACTGAACCGTCCGAGCCCGAACCTTGTCGTGGGTCCTCAGAAAAAGGGGGTCTCCCTTGAGGGAACCCAGGAAGAAGAAGAAACCCTCAAAGGTGCAAATGTCAAAGGCTGTGGAGCCTTCTGGTCTGGAGTCCAGAATGGTGGCCCTTGAGCACAGTTCGTCGGCCTTCATGGACCAGCAGCGGGCGCTGTTGTCCAGTATGTCCAGTTCATCCTCCCCTGACCACCGGGCCCTTGACGTCCAAGACATCCCCAGAGGCCGAGCTGATCCTCGAGATCCTTTGACCTTGAGTCGATCCTCGGCCGAGGTCATGCTCCAAGTCCCGCTTGATGGGACCATGGTCATCGCCAGTGAATTTGCCGGGCATCTGCTGCAGGGCATTGGGAGCCTCGAGGCCCGTGGAGCATCCCTCCTATGAGTCCTCGGCGGACTACTCCGAGTGGGAGATGGAGGACGAGGATTCCCCGATACCTGTTGCCACCGCATCGTCCCTTCCGACCCTCCCGTCTTGGAGCCTCGACGGCGGTCCCCGCCCAAGGACATGGGATTCCTAGACTTCGTCAAGAACATGTCTGCCCTAGCATTCCTGACCGAGTCAGAGGACGACCTTTGGGCGGATGAATTGGAAATCCTCCGGTACGAGGACCCTCCGTGGGAATCGCTCACGGTACCCATCCCTCCATCCTGGAATGGCTTATGCTCTGAATGTGGGAGACACCGCCTTCGGTGCCAGTGGTGAGCAAATGGCTCAACTCGATGTATCGAGTCCGCCGGAGCCCGGGCTTCCAGAAGGCACAGCTGCCGCATAACTCCATGGTGGTGGAGTCAGTCATGCATTGGCTGAAAAGCAAGAAGATGCACTCCTCGGTGCCCCCTGGCAGGGAGGCCTGCACCTTGGATGCCCTCAGCAGAAAGTTCTACCAGGGCTCAATGCTCATCTGCCGCATCCAGGCGTACCAGCTGTACAGAGCATGTACCTGAGAGACCTGGTGAAGGAACTCGCCGGGTTCTCAGCTGGTTTCTCCGAGGAACCCTTGCAGCAGTTAAAGAACCTGGCCAAATAGTCCATGAATGCTCCAAATTCATGTCTTGGGCGGCCTATGACGAATTTGAGTCAGTGGCTCGAATAGCGACGGCGGGCATTGGTGCACACCGCCAAGCTTGGCTACAGTCGTCCGACCTCGAGCAGTGGGTTCAGGACAAATTGGTCAATGTCCCTTGCCGAGGAGAGAACCTCTTCGACAAACCCATAACCGACAAGGCTAACAAGCTGGAGTCCGAGTTTGTGACGAGGACCAGGCTCTCAAAAAAGATTGCTGCTCCTCCCCGACAGAAGGGCTTGGGTAAAAAGTCCTCCTACCCGAGGAAGGAAGCTGCTTAAAGAAACTACCCACCTTATCAGGCCTCCCCAACAGGGTCAGCAGGCCAAAGGACATGGGCAGGGCCCACGTAAGCAGAAGGCTCCAAAACCCGAGGCACAGGCTCCAGCCCAGCCAAGCCAGGGGGAGCTTTTGACTCCTTGTGCATACCCTCTCTACCCCAAGGAGATCAGCATCCCACAGGGAGATGTAAGGCCCTCTGTGCCCAGAGGTTGGTTACCATCACCACCGATTCCTGGGCTCTCAGGGTAGTCAGGGAGGGTTACCTCCTCCACCTGACCCAGACACCTCACTCTTTCCTAGGAGAGCCCCTAAGGTCTCCCCTCCACTGGAACCTTCTTTTGAAAGAGTTGGCAGGTGTTCTCAAAGACAAAGCGGTGGAACTGGTGCCCCACCACCTCAAGGGCAAGGGTTTTATTCCAGGCACTTCCTCGTGCAAAAGAGGACACGGGGCCTAACGCCCATCCTCAACCTGAGAAACCTCAACAAATTTCTGGTGCTGGAGAAGTTCAAGATGCTCTCCCTTGGAACCTTACTGCCATACCTCCAGCAGGGAGACTGGCTATGCTCCTTAGACCTCAAGGATGCTTATACCCACATCCTCATTCTTCCCAACCACAAGCAGTATCTGTGGTTCGAAGTGGGGGGCAGGCACTTTCAATACAGGGTGCTTACCTTCGGCCTAGCCTCTGCCCCAAGAGTCTTCACAAAATGCCTGGCAGTCGTGGCCGCCTTCCTCTGGCTCCAAGGGGTCTTCGTCTTTCCCTCTCTGGACAACTAGCTCATAAAGGGAGGCACAGCCTCAAAAGTGCAGCAGGCCACCGCACGCACCATCCAGGTTCTACAATACCTGGGCTTTGTCATAAATTACCCCAAGTCTCACCTCCTCCTGACACAGTGTCTCGAGTTCATTGGAGCAAAGATTGACACTCTTCACTCAAAGGCTTTCCTGCCCAGGGACCAAGCCGATCTTCTCAGGTCCCTAGCTCGGAACATGCAATACCGTCCCTCAGTGCCTGCCCGGCTTCTCCTGCACCTCTTCGGGCATATGGCCTCCACAGTCCATGTCACCCTGGATGCTCGCCTCCACATGAGGACGGCACAGTGGTGTCTCCAGGGCCAGTGGTTTCAAGCCTTGGGCCGCCTCTGGGACAGGGTTACTGTGACCCGCCAATTGGCGGACTCCCTGGCCTGGTGGCAGTCGCCCCAGCATCTCGAGGCGAGCATGCCTTTTCAGGCCCCAAGCCTCTCGAGGGTTCTCACCACGGATGCCTCCCTACTCGGCTGGGGAGCCCACTGCGCAGATCTCCGCACGCAGGGCAACTGGTCACTGGATGAGAGCACCCAGTAGATCATTGGTCTGAGCCATACATCTAGCCCTGAAGGTCTTCTGTCACCAGCCAGTGCCGATCCAGACGGACAATCAAGTGGCAATATTCTATGTGAACAGACAGGGGGGGGTATGGGGTCTCATACCCGAACATAAGATATGCCATACTGGGTCAGACCAAGGTCCATCAAGCCCAGTATCCTGTTTCCAACAGTGGCCAATCTAGGTCATACGTACCTAGCAGTTTCCCCAAAAGACACAGGTTCTGCAATGCTTGTACTAGGTCAAGCATTGATATCCTGGGTCCCTTCTTAATAATGGTTTATGGACCTTTCCTCCAGGAACTTGTCCAAACCTTTTTTAAACCCAGCTACACTAACAGCCTTTACTACATCCTCCGGTAACAAATTCCAGAGTTTGATTACACGTTGAGTGAAAAAATATTTTCTTTTATTAGTCTTAAATAGTTTACCCTGTAGCTTCATTACATGTCCCCTAGTCTTCCTGTATTCTGATAACGTAAACAGTCTTATCTACGTTTACCCGTTCCACTCCATTCATTAATTTATAGACTTCTATCATATTTCCCCTCAGCCGTCTCTTTTCCAGCTTAAAGAGCCCTAACCTTTTTAGCCTTTCTTCATAGGAGTATCTTTCCATCCCCTTTACCATTTTGGTGGCTCTTCTCTGAACCTTTTCTAATAACGCTATATCCTTTTTAAGATACGGCGACCAGAATTGCACACAATATTCAAGGTGCGGTCTCACCATGGAACGGTATAGAGGCATTATAATATCTTTTGTTTTATTTTCCATTCCTTTCCTTATGATACCTAGCATTCTATTTGCCCTCTTGGCTGCCGCTGCACACTGGGCGGAGGGTTTTAACATGTTATCCACAATGACGCCTAAATCTTTTTCCTGGGTGGTGGTTCCTAATGTGGAACCTTGCATCGTGTAACCATAGTTTGGGTTGTTCTTCCCTAGGTGCATAACTTTGCACTTGTCCACATTAAATTTCATCTGCCATTTTGATGCCCAGTCTTCCAATTTATCAAGATCCTCTTGCAATTTTCCACAATCCTCTTGGGTTTTAACAGCTTTAAATAGTTTTGTGTCATCTGCAAATTTGATAACCTCACTCGTTATTCCACTTTCCAGGTCATTTATGAATATGTCAAAAAGCAGCGGACCCAGCACAGATCCCTGGGGTACACCACTATTCACCTTTCTCCATTGGGAAAATTGGCCATTTAGCCCAACCCTCTGCTTTCTATCTTTTAACCAGTTCCTGATCCACAGTAGTACACTGCCTCCTATCCCATGACTCTTTAGTTTTGCCAAAAGTCTCTGATGAGGGACCTTGTCAAGGCTTTCTGAAAGTCCAGATACACTATATCAACCGACTCACCTTTGTCCCCCTGTTTATTCACACTTTCAAAAAAACATAACAGATTAGTAAGACAAGATCTTCCTTGTCTAAAGCCATGTTGGCTGTCTCCCATTAGGCCATGATTACTTACATGCTGAGTAATTTTATTCTTTATGATGGTTTCTACCATTTTTCCCGGTACTGACGTGAGGCTCACCGGTCTGTAGTTTCCCGGATCACCACTTGAACCCTTTTAAAAAATTGGTGTTACATTGGCGATCCACCAATCTTCAGGTATTTGAGATGATTTTAATGATGGTTCACAGATTACTAATAGCAGGTCTGCAATCTCATATTTCAGTTCTTTCAACACCCTTGGATGTATACCATCAGGCCCAGGTGATTTGCTACTCTTCAGTTTATCAAATAGTTGTAATACATCTTCCCGATGTATCGATATTTCCTTCAATTCTTCCGCACCTTTAAAGACCACTTCAGTCATGGGTAACATCCCTACATCTTCCTCAGTAAAGACCGAAGCAAAGAATTCATTCAGTCTCTCCGCTATCGCCTTGTCGCCTCTTAGTGCCCCTTTAACTCCTCTATCATCTAATGGTCCAACTGACTCTCTCACAGGTTTTTTGCTATGAATGTACTTGAAAAAATCTTTATTTCGCGCTTTTGCTTCCGCAGCAAGCTTCTTCTCAAATTCTCTCTTTGCCTTCTTTATCAATGCCTTGCATTTGACCTGCCAGTTCTTATGCTGTTTCCAGGTTTCATCGTTTGGCTCTTTTTTCCATTTCCTGAAAGATGCTTTCTTGGCAACAGCCTCTCTGACCTCACCTTTAAACCATGCTGGCAGTTTTTTGGACTTCCTTCCACTTTTCTTAAAGCATGGAATACAGCTGGTTTGGGCTTCCAATATAGTATTTTTCAACAACACCCAAGCTTGATGTAAGTCTTTAACCTTTGCAACTGCTCCTTTTAGTTTTTTCTTAACTATTTTCTGCATTTTATCATAGTCTCCCTTCCGAAAGTTAAAAGGTATTACTGTGGATTTCCTTACTATTCCTCCTCCACTAATTAAATCAAAGGTGATCATGCTATGATCACTATTGCCAAGTGGCCCCAACACCCTTATCTCTCGCACTAGATCTGGTGTTCCACTAAGGACTAGGTCTAATATGGCTTCCCCTCTCGGTTCATGGACCAGCTGCTCCAAGAAGCAGTCATTTATGTCATCTAGGAACTTTATTTCCCTAGCATGTACTGCCGTGACACTGACCCAGTCGATACCGGGGTAATTGAAATCGCCCATTATTATTACCGCGCTGTAACTTTTGTTAGCTTCCTTGATTTCTTTGAGCATTTCATCATCCATTTGTTCATTCTGGCCAGGCGGTCGATAGTACACCCCCACCGCCATCGCCTTCCCCTTTTTACATGGAATTTCAATTCATAGAGATTCTACAGCAAATTTTGTTTCCTGCAAAACTTTAATCCTTTCTGACTCAATGCCCTCTCTAACATAGAGCGCAACCCCTCCACCAATTTGATCAGCTCTATCATTACGATATAGTTTGTACCCAGGTATCACAGTGTCCCACTGGTTGTCCTCCTTCTACCATGTCTCTGAGATTCCAATCACATCTAACCTCTCATTTAGTGCTATATATTCTAACTCTCCCTTCTTATTTTTTAGAATTCTAGCATTTTTCAGGAGGCACTGGTCCTCTGCTCATATACAATCCAACAGGGTATCCTCCTATGGGATGTGTACCTGCCAGGCCAGGACAACCAGCTGGCTGACAGACTCAGCAGAGTCCTTAAGCCGCATGAGTGGCAACTGGACCCCAGGGTAGCCAGTCGGTTTTTCCAGCTCTGGGGGGAACCTGTGATGGACCTGTTCGCCAGTCGGGACAACTTTCAGTGGCCCAGGCAACCGTGGTTCCCGCTGCTTTTTCAGTTAACGGTTGAGACCCACATCCCCTTGGGGACCACCCCGGGACTCCTATCTCAGGAGGGGGGGGCTCTATTCTGCACCCAAACCTGGGGTCCCTGTCACTGACAGCGTGACTGCTGAGATGGTGACTCTGGCCCCTTTCAACCTTCCGGTTGAGGTGGAGGAGATTCTGCTGGCCTCTTCTAGGAAGGCTTACACCCTCAAATGGTGCAGGTTCTCTGTCTGGTGTGCTGTACACGGGGCTAATCCCTTTTCCTGCCTGGTGGCTCTTGTATTGCAGTACCTTCTCCACCTCTCTCAGTTCGAGCTCATCTAACTCCGTCTGAGTGCACCTTAGTGCCCTGGCAGCGCACCACCATCCAGTGGATGGTAAGCCCATCTTGGTCCAACTGTTGGTGACCCATTTCCTTTGGGGCCTTCTCTTATCAAAGCCCCCGGTTCGCCCTCCGGCAACAGAATGGGGCCTCAACCTAGTGTTGGGGCAGCTCACTCGCCCACCCTTTGAGCTTTTAGCTACCTGCCACCTTTGCTACCTTTCTTGGAAGGTGGTCTTCCTGGTTGTGCTTACCTTCGCTCGCAGAGTTAGCAAGCTTCAGGCCCTTGTGGCGGAGGCGCTTTATACCAGAACAGAGTGGTGCTTCGCATGCACCCCAAATTCCTGTCGAAGGTAGTCCCCCCTTCTATCTCAACCAGGAAGTGGTGCTCCCTACCTTCTTTCCACAACCTCATTCCAGTCGGGCGGAGACGGTCCTTCACACTTTGGACTGTAAGAGGGCTTTGTCCTTCTACATCCAGCACACTCGAGGCCACCGCAAAGCTGCTCAGCTTTTCATCTCCAATGACCCCAATTGGCTGGGGGAGGCAGTGACCAAGCGTACGCACTCGCCTACAAGCAAGAGGGGCTCCCGCTGGAAGACCGTGTCACAGTGCACCATGTCAGGGCCATGGCAGCCTTGGTGGCAAACTCCTTCCCACTGCCGCCGACCCAGCAGGAGCTCTCCCAGCCGGGATAGAGCTGCTGGAGCTGGATCACACTGCCACTGACCAGACCAGACGCCTCCAGCCACCCAATCTGGGCCAAGCACCCCTGTTTGAAAAAGAGCACCAGCGGGTGCAAGGAACTCTCCCTCCCACTGCCGCCGACCCAGCAGGAGCTCTCCCAGCTGGGATAGAGCCGCTGGAGCTGGATCACGCCGCTGCCGACCAGACCGGAAGCCTCCAGCCGCCCGATTGGGGCCGAGCACCCCCATTTAAAAAAGAGCACCAGCAGGCGCACCCGCGCCTTGCGGGCCCGCGCCTTGGCATGGCCCTTAGGCGGTGGCCAACCCCTGAGGGCAACACACAGACACCGAGTACCCAAAGCAAATGGACAAGAAGCCACGTGCTCATCAAGACCACATGTGAGTAGGTTTACTAAGCTATATTGACCAAAGGGTGTTAGCCCCGAGCTAATAACACAGACTGACCTCCAAAGGAACGAGCAGCACACCCCATACACCTGACTGTACTAGTCCTGCCAGATACCTGACTTACATGCAGTACTAGACCTAGAACTTGCCTGTATTACCTACTCTAGACCTGATAGGTACTTGTGTTACATGCTGTACTAGACCTGAGAGCACACCTGTATTACATGCTGCTCTTGACCTGATAAGTACCTGACTTACATGCTGTACTAGACCTGAGAGCGTTCCTCTATTACCTACTTGCTATTAACCTGATAGGTACCTGACTTGCATGCTGTGCCAGACCTGAGAGCTTGCCTATATTACCGCCGCAACAGACCTGGCTGGATACTGACATACATGCCTACACTAGACCAGATAGCTAGCAGTATTTACCTACCACTATCAGAGCTAACGGTGCTTACCTGCCCTTATTAGAGCAGATAGCGTGCCAGATCTATCAATGTAAGAACAGCCAGATTGGTACACCCAATCCTAGCAATAGCTACCATCTATTTTCTCGCTGGATTACCCAGCAGAACACTTGCCCTTAACCCAGGTGGAAACTATATACCAGTCTTACGGAGCTCAGGGAGGAGATGGTCTGATAACCCTCACCACTCCTCTACTGATGCCAAGCACAGGCTCCACCCCCACATACTCTACATTTCACTACAACACACCACGAAGCCTCACCCAGAGGAACACCCTCACCCGCACAGTTTGAAATGTGCCCTCATCAATGCTCGCTCAAAAGGCACAGTTGCCTCCGATTTGATAACCCTCCATGATTTGGACATTCTAATGATCACAGAGACATGGCTATCTGATGACAACCCGGTCCTTCTCCACCAGATGCTACCACCCAACTTCTCAATTCACACTTGTCACAGAGCAAATCGGAGAGGTGGAGGAGTGCTTGTCATCTCCAAAGCACAGCGAGCTCCAGTTTAAACCAATCAACTCCACCAGCACAGCCCACCTGGACACAATTAGCATAACCAACAAGCATTGCTCCATTAACCTACTCTAACGAGCACCAGTGGCATCACCAGATTACCTCTCATCAATAATTGACCTCGCCTGCATCGCCGGTAGCCAACATCCCCCAAACTGGTTATTAGGTGATTTCAACCTGCCCGCCCTACACCATACCCATGCCACAGCCTTCCTCGAAGCTCTCAAGGAGCTTGGATATACGCAACTAGTCAACACACTCACCCATACTAAAGGAAACAAACTGGACTTGGTTTTTGCCCCACAAATGGCCACGGATGCGAGACACAACTTTGCAATGGTCATAACCCAGTTCCCTGGTCTGACCATACCCTGATAAGATTTCAAATGCCTGTTCAATGCCACAGCCATAACACCGCCAGTAGGCCTACCATCTCCCCCATAGCAGCAGCAAGACGCTTCCAGCCTTTCCACAAAGCTGAAATCCTGGAAAAAGCCCTTCCACTTCTCAACGCAACAGCTCCCAACTTGGAAGAAATGATCTCCAGCTGGGACAGAAACCTCAGTGCCATCGTTCAGCTCCCACCCATGAACAAAGCGAGAGTCTGCCCCATGGTATACCACTGAACTGAGAGAGTCACTACTCCACCTGCGCAAGCTAGAAAGACGATGGCGCCGATCACGCTCCGCCGAAGCCTGGCGTACGTACAACCTACATCTAAGAAAGCACCGAGAAGCAACAATGGAGAGAAGGAAGCAATTCCACACGGATCTTCAGAAACGTTCGTTGAGCAAACCACATGACCTCTTCAATATAGTGAAGTCCCTAACAAAAGAACCATCTCCAAACCAACCTAGCATGCCTCAACCACAGGAATTTGCCGACTATCTCCACTCAAAATCTCAGCAAACCAATAAGACTACAAGCCCCATCACCTTACACAATCCCCCCCATCCAACGCCACTGACCAAATTCACCACCCTGTCAAAAAGGGACATTGAGGACACCATCGTCTCCATCAACACCACCACCGCACCAAATGACCCTTGTCTAGCGTTCTGGATAAAAGAACTACACAGCAAACTCAGCCAGTTCCTAACCAAGCTCATGGATCTGTCATTCTCATTGGGTTCTTTCCCACAAAAATTGAAACACACCTCCATCAGGCCGCTGCTGAAAAACAGCAAACCGGACCCCCTGAAGGTCGAATCCTTCCGACCAATTTCAAGCATGCCACTTCTCGCCAAGATGATAAAAAAAGGTAGTCCAACGCCAAATTCAACACCATAGAGAGACGGCCGCATCGCTAGATCCATGTCAGCACGGATTTAGAGAAGCACATGGCGTCAAAACCCTCCTTACCACCCTTTTCAATACAATAGTACTTGGAATCAACGACATCCGACAAGGGTTTGCCCTTATCTTCTTGGATATCGCAGCAGCCTTTGACTCTGTGAGCCACGAGCTGCTATTGGGTCGCCTCGAGGAAAAGGAAATACAGGACTCAGCTCTAAGCTGTTGCAAATCCTACCTGACCGACAGATGGCAGCACATAAGAACCGGCACCTCAACCTCGGAACCCTTCCAACAAAAACAGGGTGTGCCGCAGGGCTCTTCACTGTCGGCACTGATGTTCAACATATACATGCAGCCCATCTGTGCCCTGATCTGCTCTTTTAATGTCGCCTGCCAGGTATACGCAGACGACGTACTGCTATACATGCCTTTCTCAACGGACCAGCCTGACTTTTCCCCACTAACGAGCTGCTTCGACGTGGTTGCCAACTGGCTCCATACCCAAAATCTCTGAATAAACCACAACAAAACAGATGTTCTCTTCATCACGAGGAACCAAGGTTTTACCCCTCCAGCCACCTTAAAGGTAAAGAATGCCGAGCTGACTGCCAAACCCACAATCCGCTACCTAGGGGTCACTTTGGACCAACGGCTGGACTTAAAAACCCACATAGGAAACACAGTCAAGGCAATAAACCACAAAATACGGACACTACGTCGTCTGCGACTGCTAGTGGACCCTGATGACTTCCGCACAATCTACCAAGCCCTCGTAATCCCACATTTCGACTATGCTAATGCAATCCTACACAGACTCTCACAGTTAGCACTGAACCCACTCCAGCTGGCAATGAACTCAGCCGCCAGGATTCTATACGGAGCATCTAGAACAGACCACATTACACCAATCTTGAAACAGCTCCACTGGTTTCCAATCCATGGCAGACTAGCTTTCAAGATCCTAATAATGACCTTCAAGGCCATAAACAACCAACCGACCACCTCCATCACTAGGCTAATCCACCCCACACCTCCGACCAGATCCAGAAGACCCGCAGCTGTCAGCAAACTGATAAAACCCAACGCAATAACAAAATGCAACCATGCAACATCCAACAGAGCATTCATGCTTTATGCACCCAAATGCTGGAATGCCCTCCCGACAGCCATTAGAGCATGCACTGACCTAGCCAAATTTAGGAAGGCACTGAAGCACCACCTATTCTTGCAGTACTACCCGGAAGACAGCACACAAATAGACACCCCAAGCTACAGGACTTTGCCAACAACACACCCAACACACTCTCCTGCAGCTAACCCCTCAAACACCACTCCACGTAAATATTAGGAGGTTCAGACTGTTACTAGTGTATATATTTTGTAGATAGTTACCCCAGTTATGTCCCAGTTATAGTTCCTGTTCATTGTAAATGCAGTGCAGCCCGACTGCCTTGTATATGGTTCTGTTATATGTAAACCGCACTGATTTGAATAGCGCGGTATAGAAGAGAATGTAAATAAATAAATAAACTTGCGCTCTGTCCCGATGGTGGAAATCTGCCAGGCCGCCACCTAGTCTTCAGTCCACACCTTTGCAGCCCATTACTGCCTGGAAAGAGAGTCCCGACGGGACGGTGCCTTCGGCCAGGCTGTGCTCCATAACCTTTTCGGGGTCTAGGCGACTCTTACCCTCCAACCCTTATATGTTCAGGCTACCGGAGTGCTGGTTTCACCAGACACAGGGGTCCTACTGTGTCTGTGGGCACAGACTTCATTGCTGCTGCTTGCGGCTCCCCCCTGAGGTAGCCCTGGTTTTCCTGTGGGCTTTCAGTAGCCTGTAGCTGGGGCGTCTCATATGTGAGGACTCACATTTTGCTTGTTTCCGGAGAAAGCGTAGTTACTCACCTGTAACAGGTGTTCTCCGGGGACAGCAGGAATCAGTCTTCACAACCCTCCCTCCTCTCCTTGGAGGTGTTCCTTTACCATCTTTTCTTTTTGCCGTCTTTTAGCTGTGTCATCTGACTGAGCAAGATGGCACCCTTGGGTGGGAAGGGGATCACGTATGCATGGTGGCATCTCCCAAAGGCTTTCTTTGAATGCTGGTGGGATGCTTCCATGAGGGCTCTGTCGGTGCCGATGTCACCCATATGTGATGACTGATTCCTGCTGTCCCCGGAGAACAGCTGTCACAGGTGAATAACTACGCTTTCAGCCCTGGATTTTAGATAATTTTACCCACTGAAATGACTTTGATCATTGCCCACCTGCTTGGACTTTCAAAAGATTAAAACACTTTCTAAAATATAAAAAAGAAGGATTTTAAAGGTCTTTTTGCAGCTCTTTACAGAGTTAAAGCCCTCTTCATGCTATAGCCTTACTTTATTTTCACTCTAAGTTTAAATGCTTTAATTATAATTTACAGTTCTATATTATCCTGTTAAGCCAGTCCAGACAAGTAAATTGTGTTCCCCTACTGTATTGCCTAGGTTTCTATTAAATTCAAGATCAATCAACCACACATGCATGGTATTTAATAAGCTATTTAATATTCCTTACAGCTTTGGTCTCCGGACTAGTAAGCTAGTAAACAGCTGGCTCAGCATGATTCCTCACAGGATGGCTGAAATGTTCAATATTCCTTGCTGATCCAAATAAATTTTTAATTAGTAATACACCTACTAGCAGAGATGGATACAGAAAAATCCAGTCTCTTTTAATGACCTCATCATAGAGTGTATCTAGAGCAACTAGAGGGTATAAATCCCCAGTATTTCTCTGTCTCCAGCAAAGTGTGGACACATCGGAGCAATTTTGTGAGAACTTTGAGGAAATTTTGATTTAGCTTCTGAGTAACCATTCTTAGGAGCAACTTCCTCACTTGAGCTTGAAATGGGAGGTACTCGTTGAGTCATCCTTAAACTGGTGCCCTCTTGGGTTGCTAAAGGAAGAGGGGTCCTTATCCTGTTAAGGGCCGGCTGATTGTATCAAAACCTCAAGTCTAGCACAACCTCAGTGCTGTCAGATTGAGCCAGTCATACCAATCTGGATTATATTAATCTATTTGTATGCTGCATGCTCTATTTGTAAACATTTAGATATGTATATGTATATACTTAAATTGCACTAGCTACTAATGGGATATGTTTTGTTTATATATATTTTAATGTATTACAGCTATCCTTCATATACTTTAAATTGTATAATAGCAAATCTTTTCGTTGTACAATAAGCTTTATATCCATGCTATTTAATAATTTTCTCTCTAACACACTATTTCCTTCATTGGCAGTGAGAAATCCTTACACGGGTCACAAATATCTTTGTGGAGCACTACAGGCTAGTATTGTTCTATTAGAGTGGGTTGAACCGATGCAAAAGTTTATGTTAATAAAGGTATGTATGTACTCAACATGGCTTCCTTTACTGAGAGCCTACAAGGTTATCTATTGGGTTACAGTATAAGTATCAATATAATACCCAACAGTTAGAAAATGTTAAGACTTAAGATATGATAAAAAAAAAATTAAATCTCAGTTATGGTAACATAATTAAGGTATATGGCATGTTTAAGAATTAGCAATATTTTCCAGATTTGCGCCATGATTTCCTAGGACATATGAGCTGTGAAAATAAAGATGGCAACATATTTCTTCCCATTTCTCAGAGACCTTTGTTTCCAAAATGCTTTCATTAGGTAATAGAGAATGCAAACACTTTGGTCAAGACTGTGGTGAAAACCCTATGGGACAGGGTATGTTCTGTTCGTCAGAAATTGGCTAACTCGAATAAGATTACACATCGGATTTATTACATACAGAGAACTCAGTAACCGTAGAGGGGGAGATGCGAAAACCTCTGCTATCATCTTGTTTTTTATAGACCCTTAAATCATGACTAGCTTATTTCAGGCGGAGCTCCTGTCCAGTAATTTAATCCTTTTGGTGATACTCCATGGGAGGAATATTTCTATCTCCAGGAACAAGCAGGAATGTAGTCATCACATATGAGTATCGTCGGTACCGACGGAGCCTGCGCGGGAACGCTCCCCAGCGTCCAATCAGAATGCTTTTGGGAGCATTCCACAGCGCCTGCGTGCTGCCTTCCCGCCTTTCCCAACTGCCTCTCTCCAGTTCTTCTTTTTCCGCGGAACCAGGAGGTCGTGTTACTGTCACCACAGAAGAATTATTTTTTTCTTTCTTTCTTTTTTGTGCCTTCCTCGACGCTCTACCGGTACCGCCGTTTTTTTTCTTTTCTTATTTCTGTAAAAAAAAAATATATATATATTCTCTTTTTTCTTTTTCTTCAGGTGCATGCGCCTTTTTGGGCCTTAGGCCCAAAAAATTTTCCTTACCATGGAAAAACCTGCCTCAGGTTTCAAAAAGTGCACCAAGTGTGGCGGTACCATTTCCGTCACCGACACCCATGAATGGTGTCTAAAATGTTTAGGTCCTGACCACTCCATCACGGATTGTATGTCCTGCGCCATGATGTCTAAAAGAGGTCGGCAGAACCGAGCTGCTAAGCTCAGTACCCTGTTTCCCTCTGATGCAGCTTCGGTGGAATCGACGTCTTCCAGGGCTGCTTCTTCCTCCCGTGAATCTCAGGTAACTAAACATAAATCCAGCCGGTCCTCAAAGGGTAGATCTCCTTCTAAGCATCGAGATGCCTCTGGCATTGCCCTCGAGGATTCTGCACCGGCAAATTTACCCCGGCGGGAGGCTTCGGCTTCCAAAGCATTATCGGGGTTCCAGGATGTTCTCGAGGCCTTGACCTCAGCAGAACTACTGGTGCCATGCTCTGGGGTACCAGCGGTCTCCTCCGGTACCGACATCCAGGCATTGGCAGCGTCAATAGACCAGAGAGTTCTGGCTATGGAACGCAGTCTGGCGGCTTTCCTTGCGGCATCGAAGCCCTCACAACCGCGACAGACAATTCCACTGGTACCGACACCAGCCTTGGTATCGGTATTGGTACCGGTACCAATAGCATCGACATCGGCATCGGTGTCTGCTTTGCCGGTACCCAGTGATCCGATGACTCCGGTACCAATACCCTGGTACCGGTTACTCCCGGTACCACCTTTGGTCGGTACGGGTATCGGGCTCTTCAAGATCATCCGGACAGACGATACTTCGAGTCCTCAGAAGAATCTGAGGATTCTGACAGCTCTGTCGATGCAGCGATACTTCTCCCAGAGGAGCCCTCCTCCCCTAAACGCAGGATGTCTCCTCCAGAGGATATTTCCTTCCAAGATTTTATCAGGGAGGTGGGTCGGGGCCTGTCCATTACTGTGGCCCCTGAAACAGAGCCAAGGTCCAAGGAGTTGGAAATTCTACAATATCCTAAAACTCCTAAGGAGGCAGCTACCTTGCCCATTCATGAGATTCTATATGATCTCATGTTAAGGATGTGGGAAACACCTCTTACCACCTCTCCTCATTCTCGTAGACTGGATACCATGTATCGTGTCCCTCCTTGTCCTGGATTCCATAAGACTCAGCTTCCTCACCACTCTATTGTAGTGGAGTCAGCTATGAAAAGGATCAAGAGTGCAAAAAGACATGCCTCTAATCCTCCAGGACGTGAGTGCAGATACCTGGATGCTTTTGGACGTCGGGTCTTCCAAGCTTCCATGCTTTCTGCCAGGATCAGTTCCTATAGTCTCTATATGGGAATGTTCCTGAAGGAGGTCACAGATGATTTAGAGGCTTTAAGTCCTTTTTCTTCCTGAGGATAAGAGACAGGCTTTTCTCACTTTCGTCAAACATGCCCAAGATGTTTCAAAATTTTCCAACCGTGCAGCCTTTGACTGCTTTGAGTGCATATGCAGAACCTGGGCTATGGCCATAGGTGCACATATAATTGCTTGGCTCCAGGCCTCTGATTTAGAGCTCTGGGTACAAGACAAATTGGGAAATATCCCTTGTACTGGTGAGAACCTGTTTGGTAAAGATTGGCAGGAAAAAGCCAATGAAATGGATGCTGAAAATTCCACCTTGGATAGATTATCAAAGTCCACTGCTGATCCTGCTAGAAGAAAATTGTTCAAGAAACCATTCTTTTCTAAAAAGAAAAATTTTTATCCTGCTTATGTTCAGCAGGGACGTTCTGCAGGTCAGCTTGCCAGGAAAGGTCAGCAACCACCCAAACAGAAGAAAGTAAAGGCTGCTAGGCCTCAACCGGCCCAGCAGGCTCAGCCTCCACAGGGCCTTTGACTCTTATCTAGAGAACTTAGCCTTCCTGGTTCTGGAGGGACCAGAACCTTCCACCATTCCAGGAAGGTTATGTCATTTTGCCCCCAGATGGGGGCAAATAAGAGCAGAGCATTTGACACTCTCCATCATAAAGGAGGGGTACAAGCTTCATTTTTCAAGCATGCCCCCTCACACAATAGTAAGGCAGTTCAATTCTCCGACCTCTCTCATCAACCTGTTAGGTCAGGAGGTCGCTATCCTTCTTGCCCAAGGGGCAGTAGAAGAAGTACCCCTTCATCAACAGGGTACAGGGTTCTATTCCCCTTATTTTCTTATTCCAAAGAAAGCATGGGGTTACAGAGCTATCTTAGACCTCAGAGAATTGAACAAATTCCTTGTCAAGGAGAAATTCAAAATGATTTCTCTCGGATCTCTGCTGCCATACCTTCAGAGTCAGGATTGGCTTTGTTCTCTAGATCTCAAGGATGCGTACACCCATGTTCTCATCCATCCAACTCACAGAAGGTTCCTTCGGTTCCTTTTTCAGGGAAAGCACTACCAATACAGGGTGCTTCCTTTTGGCCTGGCCTCAGCACCAAAGGTGTTCACGAAATGCATGGCTGTTGTAGCAGCATTTCTCCGCACTCTAAGGATATTCGTCTTCCCTTACGTAGATGACTGGCTCATTCGAGCCCCAACAGAGTCAGAGGCCATGACTTCTCTATCCTGCACAATGCGTATCCTTCAGTATTTAGGGCTGGTAATAAACATCCCAAAATCCAGTCTGACTCCCACTCAGTCTTTAGAGTTCATAGGAGCTTTCCTGGATACCACAAAGGCAAGGGCCTATCTCCCCCAGGCCCGTTGCCTTCGCTTGGTGCAGTTAGCTTCTCAAGCAGTGCTAAAGCCTCATCTAACTGCTCAAGAAATGTTAAAACTACTAGGCCACATGGCATCCACCGTGCATGTGGTTCCCTATGCTCGCCTCCACATGAGGGCAACTCAGTGGACTTTATCCACCCAATGGACCCAGGCATCAGGGTGCCTGTCAGACAAAATAGCAAACACAAGTCGCCTCATTTTGTCCCTCCAGTGGTGGAAGTCCACTCAAAACCTGTTGCTGGGGTCCCCTTTTCAGCAACCCTTCCCCAAGCAACTCTCACAACAGATGCTTCTC
This sequence comes from Ichthyophis bannanicus, assembly GCA_033557465.1. Classification (NCBI taxonomy): domain Eukaryota; kingdom Metazoa; phylum Chordata; class Amphibia; order Gymnophiona; family Ichthyophiidae; genus Ichthyophis; species Ichthyophis bannanicus. Next base: position 128,653,470 of record CM066033.1, read on the forward strand.
CAGTGGTTTGGGGAGCTCATCTGCAAGACCTCTCCACCCAGGGCACCTGGTCTCCACAGGAGAGTTATCTACATATCAATCTCTTGGAGCTCAGAGCAATCTTTCTTGCTCTGCGAGTGTTCCACACCCTGCTCAGCTACAAGACAGTCCTCATTCATACGGACAATCTAGTAGCCATGTTCTATGTGAACAAGCAGGGGGGAACAGGCTCTCTGTCGCTTTGCAATGAAGCTTTGCGACTATGGGCCCTCGCCAGAGAGCTTCAGATTCATCTTCTGGCAGTATATCTTCCAGGCATTCAAAACTCTTGGGCAGACAGACTCAGTCGAGTTCTGCTTCCTCACGAGTGGTCTCTGCATGCAGACCAGGTGACCAGGATATTTCAGCTTTGGGGAACCCCGGACAGAGACCTCTTTGCAAGTCCGTGGAATGCCAAACTTCCCCGGTTCTGTTCCAGAATTCCGGCTCAGGGGGCTCAGGCCAGGGATGCTTTCCTCCTTTACTGGGGTCAAGACTTCCTATATGCCTTTCCACCCATTCCCCTAATCCCCAAAACCCTGTTCAAGCTTCAGAGAGACAGAGGCCATATGATTCTCATAGCTCCACATTGGCCACGACAAGTGTGGTACCCTCTGCTTCTACATCTCTCTCAATCTCCCTCCCTGGAGTTAGGGTCTGATCCATATCTCCCTATCCCAGGAGGACGGAATGTTATGGCATCCCAATCCCCAGTCTCTGCATCTCAGGGCTTGGTTGCTGAAGGCCTAGATCTCCATGATCTTAATATCCCTCAGCAAGTGAAAGATATTCTTCTTGCTTCCAGGAAACCTTCCACAAGACGCTCTTATGCTTTCAAGTGGAAAAGGTTTACCATATGGTGTTCGCAAAAGACTCTTAACCCCCTTGCGATACCTCTGGAATCATTGCTGGAGTATCTCCTTCATTTATCCAATGCAGGTCTTAAGACTAATTCAGTAAGAGTCCATTTGAGTGCTATTGCAGCTTCCCTTAAGCCTCTAAGTGGACAACCTATTTCCTCTCATTCTCTTATAGCAAGATTTATGAGAGGCCTTCTTTTAACTAAGCCTCCCATTAGACCACCACCGTTGGCGTGGGACTTAAACCTGGTTCTTGGGCAGCTCATGAAGCCACCATTTGAACCTTTAGCTACTACCTCCTTGAAATTTCTTTCTTGGAAGGTTATCTTTCTCATTGCAATCACATCGGCACACCGCATTAGTGAGTTGCAAGCGCTAGTAGCTGATCCACCTTATACAAGGTTCCATCATGACAAGGTAGTCCTCAGGACTTATCCACACTTTATGCCAAAGGTGGTCTCGCCTTTTCATCTGAACCAAGCGGTCTACCTACCTGTGTTTTTTCCAAGGCCTCATGCATCAAATGCAGAGAGGAATCTTCATACCTTGGACTGTAAAAGAGCTTTAGCTTTTTACTTACAAAGAACACAGCAACATAGAAAGTCCTCTCAACTCTTTGTTGCTTTTGATCCTTCTCATTTGGGATGTCCAGTCTCCAAGAGAACACTGTCTAACTGGATTGCTCAGTGTATTTCCTTCGCCTATCAGAGTAAGAACCTTTCTCTGGAGGGCCATGTCACAGCTCACAATGTGAGAGCCATGGCAGCCTCAATGGCTCATCTGCACTCTGTGTCTATCGATGACATTTGTCGAGCAGCCACTTGGGCCTCGGTTCATACCTTTACAGCCCATTACTGCTTGGACAAGGACTCCTGCCGGGATGCCTTGTTTGGTCAGGCTGTTCTCCAACACCTGTTCCATACCTAATCAACTCCTACCCACCATCGCTGGTAGGATGCCAGAGACCCATGGGGGGAAGTAGAGCCCTGTTCAGGGACAGACAACTTCTGACTACATTCCTGCTTGTTCCTGGAGATAGCATAGTTACTCACCTGTAACAGGTGATCTCCGGGAACAGCAGGAATTTAGTCCTCACAACCCACCCACCTCCCCTAGGAGTTGTATCTCTCTATCTCTTTCCTTTCCCTCTCTCTCTCTCTTTGTCTCAGCTTTAAAACTCAACTGGAGAAAGGCAGTTGGGAAAGGCGGGAAGGCAGCACGCAGGCGCTGTGGGATGCTCCCAAAAACGTTCTGATTGGATGCTGTGGAGCATTCCTGCACAGGCTCCGTCGGTACCGACGATACCCATATGTGAGGACTAAATTCCTGCTGTTCCCGGAGATCACCTGTTACAGGTGAGTAACTATGCTATCAGTGAAGACAAAAGTAATCAGGAAGAACGTTGATAAATCTTGTACAGTATCATGGTATTTATCACCATGATATTGTGAACCACTGAGAATATTATGAATAGTGATATACACCTATATTAAATATAAATAGGAGAGCTGGTATCTTCTTTGCCTCTGCCTGTTGGAATCTCTGCAGAAATTGGTGTTGGGAACCCCACTGTGACATCATCGGGGCTAAACTCTAGGCCCCACTGTGGGAGAGCTGAGAGTTGGTACTTTCTTTGCCTTTCCCTGTTGGAATCTTTGGTGTTTGCGCTGGGCACTCTGCTGTGATGTCATCTGGGCTACTTAAATCCAGACCTCACCGCAGGATGCAGCCGCAGATATGTGCCCAAAAGGACAGGTTGCTCCTATTTGGAGCCCCTTCAGAGCTTCATTGGAGCTAGGAGTGGCTGTGGTTGTCCTTGGGCATGGTTAAGAGAAAGAGGAGGGGAAAGTTACATTGTGGTAAGGAAGCGGCTAACATCACTGGCCCAAAGGACCGCCACATAAACATTTTTCCTGCTGTATCATCTTCGATGAGTAATGATTCTACTGTGGATAGCTTCAAGATGTCAGGTGTTGTATGTCCACCCTGCCAGCCTTCTCTGACTTAGAGAAGACTGAGTCTGCTCTCCAGGCAATGGAGAGCATGTTGCCAGCTTCTCCATTATAGTGCCCAGAGGGGGACATAGTTCCTCAGTCGAGTTTTAAATTCTGGGTTAAATTCCTTGTCTTTGTTTATGCCTGAAGGGGTACATTTTCTGTCTCCACAAGTTATTCCATCTGTTATTTCGTCTGGTAAAGAAATTACTTTGAAAGACATATAGGATGAGGTTACCCATTTAAAAACATCTCTTGTTACCTCAGTTCGGCTGTGTCCTGGAATGCAAAGAGCCAATTCTTGATGCCTTCATTTTCTCCATGAACAAGCAGGAAATAAGTCCTCACGTATGGGTGATGCCACCGATGGAGCCCCACACAGAACATTCCCCAACTTCGAAAGTAAGCTTTTGGGAGGTATGCCATGCATGCATGCCTGCCTTCTCCACTTGTCGCGGTACCATATTCTCCAGTCTTCTTTTTTTCTGCGGAGTCCCTAGGATATGTTCCTGCAAACCAGAAAAAAGTTTGAATTTCTTGCCTTTGTGGCTGAGCTTTCGCTTGTTGTTTTTCACCCATCTGTCGTTGATTAGTCTTTTTCTTGCCCTTTGGGTGTTTTTTCTGTATTTTTTTGTTTTTGTGCCTTTTGGCATTCTTTTCCTCCACAGGATTTTTTTCCCACCCACATCCGTTTTTCAATTTGATTTTGCCGAGGCGGTCTTCTTCAGCATGTCTAAACAGGTTAGCGACTTTAAAAAATGCACCAAATGTGGCAAGACCATTTCTGCCGCTGACTGCCATAATTGTTGCTTGCAATGCCTTGGACCCAACCACCAGCCAGCGTCCTGCAAACTCTGCCTGCAGATGATGCATCAAGGGCTGAAGGGTCAGGAAAAGCAGGAGTCGTCTCTCTGGATCATCTGATTCAGCATCCTCAGCCTCGACCCCCCCCCCTCGTCCACACCTAAGGTGGCAAAGGGAAAAGAGCAGAGGGCTCAGTCGAAGCAGAAAGGTTCAAGCGGAGAGTGATGTCCCTCTAGAGCAGAGGTTCTCAACCTGTGGGTCGCGACCCCCATGGGGGTCGCCTCAGGATTCAGTGGGGGTCGCCTCACTCCGCTGTTAAAAAAAAAAAAAAAGCGCACAAGTTGCTGCCGCTGCCGAGTGCGCTTCTCAGCAGCGGCAAACTGACAGACTCCAATCTTCTGTAGCCACGGCTCCCTGCCTCTTAGGGAACCGCGGCTGTGCCTGTGAGTGAAGCCGTTGCGGAGCCTTTCTGTCTCTCGATGGGCTCCGTGCAGCATTGTCCTGCTTCCAAAGGAAGTTGTTTACCACTTCCTTTGGAGGCGGGACAATGGCATGCATGTGAGTGGCTTCACTCACAGCAGGCACAGCCGCGGTTCCCTAAGAGGCAGGGAGCCGCGGCTGCAGAAGAACAGGGCAGTAGCAGGCAGACAGGGAGAGGGGAGGAGGGGGCAGGGAACCTGCAACGGGGCTGACATGAGGGAGGGAGGGGGCTGACATGGAGGGATGGATGGAGGGATGGATGGAGGGAGGAAGGGAGGGGGGCTGATATGGAGGGAGGGGAGAGATGATTGTCGGATGGAGGGAGGGAGTGAGCTAACATGGACAGAGGGGGGCTGACATGGACAAAGGGGGGCTGACATGGAGGGAGGGAGGGGGCTGACATGGACAGAGGGGGGCTGACATGGAGGGAGGGAGGGAGGGGGGCTGACATGGGATGCATAGATGGAGGGAGGGAGGGGGCTGACATGGAGGGAGGGGGGTAGCTGACATGGACAAAGGGAAGAGACAGGGGGACATACTGGACAGACGGGGGATAAATGCTGGACAGAGGGGAGAGACAGTGCGGGTTAGGATTATAATGGGCAGATGGGGGCTAGGACTGGTAATTGTTTTTTTAGGGAAGTCTAGGACTGGGAATGAACTGATCAAGGGGGGGTTGGGACTGGTAATGTGCTGATAGGGGAGTAGGACTAGTAATGGACTGATGGGGGGCTAGCATTGGAAACGAGCTGATCGGTGAGGTTAGGACTGGAAATGGGCTGATGGGGGTGGGGGAGTAGGACTGGTAATGGGCTGATTAGGGGAGCCTAGCACTGGTAATGGGGTTGAGGAGGGACTAGCACTGGAAATGAGCTGATTAGGGGAGGCTAGGACTGGTAATGAGCTGATGGGGGGGTAGGATTGGTATTGGGCTGATTAGGGGAGGCTAGCACTGGTAATGGGGTTGAGGGGGTACTAGCACTGGAAGCGAGCTGATTGGGGGCTTCAACTGGGAATGGGCTGATTGTGTGGAGGGGAGGATAGAGCTGCTGGCCCTGGAAGAAAACTGGGGGCTAAGGCTACAAATGGGCTGATATGAGGGAATGGGAGAATGGAACTGGAAGGGAGTGGATCTGAGAGGGGCTGCCATGGTATTTGTACTAGAAGGGGCTGGTCAGTGGGGACAGAGGGGGACTGGAAGGGAATGGACACTAGTGGCAGTCATGGGAATGCAAGTTGACATTGGAAGGTACTGGGAGTGAGGACTGGAAAGGGGTTGATACTGGGGAGGGTTACTGGGACTGGAAATAGGCTGATGGAAAGAAGTGAAGAAAACGAAAGAAGAGATAAGTAATGGCAGATGGACCATAGACCACAGAAAGAGAGCTAAGAGAAGACAGGAAAGCAGAAGCCTCAGATCGGGACCAACATGAATCAGAGAATAAATTGGTCAGACAACAAAGGTAGAAAAAATAATTTTATTTCATATTAGTGATTTGACTACAAAATCATCATAATTTTGAAATAAAATATTGTTACTTGTTATTGTGGTTTAAATAAGTACATTTTATAAATAAAAACATATTGCAAAGGCCTATAATATATTAATAGTGGAGTGGAGGAGTGGCCTAATGGTTGGGGCAAGGTACTTCAGGCCGGAAGGTCGGGGGTTCAAATCCCACTAGAGGACAGCAACCTTGGGCCGGAAGGACTGGGGTTTCTAGTCCCACAGGTGCTCCTTGTGATCTTGGGCAAGCCACTTATCCCTCCATAGCCCATGTTCCCTGTAAAATAGTTATCTGCAAGTTAGAATGCCCTGTTCAATGTAATTTCAGTTTGTTCAATGTAAACCACACTGATGCAGAATAGCGCGGTATATAAGAGAATATAAATAAAATAAAAATAAATAAATAAAAAATAATAATTCAACATATGATTACAGCGACAATGCGTTAGCGATAAAGGAAGAGAGACGCATTTGATTTTATCATTGGGGGTCACCACAAGTTGACCAATGGTAAAAGGGGTCACGGTACAAAAAAGGTTGAGAACCAATGCTCTAGAGAGACCCTGTCCACATTGAAAGGAGAGTACAAGGTGCAAACCCGCATGCCGTGCCATCGCAGCCCCTCTTGGCGCGAGACGGACAGCGAGGGCTGGGAATGGCTGACTAAGCTTCCCCAGCAGGAGGACCAGATCTGAATGGGGAAGTCCATTCCCAGTGCCCAGGAGGGATGCCGGATGTTTCCTGATACTCCTATCATCATGGAGTCCCCACCCAAGGGTTCACTTGTGATGTCTGCTGCATCTGTGGTGTTTCTGGAGGAATGCCTATGAGCCTTAGAAGCTCACCTGGTGGCGGTGGAAGGCCCTGTAGAATGCAGGCTTCATGGCATGGAGCACATTGTCACCGCACTCCTTGCAGCTGATCCTGGCAAACCTTGCCCTGCCAGACATCGGGTGGTAGACTGGTATCAACACTGGTGGCCGGAGCCATTTCCCTCTCAAGTGTGTTGGAATCCGAGGCCCAGAGGCATGGCCATTGGCATGCGCTCAGGCACAAGGGGGGACCATCTGCATCCACTCTCTTCTGAGACGCGCTTAGAAGAGATTTCATTACTTCAACAACTTCTCAGAATAGGAAACAGGTGAAATCAACTGTCAGATCTTCGGGCTCAAGATCTCCTGTCCAAACTGTAGCCCCCTCCGGATTGGCGGAAGTCACCCCCAGAAGACATGTCTTTCCAGGATTTTTTTCAGGACCTGTCCAAGGCCATCCTTTTTACTCTGGAATCGGAAGAGAAACCAAGAATGGTGGAATTGGAACTCCTCCAGTACCCCCTCGGCCCCTTGTGAGGTGGTGACAGTTCCCATCCACCATGTTCTGCAGAGAATGCTACTGCGACCGCCAGCTCAATTCCCTGTACCGGGTCCAGAAAGTCTTGAGGTTTGAGAAGCCTCAATTGCCACACAATTCCATTGAGATTGAGTCTGCCTTGAAGCGGGCAGAGTGCGCCAAAATGCACACGGGAAGCGCGGACCCATGTGTTTCCAGGATTCCTGCTGATAGCCCGGATCCTGACCTACCAAACTTACATGGTCATGTTCCTCAAGGATGTCATGCTGGACATCAAGGACTTTACTTCCCTCATCCCCGAGGACTGCCATGAGCCTTTTTGAGGTCTCGTAGCTCACGGCAAGGATTGCTTAAAGTTTATGGTCTGGGGCACTTACAACACCTTCGAATCTGCCGGTAGGGTGGCGGCCATTGCGATTGCCCAAAGCTGATGGCCTGATTCACCTTGCTGCACCCTATGCCTGGAATAGCTTACCTGTGTCTATACGTCAGGCACCCTCCCTAGCCCTCCTCAAATCCAGGTTAAAAACCCATCTATTCACTGTCGCGTTCAGATCCTGACTTCTATCCTTCATCTTAACCTAACCCCATCATTTTCATGACCAAACTGACTAGATTGTAAGCTCGGACGAGCAGGGACTGTCTTTTGTACGTATGTCTGTACAGCGCTGCGTGCGTGGCACTATATAAGTGTTCAATAGTAGTAGTCCTCTGATCTGGAACAGAGAGTACAGGACAAGATCGCCAATGTCCCCTGTCAGGGTGAAAACCTCTAAAGCAAACCCATGGAGGAAAGGGCCGAAGAGCTGGAAAAGGAGCAGGTGACCCTCACCAGGCCCTTCAGAAAGACTGTGGATCCCGCGTGGAAGAAAACATCCGTGGAATTACTTCCTGTCCCAGCTGGAGGTGCAGCCTCAGGCCCAAGTGGAGGGAGAAAACCCCAAAGGCACAACCCACCCCCAGCCAAAGCCGGGTGGGGTTTTTTGACAAGTTCTTCAGGAGCTTAGCCAGCTGACCGTCATCTGCTGAGGGCCTTCACACACACACACACACAATTGGGGGCTTGTCCAATTTTCCCACCAGTGGCTTTTTATCACCTCGGATGCCAGGGTGCTACAGATAGTCCAAAGCGACTATCGATTGCATTTCACCCAGTTGCCGTCTCCTTACAATCCTGGGGAGTACCCTATGGACTCCAAGCACTTGGAGCCTCCTGCAGACCGAAATCATGGCCCTGCCAGCCAAACTCTCCATCGAGCTGGTTCCCCCAGCCCAGATCGAGCAGAGCTTTTTCTCCAGATGCTTCCTAGCCCCAAAAGAAATAGCGGGTTCTGCCTCATTCTGGATCTGCAAAACCACAGCTGGTGCATGAAAAGTTCAAAGTGGTATCATTGGGAATGCTGCTCCCATTCCTCCTACAAGATGACTGCCTTTGCTCCTTGGATCTGAAGAATGCGTGCACACCTATTCTGATTCACCTGTATCACAGATGGTATCCTTCGGTTCATGCTGTGCGGTCAGCACTATCAGTACCCTTTGGGCCACAGCCCTCAAGATCTTCACAAAGTGCCTGGTGGTCGTGGCCACTTTCCCTTGGATCCGGGGGAGGGGGGAGTCTTTGTCTTCCTAAACCTGGACAACTGTCTCGTAAAGGGTCCCATGCCGACCAGTTTACAGCAGACCATCAAGCTCACCATTCATGTGCTCAAAGGCCTTAGCTTCATGATCAACTATCCAAAATCTCCCCTCCAGCGGTACAACTGGAGTTCATCAGGGCCCTCCTCAATATCACTCGAGCGAGAGCTTTTCTGCTGGTGGACTGTCTGCATCGTTTCATCAAGGTGGTGGGTGCATTGCAGCACCAGCAGCACAACATGGCCCGTGGGCTGCTGAGAGCCCTCGGATACATGGCGGCCATGCTGCATGTCATCCCTCAGGCCCGCCTCGCCATTCGGCAGGCTGAATGGACCTTGTGAATGCAATGGAAGCAAGCCTCGGGCCACCTGTGGGACAGTGTGGTTGTCACTGCGCCACTGGCACAGTCCCTGATGTGGTGACTCATGTCTGCAAACTTGCATTTTAGCCTCCTGTTCCAACCAGCAGCGCCCTGCAGGATGCTCATGATGGATGCCTCCAAGCTTGACTGGGGCACGCATCTGAACGGTCTCTGCATCCAGGGCCTGTGGGATGAGAGTGAGAATCTCCAAATCAACTTCCTTGAGCTCCAGGCCATCGCAAATGCTCTCTGTGTCTTTTTGGAACACCTGACGAAATCAGGTGGTCCTGATACAGATGGATAACCAGGTCGCCATGTTCTTTATAAGAAAAAGCAGGGGGGCACTGGCTTGTACCCTGTGTTGGGAGGCTGTTCACCTCTGGAAGTATGCCCTGCTCCATGGCATGGCTCTCAGGTTGATGTATTTTCCTGGCGAGAGCAACAACTTAGCAGATTGCCTCTGCTGGGTTTTTCAGCCACACGAATGATCCCTCAAGAAGGGAGGTGGTGGTCCAGATCTTTTGGGAGTGAGGCACTCCCGACATGGATACCTCTGCCACAGCACAGAATGCCCAGGTAGCTTGGTTCTGCTCCTGGAGGCTGGCCAACGATCATTTGACTCTGGACGCCTTCCTTATCCAATGGGGGAGAGGCCTGCTCTATGCCTATCCCCCAATTCCGCTCATCGCAAAGACGCTCCTAAAGCTCCAGGTCAAGAAAGGGATCCATGAATCTCATCGCTCTTTACTGGCCTCAACAGCTATGGTTCCTGTTACTGCTGAAGCTCTCGCAGAAGGAGCCCCTCTTCTCCTGGACTTCGATCCAGACCACATCTCACAGGAGGGCGGCCCCTTGTTGCATTCCGACATCCGTTCCCTAGCTCTCACAGCATGGATGCTGAGTGGATAGCCTTGTGGAGCTTGCCCTTCCCAAGGGTGTCACCAAAATACTGTTAGCATCTCGCAAGTAGTCAGTGCATAAAGCCTATGTGTTCAAATGGCAGTGGTTTGCCATCTGGTGCACTGGTCGGGCATTGGACCCCTTTGTCTTCCCCATGGACGAGCTGTTGGAGTACGTCTTGAACCTCTCCATTTCTGGACTCAAGTCCAACTCTGTGCATGTTCACCTCAGCGCTATAGGAGTGTTCCATTGTGGCTGCAATGGGAAGCCCATCTTGGCTCAGCCTCTGGTACATGCAGGGCTTGCAGGATCATGCCGGGCTGGCTTCTTTTGAAGCCTCCGATTAAGCCCTCTTGGGATTTGAATGTGGTCCTCAGCCTGCTCTTGCCGGCTCCTTTTGAGCTCTATATGCATGTCTGCTGAAGTTCTTGACCTGGTGGAAGGTCGTCTTCCTGGTGCCAGTCACATTGGCCCAGCGAGTGAGTGAGCTGCAAGCCCTGGTCGCACATCCTCCATACACTAGGTTCCAAGAGAATCGGGTGGTGCTCCACACGCACCCCCCTTTTCTACCAAAGGTGGTCTCAGCTTTATACCTCAACTAGTCTATTGACCTCCAAGCCTCATGCCAATCGCGGTGAGGCAGTGTTGCACACGCTGGATTGCAAGCATGCGTTGGCCTTCTACTTGGAGCACACAAAGGCGCACTATCAATCCCCGCAGTTGTTTATCTCCTTCAACTCCAATAGGCTTGAGGGTCGCTGTTTCAAAGCATACACTATCCCTCTAGCTCACTGATTGCATTGCCCATGCGTATTCCTTGGCTGATCTGAGCCTTGAGGGTCATGTCACAGTTCACAATGTACATGTGATGGCTACATGGGTAGCCATCCTCTGTTCAGTCTCCAGAGAAGAGATCTGCAGGGCTGCGACATGGTCTTCAGTCCATATCTTTACAGCCCATTACTGTCTGGATGGGGATTCCTGACAGGATAGCAAGTTTGGGCAGGCTGGCATCTCTTTGGGTCTTGAGGGTCAACTCCTTCCCACCGACCCTTTTGTCCATACAGGCTACCTGCTCAAAATTCCCTTGGTTGATGTCGACTGTGGATATTGCATCAGATGAGTCCCTAGATGGGACTGCCTCTCTGGTCTTCATACTTCTCCAGTTCTCGATGCCCAGTTGGGCTTTTCTTTCTCCTAGGTTCCGGTAACCTGAAGCTTGGGAGTTCCGTATGTGAGGACTTGTTTCCTGCTTGTTCACAGAGAAAACATAGTTACTCACCTATACCAGGTGTTCTCCTTGAATAGCAGAAATAAGTCCTCACAACCTTCCCACCTTCCTGGGGAGTTGCCTTTTGGCTCCTGCTATGTTCTTATACTGGAGAATATGGTGCCATGGCAGGCAGAGAAGGCAGGGGTGCATTCGCAACATACCTCCCAAAAGCTTCTTTTGAAAGTTGGGGAATGTTCTGTGAGGGGCTCCATCAGTGACATCACCCATATGTGAGAGCTTATTCCTGCTAGTCATGGAGAACACCTGCTACAGGTGAGTAGCTATGCTATTTCCCCATGTGGGTCTGCGATCAGAGGTGCCACTGTGTGGACCACCTTGGACAAGTTGCTATGCCTGAAGGTGGTGGTGCCCATGCCCCTGGACGAGCAGGGCAAGGACAGATACTCCGTTAATTTTGTGGTGCCAAAGGAGGACGGTTCCTTCTGGACTTAAGCGGGTCAATGAGTACTTACATGTTCTACGTTTCCAAATGGAAACCTTGCACTTTGTGGTTCAGGCACTATGCCAAGGGGAAAGTTTGGCATCTCTGGATCTGTCTGAGGCATATTTTTATATCCTGATCCGGGTGGACCAGCAGCTGTTATCTGCTTCCATGGCCTGCTGGTGGGCAAGTCTTGACCTTATTCCTAGATTCTCTTGTTTTCTCCAGGGGGCTCAGAGTCTGCGACCTCCCCTTCAGTTTGTGATCCTTTCCTGGGATCTATGTCTGGTGCTCCTGATGGCAGCCACCTTGAGCCGTTGAAGTGCGCTAACTTAAAGGATGTGGTGCTCAAGATTGTTGTCTTAGTCGCAATTTGTTCTGCAAGGCGGATCTCCAAGCTGCAGGCTTTGTATGCTGAGATCCTTATCTATCTTTTTCAAAGGAGGCCATTTCCATTTGGTCTGTGCCACGTTTCTTGCCTAAGGTGCTGTTTCCCTTCACGTGAACCAGGTGGTTTGCCTGCCCTCCTTCTCTAAGGAGCAGTGTCGGGGGAAGTTTATGGATTTTCGCCTTGTGTATGTCCGGAGGGTGATTCTCTGGTTCTTAGAGGTTATGAATTCCTTTTGTAAGTCACCATCTTTTTGTGCTGTTTGCTGGCCTGCACAAGGGTGAAACGGCAGCCAGGTTGACTTTGGGGCACTGGATTTCGGAGGCTATTGCCTCAGTATATCTGTTGCAGAACCAGCCAGTTCCAGAGGGTTACGTTTCCATTCTACCCGAGCACAAAGTACCTTTTGCAGACATTTGTCAGGCAGCAGCAGGGGCATCACTTTCCACTTTTGTCAAGCATTCCTGCTTGGCTGTCTACACACGGGCAGACATGACCTTCAAGTCTAGAGTTTTGCGAGCTACTGTATCTTCTCCCGCCCAATGGTAGTGTAGCTTTGGTACATCCCAGTTGTCTGGACTGGTCTAGCAGGATGATATGGAAGGTGATATTTTACTTACCAGTTAATGTTCTTTCCTTAAGTCTTGCTAGACCAGTCCAAGGCCACCCCTGAAACTGTATTTATTCTGCTCTTCTGCTGCGGTACCCTTGAGTGCACAGTGATTTTTTTTTTTTTTTCAATATTTTATTTTGAACCATCAAACAAAACAGCAAATACAGAACATAAGACAATCGCTCCCTGGGGTAGACTCTTATCCCCGAGGTGCGCGATACATAGATGGTTACATAATTTTTTAAGTATAGTACCCCCAGATCCCCCCCCATGCACAGTGATTTTTATTCATGACTGCTGGATCATCTTCTACAGACAGCTTTCTGTTTATGCTTTCTTGTACATAGTTCTCGACTGTTGGTTGCTCTTTGTTGCCCATGATTGAGGTTGTGTGAGGCTTGCCATGTTTTCCCCCATATGCTTTGGGATGAATACTGAGAGACCACTGGTGGCTGAGGTGAATAGAGGCATAAGACTGATGTCATTGAAACCTGGGCTTTTTATTGGTTCTTTGTCTCCACCAATTTCCCCCCCCCCCCCCTTGTTGGTAGGGGAACACAACCCACTTGTCTGGACTGGTCTAGCGGGACTCAAGGAAAGGACATTAACTGATAAGTAAAATGTCACCATTTTCTTCTCATTGCTGCTATAACGTGGTTTCTTTCCTTTTAGCTTTTTCTAGTCAGGTTTTTTGGCCGTTTTCAAATTTCCATTCATTTACCACATCTCTGATATAAGCCGCATTTAGGCCTTGGGCCTCTTAATTTTTTCACATTCGAATCATTTTATTTTGCTGCAGCTATTTTTCTGGGCAACATGTCCCAGAAACTGTCCAGTGGGTTTTAAAAGTGCTTCTGATGCAACAGGGCCATGTCTGTAATGGACACTCACAATTGGTGCTTGCAGTGCTTGGGGTCCAACCATGAACTCTCTCATTGTCTTTTAATGTTCACAGATGATAGGAAGTGGGGGGGATCAAGGGTTGTAAGGAACAGTGCAAAAAGATTTTTGGCACAGATAAAACTGGTCCATAAAACTGGTCCATTGACTATCAGTGGCCTCAGTCTCCATGGCCTCAGGAGCAAACCAGATGCTGGAGGTACTTCAATATTGGAGTCAAGCCCACTCAGAGTTAAGGATTGGTAGGGTGTCCCAGGATCAGTCATCCATTGAGGTCCTGCCTGAAGAAGAGAGAGGAATCATCCTGTGCTTTGACATCAAGGACTAAGAACATCGAGCATTGAGCAGAGCTGAGATGCATCAGTGTTGTAGTTCATCAGAGCATAATATTCAGAGCATTGGGATATAGGATGAGCTTTGATGCCTTTGAAGTGACCCTGATGTGAGCACTACTTATCCTCCTCAGCACCAGAAGGCCCATAGCATTTGCCACAAGACTGAGACCAGCCTGCTGATACTTCACGACAGACTCCACAGACATTGGCCAGTTCTGCTGTGACCCATCCACCTTTGTCAATGGCAATCCTTGAGGAGCTTCTCATGAGAAGATTCAGAGAAAGGATGGAGATCTCCTTTGCCTGGCCCAGTGCTGCTGCTTCGAATGCATCATGGCTGGTACATTGAGACATTGAGCCAGTTCTCGAATCTCACTGTCTACCTGCAGGAGTCTTAATCATCGAGACCTCGAAGGGCCTAAACTCCAGTGACTGCCCAGCCATTGTCCATCTCCAATACATCGGGGTGTGATCACTCCCTGGGACATTGGGCAACATCAGTACATTGATGCTCCTGGAGGGGGATTCGCATCCCATGAGCAGAGGAAGTCGGCCCAGGCAGAGGCTCAAGCGTTCTTTGAGTATCTCTCTGAATCGGGATCTGAGTGCTCCTGTTGCCGTCAGATGCCACTCCGCCTCATGAGATGACAATCCATTCCAGAGGAAGTCTCCTTTCATGATTTTTTAAGGCTTATGGCTCAGTCCATACCATTTCAATTGGGAGGAACCCAGGGCAGAAGAATTGGAAATCCTCCAGTTTTGTGATTTCCCCCTCAGGAAGCTGTGACATTGCCCATTCACAGAATGTTTCAGAGGCTACAGAAGAGAATGTAGAAGACTCCCTTCCTCTCTGTACCACCTGTTAGAAGGCAGGCAGACTCTATGTATGTTTATATTTGTTTGTTTCCTTTCTATTCCTCCATTTTGCAATGCATCAAGGCGGTTTACAAAACAAAAAACAATCATTAATGCTAAAAAATAAATAAATGAAAGAAAGATAAGAATAAGAAGATGTGAAAAAGAATAACTAATACATAACTAATACATCGTTATCTCTACCAAAATTAGAAAGAGAAAAATCAGAATAGCTGGCACTAGACCAGGTTTTACCCAGAAGCCATGGCTCCAACATTCCAACAGATAGACTTAGCTGTTGGGATAGGTTTCAGAATTCGGCAGGCTTCAGCTATCACACCACTTTATGATCAACAAATTTGTCTCAAAGGGGCCAAAGGTTCCAAGTCTCACTCTTCAGTGCCCCAAGGAGGTAAGCTCAGACAATGGATTCTTTTGGGAGAAATATTTTCAGAACGCTAGGCTAATGTTCTATATAGTGTCCTACCTGCTCTTGATTGACATGCACTTGAAGAACATCGGGCATAAAATGTAGGATTTTGCAGACTCTCCCTCAGGAGAAAGCCTTACGGCTGCAGTCCCTAGTGAACCAAGGGGAGGAGTGCAAAGAATGCATTGTCCGAGTAACATATATTATTTTTGATATGATATTTCGAGAGCCTCCTCTTTGGTACCTGAAGACTCTCATGACTCCAGACCTCAGACTTACAATTCAACATTCAGGAGAAGTGTACTAATGTGCTTGTACCATGGAGAGAATCTCTTCAGAGATAAGACGCAGGAGGCTGGTACCCTTATCAAGCAGTTTAGCAACACTTTTACAACCCTCTCCAGGACCACTTTGACCCAGAGGCCTCATCTAGGAGTGGAGAGTAAAGGAGATCCTATTACTCTCATAGGCAGAGTTATCCTCCCCCCTCCTGCTTAACTGTCTCGTCATCATAGGACCCAGAAAATCCCAGCCTGCTCCCCAGTCAAAATCAGGACAGGTTTTTGACTGGCTCCTAGAGAACATAGCTGACACTCAGCAAGCAACATGTTAAGCATGTTGGGTCACAAGGCCTCAACAGTACATACAACACCCTTGACATGTTTCAAATGAGACAGCCTCAGTGGATCCTGAGAACACACTGGATACAGTCCACTCACAGGCTCAATAGCGTCATATCTGTCACAGTTCCCTTCCAGGACTTTCTGTTCAGATGAATGGTCCATTCCAATTAAGCTAAAGGATTACCTTTCCAAATTCCTCCAGATTGTACCTCTTGTGTTGGGAGATAGAATGTGGAACTATGCCGTCTCTCATGGGGTGACTCTTAGGGCCTCATATGTGCCTGGTGAAGACAGCGGACAAGCTGAGTCGTCTCCTTCAACCTCACAGATGGATCCTGGACAGAGTCACCATTCTGGTTATCTTTTGAGAGTGGGACACCCCCTCAATAAATTTGTTTGCCACTCCTCCGAACAGGCAGGTGCCTTCTCGGGTATAGAGACGTATGTCAGACTAGTCTCGGATATCTTCCTCAATTGTGGGGAGGATCTTTTGTATATATATTCTCCTATTCCTCTAATAGTGAAGACTCTCCTGAAACGCAAACATGAGAATTTTGATTCTCATAGCAACTTACTGGCCCTGGCACTCATGTTTCCCTCCTCTTCTTGAACTTTTCATCAAAGAACTAGTTTGTCTGGGCAGTTCACCAACTCTGATTAAGCAGGATCAAGGGATGCTGTTGCATCTCAACATCAAGTCCCTAGCCCTTACAGCTTAGATTTTGAGGGGTCAACCTTGTCCTTGCCATTTGGAGTGGCCAGTGTCCTCTTGGTTTCCAGGAGAGATTCCATAAGGATATCATATGTTTGTTTGCTTTTTAATTCAGTTTTACAATGTATTAATAAGACAGCCTTGTACAGAAAAGTGAAATCCAATACACATCCTTACAAAGAAACATAAAAAGAAAGACTAACAGTGGAGAACCCTTAAGTCCACATATAGGAGAGGCTAGGAAGAAGAAAATGATGGGGTGGGAGAAAACTCTCTCACAAACAGAAGCAAAAATAGAGTCTTGAGATAGATGCATACAAGGGCCCTGAGGTAAATAACGTCCTGAATGGTTAAGCAACCCCACCTTGGTCAGACAATGAAGGAACAATGGACACTCTGGCATTGATAAACGCTAGTAAATCACTCGGCTGAAAAAATATATATCTTTTATTTATTTTTTAATGTATTTATTTGGTTCTTCTATATCGCACCTTCCAGAGATCAGGGGCGGTTTACATTTAACACAACATATTACAAAGAACAGAGGTTGAAGTATTTACATAGATCCATAGGTATATTTAACATGAAGTGAATGCTTTATATACATAGTTGTCTAAATTGACAACTAGTAACTATTTACAGTTTACTGTTTGTGTGTATTTTGGCGAGTTTAAATTTGAATAGGGATTATTGATTGGGTGGGGGTACAGAGGGTTGGATGGTGATCATAAGGTGAGGTGAGGTAGGTGTTTGTGAGGTTGGGTTTTTCATTGATGTTTCCGTAGTGTTCAGTAAAGAGGTATGTTTTGATTTCTTTTCTGAATAACTGTAGGTCTTTAGTCGCACAGATTGAAAATGGCAGTGAGTTCCAGAGACTAGGAGCAGTGTAGGAGAAGACTCTGGAGCTGCTGGACTGTTTTGTCTTGCTTATGGAGGTTGGTGTTACCAGTGAGTGTTTTGCATTTTGCCTACGGGATCTGGAGTCTGGTTGGGTTTGTATGAGAGTAGATAAGTATGAAGGGGCTATGTTGTTGTTCAGTTTGAATGTTAGCAGCTTGTATTTTATTCTGCTCCCTACTGAGAGCCAATGAAGGTCGTATAAGATTGGGGTTATGTGTTCAGTCAATCGGGCCTTGAATACTATTGTTGCTGTTAAGTTTTGTGCGCTTTGGAGGATTGTTAAGGTTTGACTGGTAGGCCCTATAACAGGCTATTATAGTAGTCTACGTGGGGCATAATGAGAGTGTGGACTACTGACCTGAAATCTTCAGTATGAAGTAGGGGTCTTAGGTGTTGGATAGTTTTTAGCTTGAAGTAGACATTTCTAACTGTTTGTTTTAGATGGGGTATCATGCTGAGGGATTGATCTCATATTATTCCGAGGTATTTTACCTCCTGCTTAACTGGGAGAGTCATGTAGTAAATTGTGATTGTTTTTGGGGGGGATTTTGTAGTTTAAAAGTGTGTCTGAATAACATCAGAAACAGCCACACTTTTAAACCACAAATCAACAACAAGTGGGAAGAAGTGGGCAGAACAAAATCAATGCAAAATACATGCAAGCCAGTTAAATGCTGGAAAGCAATGAGCACAAATGTTCGAAGCTTGGCCAACAAGGTTCCGGACCTGGAAGCCCTAATGGTGGAAATGGACTTAGACATTGTGGCCATTACAGAAACATGGTTTAATGAATCGCATGATTGGGATATAGCCATAGCTAGCTAAAATCTATTGAGAAGAGACAGAGAAAATGGAAAAGGAGGAGGAGTAGCCTTGTATGTCAAAAGCAATATTAAAGCTACTGAAATGCAGGGGGCATTGGGAAAAGAAGAAGCGCTCTGGATTGTGTTGGAAAGAGGAGATGGCACTGTCATCCATACTGGTGTAGTCTACAGACCTCCGACTCAAATCGAAGAAATATATAACGAATTGATTATAGATATTGCCAAGATAGCCACAAAGGGGGGAAGTGATCATATTCGGTGACTTTAATGTACCCGATGTGGATTGGATTACTCCTTCTGCAAATCCAGACAGAAGCAAAAAAATTGTGGATGCTTTCCAAGATGCATCACTTAGACAAATAGAACCAGGGAATGTTCAGTGCTGGATTTAGTGCTCACCAACCAGGAATGTTCAGTGCTGGATTTAGTGCTCACCACCGGTGATAGCGTGTCGAATGTCCGGGTGTGTGCCCCTCTGAGCAGCAGCGATCATCACACGGCGTGGTTTGAGATAAAAGCCAAGGTGCAGCCCATTCATAGCAAGCTCAAAGTCCTAAACTTCAAAAACACTAACTTCAGTAAAATGGCCAAGTACCTGAAGGAGGAGTTGGCAGGGTGGGAGGGGATAAGGGAAGTGGCATTGCAATGGGCTAAACTAAAGGTGGCAATAAAAGGGGCAACAGATAAATATATAAGGAAAGTAAATAAAAACAAGAGGAGAAGGAAACCTATTTGGTTTTCCAAAGAAGTGGCTGCTCAAATAAAGGCAAAAAACACAACTTTCACAAAATTCAAAGGCTTGCAAACAGAGGAACACAGAAAGGAATACAGGATAAAACTAAAAGAGACAAAAAGAGAAATAAGGAAAGCAAAATCAAAGGCAGAGGAAAAGATGGCTAAAGATGAGAAGTGTGGCGACAAAACTTTCTTCAGGTATATTCAGGAGAGGAGGAAAATCAGAGGTGGAATTGCAGGACTCAGAAGTCCTGGGAACGTACTCATGGAAAGTGACATTGAAAAAGCGAAATTGCTAAACAAATACTTCTTCTCTGTTTTTACTAAAGAAAATCCTGGAGAAGGACCACCTGTGACTCCCAAATATGAAAATGTAAATGAAGTAGATACACACCATTCACAGAAGATGATGTGTAAGAACAACTTGCAAAACTGAAAGTGGACAAGGCCATGGGACTGGATGGGATACATCCCAGGATACTGAAAGAGCTCAGAGGGGTTCTTCCAGGGCCATTAAAAGATGTTTTCAACAGATACTTGGAAACAGGAGAAGTTCCTCAGGACTGGAGAAGGGCTGATGTGGTACCTCTTCACAAAAGCGGTGACAGGGAAGAAGTGACAAACTACAGGCCCGTAAGCCTTACATCGGTGCCAGGAAAAGCAATGGAGGTGCTCCTGAAAGAGCGAATAATGGACTTTCTCAAAATCAGCAGGTTGCATGATCTGAGGAAACATGGTTTTACCGAAGGACGATCTTGCTGAACAAATCTGATTGAGTTCTTCCACTGGGTGACCAGAGAATTAAATCAAGGACATGCGATGGATGTCATCTACCTGGATTTCAGCAAAGCCTTTGAATACTGTTCCTCATAGGAGGCTTATCAATAAACTCAGTAGTTTGGGGATGTGTCCCAAGGTGGTGAACTGGATCAGAAATTGGTTGACTGACAGACGACAGAAGGTGATGGTAAATGGAGCTCACTCAGATGAAAGGAGGGTGATTAGCGGGATGCCCCAGGGATCGGTCCTGGGCCCGGCACTGTTCAATGTATTAGTGAGTGATATTGCTGAAGGACTGCATGGAAAAGTCTGTCTTTTTGCAGATGACACGAAAATTTGCAACAGAGTGGACTCCCCTGAGGGAGTGGATAACATGAGGAAAGATCTACAAAAGCTAGAAGAATGGTCTAATGCTTGGCAGTTAAGATTTAATGCGAAGGAGTGCAGTGTCATGCACTTTGGAAGCAGAAATCCAAGGGAAATGTACGCGATAAGGGGCGAGAGGTTGGTGTGCACGGACCAGGAGAAGGGCCTTGGTGTGATTATTTCTGAGGATCTCAAGATGGCAAAAGAGTGCGACAAGGCAGTGGCAAAAGCCAGAAGGATGTTGGGTTGCATACAAAGAGGAATTACCATCAGAAAGGAAGAAGTACTAATGCTACTCTATAAGTCACTGGTGAGGCCTCACTTGGAATACTATGTTCAGTTTTGGAGACCATATCTTGCAAAGGATGTAAAAAGACTGGAAACAGTTCAGAGGAAGGCGACCAAAATGATTTGGAGCTTGCGTCAGAAGCCTTATGAGAAGAGACTTGAAGACCTAAATATGTACACTCTGGAGGAGAGGAGGTAACGGGGAGATATGATTCAGACCTTTAAATACTTAAAGAGAAATAATGAACAAACAAACCTCTTCCAAAGACGGGGAAGCTGTAAAACTAGAGGGCATAACATGAAGCTATAAAGGGGGTAAATTGAAAGGCAATGTCAGGAAATACTTTTTCACTGAAAGGGTGGTGGATGCTTGGCATGCTGTCCCAATGGAAGTGGTGCGGGCAAATACAGTGACAGAATTCAAAATAGCATGGGGCAGTCACAGTGGATCCCTTTACAGCAACAGGATAAAATCAAAATAAACTTAACTGTCTCATTTCTCAACAAATAGGGGTGTCCTACACGGAGCGGTGGGTTCACCCTTAAACAGAAACATGGGGAGGGGTGGCCTGCATGGAGCGGCAGGTGCACCTACTCTTGCCATCTTACTGGGCAAACTAGATGGATCATACTGGTCTTTATTTGCCGTCATTTACTATGTTATTCCGAGGCATTTTACCTCCTGCTTAACTGGGAGAGTCACGTCGTTAATTGTGATTGTTGGGGGGGGGTGAAATTTTGATTTCTTAAAACAAATAGGGTTTCTGTTTTTTTGAGGTTTATATTCAGATTGTTGGTGATCAACCAGGATTGCGTTTCTTTGATGCATTCTGAGAGTATGTTGTAGTTAATGTTTATGTTTATTTGGAGGGACAACATAATGTTGTCTGCATAAATGTAATATTTGATGCTGTATTTTTTGAAAATGTTAGTAATTGGCTGTAGGTATAGATTGAAAGGTAATGCTGAAAGTGCTGATCCTTGCAGTATCCCTTGGTCTTGGGGGAATGCATCTGATATTTCCTGGCCTACTTGGGGACACAGTTTATGGTTTGAGAGGTATGGTATGATATGATATGAACCATTGGAGAACTGTGCCTCCTAATCCTAATTGTGACAGTCTTGTAATTAGGGTGGTGTGGTTAAGGTTGTCAAACGCTGATGCGATATCAATGAAAAGGAGGATAAATGCTCAATTAAGGTTGTCTGTGCCTCTGATAAGATTGTCCATTAGGGATATCAACAGGTTTTCCACGCCATGGAAAGGGCAAAATCCAAATTGGTATGTATCTAGGGGGGCGTTTAGATCGATGAAATCCTGAAGGGAAAATATAAAAACCCCCGATGCTCCCAACTGCAACACACCTAGTTTCAGAAGTAAAAATTGTCTCCGCCTCTTCTAAGTCTCGCGCACCACATAAAGAAAAATAGAAACTTTCACATCATGAAAAAGAAGGGAGCACTTTTTATAATACAGTCTCAAAATACAGCCTCTGTCAGAGACTAAGGCACACGTTACTAAAAGTGTAGAAACCTGGGAAGCAGACTCTGAAATAGACGAGGTCAGTAAATCAGAAGCATCAATTACGTCTATGTTGATGTCAGAGACTATAGCAGCTGGCTCCTTTTTACCTTGGGGTAACTAGAACACTTTCAAAATAGGTGGAATCCGATCTTGTGGCATAGAAAGAGTTTCAATCATATACTGCTTAAACATAGCTAATGCAGATATCCCGGCTATTTTAGGAGAGTTTAAAATCCTCAAATTCGCTGCATGGGCAGAGTTCTTTAGTGTTCTGTTTTAGCTCTTAGAACTATATTATCCTTAGTTAGAACCGCATTTAAATCGGAAAAAGATGCCCACTTCTGAGCATTCTCTTCTACTTTGAGCTTTAAATCATTAGTCACCGTCTTATAAGACTCCAAACTTACTGTATTATGCTCCACTTTGGCTGATAACACTGCCGTCTGGTGTGAAATAGCTTTAGACAAATTAATGATAGCTTCCCAAATACTGTTGAGCGTGGTCTTCGAAGGGCGCGTAGGTTGAAAGGAAATAGGTGAAGAAGCAGTGAAGGGTGCCTGCAAAGTGTTACCCGCGCCAGGGCCGCTGGTCTGGGGTACGTCCGTCGCCAATTCCACTTCAAGAGAGTCTCTGAGATCCTCAGAAGTAATTGCCCCACATCCAAATGCCATCTCTCCTCACACTGGGACCTTTACCTCGCCGGCATCCGAAGCTGGAGGGACCTGAGCAGGCAGGGCAGGAGCGAAATCCCCTAAGGACTGTGGCAGGTGCTGTTCTAACTCCAGAGACAGAATGGTGTCAGCCTTCCCTTTCCTTTTTGGCATGGGTAAAGTAAACATGTCCACCCTCAAGTGTCCATCTTGATTAAACCACGCCTCTCAGGATGTCATATGGTTTTAAATAGGTTTGCCTTCTGGTTTAAGGAAAAGACTCTAGATCTTTTCTCATTTCCCACAAAAAAAACTGCTTGAATACCACCTATATTTGTCAGAGTATGATCTAATGACCAACTTCATAAGTATATACCTCAGTGCAATTGCCACTTACCACCATCATATACAGAAGGTAAACTGCTCTCTCTATAGCCTTTAGTTTGCTTCCTGCGGGGCTTGCTTCTTACAAAGCCTCCTGCAGTTGTCTTTTTCATCTCAGTGTTTAACTCAGCTGATGAAAGCTCCTTTTGAGCTGTTAGATAGCTGTAGACTCAGGTACCTGACCTAGAAGGATTTAATTTTTGAGGCAGTAACCTCGGCACGCAGTGTTAGTGACCTACTGATTCACCTTATACTAAGTTTTTCAACATTGGGGTGGGTTTTTTTATTCATCCTAAGTTCCTTTCCTAAGGTGGTGTCTGAATTCCACCTTAATCAATCAATAGTTCTTCCAGCGTTTTTCCCCAAGACCCCATGCTTCCAAAGGAGAAAGCACATTAAACACAATTGGACCAAGAGAGCCTTGGCCTTCTGTTTGGAGATCAAAACCCATAGAAAGTCCAGCCAATTTTATTGTTTCTTTGGTCCCCAGTGGATAGGGGCTGCCAGCAATAAACATGCACTTTCGATTTGGCTAGCAATCACTAGGAGGAGTGGCCTAGTGGTTGGGGAAAGGTACTACAGGCCGGAAGGTCGGTGGTTCAAATCCCACTAGAGGACAGCAACGTTGGGCCGGAAGGACTGGGGTTTCTAGTCCCACAGGTGCTCCTTGTGGTCTTGGGCAAGCCACTTAACCCTCCATTGCCCATGTTCCCTGTAAGTATTAGTGTATGTGTCTCATATCCCCTCGTGTTAAATGTATCCCCCAACCGCTTTGACCCGGTGAAAAGCGGGATATAAATGCAGACAAATAAATAAATAAATATCTTTTGCCTATACCCAGGTTGGCTTAACTCTAGAGGGTTATATCACGGCTCATAATGTCTGAGAACAGTCTCCATAGAACATGGAAGGGACTTAACTATGACAAGGTCTTTTGTCCTCACATTCTCATCTCATTACTGTTTGGAAAGGGACTTCCGACACAACAGCAAATTCAGTCAATCCATTCTCCAGAATCTATATGAGGAATAGAATATAACACCATTCTCCCCTAGGCCCAGTTAGTTTCTGTTCTAGGTTGCTTCTTTCAAAAAAAAAAAAAGAGAAACAAAAATGTGCAAAAGCTTAAGTAAAGAGTTCTTAATCTGTTGCTATCAAAACCATGCTCGTACAGTGCTAGCTTATTGTGACATCATTTTTCCCCTTTTTGCTTGAGGCAGCCTGTAGCTAGGGAATCACTTTTGCGAGCACCTATCTTGCTTGTCCACAGAGAAAACAGAATTAATTATGAGCAACAGGTGTTTTCCATGTACAGCAGCATAAGTCCTCACAATTCTCCCTCCTCCCCTTCAAGTTGAATTCTTCTCTCAGCTAGTGATTAGACTCAGTTGACGCACAGCAGCATCATGCAGGAACAGACAGGAAGGCAAGATGGAGCCACTCCAAAAGCAATTGTTTTGCATGCCTAGGGAGGAGTAGCCTAGTGGTTGGGGCAAGGTACTTCAGGCCGGAAGGTCAGGGGTTCAAATCCCACTAGAGGACAGCAACCTTGGGCCGGAAGGAGTGGGGTTTCTAGTCCCACAGATGCTCCTTGTGGTCTTGGGCAAGCCACTTAACCCTCCATTGCCCATGTTCCCTGTAAGTATTAGTGTATGTGTCTTATATCCCCACGTGTTAAATGTATCCCCCAATTGTGTTGTGACCGCTTTGATTGAAGGATAAGGCGGTATACAAAACTGTATAAATAAAATAAATAAATAAATTGTCAAGGTTTTTTTTTTATTATTATATCTCCAGGAACAAGCAGGAATGTAGTCTTCACATATGGGTATCGTCGGTACCGACGGAGCCTGCGCGGGAACGCTCCCCAGCGTCCAATAGTAAAGCTAGTGGGAACATCCCACAGCACCTGCGTGCTGCCTTCCCGCCTTTCCCAACTGTCCCTCTCCAGTTCTTCGCTTTCTACGGAGCCGACAAGTCGCACATCCTGTCACTGCAGAAAATTCCCTTATACTTCTTTTTTGTGGTCGTGTCTACCTTCCCTCGATGCTATATCGGTACCGCCAGTTCTTCTCTTCTTTTTTCTAAAATACTTTGCTTCTGGAGTCTTTCTCCAGTAATTTTTCTTCTCAGGTGCCATACGCCATTTTGGGCACTAGGCCCAACTTTTTCCCTCAAAATGGAAAAACCCGCTTCGGGTTTTAAAAAGTGTTATAAGTGTGGCGATACCATCTCCGTCACCAACTCCCATGAGTGGTGCCTCAAATGTTTAGGTCCTGACCATTCTATTTCAGAGTCTGTTGCCTGTGGAATGATGTCAAAAAGGGGCCGGCAAAACCGAGCTGCTAAGCTCAGCACCCTTTTTCCCTCCGATGCAGCCTCCGTGGCATTGACGTCCTCCAGGGCTTCATCCACCTCCCATGGATCTCAGGTAACTAAACATAAATCTAGCCGGTCCTCAAAGGGTAGATCTCCTTCTAAACATCGAGATGCCTCTGGTGTTGCCCTTGAGGGACTTTCACCGGCAAAATTGCCCCGGCGGGAGGCTTCGGCTTCCAAAGCACTAATGGGGCTCCAGGATGTTCTCGAGGCTTCAACCTCGGCAGAACTACTGGTGCCATGCTCTTGGGTTCCGACTGCCTTAACCGGTACCGATACCCAAGCATCGGCAGCATCAATAGACCAGAGATTCTTGGCTATTGAACGCAGTCTGGCAGCTCTTCTCACAGCCTCGATGCCCCTGAAACGGCTTCAGGCAATTCAACCAGTACCGGCACCAACTCCAGCGACATCTGCAGGTATTCTGCCAGGACCGAGTCATGCGTCTCTATCCGGCATCGACAAGTTGGTACCAGGCCACTCCAATGCTGACTTCGATCGATACCGGTACCGTGCCTTGCACGATCACCCGGATCGGAGATATTTCGAATCCTCGGATGAGTCTGAAGACTCCAAAGTCTCTGCCAATACCAGAGTACTTCTTCCCGAGGATTCCTCTTCTCCTCAGTGTAGGATGTCTCCACCATAGGATATGTCCTTTCAGGATTTTATCCAAGATGTGGCCCGAGGTCTTTCCATCACGGCTCCTGAAAAAGAGACTAGGGCAAAGGAATTAGAAATCCTACAATACCCTAAAAGCTGCCAAGGAGGCAGCTACCTTACCTATTCATGAGATCTTGCATGATCTTATGTTAAGGATGTGGGAAACACCTCTAACCACATCTCATTTTCGAAGACTCGACACTATGTATCGAGTTCCTCCTTGTCCTGGGTTTCAGAAGACTCAATTACCACACCATTCCATGGTGGTGGAATCAGCCATGAGACGGATGAAGAGTGCAAAAAGGCATGCATCTAATCCTCCAGGACGTGAGTGTAGGACTCCTGACGCCTTTGTTCCTTATGGAAGTCACAGGAGACTTAGAGCTTATGAGCCCTCTCCTTCCTGATGATAAAAGGCAAGATTATCTTACTCTTGTTAAACATGCTGAGGATGTTTCCAAGTTTGTGAATCGTGCAGCCTTTGACTGCTTTGAATGCATAAGCAGAACCTCTGCTATTGCCATAGGTGCACATAGAATTGCCTGGCTCCAGGCATCTGACTTAGAGCTTATGAGCCCTCTCCTTCCTGATGATAAAAGGCAAGATTATCTTACTCTTGTTAAACATGCTCAGGATGTTTCCAAGTTTGTGAATCGTGCAGCCTTTGATTGCTTTGAATGCATAAGCAGAGCCTCTGCTATTGCCATAGGTGCACGTAGAATTGCCTGGCTCCAGGCATCTGACTTAGAAATCTGGGTACAGGAAAAACTGGGGAATATACCTTGCACAGGAGAGAATCTCTTTGGCAAGAATTGGCAGGAAAAGGCTAATGAGATAGATGCTGACCATATCACTTTGGATAGATTGTCCAAATCTACAGCTGATCCTGCGAGGAAAAGATCCTCTAAGAAACCATTCTTCTGCAAGAAGAAGTTGTTTTATCACTCCTATACCCAGCAGGGATATCGTTCAGGTCAGTCTGCACAAAAGGGACAGTAGCAACAATCTAGGCTACAAAGGAAGCCAAAAGCAGCTAAGCCTCAATCAGCTCAGCAGACTCAGCCTCCACAGTTAGAGAACTTTGCCTTCCTGGCCCTGAACAGCCCAGAAATCTCCACCATCTCAGGAAGGTTATGTCATTTTGCCCCCAGATGGTGTCAGATAACAGCAGAAAATTGGACTCTGTCTGTTGTACGGGAGGGGTACAAGCTTCATTTCCTCAGCATGCCCCCTCCTACAATAGTAAGACAGCTCAATTCTCAGACCTCTCCCAACGACCGGTTAGGTCAAGAAGTCACAATGCTCCTTGCTCAAGGAGCAATAGAAGAGGTGCCCATTCCCCAACGGGGTACAGGGTTTTACTCACCCTAATTTCCTTATTCCAAAGAAAACAGGAGGACACAGACCCATTCTAGACCTCAGAGAATTTAACAAATTCCTGTTCAGAGAGAAGTTCAAAATGTTTTCTCTAGGAACTCTGCTGCCATATCTTCGGAGTCAGGATTGGCTTTGTTCTCTAGATCTCAAGGATGTGTACACTCATGTTCTCATCCATCCAACTCACCAAAAGCTCCTTTGATTACTGTTTCAGGGGAAGCACTACCAATACAAGGTTTTTCCTTTTGGCCTGGCTTCTGCACCAAGGGTGTTCACAAGATGCATGGCTGTGGTAGCAGCATTTCTCCGCACCCTGGGAATATTCATCTTCCCTTACTTAGACGACTGGCTCATTCGAGCCTCTAAAGAGCCAGAGTCCAGGGTTGCTCTGTCTCGCACAATGCACATCCTTCAGTATTTGGGACTTGTCATAAACTTCCCAAAGTCCAACCTTGCTCCCACTCAATCCCTAGAGTTTATAGGAGCTCTTCTGGATACCAGACAGACAAGGGCCTTCCTTCCACAGCTCCGCTGCCTTCGCATTGTGCAGTTAGCTTCCCAAGCAGTGCTAAAACCTCACCTCACTGCTCGGGAAATGTTACAGTTGCTAGGCCACATGGCATCCACCGTGCATGTGGTTCCTTATGCTCGCCTCCATATGAGGGCAGCCCAGTGGACCTTATCCACTCAGTGGACTCAGGCGTCAGGATGCCTGTCAGACAAAATAGCAAACTCAGATCACCTTATTTGGCCCTCCAATTGTGGCAGTCCCCCTTCTGGTGGGGTCTCTTTTTCAGCAACCCCCACCCCAAGCCACTCTAAAAACAGATGCTTCACAGGTGGGTTGGGGAGCCCACCTGCATGGCCTCTCTACCCAGGGTACCTGGACTCCACAGGAGGCCTATCTCCATATCAACCTCCTGGAGCTCAGAGCAATCTTCCTTCCTCTTCGAGTATTTCATACCCAGCTCAGCTACAAGACAGTCCTAGTTCAAACGGACAATCAGGTAGCCATGTTCTATGTGAACAAGCAGGGCGGAACAGGCTCTCTGTCGCTCTGCAATGAAGCTTTGCGACTATGGGAGGGAGGGAGGAGTGGTCTAGTGGTTAGGACAAGGTACTGCAGGCCGGAGGGCCGGGGGTTCAAGTCCCACCTGGGAGCAGCAATCTCAGGCCAGAGGGACTGGGATTTCTAGTCCTATAGGCACTCCTTGTGGTCTTGGGCAAGCCACTTAACCCTCCATTGCCCATGTTCCCTGTAAGTATTAACGTATGTGTGTCATATCCCCTCGTGTTAAATGTATCCCCCAATTGACCGCTTTGACCCGGTGAAAAGCAGAATATAAATACAGCTAAATAAATAAATAAATATGGGCCCTCACCAGAGAGCATCAGATTCATCTCCTTGCGGTATATCTTCCAGGCATTCAAAACTCTTGGTCAGACAGACTCAGTCGAGTTCTGCTTCCACACGAATGGTCTCTACATGCAGACCAGGTGGCCCAAATTTTTCAAATTTGGGGAACCCCGGACATAGACCTCTTTGCAAGTCCGCTGAATGCCAAACTTCCCCGGTTCTGTTCCAGAATTTCAGCTCGAGGTGGTCAGGCCAGGGATGCTTTCCTCCTTCATTGGGGTCAGGACTTCCTGTATGCCTTTCCACCCGTTCCCCTAATTCCCAAAACCCTGTTGAAGCTTCAGAGAGACAGAGGTCATATGATTCTCATAGCTCCACGTTGGCCACGGCAACCGTGGTACCCTCTGCTCCTACATCTCTCTCAAGCTCCGCCTCTGGAGTTAGGATCTTCTCCAGATCTTCTTTCTCAAGAGGACAGGATGCCGTTGGCATCCCAATCCCCAGTCTCTGCATCTCAGGGCCTGGTTGCTGAAAGCCTGGAACTTCACGGTCTTAACCTTTCCCAGCAGGTAAAGGATATCCTTCATGCTTCCAGAAAACCTTCCGCAAGACACACTTATGCATTTAAGTGGAAAAGGTTTACCATATGGTGCTTGCAGAAGGGTCTTAACCCTCTTGCGATACCTCTGGAATCATTACTGGAGTACCTCCTTCATTTATCAAATGCAGGGCTTAAGATCAATTCAGTGAGAGTCCATTTGAGTGCGATTGCAGCAGCTTTCAAGCCTCTAAATGGACAACCTATTTCCTCTCATCCTCTCATAACGAGATTTATGAGAGGCCTTCTTTTAACGAAGCCTCCCATGAAGCCACCACCGGTGGCATGGGACTTGAATCTGGTACTTGGGCAGCTCATGAAACAGCTCTTTGAACCATTAGCCACTACCTCTTTGAAATTCCTTTCCTGGTAGTTTATCTTTCTCATTGCAATCACATCAGCACGTCGCATCAGTGAATTGCAAGCGTTGGTGGCTGATCCTCCTTATACAAGTTTCCATCATGCTAAGGTAGTCCTTAGGACTCATCCACACTTTATGCCAAAGGTGGTTTCGCCCTTTCATTTAAACCAAGCGGTTTACCATCCTGTATTCTTTCCAAGGCCTCACTCCTCGAATGCCGAAAGGAACCTTCATACTTTGGACTGTAAAAGAGCTTTGGCCTTTTACTTGCAAAGGACACAGCAGCATAGAAAATCCTCTCAACTCTTTGTTGCTTTTGATCCTGGTCATTTGGGACTTCCAGTCTCCAAAAGGACACTGTCCAGCTGGATTGCACAGTGTATATCTTTTGCCTATGAGAGTAAGAACCTTCCTCTTGAAGGCCATGTCACAGCTCACAATGTGAGAGCCATGGCAGCCTCAATGGCTCATCTTCACACTGTGTCTATCGATGACATCTGTCGAGCAGCTACTTGGGCTTCGGTACATACCTTCACAGCCCATAACTGCTTAGACAAGAACTCCCGCCGGGATGCCTTGTTTGGTCAGGCTGTTCTTCAACACCTGTTCCAGACTTAATCAACTCCTACCCACCATCCCTGGTAGGATGCCAGAGATCCATGGGGGGAAGTGGAGCCCTTTCACAAGGGCACTCAACTTTCTGGGGCCATCTCCCTGGCATCTGCAGCTAGGGAGTCCCCATATGTGAAGACTACATTCCTGCTTGTTCCTGGAGATAGCATAGTTACTCACCTGTAACAGGTGATCTCCGGGAACAGCAGGCATTTAGTCTTTACAACCCACCCACCTCCCCTAGGAGTTGTATCTATCTCTTTCTCTCTTTTCTCTCAGCTTTAAACTCAACTGGAGAGGGACAGTTGGGAAAGGTGGGAAGGCAGCACGCAGGCGCTGTGGGATGCTCCCAAAAGCTTTCTAATTGGATGCTGGGGAGCGTTCCCGTGCAGGCTCCATCGGTACCGACGATACCCCATATGTGAAGACTAAATTCCTTCTGTTCCCGGAGATCACCTGTTACAGGTGAGTAACTATGCTTTATACGGGGCAGTTTCTCCAAATGGGTTAGTATTGCACACATCATAACAGTCACGAACCTCACTTCTGAACCCTAGGATATCTGGAATATGATTTCAGTCTCTCAAATTTACTGCTAATGCTTGGCGTAGTACTTGCACCGTGCCAAAGAGAACATTTTTCTGGAGTTCATAAGATCTAACATTTATGGGTAATTTGTCAAGGTATGCTTGGAAATTCTTATCAAACCTGTGATACCCAACATAATGGGAAATAGCTATCTTTCTGCCGTATTTTTCTCTGACTGCATCTCTTGGTACTTGAAGATTTTCTCCCTCTTAATGCGATTCACAGAATAGTCACTTGGGACCAACACTTCTGTGCTGTTCTGATGTTCTTCTTCTTTACCCCTATGTCTGGCTTTCTTGCATCCAGCTTTTCATCTGTTGGAATGGAAGTATCCCAGATGATCCACTCAGTATACCATTGAGAAAAAATATGTTTGGATGTGTAGTTAGAAATTCTCCAGGACCAAGCAGGAAGTCAGTCCTCACATATGGGTGACGTCGGCGCCGACGGAGCCCTCGCGGAGCAATTTTCCCCAGCTTTCAAAGAAAGCCTTTGGGAATTGCAGCGCGCATGCGCGGTCCCCTTCCCGCCCAAGGGTGCCATCTTAGCCAGTCTTCTTTTTTCCGCGGAGCCCTACAGACATGGTCTTCTTGTCCCCGCAGAAAAAGTTGATTTTTCGTCGTTTATTTCTCTTTTTTCTTCGAGTTCGACGCCGGTCTCTTTCCTGCCCGGACTCGCGACGCCGTTGCGAGTCCTTCTCTTATTTTTCGGTTTTTCTGATTTTTCTTGTCAGTTTCGTTTTCGGTTTTTCGCTGGCAGCCCGGTCCTTTGACCTTGCAGGGGCCCTTTTTCCCCCGATGGCTGCCAGTGGTTTCAAAAGGTGTGTTCAGTGTGACAGAAATAAGTCACTCACTGACACACACGATAATGGCCTCCGCTGCCTTGGCCCGGATCACGAGGAACTGATCTGTGGGGCCTGCAGCAAAATGTCCTCCAAAGCGTTACGGAGTCGGCGGCATCAGCGGGAACGAATCTTCGCTGATCCCACCCGTACCCGGACCTCGTCGGAGGCCTCGGCGTCCAGAGGCTCCAGCTCTGACCATCGCCAGAGTTCCTCCGACAGGGGTTCTCCCTCCGGGGACCATCATCGGAAGGTGAAACCCGCGAGGGCGGCGTCGGTGGACGCTCCTGGTTCCGCGAGGGCCAGGTCGCATAGCCCCGATAGCCGTCCTGGGTCTTTGGAGAAGGAACGTCTCCCGAAGCGACCTCGTCTGGAGTTGCCTGCTCGGGTAAGTCCTGTAGTCCTCCTGGACTCGCCTCCGAGGGGTCCGACGTTGGGGCCCGAGTCGGGGGCTGCTGGGTCACCTGAGGTCGGACTCAGGTTGACGGCCTTGGAGAGCAGACTATCTGCCTTCATGGACCAGCAGCGGGCACTGATCGCTAGCCTCGCTGGCGCCTCTGCCCCGACCGCCGGGACGTCGACCCCGGAGACCGAGCCGATCCTCGAGTCCATGCGGGCTCGAGTCGATCCTCGGTCGAGGTCACCCTCGGCCTCCCGTTCGGGACCGAGGTCGTCGACGCCGACTCCCTCGGCGTCGGGGCGGCCGACGCCTCCGCCCGCCCGAACCGACCCCACCGATTCCTCCTCGGAGTCGGCCTGGGAGTCTGAAGAGGAAGAGTCACCTGATTCTTTTCGGACTCGGTGTGTCCCCTCGGACTCCCCTGAGTCTGAACCTCGGAAACAGTCCCCACCGGAGGATGCCCTTAAATGGCGTCGCTTTTCCGCTTGGTGTGCCCAGCAGTCTCAGGATCCCTTCTCCTGCTCGGTGTCGGTGATCTTGCAGTACTTGCTCTACCTCTCTAATCTGGGACTTAAGTCCAACTCCGTCAAAGTTCACCTCAGTGCTCTTTCAGCACATCATGTGCTGGTGGACGGCAGACCTCTTTCCAGCGACCCTCTCGTGGCAAGGTTTCTCCGAGGTCTCCTTCTACTTAAACCACCTCTGCGCCCGCCAGCACCTGACTGGGATCTGAATGTGGTTTTACAGCGGATCACCTGTCCGCCTTTTGAACCTATGGCTACCTGTTCTCTCCGTTTTCTTTCTTGGAAAACCTTATTCCTGATAGCCCTCACTTCCGCTAGACGCGTAAGTGAATTGCAGGCCCTCGTGTCTGATCCCCCTTACACTCGGTTCTACAAAAATAGGGTAGTCCTACGGACTCACCCTAAATTTCTTCCAAAAGTGGTCTCCCCTTTTCACATCAATCAGGAGGTGGTACTTCCGACCTTCTTTCCCAGGCCACACTCCAGCCGAGCTGAAATGGTCCTGCATACCCTGGACTGTAGAAGGGCATTGAACTTCTACCTTGACCGTACGCGGGAGCACCGTAAAGCTGCTCAGCTTTTGTGTCTTTTGACCCCAATAAATTGGGGCTCCCTGTCTCCAAGCGTACTCTGTCCATCTGGGTTGCTGACTGTATCGCTTGGGCTTATGGGGCAGCCGGACTCTCGTTACAAAGTCGAGTCACGGCTCATTGTGTTCGGGGCGAAGGCTACGTCAGTGGCTTACCTCCGCTCTGTTCCATTGGCAGACATCTGCCGGGCCGCTACTTGGTCTTCGAGCCAGACTTTTGCGGTCCATTACTGCCTCGAGAGGGAGTCCCGCAGGGACAGTGCTTTTGGACAGGCAGTCCTCCGAAATCTCTTCGAGGTTTGAGCAACTCCTACCCTCCATCCCGGATGGGGGCTACCGGTGGGTAATAATTCAGTGAAGATTCCTTCCTTCTGTACTGCTGAGCTAGAGGGAGCTCATTTTTGTGCTTAGGGTCTCCGGTAGCCTTAAGCTTGGGAGTCCCATATGTGAGGACTGACTTCCTGCTTGGTCCTGGAGAAAGCGTAGTTACTCACCTGTAACAGGTGTTCTCCAGGAGCAGCAGGAATCAGTCCTCACAACCCTCCCTCCTCCCCTTGGAGTTGCAATTATCTGCTTTAGTTTTTTTGCAAAATTTTATGCTGTCTTTTAGCTATGTCATCTGACTGGCTAAGATGGCACCCTTGGGTGGGAAGGGGACCGCGCATGCGCGCTGCAATTCCCAAAGGCTTTCTTTGAAAGCTGGGGAAAATTGCTCCGCGAGGGCTCCGTCGGCGCCGACGTCACCCATATGTGAGGACTGATTCCTGCTGCTCCTGGAGAACACCTGTTACAGGTGAGTAACTACACTTTTTCATATATAAAGTACCATAACAGGTTAGCAACTTCACTTTCTCTTGGTTTCTGTGAGCCTATAAGCCAATATCCAAACTTTATCATAGGGAAGCTGAAAATTGGCCTCTACTGATCTTTTAAACATGTCATTAGAAAATTATGACAGAGCTGTAAGATCTAAAATGGAGGGTAAACATTTTTATTTTCACAGTTTCTAGATTGTGAAGCATCCTCTTTGAGGAAAAATGCTAACATTTATGCTAGTGTATCTTTTACTCTGTTCCTTAATTTTAAAGATTTGATTTTGTTTGAAGGTTGATTCTGTGTACAAGCATATTATAGCATGTTGATTTTGTTAATGTTAAATATGAAGTATATTATTTCAATTAAGATGATGTGAGTTGAAAAATGTTTTTATAAGATTTTATTATTTTCAATATAGCATATCGACTTTCCTCTGCCTTGTCCTCTTATGATGTTTGAAATGCTGGTAGTTCCTGAACAGGAGTTTCCCTTAGTTTGTGTCAGTGTCAGTAGAGGGACAGATTTCAACCAAGTGGTGCGGTTTGAGACTGTCAACCCCAACTCTACCTCTTCATGGTTTACTGAAACAGGTTTGTGTATTTCTGATTATTCAAGTTTCGAAAGGTTTTGAATTGTTTTATAATATTCCACTAGTGGAACATTTAAAAAACTTTTGCAAGCAGAACGTTTAGTAAAGTGTCTTAAAATAGAATGACTAGGGTTTTAATTATAATGATGAATACTGTGCAAACTGCACGCTTTTACAGTTGTGTCCAGCATTATTGGCACCCTTGCAATTCAACCCCTTAATGTCCAATATCACTTTAAAAAAAGTGGCCTTTCAAATGACTTTGGACAATATATACACACATTTGACACACAAAAATTGCATTTATTTTTCTAAACAAATTTATTTCAGTTGTTAATGTATCAAATTTCACCTCTTTCTACAATGCTACCCTGCCAGCAATGAATCTAAGTAACCCCTCCTAAGAAACACCCATTCCTAGTCCTATTATAGTCTCAACCTCCTTCCTGCAGATCAGGCTCATACTGTCTTAAGTATTTATGGTATTACATATAGCTCATCAGTCTCATTATTTATTGTATATAGTTTGTATATAGTTTTGTATATAGTTTAACCCTCTTATAGGTTTATTATTTCATGTATATAGTTCAACCCTGTTATCCAATTTTGTACCCCTGTTCGATGTAAAACCAAACAGAGTGTGTGTTTTGGTCGTTTTGTTATACTGTAAACCGCGCTGATACCGAATAGTGCGGCATATAAGCAACTGTAATAAATAAATGAAATAAATAAATAAATATTTGTTTAAAACTGGCTTGAAAAGAAGCTTTTACTGTTTATATTCTCTTATCAGTGGGGTATATCGGACAGGTCTACACTAATGAATTTTTAGGGTGTACATACAGATTTTCTTTATCCACTGTGTAACTTTGTATAGACATCCCTTACAAGGTTTGAAAGTGGCTCAGAAAAGTTCAGTTTAATGCCTGATAAAAATCTAGCAGCCTCCAGAAAACTCTTCATTAATGTACAATTTCAGGTATACAGATGTTAAATAGAAAAAAATTGATTATTAAGGTTGACACACTCCTATCTTTTTTTCCCCCTATTAAGCAGCTTTTTGTCTTTAAGCCACATGTCCAGCCGTGTTTCCCCTTCTGCTTTTTTACACAGTGGAAGCTGTGCATGTCTGTTGTGCTCATAACTTACAAGGTGCTCAGGGAAGGGTTTTCCCCATTGTATACGGTTTTCATCATAGCAATAAAGGACCAGTACTCCAACTTTCTTTTTCTCCCATGTTCTTTCTTATGAGCTTCCATTTCTCTTTCCTTCATTGCTTTTCTTCTCTGCTGACTCCTCTATAGCTATTCTCAAATCTTGCAGCTGTCTCACTTACCCCTCCACTCCATTTTTTTTGTTTCCTATCCTTCCATTCCTTTACTGTTTCCCATCCCTTCTGCTTCTCCCGCCCCATCTGCAAAGCATCCCTCATTCCTTTAAGTCTGCCTTTTCTATACCCTCCATATTTCATTCTCCTCGCCTCTTACAATTCATTATTTCTTTTTCCCTCCTTCCTATCTGCCCTTCTATTCCTCCATCATCTGTTCTGCTGCCTCTTCCCTCTTCTTCAGCACCTGCTCCTGTCTCATCTCTTCTCCCTCTTCCTTCTCATTTGCCTTCCCAGCAACCCTCACCCCTATGCTTCAATCTCCTGGAGCTCAGGGCGATCTTCCTAGCTCTACGAGCGTTCCACCATTGCCTATGACACCAGTCTGTACTGATCCAAATCCAAGTCGCCATGTTCTCTATCAACAAGCAGGGGGGCACGAGCTCGGACTCCCTCTGCCAGGAGGCAGTGGCCCTCCTCTCCTTTGCAGCTTGCAACAACATACTCTTGCGAGCAGTCTACTTCCCAGGCCAGGACAACTGCCTAACAGACAGGCTGAGCAGAGTCCTTCGGCCGCACAAGTGGCGCTTCAACCTCAGGGTGGCCAAGAGGCTCTTCGACTTCTGGGGCAGGCCTGTGATGGATCTATTTGCCTCTCCGGACAAAATGCAGCTGCCTTGCTTCTGCTCATGCCAACTGCACCCGGAGAGAGTGACGGCAGATGCCTTTCTGATCTCATGGTCTGAGGGGCCCAATCTATGCATTCCCACCGAACTGAACCCCGTAGTCATCAGGACCTTCTTCAAAGTCCAGAGTGAGAGGGCATCCGTCATACTAATTGCTCCTATGTGGCTGAGGCAGCCTGGTTTCCACTGCTGCTCTCCCTGTCGGCAGTACTCCCAGTCCCGCTGGGCTGAGCCCTGGACCTCCTGTCTCAGGAGTGGGGGGGGACTCACTCCTACACCCCAACCTGTGGTTTCTAACGCTAACAGCGTGGCTGCTGAAAGGGGTTGCACTGGCCCCTTTCAATCTCCTGGCATGTGCAATTAGTGCTCCAGTTCCTACTGCACCTGTCCCACGTATAACTCAGTGAGGGTGCATCTGAACGCGATAGCTGCTCACCATCACCCTGTTGAGGGAAAACCCCTCTCGGTTCCTCCAGGGCCTCATGTTATCCAAGCCCCCTTTTCGTCCTCTGGCAGCGGAGTGGGACCTCAACATGGTGCTCTCCCAGCTCACCAAACCTCCATTCGAACCACTTGCTGCCTGCAGTACCTATCTTGGAAAGTGGCCTTTCTGGTGGCCCTCACATCCGCTCGAAGAGTGAGCGAACTCCAGGCCCTGGTGCAGATCCACTATATACAAGGTTCTTTAAGAACAGGGTAGTGCTCTGCACACACCCCAAATTCCTACCAAAGGTGGTATCTCCTTTTCACCTCAACCAGGAGGTGATCCTCCCCACCTTCTTCCCATGGCCTCACACCATTAGGGAGGAACTAGTACTTCATACACTGGATTGCAAGTGGGCCCTGTCCTTCTACTTACAGTGGACACAGGCCCATCGCAAAGCTCCTCAGCTTTTTGTGTCTTTGGCTCCCTGTGATAAGCAAACTCTGTCCACCTTGGTGGCGGACTGAATTGCCCTTGCCTGTGAACGAGTGGGCCTCTCCCTTAGGCGCTGGATCACAGCGCATCGCGTGAGGGCAATGGCCACGGTTGGTGGCCAACCTCTGCTCTGTGCCGATGATGGAGATCTGTAAGGCCGCCACATGGACCAGTTCATACGCTCACAGCTCACTACTACCTGGAGAGCGCGTCCCGCAGCGATAGTGCATTTGGCCAGGCAGTACTCCGTAATAATCTTGGGGTGTAGGCAACTCCTGCCTTCCGACCCTTCTGTGTTCAGGCTACCAGAGTGAGAGTATTGCTGGATGCTAGGGTCTTGCAGAGTCTCTTAGTGGGACTCATCTTCTGCAACTCACGGCTCCCTGATTGGTCGCCATTGGTGCTGTCGTGGCTTGGTCCTCGGCAGCCTGGAGCTAGGGAGTCCCATATGTGAGGACTGACTTCCTGCTTGTTCCTGGAGAAATCGTAGTTACTCACTTGTAACAGGTGTTCTCATCTATTGTTCTGCCTGTCTTGATTAGATTGTAAACTCTGATGAGCAGGGACCCTCTTTTATATGTGTCTGTACAGCGCTGCTTATGCCTTGTTGTAGTGCTATATAATAGTAGCAGTAGTAGCCTAATTAAGAATTTATTCAAGTAACTAGAAATATAAATATTTTATTTTTCTTTTGAAGATAAAATCAGGAGATTCAAGGGTGGAGCAGGTTCAAATATAACACACTTGTGTGGTATGGAAATTAGAAGACTGGACAATAAAATAGCTGTAGCAGTTGCAATTGCACTAAATGATTCTTGTGTTTTCTGAAGATAGCAGCAGGGGATGGGGCTTATCATTGGCTTCTGAGAGATAATGGAAATAGAGTTAGAAGGGGAGATGACATACACAAAGGGCAACTCTTTGCAAGGTTGGTGAAGTGGGGTTGAAAAAAATCAAGGATAACTTTGGCAAAGAGCAGCAGGAAGGCTAATGTCATAGGCAGTACATAAAAAAAGTGATATGAAAAATACTTATAGGTCGTGGAGTTCAAATAAGTTCCTTAAGTTTTTTTGGATTCAGACTGAAAGATAACTTTCTGAAGGGCAACCTTCTGCCCTACACTAGAAGAAATCGTGAGGATTGCATGATTCTAAAATTATCTTAAGTGAATTATAGCAACTTCAAAGAAGTCATTGATAAATACTTGAGCTTTCCATGATCTATGCCAGAAGTAGTGGAAAACTGTCGCAGAGGAAAGGCAACTCTCTTATAAAAGAATTTGAATTAAAACTAATCAAAATGCTTCCCATTTGAAAAAATGTTTAAACAAAGCTAGGTACCAACCAGACTGTTCATGCATTTTCCTATTAGCCGATAACTTCTACTACTGAACAGTTTTATAGCGCTACAGGACGTATGCAGTGCTGCACAGACACATGTAAAAGACAGTCCCTGCTTATCAGAGCTTACAGTCTAGTCAAGACAGTCAACACAATAGCTGTAGACATAGAATACATCTAGGGGGAATAGTAAGGAAACACAAAGGAGATTAGGCGAATCAAGATCCGAAAGCGACAGTGAAGGTGAGTGTTCAGCCTGGATTTGAAAAGGGCCTGAGATGAAGCCTGACGTACAGACTTAGGTAGTTTGTTCCAGGCATAAGGAGCAGCAAGGTGCAAGGAGTGAAGTATAGAGTTAACAATAGAAGAGAAGGGCACAGATAGAAGTGATTTGCCAGAATAGCAGAGTTCCCGAGGAGGGGGTATAGGGAGAGATAAGAGAGGAAAGGTAGTGAATGCACTTATAGGTCAGTAGGAGAAGTTTGAACTGAATGTAGGAACAGATAGGTAGCCAATGATGTGACTTAAGAAGAGGGGTAATATGAGCATGATGAGGTTGGTGGAAGAATAGCCTTGTAGCAGAGCATTGAACAGATTGAAGGAGGAGAGAGATGATTCAGAGGGAGACCAACAAAAGGAGTAGGTTACTAAAGAGTGCTTAAGTGTCTTAGTATATGTTCAAAAAGGAATTGGCGAATTTTGGTGATGATGTAGAGAAAGAAATGGCAGATTTTAGCTATCAGTTGGATGTGTGTGGAGAAGGAGAGAGAGGCGTCAAAGACGACCCTGAGGTTGCGAGCTGAGGAAGCAGGGAGGAGTAGAGAGTTATTCACAGAGACTGAGAAAGAAGGAAGGGGAGAGGAGGGTTGGGGGAAAAATAAGCAGCTCAGTTTTGCCCATGTTCAATTTCAAGTGTCAGTGAGACATCCAAGCAGCAATGTCAGAAAGGCAGGCAGAGATCCTAGCCTGGATTGCTGGAGAGATGTCAGGTGTATAGAGAGAGATCTGGGAGTCATCAGCATAAAGATGCTACTGAAAGCCATGGGAAGAGATGAGTGCACCAAGGGACTGGGTATAGAGAGAGAAAAGGAATTGTACCCAAGACAGAATCTTGTGGTACACCAGCTGAGAGTGGGATAGCAGTAGAGGAGGATCCACCAGAACAAATACCGAAGGAGTGATGGGAGAGATAAGAAGAGACCCAAGATAGCACAGAGACCTTAAAACCAAGCGAGGACAAGGTATCAAGGAGAAGGTTGTGGTCAACAGTGTCAAAAGCAACAGAAAGGTCAAGAAGGATGTTTGTTTATTAAAAAGCTTTATATGCTGCCCGTTACAGTAAGTACCAGGGCGGTTTACAATCAAAAATAAAATACAAACGTTTAAAAAAGGAGGCTGCAGAAAAGGAAGGAGGAACACCAATAAAACCTCTAAGAGGAAAGGAGAAAGACAGAGACAGTGGTCAGTGGGGAAACAGAGTGAAACAGTAGATGGGTAAAGACAGGACAGGCCAGTAATAGGGAAGGGGTACGGGGGGTGAGCTGAGGAAATGTTATTGAATCATTGAGGATTGAGTAAAGGCCCTTGGATTTTGCCAGGAACAGGTCACTGGAGACTTTGGCAAGAGCCATTTCGGTAGAATGTAAAAGACGAAAGCCAGATTGTAGAGGATCCAGAAGGGCTTGAGAGGAGAGAAAGTCGAGGCAACAGCAGTGAACCGTACATTCAAGTAGTTTAGAAACGAAGGAGAGGAGGGAGATAGGTCGAAAGTTAGAAGGACAGGTATGGTCTAGTGAGTTTCTTGAGGAGAGGAGTGACCACAGCATGCTTGAAGCCTGCAGGGAAAATTGCCATGGAGAGCAATAGGTTGAGAATATGAGAGATGGAAGGGACTGCAGTGGAGGAGATGGAGCTAAGGAGATGGGTGGGAGTAGGATCAAAGGAGCAGGTAGTGAGTTTGGATGAGGAAAGAAGGTGAATGGTTTCCTCCTCAGAGGGAAGGTTGGGAGTAAGGAAGGGGAGTAGCTGACCTCATGGGGAATTGGAGTGTGATTTTGTGAATTTTGTCATGGAAGTTGTCAGCCAGGGTTTGGGCTGAAAGGGAGGTAGGGGTCGGAGGCGGAGGCACCTTGAGGAAAGAGTTCAGAGTTGTAAAGAGATGGCGAGGGTCAGAGGCAAGAGAGTTAGTCAGATCAACATAATAGTCTTGTTTTTTCTGGGGTTTTTTTAACTTCCATCTTTATTAAATTTTAACAATAAACACATCACATTAACATCCTCATTACTACAATTTTAATAAGTGCAACCATATATGTCTCTTCTCCTCCCTCCCCATCCCCCCAACCCCCCCTTCCCGCTTATTCCCCTTGTCAATTTGCCATGTCAGCTCCCTGTCTTCACCCCCTCTTACTTACGTCCTCTCTTTTTGCTTATTTTTCAGCCTTCCCCCCCCCCGTTCCTAAGCCATCTCCAAATCCCTTCCCATTGCTGCTCCACCTTTTCCACTCTTCCCTTTTTCAAGCCTGTTAGCCTATGCATTAAGTAAAGTTCAGCCATTCGCTTCGCATATTTTTCTAAGGGCGGCATTCTAACTCTATTCCAATATTGAGCTATTTCACATCTTGCCGCTACAATACAGTATCGCGCAATTGCCCAGTCACCTTCCCACTTTTTATCTTTCCAATGTAACAGGCATGTCTTGGGGGACATTGGGATGGGGCTGCCTACAATTTTGCCTATGATCTCACCAAGCTCTCTCCAATACTGTTGCACCACCAAGCATGTCCACCACATGTGCAGCCATATTCCCTTGTCCCCACACTTCCTCCAGCATTCATCCGAAACCCTTATCTAGCCGCCTTCAA
Source organism: Ichthyophis bannanicus (assembly GCA_033557465.1). Classification (NCBI taxonomy): domain Eukaryota; kingdom Metazoa; phylum Chordata; class Amphibia; order Gymnophiona; family Ichthyophiidae; genus Ichthyophis; species Ichthyophis bannanicus. The sequence continues at coordinate 128,695,232 of CM066033.1, forward strand.
GCGCTCCGGAGTTAAATACCATATACTCAGCATTTTAAATCCATCCTCTTACAAAGATGTTGCTATCAACAACTTAGCTATTTCTTGCACCACCTCATCCCACTCATCTAACTCCTATAACACCCCCAAACCTCTTTCCCATGTGTGCATGTAACTTAATTTCCCTGGGCCCCTCATAATTAACCCTCTGTAGAGTCTAGATAATACTCCCTCCCTTCCCATCAACCCCTTCAAACCAACTCAAATCTCCCCTTATGTCCTGCCAGGGCCTCCGCTGTCTGATATATGAACCAATCTGAAGGTAATGGAATCTATCCCTTTCCTTCAAGTGATATAGGTCTTTAATGCCTTCAAATTCTCTTACTCCCTCCCCTGAAAGTATCTGGGAGACTAGACTTAGCCCCTGTTGTGCCCATCTACGTAGCACGGTTGTATCTGGTCCTTCTCCCCACCCACAACACGCCATGAGGGACATGGTGAAAGAGCACCTCTTATTAGCCATTAACTGCTGCCTATGCTGCTGCCACACACTCAAGGTATGTCCTACTAATGGATTATCCCCCCTTCGCCCCTTCCCTACCCACACCAGCCTCTCCAATTCTCCAGGCCTAAAGCCCGTTCCCTCCATAACGACCCACTGTTTCTGCTGCTCCCTAAGCCATGAATACACCGCTCTTATTTGCACCGCCTTATAGTACTTAGTGAAATTGGGCACCCCCATCACTCCCTCCATCCTAGGTAATTGTAGTATCCTATGAAGAGAGACTAAAACGGTTAGGGCTCTTTAACCTGGAAAAGAGACGGCTGAGGGGAGATATGATAGAAGTCTATAAATTAATGAACGGAGTGGAACAGGTAAACGTAGATTGATTGTTTACATTATCAGAATATAGGAAGACTAAGGGACATGCAATGAAGCTACAGGGTAAACTATTTAAGACTAATAAGGGAAAATATTTTTTCACTCAACGTGAAATCAAACTCTGGAATTTGTTGCCGGAGGATGTAGTAAAAGCTGTTAGTGTAGCTGGGTTTAAAAGAGGTTTGGACAAGTTCCTGGAGGAAAGGTCCATAAACCATTATTAAAAAGGGACTCAGGTTATCACTGCTTGACCCAATACAAGCATTTTGGAACCTGTGTCTTTTGGAGAAACTGCTAGGTAATATGACCTAGATTGGCCACTGTTGGAAACAGGATGCTGGGCTCGATGGACCTTGGTCTAACCCAGTATGGCATATCTTATGTTCTTATGTTATGTTGTTATCCGTGCCGCCACCCTTGGGGCCTTATTTCCCCATATAAACCCCGCAATTTGTCTTTGCACTTTTTTTAAAGCCCGTGCCGGAACCGGTATTGGTAGTATGAAAGTAGAACAAGAATTGGGGAAGCAACATCATTTTAATTACGGCCATCCTCCCAAACCACGATATATAGCCCCTGTTCCACCAACTTAACTGCATCTCTGCTTTCCCCAATAGCCTCTTGTAATTTAGCTCATATAGTTCCTCCAGGTCCCTTCCCAACTAGACCCCCCAGTACCTAATTGATCGTTATACCCATCTAAACTGATACCTTTTCTGTAAGCCCTCTTCCAGCTCTTTCCCCGCTGTCGAGTTTAAAATTTCAGATTTACTCCAATTAATCCGAAATCCTGTCAACTTTCCATACTCCTGAACCTCCCACATAATGAAAGGCAAAGTCTGTCTAGGTATAGTAATCATTAACAAAATGTCATCTGCAAACATCGACATTCGATACTCCCTCTCTCCCACCCTTACTCCCTTGATATCTTGTCCCATCCTTATCCGGGCTGCCATTGGCTCCAGTGATATTGCAAATAACAAAGGCGACAAGGGACAACCCTGTCTAGTACCTCGCCCTTGTGGAAAAAAGCTTGAGTACCCCCCATTTATTCTCACACAAGCTTTTGGTTTGGCATACAATGCTCTCACCCAGTCTATAAACCCCTCTCCAAAACCCATGCTCTCCAGTACTGAAAATAAGAATTTCCACGACACCTGGTCGAACGCCTTTTCGGCATCCAATGAGAGGAGTATCGTGGGTTCATGGTTCCGCTTTACTGTCCATATTACATTCAATATTTTCCTGATGTTATCTGCCACCTGGCGTCCCGGAATGAAACCTGCTTGATCTTCATGAACCAGCTTACCTAAAACCTTATTAAGCCTCCCTGCTAATACCTTAGCTAACAACTTTGCATCTAAATTTAACAACGAAATGGGCCGATAGGATGCACACTCCTGAGGATCTTTCCCCTCTTTATGAATAAGTGTTATACCTGCCCATCCCATTGTTTCTGCCAGCTCCTCCCCTTCTCTTGGCAGATTAAATAACCGCGTAGGCCCCTTTGAATTTTTTATAAAAGATGGCAGATAGCCCGTCTAATCCTGGGGCCTTCCCAGCCTTTAACATCTTAATCACCTGTTCCACCTCCCCTTCTTGTATTTCTCTATCCAGTACACTTCTTTCAGCTGTATCTAACCTTGGCAAATCCACTGATCCCAGATATCTGCTGATACCCCCCTCTGGCGGTTCTGGTGTTGCCTCATATAAGTTCCTGTAGTAATCTACAAAAGCTTCCCTATCTTCTGTTCTTTCCTCTCCACCCCTTCCCTAGTCCTAATCTGCGTTATCCTTGCCTTGTTCCTTCTCTGCTTTAGTCTCCACGCCAAGTACTTCCCCGCTTTGTTTCCACCGTCAAAAAACTCCTGTTTTAGTAATTTCATACGGAACTCAATTTGTTCTGCCTCCATCGCATTCAATTTAGCCCTAATTTCCAATACCTCCCCCCTAAATTTCCCACTTTTATCCTTGGCATCCGCTTCCTCTAGCATGATCAGCTTCTGCCTCAGCTGCAATTCCTTACCCTCCCTTTCCCTCTTTATTTTTGCACCCCATTTTATCAATATCCCTCTTAAGACCACTTTAAATGCATCCCATACCACCCCAGCTTTCATTCTCCCTTCCCATTCCTCTCAAAATAGTCTGGTATCATTTCCTCTAATTCCTTCACCAACCTGTTATCACCTAAGAGTGCCTCATTTAATGTCCAATATTGTATACCCCTATTGTCTCCCTTCATGCTCAAAGTCACAGTTACCGGAGCATGATCGGTCCATGTAATCGGGTCCATTTCTCCTCCCTTAACCCTCCCAGCAATCTCTTTCCCTACCCAAATTGTGTCCAGCCTCGAATAAGTACCATGCACTGCAGAGTAAAAAGAAAATTGACGTCTGCCCGGGTTATGGAGTCTCCAAGCATCTATTAAATCATTATCCTTCACAAACCGGTGATATCTACCTCTATCCGCTCTGTGCCCCTCAGTCCTCCTAGTAGCATCTCTCCCCGCATCCCAGGGCATATTGACATCCCCCCACAAATCACCGCTCCTTCTCCTAATTGTGCTATTTCCTTGTTCAACTCTTCCCAGAATTCTTTTTGTGTCCCCGTAGGTGCATACACATTAATCACAGAAAACCATTCATCCCCTATCTTCATTCGTACCAACAGATATTTCCCCCCTCTATCTCTAATTGTCATGTGTACCTCCACTTTGAGTTCCTCATTCACCAACATTGCCACACCCCCTTTCTTCCGCTCCCTTGTATTTGAGGCAAACAGTTTTACTCTATATCCCCTAGGTTGTACAAGCGTCTCATGCCTTCCTAATAAGTGTGTCTCTTGCACCATAAATATTGAGGCCTTTTGCCTTGTCATTTCTTTGTATAATTTTTGCCTCTTAGAGGGTGAATTTAAACCTTTCACATTCAAGGTTACATTTTTCAGCTCACCGAATTTTCCCCCCCCCCCCCCCGTTACCCCTAGCCCTTTACATTCCTTCTTGTTCTTCTCTCCTCCCCCCTCCCTCCCTTCCCCCAATCCAACTGGCCATCCTCTCATTCTTCTCGAATGACCAAGGTCCTGCTGGCGGTCTCAGAGTAGCCGGCTATCTCTCTTTCTTTCCCCCCCTCCTCCTCTTTTCTTCGTTCCCATGCATCCCACTCACCGCCACCCTTCTCAATCCCTCCCTCTCCTCTTCCACCAAATTACTATATCCCACAACATTACCTTCCCCTTCCCCTCCTCCCCCCCTCGAACCCCGACACATACAAAACAAAACTAAACACCTGACACAACCCAGTACTTCAATGGCATCCTTCCAACTCTTTCAATGTCCATATCCTCTCAGCGAGGCCTAGCGTTCCATTCCACTCTTGTCTCTAAGTTGACTGTCGGTGTAGCCTCCGTCAGCCTATTGGCACTCGCTGCCAACGCGGCGTGGCGGTCTATGCACTGCTTGCTGGCTGTGTGTGGACCTCTAGCCCAGTCATACCCACCTCAGACAGAGCTCACACTGCTTCGTCTCTTGTTCTCACTCTTATTTTACGTCCCTTGTAATCCACACTTAGCCCGAAGGGGAATGTCCAGCCGTAGCGCACTCCTTCCTCTCGAAGCTTGATCAGCACATCCCACATTTGTCTCCTCTTGAAGAGCGTGCTCTGCGCTACGTCGGCATAAACCTCAAAACGACAATTGCCCCATTGCAGTGTTCCAGTGGCCCTCGCTTTACACAGAACCTTCTCCTTAATGTTATAATCATGATAACATGCAATAATATCTCTGGGTACGTTGTTGTCTCCTCTCAGCGGGCCCAATACCCGATGCGCCCTATCAGTGCGCAAGTCCAATTCTTCTCCTCCTCCTGTGCTTTGGAGCAGCACTTTTGTTAGGTCCTGAACCACTGTTATACAATCGTTATACGGCGCTCCCTCTGGTATCCCTCTGAACCTTAGGTTGCTTCGACACAAGCGATTCTCAAGATCTTCAAGCTTGTCCTCCATGTTATTGTTCAGCTGCTCTATTGCCTGAATCTTGTCCTCAAGCACGCTTGCCCCATCCACCTGCTCCTCCAGCTTCTCTTCAAGCGTCTCCACCCACGAACCCAGCTCAGCTAGCTCCGACCACAGACTCTCGATGCTGACCACCACATCCTCTCTTATTTGGGAGATGTCTGCCTTCAGCTCCTTAAACCAGGTTCATACCTCCTCCTGGAATAGCGCTTGTTGCTCTTTCCTCTTCTGATCTCCCGATCGGCGATTTTGATTCTCGGCCTTGCGGCCTAGTTTGTGCAGCTTGTTCCTTCCCGGCTTCCACTGCCGCCTTATCTACCAGGCCTTTCGCTGCCTGCGCCACTCCCATATTCGCCATGGCGTAGTCTTTCATTGTCACTTTTTTCCCCTTCGATGTCATCATTGCTATTTTCCCTACTTATTGGTTGGGTCTTTAGCACTCGGGGTTGGGGATATCACCTGAACACACCGCCTTTTCCTTGCCAGGTCAGCCAGAGCTTTCTCTTAAGCGGCTATCTTCCCCACCAGCATCACGTGACACCCCCCCCCCCCCCCCATAATAGTCTTGTTTGACGAGTGCTATAGCTGAATGGAAAGAGACAAGCATGAGTTTGAAGAGTAGGACGTCCGCAAGGGGTGCAGGATTTGAGCCAAGCACACTCAGATGAGCGGGTGCAGGAATGTAGATATAAGAACATAAGATATGCCATACTGGGTCAGACCAAGGTCCATCAAGCCCAGTATTCTGTTTCCAACAGTGGCCAATCTAGGTCATATGTACCTAGCAGTTTCCCCAAGGGACACAGGTTCCACAATGCTTGTATTGGTTCAAGCATTGATATCCTGGGTCACTTCTTAATAATGGTTTATGGACCTTTCCTTCAGGAACTTGTCCAAACCTTTTGTAAACCCAGCTACACTAACAGCCTTTACTACATCCTCCGGTAACAAATTCCAGAGTTTGATTACACGTTGAGTGAAAAAATATTTTCTTTTATTAGTCTTAAATAGTTTACCCTGTAGCTTAATTGCATGTCCCCTAGTCTTTCTATATTCTGATAACGTAAACAATCGATCTACGTTTACCCGTTCCACTCCGTTCATTAATTTATAGAGTTCTATCATATCACCCCTCAGCCGTCTCTTTTCCAGGTTAAAGAGCCCCAACCTTTTTAGCCTTTCTTCATAGGAGTATCCTTCCATCCCCTTTACCATTTTGGTGGCTCTTCTCTGAACCTTTTCTAAAATCGCTATATCCTTTTTAAGATACGGCGACCAGAATTGCACACAATATTCAAGGTGCGGTCTCACCATGGAACGATATAGAGGCATTATAATATCTTTTGTTTTATTTTCCATTCCTTTCCTTATGATACCTAGCATTCTATTTGCTCTCTTGGCTGCCGCTGCGCATTGGGCCGAGGGTTTTAACATGTTATCCACAATGACGCCTAAATCTTTTTCCTGGGTGGTGGTTCCTAATGTGGAACCTTGCATCGTGTAACCATAGTTTGGGTTGTTCTTCCCTAGGTGCATAACCTTGCACTTGTCCACATTAAATTTCATCTGCCATTTTGATGCCCAGTCTTCCAATTTATCAAGATCCTCTTGCAATTTTCTACAATCCTCTTGGGTTTTAACAACTTTAAATAGTTTTGTGTCATCTGCAAATTTGATAACCTCACTCATTATTCCACTTTCCAGGTCATTTATGAATATGTCAAAAAGCAGCGGACCCAGCACAGATCCCTGGGGTACACCACTATTCACCTTTCTCCATTGGGAAAAATTGGCCATTTAGCCCTACCCTCTGCTTTCTATCTTTTAACCAGTTCCTGATCCACAATAGTACACTGCCTCCTATCCCATGACTCTTTAGTTTTGCCAAAAGTCTCTGATGAGGGACCTTGTCAAAGGCTTTCTGAAAGTCCAGATATACATTATCAACCGACTCACCTTTGTCCACCTGATTATGCACTCCTTCAAAAAAACATAACAGATTAGTAAGACAAGATCTTCCTTGTCTAAAGCCATGTTGGCTGTCTCCCATTAGGTCATGACTATCTACATGCTGAGTAATTTTATTCTTTATGATGGTTTCTACCATTTTTCCCGGTACTGATGTCAGGCTCACCGGTCTGTAGTTTCCCGGATCACCCCTGGAATCCTTTTTAAAAATTGGTGTTACATTGGCGATCCTCCAATCTTCAGGTATTAGAGATGATTTTAATGATAGTTCACAGATTACTAATAGCAGGTCTGCAATCTCATATTTCAGTTCTTTCAACACCCTTGGATGTATACCATCTGGCCCAGGTGATTTGCTACTCTTCAGTTTATCTAATAGTTGTAATACATCTTCGTGATGTATTGATATTTCCTTCAATTCTTCCGCACCTTTAAATACCACTTCAGTCATGGGTAACATCCCTACATCTTCCTCAGTAAAAACTGAAGCAAAGAATTCATTCAATTTCTCCGCTATCGCCTTGTCACCTCTTAGTGCTCCTTTAACCCCTTTATTATCTAATGGACCAACTGACTCTCTCACAGGTTTTTTGCTACAAATGTACTTGAAAAGGTCTTTACTTCGCGTTTTTGCTTCCGCAGCAAGCTTCTTCTCAAATTCTCCCTTTGCCTGCCTTATCAATGCCTTGCATTTGACTTGCCAGTGCTTGTGCTGTTTCCAGGTTTCGTCGTTTGGCTCTTTTTTCCATTTCCTGAAAGATGCTTTTTTGGCAACAACAGCCTCTCTGACCTCACCTTTAAACCATGCTGGCAGTTTTTTGGACTTCCTTCCACTTTTCTTAAAGTGTGGAATACAGCTGGTCTGGGCTTCCAAGATAGTATTTTTCAACAACAGCCAAGCCTGATGTACATCTTTAACCTTTGCCGCTGCTCCTTTTAGTTTTTTCTTAACTGTTTTCCTCATTTTATCATAGTCTCCCTTTTGAAAGTTAAAAGGTAGTACTGTGGAGTTCCTTACTATCCCTCCTCCACTAATTAAATCAAAGGCGATCATGCTATGATCACTATTGCCAAGTGGCCCCAACAACCTTATCTCTTGCACTAGATCTGGTGTTCCACTAAGGACTAGGTCTAATATGGCTTCCCCTCTGGTTGGTTCATGAACCAGCTGCTCCAAGAAGCAGTCATTTATTTCATCTAGGAACTTTAGCTCCCTAGTATGTCCTGACGTGACACTGACCCAGTCGATACTGGGGTAGTTGAAATCACCCATTATTATTACTGCACTGTAACTTTTTTTAGCTTCCTTGATTTCTTTGAGCATTTCATCATCCATTTGGTCATTCTGGCAAGGCGCTCGATAGTACACCCCCACTGTCATTGCCTTCCCCCTTTTACATGGAATTTCAATCCATATAGATTCTACAGCAGATTTTGTTTCCTGCAAAACTTTAATCCTTTCTGACTCAATGCCCTCTCTAACATAGAGAGCAACCCCTCCACCAATTTGATCAGCTCTATCATTACGATATAGTTTGTACCCAGGTATCACAGTGTCCCACTGGTTGTCCTCCTTCCACCATGTCTCTGATATTCCAATCATATCTAACCTTTCATTTAGTGCTATATATTCTAACTCTCCCATCTTATTTTTTAGACTTCTAGCATTTGCATACAAGCATTTTAGAGAATGTATTTTATTCATATTAATTTGGCTATTGTTAGACATGGGTAATTTGGGATCTTTAAGTTCAGTCTGCTCCATATTTGAGGGCATTTGGGCTACTTTACTCTTTTGTGGAACCTCTCTGCTTTTGGTAGTATCCTTCAAAGATACATTCTTCCGAACCATCCGCTCTTGGGCGACTGTCGGCTTTCCCCTAATATCTAGTTTAAAAGCTGCTCTATCTCCTTTTTAAAGGTTAATGCCAGCAGCCTGGTTCCATCCCGGTTAAGGTGAAGCCCATCCCTTCGGAAGAGCCCCTCCTTTCCCCAGAATTTTCCCCAGTTCCTAACAAATCCAAAACCCTCATCTCTGCACCATTGTCTCATCCACGCATTGAGACTCCGGAGCTCTGCCTGCTTTTTGGGTCCTGCGCATGGAACAGGAAGCATTTCAGAGAACGCTACCCTGGAAGTTCTGGATTTCAACTTCCTACCTAAAAGCCTAAATTTAGCCTCCAGAACCTCCCTACCACATTTTCCTATGTCATTGGTACCTACATGTACCAAGACAGCAGACTCCTCCCCAGCACTATCTAAGACCTTATCTAGGTGGCGCGTGAGGTCCGCTACCTTCGCACCAGGCAGGCATGTTACCAGGCGATCCTCACGTCCACCAGCCACCCAGCTATCTACATGCCTAATGATCGAATCACCAACTATAACGGCTGTCCTAACCCTTCCCTCATGGGCACATAGCCCTAGAGAAACATCCTTGGTGCGAGAGGGTTTTACATCACCTGGAGGACAGGTCCTAGTTACAGGATCACTTCCTGCCACACCAGGGTGATGCTCTCCTGTCACGTGACCTCTCTCCTCCATGGCAACAGGGATGCTGCCAGACTGGAGGTGGGACTTCAGGACTATATCCCTGTAGGTCTCGTCTATGTACCTCTCTGTCTGTCTTATGCTTTCCAAGTCTGCTACTTTAGCCTCTAGAGAACGGACTCGTTCCCTGAGAGCAAAGAGCTCCTTGCTCCTAGTGCACACGTAAGACCTCTCACCAACTGGGAGAAAATCATACATGTGCACTCAATGCAAAAGACTGGAAAGCCCCCATCCCGCTGCTGGACTGCTGTCTGCATCTTAGTTTTAAGTTTGTGTTTAGATCTAAGTTCTTTACTTACTAAGGGTTGCTATGGATATTTATACTAATAAAACTGTACCTAATACGTGTAATATACCTTGTTCACCTGAAGCTTAACTAATCTCAGGTCCTTAGTGTATGACTGATTTGGGTAATGAGCTTCACCTGAGAGCACCTCCTATCTTTTAAGATGTGTAAGTACCTATAAAGCTACGATTATCCCAGGGGAGGGAGGGAAATAACACTTATTAAAAGAGGGCTGCTACACAGTACCCTGTCTTGTGCTGCTGAGGTAAGCTATATTCTGAATTGATTTAAATTATAGCTCTTAGCTGCTGCTAGGCTCTAACTTCTTATGAAATTTAAACTACAAGCTCTCTGCTGGGTTCCAAATGTAACCAGAAAGCTCTCTTCTGTTCTTTAAATTTAAACTAAAAGTACTTTGCTGTTATAGGCCCTGAGTGACTATTAAATTTAAACTACAAGCTCTCTGCTGGGTTCCAAATGTAACCAGAAAGTTCTCCTCTGTGTTTTATATTTAAACTTAAACTGCTGCTACTAGGCCCTGACTGATTTAACAAAAAATAGTGGGTTCACAGATTAATTAGCTTTAATACAAAGAATTCCTTTTAGAAAAATTACCAGAAGTATATACTCGCAGATCTCTCTCCAGAAGTAACAGTCCCTTCTTCTAGTCCTTCAAGCGGGTAGTGGAAGACAGCCAGGGTTGAGGTACAGTACACCTCTCAAGATGTGGCATGGGCGGAGCAAGAGCATCCAGAGCAGAGGAGAGTGCAGTGTTATTGGAAGCTACTGCCTCATCAACAGACTCTACTACTACTACTACTAAGCATTTATAAAGCACTACCAGGCGCACGCAGCTCTGTACAATGAAAACACAAAAAGACAGTCCCTGCTCAAAAGAGCTTACAATCTAAAAAGACAAAGCAAGAAAAGCAGTAGAAAAAAAGATAAGAACAAGGATAAAGAGACAAGAGCAGGAGAGACAGGACAGAGGAAAGAGGTAAGAACAAGTGTAAGAGGAAGAAAGAAAGGTGAAATAAAAGAGGGGAAGGAAGGAGAACAGCAAAATCAAGAGCCAAAGGCAGAGGCGAAAAGATGAGCTTTTAACTTGAGTTTGAAGAGGGCAAAGAAGATGCCTGACGTATAGACAAAGGACGTTTATTCCAAGCGTAGGGAGCAGCAAGGTGAAAAGAGCGAAATCTGGAGTTGGCAGTAGAGGAGAAGGGCATAGCAAGAAGCAACTGGGAAGAAGAACGGAGTACACGAGGGGGGAAATAGGGAGAAATGAGAGAAGAAAGGTACTGAGGAGCCACAGAGTGAATGCACTCTGATGACATAGTGAAGGAAAGAGGTGATGAGACAGTGGAGGAGAGAGCCAACAGGTCAGTAGTATGAAGATTTTGTAAAGAGGTTGGAGGAGACAGGGTGAGGTTGAGGTGGCGGGTGAGGTTGAGGTGGCGGGTGATGAAGAGTGAAGCTTAACAGGTGATGTCTGATTAGGGAAAAAGTGAGGTACAGAAGTTTGAGGGTAAGCAATTAGAGAAGAATACAAGATTGAGGCAGTGGTCTTGCTGGTGAATGGGGGCAGTAGAGCAAAGCTGGAGGTTGAATGATGAGGTAAGGAGATGAACATGAATGTTAAAATCTACGAGAATAAGGGAGGGGGAAGATGAATCCAGAAAGTAGGAAAGCCATGAGTCAAAATCAGAGAGAAAGGTAGAAGTAAACTTGTCAGAAGGTCAATAAATAACAGCTACCCGGAGAGGTAGTGGAGTGAAAAGGCAGATGGAGTGGACTTCAAAGGAGGGAAAGGAGTGAGACTGAGGCAGAAGGAGGTGTTGAAATTGACAAGAAGGAGAGAGTAGAAGCCTAACACCACCACCATGGCCAGTGGGACAAGGCGTGTGGGAGAATTGATAGCTACCAAGACAGAGAGCAGCAACTGAAGCAGAGTCCTCTGGGTGGAGCCAGGTCTCATTTAGAGCAAGTAGATTGTGAGAGCATTAGAGATAAAGAAATCATGAGTAAAGGCAAGCTTATTTGAGATAGTGTACGTTCCACAAGGCACATGAAAAAGGGAGCGAGGAGGGGGAAAAGAGAGGGATATGAATAAGATTTGAGCTGTTGTGTGAGGATCTGTTTTGGGAGTATGACAAAAATCTAGGGGGCCAGAGTTGGGGTTGGTAACTCTGGAAGAGAGAAGGAGTACTTGTGAGTGATCATAGTAATGAGCACAGGGCGGCTATAAGTGACTATAAGCCAGTGGTTGGGTGGGCTGTGGAGAGGGAGGGTGGGATAATAAGGAATTTGAGAGAGAGACACGCAGAATTCTGAAAACAGAGAGAGAGAGCTAAACAAGATCACAAACAAAAATACTGAAAAGTAAAGCACTCTAACAATGATAAGATAGACAGATAAATAAATAATATATACAAGCAGACAGACCTTAAAAGCAAGCGGTTAAAAAAGTCAGAAGCTAGCAGCAAAGCCTGTAATAGACTAACATGTTCCACAGCAAGAAAGCAAATGGTTAACAGCCCTATTTCCTTTCCATACCTATGTAGAATCTCAACTTGCATGACTGTGCAATCCCAGTCCATTCCAACATAGTCTGATGCAGTGTAACCAAACTTCTTGTACACTAAAAAAAAAATGAATAGTTAAAAAAGTATATAGGCATGAAGCAGTTAAATTCAAGTGAGAGTTTCATCAACGTCCCTCCAGTCCAGAAATACAGGTTGTGTCCATCCACCAGCTTCTACTGACTATGCAAAACTTTTCTTTGGCTGAAGATCATTTACGCAGTACTTGACCTGAAACAGGGTATCTAATTTTATGAATCCGAAACGTGCCACATCGGAACTTGACTGCGATGATTTTGGGAGCAGCCGTTTGAAAGTGACATTTATTTATTATTTATTTATTTATTAACATTTTTTATATACCGCACTATTCGTTATCAGCGCGGTTTACATGGAACAAGAAACTTCAGACAATTTTCATTTATCTGATTTTTACAGTTAACAGGCAAACCAACTTGGATAACAGGATAAACAGGATAACAGGAGCAACTATTTACATATCTTTAGCTAAGACATATCTTTAGCTAAGTACAAGCTTTATTGAAAGTTTCTTCATTAAAAATGGACGGGCCACAGCGGTGAGGGAAACTGTTTCTACTTAGTGAGCTGGCATTGTCCGACAAAAAAAACTATATTATGGTAATAGTATTGTGCTGAGTCGGTTATCATATGAGATTGGGTATTTGGTTTTTTGGCTTTATACTGTTGACCCAGATCTTAGGTTTTTTTGTGTATTCTTTCTGAAACCTTTAGTGATGTCATACTATATAGAGAGAGGCCGTTAGCAGCTGGTGAGGGCTGCAGGTAGCTCCAGTGTTGTCAAGTCGTCCTGATGAAGGTTTGGGAGCCCTGGTGGAGGAACAGTCGATAGGCAATCGCCTAACCCAATTTTACCCTGCCTGGAACACAACTTATGAAGGACACGTCGGTCCTGGAGGTCATATGCAAGGGCTACGCCGGGTTTGCTAGACTTCTCACGGACACCTTCATGGTGTCTTCTTGTCAAGCCCCCTCCAAGACCTTGGAGGTCTGGGAGGCGCTTGACCGCCTTTTGCCGCTCAAGGCTGTAGTGCCCATGCCCCCAGAAGAGTGGGGGTTGTGGTATTACTGCATTTACTTCATGATGCCGAAGGAGGAGGGTTCTCCAGGAACAAACAGGAAGTCAGTCCTCACATATGGATGACATCGACGCCGACGGAGCCCTCGTGCGGAGCAATTCCCCAGCTTTCAAAGAAAGCCTTTGGGATTGCCATGCACATGCGCAGTCCCCTTCCCGCCCAAGGGTGCCATCTTGCTCAGTCTCCCTTTTTCTGCGGAGCCCTTCGGACATGGTCCTGCTTTCCTCAGAAAAAGTGCATTAAAACTGCAAAGTTTTCGTTTCGGTCCGGTTCGACACCGGTTCCCCTTCCCGCCTTGGCTCGGTATACTGGTATCGAGCCCGGTTAAAATTTTCGTGTTTTGTCCTTTGAGACTAGCGTTCACGCTCTTTTTACTTTTCATTGGCAGCCCGGTCGTTTGACCTTGCAGGGGCCCTTTTTCTCCCGATGGCTGCTAGCGGGTTTAAAAAGTGTGATCGGTGTAAAAAAACTAATGTCCCTCACCGACACACACGACTGCTGCCTCCGATGCCTCGGACTCGACAATGACCCGGTGGTCTGTGGGCCATGTGGCAAAATGTCTTCCAAGGCACTGAAGAGTCGGCAGAACCAACGTGAAAGACGTTTCTCAGAGTCTGCATCCTTCCGAGCCCGGACCTCGTCAGAAGCCTCGATGTCTCGAGAGTCTGACCCCTAGCATCGTCGGGGGCCTTCTGAGCAGGGTCTCCCTCCCGGGAACACCGGAGGAAGAAGAAGCTCATGAGGGCGGCGTTGGAGGCCTCTGATCGGCCTGGACCCTCTGGTTCCAGATCGCGGAGCTCTGACCGCTGCCTCGGGCCCTCAGTCAGAGAGGCCGGCCAAGCTATCTCACACAGAGCCAGAGACGCCGAGTAAGGTAATGTCTGTTGTCCTCGTGGACTCTCCTCCGGGAGAACCGGCATCGGGCCTGACGGTGTAGGTACCCAAGCCGGAGGCTGCAGAGCCTTCTGAGCTCGGTCTCAGGTTGGCGGCCCTGGAGAGCAGCATGGCTGTCTTCATGGAGCAGCAGCGGGCGCTGATAGCCGGTCTCACCGGTCCATCCGCCCCGACCACCGGGACCTCGACGTCTAAGTCCACCCCGGAGGCCGAGCCAATCCTCGAGTCGATCCTCAGCCAAGGTCTCCCTCGACCTCCCGTTTGGGGCCGAGGTTGTCGACGCCGGTGCCCTCAGCGTTGGGGCGGTCAGGGCCGAAGCCCTCACGGCCGGAGCCACTCCATTCCTCCTCGGAGGATTCGGCATGGGAGACAGAGGATGAAGAGTCTCCAGACTCCCACCAAACGCGGTGCATCCCATCGGACTCACTGGGCTCGGAGCCGCAGAGGAGGTCCCCTCCGGAGGATACCAGGTTCTCGGACTTTACCAGGGACATGGCCAAGGCTTTGGCATTCCCAGCTGAGTCTGAGGAGGAGCCTCAAGCTGAGGAGCTCAAGGCCCTCCAGTATGTTTTTCCCCCGAGGGAAGCCCTTACGGTTCCGGTTCCTCCGATGTTGGAACGGCTGATGCTCCACATGTGGGAGTCCCCAGCCTCGATGCCGGTTCTCAGCAAACGGGTCGATTCCATATATCGAGTCCATAAGAGCCCTGGGTTCCAGAAAGCACAGCTGCCGCACAACTCCATGGTTGTGGAATTGGCTATGCAACAGCTCAAGAGCCAAAAAACACACTTCTTGGTGCCTCCCGGCCGGGAGGCCCGGAACCTGGACGCCCTTGGCAGAAAGTGCTTCCAGGGCTCGATGCTCTCATGCCGTGTCCAAACCTACCAGCTGTACATGGGCATGTATTTGCAGGACCTGGCAAAGGAAATTGCAGGTTTTCAGCTGGCCTCTCCGAGGAACCTTTGCAGCGCTTCAAGGCCTTGTCAACAGGGATTCGGGAGTGCTCAAAGTTTGTTTCGAGCAGCCTATGACGGCTTTGAGGCTTCAGCCCGAGTAGCCACGGCCGTCATTGGTGCATGCCGTCAGGCCTGGCTAATGTCATCGGATCTGGAGTCATGGGTTCAGGACAAGTTGGTCGATGTCCCGTGCCGAGGTGACAACCTATTCGGCAAACCCATGACTGAAAAGGCTGCGGAGATCGAGTCCGAGTACTTGACCCGGACAAGGCTCTCGAAGAAGACTTCTGCCCCTTCTCACAAGAAGAAGGGCTCGGGCAAAAAGGCCTTTTTCCTGAGGAAGGGTACTGCTTACCGCAACTACCCCATCTATCAGGCCACTCCGGCTCCCCAACAGGGGCAGCAGGCCAGGGGACAGGGGCATGGCCCGCATAAGCAGAAGGCCCCCAAGCCTCCAGCTCCAGTTCCTACCCAGCCAGGAGAGGGTTTTTGACTCACTGCATAGCTCCTCTCCCGCCAGTGGTTTGGCCATGCACAGGAGGAAGGCTGACCCTGTACTCACACAGATGGCCAGCCATCACAACAGATACCTGGGTCCTTCAGATAGTTCAGAAAGGCTATTTGCTCCATTTCAGCCAGGTACCCCACTCTTCTTTTCCAGGAGAGCCTCTCAGACCCCCTCTGCACAGGAACCTCCTCGTGCAGGAGTTGGCAAGTCTTATAAAGGATCAGGCGGTGGAACAGGTGCCCCACCACCTGCAAGGGCAAGGCTTCTACTCCAGGTATTTCCTCATACCAAAGAGAACTGGAGGTCTTCAGCCCATCCTCGACTGCCAGAATCTGAACAAGTTCCTGGTGAGGGAAAAGTTCAAGATGCTTTTCCCTTGGAATACTGCTGCCTTACCTCCACCAGGGAGACTGGCTATGCTCCTTAGATCTGAAGAATGCTTATACGCACATCCTCATACATCCAGACCACAGATAATATCTCAGATTTGTAGTGGGAGGAAACCATTTTCAGTACAGAGTACTTCCATTTGGCCTAGCCTCTGCCCCCAGAGTGTTTACCAAATGACTGGTGGTAGTGGCGGACTTCCTCAGGAACCAGGGAATTTTTGTTTTCCCGTACCTGGACGACTGGCTCATCAGGGCCCAGTCGCCTCAAGAAGCCCAACAGGCCGCAGCTCGCACTATCAACATACTGCAGCATCTAGGCTTTGTCATAAATCAGGCAAAGTCCACTTTGCTCCCCACTCAAAACTTAGAGTTCATAGGGGCAAGGCTAGACACCCTTCAAACGAAGGCTTACCTGCTAGAGGGCAGAGCACAGAGGCTTCTGGAGTTAGTACACCAAATCAGCCACAAGTCTCAAATATCAGCAAGGCACTTTCTGCACCTTCTAGGACACATGGCCTCCATGGTTCATGTGTGACCCCAAACGCCCGTCTCCACATGAGGACAGCTCAGTGGTGCCTCAGAGATCAGTGGACACAAGCCACAGGAAGACTCTGAGACAGGATCAGAGTGTCCAGACAACTACTGAGGTCATTGACCTGGTGGCTTCAGCCATCCAATCTGCTCGACGGAGTGTCTTTCCAGCCTTCCTTGTACACAAGAGTGCTGACGACAGATGCATCTCTGCTGGGCTGGGGAGCCCTTTGCCAGGGCTTATGCACTCAAGGGTTGTGGTCTCCTCAAGAGAAGATGCAACAAATCAACCTCTTAGAGCTCCGGGCGATACGCCTAGCTCTTCAAACCTTCTCTCATGTTCTCTTACATCAGTCGGTCTTAGTACAAACAGACAACCAGGTGGCTATGTTCTACGTGAACAAGCAGAGAGGGATGGGGTCCCGCATCCTGTGTCAAGAGACACTGGACCTCTGTTCCTTTACAATCCAACAGGGTATGTCTCTCAAAGCAGTTTACCTGCCAGGTCAGGAGAACTGTCTAGCAGACAAGCTAAGCAGAATTCTCCAACCTCACGAGTGGCAACTGAATCAGGAAGTAGCCTTGCAGATCTTCCATTGCTGGGGGCATCCGACCATAGATCTCTTTGCCAGTCCGCAGAATCATCAGTTGCCCAACCTTTGCTCCAGACAGCCACACCCCCAAAGGATGGCTGCAGATGCTTTTCTAATCTCCTGGTCAGTAGGTCTCGTGTATGCGTTTCCTCCCACTCCTCTGGTGGCCCGAACTCTATTCAAAATCCTTCGAGACAAGGCCTCAGTCATCTGGCTAGCCCCCAGATGGCCGAGACAACTTTGGTTTCCACTTCTCCTCCAGCTGGCAGTGGAAACCCCACTTCCTCTGGGGACGCAGCCCGAACTCCTGTCCCAGGAGCAGGGCTCTATTTTACACCCCAACCTCAGGTCCCTCAACCTGATGGCATGGCTGCTGAAAGGGTAGTGCTGGCTCCTCTACTTCTACCTAAGGATGTGGAAGAAGTGTTGCTGGCCTCCAGGAGGCAGTCCACTAGGAAGTCCTACACCTTCAAGTGGTGCAGGTTTGAGGAGTGGTGTAAACAGCGCAGTGAAAATCCTTTCTCTTGCCTAGTACCAGTGGTGTTGCAGTGCTTGCTTCACCTCTCAGAATTAGACCTCAAGTCTAACCCTGTCAGGGTTCACCTGAGTGCTTTATCAGCGAACCACTCTCAGGTGAAAGGTCAACCTATTTCTGCTCACCCCTTGGTGTCCAGATTCCTCAGAGGTCTACTTCTACTGAAACCCCCTGTTCGCCGTCCGGCGACTGAGTGGGACTTTGAACGTGGTCTTGCAGCAGCTTACTCGCCCACGTTTTGAGCCGATGTCCACTTGCCATCTGCGCTTCCTTTCCTGGAAGATCCTCTTCCTGGTGGCACTCACATCTGCCAGACGTGTGAGTGAGCTGCAAGCTCTGGTATCTGATAGATCGTACACACGGTTTTACAGAAATAGGGTAGTCCTTTGCACTCACCCCTTCCAAAAGTGGTCTCTTCTTTCCACTTCAATCAAGAAGTGGTTCTTTCAACTTTCTTTCCCAGGCCGCATGCCAGCCGGGCAGAGGTGGTCCTGTATACCCTGGATTGTAAGAGGGCACTTGCTTTCTACTTGGAACGTACGCAGGGACATGGGAGAGCTTCTCAGCTCTTCCTGTTTTATTACCCCAGTAGGCTGGGTCTACCTGTCACCAAGCGTACGTTATCCACCTGGGTGGCAGAC
This sequence comes from Ichthyophis bannanicus, assembly GCA_033557465.1. Classification (NCBI taxonomy): domain Eukaryota; kingdom Metazoa; phylum Chordata; class Amphibia; order Gymnophiona; family Ichthyophiidae; genus Ichthyophis; species Ichthyophis bannanicus. Next base: position 128,713,652 of record CM066033.1, read on the forward strand.
TGCATCGCCTGGGAGTACAGGGCAGCTGACCTCCAGCTGCAGGGTCGAGTCACAGCCCACCGTGTCAGGGCTAAGGCCGCATCAGTGGCTAACCACTGCTCTGTACCGTTGGCAGACATCTGCCGGGCCGCAACTTGGTCTTCAAGCCAGACTTTTGCAGCCCATTACTGCCTGGAGAGAGAGTCCCGGCGGGACAGTGTTTTCGGCCAGGCGGTACTCCGTAACCTATTCAAGGTTTAGGCAACTCCTACCCTCCAGCCCTTTGGTGTCAGGCTACCATGGGGGTTGTGTTCTCGGAGAAAATCCTTTCCCAGCTGCTGTGGCCCTTCTAGAGGGAGCCATTTTTCAGCTAGGGGTCCTCGGTAGCCTATAGCTAGGAAGTCCCATATGTGAGGACTGACTTCCTGCTTGTTCCTGGAGAAAGCGTAGTTACTCATCTGTAACAGGTGTTCTCCAACCCTTCCTCCTCCCCTGGAGTTGCAGTCACTTATTTTATTTTTCTCATTTTGCCGTCTTTTTAGCTATGTCATCTGACTGAGTAAGATGGCACCCTTGGGCAGGAAGGGGACTGCGCATGGCAATCCCGAAGGCTTTCTTTGAAAGCTGGGGTATTGCTCCGCACGAGGGCTCCGTCGGCGCCGACGTGACCATATGTGAGGACTGATTCCTGCTATCTCTGGAGAACACCTGTTACAGGTGAGTAACTACGCTTTCCTGGAACCCCATTCTGGATCTGAAAGGGTTCCTCTGCGTTCGGTGCTTTCGCATGGAGACCCTGCAGTCTGTCATTGTGGGCATCTTACAAGGTGAGTTGACGTCCCTGGATCTTTCCGATGCATATCTGCATATTCTCATTTGTCCAGAGCATCAGCACTTTTTGCATTTTGCAGTTCTGCAGGTGTGTTTTCAGTTTCAGGCCCTTCCCTTCGGGCTGGCCACTATCCCTCGGGTTTTCACCATGGTGATGTTGGTGATGGCCCTGTGAAAGCAGGGCGTTCTAGTGCACCTGTATCTGGACAATTGGTTAATTCAAGCAAAATCCTTCCAGGATATTCATGAGGTGACAGCCTGTGTGATTTGCCAGCTGCAGGAACTCTGTTGGGTCGTGAAATTCACCAAGAGTCAGCTGTCCCCTGCACAGTCCCTGCAGTACTTGGGTGCTCACTTCGACACACAGTGGGGGATGGTATTTCCAGGAACAAGCAGGAATGTAGTTTCACATATGGGTCACAGTACAAAAACGTGATGGTAGTGGAAAAACAATTGTATTCACAAAAGCCTCTTGTCAACCCGACACAGGCCGTGTTTCGCAAACCTTCGTCAGGGGTTGATTAGGTCAAAATCTAAAAACAGAGAAAAATATGACATTTGATACACAAACATAATTAAAATAATGTGAAAGAACAGAGCAATAAGTATATTACATAAAGCATGAGGTAATAATCATAATAATTAAGATAAATATAATAAATATAGGTAAAACGGATAAAACAATAAAATGTGTGGACACACAATTATAAATAATACATTACACCCTAATATATTAAAACTGAATTTGAACTAATAATAAATTTGAAGATAGAGCAGAAATGTGACAAACAACGGATACCTCAACATGAAGACCCAGCACCTGTGGCCTTCGGAGGAAAATGAACTTGTAAAGCTAAAATAAATAATCTACAAACAAATAAATGAAGGTGCTTTCGGCGTGCTTTCGGGTGCTTTCGGCGTCGGGGCGGGTGCTCACAGGCCCCGCACGGTCGGAGCCCGATTCCTCATCGGACGAGTCCGCCTGGGAGATGGAGGATGAGAAGTCCCCCGACACCTTCCGGACTCGGTGCGTCCCGTCGGACTCACCGCAGTCTGAGCCGCAGAGTAGATTCCTTCTGGAGGATACCCAGTTCTCGGAGTTCGTCCGGGATATGGCCACCGCTTTGGCTATCCCTGCAGACCCCGAGGAGGAGCATCTAGCTGAGGAGCTTGAGGCCCCTACAGTATGACTCTCCTCCGAAGGAGGCCTTTACTGTTCCGGTTCCTCCAATGCTGGAAAGGCTCCTCTTCCGGATGTGGGAGGCACCGGCCTCGGCGCCGGTTCCTAAGCAAGCGGGTCGATTCCATCTATCGACTCCGAAAGAGCCCTGGCTTTCAGAAGGCGCAGCTACCACACCATTCCATGGTGGTGGAATAGACCATGCATCGCCTGAAAAGTCAGAAGATGCACTCCGCGGTGCCCCCTGGCAGGGAGGCCCGGAACCTGGATGGTTTTGGTAGAAAGTGCTTCCAGGGCTCGATGCTTGCTTGCCGTGTCCAGTCTTACCAGCTGTACATGGGCATGTACTTGCGGGACCTGGCCAAGGAGCTGGCCGGGTTCTCTGCTGGTCTCTCCGGGGAACCCTTGCAGAGGTTCAAGTCCTTGTCCTCGGGGATACGTGAATGCTCCAAGTTTATGTCCCGCGCTGCCTACGATGGCTTCAAGGCTTTGGCCCGTGTTGCAGCTGCCGGCATCGCGGCTCGACGCCAGGCATGGCTGCAGTCATCGGACCTCGAGCCATGGGTTCAGGACAAGTTGGTCGATGTCCCTTGCCGAGGTGAGAACATTTTTGGCAAGCCCATGACCGAGAAGGCCGCACAGCTCGAAACCGAGCACCTCACGAGGACAAGGCTGTCTAGAAAGACTTCTGCCCCTTCTCACAAAAAGAAGGGCTCGGGTAAAAAGCCCTTTTACCCGAGGAAGGGCACTGCCTACAAACAGTACCCTCAGTACCAGGCCTCCCAAGCTCCCCCTCAGGGTCAGCAGGCCAAGTGGCAGGGTAATGGGCCCCGTAGGCAGAGGACTCCCAAGCCTCCGGCCCCTGCTCCCACTCAGCAGGGTGGGGGGTTTTGACTCCTTAGGCATAGCCTCTCTGTCCCTGCTCTCCCAACCCTGCACAGGAGGTCGACTTAACCTGTTTGCCCACAGGTGGCCACTCATCAATGGAGACAGTTGGGTGCTAAGCATCGTCCACAAGGGCTATATGCTACACTTCCAACAGCTGCCTCCTCCATACTTTCCAGGGGAGCCTCCAAGGCCTCCCCTGCACACGGATCTTCTCCTTCAGGAGCTCCAAGGTCTGTTGCGAGACAAGGCAGTGGAGCCTGTGCCTCCCCACCTCCAAGGTCAAGGGTTCTACTCCAGGTACTTTCTCGTACCCAAAAGAACCGGTGGCCTCCGGCCTATTCTTGACCTCAGAAATCTCAACAAGTTCCTAGAGAAAGAGAAATTCAAGATGCTTACTCTTGGAACACTGCTGCCCTACCTCCAGCAGGGAGATTGGCTATGCTCCTTAGATTTAAAGGATGCGTACACTCACATTGTCATTCATCCAGACCACAGAAAGTACCTCAGGTTCATTGTGGGAGGAAACCATTATCAGTACAGAGTACTGCCTTTTGGCCTCACCTTTACCAAATGCCTGGCAGTGGTGGCGGCCTACCTGAGAAATCAGGGTATCTTTGTCTTCCCCTATCTGGATGACTGGCTTATCAGGGGTCAGACGTGCCAGGAGGCCAGACAAGCCACCCTCCGAACTATTGCTCTTCTTCAAAACCTGGGGTTTATTATAAACTTCGCAAAGTCCACTTTGCTCCCCTCCCAGAACTTGGAGTTCATAGGGGCAAGGTTGGACTCTCTGGTGGCAAAGGCCTTCTTGCCAGAAGACAGAGCCCAAAGACTGATCAACTTGGCAAACCAGTTTCTCAGCAGGTCACTGGTCTCTGCCAGACTCTGCCTGAGGCTTCTTGGCCACATGGCTTCGACAGTACATGTGACCCCCAATGCCCGGCTCCATATGAGGCCTGCACAGTGGTGCCTTCGAACTCAGTGGACACAGGCCACAGGCAGCCTCAGAGACAGAGTAAGGATGTCCAGACAATTTCTGAACTCCCTCCGCTGGTGGCTGCACCCACCCAATCTACTGCAAGGGGTGCCTTTTCAGATTCCTGGGTTCACAGTGGTGTTGACCACCGATGCCTCCCTGCAAGGCTGGGGGGCTCATTGTCTAGGCAAGTGTACCCAGGGCCTGTGGTCTCCCTGGGAGGCCACACAGCAGATCAATCTACTGGAACTCAGGGCTATTCGTTTGGCCCTCCAGACTTTCTCTCAAACACTGGCTTATCATTCTGAACTAGTTCAAACAGACAACCAAGTAGCCATGTTTTATGTGAACAAGCAGGTTAGAACTGGGTCCAGGCTCCTTTGTCAGGAGGCACAGGACCTTTGCTTGTTTGCTCTCAGGCACAACATGCTCCTCAAGGCAGTGTATCTACCTGGCCAGGACAACTACCTGGCAGAGAGGTTGAGCAGGATTCTGCAGCCCCATGAATGGCAGCTCCATCCCTTAGTGGTTCAGAAGATTTTCCTGAAATGGGGACTTCCAACCATAGATCTGTTTGCCAGTCCATCGAACAAACAACTGACAAGGTTCTGCTCCAGGCAACTGCATCCTCTGCGGCTGGCGGCAGATGCTTTTCTGATTTCCTGGTCCCAGGGCCTCCTGTATGCGTTTCCTCCCACGCCCCTGGTGGCCCGAACCCTGTTCAAAATTCTTCAGGACAAGGCCTCGGTCCTGCTGGTGGCTCCCAGATGGCCAAGACAGCCTTGGTTTCCACTTCTCCTTCACCTGGCAGTGGATCCCCCACTGCCTCTGGGGTTGCAACCCGACCTGCTCTCTCAGGATCAGGGTTCCCTTCTGCACCCAAATCTCAGAGCTCTCAATTTGATGGCATGGAGGCTGCAAGGGTAGTTTTGGCTCCCTGGGGCCTACCTCAGGAAGTTGAGGAGGTTGTCCTAGCCTCTAGAAAGCAGTCCACTAGGAAAACCTATGCTCTCAAATGGAAAAGGTTTTCTGTGTGGTGTCAGCTACGTACAGAAGATCCTTTCTCCAGTGCTGTGCCAGTAGTGCTTCAGTACCTGCTGCACTTATCAAATCAGGGTCTTAAGTCCAATTCTGTTCGGGTCCACCTCTCAGCTCTAGCAGCTCACCACTCACTGGTGGAAGGACATTCTCTGTTGGTTCACCCCTTGGTGTCCCGGTTTCTCAGAGGCTTGCTCTTGCTCAAGCCTCCAACCCGTCCTCCTGCTCCTGAGTGGGAGCTGAATGTGGTATTGCAGCAACTGACTCGCCCACCTTTTGAGCCGATGGCTACTTGTCCTCTCCGCTTCCTGTCCTGGAAGACACTCTTCTTGGTAGCCCTAACCTCGGCCAGGCGAGTGAGTGAGCTTCAGGCCCTGGTCTGTGACAGGCCTTACACCCGCTTCTATAGGAACAGGGTAGTCCTTAGGACTCATCCAAAGTTCCTCCCAAAAGTTGTCTCCTCCTTCCACCTTAACCAAGAGGTGGTTCTTCCAACATTCTTCCCTAGGCCTCATGCAAGCCAGGCTGAAGCAGTTCTGCATACCCTGTACTGTAGGAGGGCCTTATCCTTCTACCTTGACCGTACGCAGGGACATAGAAGGGCTACTCAGCTCTTCATATCTTTTGACCCTAATAATTTGGGGTTAGCTGTGTCCAAGCGTACCTTGACCACCTGGGTGGCTGACTGTATCACCTGGGTTTACAGGCCGGCTGACCTTCCTTTGCAGAGTTGGGTCACGGCCCATCGTGTCAGGGCAATGGCTGCCTCAGTGGCTCACCTCTGCTCTGTACCATTGGTAGACATCTGCAGGGATGCAACTTGGTCCTCAAGCCAGACTTTTGCAGCCCATTACTGTCTGGAGAGGGAGTCCCATAGGGACAGTGCTTTTGGCCAGGCAGTACTCCGGAATCTCTTTGAGGTTTAGGCAACTCCGGCCCTCCAGCCCTCCGTTGGGCTACCGGTGGAGGTTCTTTCAGTGAAAAGCCTTTCTTTGATGCTGGGACTAGAGGGAGTACTCTTGTTCAGCCTGGGTTCCTTGATAGCCCAGAGCTAGGGAGTCACCCATATGTGAGGACTGACTTCCTGCTTGGTCCTGGAGAAAGAGTAGTTACTCACCTGTAACAGGTGTTCTCCAGGAGCAGCAGGAATCAGTCCTCACAACCCTCCCTCCTCCCCTGGGAGTTGCAGTTGTACATAGTTTATTTTTTTACATTTTTGTGTGCTGTTTTTAGCTATGTCATTTGACTGAGCAAGATGGCACCTTTAGGCGGGAAGGGGACCACACATGCGTGCCTGCATTCCCAAAGGCTTTCATAGAAAGCTGGGGAAATGCTCCGCAAGGGCTCCATCGACGTCAATGTCACCCATATGTGAGGACTGATTCCTGCTGCTCCTGGAGAACACCTGTTACAGGTGAGTAACTACTCTTAATAGGCTTTCAAAGGCTACTGCCTCTCCTACCAAGAAAAAAACAGCTGCTAAGAATCTTTTCTGTGGTTTCTACTTTTCTTACCCCTCAACTTCTCAATACCAGCTGCAGAGGAAGCAACAACCACCTAAGCAACAGAAGAAGCCACAGGCTCCTAAACCACAATAGCAGCGCAGACTCTATCTATGCCTGGTTTTTTACTTCTTCCTAGAGAACATTGACACCCTGCCTCTGGAGAACTCCCACCCCCTCCACAAAGCAGTCAGGCTTTGCTATTATGCCCACAGATGGCATCTCATAACCTCAGAGCAATGGACACTAGCTATAGTGCGAGAGAGGTACAAGCTTCATCTACAAAGCATACCTCCACTACTCTAATGGGGGAATATCATTCCCAGTCCCTATTCACCGCTCTCCTCCAGCAAGAGATCACCTCTCTTCTGTCAGAGTGTGCCATAGAAGAGGTTCCAACATCCCAGAGAGGGATGGGGTTCTATTCTCCGTGCTTTCTCATTCCAAAAAAGAATGGAGAGTGTGGACCCATCTTAAATCTCAGAAACCTCAACAAGTTTCTAGTTCGAGAGAAATTCAAGATGATTTCACTAGGAACCCTTCTACCTTATCTCCAGAGTCAGGACTAGCTCTGTTCTCTAGATATCAAAGAAGCATATACCCATATCCTCATTCATCCAGAACACAGGAGGTATCTACGCTTCATCTTCCAAGGAAATCACTATCAATAAAGAATACTTCTCTTCGGATTCACCTCTGCCCCAAGAGTCTTCACAAAGTGTAAGGCAGTCGTAGCCACATATCTAAGGACTCTCGGAATATTCATCTTCCCTTACTTAGACGATTGGCTAATAAGGCCAGCCACTTCTTGGGAAGTTCACCTATTCCTCCTTCGTACAATTCGAGTACTACAGGATCTAGGATTTGTGATAAATCTTCCAAAATCCCATCTAGTTCCTACTCAAACACTAGAGTTTATAGAGCTATTCTAGACACTCGACGGTCAAGGACATTTCTACCCCAGGACCATAGCAGATAGCATTTCAAGTAAGGTTCAAAAATTAGCTCTCTGCCAGAGAGATGCTACAACTGTTAGGCCATATGACCTCCACGGTTTATGTAGTACCATATGCTCGTCTGCACATGCAAATAACTCAGTGGACTCTTGCCTCCCAGTGGAAATAGGCCTCTGGGACCCTCACAGATAAATTCAAAGTCACAGACATTCTCATGAATTCCCTGCTTTGGTGGTCTACTCCGGGGAATCTCCTCATAGGGTCACCTTTTCAGATGCCTCCACATCAATGCATCCCGACAACAGAGGCCTCCAAACTGGGTTTGGGAGCCCACTTGGACTCTCTATCTCCACTCAGGGCCTCTGGACAGAGCAGGAGTCACAACTCCAAATAAATTTGCTGGAGCTTCTTGCAATCTTCAGTGCCCTCATAGTGTTTCAACAACAACTAAAGCAGTGGTTCTCAACCTTTTTTGTACCGTGATCCCTTTTACCATTGGTCAACTTGTGGTAACCCCCAATGATAAAATCAAATGTGTCTCTCTTCCTTTATCGTTAACGCATTGTCGCTGTAATCATTTGTTGAATTATTAATACATTGTTGGCCTTTGCAATATGTTTTTATTTATAAAAGTTACTTATTTAAACCACAATAATTAATCACAATAACAAGTAACAATATTTGATTTCAAAATTATGATGATTTTGTAGTCAAATCACTAATATGAAATAAAATTATTTTTTCTACCTTTGTTGTCTGACCAATTTATTCTGTGATCATGCTGGTCCCGATCTGAGGCTTCTGCTTTCCTGTCTTCTCTTAGCTCTCTTTCTGTGGTCTGTGGTCCATCTGCCATTTCTTATCTCTTCTTTCGTTTTCTTCACGTCTTTCCATCAGCCTATTTCCAGTCCCAGTAACCCTCCCCAGTATCAGCCCCTTTCCAGTCCTCACTCTCAGTACCTTCCAATGTCAACTTGCATTCCCATGACTGCCACTGGTGTCCATTCCCTTCCAGTCCCCCTCCTTCCCCACTGACCAGTCCCTTCTAGTAAAATACCATGGCAGCCCCTCTCAGATCCATTCCCTTCCAGTTCCATTCTCCCATCCCCTCGTATCAGCCCATTTGTAGCCTTAGCCACCAGTTTTCTTCCAGGGCCAGCAGCTCTATCCTCCCCTCCCCACAATCAGCCCATCCCCAGTCGAAGCCCCCCAATCAGCTTGCTTCCTGTGCTAGTCCCCCCCTCAACCCCATTACCAGTGCTAGCCTCCCCTAATCAGCCCAATACCAGTCCTACCCCCCCCCCCCATCATCTCATTACCAGTCCTAGCCTCCCATAATCAGCTCATTTCCAGTGCTAGTCCCTCCTCAACCCCATTTCCAGTGCTAGGCTCCCCTATTCAGCCGATTACCAGTCCTTCCCCCCCTCAGCCCATTACCAGTCCTAGCCTCCTCTAATCAACCCATTTCCAGTCCTAACCTCCCCCATCAACTCATTACCAGTCCTAGCCTCCTCTAATCAGCTCATTTCCAGTGCTAGTCCCTCCTCAACCCCATTACCAGTGCTAGGCTCCCCTATTCAGCCCATTACCAGTCCTACCCCCCATCAGCCCATTACCAGTCCTAGCCCCCATCAGCCCATTACCAGTCCTAGCCTCCCCGATCAGCTCATTTCCAATGCTAGCCCCCCCATCAGTCCATTACCAGTCCTACCCCCCTAGCAGCACATTACCAGTCCCAACCCCCCTTGATCATTCCATTCCCAGTCCTAGCCTTCCCTAATCAACTCATTACCAGTCCTAGCCCCCCCCCCCATCTGCCCATTATAATCCTAACCCGCACTGTCTCTCTCCTCTGTTCAGCATTTATCCCCGTCTGTCCAGTATGTCCCCCCGTTTCTTCCCTTTATCCATGTCAGCCCCCTCCCATGTCAGCCCCCCTCTCCCTCCCTCCCCTCCCCTCCATGTAAGCCCCCCTGTCCATGTCAGCCACCTCCCTCCCTCCATTCATCCATCCATGTCAGCCCCCCTCCCTCCCTCCATGTCCACCCCCTGTCCATGTCAGCCCCCCTGTCCATATCAGCCCTCCTCCCTCCATCCATCCCTCCATGTCAGCCCCCCTCCCTGTCAGCCCCCCTCCCTCCATCCATGTCAGCCCCCCCTCTATGTCAGCCCCCCTCCCTCCTTCCATGTCAGCCCCCCTCTGTCCATGTCAAGCCCCCATGTCAGCCCCGTTGCAGGTTCCCTGCCCCCTCCTCCCCTCTCCCCATGTCTGCCCCCTTCTGCAGCCGCAGCTCCCTGTCTCTAAGGAACCACAGCTGTGCCTGTAAAACCATTGCGGAACCTTTCTGTCTCTAAACGGGCTCCATGCAGCATTGTCCCGCCTCCAAAGGAAGTGGTAAACAACTTCCTTTGGAGGCGGGGCAATGCTGCACGGAGCCCGTCAAGAGGCAGGAAGGCTCCTCAATGGTTTTACAGGCACAGCCGCGGTTCCCTAAGAAGCAGGGAGCCATGACTGCATTAGAAGGGAAGCGGTGAGTTTGCTGCTGCTGAGAAGCGGACTCGGCAGCGGCAGCAACTTGTGCACTTTTTTCTTTTCTCTTTTTTTTTTTTTTAACGGCGGAGTGAGGCGACCCCCTGCTAAATCCTGTGGCGACCCCCGTGGGGGTCGCAACCCACAGGTTGAGAACCTCTGAACTAAAGGGCCACAGAGTTCTGGTCCAGATGGACAATTAGGTAGCTATGTTCTACGTGAACAAGCAGGGGGGAACATTCTCTTGGGCCCTCTGCAAGGAGGCTGTCCATCTTTGGTCCTTTGCCATTGCTCATCAGATGCATCTACAGGCAGTATATCTGCCAGGACACCAAAATGTCTTAGCAGACAGATTGAGTCAGATCTTCCTTCCACACAAGTGGTCTCTCCATCAGGAGACAATTTCCGACATCTTTCACACCTGGGGAACTCCGGAGATAGACCTTGTTGCCACTCTGCAGAATGCCAAACTACCTCATTTTTGCACCAGAACCCTGATGCCCAGTCGTCAGCAGGTCGATGCTTTCCACCTTCACTAGGGTCAGGATTTCCTGTATGCCTTTCCTCCCATACCCCTGATTCCCAAAATGCTTTTCAAGCTTCAAGCAGACAGAGGCCACATGAGCCTCATAGCCCCACGCTGGCCATGTCAACCATGATTTACTCTCCTACATCTGTCACAGACTCGCCTCTCAGTCTTGGATCAGCTCCCGACCTTCTCTCACAGGAGGAAGGGACGCTGCTCCATCCCAACTCGCATTCTCTCCATCTCATGGCTTGGCTGCTGAAAGCGTAGTCTTGCAAGGTTTCAACCTTCCTCAGGATGTAAAGGACGTCCTATTTGCCTCCAGGAAACCATCTACCAGATGTTCCTATTTAAGTGGCATAGATACTCCACTTGGTGTATCCAAAGGGAGCTTAACCCCTTCTCAGCTCCGGTGGAGACTCTCCTTCAGTATCTCCTCCATCTTTCGTCCTCTGGTCTCAAGATGAACTTGGTGAGGATTCACCTCAGTGCAATTGCTGCTGCTCACCATCCTTTGGATGGACAGCCAATTTATTTACAACCGCTTGTGCAAGTTTCATGAGAGGGCATTTATTAACCAAGCCCCCTATCAGACCACCAATCCATGGGATCTTAATGTGGTTTTGGGTCAGCTCCTTAAGCCGCCCTTTGAACCTTTAGCCACAACCTCGCTTAAGTTTCTCTCTTGGAAAGTCATCTTCCTTGTTACACTCACTCCAGCTAGATGCATCAGTGAGCTCCAAGTCCACCTTATACCCGCTTCCACCATAATAAGGTGGTCCTTAGGACTCATCCTCATTTCATGCTCAAGGTGGTGTCTCCTTTCCATTTGAATCAGTCTGTCTACCTGCCTGTCTTCTTCCCTAGATCTCATTCCTCTAGGGCAGAGGCAACCCTCCATACTCTGGACTGCAAGCGTGCCTTGGCATTCTGTCTTCAAAGGACAGCTGAACACCATAAGAGCTCTCGGTTATTCATCTCCTTTGATTCCAGTCACTTGGGGTTGCCAGTATCCAAACATACACTATCTAAATGAATAGCAGATTGCATCTCATTTGCTTATGCTAAAGCAGGACTATCCCTTGAAGGTCATGTCATTGCCCATAATGTTTGTGCCAAGGCTGCTTCTATGGCAAACCTATGTTCTGTAGCCATTGATGAAATCTGCAAAGCAGCCACCTGGTCTTCGGTGCATACCTTTTCTGCACATTACTGTTTAGACAATGATTCCTGCCAGGATGCCATGTTTGGTCAGGCTGTACTCTAGCACCTCTTTTAGACTTAGGTCAACTCCTACCCTCCATCCCAGAATTTTCGATGCCAAATGTCCATTAAAGATTCTTGTCCTCTTGAGGCCTGCTGTGAGGGGACCTTTCTCTGGCATCTGTGAGCTAGGGAGTGCCATATGTGAAGACCACATTCCTGCTTGTTCCTGGAGCTAGCGTAGTTACTTACCTGTAACAGGTGATCTCTGGGAACAGCAGGAATTTAGTCTTCACAGCCCACCCTCCTCCCTTAGGAGTTGTAGAGATTCTCTCTCTCTGTTCTCTCGTTTATCTCAGCTGCAAACTCAACTGAAGGAGGAGAGTCATAAAGGCGTGAAGGCAGCAACGAAGGCACAGTGGAATGCTCCTAAAAGCTTTCCTATTGGATGCTGGGGAGTGTTCCCACGCGGGCTGTGTCAGTACCGACATCACCCATATGTGAAGACTAAATTCCTGCTGTTCCCAGAGATCACCTGTTACAGTGAGTAGCTACGCTATCTCTGCCAGAGGGCAGAATAGTGAAGCTGCAGGGGCATGTAGAGAGGTTGCAAGAGATTCCCCGCCCGAGAGCTTGGGACTACCTGCAGGTTCTTGGCTCGATGGCGGCCTCCCTGGAGTTAGTGCCCTAGGCTTGACTCCACATTTGACCCCTCCAGGCAGGGCTCTTGGCTCAATGATAGTACACAGGGAGCAGAAGCAATGGACGACCCAGTTGCTTAATGTAATCTCAAACGGCTTTATTGTAGATCCCCGACGCGTTTCGGCTTACGCCTTTCTCAAGGGGAGAGTTGCTTACAGAAAACAAATAAAAACAATTAAATGCATACATAAACATCACTTTGAAAAAGGACACCGGATAACATTAATAATAATTAATTTAAAATAAAGAAATCTCATGTAAAATCAAGGGTTTAAAACGTTAAACAATTTTAAAAATATATATATATATATATACATATATGTAGAAAACATGTATAAATCCATGTACAATAAATTAATCACGTTTAGTATAGTAAAACCATGTAATAAAAGAAAAAACACAATAAATATCCATAATGTAACATAATTAAAAACGGTAATAAACATGATTAAACATAAGCCAAAAGAACATAATTAAAAAATATACTTAAATGATTAGAAAATTAAGGACAAACAGACGCAAGGCAGAGGAGACAAGAGGTTACTCACTGAGTGATGCACCAAAATGCCGTTGAAATTCAAAGGACACTAAATTCCTTATTGTGCCACTATATAAAGTGCAAAAAAGGGGGGAAGAGGATAAATTGTTAAAACTTAACACTTGGAAACATATGGCTGAAAAGGTCATGCATTGTAAACCTTTCTCAAGATATAGATGAAACACTGCTCTTAGAGAAAAAAAAAAAAACCTTCAATTAGCAATTGAATAAGAATAACATTACTTGACATACATTCTACTGTATAAACAGTGTGTGCTAAGGGATTTTTATCGCGATCAACTGATATTTGTGTGAATGAAAAATATGTGGGTAAAAAGTAAAAAGAACCTACTCACTGAGACCGGCACCTAAGTGCTAAGACACTGCTGTACGGTGAAATCTATAGTGGCTCTGTATGATAAATATGAAACACGTTAGTTTACAAGTCAGTGGAGCTGAACTTAGTAGATTGAGAAAACCGATCGTGAGAGTTACCTGATGGGAGATGCACAAAACGTTCCACAAAACGGATAGTGAAAACTAGAAAATCTTAGAAAATCTTAACACAGCAGGACACTGTTGCGTTCTCCAGATTCGAATCAGAACGCCGTTTCGGGACCCTGTTTTTAGAACGCCGAGTTTCGCGCCGAAAGAGGCGTGGCTAACTACCTCCAATCATAGAGTGATCTAAAAAAGACTGACAGAAGAAACCATTGATGTGTAATTTGGTATTAGAGAGTGAGATCCTATGAGCAACAATGGTGTAACAAACGAATGGAGCACTTTTATTAAAAGTAGTGTTAAGAACCATGTGTCATATTCTAAATAAGAAAGCAGTTTAACAAACCTGACAGCTGCTCAACGGAGGTCTAAAAAAAAGGGGGGGGGGGGAAATATGTATCTATTTTTAAAACACATGGATTAATGTTAAAGGCTGATCCAGCCTATGTATCAAAGGGGGTTGAAATGATATGTCTTGCGAAAGTGTTTTGTAAATATACCTTGATTCAAAAGGTTAAAACACGATTAAGAACCTGCTGTTATAAAACGGACATGCCGCGTGCTATAGAAAACGATTGAGAACTTCTATGCCTTCTTTAAAACAGAATGAATATAATAAAATAGTGTCATACGGAACCTTGTAAAAGAGGCCATTCGTTATGTGTAACATATGGTATTTGTTTATAAAAACAAACTACAGGAAGATATAAGTGAACCTGAATAAAAAAGTAGTGGATTATTGCACTTTCAAAACACGAAATGTAAATATAGATCATTCTTCAAAATTGATATTATCAAACTTTAAGTGGCTATAAGATATGAGGTGATAAATTTAATAAATAGTGATGATAATAATAATAATAAAATTGTGTATTGTACATACACTAATGTAGATAAATACATTAAAAGTATAAATAAAATTAAAATTAAGTTAAAATATAAGTATATGACCAATGGGTGTGATAATATCTCTATGTGTAGTGTATTATAAGCGTGTAGTTCTTGAAAGATCAGGGTACAAAAAATGGAGAACCTGCTCATAAAAACAAAAAGTGTAAATATAAATATAAACTGGAAGATCAAAGAAACACTGACAAATCAACCTCTTGATTGAGACCATTAGGTTCTAAACTCTTAAATTCATATATGAATCTCTGCTCTAATTTAAGGAGTGATTTGTCTACATCTCCACCTCTCCAGTGTGGAATGACCACTTTCAAAACTACATATTTAAGGTCCTGTATAGAATGGTTCATTTTGGTCCAATGAGCGACTAAGGGGCGATCAGGAACACTTCGTTGAAGGCAACTTCTGTGCTCTATAATGCGAGTACGCACCTGTCGTTTGGTTTTACCAATGTAGACTAGATTACAGGGACATAGGATCAAATAGACAACATTTTCTGTTTTACAGTTAGAGAAAGTGTGGAGGTAAACCTTATGATGGGTGGTAGGATGCTCAAAACTGTTTTTTGCTAAGATGGTGTGTGCGCACACAGAACAATTTCCACATTTATAATGACCTTTTGTGCTTAATGAGGGCTTTTTTTGTGTTAAGGCTGATGGGACCAAAATGTTAGCCAGATTTGGATTACGTTTATAGGCAATCATAACTCTTTTGGTTGCAAAGGTGGGCAAAGATGTCACTAAATGCCACTCTTGTTTTATAATCTTGGTAATTTCACTAGAGTAATTGGAAAAGGTGAGAGGGCATACAATTCGATCTATCATTTTTTTACGATCTTTTTTAATAAGAAGCGAACTGCGGTCCACACTACAGGCCTTAAAGTAGGCCTTCTTGATGCTCTTCTTAGGATAGCCACGTTCTGTAAATCTATGGTGCATTTCTGTTGCGTGTTTGTCAAAATCCGTTTCATTAGTGCATAATCTTCTGATTCTCAAGAACTGACTGGAAGGAAGGTTGTATTTCAGGGATGTATTATGGAAACTATTGTAATGTAACAGGTTGTTACGGTCGGTGGGTTTACGATATAAATCTGTAATAAATCGGTCTTTTCCTTTTTTTATTAAAATGTCTAAATAGGCTATCTCTTGTATGCTGTATTGTCCCTCAAATTGTAAATTAGAGTCCAAACTATTCAGCCACTGGAAAAAAAGTTGTAAAGTATTTTCAGTGCCGTCCCAAATTATGAGGACATCGTCAATGTATCTCTTCCAGAGCCTTATCTGAGCTTTAAAAGGATTAAAAGGTAAAAATTGTTTCTCAAATTCAGCAACATACAGGTTGGCAACATCGGGTGCCATCGAGGACCCCATGGCGACCCCCTTGATTTGTTTGTAAAAGACTCCTCTAAACGAAAAATAATTTTCAGTCATGGCTAGACTAGCAAGCTGCGTGAGATAAAAAGTAGGAATACGAACGGGTTTTTCTCTTTGTATTAACGTATTGGCTAATACTTCCAGAGCAGCTGCTTGGGGAATATTGGTGTATAGTGATTTTATGTCTAAAGTGACCAATAGTAACTTTTCTTCGTATCCTGAAAAATCCTGTAATATGTTGATGATGTGAGTTGAATCTCGCACGTATGAATCTGCTAATATAACGAATGGTCGAAGGAAGATGTCTAAAAATTTAGAGATGGGTTCTAGAAGAGAACCGATTGCTGAGACTATTGGTCGTCCTGGTGGGTTCTCTAGGGATTTGTGTATTTTTGGAATGATATAGATGGTGGGAATGGTTGGAGATGAGACTTTGAGAAATGACAGCTCTTTAGGAGTTAAATAACCCGCTTCTTTACCAATATATAAAAGAGTGTCAACCTTTTGTTGTAAGCTCTCCGTCGGGTCATCGTAAATCTTTTCATAAAATTCTTTGTCTGCTAGTTGACGCATGAGTTCATTTATATATGTAGCTCGATCCTGTAAAACTAACGCTCCTCCTTTATCGGCAGGCTTTATTATGATTTCATTGTTGTTACGTAGATCATATAGTGCCGTTTTCTCTGCCTTGGAAAAGTTATAGTATGTCTTTCTTTTCTTTTTGTATAATAAGTGAACTTTGGATAGCACGACCTGCTCATACGCTGTAATGAGTGGGTCAGCGTGTGTTGGAGGCATCCAAGTGGACGGTTTTTTGATAACCGATTTGTCATCATAGGGGGTGTCAGAGTTATGAAAATAATTCATAATTTTAAGTTTTCGAAAAAACTTAGAGTTCTACATGCGTACTAAATTGATCATGATTTTTAGTAGGTACAAAGGATAAACCCTTGGCAAGGACCTGAATCTCAATACCAGTAAGGTGATGTTTAGACAGATTAATTATCCCGTTCACAAGTCCCAGTCCAGACGCCTCTTGGACATGAGAGGATGGTCCCTGTCCCTCTCCCGTTGGGGCTGGGGCTGGAGTGTTTTGGAAAATTGGTGAGACCTTTGAGGGTATGGTTGATATCTCCGACCACCTCCCCTCCAAAGAGAGTCCATTTGAAAACCCCGTTGTGGACTATGGCGTACTTGATGAGTGGAGGGAGGAACTCCAGAGAACAGGGACCCAGAGGGGTCTAACGTGTCGACACGGGCTTCTCCGGTGTGTCTTCGACTTCTTTTTTGACTCCTTTCTAGACTAGGGGAATGGGTGGGAGATCTATTGCGAGTTTTATTTTGATTTCGCGAGTCATTTCTATACCGTGGTCTGGGAGAATGATGTGCAGTTTGTTGTTTTCTATAAGAGGTGCTTCTTGGTCGAGTTTTAAAACCTGAACCATCATGTGTCCAATAATAGACAGTGTTCAATTTATAATCCTCCTCATCCCTTTTTAGTTTATTGATTTTAATATCTTTAATCTCCTTTTTGTATTCTGTAGTGTTGCGGTCAAATTTTCTTTTCTCTGCTTCAACGGCATTTTGGTGCATCACTCAGTGAGTAACCTCTTCTCTCCTCTGCCTTGCGTCTGTTTGTCCTTAATTTTCTAATCATTTAAGTATATTTTTTAATTATGTTCTTTTGGCTTATGTTTAATCATGTTTATTACCGTTTTTAATTATGTTACATTATGGATATTTATTGTGTTTTTTCTTTTATTACATGGTTTTACTATACTAAACGTGATTAATTTATTGTACATGGATTTATACATGTTTTCTACATATATGTATATATATATATATATATTTTTAAAATTGTTTAACGTTTTAAACCCTTGATTTTACATGAGATTTCTTTATTTTAAATTAATTATTATATTAATGTTATCCGGTGTCCTTTTTCAAAGTGATGTTTATGTATGCATTTAATTGTTTTTATTTGTTTTCTGTAAGCAACTCTCCCCTTGAGAAA
The DNA here is from genome assembly GCA_033557465.1 of Ichthyophis bannanicus. NCBI lineage: Eukaryota > Metazoa > Chordata > Amphibia > Gymnophiona > Ichthyophiidae > Ichthyophis > Ichthyophis bannanicus. Next base: position 128,731,298 of record CM066033.1, read on the forward strand.
GGCGTAAGCCGAAACGCGTCGGGGATCTACAATAAAGCCGTTTGAGATTACATTAAGCAACTGGGTCGTCCATTGCTTCTGCTCCCTGTGTACTGACTGGTTTCTGCAGGAGCCCTGCTCTCCTGTGTGCTGTTTCTTGGCTCAATGATACCCGCAGATGCAGTTGATGGAGGTTCACCTTGCTCTACTGGGGCGATCCTAGGAGAGTTTGGATTGGTGGCTCAACTCGACCCTTCTTGCCGCCAGGATGCACCTCAAGACTCCTGACTGGGTGGTGTTAATGATAGAAACATAGAAACATGATGACAGAAAAAGACCACAAGGCCCATCCAGTCTGTCCTTCCATAACAACAACTACAACAGTCCACTTTTTACCTTTAGAGATCCTCTGTGTTGGTCCCATGCTTTTTTGAATTCAGTTACTGTCCTCATCTCTACCACCTCCACTGGGAGACTATTCCACGGATCCACTACTCTTTCCGTAAAGAAATATTTCCGCATATCACTCCTGAATCTATCTCCCTTCACCCTCATCCCATGTCCCCTCGTCGCAGAACTTGCTTTCAATTGAAAGAGGCTCTCTCCCTGAACATTTATGCCACGGAGGTATTTAAACATCTCAATCATATCACCTCTATCTCGCCTTTCCTCTAAGGTGTACATATTAAGATCCTTAAGTCTGTCCTCATATGCTTTATAATGAAGACCACTAATCATCTTAGTAGCAACCCTCTGCACCGACTCCATCCTGTTCACATCCTTTTGAAGGTGCGGTCTCCAGAATTGCACACCATACTCCAAATGAGGTCGCACCAAAGACTTATACAGAGGCATTATCACCTCCTTTTTTCTGCTAGCCATTCTTCTCCGTATGCACCCAAGCATCCTTCTAGCTTTTGCCGTCGCCTTTTCTACCTGTTTAGCTACTTTAAGATCATCGGACACAACTACGCCTAGGTCCCGCTCTTCTTTAGTGGACAAAAGTACTTCACCTCCTATACTGTATTGCTCCCTTGGATTGCTGCAGCCCAAATGCATGACCTTACATTTTTTAACATTAAATCCCAGTTGCCAAATTCTAGACCATTCTTCAAGCTTAGCTAGATCCCTCCTCATGTTATCTACACCTTCCTGGGTGTCTACTCTATTGCAGATTTTGGTATCATCCGCAAAGAGGCAAACCTTACCCGACAGCCCTTCCGCTATATCACTAACAAAGATGTTAAAAAGAATCGGACCAAGGACAGATCCCTGGGGCACACCACTGGTAACATCCTTCTCCTCAGAGTGAGCTCCATTTACTTGTACTCTTTGTCGCCTCCCACCCAACCAATTTCTAACCCAAGCAGTAACTTTAGGGCCCATCCCTAGGGTGCTCAGTTTGTTTATAAGTCGCCTGTGAGGAACAGTGTCAAAGGCTTTACCTGAGCCATCATCTCTTGGACCTGCGAGAATGCTCCCTGTCTGAGACAGCATTCCAACTAATAGTGGGGCACTGGGGTGTTTCCATGATGAATGTGATGGGGACGTTGGCAAATGCCAAGGCTCCCAGGTTGTTCAGCAGGTGCAGGGAGAGCATGGCAGAGGGACTTGATGCGCTGATCCAGGCCTGGCCCAGAGACCATGTTCCCTCCATGGTCACTGATTGGGCATGTCCTGCCAGAGGCTCATGGCCCATGTGGGTCACGTGGTGTTGGTGGCCCTGGCTTGACCCCAGAGGCCATGGTATGTGGACCTAGTGCAGCTCCAGGTGGCAGACCTCTCCCCCTTCCTCAGGAGGCAGGTCTTCTGATGCAGGGCCCTTTCCGGATGCTGGACTGAATCAATTCTTGCTTATGGCATGGCTATTGAAAGGGCATGCTTGAGGCATAAAGGGTACGTCCCCAAGGTGGTTGATTCCTTGCTGCAGGTGCAAAAACATTCTACTTTCCTGGCCTATGTGCGTGTTTGACACAGTTTTGAGGTTTGGTGCCAGGGGAGAGATGTGCATCCCCTAGGGGCTGCTCTCCCAGATATTTTGGCTTTCCTGCAGATAGCCTTGAATAGGGTCTGGTGTTGAACTCCTTGAAGGTGCAGGTAGTAGCTCTGGCTTGCATCCGGAGCCGGGTACAGGGTACATTCCTTGCCTCTCGCCAGATGTAGTCCATTTCTTCAGGGGGTCAAGCACATGAGACTGCCTTGCTATCCCTGGGTTCTGTTATGGGAAACTTGATCTTCTCTGTGCTCGCAGGAGCCCAGTTTTGAGCCTCTGTTGAGAACCTCCTTGAAGGATTTGACCCTCAAGGTAGTGTTTCTGGAGACTGTTTGGTGCGTCGCATCTCGTAGCTGCAGGCTCACTCGTGCAGAGCCTTATTTGGTGATCACAAAGAAATGGTGATCCTTTGTCCAGTTCCTTCCTTCCTTGCCAAAGGTCATTTCAGTGTTCTACCTTAATCAGGCGGTGACCTTGCCGGCCTTTGCTGGTCCCCTGGACTCAGCTGAGTCTAAGGATTTATGCATACTTGACGTCTGCAGGGCACTTAAGCATTATTTAAAGGTGACTGAGGCCTTTCAATTTTCGGAGCGTGTCTTTGTGCTCTTTGGTGGGCCTCGCAAGAACGAGGCCGCAGCCAAGGTGTCTCTTTCCCATTAGATTCAGAGAGCATGTATTTTCTGAAGGGGCACATGGTCCCGTTGGGGCTTCGGGCCCTTTTACTAGGGTCCAAGCAGCCTCTTGGGTGGAGATCACTCTTGTTCCGCCACAAGATATTTGCAGGGTGGCAATGTAGTCGCCACTTCATTCCTTTTCACATCATTACCGGATGGATTTCCAGACTTGTCAAGACACAGATTTCGAGGCTCGGGTGTTACAGGCCATAGTTCCTTTATCCACCCTGTGATAGTACTGTTTTGTTATGTCCCACGCATCTGGATTGGACTAGAGGGACGAACTGGAAAATGAAGTTAGACCTTACCTGCTAATTTTCTTTCCTGGAGTCCCTCCAGTCCAGGATCCTCCCGGGACTTGACTTCTGTCTTTCTGGTCTGGTCCCTGTTCTAAATATGCTGTTAGCTGAACAGACTATCTCCAGGCCAGTTGGTTGTGGTAGTTCTCCCTTTGTTTCATTGTGCTTCTGGAGGGTTCTGCTGTGCTATTGCACTGTTTGCTGTTCCCATGGCAGACTAAGGTCCTTTGAGGAGGGGTGTCCAGTTTTGACAGGAAAAAATAAATAAATAATTCTTTAAGACATGTTGAGATATTAGATGGCCAAGTGCGCATGCTGTTCTGCTACATGACTTGTTGCAGGGCTGGTGGAGTTGTTGGGGTTTTGGGAATCTGCTCTGCTGCTCTGTAAGGTTCATATGTTCTGCAGGAAAGCACAGGCTACTTAAGGGAAAGGTTTTGAGCTTGCTTTTCTCAGTCTCCCCCTGTTGGTGGATGAGCCTAACCCACGTGTCTAGACTGAGCTGGAGGGATTCCAGGAAAGAAAATTAGCAGTTAAGGTCTAATTTCACCTTTCCATCACACTGAATCCCATAGCAAAAGGTGCTGTGCACAAAGTTGAAACTGCACTATACTAAGGAGGGGGGACTACTGACGTCCCTGTTCACTGCTACTCTGCCACTTAAAAGATTTTCCAGAACGAGAATCCTTAACTGTGTCTTGTAAAAGGATTGATTATATATATATATATATATATATATATATATATATATATTTTACTTTTATAAGATGGCAGGTGCACCACCGGCAGTATGCAACCAGAATTAATAAGGAAAGGTCTGTTCACCCGTTACGAAAAAGTATCTGTCTCCTTGAGAGAGCTGCACTACTACAGTACCTCACTAAGTGTTGTAATAGAGGTTTGGGCAAGAACTGTGCAACTGCACTTCCAGGATGTTGCCATAGTACATTGCAGCCAGAATACCAGCTCCCTGAGTACCTGTACTGCAGTTTTTTCCTTATCATCCTTGACTGCAGAGTTACATTCTACCCCTAAAAATAAAAGCAGTCTTAGCAAACTTACCTGAAATTCACTGAGTATCTGAGTCATTCCCGCTAGATAAAGAAATCTGTGAATGGGAAAATTCAATATAATCGGGTCTTTTTATGGTTTATTCATTTGATATACCGCCAATCACGCGCCATATCTTGGTAATATACAATAAAATAAAAACTACTGCTACTACTATTTATCATTTATAAAGCACTACAAGGCGTTTGCAGTGCTGTACAAACACATAAAAAGACAGTCCCTTCTTGGAAAGCTCACAATCTAGTTAAGGCAGATAATACAATAAAATACAAGAGAAATAAGGGTTTGATAGGAAGAGGAGACACAAGGGAAACAAGAGATTAGGATCCAAAAGTGACCTCAAAGAGGTAAGCCTTTAGCATAGATTTGGAGGGAGAGAGGAGAGACTTGACATAAGGATAGAGGAAGCTTGTTCCAGGCATAAGGAGCAGCAATACAAGACTAAGGACACTAGACAAAATAACAAGGACAGGAGGGAATGGGGGGCCTAGGTTACAAAGTCATGGCAAACCATCTAAGACAACAAAAGGCAACGAAGACAGGATCCACAACAAAACTAGAAAATAGCATACTCTGTGGTGCAGGTGAACAGAGGACCAAAGCAGACCAGGGAGGAATACAGAAATCACGAAGCAGTGGGGGGAAAAGCCTGCGAGAAGAAAAATACCCCTTATGCTGAACTTTAAAACAACCAAATGAAAGCTGATTGCATAAGCAGAAAGGGAGTGCCAAAGAACTGGAGCTGCCACCCAAAAGTGCCAAAGTGGGGGTGACAGTGGATTGGCGCACTCGGTGACCAGGGACTACTGAGAGAAGCAGAGCAGAAAGAGCGAGAAGGAGCATGGGACATGAGAAGTGAAGACAGAAAGGAGGGGCTACCATTGTAAAATGTGTGAAGGGTAAGGAAATAGGAAATATAAAAAGAAATTAGCAATCGGTGCTTGGAAAAGAAGAGCGGGATAGCATGGTCATTTGTAGGCAAAAGTAATTGCACGCATAAGTGAAGAGGATCACAGTATCTCAAAGTTGGTCTGGAGGGTCTGTTTTGTTTACCACATTTTTTCTTTTTCTTATCCCCTAAGTACCAAAATACATCCCTTTGGGAAGAGACAGGCAGATCAAGCTGCGGTTCTTGTGAGTTGCATGGGTGCCTGTGAATAGCCAGTTGGAATGACAGAGGTTTGAAATACAGAACTCAGAGAGAAAGTAAAAATGCCTGAGCCTCAAAAGAAGCATAGTAATTATCATAAATGTCCCTCTGCCTTGAAAGTATTAATTACAGAAAGCAGATCTCTTCGTTCCTCACTGACGGATGAAGAAAACTGAGGGGTGGAGCAGCAACAGTTGGTGGAAGGGGAGCACTGGAGCATGTCCAGAGAGCTTGCTGAGCTCTTCTGGGTTTTGGTAGAGTGGATCTGGATTGGCATCAAGATAATGATAGCCATGTGTGGCTGATTATATTCTGCTTATCCAAAGAGAAACTTTGAGCAGGTGCCCCTGAATATCTGCTGCCTGAAGTGACCACCTCACTCTGCCTAGTAATAGAGCTGCCCTGATTGAGTGAAAAGTAAAGACGGAGAAACATAATATAAAATGAATACATGGAAAATAAGATGTAAGAAAAACCATGTAGCCTATATAGTTTGCCCATCCATCTCAACTCTACAGTCCCTTCTCCCTCGGAGATCTTCAGTGCTTCATTGCCATGCTTTCTTGAATTCAGAGACTGTCTTTGTATCCACCACTCTTCCTATAAAGAAATATTTTCTTAGAGTTCTCAGATTTGTTTTAAATGTGCTTCCTATTAGTTTCATGGAGTGTCTTCTAGTCTTACTACCATTTGAAATGGTAAATAACTTCCCTCTATCTCCAGGAACAAGCAGGAATAAGTCCTCACATATGGGTACGTCGGTACCGACGGAGCCTGCGCGGGAAAGCTCCCCAGCTTCCCAGAAGGAAGCTTTTGGGGCCTCCCACTGCACATGCGCGCTGCCTTCCCGCCTTCCTGACCAGCTCTCCTCAGTTTTCTCTTTTTCCGCGGAGCCAGCAGGTCGTGTTCCTGTCACCGCTGAAGAAATTATTGTTTTAGTTTGTTTCTTTAGACCGCGTACCTGCCTTCCCCATACCGAAACCGGTACCGCCGGTCTCTCTTTTCTTTTCTTTAAAAAAAAAAAATAAAAAATCTTTATTCTGCACAAAATGGTGACTTCGGTTAGGCCTCAGGCCTACACAAATTCTCCTCATGGAGAAACCAGCCCCTGGTTTCAAGAAGTGTACCAACTGTAGTGCTGTTATTTCTGTCACAGACACCCATGAATGGTGTCTTAAATGTTTGGGACCTGACCACTCCATTCCGGACTGCCCATCCTGCTCCCAGATGTCTAAACGTGGTTTGCAGAACCGGGCCAACAAATTCCATGTGCTGTTTGCTTCAGATAATCCAGCATCACAGTCATCCAGGTCTTCCTCTCCGGATGGATCTCAGGTAACCAAACCTTCTGCGGGCAGGTCCTCAAAGAGCAAATCTCCTTCAAAGCATCGAGAGGCTCTCACTTTTGAGTGTGAGGATCCTGCCCCAGCCAAACAACCTTGGCGGGAAGCTCTGGCTTCCAAAGCACCATCTATGGGGTTACAGGTTGACATCGATGGCACGGCCTCGACTGATCACCTGTTAGACTGCTCTGGGGTACCGGCCCATACCGGTACCGACATCCTGGCAGCAGTGGCGTCTATGAGCAATACTGTTCAAACCATGCAGCAGGCCATGCTGGCTTTTATTAATGCTGCGATGCCCTCGGTACCGCGTTCAGCGGTACCGGGTCCGGTTCCGGTATCGTCTCCCATACCGGAACCGAGACCATCCACTTCCAAACGCAGATCGGTTCCGCATGCCGGATCCGGGTTTTCACCCGATACCGATCCCATACCCGGTATGCCCGATGTCGATACCGATCGGTATGCGTATCATGTGTTGGAAGCAAATAGAGAATACTCTGATTCTTCTGAGGATTTTGACTCCTCTGAGGACTCTGATGAGCTGTCTCTAGTTCTTCATGAAGACCCCTCTTCCCCAAAGAGGAGAATGTCTCCACCAGAGGATTTGTCCTTTCAAGACTTCATTATAGAACTAGCTAAAGGACTTTCTATTACCACATCCTCTGAAAAAGAACCTAGGTCAGAGAAATTGGATATGTTAGGATACCCTAAGGTTCCTAAAGAGGCAGTCACCCTGCCTATCCATGAAATCCTTCAAGAACACTTGATGGATTTATGGGAGGCTCCTCTAACGTTGTCTCCTTACTCTCGTAGGTTGGACACCATGTACCGGGTCCCTCCTTCTCCTGGGTTTCAAAAGACTCAGCTTCCTCACCATTCCATTGTGGTGACGTCTGCGCTGAAAAAGATTAAGAGCACCAAAAGGCACTCTTCTACCCCTCCAGGGCGAGAATGTAAGACCCTAGACTCTTTTGGCAGAAAAATTTTTCAGGCTAGTATGCTTATAGCCAGGATTAATTCTTAGTCTGTATATGGGCATGTTTCTAAGGGAACTTGCCCAAAAGGTAAAGCATTTTGCCCCCTTTATCCCTGAGGATAGAAAGGAGGAGTTCATTTCTCTGGTGAAACAGCTTTTAGATGTTTCTAAGTTCTCCAACAGAGCAGCTTTTGATTCCTTTGAAGGTGCCGGTAGAGCTTCGGGCATTGCTATTGCAGCCCGACGACTTGCTTGGCTCCAGGCCTCTGACCTAGAACCCTGGGTCCTGGATGGCTTACGGAATCTGCCCTGTACAGGTGAGAACTTATTTGGTAAGGACTGGCAAATTAAAGCCACCCAAATGGACGCAGGAAATGCTACCTTAGATAGACTTTCCAAGTCTACCTCTACTCCTGCCAAGAAAAAGTCTTTCAAGAGGCCTTACTACAAGAAGGCCAGATTTTCCACAAATACTGGCCAACAATCTTCTCAGCCTCGCTTTGCTGCTAAACGTCAGCAACCTAAACAGGCAAGGTCAAAGCCTGCAGCGTCTGCCACTCCTCAGCAGGCTCAACCCCCTCAGGGGTTTTGACTTGCCCCTAGAGAACTTAACATTTCTGGCTCTAGAACAACCAGAGCCCCTCACCATTCCCGGAAGGTTAGCTCACTTTGCTCCCAGATGGGAGCAAATTACATCAGAGCACTGGACCCTCTCTATCATCAGAGAGGGCTACAAACTTCATTTTTCCAACCTTCCTCCATATACCATGGTGAGGCACTTCAATTCTCCCCCATCTCTCCTGGGCCTGTTGGATCAGGAAGTCTCTTCTCTCCTTGCCCAAGGGGCAATAGAAGAGGTTCCTCTTCTTCAACAAGGGACAGGATTCTACTCCCCTTATTTTCTCATAACAAAGAAGACAGGGGGATTCAGACCTATCCTAGATCTGAGAGAATTGAACAAATTTCTGTACAAGGAGAAATTCAAAATGCTTTCTCTAGGCATTCTCCTTCCATACCTTCAGAGTCAGGATTGGCTTTGTTCTCTAGATCTCAAGGATGCGTATACACACATACTCATCCACCCATCCCACAGAAAATATCTAAGATTTCTGTTTCAGGGAAAACATTTCCAGTACAGAGTACTTCCCTTCGGTCTAGCCTCTGCTCCAAGAGTGTTCACCAAATGCATGGCAGTGGTTGCCGCATTTCTAAGATGTCTGGGAATTTTTGTATTCCCATATCTGGACGACTGGCTCATCCGAGCTCCATCTCAGTCAGAGGCCCAGATTTCCCTGGACCGCACAAGGCACCTTCTGCAGTATCTGGGACTGGTGGTAAACCTTCCCAAGTCTCAACTTATCCCTACCCAGTCTCTGGAATTCATAGGGGCCCAGTTGGACACCACCACTGCAAGGGTCTACCTACCTCAAGTCCGGGGCCAACGTCTGGTGTGCTTGGCCTCCCAAGCTCAGTCCAGCAGTCACTTGACAGCCAGAGAAATGCTGCGACTTCTGGGCCACATGGCCTCCACGGTACACGTGGTGCCCTACGCTCGTCTTCATATGAGAGCAGCTCAATGGACCTTGGCCACCCAGTGGACTCAGGCATCAGGAGCGCTCTCCGACCAAATACTCACCTCAAAGCGTCTGTTTTGGTCCCTCCAATGGTGGATGTCCACCAAGAATCTGTTGTTGGGGGCCCCCTTCCAACCTTTGTTGCCCCAAGCAACCCTCACAACAGATGCCTCCCAAACAGGGTGGGGAGCCCATCTACAATCCCTCTCCACTCAGGGTACTTGGTCTCCACAGGAGATCACCCTTCACATCAACCTCCTGGAACTGCGAGCAATCTTCTTTGCCCTCACAGTCTTCCATACCCTCCTTATCAACCTGACCGTCCTATTTCAGACAGACAATCAGGTGGCCATGTTCTACGTAAACAAACAAGGAGGAACAGGCTCTCTGTCGCTTTGCAACAAAGCTCTCAGATTATGGGCCTTCACCAGAGAGCATCAAATTCATCTTCTGGCAGTATATCTTCCAGGAGTTCAAAACTCTCGGGCAGACACTCAGTCGAGTTCTGCTTCCACACGAATGGTCCCTACATATGGACCAGATAGGCAGAATCTTTCAGGAATGGGGAACCCCGGACATAGACCTCTTTGCAAGTCCGTGGAATGCCAAACTTCCCCGGTTCTGTTCCAGGACTCCGTGTCAGGGAGCTCAGGCCAACGACGCCTTTCTCCTGCATTGGGGTCAGGAATTCCTATATGCCTTTCCACCCATTCCTTTGATTCCCAAGACTCTGTTCAAACTCCAGAGGGATCACGGATCGATGATCCTCATAGCTCCACGCTGGCCACGCCAAGTGTGGTTCCCTCTACTTCTGCATCTCTCCCAGGGACCCTCCCTGGACCTGGGAGCTGCGCCAGACCTTCTCTCTCAGGAGGAGGGGACTTTGTGGCACCCAAACCCCAAGTCCCTACACCTCAGAGCTTGGTTACTGAAGGCCTAAGCCTTCATGACTTCAATCTTTCTCAACCAGTGAAAGATATCCTTCATGCCTCTAGGAAACCCTCCACGAGGCGTTCCTATGCTTTCAAATGGAAACGCTTTTCCATTTGGTGTGCTCAACAGGGTCTTGACCCTCTGAATTCTCTACTAGACTATCTCCTGCATCTTTCTAATGCAGGCCTTAAGACGAATTCAGTAAGAGTCCATTTGAGTGCTATTGCAGCATCCTTAAAACCTATAAATGGACAACCTGTCTCCTCTCATCCACTTGTTGCAAGGTTCATGAGAGGCCTGACTCTAACTAAGCCTCCCATCCGACCTCCTCCGGTAGCATGGGACTTGAACCTAGTTCTGGGTCAGCTTATGAAGCCATCTTTTGAACCGTTGGTTTCTACCTCCTTGAAATTTCTTTCCTGGAAGGTCATTTTCCTTATTGCAGTCACTTCGGCTCGCCGCATCAGTGAACTACAGGCCTTAGTGGCTCATCCACCTTATACCAGGTTTCATCATGATAAGGTGGTCCTAAGGACGAATCCCCACTTTATGCCCAAAGTGGTCTCGCCTTTTCATCTTAATCAAGAGGTATATCTAGCTGTCTTTTTTACGGCTCCTCATGCATCCAGTGCAGAGAGGAACCTTCATACTTTAGATTGTAAAAGAGCTCTCGCTTTTTACCTCAACAGGACTCAGCCACATCGAAAGTCTTCCCAGCTTTTCGTGGTTTTTGATCCTTCTCATTTGGGACTTCCAGTCTCCAAACGTACACTTTCCAATTGGATTGCTCAGTGTATTTCCTTTGCTTACCAGAGTAAAAATATTCCTCTGGAAGGCCATGTCACAGCTCACAATGTGAGAGCCATGGCCACTTCTATGGCTCATCTTCACTCTGTCTCCATAGATCAGATCTGTCGAGCCGCCACATGGGCCTCGGTTCATACCTTCACAGCCTATTACTGTTTGGACAAGGACTCCCGCCGGGATGCCTTGTTTGGTCAGGCTGTCCTCAAACACCTGTTCCATACTTGAACAACTCCTGCCCACCTTCCCAGGATGGATGCCTGAGATCCATACGAAGATGGCGAACCCTTGGAACGGGATCTCCCAGGCATCTTAGCTAGGGAGTCCCCATATGTGAGGACTTATTCCTGCTTGTTCCTGGAGATAGCACAGTTACTTACCTGTAACAGGTGATCTCTGGGAACAGCAGGAATTAGTCCTCACAACCCACCCACCTCCCCTAGGAGTTGTATCTTCTATCTATCTTCCTTTCCTCTCTCTATTGTCTCAGCTATAAACTCGAACTGAGGAGAGCTGGTCAGGAAGGCGGGAAGGCAGCGCGCATGTGCAGTGGGAGGCCCCAAAAGCTTCCTTCTGGGAAGCTGGGGAGCTTTCCCGCGCAGGCTCCGTCGGTACCGACGTACCCATATGTGAGGACTAATTCCTCCTGTTCCCAGAGATCACCTGTTACAGGTAAGTAACTGTGCTTTACCTGTTACTCATGGTTTTATAAACCTCCGATCTTATCTCTTCTCAGGTCTCTCTTCTCTAAGCTGAAGACTCTTCCATCTGTTTATCCTTTTTTAAAATAAGGGAGCCAGTCTATCTACATTATCATTTTGACTACTTTTGCGTGTAGCTTTTTAAATTCCACTCTGTCTTTTTAGATAGAGGCACACAGTAGATCAATAAAGAAGCATTATGATATGATATTTTATTCTCCATTCCATAATCCTAACATTCTGTTGTATTATTTTACCGCTGCCACACACTGAGCTGGGGATTTCAGCTTTATTATCCACAATGATTTCATTCTTAGGCTTCTATTCTGTCTCATTCCCCCGAGGGGCACCCAAAGCAGGATTCTGATTTTCTTTCCCTATGAAACCCATCATTGTTTACCTGTGGTTAGAATTGTTTTTGCTATATGCATCACTTTTCTCTGGTCTACCTTAAATTTCACCTAGCATTTAGATATCTAATCCTCTTGCTTTGCACGGTCCTCCAGTGACCTCTGACAGTCTGGTTTTGATTTAATAACTTTGAATAATTTTGTGACATCTTTAAATTTGATTGCTTCGTTTGTTACTCCTATTTCCAGATCTTTTATAAATACTGCAAAAAGCACTTGTCTATCCCAGTATAAGATCCTTGGGAAAACTGACCAGTTATACATACTCTATTTCCTGTCTTTAAACCAGTAGGCAATCCATACTGGGACATGCTGTCATTCCATGACTTTGTAATTTCCACATGAGTTCATCATGAGGTACTGTGCTGAATGACATCTTAAAATCCCGATACCTTAAATCTATTAATACTTTTAATAAAATCTGATAATTGCTACAGCAAGAATGTCTTTTGCTAAATACATGCTGGCTCTACCAGATTAAGCAATATCTATCCAGACAGCCAGTATTTTGTTTTCCAGAAAAACTTCTACCTGACTCCAAAGTCAGGTCACTGGTCTGTAATTTCCCAGATCATTCCTGAAACTCTTTTTAAAACTGGTGTTATTTTAGCCATCACCCAATCCTCACGTACTGTAGCTGACAAAGTAGACTCTTGACCTCCAAGGTTTGTGCCACAATGAATTGGTTAGCCTATAAGATCAAGAAACACAAACCTCCACAAATAAATCTGAAACAGCAGCAAGAAGGATACAATTGTCTTTTGCACTAAAGGAATAAATAAAAGTAGTGAAAATGGTATAAAAGTATATTTATTAAACATAAAATCCAACAGAGAAAGAGTTAAATGTCACCTAGCGTGGTCATTTTTCAGCTTTGTGTCTGCATCAAGGGTACATATAAGTTCCAACAGTATCCAACACTATATATGACATTCAGCACATTCAGAAAAATATAAGCACATGCATAAATGTTTTGTAGTAAAAACACTTAAATCCAACAAGAGACCAGATTTCTATGAGAGATTGGAAGAGACAAAAGGAAGGGAAAAGGGAAAAAGAGAACAAAATTAAAAACTACTGAACATGGCAACAGAATTTCAAAAACTGACACGTCTTATGGAAATGTATATTTGAATGTGTGATATCACCTCCACTATAATACTAGATTCTTGGTCTCAAAGGCCCAAGCCACCTAAAGCAGAAAACACAATTTTCTGTAAGAGATGTCTACCTTCAGTTACGTTTGTACTGTATGTGTGCAGAGGAAATGATAAAATGAGTATTAATTATTAACTTCAAAATAAGTGGAAATAAAATTCTTTTGACAAGCAACATAAAAGGTAACTAAACCTTGTAACTGCAGAGGGTAGACAATATCTTATCTTATCACAGCTCAGGATGCACAAAATTGATTTAACTCACATTAACACACAAATTAATGCACATGGCAATTTGTGAGCATTAAGAAGTTCTGACATGAAAAAAATGTAATTAAAACGAATGTATGAAACAACGGGAAAAATCAGCAAAAATTGGGAAGGGGGGAGCAAAATTTTCCAAAGATGAACTAAAACGTTAGCTATAGTTTTATCCCCACATTCTCAGTCCTTGTTGTAAGAACATAAGAAATGCCATACTGGGTCAGACCAAGGTCCATCAAGCCCAGTATCCTGTTTCCAACAGTGGCCTATCTAGGTCATAACTACCTAGCAGTCTCCCCAAAAGACACAGGTTCCTCAATGCTTGTATTGGGTCAAGCAGTGATATACTGGGTCCCTTTTAATAATGGTTTATGGACCTTTCTTCTAGGAACTTGTCCAAACCTTTTTTAAACCCAGCTACACTAACAGCTTTTACTATGTCCTCCGGTAACAAATTCCAGTTTGATTACACGTTGAGTGAAAAAATATTTTCTCTTATTAGTCTTAAATAGGTTACCCTATAGCTTTATTGCATGTCCCCTAGTCTTTTTATATTCTGATGATGTAAACAATCGATCTACGTTTACCCGTTCCACTCCATTCATTAATTTATAGACCTCTATCATATCTCCCCTCAGCCATCTCTTTTCCAGGTTGAAGAGCCCTAACCTTTTTAACCTCTCTTCATAGGAGTATCCTTCCATCCCCTTTACCATTTTGGTGGCTCTTCTCTGTACCTTTTCTAATAACACTATATCCTTTTTAAGATATGGCGACCAGAATTGCACACGATATTCAAGGTGCGGTCGCACCATAGAACGATACAGAGGCATTATAATATCCTTTGTTTTATTTTCCATTCCTTTCCTTATGATACCTAGCATTCTGTTTGCCCTCTTGGCCACTGCTGCACATGGCGCGGAGGGTTTTAACATGTTATCCATGATGATGCCTAAATCTTTTTTCCTGGGTGGTGGTTCCCAATGTGGAACCTTGCATCGTGGAACCATAGTTTGGGTTATTCTTTCCTAAATGCATAACTTTGCACTTGTCCACATTAAATTTCATCTGCCATTTGGATGCCCAGTCTTCCAATTTATCAAGATCCTCTTACAATTTTCCACAATCGTCATGGGATTTAACAACTTTAAATAGTTTTGTGTCATCTTCAAATTTGATAACCTCACTTGTTGTTCTCTTTTCCATGTCATTTATGAATATATCAAAAAGCAGCGGACCCAGCACAGATCCCTGCGGTACTCCACTATTCACCTTTTTCCATTGGGAAAATTGGCTATTTAGCCCTACCCTCTGCTTTCTATCTTTTAAGCAATTCCTGATCCACAATAGTTCACTGCTTCCTATCCCATGACTTTTTAGTTTTGCCAAAAGCCTCTGATGAGGGACCTTGTCATAGGCTTTCTGAAAGTCCAGATACACTATATCAACCGACTCACCTTTGTCTACCTGTTTATTCACACCTTCAAAAAAACATAATAGATTAGTAAGACAAGATCTTCCTTGTCTAAAGCCATGTTGGCTGTCTCCCATTAAGCTATGACTATCTACATGTTGAGTAATTTTGTTCTTTTAATGGTTTCAACCATCTTTCCCGGTACTGACGTCAGGGTCACAGGTCTGTAGTTTCCCGGATCACCCCAGGAACCCTTTTAAAAATTGGCGTTACATTGGCGATCCTCCAGCCTTCAGGTATTACAGATGATTTTAATGATAGCTCACAGATTACTAATAGCAGGTCTGCAATCTCATATTTCAGTTCTTTCAACACCCTTTGATGTATACTATCCGGTCAAGGTGATTTGCTGCTCTTCAGTTTATCAAATAGTTGTAATACATCTTCCTGGTGTATTGATATTTCTTTAAGTTCTTACACAGTATCACCTTTAAATACCACTTCAGTCATGGGTAACATCCCTACATCTTCCTCAGTAAAGACTTCATTCAGTCTCTCCGCTATAGCCTTCTTCCCTCTTACTGCCCCTTTTACCCCTCTATCATCTAATGGTCCAACTGACTCTTTCATAGGTTTTTTGCTACGAATGTACTTGAAAAGTCTTTATTAGGTGTTTTTGCTTCCACAGCAAGTTTCTTCTCAAATTCTCTCTTTGCTTGCCTTATCAATGTCTATTGTAGATGAAGCATAACCTCTGCCCTTTTCTTTGTTCTGAAACTCTATTTGATGTTTGACTCGGAACCCAAATGTAACTCCTCTACATATATGCATCTATTAAAATAGAGTACAGTTGACCTATTTAATATCTTTTCAAACAATAGGTAGCATTATCTTATTGATAAACTTTGCTATCGCTGAATCTTTAAGTACCACTGTCTTAATATATTTATCTTTCCTTTCTTCTCCATATCCTCTCCCTTTTTGATTCAGTCCTCTACTTTTCATCTCTATACTACGTAAAATATTTCCTGTGCCGTTTCACAAAAATACTATTTTATTATTAAAACTACAAACCAGTAGAATTTTCTCAGATTCCAAAAATCAATCATATCAAAACTGAACAGCAACAGAAGTTATTTTTGGAGAACACCATGTTAGAAATAATGTACGGATGATTCTCCGTGAACAAGCAGGAAGTCAGTCCTCACATATGGGTGTTGTTGGCGCCAACGGAGCCTGCACGGAAACATCTCCCCAGCTTTCAAAGAAAGCCTTTGAGAGATGCATCATGCACATGTAATCTACTTCCCGCCCAGGGTGCCATCTTGCCTCAGTCTTCCTTTTTCCGTGGAGCCCATAGGATGCTTTCCAGTTTTCCCCGGAAAAAGTTGATTTTTTTTTGAATACTTTATTTATTAACCAGCATAAAACATAACAACCATTACAGGTAAAGGTAATTAGCCACAGCGGAGTGGAGTCTTATCTCCGCCACGGTTTAGCAGTATATAGTTATGTAAAAACTCTAATCGTAATGTACAGTTGCATCCATCACTGGTTAAACAGTTTTTCAATTTTATACCTACACCCCCACCTCCCATCCCCGTCCCCTTTCCCCCACCTCCCATCCCCGTCCCCTTTCCCCCACCTCCCATCCCCGTCCCCTTTTCACCCCCCCTCCCAGCATCGCATCCCGAACTCCACGTCAAGCAGCAAACCTTCGTGAGGGCTTGCACTGCCCTCCGCTCCCCCTATCCAGGCCATTAGTGGCCCACATTGACCACTTCACTCCGACAGCGGGAGCCTAAACTCTGTATATAAGGGCCCCAGATCAGCATAAAGTTGGCCCATCGCTTCACTGAGCCCCTAGCTCTCCATCGCTCCGTCAGCATCAGTTGGTGAAAGCTATTGCGCCACTCCAGAAACGTAGGTGGGTCACCATCTCTCCACTTGTGTAGAATTGGGCCCTTCCCCACCAAACATGCTTTTCGTACCAATAACCTCTCCCATCTCCCTCTGGGTAGGGTTGGATGTAGTTGATCAAGAGTGACCAGAGGTCCAGTCCAGGGAAACCTCTGATGCAGCAGTCGCATAATGTAGCGGCTAATGTGGGACCAGTAGGGAAGGATGCGCCTGCACTGCCACCACATATGGGTTAAGGTGGCCAGGGGCTGCGAACACCTAGGGCAAGACCCATCCTGCGTGATATGACTCCGTAGTGCCCGTCTTGGCGAGAAGTGCACTCGAGTTAAGGCCTTATATTGGAGTTCCCGCCATCTCGCTCCCTCCACCAACTCCACTATCCGCCTCACCGCCTGGCAGATCGTGCCCGGCAGTACGTCCTGTCCCAATTCACCTCCCCAAGCCATCTCCACCCTCCCATAGTCCGGCCTAACCCCGAAGCATGTCAGCCGAGTCTTCAGTCCGGCTATCGTCGGGGGCTGGTCTCCCCCCAGCTCAAACATTTCGATGATCTGCGCCGACCTATCCACCCCTAAGTCCTCTTTGGGCAGTGTAGCAATGTAATGAGAAAGCTGGAGATAGGCAAAGAAGTGGGTGGGGGGCAGTCTATATTCCTCTTGCAGTTCCAAAAACGACTTGCACTTGCCCATAAGATCCACAGCATGTCCTATATATCTCAGTCCCTGTCTGTGCCAGAGCTGGAACGCTCCAGAATCTGTACCTGGCTGAAAGTGTATGTTGCCTCGGATGGGTAGCCAACTGGATACCTGCCAATTGCGTTGCCAAAAGCTATTCAATTGTCGCCACGTACGTCGCATCGCATTTAGCATGATATTACGTGTGAGGCGCAGTGGCAGATGGGCACCATCCACATGTAGGGCCCCCACAAGTGAGAAAGGAGCCACGAAGGCTGCCTCCAGGGCCCTTGGTGTGTAAGTATCTGTCCCCCCTAGACAGTCCCCAACATGCCGCGCCTGACACGCCAGGGCATATAATCGTAAATCTGGGAGCCCAAGGCCTCCGCTACTCCATTGACCAATCATGCGAGACATCGGGATCCGCGCTCTCGCCCCCTTCCACAAAAACCTTTGAATCTCCCGTTCCATTCTAAGCAAGTCTCGACGCAATAACCATACAGGCAAAGTTTGTAGCCAATAAAGAATGCGGGGCAGGATCACCATTTTAACTGCCGCGATCCTTCCCAACAGTGACAGTGGTAGCGGGTTCCAGGCTCGCATTTGACGCCTCATCCCCGATAATACCTTCTCAAAATTAAAATGATATAGATCTTGCGGTAATCTCGTCAGGACAATACCTAAATATTTAACCCTATGATCGGCCCATTTCAAGGGAAATGTTTCTCCCCACCTGTCCCGCAACCTCCCCGAGACATCCAAAGCCAGCGATTTAGCCGCATTGATCCGAAGACCGGCAAAACTGCCGAACCGCTGGAACTCAGCCAAGAGGCGCGGCAGCGACTCCTGCGGAGCCCGCAGGTGCACCAGCATGTCATCGGCAAAGGCCGCCATCTTGAAGCCCTGGCTACCCACCGCAATTCCCGGGATCTGCCCATCTCGCTCGATACTCCGTATGAGCGGGTCTAAAGACAATACAAACAACAGGGGGGATAGTGGACATCCCTGCCGAGTGCCCCTATACAGCGGAAAAGGGGCGGATAAGACCCCATTACACAGCACTCGGGCCGTCGGAGTGTCATATAAACTTTTCACCATCTCACAAAAAGCCTGCCCAAACCCATATATTGGCAGCAGATATTCCAAGTACTTCCAGTCAACCCTATCGAATGCTTTTTCGGCATCGAAACTCACCAGGATGGACTGCAGCTGGTGACTGTGCACCCAATCTAAAGAGGTTAATATACGTCGAATATTACGAACGGCATAGCGGCCTCGTACAAATCCCACTTGTGATTTGTGCACAACATCACCCAATATTCCCGCCAGGCGTTCTGCCAAAATTTTCGCCAGCAACTTTGCGTCGAAATTTAACAACGAAATCGGTCTATAGGAGGCCGCTTGCAGCGGATCTTTATCTGGCTTCGGTATCAACGTGATATAGGCCTGATTATCTCCCCACCTCCTGCTGCCTCTCTCTATGCGTTGACGGTAGGTATCTACTAGCAGGGGGCCCACCCAATTGGACAGGATTTTGTAAAACTCAGCACCATAGCCGTCTGGGCCTGGAGCCTTATAACAGCTGGCTCGCGTGATCACCGATTGTACCTCCTGTAAGGTTATCGGTTTCCCTAACTGTACCCGTTGCGCTTCGGACACCTTGGGAAGTTCCAAGTCTTGTAAGTAAGTCTCCATGGTATAGTGATTATGCTCTTCCGCAGCATATAATTTCTGGAAAAAGCCTTTAAATAAAGCACTGATCGCCTCCCGATTTTGCTGGAGTTTCCCTTGCTCATCTCGGAGGGCAGCCACCCCTTTCCCACTTCTCGGGCCCTTCAAGCAACGGCCCAATAGCTTCCCTGGTTTGTCCCCAAAACAATATAAACGGTATTTATAATAGAGCAGTGATTTCTTGGCTCTCTGGTGAAGTAATTCATTTAAGGCCACCTGGAGTTCCCATAACCGTTTCCTGTTAGACACTGTGGGTGAGTGGCCACTAAGCACTCGCGCTCGAGACACTTGTTGCTCCAGCCGAACAATTTGTTCCGCTAGTAGTCTGCGTTTCCGAGCCACAAACCCAATGATATCCCCTCTCAACACCACTTTGGCAGTCTCCCAGACCAGCTCCGGGTCATCGCCGTGCGCCTCGTGATTGAGTTCAAATTCACGCCAACGTTGGCCCAGGAATTGCCGGAACTGGCTATCTTTGTAGAGCTCTATTGGGAAACGCCATACACGAGATGGACTGGTTCCAACCCCCAGTGCACCTCAATCCAGGCCATAGCATGGTCGGAGATCTCCAGGGGGCCTATCTGAGCGTCGTCGACGTGCGCGAAGGTAGCCGTAGAAGTCAGAAGATAGTCTATTCTCGCACTAGTCCCATGCGCCCGGGAAACATGGGTGAACTCTTTCTCGGAGGGGTGCAAGAGTCTCCAAGGGTCTATCAGGCCTAATCTAGTCCGAAAACGTTGTAGCACCTGTGAACCCAGTGCTCTATCTCGCGTCCATCGGCCACTGGAAGTGTCCAAATCCACATCAAACACCCCGTTGAGGTCCCCCCCCAGTAGCAGAGGTACATCAGGCAATTGTTCCACTTTAGCAGCAATACGATCAAAAAACTCCCGGTCCAGCGTATTCGGACCGTAAACATCTCCAAGTAACACCTCTCGATCTTCCAATAAGCCCTGCAGCAACAGAAATCTCCCAGTCGGGTCCACCACCTGACTTTGCATCGTGAAACACACCCGTTTGTGTATTAAGATGGCCACACCCCCCTTTTTTCCCCAGTGCAGGCGCACCCCACACCTGACCAACCCAATCTCGACATAATTTAGCATGTTCGTCAGCAGTCTGGTGGGTTTCCTGGAGCAGCGCAATATCGCAGCGTTGTCTAGCCAATGCCTTCAATACTTTATAACGCTTGATCGGGCTACCCAATCCACATACATTCCAGGTTATTACCCTCAGAGCCATACCAAGTGTTTACGGCATAGTTGCCAACACATCGTGTTAGGAGGGACCCTCCCAGCCTGGAGCCCTCTCCCGTATTTCTCAGCACCGTATATCCTACATTGCTGCATGGAGTTCAGAGTGCGATGCCCCCCCCCACCCCTCCCCACCTCCCCTTAATCCCCCTACCCCCTTCTACCATTAAGCCTCTTCCCATCTCTCCCTACCTCAATCCTACCTTCCCCCACCCTGTATCCTCTAAACCCTCCCCGACCACTCCCTCCCACCTACTCCTCCTCTGCTACAGGACTCCCGACTCCTACCCCCTCCCCGGAAACCCTACCAAGACCCCTCTGAGCGTGGCCTGTCACCCCCAGCCGCATCCATCACCCTCCATGCCTTAGACCATCAGTCCTCCGCTGGTATGCACAGAGAGGCTAAAGCTTTCTTCCAATGCCCCAGCCTTATCAGGTCGGGGTGTTAGACAGCAATGGGGCATAGTCCCCCCCCCCTTCACAGGGAACGCCAGCCCGAACCCTCCCCCCATCCAAGTTATCCCTCCCAGTCCCTACTCCTCCCACTGAGGCCCTTGTGCTGCCGTTGATGTGTACAGCCGATCATGCTAGTCCTGCGTGATTGGGTCGACCACCTTAAATCGGGTGGGCCCCGGCTGGCTCCTACAACGGCAAGCTCCTTTGTCTCGGGCCTTCTCTCCCTCTGCCCCCGCCGCTCTCATGCTACGGCCGCGGCGTTCTGCAAGCGTCTAGGCCACTCCCCCACATACGGCGCCGGCAAACGGCACCAGCGAGCTTCCAATCATCGGGCAGAATCTCCCCTCCCTCTCTTCTGGGGCTCCCCCCCTACATTAAAACGGGACTATGCTGACCCCCCTTGTACGAGGGGACCGGCAATCCTATACAGAATACACACCCTCAGCCCGGTTAATTCACATTGTGAGCATACAATCGGCAATATAGGCCAGCAGGGACTGATAGAAAGAGAAATTTGTAGGAACTGGGAACATCATTGCCCTGGCATGCACAACGCAGTTCTTTTGCAG
Organism: Ichthyophis bannanicus; assembly: GCA_033557465.1. Taxonomy (NCBI): domain Eukaryota; kingdom Metazoa; phylum Chordata; class Amphibia; order Gymnophiona; family Ichthyophiidae; genus Ichthyophis; species Ichthyophis bannanicus. The sequence goes on from CM066033.1 coordinate 128,752,646, forward strand.
GGAGAAACAGACAAGGTATAATGTTGCTTCCAGTAAGCAGTAACGTTCTCCGCCCACAGCCAGGCCCTCGGGTAATTTTCCCCCCCTCTCTCTCTCTCTCTACTGGGGGGGGGGGCACCCCTCCCACGGCAACGGAGCCATATGAGTTCCCCTTGTGAAGCGAATCAGGGGCTCTAACCAGATATGCCCTCGTCTATGGAAGGGCCAGCTTCAGCAGAGAATCTTACCTTCTTAACGGTGTGAACTAACAGAAGGGAAATTGCAATAAAAATTTTTAGTAACTTTGTTACACCGCCCTAAGTTGAACGCTTCACTTAACAAAAAGAAACAGAGTAACAACAAGAGAAAAAAAAAAAAAACAACAAAGTTACTCCCGGTTGACAGTATCCTTCTCAACCGGTCTCAAAGTATTAATGTCCGATGTGGCCTTGCCCTTCCCCAGTCTTCTTCCACTGACACGAGGTTCTCCTCGCAGCATAGAGCAGCTGGTTCTTGCAAGCTTCATTTAGGAGATACCGATACAGCCTTCTGTTGGGTGCACAGCCGTTGCACATATTCTGCTGCAGTTTCCGCCGATTCGAAGGTGCGGTGGGCTCCATCACAAAGCACGTGCAGCCTGGCTGGGTATTGCACGGAGAATCGGATCCCAGCCGCGATCAGCTGTCCACATAGGGGGGCATAATCGCGCCTTCTGTGGCTCACCGCCACCGAGTAATCTTGGGCCACGCGAAGTTTAACATTGTTGTGAGACACTTCCCCCTTCTGCCGGGCTGCTCGGAGAATCAGTTCCTTCTGCGGAAAATGCAGAAATTTCGCAAGTACAATTCTGGGGCGAGGGTCTCGCGTTTGCTTAGCGCCGACCCGATGCACCCGTTCGATGTCGACGTTCCCGCCGAGTTCACCGTCTCCCACAAGATTTTTGACCAGGTCCGCTAGGTAGCCTCTAAGATCTTTATCTGTCACAGTTTCAGGGATCCCCAGAAAACGCAAATTATTTCTCCGTGACCTGTTTTCCAGGTCGTCAAGCTTGGCTTCTTGTGCAGATAACTGGGATTTGAGGCCTGCTATCTCTGTGGTCAGCAGCTCCACCTTCTCTTCCGCTGCACCCATGCGGTCCTCGGCTTCTCTCAGCCTGGTGCCCAGTTGATCCACTGAGGATTGCAATCCGTCCATTTTGCTGTGAAGAGCATCAAACTGGGGCATCAAAGCCGTCGTTACGGCAGCGGATAGCTCTTCCAGAGAGGTGGGCGACTTGGGGGAGGCCGGCATTGAATTGGGGTCTGCCATCTTACTCGGGCCGGCACCCCGCTCCCGATCTCGTCTTAGGGCTTTAACTGCCGTCGCCATGCAGCTCACTCTCCCCCACTGCAACAGGATAGTCCACAGGCACTCCGAAGCACGTTAGTCACCTTTCGGGTGAATAAATGCTATTTGTCACGGTATTAATCGCCGGTTTTATCTCGGGGCTTCAGGACCCGCTCAGGATGCGACCTCTACCCTGCTCGCATCACGTGGTCTCCAAAAAAGTTGATTTTTATTGTTGTATTTCTCCAGTTGTGTACCGGTTCCATACCGCCCCCGAGCCGGCTCGCCTTTGCATCGCTCCTCAGGTTCGCCTGTTAGTTTTTTCATCGAGATGCTCCTTGTCTGGCGTTCGTGCCCTTTTCCAGCACAAGTCCTTGGACCCCTATCGGGGAGGCGGGGACCCCCTTTTTCCGATGGTCTCCAGTGGTTTGAAAAAATGTGACCGATGTGGCAAAATGATGTCGCTCACTGACCCACACAACTGCTGCCTCTAATATCTTGGCCCGGAGCACAGCGACTCTGAGAACTCTGCAGAGCTATGATTTCAAAGGCCTTGAAGAGCCGCCATCAGCAGCAGATAAGTTTCTTTCAGAAGTCCGGTTCCGCGCTGCTCCAGTGACACCCATACTCCAGGGTCCCCTCCGATACTTTGGTGCCCCGCAAAGCCAAAGCCTCTTCGGAGTCCCACGGCTGCAGTTCCTCCGAGCAGAAATCCCTGGAGGTGGAGCACAAGAAGAAGAAATTCTTGAAAACTGCCTCAGAGGATGGATCCGGGAAGAGAAATCCCACCCCAGGACCCACAGTGCCAGGTATGAGTCTGAGGAATTGGGGCAGGAGCAGCACACCAAACTGCCCCCATAAGGAGTCGTTAGACATGCCGACCGGCCTTGGGCCTCTGATGCCTTCCTCATCGAGGACTTCCCCTCGACAGTACTGATGCCAGGCCTAAAACCATCGGTACCCGTGTTGAAGGCTGCAGAACCAACTGGTATGGAGACCAGAATAGCAGCCCTAGAGAGCAGTATGTCTGCCCTAGTGGCCATGCAGTGGGTGTTCATGTCCAGCTCATCCGGTTCATCCGCCTCGATGACGGGACCCTCAACATAGAGGGCTTCCCTGGACGTCAAGCCAGTCCTCGAGTGCCATCAGCCTCGAGAGAGGCCCCAGACGACGTCCCGCTCACATTCTTTGGGACACCGTTCCTTCCTGGCGAGTACCTGTGGCTCGGACCGATGACCCCCCCAGAGGTCACAAACTTCTGAGAGCAGCCCTTGGCCGAGGTGATCGCGAGGTGTCGGACTCGTACTCAGACTTTGAGTCCGAATATGAGACACAGGATGAAGAGTCGCCAGACACGAGGCGGCACCATGATGTGCCTTCGGACCCATCTCCCCCGATGACCCAGTGTTGCATGCCTCGATTTTCTGCGAGACATGGCCAAGGCCCTTGCCATCGAGACCCAGGCCAAGGAGGACCCTTGCACAGAGGAATTGGAGATACTCCAATATGAGCCACCCCCGAAGGAAACTCTTATAGTCCCAGTGCCCTTGATCCTCGACCGCCTCCACCTCCAAATGTGGGAAACACCGGTTTCTGTACCAATTGTTAGCAGGCACCTTGATGCCATGTACTGGGTATGCCAAATCCCTGGGTTCCAAAAGACCCAGCTTCCCCACAGCTCTATGGTTGTGGAATTGCCAATGCGCCAGCTCAAAAGCCAAAAGACCCATTTGTCAGTGCCACCCGGCATGGAGGCCCAAACCCTTGACACCCTCAGCCAGAAAGCCTTTCAGAGCTCGATGCTAACATACCGGATCTCTACATTGGCATGTACCCAAAGGAACTTTTGAAGGAGCTTGCTAGATTCTCAGCAGGCCTCGAGGGGGAACCCATACAGAGGTTCAAAACCCTAACCTCAGCAGTAAAGGAATGCTTGAAGTTTTTGTCTCGGGCAACCTACGATGGCTTCAAGTCATCGGCCAGGGTGGCCACCGCAGTCATCGGGGCTCGACGCCAGGCATGGCTGCAGTCATCCGACCTGGAGCAGTGGGTGCAGGACAAACTGATAGATGTCCTCTGCATACCTGAAAACCTATTCAATAAACCCATGGTGGATAAGGCAGTGGAGATAGAGACCGTGTATGTGACGAGAACCAGGCTCTCAAAAAAGACCTTGGTGCACTCATGAAAGAAAGCACAGGGGAAAAAGCTCTTCTTCCCAAGGAAGAAAGGAGGCTTCAGTAGTACTCCGCACTTCCAGGGCCTTCTCGGCCCCTCAACAGGGCCAGCAACAAAAAGAACAGGGACATGGTCCCAGGAAACAAAAAGCCCCAAAGTCCCAGGCACCGGCCCCAGCCCAGCCTGGGGGAGCTTTTGACTGTCTGGGCGTGACCCCCCTACCCCCAGGGGGTCCGCTGCTGCCCATAGGGGGGCAGCTAGCCATATTTGCCCACAGGTGGACAGTCATCACCATTGACAGGTGGTCAAGAAGGGCTACCTCCTTCACCTACATCGGGCACCACCCACGTATTTCCTGAGGAGCCCCACCACACCTTCCTTCACCAGACCCTACTCCTCACCGAGCTGGCAGGCCTAATCCAACGACAAAGCAGTTGAGCCAGTGCTGAAATTTCTCTGGGGCACAGGCTTCTATTCCAGTTACTTCCTTGTCCCCAAGAGAACTGGGGGCCTCAGGCCCATCCTGGACCTGTGAGAGCGCAACAGGTTTCTGGTCAGGAAGAAGTTCAAGATGCTGTCCTTTGGAACACTACTGCCATTTCTCCAGCAAGGAGATTGGCTATGCTCCTTAGATCTAAAGGATGCCTACACTCACATCCTAATCCATCCCATCCACAGAGAGTACCTCCGGTTCATGGTGGGAGGATAGCAGTACCAATTCAGAGTACTGCTCTTCAGTCTGGTCTCATTGCCAAGGGTCTTCATAAAATGCCTTGCGGTGGTCGCATCCCACCTCTGGCTCCAAGGGGCCTTTGTCTTCCCCTGTTTGGATGACTGGCTCATAAAGGGGCACACGCTGAAGAGGCACAATGCGCCACCAGAAGCTCCATCAATGCTCTGCAGCACCTGGGGTTCATCATAAACTCCCAAGTCCCGCCTCACTCCAACCTATTGCCTAGAGTTCATAGGGGTGCAACTAGATACCCTCCAGGCAAAAGCCTTCCTCCCCCAGGAGAAGTCAGAATGCCTCAGGGAGCCAGCCACAGAGGTACACCAATGCCAGATACTACCTGCCCAGCTCCACTCCGTCTGTTGGGACACATGGCCTCTACGGTTCACATGATCACATATGCCCGCCTGCACATGAGGGCAGCCCAGTGGTGCCTCCACTGTCAGTGAACTCAAGCCACAGGCAACTTGGAAACAGAGTGAAGGTGACCAGTCAACTGGCGGACTCCCTCGAATGGTGGCTGAATCCATGCCGCCTTCAAGCCTGGATACCCTTCCAGGCACCCAACCCCCAGAATCCCAGCTGCAAATCAACCTGTTGGAACTCCGGGCAATATACCTAGCTCTCCGAGCCTTCCATCACGAACTTCAGCACCGCTCGGTGCTGATCCAGACCGACAATCAGGTCTCCATGTTCTACCTGAACAAACAGGGGAGTACAGGGTCGTATCCCCTCTGCCAGGAAGTGGTAGCCCTCTGCTCCTATGCTGCAGGCAGAGGGATGCTCCTAAGGGTAGTTTACCTCCTGGGCCAGGAAAATGCCATGGCGGACAAATTGAGCAGGGTCCTCAAGCTGCATGAGGAAGAAAGAAGGCTTCACTAGTACTCCGCACTTCCAGGCCCTCTCGGCCCCTCAACAGGGTCCAGTGGTAGCCTCACGACTGTTCCATCGTTTGGGTGTCCCCTTAATGGATCTGTTCACCAGCCCAGACAACATGCAGTTGCCCCAATTCTGCTCGTGCCAACTGCACCCATATCGGGTAGCAGCGGATGCGTTCCCCATCCCGTGGACAGAAAGCCTCATATATACCTTCCCACCGACATCGCTGATAGCCAAGAAACTAGTCAAGGTCCAGCATGACAGAGCAGTGCTAGCGCTGATAGCCTCTCGGTGGCCCAGGCAGCCCTGGTTCCCACTGCTCCTCTCCCTGTTGGCAGCGTCACCAATTCCCCTGGGCCAAGCTCTAGGGCTTCTCTCACAGAAGCAGGGCTCTCTCCACCCCAATTTGGGGTCCCCCTCACTCACGGCTTGGCTGCTGAAGGAGTAAGATTAGTACCCCCCACGGGATGTGGAAGAGATTCTTCTGGCCTCTCACAAGGCCTCCACTAGAAGAGCATACACCTTCAAGTGGCACCGATTCTCGGTGTGGTGTGCAGAAAGACGGGCAAACCTGTTTTCGTGCTCAGTACAGGTGGTACTTCAGTACCTGCTTTACCTATCACAGGTGGGACTGAAGTCCAATTCGGTCTTAGTACATCTAAGTGCCATCGCAGTGCATTACCATTCCATTGAGGGAAAACCCCTCTCTGCTCAGCCCCTTGTGTCCCAATTCCTGCGGGGCCTCATGTTCTTCAAAACCCCCCCCCCATCTGCCCTCCAGCAGCAGAGTGGTATCTCAAAGTGGTGATCTCACAGCTCACTAAGCCTCCGTTCGAGCCTCTGACTACCTGCCACCTCCGGTATCTATCCTGGAAGGTCACCTTCCTGGTAACACTCACATCAGCTTGCAGAGTCAACGAGCTCCAGGCTCTGATGGCCGCCCCCCCCCCCCAACATGAGGTTCTACAAGAACAGGGTGCTGCTCCGCACACACGCCAAGTTTCTGCCGAAGGTGGTGTCCCCCATTTCACCTCAACCAGGAGGTGGTACTTCCCATCTTCTTTCTGAGGCCTCACGCCGGTAAGGCAGAGACCATTCTCCACAGTCTGGATTGTAAGAGAGCCCTGTCCTTTTACATATTCGTAAATGACCTGCAAATGGGAATAACGAGTGAGGTAATCAAGTTTGCAGATGACACAAAATTATTCAAAGTTGTTAAAACCCATGAGGATTGTGAAAAATTGCAAGAAGACCTTAATAAATTGGAAGACTGGGCATCCAAATGGCAGATGAAATTTAATGTGGACAAGTGCAAAGTTATGCACCTAGGAAAGAACAACCCAATCTATAGTTACACAATGCAAGGTTCCACATTGGGAACCACCACCCAGGAAAAAAATTTAGGCATCATCGTGGATAACATGTTGAAACCCTCCGCCCACCTGCAGCGGCGGCCAAGAAAGCAAATAGAATGCTAGGAATCATAAGGAAAGGAATGGAGAATAAAACAAAGTATATTATAATGCCTCCTTATCATTTCATGTGCGACTGTACCTTGAATATTGTGTGCAATTCTCGTTGCCATATCTTAAAAAAGATGCAGCATTATTAGAAAAGGTACAGAGAAGAGCCACCAAAATGATAAAGGGAATGGAAAGATACACCTATGAAGAAAGGCTAAAAAGGTTAGAGCTCTTCAATCTGGAATAGAGATGGCTGAGGGGAGATATGATAGAAATCTAATAAATTAATGAATGGAGTGGAACGGGTAAACGTAGATAGATTGTTTACACCATCAAAATTTAGAAAGACTAGGGGACATGCAATGAAGCTACAGTGTAACCTATTTTAAGACTTTTTTTTAGTGCCATCAAGTTAGTGTTGACTCCTAGTGACCCAGCTACCTCTGGGTTTTCTTGGCAATGTTTCACTGGAAGTAGATTGCCAGCCTTTTCTTCCGAGGCAATGGAGTGACTTGCCCAAGGTCACAAGGCGTGCCAGTGGGACTCAAACCCTTGATCTTCTGGGTACTAGGCAGTTGCTCTAACCATTAGGCTACTCTCCACATTTTAAGACTAATAAGAGAAAATATTTTTTTCACTCAACGTGTAATCAAACTCTGGAATTTGCTACCAGAGGATATAGTAAAAGCTGTTAGTGTAGCCGGGTTTAAAAAAGAGGTTTGGACAAGTTCCTGGAGGAAAGGTCCATAAACCATTATTAAAGGGGACCCAGGAAATCCACTGCTTGTCCCCAATACAAGCATTGTGGAACCTGTGTCTTTTGGGGAAACTGCTAGGTACTTGTAACCTAGATTGGCCACTGTTGGAAACAGGATACTGGGCTTGATGGACCTTGGTCTGATCCAGTATGGCATATCTTATGTTCTTGTGTTCTTACTTACAATGGACCCAGGACCACCGCAAAGTGCCACAGTTTTTCATATCCTATAACCCCAGTTGCCTGGGGCTCCCATTGACTAAGTGAACTTTATCCACTTGGGTGGCAATCTCCAGGAACAAGCAGGAATGTAGTCATCACATATGTGTATCGTCGGTTCCGACGGAGCCCGCGCGGGAACGCTCCCCAGCGTCCAATCAGAACGCTTTTGGGAGCATCCCACAGCGCCTGCGTGCTGCCTTCCCGCCTTTCCCAACTGCCTCTCTCCAGTTCTTCTTTTTCCGCGGAGCCAGCAGGTCGTGTTTCCTGTCACCGCAGAAGAATTTATTTTTTCTTTATTTCTTTTTGTGGTCACGTCTGCCTTCTTCGACGCTCTACCGGTACCACCGGTCTTTTCTTTCTTATTTCTGTAAAAAAAAAAAAAAAAAATCCCTTTTCTTTTCTTCAGGTGCACCCGCCTTTTTTGGGCCTAAGGCCCAAAAATTTTCCTTAACATGGAAAAACTTGCCTCAGATTTTAAAAAGTGCACCAAGTGTGGCGGTACCATTTCCGTCACCGACACCCATGAATGGTGTTTAAAATGTTTAGGTCCTGACCACTCCATCACGGATTGTGTGTCCTTTGCCATGATGTCTAAAAGAGGTCGGCAGAACCGAGCTGCCAAGCTCAGTACCCTGTTTTCCTCTGATGCGGCTTCGGTGGCATTGACGTCTTCCAGGGCTGCTTCTTCCTCCCGTGGATCTCAGGTAACTAAACATAAATCCAGCCAGTCCTCGAAGGGTAGATCTCCTTCTAAGCATCGAGATGCCTCTGGCATTGCCCTCGAGGATTCTGCACCGGCAAAATTACCCCAGCGGGAGGCTTCGTCTTCCAAAGCATTATCAGGGTTCCAGGATGTTCTAGATGGCTCGGCCTCGATAGATCTCCTGGTGCCATGCTCTGGGGTACCGGTGGTCTCCACCGGTACCGACATCCAGGCATTGGCGGCGTCCATGGACCAGAGAATTCTGACCATGGAACGCAGTCTGGCGGCTTTCCTTGCGGCATCGATGCCCTTGCTACCGTGACAGACAACTCCACCGGTACTGGCACCGGCATCGGTACCGGAACCGATAGCATCGCCATCGGTGTCTGCTATGCTGGTTCCCTGTCCGCCGATGCCCTCCGGTACCGATTCTCTGGTACCGGTTATTCCCGGTACCGACCTTGGTCAGTACGGGTATCGGGCTCTGCAGGAGCATCCGGACAGACGATACTTCGAGTCCTCAGAAGAATCTGAGGATTCTGAAAGTTCTGTCGATGCAGCGATGCTTGCTTCTTCCAGAGGAGTCCTCCTCCCCTAAATGTAGGATGTCTCCTCCAGAGGACATGTCCTTCCAAGATTTCATCAGGGAGGTGGCTCGGGGCCTTTCCATTACTGTGGCCCCTGAAACAGAGCCAAAAGCAAAGGAGTTGGAAATTTTACAATATCCCAAAACTCCTAAGGAGGCAGCTACCTTACCAATTCATGAGATTCTGTATGATCTCATGTTGAGGATGTGGGAAACACCTCTTACCACCTCTCCTCATTCTCGTAGATTAGATACTATGTATCGAGTCCCTCCTTGTCCTGGGTTCCATAAGACTCAGCTTCCTCACCACTCTATTGTGGTAGTCAGCTATGAGAAGGATCAGAAGTGCAAAAAGACATGCCTCTAATCCTCCAGGACGTGAATGCAGAACTCTGGATGCTTTTGGACGTAGAGTCTTCCAAGCTTCCATTCTTGCTGCAAGAATCAGTTCCTATAGTCTCTACAAGGGAATGTTCCTAAAGGAGGTCACAGATAATTTACAGACTTTAAGTCCTTTCATTTCTGAGGATAAAAGACAGGACTTTCTCACTTGGGTTAAACATGCACAAGATGTCTCTAAATTCTCCAACCGTGCAGCCTTTGACTGCTTTGAGTGTATAAGCAGAACCTCGGCTATCTCCATAGGTGCACGTAGAATTGCTTGGCTCCAGGCATCTGATTTAGAGCTCTGGGTACAAGATAAATTGGGAAATATCCCTTGTACTGGTGAGAAAACTGTTTGGTAAAGATTGGCAGGAAAAAGCCAATGAAATGGATGCTGAAAACTCCACCTTGGATAGACTATCCAAGTCCACTGCTGATCCTGTTAGAAAGAAGTTGTTCAAGAAAACATCTTTTTCTAAAAAGAAAAGATTTTATCCTGCTTATGCTCAGCAGGCATCTTCTGCAGGTCAGTTTTCAAGCAAACGTCAGCAACCACCCAAACAGAAGAAAGCAAAGGCTGCTAGGCCTCCACCAGCCCAGCAGCCTCAGCCTCCTCAGGGCCTTTGACTTTCAGCTAGAGAACTTAGCCTTTCTGGTTCTGGAGGGACCAGAACCATCCACCATTCCAGGAAGGTTATGTCATTTTGCCCCCAGATGGGGGCAAATAACAGCAGAGCATTGGACGCTCTCCATCATAAAGGAGGGGTACAAACTTCATTTTTCAAGCATGCCCCCTCACACAATAGTGAAGCAATTCAATTCTCCGACACCTCTCATCAACCTGTTAGGAGGTTGCCATCCTTCTTGCCCAAGGGGCAATAGAAGAAGTGCCTCTTCATCAACAGGGCATAGGGTTCTATTCCCCTTATTTTCTTATTCCAAAGAAAACAGGGGGATACAGACCTATCTTAGATCTCAGAGAATTGAACAAATTCCTTGTCAAGGAGAAATTCAAGATGATTTCTCTCGGAGCTCTGCTACCATACCTTCAGAGTCAGGATTGGCTTTGTTCTCTAGATCTCAAGGATGCGTACTGTCATCAACCTCCCCTGGAGGCCAGTGGCTGTTAAGGGTAGGTTGAGCATATTATTATTTTCTGGGAGTAGAGGGCTCTTTTAAGGCCAAGGGTATCTTGGTCTTTGTAGTCCTGCTCCTTATGTGAATAAATTGTGTATGCCAGGTAGAGGGTAAATAAGGCTTTTATTTCCCTTTTAACGCAAAAGGTTTGTTGAGATACAGAAATACAGAAAGTCCTTCTTTTCAGGCTTCCACCACAACATAAGTAAAGAGGTAAACTGTTACAAACTTAACAGTTGCTTGTAGGATTTAACCCAGGATTCTTTCAAACTTTAGAGCAAGACAAAGGAGTGAACATTCCTCTTTCATTCAGCACAAACATGAGTATTCTCAAAGCAATGTCTGTATAACTCACAGTTCAGGGAGTGATTCAAAACTGCCCGCAATACAAATGGAGCAATCCATTAATTCATCTTGAGATAAGGGAATAGGGTCCTCAAGCGCTATCTGCATGGGCTCTGGGTCATTGTTATCTCCCTCTGACTTGGAGCTTTCCCAGGCCGCTACAGTTTGCCAGTCACTGTTTCTGTTCCCTTGTTTCCAGTAAGGCTGTTCTAGGGCTCTCAAATAAGCATGGCTTGTTCCTATGCCCTTACGTCCTGGCTTATAAAACTCTGGCCTGCTTCTTTTCCTTTCACACTGGATATCTGCTTTACAAGAGCTTCTAGGAGCTGAGCTTCTCTTTATGAATAAAGTGTCACCATACCTTGGCTTCCCGTAGCCGGTATAACTAGAGTTTTCCTTCTCAGGCACTTCTCTCAGGACACAGTCTCTTTGGCAGACTTTCTCTTGGAAGCTTCTGGGCACTGCTTGACCTTTCTGTAGCCTAGGAAAACCTGGTGAGGAATCCAGACTTCCTTGCTTCCTGGGTATAGGTAACTCTGCTATCAGTACCTTTCCTTTTGGAGCCTTTCAATCCTGTTTCAGGGTCTTCTGGTGAGCGTAGGCCTCTCTCCAGGTATGGCTCTCTCCTTCTGAGTTCTTTACCTCTGAGGTCTCCTGCTACCAAGTCTTTCTCCGGACTGACTCTCCACGGCCCGTCTTTCTCTATGGCTCTTTCTGCTCCTCTTCCAGCTCCTGCTGTCCTTGTCGTACTGCTTGTCTTGGCTGCACTGCTTGACCTGGCTGGGCTGCTGTTCCTGGCTGTCTCAGCTCCCCTTATCCTCCTTCTCTCTTTTCCTGCACTAGCTTTCTGCTTATAAAGGCATTCCACGTTTGAGTTCCCCGGGCTACTTTTCAGGTGCAGCTGATTAACTTCTGCAGAATCATCAGCCGGGTGTGTTAACTCAGCCTCTGTAAGTTTTCACTTGCTCCCTCTAGCTGCGCTGCAGGGCAATTGCATCTTCTGCACATCATTTGTTTTGTGAAAGACAGCGTTTTTTCCTAAGTCTTCACTTTCATTAGCATCTGCTCTATGACAGTACACCCATGTCCTCATCCATCCATCCCACAGAAGATTCCTTTTTCAAGGAAAGCACTACCAATACAGGGTGCTTCATTTTGGTCTGGCCTCAGCACCAAGGATGTTCACGAAATGCATGGCTGTGGTAGCAGCATTTCTCCGCACTCTAGGAATACTCGTCTTCCCTTACTTGGACGACTGGCTCATTCGAGCTCCAACACAGTCAGAGGCCAGGACTTCTCTATCCTGCACAATGCGTATCCTTCAGTATTTAGGGCTGGTAATAAACATCCCAAAATCCAGTCTGACTCCCACTCAGTTTTTAGAGTTCATAGGAGCTCTTCTGGATACCACAAGGGCAAGGGCCTATCTTCCCCAGGCCCGTTGCCTTCGCTTGGTGCAGTTAGCGTCTCAAGCAGTGCTAAAGCCTCATCTAACTGCTCGAGAAATGTTGCAATTGCTAGGCCACATGGCATCCATCGTGCATGTGGTTCCATATGCTCGCCTCCACATGAGGGCAGCTCAGTGGACTTTATCCACCCAATGGACCCAGGCATCAGGGTCCCTGTCAGACAAAATAGCAAACACAAGTCGCCTCATTTTGTCTCTCCAATGGTGGAGGTCCACTCAAAACCTGTTGCTGGGGTCCCCTTTTCAACAACCCTTACCCCAAGCAACTCTCACAACAGATGCTTCTCCAAAGGGTTGGGGAGCTCATCTGCAAGACTTCTCCACCTAGGGCACCTGGTCTCCTCAAGAGAGTTGTCTGCATATCAATCGCTTGGAACTCAGAGCAATTTTCCTGGCTCTGCGAGTGTTCCACTCCCTGCTCAGCTACAAGACAGTCCTCATTCATACGGACAATCAAGTAGCCATGTTCTATGTGAACAAGCAGGGGGGAATGGGCTCTCTGTTGCTTTGCAACGAAGCTTTGCGACTATGGGCCCTCGCCAGAGAGCATCAGATTCATCTGCTGGCAGTATATCTTCCAGGCATTCAAAACTCTTGGGCGGACAGACTCAGTCGAGTTCTGCTTCCACACGAGTGGTCTCTCCATGCAGACCAGGTGACCAGGAATCTGCATCGAATGCGGAGAGAAATCTTCATACCCTGGATTGTAAAAGAGCTCTAGCTTTTTACTTACAAAGACATACAGCAACATAGAAAGTCCTCTCAACTCTTTGTTGCTTTTGATCCTTCTCATTTGGGACTTCCAGTCTCCAAGAGAACACTATCTAACTGGATTGCTCGGTGTATTTCCTTCGCCTATCAGAGTAAGAACCTTTCTCTGGAAGGCCATGTCACAGCTCCCAATGTGAGAGCCATGGCAGCCTCAATGGCTCATCTGCACTCTGTGTCTATTGACGACATCTGTCGAGCAGCCACTTGGGCCTCGGTTCATATCTTCACAGCCCATTGCTGTTTGGACAAGGACTCCCGCCGGGATGCCTTGTTTGGTCAGGCTGTTCTCAAACACCTGTTCCATACCTGATCAACTCCTGCCCACCATCCCTGGTAGGATGCCAGAGATCCATGGGGGGAAGTGGAGCCCTGTTCAGGGACACACAACTTCTGGGGTCTCTCCCTGGCACCTAAAGCTAGGGAGTCCCCATATGTGATGACTACATTCCTGCTTGTTCCTGGAGATAGCATAGTTACTCACCTGTAACAGGTGATCTCCAGGAACAGCAGGAATTTAGTCCTCACAACCCACCTCCCCTAGGAGTTGTATCTCTCTATCTCTTTCCTTTCCCTCTCTCTCTTTGTCTCAGCTTTAAAACTCAACTGGAGAGAGGCAGTTGGGAAAGGCAGGAAGGCAGCACGCAGGCGCTGTGGGATGCTTCCAAAAGCGTTCTGATTGGATGCTGGGGAGCGTTCCCGCACGGGCTCCATCGGTACCGACGATACCCATATGTGAGGACTAAATTCCTGCTGTTCCCGGAGATCACCTGTTACAGGTGAGTAACTATGCTTTACCCTTTCCTATGAGCAAGCAGGAATCTCACTGGACCAGAGAGTCACGGCACACCGCATCAGGACCATGGCTATCTCCATGGCAAATCTGCGTTCCATCCCCGTGGCGGAAATTTGCGGGGCCACCACCTGGTTTTCGGTCCACACCTTCACTGCTCACTACTGCCTGGAGAAGGAGTCCCGACGGGACAGCACTTTCAGCCAGGCCATACTCCGCAATCTCTTCAGGGTGTAGGCAACTTCTGCCCTCCAACCATTTGATGTTCAGGCTACCAGAGTACTGGTTTTTCGTCAGACACTTGGGTCTTGCAAGAGTCTCTCAGTAGGAACTCACTGCTGCTGATCACGGCTCACTCCTTGCAGGTCGCCGTGGCATTTTTCTTTTGGTTACAGGTTCTCAGTAGCCTGCAGCTGGGAAGTCCCATATGTGAAGACTGACTTCCTGCTTATTTCTGGAGAAAGTGTAGTTACTCACCTGTAAAAGGTGTTCTCTGAGGAGAGCAGGAATCAGTCCTCACACCCCTCCCTACTCCCCTTGGAATTCTTTCTTTACTGTATATTAAGTTTTTCTTCAGGACCAAGCAGGAAGTCAGTCCTCACATATGGGTGTCATCGGCGCCGATGAAGCCCCAGCGGAGCATTTCCCCAGCTTTCTATGAAAGACTTTGGGAATGCAGGCACGCATGTGCGGTTCCCTTCCCGCCTAAAGGTGCCATCTTACCTCAGTCTCTTTTTTTCCGTGAAGCCCACCGGACGTGTGTCCAGTTTTCCCGGTTAAAATTAGATTTTTCAGCGATTTTTGCTCTTTTTTTCTCCCGGTTCGACGCTGGTTCCCCTCCCGCCGGGTTCGGTACACCGGTATCAAGCCCGACACTTCTTTTTCGGTTTTTGCCCTTCGTGGCTGGCGTTCGCGCCCTTTTTCCCTTGAAGGCCGGTCCTTTGACCTCGCGGGGACTCTTTTTTCCCCGATGGCTTCCAGTGGTTTTAAGAAGTGTGATCGGTGTAAGAAACTAATGTCTCTCACCGACACACACGACTGCTGCCTTCAGTGCCTCGGCCCCGACCACGATCCTAAGTCGTGCGGGGCCTGTGGAAAGATATCTTCCAAGGCACTACGAAGTCGCCAGCAGCAAAAGGAAAGGCTTTTCTCGGACTCAGCCTCCGGCCGGGCCCGGACCTCGTCTGAGGCCTCGACATCTCGGGATTCCGATCCCGAGCGCCGTCGAAGCTCCTCGGACAGGGGGTCCCCCGACCGGGAACGCAAGAGGAAGAAACGGCTCGCGAGGGCGTCATCGTCGGAGGTCCCTGGCTCCTCGAGGGCCAGGTCTAAGACCCCCGACCATAGTCCTGGGCCTGTGGAACCGGAGAAGCCTGCCAAAGTTCCTCGTGTGGAGCCGGAGTCTGCTGGACACGTAAGCCCCGTAGTCCTCGTGGACTCTCCTCCCAGGGAGCCACCGCCGGGGCCCGAGTCAGTGGCTGCAGCATCTCCCGAGCTGGATCTCAGGATGACAGCCTTGGAGAGCAGATTGTCTGCCTTCATGGAGCAGCAGCGGGCACTGATGGCCAGCCTGTCTGGCGCATCTGCCCCGACCACCAGGACATCGACATCGAAGTCGACCCCGGAGACTGAGCCGATACTAGAGTCCATCATGGCTCGGAGTCGACCTTGGTCGCGGTCTCCCTCGACCTCCCATTCGGGACAGAGGGCGTCGACGCCGGTGCTCCAGGGCCCCGCGGGGTCGGACCCCGACTCTTCCTAGGACGAGTCGGCTTGGGAGACGGAGGACGAGGAGTCTCCTGATACCTTTAAGATTCGGTGCATCCCTTTGGAGGACACCCGGTTCTCAGAGTTCGTCCGGGATATGGCCACTGCCTTGGCTATTCCGGCGGACCTCGAGGAAGAGCCTTGAGCTGAAGATCTCGAGGCGCTACAGTATGACTCTCCTCCGAAGGAGGCCTTTACTGTCCCGGTTCCTCCGATGCTGGAACGGCTCCTCTTCCGTATGTGGGAGGCACCGGCCTCGGCGCCGGTTCTTAGCAAGCGAGTCGATTCGATCTATCGACTCCGGAAGAGCCCTGGTTTTCAGAAGGCACAGCTACCTCACCATTCCATGGTTGTGGAATCGGCCATGCATCGTCTGAAGAGCCAAAAGATGCACTCCGCGGTACCTCCTGGCAGGAAGGCCCGAAACCTTGATGGCGTCGGTAGAAAGTGCTTCCAAGGCTCGATGCTTGCTTGCCGTGTCCAGTCCTACCAGCTGTACATGGGCATGTACTTGCGAGATCTGGCCAAGGAGTTGGCCGGGTTCTCTGCTGGTCTCTCCGGGGAACCCTTGCAGAGATTTAAGTCCTTGTCCTCGGGGATTCGGGACTGCTCGAAGTTCATGTCCCGCGCCGCCTAAGATGGCTTCGAGGCTTCGGCCCGAGTCGCGGCAGCTGGCATTGCGGCTCGACGCCAGGCATGGCTGCAGTCATCGGACCTCGAGCCATGGGTTCAGGACAAGTTGGTCGATGTCCCTTGCCGAGGTGAAAACCTTTTTGGCAAGCCCATGACCGAGAAGGCCGCTCAGCTCGAGACCGAGCACCTCACACGGACAAGGCTGTCGAGGAAGACCTCTGCCCCTTCTCATAAAAAGAAGGGCTCGGGTAAAAAGCCCTTTTACCCGAGGAAGGGCACTGCCTATAAACAGTACCTGCAATATCATGCTGCCCAAGCTGCCCCCCAGGGTCAGCAAGCCAAGGGCCAGGGTAATGGGCCCCGTAGTCAGAGGACCCCCAAGCCTCAGGCCCCTGCTACCACTCAGCAGGGTGGGGGCTGTTGACTCCTTGAGCATAGCCTCTCCTCCACTGCTCTCCCAACCCTGCACAGGAGGTCGTCTCGCCCTCTTTGCCCACCAGTGGCCCCTTATCACCGGGGACAGTTGGGTGCTGGAGATAGTCCACAAGGGCTATGCCCTCCATTTTCACCAACTGCCTCCTCCATACTTCCCAGGGGAGCCTCCCAGGCCTCCCCTGTACACAGACCTTCTCCTTCAGGAGCTTCAGGGTCTGTTGGTGGACAGGGCGCTGGAGCCTGTGCCTCCCCACTTGCAAGGTCACGGATTCTACTCCAGGTATTTCCTGGTGCCCAAAAGAACCGGTGGCCTTCGACCCATTCTGGACTTCAGGAACCTCAACAAGTTCCTAGTGAAGGAAAAGTTCAAGATGCTTACTCTTGGAACGCTTCTGCCCTACCTCCAGCAGGGAGATTGGCTATGCTCCTTAGATCTAAAGGATGCGTACACTCACATCCTCATTCATCCAGACCACAGAAAGTACATCAGGTTCATTGTGGGAGGAAACCATTATCAGTACAGAGTGCTGCCTTTCGGCCTCACCTCCGCCCCCAGAGTCTTCACAAAGTGCCTAGCAGTGGTGGCGGCCTACCTGAGAAATCAGGGAATCTTTGTCTTCCCTATCTGGACGACTGGCTCATCAGGGGTCAGACATGTCAGGAGGCCAATCAAGCCACCCTCAGGACTATTGCTCTTCTACAACACCTGGGGTTTGTCATAAACTTCGCAAAGTCCACTTTGCTCCCCTCCCAGAACTTAGAGTTCATAGGAGCAAGGCTGGACTCTCTGCTGGCGAAGGCTTTCTTGCCAGCAGACAGGGCCCAGAGGTTGATGGCCTTGGCAAAGCAGTTTCTCAGCAGGTCCCTGGTCTCCGCCAGACTCTGCCTGAGGCTTCTAGGCCACATGGCTTCGACAGTACATGTGACCCCCAATGCCAGGCTCCATATGAGGCGTGCACAGTGGTGTCTTCGGGCTCAGTGGTCACAAGCCACAGGCAGCCTCAGAGACAGGATAAGGGTGTCCAGACCATTTCTGCACTCCCTCAACTGGTGGCTGCACCCACCCAATCTACTGAAAGACGTACCTTTTCAGATTCCAGGGTACACAGTAGTGATGACTACAGATGCCTCCCTGCAAGGCTGGGGAGCTCATTGTCTGGGCAAATGCACCCAGGGACCCTGGTCTCCCTGGGAAGCTGCACAGCAGATCAATCTCCTCGAACTCAGAGCTATTCGATTGGCACTCAAAGCTTTCACTCCTTCCCTGGCTCACCAGTCTGTCCTGATTCAGACAGACAACCAAGTTGCCATGTTTTATGTGAACAAACAGGGCGGAACTTGGTCCAGGCTCCTTTGTTGGGAGGCTCGGGACCTTTGTTCTTTTGCCCTCCAGCACAACATGCTCCTCAAGGCTGTGTACCTTCCAGGCCAGGACAACTACCTGGCAGACAGGTTGAGCAGAATACTGCAGCCCCACGAGTGGCAGCTGCATCCTTCAGTGCTTCAGAAGATCTTCCTGAAATGGGGTCTCCCTTTGATAGATCTCTTTGCCAGTCCAATGAACAAGCAACTACCAAAGTTCTGCTCCAGGCAACCACATCCTCTGCGGATAGCAGCGGATGTTTTTCTGATATCCTGGTCTCGGGGCCTCCTCTATGCGGGGTTGGCTGTGTCCAAGCGTACCTTGTCCATCTGGGTGGCTGACTGTATCACCTGGGCTTATAAGGCGGCTGACCTTCCTTTGCAGGGTAGGGTCACGGCCCATCTTGTCAGGGCAATGGCTGCCTCAGTGGCTCATCTCCGCTCTGTGCCCTTGGTAGACATCTGCAGGGCTGCAACTTGGTCTTCAAGCCAGACGTTTGCGGCCCATTACTGCCTGGAGAGGGAGTCCCGTAGGGACAGTGCTTTTGGCCAAGTAGTACTCCGGAATCTCTTTGAGGTTTAGGCAACTCCTGCCCTCTGTTGGGGTACCGGTGGAGATTGTGTCCTTGAAAAGCCTTTCTTTGCTGCTGAGACTAGAGGGAGTTCTCTTGTTCAGCCTGGGTTCCTCGGTAGCCCAGAGCTTGGAAGTCACCCATATGTGAGGACTGACTTCCTGCTTGGTCCTGGAGAAAGAGGAGTTACTCACCTGTAACAGGTGTTCTCCAGGAGCAGCAGGAATCAGTCCTCACAACCCTCCCTCCTCCTCTTGGAATTGCAGTTTTACATAGTTTATTTTTCATTTTTGTGTGCTGTCTTCGCTATATCATTTGACTGAGGTAAGATGGCACCTTTAGGCGGGAAGGGAACTGCGCATGCGTGCCCTCATTTCCAAAGGCTTTCATAAAAAGCTGGGGAAATGCTCCGCTGGGGCTTCATCGGTGCCGATGACACCCATATGTGAGGACTGATTCCTGCTGCTCCTGGAGAGAACACCTGTTACAGGTGAGTAACTACTCTTTTCATCTTCGCTATGTCATTGGACTGAGGCAAGATGGCACCCTTGGACGGGAAGTGGACCACGCATACATGGTGTATCTTCCAAAGGCTTTCTTTGAAAGCTGGGGAGATGATTCTGCATGGGCTCTGTCGGCGCCGACGTCACCCTGCTGTCCTCGGAGAACACCTGTTACAGGTGAGTAACTATGCTATATTCTGTGGTGGCAGGCAGATTAATTTAAATGACAGCATTTACATTAATATGTATATTCAGCGCTGTTATACATATAGTCAATGATGCTGACTATGCATATGATATAGCTGCTGCAGAAATCCCTTTCATTTAAGCCTGCTCTCCTGAGGGATTCAACCTGCTGTGCATGTGTAGATTGCAGCTCTGCCTGCATTGTGCGCTAAACTCACCCCTGAACATACCTACTACAAAAATACATGCAGGTTAATTTTATAAGCTGAATTGTATGTGCATATATGAATGCAAATACCTTTATTAATTTACCCCAAAAATCCATAGATAGCAGAGTTACACATTCACCACAGTATGCACTACCACATGCTAAAAGCAGTCAGCATAGTAAAAATCCTATGCTAACTGCTATTTCTCCAGGACCAAGCAGGAAGTCAGTCCTCACTTATGGGTGACGTCGGCACCGACGGAGCCCTCGCGGAGCAATTTTCCCCAGCTTTCAAAGAAAGCCTTTGGGAATTGCAGCGCGCATGCGCGGTCCTCTTCCCGCCCAAGGGTGCCATCTTAGCCAGTCTTCTTTTTTCCGCGGAGCCCTACAGACGTTCCCGTCGTGTCCCCGCGAAAAAGTTGATTTTTCTTCATAATTACTCTTTTTTCCTTCGGTTCGACGCCGGTCTTTTTCCCGCCCGGACTCGCGACGCCGGTCACGAGTCCTCTTCTTCTTTTTCGGTTTTTCTGACTTAGTCAGTTTTCGTTTCGGTTTTTCCCTGGCAGCCCGGTCCTTTGACCTCGCCGGGGCCCTTTTTCCCCCGATGGCTGCCAGTGGTTTCAAGCGGTGTGGTCAGTGTGACCGAAATATGTCACTAACTGACACACACGACAATTGCCTCCGCTGCCTGGGCCCGGATCATGAAGAAATGATCTGTGGGCCTTGTGGCAAACTATCCTCCAAAGCGTTGAGAAGTCGGCGGCATCAGCGGGATAGAATCTTCGCTGACCCCAGCCGTACCCGGACCTCGTCGGAGGCCTCCGCGTCCAGGGTTCCAGCTCGGACCGTCGCCGGAGTTCCTCCAACAGGGGTTCTCCCTCCGGGGACCATCGACGGAAGGTGAAACCCGCGAGGGCGGCGTCGGTGGACGCTCCTGGCTCCGCGAGGGCCAGGTCGCATAGCCCCGATAGCCGCCCCGGGTCCTTGGAGAAGGAGCACCTCACGAAGCGACCTCGCCTGGAGTCGGAGCTGCCTGCTCGGGTAAGTCCTGTGGTCCTTCTGGACTTGCCTCCGCGACAGCCGACGTCGGGCCCGACGCCGTCGGGGCCCGAGTCGGGGGCTGCTGGGTCACCTGAGCTCGGACTCAGGTTGACGGCCTTGGAGAGCAGACTGTCTGCCTTCATGGACCAGCAGCGGGCACTGCTCGCTGGCTTCGCTGGCGCCGCTGCCCCGACCGCCGGGACGTCGACGTCTAAGTCGACCCCGGAGACCGAGCCGATCCTCGAGTCGATGCGAACTCGAGTCGATCCTCGGTCGAGGTCACCCTCGGCCTCCCGTTCGGGACCGAGGTCGCCGACGCCGACTCCCTCGGCGTCGGGGCGGCAGGCGCCGCGCCCTGCCCGGGCCGACCCCACCGAGTCCTCGTCGGAGTCGGTCTGGGAGTCTGAAGAAGAAGAGTCGCCTGACTCTTTTCGGACTCGGTGTGTCCCCTCGGACTCAACTGAGTCCGAACCTCGGAAGCAGTCCCCCCCGGAGGATGCCCGGTTCTCGGACTTCGTCAGGGATATGGCCAAGGCTTTGGCCTTCCCTGCGGACCCCGAGGAGGAGCCTCGAGCCGAAGAGCTCGACGCCCTCCAGTATGACTCTCCCGCCAGGGAACACTTTACTGTACCGGTTCCTCCCATGCTGGAACGACTACTCTTCCGCATGTGGGAGAGTCCGGCCACCTCGCCGGTCCTGAGCAAGCGGGTCGATTCTATCTATCGAGTCCGCAAGAGCCCTGGCTTCCAAAAAGCACAGCTACCACACCATTCCATGGTAGTGGAATCGGCCATGCATCGTCTTAAGAGCCAGAAGATGCACTCCTCAGTGCCTCCTGGCAGGGAGACCCGTAACCTGGATGGCCTTGGTAAGAAGTGTTTCCAGGGCTCTATGCTCGCATGTCGTGTCCAGACCTACCAGCTATACATGGGCATGTATCTCCGAGACCTGGCTAAAGAGCTAGCCGGCTTCTCCGCTGGTTTGTCCGAGGAACCCTTGCGGAGGTTCCTGGCCTTGTCCACTGGCATTCGGGAATGCTCAAAATTCATGTCCCGAGCAGCCTATGATGGCTTTGAAGCATCGGCTCGAGTGGCCGCAGCCGGCATCGGTGCCCGCCGACAGGCTTGGCTTCAGTCGTCTGACCTTGAGCCCTGGGTGCAGGACAAGTTGGTCGATGTCCCTTGCCGAGGCGAAAACCTCTTTGGCAAGCCCATGGCTGATAAGGCTGCACAAATTGAGACGGAGACTCTCACCAGGACTAGGCTTTCTAGGAAGACCTCCTCCCCTTCCCAGAAAAAGAAGGGCTCGGGAAAGAAGTCCTTTTACCCGAGGAAGGCGGCTGCCTACAAACAATACCCCCACTATCAGGCCCCTGCAGCTCCCCAACAGGGCCAGCAGGCCACGGGACGGGGTAACGGGTCCCGTAGGCAGCAAGCCCCCAAGCCTGCACCACCAGCCCCTGCTCCGCAGGGTGGGGGTTTTTGACTCCTTAAGCATAGCCTCTCCCCCCCCGCTGGTTCCTCCCAGCACCGGAGGCCGGCTGGTTCACTTCGCCCACAGGTGGTCCAGCATCACCTCAGATGCCTGGGTGCTTCAAGTCGTGCGAGAAGGCTATCTTCTCCACTTCCACCAGGTCCCTCCCTCCTATTTTCCGGGAGAACCTCCACGACCCCCTCTGCACAGGGAATTACTCCTTCAGGAGTTAGCAGGTCTTCTACAGGAACAGGCGGTGGAACCGGTGCCCCACCACCTGAAAGGTCAAGGCTTTTATTCCAGGTATTTTCTAATACCAAAAAGAACAGGAGGCCTCAGACCCATCCTGGACTTGCGCAACCTCAACAAGTTCCTCGTGCGGGAGAAGTTCAAGATGCTTACCCTTGGAATCCTTCTGCCCTACCTCCAGCAGGGAGATTGGCTATGCTCCTTGGATCTAAAGGATGCCTACACGCACATCCTCATCCACCCAAGCCACCGCCAATACCTAAGGTTTGTGGTGGCAGGAAATCATTACCAGTACAGAGTACTGCCCTTTGGCCTGTCCTCCGCACCGCGAGTCTTCACAAAATGTCTCGCGGTGGTGGCGGCCCATCTCCGGCTTCACGGCCTCTGTCTTTCCGTACCTCGACGACTGGCTCATCAGAGCAGCGTCCGCTCTGGAGGTCACCAACGCCACGCGCCGCACGGTGACTCTTCTGCAGTACTTGGGCTTTGTTATAAACTTCGCAAAGTCCACTTTGCTCCCCTCACAGGATCTCGAGTTCATCGGCGCAAGGCTGCACACTCCTCAGGCACGAGCGTTCCTACCGCTCGACAGGGCTCAACGGCTCATGGACCTAGCCGACCGTTTTCGCAGCCAGCCCCTGGTCTCCGCCAGGCGCTTCCTGAGACTACTCGGCCATATGGCTTCCACCGTCCATGTGACCCCCAATGCCCGCCTGAATATGCGGCCTGCTCAATGGTGTCTCCGCCAGCAGTGGCGACAAGCCACAGGCGGCCTAGCAGACCTAGTGCGCGTCTCCGAGCCGCTGATCTCGTCTCTCCAGTGGTGGCTTCAGCGGCCGACCCTGATATTCGGCATGCCTTTCCAGTCACCTCAGCCGGTCCGGGTGCTGACAACAGATGCATCCCTCCTGGGCTGGGGAGCGCATTGCCAACGGGCACGTACTCAGGGCCTCTGGACCACGTGGGAGTCTGCTCAGCAGATCAACTTCCTGGAGCTCAGGGCGATCCGCCTGGCTCTCAAGGCCTTCTCCCACCTGACTTCTCACCAGTCCGTCCTTGTCCAGACGGACAATCAAGTTGCCATGTTCTACGTGAACAAGCAGGGGGGCACGGGCTCCTTCCTCCTCTGCCGGGAGGCACAGAAGCTCTGCTCTTGGGCCGTCAGTCACGGCGTTCTCCTCAAGGCAGTTTATCTCCCAGGCCAAGAGAATTGCCTGGCGGACAAACTCAGCAGGATTCTCCAGCCGCACGAGTGGCATCTGGATCCCTTGGTAGTTCAGAAGCTCTTTCTAAAGTGGGGTCTCCCCACGGTGGATCTCTTTGCCAGTCCTCACAACCGGCAACTTCCTCGCTTCTGCTCTCGTCAGCCACACCCCCTTCGGGTTGCGGCGGACGCTTTTCTACTCTCATGGTCGGGGAGCCTTCTGTACGCTTTCCCTCCCATCCCGCTAGTCTCTCGGACTCTTTTCAAGGTTCTCCGAGACAAAGCCTTCATGATCCTGGTGGCCCCTCGCTGGCCCAGACAGCCGTGGTTTCCGCTCCTGCTGCAATTAGCGGTGGAGGATCCATTCCCTCTGGGGTTACAACCGGATCTCCTCACTCAGGATCAGGGGTCTCTGCTACACCCCAACCTCAGGTCTCTCAACCTAATGGCCTGGCTGCTGAGAGGGTAGTCCTTGCTCCCCTTCTCCTGCCGGCAGAGGTGGAGGAGGTCGTCCTAGCTTCGCGACGACCTTCTACCCGCAAATGCTACGCCCTTAAATGGCGTCATTTTTCCGTTTGGTGTACCCGACAGTCTCAGGATCCCTTCTCCTGCCCGGTGTCGGTGGTCTTGCAGTACTTGCTATACCTCTCTAATCTGGGACTTAAGTCCAACTCCGTCAAAGTTCACCTCAGTGCTCTTTCAGCACATCATGTGCCGGTGGACGGCAGACCTCTCTCCAACGACCCTCTCGTAGCGAGGTTTCTCCGAGGTCTCCTTCTACTTAAACCACCTCTGCGCCCGCCAGCGCCTGACTGGGACCTGAATGTGGTTTTACAGCGGATCACCTGTCCGCCTTTTGAACCTATGGCTACCTGTTCTCTCCGTTTTCTTTCTTGGAAAACACTGTTCTTGATAGCCCTCACTTCCGCTAGACGCGTAAGTGAATTGCAGGCCCTCGTGTCTGATCCCCCTTACACTCGGTTCTACAAAAATAGGGTAGTCCTACGGACTCACCCAAAATTTCTTCCAAAAGTTTTCTCCCCTTTTCACATCAATCAGGAGGTGGTACTTCCAACCTTCTTTCCCAGACCACACTCCAGCCGAGCTGAAACGGTCCTCCATACCCTGGACTGTAGAAGGGCTTTGAACTTCTACCTTGACCGTACGCGGGAGCACCGTAAAGCTGCTCAGCTTTTTGTGTCTTTTGACCCCAATAAATTGGGGCTCCCGGTCTCCAAGCGTACTCTGTCCATCTGGGTTGCGGACTGTATCTCTTGGGCTTATGGGGCAGCCGGACTCTCCTTGGAAGGTCGAGTCACGGCTCATTGCGTTCGGGCGAAGGCTACGTCAGTGGCTTACCTCCGCTCTGTTCCGCTGGCAGACATCTGCCGGGCCGCTACTTGGTCTTCGAGCCAGACTTTTGCAGTCCATTACTGTCTCGAGAGGGAGTCCCGCAGGGACAGTGCTTTCGGACAGGCAGTCCTCCGTAATCTCTTCGAGGTCTGAGCAACTCCTACCCTCCATCCCGGATGTGGGCTACCGGTGGGTAATAATTCAGCGAAGATTCTTCCTTCTGTGCTGCTGAGCTAGAGGGAGCTCATTTTTGTGCTTAGGGTCTCCGGTAGCCTTGAGCTTGGGAGTCCCATAAGTGAGGACTGACTTCCTGCTTGGTCCTGGAGAAAGCGTAGTTACTCACCTGTAACAGGTGTTCTCCAGGAGCAGCAGGAATCAGTCCTCACAACCCTCCCTCCTCCCCATGGAGTTGCAATCATCTGCTTTAGTTTTTTTGCAAATTTTTATGCTGTCTTTTTTAGCTATGTCATCTGACTGGCTAAGATGGCACCCTTGGGCGGGAAGAGGACCGCGCATGCGCGCTGCAATTCCCAAAGGCTTTCTTTGAAAGCTGGGGAAAATTGCTCCGCGAGGGCTCCGTCGGCGCCGACGTCACCCATAAGTGAGGACTGATTCCTGCTGCTCCTGGAGAACACCTGTTACAGGTGAGTAACTACGCTAAATCCCCTAGTGCAGTGGCTGAAGATACCTCCACAATACTTGAATCACTGTGCGCTGCCAAGTCACCCTACAAACCACTGATCTCACTAGGTGACCTAAACCTCACCTCAGCATCTAAGAAAGACGAAATAGCATTCCACCAAGCTATGAATTATTTTCAACTCTGCTATCTTCCAACGCAACCTACGCACCGCTCAGGATCCACCCCAGACCTGATTTTCATAGCTAAGAGCCTCTTAGAACAAGACAGAATAAGCACTCCCACAGTAACACCAATACCCTGGTCAGACCACCACGCCATAGATTTTAAAATTCATATCCCCCATACACAAGAACCACAGAAGGCAACCAAACCGACAAGAAGATTTAAGGGTTTTGACAAAGACAAGTTCCTCATTGACATCCTACATGAACTCCCCGATGACTGTACAAATCTAGACAATGCTATAAACAGATGAAACACCACCATTAGCACAGCAGCCAAAGCACCCAAATGTGCCAGCACAAATCAGAAGATTACCAGAAGGAACCCTGCCCCCTGGTATTCTGAAATAGTTAGAGCATCTAAAAGAAATCTACAAAAGAAAGAACGACAATGGAGACGCGACCACTCAGACAGCACAAGGCAAGAATACCAAATAATGCAAAAAAAACTACAACAACTTGATCAAGACTCAGAAGGAACAATATCATACCAACCTCATCTTAAAAGCTAGCAACAAGCCTAGAGAGCTCTTCGAGATAGTCCGGTCACTTATAAAAGAGCCATCACAAAAAGCAGATGATGCTATGATACAACCACAAAGATTTGCAGATTTTCTTTTTTGCCGAGAACAACCCCCCAGTGAGAACCCATGACACAAGCTATATCTCCTCTTCTATACAAGGCTTCGATACCACTTTATCAGACAAATGGAATAAATTTCACATTCCCACAATTGAACAAGTTATCCGTACAATCACTGACCTAAACTCCAGCACAGCTCCTTCAGATCCCCCTGCCCAGTGACCTGGATAAAATCAACAAAAGAAGAGCTAGTAAAATTCATCCAAGGCTACATACCCACAGCACTAAAACAAGCCACAATACAGCCAATCCCAAAGACAAATTCCCCAGACCCCATAGACCCAACAGCATACAGACCTATATCCAGCCTCCCATTTCTGACCAAAATTATTGAGAAGACTGTACTGGGACAGCTCCAAGATCATCTGGATACCCATGCTCCTCTAGACCAACACCAATATGGATTTCGCCCTAACCACAGCGTTGAGACTGTACTCATCTACCTACTGGACACTATACTCCGAGGAATTGACAGTATCAAAACCGGTTTTCTGCTAGTATTCATTGACATCTCCTCTGCTTCTGACACGGTATTTCATAATATCCTCCTGCACAGACTAATAGACATAGGCCTATGCAATACCACCCACAAATGGTTCCAATCATACCTCAGCGCCAGGCAACAGAAAGTCAAAGTAGGCACATACCCCTCTGCTCCATTCCACATTACGCAAGGGGTCCCCCAAGGATCTTCCCTCTCTGCCCTTCTTTTTAACATTTATATACAGCCAGTCTGCAATATATTCAAGAAGCACAATTTAAAATACTCTATCTATGCCGACGACATCATGGCATACACCCCTATCAACCTGGACTCTCCAGACTACTCATCCATGACAAATTGTCTACAAGAGGTATCCACATGGTTTTCCAACAATAACCTAAACATAAATATGAATAAAACTGAGGCACTGCTCATCACACGCAATTATCTGTCCAACTTCCCCACCTCAATAGCAGTGGGCAGACTCTATCATCCCAATTAAAGACAAAGTTCGTTACCTCGGAATAAGTCTTGACCATCATCTAAGCTTACAACCTCACATCAATAAAATTACTAAGAATGGATTCTACAAGCTTGCCACCATACGTAGACTTAAGCCTCTCCTCAAACAGGAACACTTTAGATCAGTGTGTCAAGCAATCATAACTCCTATCCTGGACTATTGCAATGCCATCTATCAAGGTTTACCTAAGCAGGCTACAAGATCTCTACAACTTGTTCAAAATACTGCTGCCAGAATCATCACTCATTCATACACAAGATCACATAACACCCCTCCTTCATCAACTCCACTGGCTCCCAATTACCGCACGTGCCAGATATAAATTTGTTCTGACGATATTCAAAATAAGAAACAACATGTCAGCGGGAGTCCTAGAGGAGATGTTCTGCACCAGTCACAGCAACAGGCCTAAGAGACAAAGCATGAAAGACACCATTCCTACACCCTGTGCATACAAGGATTCAAGAGAATCGACCACAAGAAGAGCATTCTCCTATGCTGCACCTGCTATCTGGAACGTGCTCCCTACGAAACTGAGATCCACCATTGACATGAAGGACTTCAGAAAACAACTAAAGACCTTCCTCTTTTCTAATCAACTCAGTGAACCCACTTAACTCTTGAACAATTGAACCACCACTTAATACATTAGACTGCCCAACATACCTACGTAAATATGTTCTCTGTAAAACTCACTCTCTGCAAATAGGTTTTGCCTCATTGCATCCCCCGCATGCCCCCCCCTTTATAACAAGATTTGTGTAAATGTGTGTGTTTTATAAAGAGTTCCCTGTAAACATGTTAGTTATAATACAAACCGCTTTGATTCAATGAGAAAGTGGTATAGAAAAACTGTTAAATAAATAAAATAAATATTAGCACGATGGAGTAAGATCAGGATTGGGTGGACAGTGGGTATGCTCAGGGCCACTGGCCTGTCTTACTTCAACAAAGGCTAACACCTTGTAATGAAGACGTGCAGTTTATTTACAAACAAAGTAAGGAAACATTTAGAAAGACAAGTAATTCTCTTAGTTACACATGAGTAGTTAGAAAAGATAACTAGAATGCACACTTAATTACAGTACTGAAAGAATTATGAGAGAATGCAGCTATGTACAAAGAATATACTTCACCAAACTTGTCATAAGCCCTTTACACATCAGCTGGGAGCGCTCAGCGAGAGGAACTGATGACAGTCTAGGATACTTCATGCTTGGCCAAGCAGATCTACGCTCTGTCTGTTCTGGATATTCTCTGTACTTATATAGGCACAAATGAGTTGCAGCCAGCTCTCACCCATGAGCTTCTCTCCACCCCATCCACCTTTTTTGCTTCGGTTTCCGGGCAGGCTTTTGATTACCCCCCTTGGTGTTAGAAGCTCAAACTTACACAGTCAGACATGGTCAGACATCTGAGAATGCTCAAAGGACACATCCTCCATGGCCTAAGTGTTCTTTTGTTATCATTAATGGGTCTCTGTCAAGGGAGACACCCAAAAGCATCTCAAAGCTTTTACATTATAATTGATGAATTCTTATCCTGTCCAAGAGAATTGTTCAAAGGCCAAGGGAAGAATTCTGTCTCCCTCTCTGATCTCTTAACACTCCCCAGGCTAGATGTGTAAAAATCTCTCATCTCTGGAGCAAGTTGGCTCAGATAAAGTACAATATCCTTTGCTGATCCAAAAATCCATATAAATCTTTAATTAGTAATACATTCCACCCTTGGATCAACAAGGATATTGTACGTAAGCAATGGCTGAATCGCATTTGTAATTCATTTAGAAATACAATAATAACAACATGGGCTTAAACATAGTGGATAGCATTAAGGCAAACGCTGGAGGGGACAAGCCTCAGTGTAATTTGGGTGATATTTTCCCATTCCCCCCCCCCCCCCCTCAGCATTACAATTGTCAAAGCCAAATGGCTTGTAGGTCTCAGCTATCTTTATCAGTTCCCCATGCAGTGGGGGACTCATTTCACCTGCACATTCAGAACTTTTTCCCACTGTACATCTGCCCCATAGACTCTAATAACTAAAATCTGGGGAACAGGTGACATAAGCAATTGGGCACATGATGTTCAGCAGAAAAAATCTGAGATACTAAAATTACAGTTACTTTCCAAGGAAACAATAACAATACATAAGAAAAAAAAAATCATTCACAAAAGTCCACAAAAGTCCAATAGTCCTTTTCCTATTTTCAGATAATTTGGCCTGCTTCTCAGCAGTTTTTCAGGACTCCGTAGCGTCATTTTCACCTTTCTCTGAAGTTTAAACTTGGCCTCTCTCAACAGTTGAACCTCTCATTCTCGTAGGTGGACATCTTGGCCTTTCTTTCATTGCGACACATTGAAGTAGATAGGGACTTCCTCACACGTTTCTGCGGTGTGTAGTCCAGATCTCTCGGGATGGTCTGCTCCATCTGGACTCTGGTCAATTTCCTCCGCTAGACTCTCCGGCTTGCAGTTGGTGACATGGCTCCAGGCCTCATTCAGAAGAGCAGCGCCAATATTAAATGAAAAGACTAAAAAAATTCTAGGTTAGACTTTACAATAAGACAAACTTAATTTCATCTATATTTACTAAGATCATATCCTACAGATAATAAATATTGCTTTTATAAACTTTCAGTGATCTATTAGTAACTATCTCGTATGGTGTCAATCTTATCTCGCAGTTTGATTAACTCCTTGTCTCTCTATCACTGGAAATTCATTTTGCTTGTAGGAAATATTCCATTTTGCCCTTGAATGACCTTTACATGTTTCAGATCAAACAAGCTGCACATACGTGTTCTGCAATTTTGACAAGTTTTAGAATTATACCCAATTGTGTGAGAATTTGTCATCAAATCATCCCCCTTTGCCTCTGCATGCCTGGCCAGGACATACAGAGGAAAGGTGAGGCACAAAGCATCCAGAAGTACCACATGGCCAGTGTGGGTTTTCCAAAGCTCATCAGGGTGCAAGGTGCACCTAGCCTGTCTCCAAATATCTATTTCTTCCAATTGTTGAGTATGACTTCCTGAATTGAAGCTTCTGGAGATGGCATAGTTGAATAAAGTGCTCATAATTTTTTTTTGTTTACATATTCATTAGACAGATACATCACTTCAAATTACCTTCATCAGTTTCTTGTCTATCACAGTTTCCCCTTTAATATTCCACTTCATCCCTCATAACACAACACTTTTTCATCACCTGCATCATTCCACCAACTACTTACATATGTCCTTTTCCTGTTTCTTTTATACCACACTATTGTATCCTTATTTGGCAAGGCTGCTAAGAATATCAAACAATTGTTAATAACTTAAATTTAGATTCTTCTCAATAAGATAACAGTATGAGTAAACAGTGTCCCTTTCCCATCAACTTAATTGGTCCAGTGCTAAGTAGACATATACTCATTCTAAAATAGGAACAATCTGGGTAAAATCCTTACAATATAAAACTATTATTTTGCAGCATTCTATAACATCAACCCCAATAGAAAGAAATATGGCTCATCTCTCACGTATAACTAGAATCTATCATATATCCTGTCCTCAGTGAGAGTGCTGTTAGACTGATTTTAAAATTGCAGTGTTCACAAGGATTTGTATAAGCTACTCATTAATTATGGTGTCAAAAAGAGATCCTTTTGAGGTGAGAGATCTAAGAGGGTACAAGGCATTGGTGGCTAGGCCTTATCTTCAGGTTCTTCTTGGATTGCAAGGCTTGTGGCTGGGCCTCATGACTATCCTCGGGTTCTTCTTGGCCGATTCCACCCTGCCTATTCATGTCTCTTCAGAGACATAAATATGCAAGGTTCCGGTTCTTCAGGCCTTCTGTGTCCTCGAGGCGTCTTAGTGCTTGGTAGCCCAGATCATCACACTGGAAGCAGCACATTTAGCCTAGGCTGTGGCCTCACCTTTCTGCCTCTCTCTCTCTCTTATTCTTTTTCTCAAACCTCTCCTGGATCATTGCTGACAAGCAAGATTTGGTTTTATCCAATCAACTCAAGTTCTCATTTTCTGGGAACTCAGTTCCATCTTTAATCTATATTTGTTCTATATAGCTTGAGAACAGAGCAATTTCATATCAGCCTCTGTCTAAAATTTCATCAAACTTATTAATATTTTAATTGCTGTGTGTGTACTGGACCTCTGCGTAATGTACTATTACCACAAGTGTCATAAGTGCAAGTGTATAAACTACCAACTTAATATCTCACAATGCTGCAACATATATCTGTTTTATATCTATTTTCTCAGGAACTGTACTGAAAATGAAATATAAACTTTTAGAACAAAGTACACTTTTTCTCTAAAATTCAAATACAGGAAAACAGGTGTCCCTCAGTCGTTAGCACAAAGCTTAAAGTAATTATCTTGAAGCTCACAGTTCAGGCTCAAGTGAGGTGAAACTTCTAAGAGGTGAAAATTGTTCTTGGTTACATTTAAATTAACATGTTATCTTCAACACAGCCAGTAGAACAAACCATTGTCTTTTGTCCTTCTGGCAGATGTGACTGAACAATTAACCTATAGTTATAGCTGTTTATGTTTAACTATGCCCCCTGGGGTGCTTGCCACAATTTAAAAAAAAAATCCTCCTTTAACTTTTAGGTTTGCCTGGTAGCATATACAGTCAAAGACAAAGAACAGATGCATAACATATTAATGATAAAGATCACCCTCTCACTTACTCAGGATTCAATGCCCCACCGTCCTGTCAGGATTCTCAACCTCCACTTTGGAGGAAAAAAAGTTTGCCTTGTTTATTTGAGCTAGTCACTTCAGCATTCAGGGACTATAAAATCTACTGGAGTAGCCAGTAATGAAAGAAAAACAGTTTTAAACTACAAACATTTGAATACAGAACAAATCAAAGCTTACAAGTGCTTTATACCTGATCTTGTATCAGTGGGTCAGAACTAATCAAACAGAATTTCTTATCACCATGATCTATCATTAATCTCTTGTTGATTAAAATCCTCCACAGTATCTTCTAGATTAACTCCTCCAGGATTTTGGGGAGTACTCAGCACTTTCCTCCTATAAATTGCTTAGCAATAGACGTGCATTTTCTTTTTCTTTCTTTTTCCCCGTCTCCTACGGTATTTATACTGAGCCACCCTCTCAGCAACTTGCTGATAAATGTCTATTTTATCTGTCCATGTAATCAAATCTAATTTGCTAGAATTTGTCTGATGCATCTTACAATATGCAGACAACAAAAGCAATCTCCTTCTCCCTAAGGTATGCAATTCTGTTCCTTTTTCAACAGGTATTTTTTGCAAGCATGTAAGGGAATTAACAGGTTCATCATCCTTTAAAACAGATTCCGAATTCTCACTTAGTCCTGACCCATAATAACACTCTCTAGCTAATATTTCATAAAAGCCTGATACCCGCTATGAATATTTACAATATTCACAGTATTTACACTATTTTCTTTTCTTTTCAACATTGTCCAAGCCTTTTTTCCGTACCCCACTTCTGGTACCAATTGTCTTACTTCAACAAAGGCTAACACCTTGTAATGAAGACGTGCAGTTTATTTACAAAGTAAGGAAACATTTAGAAAGACAAGTAATTCTCTTAGTTACACATGAGTAGTTAGAAAAGATAACTAGAATGCACACTTAATTACAGTACTGAAAGAATTATGAGAGAATGCAGCTATGTACAAAGAATATACTTCACCAAACTTGTCATAAGCCCTTTACACATCAGCTGGGAGCGCTCAGCGAGAGGAACTGATGACAGTCTAGGATACTTCATGCTTGGCCAAGCAGATCTACGCTCTGTCTGTTCTGGATATTCTCTGTACTTATATAGGCACAAATGAGTTGCAGCCAGCTCTCACCCATGAGCTTCTCTCCACCCCATCCACCTTTTTTGCTTCGGTTTCCGGGCAGGCTTTTGATTACCCCCCTTGGTGTTAGAAGCTCAAACTTACACAGTCAGACATGGTCAGACATCTGAGAATGCTCAAAGGACACATCCTCCATGGCCTAAGTGTTCTTTTGTTATCATTAATGGGTCTCTGTCAAGGGAGACACCCAAAAGCATCTCAAAGCTTTTACATTATAATTGATGAATTCTTATCCTGTCCAAGAGAATTGTTCAAAGTCCAAGGGAAGAATTCTGTCTCCCTCTCTGATCTCTTAACACTCCCCAGGCTAGATGTGTAAAAATCTCTCATCTCTGGAGCAAGTTGGCTCAGATAAAGTACAATATCCTTTGCTGATCCAAAAATCCATATAAATCTTTAATTAGTAATACATGGCCCAAGGGTTTCTGCTATCCTAAGCAGAAGCCCTGAGCCATGCCATGCCCTCCCCGAGAAATGCTGCCACCCCCCACGCGCCCCCGCCGATTCCAGTGGCGGGGTCAAGGGGGACACAGCTCGGCGGCGGCAGGCCATGTGCTTCAGCACACATGGCCTGCTGCTTATGACCCCCTTCCAACATAACTTCGGGGGTTCAGAAGTGGCAAGCCATGTGTGCCAAAGCACATGGCCTACCGCCCACAGAGATCTGCCACCCTAGGTGGCCGCCTAGTGGACAGGTTGGACCTGGTATGGTGGTCAGTGATAGCTAGCACATGGGATGTTGCCGCGCACTGGCTGTCATAACTGCCATTAAATGCAGCCTCGCTACCAGTAGTATGTCCTTGGCAGCATCCCCCTTCCAGAGTACAACCATCCCCCAAGCTTCTGATTTCCCCCCTCCCCCAACACAGCAGCAGTTCTCCCACATTCAAGGCCCTCCTCGGCCCTGAAAAAGCCCCATCCTGGTAGGCTCCTCGCCCCAGCACTCATTCAGAAGCACTCCCTGGTCTCCTTGGGGCTTCATCACTGCCCGGGTTCAAATTGGCATATCTGACCCTAGTGGTAATCTGATGGTACTGCTGGAGTCAGATCCACCAATTAGAAAACCCGGTCATTGATAGAGCAGGAGTGAAGGTGAATCACTCTGGCTCCAAGCATTAGACACCAGGGAGCACTTTTGAGTGTGTGCTGGGGGGGGGGGGGCTACCAGAATGAGTCTAATTCAGAGCAGAGGAGGACACTGGAGGGAAAATTACTGCAGTTGGGGGGGGGGGTTTGGGATCGGAGGTTCTGGAAAATCCTCTTTTGCTGGGGGATTGGATGGTCAGGAGGAGGTCTGATGCTGAAGGGTGTGGTCCATGCATCACCATGTGGCAGTTTAACTCTTGTCTCTTTCTCTCTGCCAAGGCCCACAAGAGTGCTCCCTTGCTACCTTCCAAGGCAGAGAACTCGCTCCCATGTGGCAAATGCTGGGCATGCCCTCTGCATTTAGCACACAGGCTTTGCATTTACCGCATCTTAACTTGCCAGTAAAGGTGCAGTAAGTGCAAACATTTACCGTACTTTAGTAAAAGTTCCCATAGTTGTGCATTTCTAAAGTATGCATATTTGGAAAGTAAAAAGTATCCACAGAAAATGTAGGTGCATATCTCTGTGGATACTTATTCTCTAGAAGAATTGATGCAGAGTCCATAGGTGAAATTTTATAAAGCATTTTTCATATATAAGTAGTAATTTATATGTGGAAAATAACTATTATAACTTTGTACATGTGTATATACAGTACATATTTATATTTTCCCTGTATTATGTTTCATTTAGCATGTTCTTATGGTAAACCGCTTAGAATGTTGTACATGTTAGCGGTATATAAATGTTTTTAAATAAATAGATATCATCTACCTCTATGCTGTATATACATAAGCATTTCTGTAAGTGGGGGAGTTTGTAAATATGCTTCTGCTTATAAATTATGCACATATACACAGAGCGCACACATATGTAGATCTGGAGCTGGTGTAAATTTGTACAAGAGCATTTATGCTCTACTGGGAACCTTCTTTATAAAGGCCTATGTTTGCCGTAGGCATAAAGTAGGTGTATTCAAACTATATAACCCTCCTCCCCTTTCTTATGCCACCTTTTCCCCAGCTAACCTGTCTTTACTGCAGCCCATTACCATTTTTAACTTTCATTTGGTGTTACACTGACTGTGATGGCAAAAATAATCATCCATTCTTTTTTTTTAATTCCTTAGATACCCCTCAAACAAGTGTTATACATGTGACACAGCTGGAAAGGGATACCATTTTAGTGTGTTTGGATCGTAAGTTCCTTAATTATGAATAAATATAGAATAACAAATACATTTGGTCTTTATCTGCCGTCATTTACTATGTTACTATGTATGTTACTATATTTGTGTATTTTATTAAGACAGCTTATTTATTTTAATTTCTGTCACTTATGTGGTATTATTAATTTCTTAGGTTGTATAAAAATAGTAAATCTGCAAGGCAGATTAAAATCCAGCAGGAAACTGTCATCTGAACTCACATTTGATTTCCAGATTGAATCTATAGGTGAGTGGATTTTTAAATCATTCTCGTCTACTTCATACCATGTTTCTTTATAATTGATTCAAGCAACATTGAGCTTGCTGCTGATTTTGACAATAGTAATGCAGTTTCTTTACTTAAAGATGAAGAATTTTTTATATACCTGTCGGGCAACTTTTACTTTAATTTCCCATCTGTTCTTACCTTCAACAGAAATATATTCAGTAATTGCATAGCACAAAATGTGAATTTATTAGTATTAAGGTACGTTTTGGAAAGGCCCTTGTGGTTGAAGTGACGTGGAAGTAAAAACATGTGTAAATCTATATCAATTTTAGAAGAGAGGGTGTGCACATGTGAGGTCGATGTAAAGTCAATATATCGTCTTTCAAAATGAATGCATTTTTTAAAAGTGTCGTGCAGTAATATACATTTGTACGTGTGTAAAATAGCAGCATATATGCATGGAAAATCCGCTAAGAGATGGGGCAGGAAAGACATGCAACTCTGTTCTAAAATAGGAGTGCGCAGGCGCCGGTGAGCCAGATACACATGGAAAATATAAAAGTCGCCAGTGGGATGGATATACATGCAAAGGAGCATATTTCTAAACTCTGCATCTTTTACTTCTTCCCTCTTCACCACCCCACCCGCTTCAACCACTCCTATCCCCAGAGGATCCACTGTGAAGTGTAGTACCCACCATGGCCGACTTCCCTTCCCTCTCCCCCTTCCCCTTCCTCTCCCCCTTCCCGTTCCCTTATATCCTCCTCTTACACTCTATCCATTAATCTAACCCACTGCACTCTCTCCCTCTTATTCTATTGTATCATTCAACCTTATTCACCGCAACTCCTCTCACTCCCCTCTACGCACTCTCCTTACACCATACCTAATCTCGTCCACATTCCATACACTCCATACCTAATCTCCACCACTCACTCCTTACGTAATCTCAACCATTCACAGTGTACTTTTTCAGTACCATTTGTCAACTTCACTGTCCCAACTGTCTTTCTCTCGTGGAGGGGGTGGACTTCTGCACACACACTCGTTTCTTCTTCTTGCTCGCCTTGTCCACCTTGGTCCAAGTGGTTTGTTTCACTCCAGTCTTTTGCCACCGTTCTGGGGATACCACGTCCTCCACAGCCACCTCTGCATCCCTTAGAGCCTTGCAAGCTTCTACTACTGTTTGTACTCGCCATGTGTGCCCTTCCTTGGTAATGGCCAGTCCAAACAGTTACAGTCAACGGTATTTCAACTGGACTGTGCACAGAGCTCAAGTATTTGAGGGCCATCTCTTTATGCCTTTGTAGCTTACCAATTAATAAATCTGTATAAATTTCAATTTGGTAGCCCTGCCACTCAGATTTACTCAGATGTCTCATTTTGGCCACTATGGACTCCTTAATGTTATAGTCTTTCAAGCATACTATGATGTCTCTGGGGGCATTTTTGCGTGCCGGGCCCAATGCACCCAGTCCATCTGGATACTGACCAGGGTATCCTCCATGTCTCCCCAATGTAGCGCTGCTTGAAAAACAGACATTGCCACCTTTAATGCACCTGCGAACTCCGGCTGTTCTGGTACGTGTGCAAATTATTCCATAGGGACCTGTTTTCCAGATCCTCCAGCTTTAAACAAATTTGCTCCATTGATGCTTCTACTGCTTGTACTTGCTCAGCCATCACCTCATAGTCCTCTACTATTTGCTCCAATCTGTCTCATGGTCCCTCACACGGTGGCTCAAATCAGCAAGCTCTTCTTTTATTTCCCTAATATTTGCAGCAAACTAACCTGTCTTTTAGAATTGTAACAATGTGCTTTCACAGTACACTAAGCTTAATGTATATTAATCTCCAGGAATAAGCAGGAATGTAGCCTTCACATATGGGTATCGTTGGTACCGACAGAGCCTGCGCGGGAACGCTCCCCAGCGTCCAATAGGAACGCTTTTGGGAGCATCGCTCAGCATATGCGCACTGCCTTCCCACCTTTCCAACCTGTTCCTCTTCAGTTCTTCGTTTTCTGTGGAGCCGACAGGACACACATCCTGTCACCGCAGAAAATTTCTTCTTTAATTTTGTTTTCTTGTGGTCACGTTTGCCTCTGCACGACGCCTACCGGTACCGCCGGTTCTTTTCTTTTCTTAAAAAAAAAATTTTTTTGAATTGCTTCTCTTCAGAAACTTTTCTTTTTCGGTGCTAGGCGCCATTTTGGCACTGTTGTAGCCCTTTTTAGGCCAGGTCCTCCTACTTGGATTTGAACCTGGATTCTTAAGTTTTACCTAACCCTTCTAACAGGAAGGAAAAAAACAAGACACATACACAGAAAATCACTTATAATAATTCCAGAGCTCTAGAAGGAAGATCGTCAAAGGGAGCAAATCGTGGCTCCTCTCCAACTTTCTTCAAAGATCTTCTGCCAGAGATCTGCCTTTTATTAAGTATCAGCTGACATTAGGGTTGCCAACTGGCTCCAGATGCGCCCGACAAGCTTGATCCAGTCCTGGGTCTACCCCATTGCATGCAGGGACATGTAGTCTTGTTTTTCTTATGGAGTGCAATGGAGAAATCAGAACTACATGTCCCTGCATGCAATGGGGTAAACCCAGGACTGGATCAAGCCTGTCAGGCGCATCTGGAGCCAGTTGGTAACCCTAGCTGACATAGTTAATTTTTGATTAACATCGGATGATATTATTCATGTTACAAAATCATAGGTCTGAAATACAATCTGCTTACAGGGTTAATTTTCTGCTGATGCTTTGCAAAATTACATTAGAACAACAGAAGTTAAAAGCTGTGATTATAATTACCAGGTGACAGTAGGTGTCGCTGTGATTCTTTCATATTACAAAAGCTGATTAGTTACACTATAAATTCTCTATAAATTTTAGGTAATATCATAAGCTTTATTTGATTTCCGGTTATATGTTGACCTAAGGTCTCTGATTCTCGGAAAGTTCATGCTGACCTTAGTTAGCTAACTTTCAGCCTATCATCTATCACAAAAAAGAGAGAGCCCCTGTCTGGAAAGCAGAAACTACCCTTTGCGCCAGTGACTATGTACACAATGTGATTGGCCAATCTCTGTTGTAACAAACTGTCAGCACTTTCTCACAAAGAGAGAGAGAACCAGGTAGAAGTTTTCATCCAAAAATGCATACTTCAATCAAGCCAGCCCGACTACAATAGACATTTTCTCCCCACCCAAGCAAAGGCACATGGCTACAGCATATTCCCTGTTTCTTCATTATTCTCTGCACTCGAGTCACTCTCTGTGTCTATATCCAGTGTCCCATAGACAGTTCCTGATCGTGTCCCCAGCCTAGTCCCGGAACCTCTGGGTTGCCCATCTTATCCAGCAGCTTGGAGACTGAGAAACTCCTCTTTTTCTGTGACATCACCAGTATATCTCCTCAGTGTCCGCCCCCTGTCACCAGTTACCTCAGTCTCCA
The DNA here is from genome assembly GCA_033557465.1 of Ichthyophis bannanicus. Taxonomy (NCBI): domain Eukaryota; kingdom Metazoa; phylum Chordata; class Amphibia; order Gymnophiona; family Ichthyophiidae; genus Ichthyophis; species Ichthyophis bannanicus. Next base: position 128,791,711 of record CM066033.1, read on the forward strand.
AGCAGCTGGATAGATGGGAGCCCGGGGGGTCCGGGCTCATTTGAGAAACCATTAAGGATCACCAGGCTTAGTGTAGTTTTTCTTTTTTATTTGGGGTGATAGTTTTGGCTGGTCAGTGTCCTGTGCCCTTAAGCCTCTGAAGACTGTCAGATTACAGCAGGCCGGATTCTCTCCCCCTATTTCTTACTTTTCTGCTGGTTCCTCTCTCTCTCTCCTCCCCTCCCGCTGTGTGCTGGGCTGGGTTGAGTCCTGCATTTACCGGCCTCCGCGGTCCTTCAGTCAGGCAGTAGCAGTTGTGGGATAGCGGGGGCAGGCTTCATCTACAAGGGCTGACGGCGCCACGCAGAGGTTTTGCCTGCTAGCGCGCCTGGGCACAGCTACGCCGCGACAGCTCTGATCTTACCTTTGAGCTAGTGGGAAGACCTTTACCAGAGCCGCTTCTGCCCTCCTGGTCTATGTCGATGCTGGACACTGGACAATAGCGGGCAGCGCTTCCCGACGCCGGAGGTAAGCGTTTGAGACGCGCGGTCTGTTTTTTCCTCACGGGGCACTTTTTGGCGCGCGGCCCAGCAGCGTGGTGGCCTAGTTGCGCGGCGGCCGTGTGCGCCCCGGCTTCATTTTTGCTTTTCGCACTCCCTTTCCGCGGCGTTTTAAAGGAAATAAATAAATAATAGACATCGGGAGAGGAAAGCGCCAGCCTACTTGTGCCCTCCTGATCCTTTGGGGGGACGAGCAGTTTGGACTGCTTCAGCATTTTTTCTGAGCAGGCTCTAGTGGGCCTGCACTGCGTTTCCTTAGAGTTTCTGTGGACGGGCATCCACTTGGGCTGGTGGTTGCAATGCCCTCCAAACCGCAGTGCGTGGTCTGCGGTTCTAAAAAGTTCTCCAGCGCGGGGGTTTGTAAAGCCTGCGCGGGACAAGCGGAAAGCTCACGGCTGGATTCGGGGGTTCTGTCGGGCGCCGCTGAGGGCGCTTCCGAACCCTCTCTTCCTATGGCCCCTGACTTAGGTCAGGAGGATCCTGCACCGGGGCCCTCCTCAGGGGGACCCTCTCCCTCTGCGCCTGCGGTGCTCCCTGCGGACCTCTCAGCCATTTTTTCTCCGCAGTTTGTGGCTCTTCTGCAGCAGGCGGTGTTGGGCGGTCCTGCTCAGCGGAGTCTTTCTCCCGAGCGCAGTGGGGCTAGGAAACGCCCGGCGCCCCCCCCCCCCTCGCTGACTTCTCTGTGTGCAGATAAGAGATCTCGCCTTGAGGGTACCCTGCAGGACCCCTCGGAGGTTTCGGAAGCGCCTCTTTCGGATGAGGAGGAGCGCAGTATGCTATTGGCGGAAGAGCTTGAAGAGGGAGAGATCTCTGAGAGGGAGGAACAGGCTCAGGTGGTTAGAGTGTTCCGGAGGGAGGAACTCCCTGCTCTTATTACCGAGACGCTAAAGGCACTCAACATGCCCGTGCCGGGGGCTGCCGGGGATGTGCCTCTGGAAGACCCTCTCTTGCAGGTGTTTCGTAGGACCCAAACAGCATTCCCAGTGCACAGGGTTTTCCAAGAGATGATTCAGGAGGAATGGAACCTCCCGGAGGCGCCCTTGAAAGGTGCTCGGATAATGGGTCATCTGTACCCGTAATTGGATAAGGATAAGGAGGTCTTCAAATCACCGAAGGTGGACGCTGCTGTTTCTGCGGTGACCAAGAAGACGACGATACCTGTTGAGGGCAGTGCGGCCCTCAAGGATGTTCAGGACCGGAAGCTGGACGTTTTATTGCGGCAGGTCTTTGACATCAATGCTATTTCCCTTCAAGCTGCCGTTTGTGGAGTGTGGGTCGCTAGAGCCTGTCTTCGCTGGGCACAGCAGGTGCAACAGGAGCAGCCGAGTCCGCTGGCAGGGGAAGCTGCCCGCTTGGAGTCAGGGGCAGCCTACCTGGCGGATGTTCACTATGACCTTATGCGGGGCCTCTCTAAGAGTATGGCCTCAGCAGTCGCTGCACGGCAATACCTGTGGCTCCGCAATTGGGCGGCGGATAGCTCCTCTAAGGCTCGGCTCAGTAAGCTCCCCTTTAAGGGTCGTTTGCTCTTTGGAGAGGATTTGGAGAAGCTTGTGAAGGACCTCGGGGAGACCAAGGGGGGCAGACTGCCTGAGGATAAGCCTAAGCCGTCCCGGGGTGCGCCAGGGGGACGCGGGCAATCCTGGGATTTTCGACGGTTTCGTTCCCAGCGTTTCGGGTCCGGGTCGCGAGGGCGGCTTTCGTACCGGACGCAAACGTTTCGAGGCTTCAGGGGGGCGGGCAGGGGCTTTGGTCCCTCCTCCGCCTCCTCCGCTAGTTTCAAGAAGCCACAATGAAGTGAGGGGGGCCCAGGCGCCTCCACTACCAGTAGGGGGGCGGCTACGGGAGTTCTATCCTGCCTGGGCCCACATTACAACCGATCAATGGGTTCTGGAGATAATTCGAGAGGGCTACGCTCTGGAGTTCTCGAGTCCGTTGCGGGACTCCTTTGTGCTGTCTCCCGGCAAGTCCGTCGCAAAGTGTGCGGCACTGCGGAAGACGGTTCAACGACTCCTAGACCTCCGAGCAATTGTTCCAGTTCCCGAAGACCAACACGGTTGCGGTCGGTACTCTATTTACTTCGTGGTCCCGAAAAAGGACGGCGGGATTAGACCGATTCTTGATCTCAAAGGCGTCAACCGTCGTCTGAAGGTGTCGCATTTCCACATGGAAACTCTTCGTTCCGTTATCTTGGCTGTACAGAAGGGCGAGTTTCTCTCGTCCCTAGACTTATCAGAGGCGTATCTGCATATCCCGGTGAGGGCAGAACACCACAAGTTTCTGAGATTCGCGGTTCCGTTCGGTCATTTTCAGTTCCAATCTCTTCCGTTCGGCTTAGCGACGGCGCCAAGGGTGTTCACCAAGGTGATGGTGGTGGTCGCGGCGGCCCTGCGCAAGGAAGGGATATTGGTACATCCTTATTTGGACGATTGGCTGATTCGGGCAAAGTCCAGAGACGAGAGCGAAAGGGTTACAGCCCGTGTGATAGCGTTCTTGGAAAGCCTCGGGTGGATTGTCAACTTGACGAAGAGCCACTTGCGCCCTGCTCAGAGTCTCGAGTACCTGGGAGCACGTTTCGATACTCAGGCAGGAAGAGTGTTTCTGACAGGTCAAAGAGCTCAGAGACTTCGCAGGCTCGTAAGGAGTTTTTTGGAGCTCAAGGCCCCCTCCGCGTGGCGGTACCTTCAGTTACTGGGAACCATGGCGGCTGCGATCGAGACAGTGCCTTGGGCAAGAGCGCACATGCGGCCTCTGCAAAGAGCATTGCTCCGGCGCTGGTCGCATCAGCGGGATCCGTTGTCCCAACGACATGTTTGCCCGGAGGATGCGAGGAGCTCCCTGCGCTGGTGGTTGCGCCCCGAGTCGCTGGAGCGGGGGAGGTCGTTGGAGGCTCCGGACTGGTTGGCGGTGATGACAGATGCCAGCTTGCTGGGCTGGGGAGCTCACTGCCAGGGCACGTTCGTGCAGGGGCGTTGGAGTCTGCAGGAGCGGGCTTGGCCCATCAACCGGTTGGAGCTCCGGGCGGTGGCTCTGGCCTTGCAGGAGTTGGGGTCGCTCCTCGAGGGGAAGGCGATCTGGGTGTTGTTCGACAATGCGACAGCGGTGGCCTACATCAACAAGCAGGGCGGCACCAGCAGTGCGGCGCTAGAGGCCGAAGCCGAATCCCTGTGCGCGTGGGCGGAGGCGCACCTCTCGGATCTGTCGGCAGCACATGTGGCCGGGGTAGACAATGTACAGGCCGACTTCCTCAGCAGGGTGGAGGTGGACCCGGGCGAATGGGTTCTGCATCCCGAAGTGTTCGAAATGGTCACTCGCAGGTGGGGCTGTCCGGTCATGGACCTCATGGCAACCTTCGCCTCAGTGAAAGCCAACCGCTTCTTCAGCAGACGGCGGGAGTGGATGTCGGAGGGCCTCGATGCGCTGATGCAGACCTGGCCGACGGGACAGCTGTTGTATGTCTTTCCTCCCTGGGTGCTGATAGGGAGGGTGCTGCAGCGCATAGAGAGGTTCCGCGGACACGTGATTCTCATAGCGCCAGACTGGCCGCGGCGCCCCTGGTACGGGGACCTTGTGCGGCTTCTGGTAGCAAAACCCTGGCGGCTCCTTTGCCGTCCGGATCTTCTGACACAGGGTCCTCTCGTAATGCCGCACGTGGACCGATTCTCGCTTACGGCTTGGCTCTTGAGAGGGCTCGGCTGAGGGCCAGAGGTTACTCGTCGGCAGTTATAACCACGCTCTTGAAGTCCCGGAAGCGGTCCACGTCCTTGGCCTACGTGCGTGTGTGGCGAATCTTTGAGGCATGGTGCGGAGCGCGGAAGTGCGCGGCTTTGAAAGCTTCTGTTTCCCGGATCTTGGATTTTCTACAGGATGGCTTCGACAAAGGCCTTGCGGCGTCGTCGTTACGATTCAGGTGGCGGCATTGGCCTGTTATAGGGGTCGCATTGCAGGTCAGTCGTTGGGGTGTCATCGTGATGTGAAGCGTTTTCTCAGAGCGGTGTCTCTTCTTCGGCTGCCCTCGCGGCAGATTTTTCCTAAGTGGCATCTTCCCTTGGTCTTGGATGCATTGCGATTGCCTCCCTTTGAGCCGCTGGCTCGGACGACGCTCAAGGACCTCACTCTGAAGGTGGTCTTTTTGGTTGCGATTTGTTCGGCAAGGCGAGTGTCTGAGCTGCAGGCCCTTTCCTGCAGGGAGCCTTATCTTTCCTTCTTTCCGACTAAAGTGGTTTTGAGGACTGTCCCGGCTTTTCTGCCTAAGGTGGTCTCGGCCTTCCATGTGAACCAGGAAATCTCTCTTCCGGTGTTTCCCGAGGATAGAGGGGCAGCGTCCCGGGGCCTATATCTGTTGGATGTCCGATGAGCTTTGAAAAAGTATTTACGCCGGACAGAGTCGTTTCGGAAATCGGATCGGCTCTTTGTTCTCCTTGCGGGGCCGCGCCGCGGGGAAGCGGCATCGAAGGCGTCCATTGCGCGCTGGATCAAGGAAGCTATCTCGTCGGCCTACGTGTTGTGCGGTAAAAGGGTCCCGGAAGGCTTGCGGGCCCATTCTACAAGAGCTCAGGCGGCTTCCTGGGCGGAATTCCGGTCGATTTCTCCAGAAGAGATCTGTAAGGCTGCGACGTGGACGACGTTGCACTCTTTTGCGAAGCACTATCGGCTGGATGTGCAGAGGACGGCGGAGTCCTCTTTTGGATCTGCAGTAATTCAGGCTGTTCTGCCAGGTCCCTCCCGTGTGTAGGTGGTTCACTGCTCTGGTACTGACCCAGAGGTTCCGGGACTAGGCTGGGGACATGATCAGGAAGGTGAAATTAGTCTTACCTGCTAATTGTTGTTTCTGGAGTGGAACCAGCCTAGTCCCGTATCCCTCCCGGTATGGGGCTGGCGATCGCCTGAAGTAGCGATTTCGTAACAGGTGAGTCATGTCTCCGTTCGGGGCATGGGAATGCTTCAGTGTTCTTCAGTGCATGTCCCTTTGGCAGGCAGATTGCCGTGGGGGACGCGGGTCGCATGAAGCGATATAATTCTGTGTTGTTTTGGGGGGTTCCTTTTCCTTCCTTTCTCCAGGACCAAGCAGGAAGTCAGTCCTCACATATGGGTGACGTCGGCGCCGACGGAGCCCTCGCGGAGCAATTTTCCCCAGCTTTCAAAGAAAGCCTTTGGGAATTGCAGCGCGCATGCGCGGTCCCCTTCCCGCCCAAAGGTGCCATCTTGGCCAGTCGTCTTTTTTCCGCGGAGCCCTACAGACGCTGTCTACAAGTCACCGCTGAAAAGTTGATTTTCTTTCTTATTTTAGTATTTTCTTCGGTTCGACGCCGGTCCCTTTTCCGTCCGGCCTCGCAACGCCGGTTGCGAGGCCTCCCCCTCTTTTCGGTTTTTCTGTCCTTAGTGACAAATTCGCGCTTTTTTCACTTTTCCCTGGCGGCACGAATGTTCGACCTCGCAGGGGCCCTTTTTCCCCCGATGGCCGCCAGTGGCTTTAAAAAGTGTGTTAAGTGTAAGAAACTTATGTCTCTTACTGACACACATGATTGCTGCCTCCGTTGCCTGGGCCCAGATCATGAAGAAATGATCTGTGGAGCCTGTGGCAAGATGTCTGCCAAATCCTTGCGGAGTCGGCAGCATCAGAGGGAGAGAATCTTCTCTGACCCCAGCCGTACCCGGACCTCGTCAGAAGCTTCGGTGTCCAGGGAATCTGGCTCTGAACACCGTCGGAGCTCCTCTGAGAGGGGGTCTCCTACCCGGGAGCATCATCGGAGGAAGAAACCCGCGAGGACGGCGTCGGTGGACGCTCCTGGCTCCGCGAGGGCCAGGTCGCTTAGCTCCGATAGCCGTCCCGGGTCTTTGGAGCTGGAGCGGCCGTCCAAACAGCCTCGTCTGGAGATGGACTCGTCTGCTCACGTAAGTCCTGTTGTCCTCGTGGACTCGCCTCCAAGGGGTCCGGCGTCGGGCCCGACACCGTCGGGGCCCGAGTCGGGGGCTGCTGGGTCTCCTGAGTTCGGACTCAGGTTGACGGCCTTGGAGAGCAGCCTGGCTGCCTTCATGGACCAGCAGCGGGCATTGATCGCTGGCCTCGCTGGCGCTTCTGCCCTGACCGCCGGGACGTCGACATCTAAGTCGACCCCGGAGACCGAGCCGATCCTCGAGTCCATGCGGGCTCGAGTCGATCCTCGGTCGAGGTCCCCTTCGGCCTCCCTTTCGGGGCCGAGGTCGTCGACGCCGACTCCCTCGGCATCGGGGCAGACGGCGTCTGTGCCCGCCCGACCAGAGCCGCTCGACTCCTCCTCCGAGGAGTCCGCCTGGGAATCCGAGGTGGAAGAGTCACCTGATTCTTTTCGGACTCGGTGTATCCCTTCGGACTCCCCCGAGTCCGAACCTCGGAGACAGTCCCCCCCCCGGAGGATGCACGGTTCTCGGACTTCGTGAGGGATATGGCCAAGGCCTTGGCCTTCCCTGCGGATCCCGAGGAGGAGCCTCGAGCCGAAGAGCTCGATGCCCTCCAGTATGACTCTCCTGCAAAGGAGCATTTTACTGTACCGGTTCCTCCGATGCTGGAACGACTTCTCTTCCACATGTGGGAGAGCCCGGCGTCGTCGCCGGTATTAAGCAAGCGGGTCGATGCCATATATCGAGTCCGCAAGAGCCCTGGCTTCCAAAAAGCACAGCTGCCGCACCATTCCATGGTGGTGGAATCGGCCATGCATAGGCTCAAGAGCCAGAAGATGCACTCCTCGGTGCCTCCCGGCAGGGAAGCCCGCAGCCTGGATGGCATCGGTAAGAAGTGTTTCCAGGGCTCTATGCTTGCTTGTCGGGTCCAGACTTACCAGCTCTACATGGGCATGTATCTCAGGGACCTGGCTAAAGAAATAGCCGGATTCTCTGCTGGTCTCTCCGAGGAACCTTTGCGGAGGTTCCTGGCCTGTCCACCGGTATTCGGGAGTGCTCAAAGTTTATCTCTCGAGCAGCCTACGATGGCTTTGAGGCATCGCCTCGGGTAGCCGCAGCCGGCATCGGGGCCCGCCGACAGGCTTGGCTTCAGTCCTCCGACCTCGAGCCCTGGGTGCAGGACAAGTTGGTCGATGTCCCCTGCAGAGGTGAAAACCTCTTTGGCAAACCTATGGACGAGAAGGCTGCACAACTCGAGACAGAGACTCTCACCAGGACTCGGCTCTCCAGGAAAACCTCTGCCCCTTCCCAGAAGAAGAAGGGCTCGGGGAAAAAGCCCTTTTACCCGAGGAAGGCGGCTGCCTATAAACACTACCCTCATTATCAGGCCTCAGCAGCTCCCCAACAGGGTCAGCAGGCCAAGGGACGGGGTAACGGGTCCCGTAGGCAGCAAGCCCCCAAGCCTGCGCCACCGGCCCCTGCTCTGCAGGGTGGGGGTTTTTGACTCTTTCAGCATAGCCTCTCCCCCTCCGCTGGTGTCTCTCAGCACGGGAGGCCGGCTGGTCCACTTTGCCCACAGGTGGTCCAACATCACGTCAGATACCTGGGTGCTCCACATAGTCCGAGAGGGCTATCTTCTACACTTCCACCAGGTACCTCCCCCCTTCTTTCCAGGGGAGCCTCTGCGACCCCCTCTTCACCGGGACTTACTCCTTCAAGAGTTGGCAAGTCTTCTTCAGGAACAGGCGGTGGAGCCGGTGCCCCACCACCTGAGAGGTCAAGGCTTCTATTCCAGGTACTTCCTGATACCAAAGCGTACTGGAGGCCTCAGACCCATCCTGGACTTGCGGAACCTCAACAAGTTCCTGGAAAGGGAAAAGTTCAAGATGCTTACCCTTGGAATCCTGCTGCCCTACCTCCGGCAGGGAGATTGGCTATGCTCCTTGGATCTAAAGGATGCCTATACTCACATCCTCATCCACCCAAGCCACCGACAATACCTAAGGTTTGTGGTGGCAGGCAATCATTACCAGTACAGAGTACTGCCCTTTGGCCTATCCTCTGCACCACGAGTCTTCACAAAATGTCTCGCAGTGGTGGCGGCTTATCTCCGGCTTCAAGGCCTCTTTGTCTTCCCTTACCTAGACGACTGGCTCATCAGAGCTCCGTCCTCCACGGAGGCCACTCACGCCATGCAACGTACTGTGACTCTGCTCCAGTACCTGGGCTTTGTCATAAACTTCGCAAAGTCCACTTTGCTCCCCTCTCAGGATCTCGAGTTCATCGGCGCCAGGTTAAACACGCTTCAAGCGCGCGCCTTTCTGCCGCTCGACAGGGCACAACGGCTCATGGCTCTAGCCAGCCGCTTCCGCAGCCATTCCCGGGTCTCGGCCAGGCACTTTCTGAAACTGCTCGGCCATATGGCTTCCACGGTCCATGTGACCCCCAATGCCCGCCTGAATATGCGGCCTGCTCAATGGTGCCTTCGCTCACAATGGCGTCAGGCCTCGGGGAGACTGGCGGACTCCGTACGAATCTCCAGCCCGCTGGTCTCTTCTCTACGGTGGTGGCTTCATCTGCCCAACCTAGTGCTCGGAATGCCCTTTCAGTCTCCTCCGCCTGTTCAGGTACTGACGACCGACGCTTCTCTCCTGGGTTGGGGAGCACATTGCCAAGGGACATGTACTCAGGGTCTCTGGACCCCGTGGGAATCTGCCCAGCAGATCAACTTCCTGGAGCTCAGGGCGATCCACCTGGCTCTCCGGGCCTTCTCTCACCTTACTGCTCGCCAGTCCGTCCTCGTCCAGACGGACAATCAAGTGGCCATGTTCTACGTGAACAAACAGGGGGGGCACGGGCTCCTTCCTTCTCTGTCGGGAAGCGCAAAAGCTCTGCGCTTGGGCCGTCAGCCGAGGAATCCTCCTCAAAGCTGTCTATCTCCCGGGTCAAGAAAACTACCTGGCAGACTAACTGAGCAGAATCCTCCAACCACACGAGTGGAGATTGGACCCGTTGGTGGTTCAAAGGATCTTTCTCCAGTGGGGCCTCCCCACGCTGGATCTCTTTGCCAGTCCTCTGAACAGGCAACTTCCTCGGTTCTGCTCTCGGGAACCGCATCCCCTCCGAGTAGCGGCGGATGCTTTTCTGCTCTCATGGTCCACGGGCCTTCTGTATGCCTTTCCTCCCATGCCGCTGGTGTCTCGAACACTTTTCAAGGTTCTCCAGGACAAGGCTTCGCTGATCCTGATAGCTCCCCAGTGGCCCAGGCAACCGTGGTTCCCGCTTCTGATGCAACTGGCGGTAGATACTCCGTTGCCTCTGGGGTTTCAGCCCGATCTCCTGACTCAGGATCAGGGGTCTCTCCTACACCCCAACCTCAGATCTCTTCATCTGATGGCCTGGCTGCTGAAAGGGTAGTCCTTGCTCCCCTCCTGCTGCCTCCAGAGGTAGAAGAGGTCGTGCTAGCTTCCAGGCGACCCTCTACCCAGAAATCCTACGCCCTTAAATGGCGTCGCTTCTCCACCTGGTGTACTCAACAATCTCAAGACCCCTTCTCCTGCTCGGTGTCGGTGGTCTTGCAGTACTTGCTTTCCCTCTCCAATCTTGGACTAAAGTCCAACTCGGTCAAGGTTCACCTCAGTGCTATTTCTGCACATCATGTGCCGGTGGAAGGCAGGCCTCTTTCCGGCCCCCCTCTCGTGGCACGGTTCTCCCGAGGTCTCCTTCTCCTTAAACCACCTTTGCGCCCCCCAGCCCCCGACTGGGACCTTAACGTGGTTTTACAGCGGATCACCTGTCCGCCCTTTGAACCCATGGCTACCTGTCCTCTCCGTTTTCTTTCTTGGAAAACCTTATTCCTGGTAGCCCTCACTTCCGCTAGACGCGTCAGTGAACTGCAGGCCCTAGTGTCTGATCCCCCTTACACTAGGTTCTACAAGAACAGGGTAGTCCTGCGGACTCACCCTAAGTTTCTTCCAAAAGTGGTCTCCCCTTTTCACATCAATCAGGAAGTGGTGCTTCCGACCTTCTTTCCCAGACCACACTCCAGCCGAGCTGAGATGGTCTTGCATACCCTGGCCTGTAGAAGGGCGCTGAACTTCTACCTTGATCGTACGCGGGAGCACCGTAAGACTGTTCAGCTCTTCCTGTCTTACGACCCTAATAAATTAGGGCTCCCTGTCTCCAAGCGTACTCTGTCCATCTGGGTAGCTGACTGTATCGCTTGGACTTATGGGGCGGCAGGCCTCTCGTTGGAAAGTCGAGTCACGGCTCATCGGGTTAGGGCGAAGGCTGCGTCAGTGGCTTACCTCCGCTCTGTTCCATTGGCAGACATCTGCCGGGCCGCTACTTGGTCTTCAAGCCAGACTTTTGCAACCCATTACTGCCTCGAGAGGGAGTCCCGCAGGGACAGTGCTTTTGGACAGGCAGTCCTCCGTAATCTCTTCGAGGTTTAAGCAACTCCTACCCTCCATCCCGGATGTTGGGCTACCGGTTGGAGATTAGTCAGAGAAGATTCCTTCCTTCTGTGCTGCTGAGCTAGAGGGAGCTCATTTTTGTGCTTAGGGTCTCCGGTAGCCTTAAGCTTGGGAGTCCCATATGTGAGGACTGACTTCCTGCTTGGTCCTGGAGAAAGCGTAGTTACTCACCTGTAACAGGTGTTCTCCAGGAGCAGCAGGAATCAGTCCTCACCACCCTCCCTCCTCCCCGTGGAGTTGCAGTCATATGATTTAGTTTTTGCAAATTTTTTGCTGTCTTTTCGCTATGTCATCAGACTGGCCAAGATGGCACCTTTGGGCGGGAAGGGGACCGCGCATGCGCGCTGCAATTCCCAAAGGCTTTCTTTGAAAGCTGGGGAAAATTGCTCCGCGAGGGCTCCGTCGGCGCCGACGTCACCCATATGTGAGGACTGATTCCTGCTGCTCCTGGAGAACACCTGTTACAGGTGAGTAACTACGCTTTCTGCACTTTCTGGGGGAGAAGGCATGACCTTTACATTTTTTACAGTCTCGGAGTTGCCTGTGGGGGGTCTTTTTTCTCCGGGGTTATTCTCCTTTAGTCATAGATGAGTTTTCTTGTTTTAATATGCTTAATTGTTTCTCTGGGGAGTCTGCTTTGTCAATAGGTCACTGGTGACAGGGGGCGGACACCGAGGAGATATACTGGTGATGTCACAGAAAAAGAGGAGTTTCTCAGTCTCCAAGCTGCTGGAAAAGATGGGCAACCCAGAGGTTCCGGGACTAGGCTGGTTCCACTCCAGGAACAACAATTAGCAGGTAAGACTAATTTCACCATTCATCACTGTCTACTTCCAGGTCCAAATTGCCATAAACAGGATGATCCATATGTGTATAGGTTACCTTATCACTAAGAAGCTCATCAGTTTCTGCTATAGTTTCCTATCTTGTTCTAGGGCCTGGGTCAGTTCTTCCTTTTCCACAGGCACTAGGCCCCATTTTTCCTTAAAGATGGAAAAACCAGTTAGTGGTTTTAAAAAATGCAGTAAGTGTGGCGATACCATTTCCATCACCGACACCCATGACTGGTGTCTTAAATGGTTAGGCCCTGACCATTCTCCATCTGAGTGTCTCTCTTGTATGGGAATGACTAAAAGAGGAAGACAGAACCGGACTGCAAAGCTCAGTACCCTCTTTTCTTCGGATGCCAGGTCCATTGCATCGACGTCTTCAAGAGCCTCTTCTTCCTCCCATGGATCTCAGGTAACTAAACATAAAAGCCGGTCCTCAAAGAGTAGCTCTCCTGCAAAGCATCGAGAGGCCATTGGAATTGCCCTTGAGGGAACCACACCGGCAAAACAGCCCCGGGGGAGGCTTCGGCCTCCAAAGCATCAATGGGGTTCCAGGATGTTCTCGAGGCCTTGGCCTCGACAGAACTACTGGTGCCATGCTCAGGGGTCCCGGCCACCTTCACCGGTATCGACACCCAGACATCAGCAGCGTCGATAAAGCAGAGATTCCTTGCTATTGAGCGCAGTATTGCAGCTCTCCTTACAGCTGCGGTACTGTTGACACCGATGGTTCAATGGGCACCGGTACCAATGCCGGTACCAGTACAGATACTGGTACCAGCACCGACAGTACCGGCCCCGGTGGGAATTCTTCCCATGCCGTCTTTGCCTGGCATCGAAAGATCAGTACCGGATCAACTCGGTACCGATTTCAATCGATACCAGGATCGTGCCTTACATGAACATCGTGATCAGAGAGATTTCGAATCCTCCGATTCCGATGACGCTGTAATTCTGCCGGTACCAGAGTTTTTCTCCCGGAAGACACTTCTTCTCCCCAATGCAGAATGTCGCCTCTGGAGGACATGTCTTTTCAGGATTTTATTCGTGATGTTGCCAAAGGCCTTTCTATCACGGTAGCTCCTGAAAAGGAGCCTAGAGCAAAGGAATTGGAAATTCTCCAATATTCTAAGGCTCCAAAGGAGGCAGCCGCTCTGCCCATTCATGAACTTCTTCATGATTTGATGCTCAGAATGTGGGAGACACCTTTGACCACTTCTCCTCATTCTAGGATGCTTTATACCATGTATCGAGTTCCACCATGTCCTGGATTTCAAAAGACTCCGCTGCCACACCATTCAATGGTAGTGGAGTCAGCCATGCGTAGGATGAAAAGTGCAAAGAGACATGCATCCAATCCTCCAGGTCGTGAATGCAGGACTCTTGATGCTTTTGGACGTCAAACTTTTCAGGCTTCCATGCTTTCAGCTAGGATCATCTCATATATTTTATATATGGGAATGTTCCTCAAAGAGGTTAAAGGAGATTTGGAGGAAGGACCACGTGATGCGCACACCATAGAGGTCGCATCCTGAGCTAGCTCCTGAACCCTCAGACGTTACCGGCGATTTAGAGCCGTTTATTATTGCCAGTATTCGCCGAAAACGCAAAGATCTGCACCAGATCGCCGGCAGATTCTAACAACGCCAGTCGGAAACCTGATCGCATGGCCACGGCGGTAAAATCGTTGCGGAGAGATCGGGAGCGGGGGACTGGCTCAACTAAGATGGCGGAGTTAGCCCAGGGGCCGGTATCGCCACAGTCGCCGAAGTCCCCGGCCTCAATTGATGAGATGTCAGCGGCTATAAAAACAGCCTTAATGCCTCAATTTGAAGCCCTCCACGAGAAAATAGACGGGCTGAAATCGGCATTTGACACGCTGAGTCAGAGACAGCAAGAAGCCGAAGAACGTGTGGGGCGAGCAGAGGAAAAGGTAGAGACATTGACGGCGGAGGTGGAGGGCATGCGGGCTCAATTATCTCAGCACGAAACAAAACTTGACGACCTGGAGAACAGGTCTCGGCGCAACAACCTGCGCTTCCTGGGGATCCCTGAAACTACACTGGATAAGGACCTGCGAGGATACCTAGAGGCCTTAGTCCGGCAGATAGTGGAGGAAAGCACATTGGGAGGTAACCTTTATATTGAAAGAGTACACCGGGTCGGCGTCAAACAACCTTGCGACTCCCGCCCCAGAATAGTGCTGGCCAAATTCCTCCACTACCCACAGAAAGAGTTGATCCTCAAAGCAGCACGGCAGAAAGGGGAGGTGGTGTTTAATAATACAAAAATTCGTATAGCTCAAGATTATTCAGTGGCCTTGAGCCGAAAAAGGAAGGAATATGCCCCCCTTTGTGAAAAGCTGATTGATGCAGGCATTCGGTTCTCCGTGCAGTACCCTGCTAGACTCCACGTGCTTAGTGAAGGAGCTCACCGTGCTTTCGATTCAGCCTCTGCAGCAGAAGAATACGTGAACTGGCTCTATCTCCAAAAAACAGCAGTGGCAGTGACTCATACAACATGATCTACTCTGCTCTAGCACGCTACTGTGCTCACCCCTTTTATTGGAAAGTAACCGAAGGGAAATACAATGTAACATCGGCCATGGAATGTTTGGCGGCTGCCTAGTAACTCTGTGTCCTTTTTCTATAGTAACTGTAGCAAATTGTTTTTTTTTTTTTTTATGGCAACACAGTATTCAGTCACCAAGAACCTTTTCTTTGATCTCCCCATGATCAGTCTGTAATAGCGAACTTGAGTCCTGAGAGATCCTTTTGGCTAGCATTTTGAATGGCATGGCAGATCTAACATGGCGACGGGTTGAATATTTCGGGGGGATGAGATGGCCTGTTCCGGAAGGGGTGGGTCTCCCCCCAGATATGCCAGCTGTTGCCATTGGAGGGAAAGAAGACATGGCCTTTGGGAGAGGTTGGGAGAATGTTTTTTTTTTTTTTTTTTTTACTTGAGAGGGAGGGGGCTCCTCCACCCGGGCCTGGGGAAGTTGCAAAGGCACCACAGCCAGGTAGATACGGCCCAGTTGGCGATGGGAAGGGGCCAGGGAGATGATGGCAGTCCGGAGGAAGAACTATGCTTCCCCTGAAACCCTCCGCTTTCACCAGAATAGTTTAAAGTTGCTAAAATTGTGCCTGTAAGATTCCCACTGATATACGCTGCACAACCTGGTAAGAGCTCATTCTCTGCTGGGGCTATTTCTCATAATGTTTACTCCCGGAGATGGGGGGGAAGGAACAGTGTATGGAGCAGAATCTATTTCAAAACTTTGTCATGAGGTTCTAGTTTGCTTCACCAACGGGTGGGACTAGTTGGCCGCTAATACATTAGATAAACCTGGCCAATAATCTCTACAAAGCCTTAGGCGCTTCTGCATATCAGTCTGCCCCTCCCATATATATCCTGACCCACTTAATTTGTTGTATCCACTCCCTCCTTTTGAGGCCACACCCAGGATGGGCATTACTAGCAGCCACCTTACTTTATTTTTAAGTTTAAGGAGGCTTGTGTACCGATCAGGCTACCCTGGTAGTCGCTCCTGAGAAGCAGACACATGCTACTGCCATCTAAACCCTTTACTTGGCAATTTTTTTTTGGATCAATCAATATGATGCTAAGGTGCCCACCTCGATATATCCCCCTTGGGAGTTATAGTCAACTGTCTTTCATTATGACTTTTACTGTACGTAAGGTGATCTGGTACTTTAAATAGTGTGTAAATGTGAACACGTTTTTTTTTTGTAGTTGTTAATGGGATTTGTCTGAGTGCATGTTGTTTATAACGTTACAAACAGAACTATGCTATTTTTAGTTTAAATATGTCCTTTGCTTAAGGGCTATAGAATAGTGGGGAGGGGGGGAGGGCCCTTCCTCTGGCTGCATCCTCTAGCGGTCAGCCGCGATGGGGGAATGGGGGCGGAAGACCCCTGAGGGGAAGGGAATCCGCCTTCATGGTATGGCCAGGAACACCTCCTGCGGGCCAGCCCTGGCGGCGGATTACCCCCGGAGCGGAACTTTGGCTGGTACAGGAGGGGGGCGCCAAGAGAGGGCAAGGGGGGGCCCACACCTATACTTAAAGGGTATCAAGGTGGGAAGGCGGGCGGTAGGACGGGGCCGGAGGGTCTGAGGGGAACGGGGGATGGGCTCAGAGGGGTCTCGGGAGGGCTTTCTAGGAAGGGATAGGAGTAGAGAGCCCTGTAGATAGGAGGCAGTGAGTAGGGATAGCGGGGGGAAGTTTCTGGTTGGGGGGGGAGGTTAGGGGGAAGGCCATTGGGATATGGGGTAGGGGGTTAGCCGGGGGGGGGGAAAGGGGGGGAGTCGTCGCACCTTACAATCTCTGCAAGGAGTTAACATTCATTTCAGTAGACATTGGAGGAGACCCCAGGCTGGGAGGGTCTCCTTGCACACGAAGTGCTGGCAGCGGGGGCATCAACAGATAAGAACCCTCTGAGAGTAATTACCTGGAATGTATGCGGGCTGGGGAACCCAATTAAGCGCTATAAAGTGCTTAAGGCATTGGCTCGACAGCAATGTGATATTGCGCTATTGCAAGAGACCCATCAGACGGCTGAAGAACATGCGAAACTGTGTCGGGACTGGGTGGGTCAGACATGGGGTGCGCCTGCACTGGGAAAGAAAGGAGGGGTGGTTATACTTATTCATAAACGTGTCCGCTTTACGCTACATCGTCAATGGGCCGACCCAAACGGGAAATTTTTACTATTGCATGGACTACTGGAAGACCGGGATATCATATTGGGGGATGTTTATGGCCCTAATGTATTAGACCGAGACTTTCTTAACCGCATTGCAGCTAACATTGAACAATTGCCGGACGTGCCCATGCTTATAGGGGGGGATTTTAATGGTGTTTTGGACGTAAGTGTAGATACCTCTGCAGCTAAGGAGACGAGAGATAGGGTGCTGGGATCTCAACTACTGCAACGTTTTCGAGCGCGTTTAAACTTGGTAGATCCCTGGAGACTGACGCACCCTTCTGAAAAAGAGTTTACACATATCTCGAGAGCACATGGGACTAGCGCGAGACTAGATTACCTTTTGATTTCCACTACTATCTTTGCACAAGTGGAAGAGGCGCAAATAGGACCTTTAGAAATCTCTGACCATGCTATGGTTTGGTTGGAGATGCAATGGGGGAGCGGGCCCGGAACATCTCGCATATGGCGGTTCCCCATCGAGCTGTATCACGATAACCACTTTCGGCAGTTTCTGAGTCAGCGCTGGAGTGATTTCGAATCAAACCACCAGGCCCATAGGGATGATCCGGAGCTGGTCTGGGAGACTGCCAAAATAGTGCTGCGTGGGGATATTGTCGGATTTGCGGCTCGGAAGCGGAGATTGCGGGCAGAACAAATCATCCGGCTAGAACAGCAGGTATCACAGATGCGGGTACTGAGTGGTCGCGCCCCTTCCGTGTCTAATAGAAAGCGATTATGGGAGTTACAGGTTGCCTTAAATGAATTACTCCATCAGAGAGCCAAGAAATCGATAATGTACTACAAATATCGCTTACAATGCTTTGGCAATAAAGCGGGGAAATTGCTGGGACGTTGTTTAAAGGGTCAGAGAGGTGGGCGGGGGGTAGCGGCACTTCGGGATGAGAGAGGAAAACTACAGCAGAAGAGAGACGTGATAAGTGAAATCTTTAGGGGTTTCTTCCAGAAATTGTATTCAGCGGAGGGGGCTGACCCCACTACCATGGAAAATTACCTTCAGGGGTTGCGGCTCCCTAAGGCAACCGACGAGCAACGGGCCATGTTGGGGCGTCCGATAACCCTAGAGGAGGTACAACAGGTGATTATGAAAGCTAACTGCTATAAGACCCCCGGACCAGATGGCTATGGGGCAGAATTTTATAAATTATTATTGAACTGGGTCAGTCCTCTGCTAGTGGATACTTACCGGCAAAGAATAGAAGGTAGGGGTAGACGATGGGGTGAAAATCAGGCATATATCACGTTGATACCTAAGCTGGGCAAGGACCCGCTGCAGGCGGCTTCTTACAGGCCGATATCCCTGCTTAATTTCGACATGAAGCTGATGGCCAAGGTTTTGGCGGAAAGACTAGCGGGACCATTGGAGGATATTGTCCATGCCTCCCAGGTGGGCTTTGTGCGAGGTCGTTATGCAGTCCGCAATATTCGCAGAATCTTAACTTCGTTAGAATGGGTACATGCTCATCGGATTCAATCTCTGCTGGTGAGTTTTGATGCTGAAAAAGCATTTGATCGGGTCAATTGGACGTATTTGCAGCACCTGCTACCACTGTATGGCCTGGGACCGGCTTTTTGCGACATGGTTAAGAGCCTTTATGATACACCGACGGCTAGAATACTCTGTAACGGGGTTTTATCGGATCCCTTTCCCCTGTATAGGGGTACTAGGCAGGGCTGTCCATTATCCCCTCTCTTGTTTGTTCTATCCCTAGATCCCCTAATACGGCGCATAGAACTTGACCCACAAATTCGTGGTATTGAGATCGGACAGCAAGGGTTTAAGATGGCGGCCTTTGCCGATGACATGCTGGTACACCTCCTAGCTCCACAGGCCTCTTTGCCTAGATTGTTAACGGAATTTCGATTATTTGGCAGTTTTGCGGGTCTTCGGATCAATGAAGAAAAATCAGAGGCCTTGGACGTTTCGGGGCAGTTACGAGGGCTCTGGGGGGCGGAGAGGTTCCCTTTGAAATGGGCAGAGCGGACGTTCAAATACCTAGGGGTGGTTCTAACGAGGGTGCCGCAAGACCTTTATCATATGAACTTCGAGAGAATTTTGTCTGGGGTACGGAGTCAATTAAGGGCGTGGAATCCGCTACCTTTATCACTGCTGGGGAGAATCGCAGCATTTAAAATGGTGGTGCTGCCTCGTATACTGTACTGGCTGCAAACTCTACCCGTGTGGCTATTGCGGCGGGATCTGCTTAGACTGGAAAAGGAGATTCAACGGTTCCTGTGGAAGGGGGCTAGAGCCCGGATCCCAATAACCCGTATGAAAGGCAAATGGAGCAGAGGAGGCTTAGGAATCCCAGATATATGGCTTTATGCTTTGGCGTGTCAAGCCCGTCACCTCGGGGATTGGCTGGGCGACACTAACGTCTATACGCCACGGGCGTTAGAAGCGGCTTTTGTGGCCCCCCTCTCACTGGTGGGAGTCCTGCATGCGGACAGTGCGCAACTACCAACGCGGTTAACGCGAAATTCTATGATCAATGCGCTGCGTCGTACTTGGCGACAACTAAATAGCTTTTAGCGAAGGAATTGGCAGGTGACTAGCTGGCTTCCTATTCGTGGAAACGCACATTTCCTGCCGGGATCTGATTCCAAAGCGTTTCAGTTATGGTATCGACAGGGCTTACGGTATATAGGACATGTAGTGGACCTTACTGGTAAATGTAAGTCGTTTTCCGAGCTTCAAGAGGAGTTTCGCTTACCCACCACTCAATATTTTGCGTATCTTCAACTCTCTCACTACGTGGCAAAGCTGCCTAAAGAACTGGGGGTGGATAGATCGGCGCAGCTTCTGGAATTTTTTGATATTGGAGGCGATGCACCACCAACAATCAGGGGACTGAAATCTTGGCTGGAGTGCTTTGGGGTAAGACCGGACTATGAGAGAGTGGAGACAGCATGGGCAGAGGAACTGGGGCGGGTGGTGCAGCCCGGTACTATCTGTGCGGCGGTAGGGTGGATAACAGCATTGGTGGGGGGAGCGCGGTGGAGGGAGGTTCAATACAAGGCCCTGACGCGCGTGCATTTTTCGCCTCGGCGAGCGTTGCGGAGTCACATTACGCAAGACGGGTCATGTCCTAGATGTTCTACACCCTTAGCCACCCTAACTCATATGTGGTGGCAGTGCAGGCGCATCCTTCCCTACTGGTCCCGTATTTGCAAATACCTTACGGGGTTGTTACAGCAAAGGTTCCCGTGGACTAGTACTTTGGTCACACTCGACCAACTACACCCAACCCTACCTGGGGGGCGATGGGAGCGGTTATTGGTGCGTAAAGCCTGTCTGGTGGGGAAGGGTCCCATTCTCCATAGATGGAGAGATCAGCACCCACCCACGTTCTTGGAATGGCGCAATAGTTTCCACCAACTGATGCTTATAGAGCGTTGGCTGGCCAGGGGTTCCGTAAAACGATGGTCCACCTTTATGTTGATATGGGGACCCTACATCCAGAGCTTAAGCTCCCGCTGCCGGAACGAAATAGTAAATATAGGCTATTAAACTAGGCGGGGTTAGGAGGTGCGACGACAAAATAGGGGGGGGGGAGGTTAGGGGGGGGGGTAGCTGGGGAGGTTCAGGAGGGCACCCTAGACTAACTTAAGACCAAAATGAATGAAAACCACGGGCGCTCTGAGTTCTGTTTGGTATACATAACTGTTTGTGATTTGTGCCGCGCGGAGATAAGATTCCACTCCGCAGTGGCGTGTTGTATAGATTGTTTGCCTATACCGAAAGTTATGTATATGCTGGCTTATATTTAAATAAAGTTTAAAAAAAAAAGGAGATTTGGAGCTTATGAGCCCACTTCTCCCAGATGACAGACAACAAGACTTCCTTACGCTTGTTAGGCATGCTCAAGATGTCTCCAGTTTGTGAATTGTGCAGCCTTTGACTGCTTTGAATGCATCAGCAGAACCTCTACTATTGCCATTGGTGCACGACGGATTGCCTGGCTTCAGACATCAGACTTGGAGATTTGGGTACAGGATAAATTAGGCAACACCCCTTGCACAGGAGAAAACCTCTTTGGCAAGAATTGGCAGGAAAAGGCTAATGAGATAGATTGTCAAAATCTACAGCCACTCCAGCCAAAAGGAAACCCTATAAAAAACCCTCTTTCAGCAAAAAGAGGAAGTTTTATCCATCCTATACCCAGCAAAGCCAAGCTCACAGTCAAGTTGCCCAAAGGGGACAACAACAGTAATTCAAACAGCAGAAGAAGCCAAAAGGCCCGAGAGCTCAACCAGCTCCGCAGGTTCAGCCCCCTCAAGGATTTTGACTCCTTCCTAGAGAGCTTAGCCTTCCTGCCTCTGAGGGGTCCAGAACCCCTAAATATTCCAGGCAGGCTGTGTCATTTTGCAAACAGGTGGCACCAAATAACAGCAGAAAATTGGACTCTGTTCATTGTAGGAGAGGGGTACAAGCTTCATTTTCACAGCATGCCCCCTCCTACAATCTAAGGCAATTCATTTCCCAGACCTCTGCAGACAGTCTGCTGAATCACGAGGTCTCAACACTTCTTGCCCAAGGGGCAATAGAGGAAGTACCCATCCTCCAGCAGGGTACAGGGTTCTACTCCACCTATTTTCTTATTCCAAAGAAAACAGGGGGACACAGACCCATTCTAGACTTCAGAGAATTGAACAAATACCTGTTCCGAGAGAAGTTCAAAATGATTTCTCTAGGAACTCTTCTGCCATACCTTCAAAGTCAGGATTGACTTTGCTCTCTAGACTTAAAGGATGCATATACTCACATTCTGATCCATCCAGATCACAGAAAATTCTTACAATTCCTTTTCAAGGGAAAACACTTCCAGTACAGGGTTCTTCCCTTTGGTCTGGCTTCCGCACCAAGGGTTTTCACGAAAGGCATGGCACTAGTAGCTGCATTCCTGCGAACCCTAGGAATATTCATCTTCCCTTACTTGGACGACTGACTCATTCGAGCCCCCATGAGTGTAGAAGCCAGTTCTGCACTGTCTCGCACAATGTGAATCCTCCAATACTTGGGATTGGTAATAAACTTTCCAAAATCCCAACTTGTTCCTTCCCAATCTCTGGAGTTCATAGGAGCCTGTTTAGATACCAGTCAAGGGCTTTCCTTCCACAGGCCCGGTGTCTTCGCATAGTGCAACTAGCTTCTCAAGCAGCGGGAAAATCCTAACTGCTCGAGAACTGCTACAGTTAGTGGGACACATGGCATCCATGTAGTTCCCTATGCTTGCCTCCACATGCGAGCAGCCCAGTGGACCCTATCCACACAGTGGACACAGGCCGCAGGACGTCTGTCAGACAAGATATCAAACTCTCATCGACTGATCTTCTCCCTTCAATGGTGGCAATCACTGGAGAATCTTTTAGTGGGGTCTCCTTTCCAACAACCCCTATTCCAGGCCACCCTAACAACAGCTACATCACAGGTGGGTTGGGGAGCACACCTGCATCATCTCTCTACCCAGGGCACCTGGACTCCACAGGAGGCTTGTCTTCACATAAACCTCTTAGAATTAAGAGCAATCTATTTAGCTCTTTGAGTATTCCATGCCCAGCTCAGCTACCAGACAGTCCTAGTCCAAACGGACAATCAAGTAGCCATGTTCTATGTGAACAAGCAGGGCGGTACAGACTCTCAGTCGTTATGCAACAAAGCTTTACGACTTTGGGCCCTTGCCAGAGAGCATCAAATCCACCTTCTCGTGGTATATCTTCCAAGCATTCAGAACCTTTGGGCAGACAAACTCAGCCGAGTACTGCTGCCTCACGAAATGGTCTCTCCACCTAGACCAGGTGACAAAGATATTTCACATCTGGGGGACTCCAGACATAGACCTCTTTGCAAGTCCACTGAATGCCAAACTTCCCCGGTTCTGTTCCAGGATTCCGGCTCACAATTGCCAGGCAAGGGATGCCTTCCTCCTTCACTGGGGTCAGGACTTCCTATATGCCTTCCCACCTATTCCCCTCATCCCCAAAACACTCTTCAAGCTTCAGAGAGAAAGAGGTCATATGATTCTCATAGCGCCACGGTGGCCACGTCAAACGTGGTATCCCCTGCTTCTACATCTCTCTCAAGCTGCGCCTCTGGAGTTAGGGTGTGCTCCAGATCTCCTTTCCTAAGAGAGCAGGACCCTATGGCACCCGAATCCCCAGTTCCTGCATCTCACGGCCTGGTTGCTGAAAGCTTAAATCTTCAGGATCTCAACCTTTCCCAACAGGTAAAGGATATCCTTCAGGCTTCTAGAAAACCTTCCACAAGACGATCTTATGCCTTCAAGTGGAAACGTTTCACTATATGGTGTTCCCAGAAGGGGTTAAACCCCCTGGTGATAACTTTGGAAGCGATAATAGAGTATCTACTTCATTTATCAAATTCTGGTCTAAAGACCAATTCAGTAAGAGTCCATCTTAGCGCAATTACAGCTTCCTATAAGCCTCTAAATGGACAACCAATTTCCTCTCATCCTGTATACTTTCCGTGGTCTCATGCCTCTAATGCAGAGAAGAACCTTCACACTTTGGACTGTAAAAGAGCCTTAGCTTTTTATCTACAAAGAACACAGCAACATAGAAAGTCTTCTCAACTTTTTATTGCTTTTGATGCTAGTCATTTGGGACTTCCAGTCTCCAAGAGGACTTTATCCTAACGGATTGCACAATACATATCCTTTGCTTATGAAAGTAAGAGTCTTCCTCTTCAAGGCCATGTCACAGCTCATAATGTGACAGCCATATCAGCCTCTATGGCTAACCTTCACTCTGTGTCTATTGATGACATTTGTCGAGCAGCCACCTGGGCTTCGGTACATACCTTTACAGCCCACTACTGCCTAGATAAAGCCTCCTGTCAGGAAGCCTTCTTTGGCCAAGCTGATCTTTCAGACCTAATTCAACTCCTACCCACCAACCCTGGTGGGATGCCAGAGATCCATAGGAGGAAGCATGGCCCACCTTACTATAGGTGGCAGCTTCCTGGGGTTATCTCCCTGGCATCTTCAGCTAGGGAGTCCCCATATGTGAAGACTACATTCCTGCTTGTTCCTGGAGATAGCGTAGTTACTCACCTGTAACAGGTGATTTCCGAGAACAGCAGGAATTTAGTCTTCATAACCCACCCACCTCCCCTAGGAGTTGTCTCTCTATCTCTCTGTCTCTTTCCTCTCTCCCTCTATCCTTTCACTCAGCTACAAACTTAACTGAAGAGGGACAGTTGGAAAGGCAGGAAGGCAGCGCGCATGTGCTGAGGGATGCTCCCAAAAGCGTTCCTATTGGACGCTGGGGAGCGTTCCCGCGCAGGCTCCGTCGGTACCAACGATACCCATATGTGAAGACTAAATTCCTGCTGTTCCCGGAGATCACCTGTTACAGGTGAGTAACTACGCTTTATCCTATTGAGTTGTCTTCATACTCAAGTCTTACTCCTCACACCCACCCAGCCTCAATCCCTGCAAATCCCCATAATCCATTATACCACTTCTACTCACCTACACCTACCATATCAAAGATACAACAACAGAACATGCCATAAAAACAACAGACTCAACTACATCCCTACTGTACCACACCCCCTCAACAATACAGCAGCTACAACCCTATCGGCTTCTACTTGCCTAAAGTGTTATCTCATTAATGCCCGATCTATTAAAAACAAAATATCAGTAATCACAGATATTATTCAAGACAATGACCCAGATATCTTATTCTTTACCGAAACCTGGCTCTCTCAAACAGATAATGTCCTCCTTAACCAATTGAAAACTAATAGTTACAATTTGTTTCACTCTCCACGCTCTAATTAATGTGGAGGAGGAGTTCTGATCTTAATTAAAAAGGATCTTTCTACATCACCTACACTAGTTCATAGTACAGATGATTTTGACATCCTAAAATTAGAAAATAAATATGTATCTTTCTGCCTTCTATACAGACCCCCCCATTGCTGATCCCAAAAACCTAGTAAAAGTCCTAGAATAAGCCTGTACCTACTCTGTAAAACGGCAACGAATACTACTAGGTGACCTTAACCTTAACTCCTTAAACCAATCTCAAGCCTCCACATTCATTAACACTATGTTAGACATGGATTACAAGCAAATAATAAATTTCTCTACTCATAATAAAGGGAATATCCTTGATCTCATATTCCTTCCTGAAAAAATATATGAAACCTCAATAAATAATAATCTTAGAGCTTTCCCTGTACCATGGTCAGATCACTTTCTTATTAACTTCTCTCTCACACTCCAAATACTCACACATCCATCCAACAAACAAGATAAGCACCCCCCAAGATTTAAGAGCTTTGATAAGGAATCATTCATAAGGGAAGCAATAAACAACATTGACCTCGGTTTCGATAACCTAAGCGAACTATTAACTAATTGGAACACCACCATAGCCAGCACAGCCTTAATTCAATCAAGACAACCTACTAGGAACAGAGGAGGATCTAAACAATGGTACTCCGAAGAAATAAGAAACTCAAAAAGGCTCCTAAGGAAAATCGAATGTAAATGGAGAGCTTCTAAATCCCCTCAAGACAGAACTTCCTTCATGAATGCCCTTTTAGCTTATTGTGATCTCATAATCAATAAAAAGAAAGAAATATCCTATTGAAGTCTCTAAATCGTCCCAGGGAGCTCTTCAAAATAGTTAAATCCTTAACCAGCCTCCCATCTGTTAGCACCCAGCACCAGACCATACACCCACAGACACTAGCAAATTACTACTCCAGCAAACTACAATCCTCTCACACTGCACCTCTCCAAGTCCTATCAGCTAACCCAACATATAAAACAACTTGGTCTGACTTTCACCAAATCTCGATTGATCACCTCAAGAACATCATAACAAGCTTAAGAACTACTACATCTAGCCTTGATCCCTGTCCTGTTAATTGGATAAAGGCTACTAGCGAACTCACTGCACCAATTATCCAAAAGATGGCCAATTTGTCTTTCTCACAAGTCTATTTTCCCAGAGTTAAAAAAAACAAAAAACCATCATACGACCAATTCTTAAAAAAATCAATGGATAAACTCTGCCCAAAATCATACAGACCAATCTCCAGCCTCCCATTCCTTGCTAAAATAATTGAAAAGATTGTACTTATCCAACTACAAGACCACATTGACCTTAACACCCCCCTCAACAAACACCAATATGGATTTAGACCACATCATAGTATGGAAACGCTACTACTGACACTATTTAACAACCTTATAAAAGGAATTATAACCCCAATACAGCATTCATACTCATCTTCTTAGATATCACCTCAGCTTTTGATTCCATCAACCATAACATTCTCATTTACCGTTTACAACAGATAGGCATTTATGGTACTACACTCCAGTGGTTTAAATCCTATCTAGCTGGCAGATCCCAACAAGTCAAAATCAACCAACATACCTCAGAAACCTATGACCAACAGCAAGGGCTACCTCAAGGATCTTCTTTCTCTGCATTACTATTCAACATATACCTCCAACCACTATGCACAATTATCAACAATTTCAAAGTCAGCTACTCCATTTATGCTGATGACATAATGCTCTATCTCCCCTTTAACATCTCAAAACCCAACTTTGAACACATTATCTCCTGCTTCAATGAAATATCAAATTGGCTAAAAAGCCACAACCTCTACATTAACTATAATAAAACCGATATATTGTTCATCTCCAGAAACCGTGATTACACCCACCCCCCTCCACTATTAAGGTGAATGATGCTTCATTACAAGTAAAAAACAAAGTCATATATCTTGGAATGACAATAGACAGTATGATCAATCTAACAAGTCACATAACTTCAATCACCAGAACCATTTACAGCAAAATAAGGCTAATTCAACAACTACACCCACTACTACCGGAACAAGACTTTAGATCCGTACTACAAGCACTAGTCCTTCCACATTTCGACTATTGCAATAGCATACTATATGGCCTACCTAAACAGTCCATTTACAGCCTTAACGTAGCACAAAACATGGCAGCACGTATCATACTCAAGACTAGCATTACTGAACACACAACCCCAATCCTGCATAAGCTCCATTGGCTCCCCATACAGAGTCAAATTAAATAAAAACTTCTCATGATAACCTTCAAACTATTTAAAAACATATCTCCCTCCTTCCTCTCCAGCCTCATTAAAACAACACCAGATGACCAGCCCAGGATGTTTACAAAACACCCTAATAGTCCCTAATGAGTTCCGCAAGACTAACGTCTTCACCAGCAATAGAGCATTCACATTTGCAGTCCCGATTCTATGGAATAAGCTCCTAGATAAACTTAGAGCAACTTCCGATCTATCCACTTTCAGGAAAGGCTTGAAAACCTTTCTTTTCTTAGACCACTTCGGAAACACTAACTTGCATCAAATACTTCCAACTTAAATTACCTTCATCATGCTCTAGTATACACTCATACCTCACATCCCTTACCTCTCATACTGAGCCAAGCAGCCTGTAAATAGTTGTACATAATTTAAACAGCCTGATTTAAGGGCAACCTTCAAGCCCCTATCTCTCCTTTCACCTGATCCTACTACTCCCTTATATAAATATTTCTTTTCCCTAAAGTTTTGTAAATATTGTTAGTTTGTTATTACATTATACACTGCAACTATCATCTCCAGGAACAAGCAGGAATGTAGTCTTCACATATGGGTATGTCGGTACCGACGGAGCCTGCGCGGGAACGCTCCCCAGCGTCCAATTAGAAAGCTTTTGGGAGCATCCCACAGTGCCTGCGTGCTGCCTTCCCGCCTTTCCCAACTGCCTCTCTCCAGTTCTTCATTTTCCGTGGAGCCAGCAGGTCGTCGTTCCTGTCACCGCAGAAAATTTTCCTTATTGCCCTTCTTTTTTGTGGTCGCGTCTGCCTTCCTCGACGCTTTACCGGTATCGCCGGTTCTTCTTTCTTTCTTTTCTTTAAAAAATATATATATATATATACTTAGTATTTTTTTTCCAGGTGCACGCGCCTTTTTGGGCCCTAGGCCCAAAATTCTTCCACAATGGAAAAACCCACTTTGGGTTTCAAAAAGGTGCACCAAGTGTGGCGGTACCATCTCCGTCACCGACACCCATGAGTGATGTCTTAAATGTTTAGGTCCTGACCACTCCATCACGGAATGTATGGCCTGTGCCATGATGTATAAAAGAGGTCGGCAGAACCGAGCTGCTAAGCTCAGTACCCTGTTTCCCTCTGATGCAGCCTCAGTGGCATCGACATCTTCCAGGGCTTCCTCTTCCTCCCGTGGATCTCAGGTAACTAAACACAAGTCTAGCCGGTCCTCAAAGGGTAGATCTCCTTCCAAGCATCGAGATGTCTCTGGCGTTGCCCTTGAGGATTCTGCACCGGCAAAATTGCCCCAGCAGGAGGCTTCGGCTTCCAAAGCATTAACGGGGCTCCAGGAAGTTCTCGAGGCCTCAACCTCGGCAGAATTACTGGTGCCATGCTCTGGGTACTGGCTGTTTTCTCTGGTACCGACATCCAGGCATCGGCAGCGTCGATAGACCAGAGATTCCTGGCTATTAAACACAGTCTGGCGGCTCTCCTTGCAGCATCGACACCCTTGGAACCGCATCAGACAGTTCAACCGGTATCAGCACTGACTCCAGCACCGGTATTGGTACCAGTATCGGCATCGACATCGGTGTCCGCATTGCCGGCACCCAGTCATGCGATGCCCTCCGGTACCGATACACCGGTACCGGTTCTCCCCGGTACCGACTTCGGTCGGTACAGGTATCGGACTTTTCAAGAGCATCCGGACAGAAGGTACTTCGAGTCCTCAGAGGAATCTGAGGATTCTGACAGTTCTGTTGGTACAAGAATACTTCTCCCAGAGGAGCCTTCCTCCCCTAAACGCAGGATGTCTCCTCCAGAGGATATTTCCTTTCAGGGCTTCATCAGGGAGGTGGCTCAAGGTCTGTCCATTACTGTGGCTCCTGAAACAGAGCCCAGAGCAAAGGAGTTGGAAATTTTACAATATCCCAAATGTCCTAAAGAAGCAGCTACTCTACCCATCCATGAGATCTTGCATGATCTCATGCTGAGAATGTGGGAGACCCCTCTTACCACCTCTCCTCACTCTCATAGACTGGATACTATGTATAGAGTCCCTCCATGTCCTGGTTTCCAGAAGACTCAGCTTCCTCACCACTCTATTGTAGTGGAATCAGCTATGAGAAGGATCAAGAGTGCAAAGAGGCATGCCTCTAATTCTCCAGGACGTGAGTGCAGAACTTTGGATGCTTTTGGACGTCGTACTTTCCAAGCTTCCATGCTTTCTGCCAGGATCAGTTCCTATATTTTATATATGGGAATGTTCCTGAAGGAAATCACAGGAGATCTAGAGGTTTTGAGCCCTCTTCTTCCTGAAGATAAAAGGCAGGATTTTCTCACATTGGTCAAACATGCCCAGGATGTTTCTAAATTTGTCAACCGTGCAGCTTTTGACTGTTTTGAGTACATAAGCAGAACCTCTGCCATTGCCATAGGTGAACGTAGAATTTCCTGGCTCCAGGCATCTGATTTGGAGCTCTGGGTACAAGACAAACTGGGCAATATTCCTTGTACTGGTGAGAACCTGTATGGCAAAGATTGGCAAGAAAAAGCCAATGAGTTGGATACTGACAACTCCACCTTGGATAGAAGGCCACAGCTAATCCTGCGAGAAAGAAATCTTTCAAAAAACCATTCTTTTCCAAAAAGAAAAGGTTTTATCCTGCTTATTCCCAGCAGGGATGCTCTACAGGTCAGCCTGTTCAGAAAAGTCAGCAACCTCCCAAGCAAAGGAAAGCAAAGACTGCTAAGCCTCAACCGTCTCAGCAGTCTCAGTCTCCACAAGGCCTTTGACTTTCATCTAGAGAACTTAGCCTTCCTGGCTCTCAAGGGACCAGAGCCCTCCACCATTCCAGGAAGGTTGTGTCACTTTGCCCCCAGGTGGGGACAGATAACAGAGCATTGGACACTCTCCATCATAAAAGTAGGAGTTGTATCTCTCTATCTCTTTTTCTTTCCCTCTCTCTCTTTTTCTTTCCCTCTCTCTCTCTTTGTCTCAGCTTTAAAACTCAACTGGAGAGAGGCAGTTGGGAAAGGCGGGAAGGCGGCACGCAGGCGCTGTGGGATGCTCCCAAAAGCTTTCTAATTGGATGCTGGGGAGCGTTCCCGCGCCGGCTCCGTCGGTACCGACGTACTCATATGTGAAGACTAAATTCCTGCTGTTCCCGGAGATCACCTGTTACAGGTGAGTAACTATGCTTTATGTTCTATGTAAAATGTTGTTAAATTGTAAACCGCTTTGATCCTTGTAAAAGCGGTATAGAAGAACCTTTAAATAAATAAATAAAATAAATAAATAACAAAAGCCCCCAGCTCTGCCTTTACCGCTGAGAGTTCTGATTTCTTTTCACAGAACCATTCCTTGAGCTCCGATCGCATCACTTGGACGAGGGTTGAGCTTGCACTGTCAGCACCTCTCTCCTCCACACCATCCACCAAAGCTCCGAGTTTCCTCACCTGCCATTTTGGCATTTCCACTGATCTCTGGACCCCTGCCTGTATAAGCAGTGTCCTTGAGATCCATCGCTCGGCACCTCGTTGTCATAGCAGGCTGCTATCACTCACCCCTTCACGTTGCCCTGCTATTTGCTCGTTTCGGCACTCAAAACAGAAGGGAAAAGCCACTTTCTCTTGGGATTGGCACCGGAGCTAAGCTCTTATGCTGCTATCATACACTGTGATGTCATTTCCTCCCCCTCTCTTCTCTTTTGGAGGTCAATGTGGTTGAACCCGTTCCACCAGGGGAAGAAGAGAAGGGATTTTACTCTAGGTATTTCCTGATTACAAAAAAGATTGGGCATTCTGAAAACCTGACTGGACTTTGAAAACCTCAATTTTTATTGGAAGAGATTTGCCATCTGGTATGAGGGAAAGTCCCTAGATCCTTTCACTTGTCCCACACAAAAATTGCTTGAATACCTTCTACATTTTTCAGAGTCAGATCTGACGACAACCCTGACTCTGAAAAATGAGGGAGGAGTGACTTAGTGGTTGGGGCAAGTTGCCTCGGGCTAGAGGGCCGGGGATTCGAATCCCGCTGGAGGACAGCAACCTTGGGCTGAAGGAACTGGGGTTTCTAGTCCCATAGGTGCTCCTTGTGGCCTTGGGCATGCCATTTAACCCTCCGTTGCCTCAGGTACAAAATGTAGTTTGTGCGCTCTGTACCTGAATGTGCACCACTTTGACCTGGTGAAAAGCGGTAAATAAGCATTGCTGAATAAATTGCTAATTCATGTAGAAGGTAAACACATCTTTCTACTGCCTTTAGTTCATTTCATGAGGGGCTTGCTTCTTACGCAGCCTCCCTTGGAGCTGCCCATAGTGTCATGGGACGTCAGCATTGTCTTGACCCAGCTGATGGTTTGTTTTGAACCACTGAATACCTGTGAACTGAAGTACCCAACCTGGAAGGTGTCATTTCTGGTGGTCAGATTTCCAACTTAATCTGTCCATTGTCCTACCAACATTTTTCCCCAGACCCCACACTCACTGAGGGGAAAGCACATTATGCACATTTGATTGCTTCTATCTGGAGTAGCCTGAAGTCCTTAGAAAGTCCAATCAACTTTTGCTTGTCCACGGAGAAAACAAAGTTACCCATTTGTAGCAGGTGTTCTCTGTGGACATTACCCTCACAAAACCCTCCAACCTCCCTTTGGAGATGTATTTGGCAATCACCTAGACTATCAGATTGAGGCAGTCCCGCACTGTGGCAGCAGGTGAGAAATGGTGCACATGCACATGGGACCCTTCCAAAAACAGCTGGAAGGTAGCTGGGAAGTGGTTTTCCACACAGGCTCTGTAGATGACATCACCCATACGTGAAGACTAAATCTGCCATCCACAGACAATGCCTGCTACAGATGAATAAATTTGTTTTCCCTTCACTCCCACCTCTTGGTATCGCCACCTCTCCTTCAATTTCACCGCATTTACCCCCAGTGGCATCTACCCCTGAACATTATCTTTCTTTCCTTTCTTTAGTTTCTCACCTCTTTGGCTTCAGCTTCCTTCCCCTGTTGCTGTTGCTATTGCTATTGCTTTCACTTTTGCTGCTGCCCCACTGTTAGCTTCCCTCTGAAGTTGGATTATAGTCTCTTGAAACCCACTGGCTCTGTACAGCTCTAATTTTCAGAGCAGTTGTCGTCAATCCAGTCCTCGGGACACACCTAGTTAATCAGGTTTTCAGGATAACCAAAATGAACATGCAAGAGAGATTTGCATTCAGTGGCAGCACTACTTGCAAATTTCTGTTATCTAGCTATAAACTACAACAAGACTGAAGCTTTAATCATCACTCGAAACCAAAGCTTCACACACCCACCAAACATAAAGATACAAAGCACCACGATACCGATAAGATCGGAGGTGAGATACCTTGGGGTTACTCTGGACAGTAAACTCAACCTCAAACCACACATAGACAAAACAATCCAAAAGCATATTACAGGATGCGAATCATCAGGAGACTGAAACCACTCCTCGCTCCAGAACACTTCCGTACAGTCTGTCAAGCACTGATAACCCCAATACTGGACTTCTGCAATCCGATATACCTCGGACTACCAAAACAAGCTCTCAAACCACTACAGCTGGCACAAAACACTGCAGCTCGAATCATATCCGGAGCCGCAAGGCAGGAGCACATCACACCTACACTAAAGGACTTACACTGGCTCCCAATCATTGCTCGCATCAGATACAAGACTATCATAAACCTATTTAAGATAAAAGAACACACATCAGCCAACAGCCTCCACCTGCTCATACAACCGGAAACCAGCGCACGTCCCAGAAGAAGTCAAACACGCAACCGAGTCAGCACCCCAAATGAGTACAAGCACACACGCAAGGACACAACAGACAGAGCTCTCTCCATGGCTGCTCCAACAATATGGAACAATCTACCGGACGATCTAAGGGCAACTCCAGACCTCAAAGACTTCAGAAAACAACTGAAAACCATGCTGTTCATAGAGCACTATGGTCACATCACATAACCTAAGAGAATGGATAACAGCACTCCAATCCTCCCAAACAACTGAATATATATAAAATATGATTCTAGCACCACTGTAAATAGCCCACCCTGTATATAGCTCAAACAAATCAAGCACCCAACACATCCCTCACACAACTAAGTTTTATCCTCACTGCATGTACAACACACACACTTTACCTGATTGCTTGCTGTGATACCACCTTGATTATTAAGATAAGGCGGTTTAGAAATACTGTTAAATAAATAAATAAAATAAATAAATATTCATTGTGGTTATCCTGAAAACCTGACTGACTAAGTGTGTCCCAAAGACTGGGTTAACAACCCCTGCTTCAGAGGAAAGGCAGCAGCAAGTAAGAGGGGCTGTTAATTTGTTCTTCCTGTCAGTTGGATGTGATAGTCCAAGGGATGGGAAACAAAGTAGAGAGATTGAGATTTTGCTGCTGACATTGGTGGCTATGACTTGCCTAGGGTTGCCAACCGGCCGGTTTTCAGCCGGCCTGGCCGGTTTTTCCATGGCCAGGCCGGCTGCCGGCACAGATGTAAAACCGGCCGTTGAAAAGCCGTTTTTTTGCTCTGGCCGCAAGATCGGGAGCGGCCAGAGCAAAAAAACGGCTTTTGTCCCGAAGTCCGCGGCGCGAACGCAAACGCGATTCCCCATAGCAGTGCAGCCGCTGCTTCTGCTTTGTACAGAGCAGCGGCTGCAATACACTTACATCCTTCTTCTTTCTCCATCAGATCCGCTCTATTCGTCCTTTCCTCTCCCCCTCGGCTCTTGTTACTTTGGTTCTCTCCTTAGTTATGTCACGGGTGGACTTTGCGAACTCTTTATTCCTCGGTCTCCCGAAATATCAACTTGCTCGCTTCAGTAGAATCCAGAACACTGCCACACGCCTGGTTACACACACTTCACTTCGGGATCATGTAACCCCTCTGCTCTTTCACCTTCACTGGTTGCCCATTCCTTTCAGGGTCACTTTCAAATTACTTATCCTGACTCATAAAGCTTTTCACACTAGCACTCCCCAATACTTGACTGATCTCCTCTTCTTTCATTCTCCTAGACACATTCCCCGCTCTTTTCACCTTAACCGCCTTACCCTCCCTTCCCCTTCTCGCGCTCACTTACAATCTACCCGCTCCTCTGCCTTTTTTTTTTTGCTGCTCCTGCCCTCTGGAATGCCCTTCCCCCCTCCCTCCGCCTAGAACCTCAGTATGCTACCTTCAAACAACAGCTAAAAACTCACTTGTTCTCCCTAGCCTTCAATGTTCCCTCCCCCTTCATATGATTACTTCTCTTCCCTACCTTTTGTTTCTTGCCTAGGCCCACCCCATGTTATGTTTGTCCTGTTTCTTTGTTTGCTCTGCTGTCCTATCAAATATTGTACACTTCTTTTCCTTTTCGTTGGCTTCGGCCTTCTTTTATTGAATTTTAATTGTACACCACTTTGGTTTTGTGAAAGGCAGTTTTTATCAAATACAATAAACATAAACATTACATTGAAAACTAAAGATAAACTGTGTGAGGAGCCCTCAGGTCATCGCAGCGCCCAAGGAAGTGATGTCATGGGGGCAGGCTCCTCACAGGTTGTCTTTCCTTTTCAAATTAACTTTATTGCAGGTAAAGTTAATTTGAAAAGGAAAGACAACCTGTGAGGAGCCCGCCCCCATGACATCACTTCCTCGGGTTCTGCGATGACCGGAGGGCTCCTCACACAGTTTGTCTTAACTTTTCAAAGTAAGTGTATTGCAGCCGCTGCTCTGTACAAAGCAGAAGAAGCGGCTTGGGCAGGAGGGGGGGGGTGGTGGTGGTGTGAGTGAACCAGCAGGGGAGGGGTGGTGGTGGTGGTGTGAGTGAACCAGCAAGGGGGGGGGGGGTGGTGTGAGTGAACCAGCAAGGGGGGGTGGTGTGAGTGAACCAGCAAGGGGGGGGGGTGGTGTGAGTGAACCAGCAGGGGAGGGGGGTGATGGTGTGAGTGAACCAGCCGGGAGGGGGGTGATGGTGTGAGTGAACCAGCAGTGGAGGGGGGGGTGGTGTGAGTGAACCAGCAGTGGAGGGGGGGTGGTGTGAGTGAACCAGCAGGAGGGGGGGGTTTGTGTGAGAGAACCAGCAGGGGAGGGGGGGTGAGTGAGTGACCCAGCAGGAGGGGTGAGTAAGTGACAGGGGGGTGGGTGAGTGAACCAGCAGTGGAGGGGGGGGGGTGGTGTGAGTGAACCAGCAGGGGAGGGGGGTTGGTGTGAACCAGCAGGGGAGGGGGGTTGGTGTGAGTGAACCAGCAGGGGAGGGGAGGGGTGGTGTGAGTGAACCAGCAGGGGAGGGGGGGTGAGTGAGTCAGCAGGGGGGGTGAGTGAGTGAACCAGCA
Source organism: Ichthyophis bannanicus (assembly GCA_033557465.1). Classification (NCBI taxonomy): domain Eukaryota; kingdom Metazoa; phylum Chordata; class Amphibia; order Gymnophiona; family Ichthyophiidae; genus Ichthyophis; species Ichthyophis bannanicus. Next base: position 128,826,632 of record CM066033.1, read on the forward strand.
CTGAGGGGGGGTGTGAGCGAATCCTCGGTAATTTTTGTGGGTGGGGCTGGGGGCGGGGCAGGGGTGGGACTGGGGCGGGGCGGGGGTGGGACTGGGGGTGGGGCAGGGGTGGAGCATGGCGAGTCCAAGGTGTCGGGTTTTTCTCTGTGAAAAAGTTGGCAACCCTAGACTTGCCCTGTCTTCTCTCTGTACAGCAAAAAATTCACTGCAAACTATTTGGGCTAAAGGACCCAGATCTAGATAAATATATCCTGCTTCTCTGCCTGAGCTATTCTTAGGTGCATTGCACCGTCCTCCTGACTCCTGCCAACACACTTAAATGTGATTCACTCTCTGCTGTGGCCTGTCGGTGTCAGTCTCCCATATTGCCCACTTCTCAGGCCAGATCTGTCACTGGTTCTGATGCCACTTCTGCAGGATGCATTCTTGCCCTGAGTGCAGGCATTGGGTACTGGCTTTTCTTGGGCTGGTACTACCAAGACCCTGCACAATCCCTTTTCCTGTCCTCCTATGCCTAGCTGCATCTTGACCCAGATTGGTGCTGCAGCCAAGGGTTTGTCCTTGCTATGAACATGCAACCTAGGCACCTATAGAAGAATATATTTGGAAAGAGGGAGGCCTTGAGGCATGGCTCTGCACACCTGCTGTTGATGCAGAGAGTGATCCCAGATCACTTGATGATAGGCTTGAGGCTGTGGCTATAAGATTCTCAGAAACATGCTGCTTGGCTGCAATCCTCACTGTAGGACTTGGCCCCTTTCCACCCCTCCCAGGTTTGTATCTCACTGCTTCAGTCCCACATCCCTGACAGCCACCTGCTTAATTCTGAGCAGGATCCTATCCCCAACTAGCCAAGTATTGCAGAGGCACCAAACCCAGTCCTCTGGGAGCCCCTGATGTTGCTTTGCTTGCATTATCAGAGGTGGTAAGGACCAATGGATTTTCTGTTTGCCAAGTGGACATGCCTTGGCCCTCACCCTTGGCTGCCACCCATTGGGATTAGATGAACTGGAGCAAATAGTTTGAACAAATAAGGAGGGGATTTCAGAACAGCACAGCAGACATGGCTTTTTAATTAGCTAGTTCCTAATTGCTTGCTTGTTTTCCTTTTGTTTGCCGACTGAAGTGCTGCACGTTAGTAGGCCTGATTAAATTGTTTCTCCGTGGACAAGCAGGAATGAAGTTCCTCACGTATAGGTGCGTCACCGACGGAGCCCTGCACAGGAATGCTCCCCAGCTTCTGTTGGAAGCTTTTGGGAGGCCGTCTGCATGCCTGCTTTCCCACCTGCCATGACGTCATCTTCTCCAGTCTTCGTTTTCTGCAGAGCCCCACAGATGTGTATCGGTCATCTGCCAGAAAACGTTTTAGTTTTTTTCCCCTTCGGGGGTCTTTTTTCTGTTTGTTTGACTGTTCTGCCTGCCGTCAATAGTATTGGGTCATTGATTGCTGTTCCGCTTTCAGTTCTGGTGCTTTTTCAGTAACTCTTTTGTTCTTGTATTTTTTCCCGCAGCCCAGCTGGGCCTGTGGTCACCATCAAGCCATTTGATTTTGCCATGACCATCTTCCCAAACATATCTCAGAAACCGGCCATCGGGTTCAAGAAATACACCAAATGTGCCAGGACTATCTCTGTCAACAACAAGCACAATTAGTGCCTGGGTCCCAATCACCAACAGTCTACTTCAGTCTGTGCGTAAAGATTACAAGGAGAGGCCTTGAAGGGTTGAGAGAAGCAGAGAGAACCCCTCTTTGGCCAGAGGTCTGATTCAGTGTCTTCGGCATCGGTATCTGTCTCAATGTTCCCCTAGGATCTGCCGAAAGTGCATCAACATCAAGAGGTTCCTGGTCTCAATCAGAGCTGAAGGCTCATGGGTCCATGCAACTTTGTTATTAAGAACATAAGATATGCCATACTGGGTCAGACCAAGGTCCATCAAGCCCAGTATCCTGTTTCTAATAGTGGTCAATCTAGGTCATAAGTACCTAGCAGTCTCCCCAAAAGACACAGGTTCCTCAGTGCTTGTATTGGGTCAAGCAGTGATATTCCTGGGTCCCTTTTAATAATGGTTTATGGACCTTTTCTCCAGGAACTTGTCCAAACCTTTTTTTAAACCCAGCTACACTAACAGCTTTTACTACATCCTCTGGTAAATTCCAGAGTTTGATTACACGTTGAGTGAAAAAATAGTTTCTCTTATTAGTCTTAAATAGGTTACCCTGTAGCTTCATTGCATGTCCCCGATTGTTTTTATATTCTGATGATGTAAACAATAGATCTATGTTTACTCGTTCCACTCCATTCATTAATTTATAGACTTCTATCATATCTCCCCTCAGCCGTCTCTTTTCCAGGTTAAAGAGCCCTAACCTTTTTAGCCTCTCTTCATAGGAGTATCTTTCCATCCTTTTTACCATTTTGGTGGCTCTTCTCTGTACCTTTTCTAATAACGCTGTATCCTTTTTAAGTTATGGCGACCAGAATTGCACACAATATTCAAGGTGCAGTCGCACTATGGAATGATACAGAGGCATTATAATATCCTTTGTTTTATTTTCCATTCCTTTCCTTATGATACCTAGCATTCTATTTGCTCTCTTGGCCACCGCTGCTGCACATTGGGCTGAGGGTTTCAACATGTTATCCACGATGGCACCTAAATCTTTTTCCTGGGTGATGGTTCCCAATGTGGAACCTTGCATTGTGTAACCATAGTTTGTGGTGTTCTTTCCTAGGTGCATAACTTTGCACTTGTCCACATTAAATTTCATCCACCATTTGGATGCCCAGTCTCCCAATTTATCAAGATCCTCTTGCAATTTTCCACAATCCTCTTGGATTTTAACAACTTTAAATAGTTTTGTGTCATCTGCAAATTTGATAACCTCACTTGTTATTCCCTCGTTATGCCCAGGCGGTGTATCAAATGCAAGAATAAAGATAAAGATCTGCCATCAGTTGGTCTTTGCACAAAATCGAAGGAGGACTCCACCTCAACTCCATGACCCTTTCTAGCTCTGGGTGAAGCCCCTTGTGCATCGGCATTAAAGCCCTTCCTGATGAGATATCGGGAGCGATGGCCGTAAACAGCCTGCCAAGGTGCCCCAGAGAGAGGAATCAACCTCCAGAGTATCAGAGGGGAACAGACTGTGTCCCGACAACGATGGCCATATCAATACCCCTGCAGGGATGCTGGAGACATTGGTCAAAGCTGCTCAGGCCTCAAGGTCTTCGAATTTGGCAGCCATGGAGAAATGCCTACAGGCGCTCAAGGCCCACATCGCATCGATGCTGGAGTAACAGCCGATCCTGAAAACGCATGCTCTGCCTGCAGAGGCATCGACATCAGGGCATTGCAGAGACCCGATACCGGTTCCTGGCAGAGCCTTCTCTCTCTCAAGTGTATTCAGGCTCTGATGCCCTGGCCAAGCCCCAAAAGCACTCAATACATCATATATCCCGTCGATGCCCTTACTTCCCTCAAAGCCAGAGAGAGCTTCAGACAGAGTCTTAGAGATACTTTTACTTCCTCTTGGAGTCTGACTCTGATAGCTGGGTGACCAATGTGGAATCAGAGAACCTGTTGCAGGGCAGGTCCCTTGAGCTTCCATTGGACCCCTCCCCACCGCATGAACAGCGGAAGTTTCCTCCGGAGGACATGTCCAGGACTTCATGAGGGTAAAGGCCAAGGCCGTCCCATTTTCACTGGAGATGGAGGATAAGCACAGGATGGAGGAGTTTGAGATCCTCCAGTACTTCTTGGCTCCTAAGGAAGCAGTGATGGTGATGGTGCACTGAACCCTACAAAGGCTGAAAATGAGGATATGGGAGAACCTCCTCACTGTGCCCTCCATCAATAGGAGGTTGAATTCAATGTACCAGGTTCAAAAGGCCCCTGGATTTGAGAAACGTCAGCTTCCGTACCACTTCTTTGTGGTAGAGTCCTCCCTTAAAAGGATTAAGAGCACCAAGATGCATTCCTTGACGTCCCCAGGTAGGGAGGCTCGGACATTGGACTTTTTTGAAAGGAGGTGCTTCCAGAGCGCCATGCTCACAACAGAGTACACTCTTACCAGCTCTATATGAGCATGTTCCTGAAGGACATCATGCGTGATCTAGCTGACTTGTGCTTGTTCCTCCCTTCTGAGAAACTGGAGCATTTTCGTTCCCTGGTGGGCCATGGCAAAGACTGCTTGAAGTTCCTGGCCAGGGCGATGTATGATGCCTTTGAGATGGTCTCTAGAGTAGCGGCTCTGGGCATTGGAGCCCGCAAGCTTGCTTGGCTTGAGTCTTCCAATCTGGAACAGGCTATGCAAAATAAGCTTGCAGATGTGCTGTACCTGGGAGAGAACCTCTTTGGAGAGCAGATGGAGGAGAAAGCTGGCATCATAGAGAAGCAGCATATCACCCTCGCCAGGCTTTCGAGAAGCATGTCCAATCAGTATTGCAGGAAGTAACAAAGGGGAGGCCAGAAGAAGACCTACTACCCGCATAAGCACAGGTACTTTCCTGGTCCTCAAGCCTCTCAGCAAAAAACACAGGCTTCTTACCCTCAGTGTCAGGAGAAGCTTCAAAAGGCTGAGCCTGCCCCGCAACCCAAGCCAGGGAGTGGGGTTTTGACTGGTTCCTCCGGAGTTTAATCAATCTGCCAGTGACTGCAGAGGGAAACCCTCCGATGGGGGGACAGCTCACTCTGTTTGCCCACAGATGGCCCCTCATAACTTCAGACACATGGGTACTACAAATAGTCCAAAATGGGTACATGTTGCACTTTGCCGAACTGCCACCTCATTGCCCCTGAGGGTGTTTCCCCTCGACCCTATGCATCTAAACCTCCTTCAGAGGGAAGTTATTGCCCTTCTGGCCAGTCTCGCTGCCGAGCCCATGCCTCAGGAGCAGATCTGACAGGGATTTTACTCCAGGTATTTTCTGGTCCCCAAGAAGACAGGGAGGGGGATAGGGTTTCGTCCCATCCTGGACCTCGGAGACCTCAACATCTTCTTGATGTGAGAAAAGTTCAAGATGGTCTCTCTAGGGACCCTGCTTTCTTATCTTCAGAAAAACGATTGACTATGTTCCCTGGATCTAAAGGACGTGTATGCCCACATACTGATCCATCCCATCCACAGGAAATATCTCTCATTCATCCTGGGTGGGCAGCACTTTCAGTATTGCGTGTTGCCCTTCGTAGTGGTAGCAGCCTATCTCAGAACATTAGGTGGTTTTATCTTCCCTTACCTGGACGACTGGCTCATAAAGAGCACCACTTCAGATAGAGTCCAACATTAAACACAGTTGACCATCCAGGTGCTAGAGCTGTTTGGTTTTGTAGTCAATTATCCAAAGTCCAACCTTCAGCCCGCCCTCAACATGATTCAAGCAAATGCCTTTCTCCCGCTGGACCATCTCCAGAGATTGATGGCTTTGGTACGTGATACCCAGCAGGAAGCTGACCGTGCTTGGCCACATGGCCTCTACGATGTATGTCACTCTCCTGGCTCATCTGTTAATGAGACAAACTCAGTGGACACTGAGTACTCGGTGGAAGCAGATCACCGGCCGCCTCGATCCAGGTGGCAGTCACCATACCTCTTGTCTAGTCCCTGTATTGGTGGTTGGATCCACAATCTCCTCAAGGGCCTCCCTTTTCAGAGGGCACCTCCATAGGAGACACTGATGATGGATGCATCCAAACTGGGATGGGGAATGCATCTGGATGGCTTCCACACTCAGGGCGTCTGGTCCGAACAGGAGAGCCTGCATTAGATCAATTCCTTGGAATTATGAGCTATAGTGAATGCCCTCAGGACTTTCCAGAATGGCCTGGCCAACCAGATTGTTCTGATCCAGACTGACAGTCAGGTCTTGATGTACTACATAAACAAGCAAGAGGGCACGGGGTCGTATCTCCTGTGCTGGGAGGCAGTCCGGTTGCGGAGGTTTACTCTCACTCACGATATGGAGTTAAGGACCATATATCTACCAGGGGAGCAGAATGCCATGGCGAGACCAGCTGAGGCGCATCCTCCAGCCGCATGAGTGGACTCTGGGGGTGTGGCGGCCTGGACCTTTCAGAAGTGGGGTACCCCCTCGATCGATCTGTTCGCCCAATCAGCACAATGCCCAAATGGATCAGGTTCTCCTCCAGGGTCACTTTGCACAGCTTTGGATGCTTTCCTAATGCATAGGGGGGGAGCCAACTATACATGTATTTTCCCATACCTCTTGTAGAGAGGTACTCTGCTGAAACTCCAAACAGATGGGGTTGATGATCCTCATCGTACCGTATTGGCCCAGGCAGCCATGGTTTCTCCTTCAGCTTCAACTTTCCCAGTGGGAACCTCTGCAGTAGGCACTGCCCCAGACATTATATCACAAGAGGACGGGAGAATGCTGCACTCCAATGTCAGATCCTTGGCTCTCACTGCAAGGATGTTGAGACAGCAGAACAGATGTTCTTTTGGCCTCTTAAGAGGGCCTCGATGAGAGAGTCTTATGCTTTCAAATGGAAGAGATTTGCTTCTAGGCGCAGCACAAGCATTGGATCCCTTTAGTTGTTCTGCCAACAGGCTTCTTGAGTACCTCTCAAGTCCAACTCTGTCAGGGTTCTCCTCAGTGCAATTGGGGCCTACCATCGCAGGTTGGAGGGAAAGTCCATATCAACCCAGCCTTTAGTAGTTCGCTTCATGCAAGGCTTGCTCATCTTGAAACCTCACTTCAAGCCTCTGGCGGAGGCTTAGGACCTCAATGTGGTTCTGCCCTTTTTTTCTTTTTTTTTTATTTTGATGAGAACTTACACCAAATTAACAAAAGAAAATCACAGTACAAAGTACAATAGGAAAATAACATCCTGCAGAAGTAAGAATGATAAAGTCCACATTATGGAGCACGGCCAGAAAACAACAAGGGAAAAAAAAAAACATTACAGATTAGAAAACAAAGCCCGAAGGCCTACAATATCGGAGAATATCTATCTAAGAACCAGAATTATCCCCAACAACTGTGCCAGAGCGATCATAAACAAATTTCTCTAACTGAGTTACATCCATGAAAACATACGTAGCTTCCTTAAAGTTGACAATACACTTACATGGGAAGCGTAAAAAAAAAGTGGCTCCAATTGCCAAAACTTTAGGTTTCAATGCTAGAAATTGCCTCTGCCGAAGCTGAGTCTCGCGGGAAACATCAGGGAATATGTTAATAGTCTGACCACAGAACATGGCAGACTTCACTTTAAAAAAAGCACGCAAAATACGCTGCTTAGCTTCGAGAGAGGCAAATGTAACCATTAGAGTAGAGCGAGAAGGGATATCCGTGGAGTCTTCCAGAAAAGCTGTTAAATTAGCAATAGTAGGAACAATTTCATCAAGAGCACCCTCGATGGGACTGACCTTTTTAACACTAGAGAAAAGGTAATAAGTTTGCGATATTACAATAGGATCCGGTATCTCCAATATTTCCTTAAAATATTTCTCGAGTAAAATTCTAGGAGACAACAAAGGGGTCTGCGGAAAATTCAGAAATCTGAGATTACACGAACGTGACATATTCTCTAGGGATTCCAACCGGGAATATACTACTAACCCTGGCTGTATGAGCCACCACAAGCGATGGAACCTGAGAACCAATTTTAGCAACTGCCTTATCCACTGAACTGACCCTCACATCTAACTGTTGAAAAGAAACAACAGCCTCCTGGGAGAATAGACAGAGAGCATTTAAAGTGGAAGACATTTTTCTATCAATAACCAACAAGGCAGACCAGATATCTTTTAAGGTAATCTCACCACCGGGGGGTTCTGGCGAAACTTCAGAAAAACTATTGAGGGGAAACAGCTTGAACAGGCTTAGGAAAGACAATAGGAACCATTATACTTGCTTTTTCCGGAGACTCCACGGAAAGCCCAGACAAGTGCAGAGGCACAGGCAATGGGGGAGGGGATCTCCCACTAGAATTTAGGGAGACCCCATCTGGAGAGGACTGCGCAATTGGATCCCTTTAGTTGTTCTGCCAACAGGCTTCTTGAGTACCTCTCAAGTCCAACTCTGTCAGGGTTCACCTCAGTGCAGTTGGGGCCTACCATCGCAGGTTGGAGGGAAAGTCCATATCAACCCAGCCTTTAGTAGTTCGCTTCATGCAATTCTTGCTCATCTTGAAACCTCACTTCAAGCCTCTGGCGGAGGCTTAGGACCTCAATGTGGTTCTGCCCTTTTAAGTTCTTGACCTGGAAGGTCTTGCTCCTGGTGGCAGTTACCTCAGCATGCCATGTTTGTGAGCTCCAGGCTCTACTGGCTCATCTGCCTTACACTAGGTTCCCTCATAATAGAGTGGTCCTGCGCTCTCATCCTCGATTCCTTCTGTCTTTTGACCTTAGTCAGTCATTCTGCTGACTTTATTTCTGAGGCCTCATACTTGTAGAGGGGAAGTGGCACTGCCCACCCTGGACTGCAAGCAAGCTTTGGCCTTCTACCTAGAGTGGATGAAGGCCCACCGAAAGTCCATCCAGCTGTTTGTTTTGACCCAGCAAGCCAGGAGCTGCCATTTCCAAACACACTCTTTCAATTTGGCTGGCAGACTTCATCTCTTTCGCTGATGTCCAGGCTAGCCTGAGGCTTGATGGTCATATCATAGCTCACAACATCAGAGCCATGGCTGCGTCGGTGACCAACTTGTGCTCGTTCTCCATGGAGGAGATCTGCAGCACTGCAGCGTGGTCGTCTGTCCACACGTTCGCATCTCACTACTGTCTGGATGAGGATTCTCGACGTGACAGCAACTTCTGCCAATCTGGGCCAATCTGTACGCCAGCATCTGAGGATTAGCATCCAAACCCCCCCCCCCCCCCAGCCCTACTGTCTGTCAGGGCTACCAAAAAAAACCAAGAGAGAAAACAAACCACAGAGCATGGATGCTAGTGAATGAAATTGTATGGTGAAAAAGCTGAATCAGATGAGTTCCCCTTTTGGGACTACCAATGCTGTACTTAGTTTATTCTTCAGTTCTTAGTTCCATTTACCCTGTTGGACTTCTCTGCCTCCTCGGTAGCCTGTAGCACCAGAGACTTATAGAGGCAATATCACCTACTTTTTTTCTGCTGGCCATTCCTCCCCCTGTACATCCAAGTATCCTTCAGGCTTTTGCTGTCGCCTTTTCTACCTGTCTAGCCACCTTAAGATAATCTGAAACAATCATGCCCAGGTCCCTCTCTTCTTTCATGGACAGAAGTATCTTCGCCCCCTACACTGTACCGTTCCCTTGAATCTTTGCAGCCCAATTGCACATGACTACCAAAAATAAGGAAGTTAAGGCACATCAGCAGAGAGGTTCCAATAAAGGCAAAGGTAGCCCAAATGCCCTTGAGTACAGAGCAGAGTTTAAAAATTCCAAATTACTCCTGCCTACCAATAAACATATTACTGTGAATAAAATACAGTCTCTAAAATGCTTGTATGCAAATGCTAGAAGTCTAAACAATAAGATGGGAGAGTTAGAATATATAGCACTAAATGAGAAGTTGCATATGATTGGTATCTCAGACACATGGTGGAAGGAGGATAACCAGTGGGACACTGTGATATCTGGGTACAAACTATATCGTAATGATAGAAGTGATCAAATTGGTGGAGGGGTTGCGCTCTGTTAGAGAGGGCATTGAGTCCCAAAGGATTGAAGTTTCGCAGGAAACAAAATTCGCTGTAGAATCTCTATGGATTGAAATTCCATGTAAAAAGGGGAAGGCGATGGCAGTGGGGTTGTACTATCAACCGCCTGGCCTGAATGAACAAATGGATGATAAAATGCTTAAAGAAATCAGAGATACCAACAAAAATTACAGAACAGTAATAATAATGGGTGATTTCAATTTACCCCAGTATTGACTGGATCAGTGTGTCAGCAGGACATGCTAAGGAGAGAAAGTTTCTAGATGAAATAAATGACTGCTTTTTGGAGCAGCTGGTTCATGAACCGACCAGAGGGGAAGTCATTTTGTATTTAGTCCTTAGTGGAACACCAGATCTGGTGCAAGAGTTAAGGGTGTTGGGGCCACTTGGAAATAGTGATCATAGCATGATCACATTTGATTTAATTAATGGAGGAGGGATGGTAAGGAAATCCACAGTACTACCTTTTAATTTTCAAAAGGGGAGACTATGGTAAAATGAGGAAAATAGTTAAGAAAAAAACTAAAAGGAACAGTAGCAAAGATTAAAGACTTACATCAAGCTTGGGTGTTGTTTAAAAATACTATCTTGGAAGCCCAGACCAGTTGTATTCAACGCTTTAAGAAAAGTGGAAGGAAGTCCAAAAAACTGCCAGCATGGTTTAAAGGTGAGGTCAAATGACAAAAACTGGAAACGGCACAAGCACTGGCAAGTTAAATGCAAGGCATTGATAAGGCAGGTAAAGAGAGAATTTTAGAAGAAACTTGCAGTGGAAGCAAAAACGCATAATAAAGACTTTTTCAAGTACATTAGTAGCAGAAAACCTGTGAGAGAGTCAATTGGACTGAATTAATTCTTTGCTTCAGTCTTTACTGAGGAAGATGTAGGGATGTTACCCATGACTAAAGTAGTATTTAAAGGTGATACTGCAGAAGATTTGAAAGAAATATCGATACACCGGGACGATGTATTACAACTATTAGATAAACTGAAGAGTAGCAGATCACCTGGACCGGATGGTATACATCCAAAGGTGTTGAAAGAACTGAAATATGAGATTGCAGACCTACTATTAGAAATTTGTGAAATATCATTAAAATCATCTGTAATACCTGAAGATTGGAGATCGCCAGTGTAACGCCAATTTTTAAAAAGGGTTCCAGGGGTGATCTGGGAAACTACAGACCGGTGAGCCTGACGTCAGTACCGGGAAAAATGGTTGCTGAAACCATCATAAAGAAGAAAATTACTGAACATGTAGATAGTCATGGCTTAATGGGAGACAGCCAACATGGCTTTTGACAAGGAAGATCTTGTCTTACTAACCTGTTATGTTTTTTTGAAGATGTGAATAAACAGGTAGAGAAAGGTGAGTCTGTTGATGTAGTGTATCTGGATTTTCAGAAAGCCTTTGACAAGGACCCTCATCAGAGACTTTTGGCAAAACTTAAAAGTCATGTGATAAGAGGCAGTGTACTATTGTGGATCAGGAACTGGTTAAAAGATAGAAAACAGAGGGTAGGGCTAAATGGCCAATTTTCCCAATGGAAAAAGGTGAATAGTGGAGTACCGCAGGGATCTGTGCTGGATCCGCTGCTTTTTGACATATTCATAAATGACCTGGAAATGGGAATAACGAGTGAGGTTATCAAATTTGCAGATGACACAAAACTATTTAAAGTTGTTAAAACCCAAGAGGATTGTGGAAAATTGCAAGAAGATCTTGATAAATTGGAAGACTGGGCTTCCAAATGGCAGATGAAATTTAATGTGGACAAGTGCAAAGTTTTGCACCTAGGAAAGAACAACCCAAACTATGGTTACACGATGCAAGGTTCCACATTGGGAACTACCAACCAGGAAAAAGATTTAGGCGTCATTGTGGATAACATGTTAAAACCCTCTGTCCAGTGTGCAGCGGCGGCCAAGAGAGCAAATAGAATGCTAGGTATCATAAAGAATGAATTGGAAAATAAAACAAAGGATATTATAATGCCTTTGCATCGTTCCATGGTGCGACCGCACCTTGAATATTATGTGCAATTCTGGTCGCCGTATCTTAAAAAGGATATAGCGTTATTAGAAAAGGTATAGAGAAGAGACACCAAAATGGTAAAGGGGATGGAATGATACTCCTTTGAAGAGAGGCTAAAAAGATTAGGGTTCTTCAACCTGGAAAAGAGACAACTGAGGGGAAATATGATGTCTATAGATTAATGAATGGAGCGGAACGGGTAAATGTAGATCGATTGTTTACATCATCAGAATATAAAAAGACTGGGGGATATGCAATGAACTACAGGGTAACCTATTTAAGACTAATAAGAGAAAATATTTTTCCACTCAACGTGTAATCAAACTCTGGAATTTGTTACCAGAGGACATAGTAAAAGCTTTTAGTGTAGCTGGGTTTAAAAAAGGTTTTGACAAGTTCCTGGAGGAAAGGTCCATAAACCATTTTTAAAAGGGACCCAGGATATCACTGCTTGACCCAATACAAGCATTGAGACTGCTAGGTACTTATGACCTAGATTGGCCACTGTTGGAAACAGGATACTGGGCTTGATGGACCTTGGTCTGACCCAGTATGACATATTTTATGTTCTTATATATTCTTATGAACCTGCATTTTTTAGCATTACATTTCAGCTGCCAATTTCTTGACCATTCTTCAAGCTTAGCTAGATCCCTCCTCATGTTATCTACTCCTTCCTGAGTGTCTACTTTATTGCAGATTTTGGTATCATCCACAAAGAGGCAAACCTTACCCGACAGCCTTCCATAATATCATTAACAAAGATGTTAGAAAGTCAAACCAAGGACAGATCCCTGTGGCACACAACTGGCAACCACCTTCTCCTCAGAGTGAGCTCCATTTTCCTATACCATTTGTCACCTCCCATTCAACTAATTTCTAACTCACTCAGTCACTTTAGGGTCCATACCTAGGGTGCTCAGATTGTTTATAAGCCGCCTGTGCAGAGCGGTGTTAAAGGCTTTATTGAAATCTAAATGCTCCATGTCTAGGGCTTTCCCTTGATGCAACTCCCTGATCACCCAGTCAAGGAAATTAATCAGATTTGTCTGACAAGGCCTGTCTCTGGTAAACCCATGCTGCCTCAGATCCTGCAATCCATTGGACTACAGAAACCTCACTATCCTCCCTTTTAGCAGTGTTTATAATAATTTACTCACCACAACGTTTAGACTAACCGGCCTGTAGTTTTCAACCTCATCCTTAATTCCATTTTTGTGTAAAGGGGCCACATTTCTTTTCTCGGACCACTCTCAACTCTAAAGAAGCATTGAAAAGAGTCAATGGAGCCACTAGAACATCCCCAAGTTTCTTTAATATTCTCTGATGTATCCCATCTGGTCCCATCGCTTTGTCTACTTTTAGTTTAGCTGGTTCCTCAAGAACGCAGTCTTCTGAAAATCTTTCAAGATCCCCATTACTTCTGTTCCTATCTGTGGGTGTTTTCTGAGGTCCTGCTTCTGGCCCTTCATTTGTGAACATAGAACAGAAATATTTATTTATTTGGTTTTATGCCACACTTTTCATAATCGGCACAGTTTACAAAATAGCAGCATATTACATGGAACAGTTTCCATTGGACATTTGAACAAGATATAAAACAATTAACTTATTTACATAAAATAGATGATACATAGTAACATGTAGGACTGGGAACTATTTACAGTATAAAAGAATATTGAGTATGATATTGATATTGATGGACAAGGCTTTAAGTTATGTGGTCAAAAGCAAGATGGAATAGGTGAGTTTTGATTGCTTTACGAAAGGTGACCATATCTGAAATGATACGAATAGGAGCAGGTAGGGAATTCCATAGCAGAGGGGCAAAGAGGGAGAAGGCTCTGTTCCTTGCGAATTGGGAGCTTTTTCTAGTTATGGATGGGATAGTTTTACCATATTTGTTCTTCTTGCTCTGTTGTCCGGAGTCCAGTGTAGGAGATCTTCCAGTGAGGATGCAGAAAGGTGATGGAGAATTTTAAATGTTATCAGGAGACTTTTGAACTTAAGTCGACTGCTTATTGGGAGCCAATGTAGATGGATTAGGAGAAGAGTTACATTTTGTGTCTTGAAGCTCCGTAAATGGTTCGTGCAGCAGTATTCAATGCTAATTGTAAAGGATGGAGAGAATATCCAGGAAGCCCATGCAGGATGATATTTTTGTAGTCGAAGAGTGGAGTAATAAGAGCTTGGAAGGCAATACGGAAGTCAGTAGGCTCGAGTAAGGGTCGGAGATGACGGAGGGAACGTATTTTATGATAGACAGCCTTTGTGATATTGCTTATATGGGGCTCCATGCTTAGGGATTGGTCTAGAGCCAGGGTCTTAAACACGCGGCCCGCGAGAGAACTTTGTGCGGCCTGCGACGGAGGGAAACAAAAAAACCCTGGCTTCTGCTGCTGCCGTGGCAGCAGCAGAATCAACTGTCAAATTTTTTTTAAAAAATGGCTTCTGCTGCTCAAGCAGCAAAATCAGCTGTCCTGCGGCCCCTTCCCCTCTTCCGGGAGATTCCTGAGTCTGCTCCATCAGCGGCGTGCTTTTCAAGCCGCGAAGAGAGTATTTCCCTCTCGCGCGGCTTGAAAAGTGAATAGGCTTAAGCCGTGCGAGAGGGAAATACTCTCTTCGCGGCTTAAAATGCCTGCTGCTGATGAAGCAGACTCAGGGCTCTCCGGGCAGAGGGGAAGGGGCCGCGGGACAGCTGATTTTCTGCTGCAGCAGCAGAAGCCAGTTTTTTTTTTAATTTGACAGTTGATTCTGCCGCTGCCACGGCGGCAACGGCAGCAGCAGAAGCCAGGGTTTTTTGTTTCCCTCCATCGCGGGCCACGTGTTTGAGACCCCGGTTCTATATGATGTGGGTCGGTAGCACTTCACTTCACTTCACTTATCAGCAGCAGAAGCCAGGGTTTTTTTTTTTTATTTACCTGGGCTGATGGGAGGGAGGGAGGGAGGGGGGTGTAGGACTGGAAACGGGCTGATGGGGTGAGTAAGGACTGGAGGTGGGCTGATGGGGGGAGTTAGGACTGGTAATGAGCTATGGAGGGGCTGACTGAAATGGGGTAATGGGGGTTAGGACTGGAAGTGGGCTAATGGCAGGGGGGGTTATGACTGGTAATGGGCTATGGTGGGGGCTAGGACTGGAAATGGGCAGATGGGGGTTAGGACTGGAGGTGGGCTGATTGGGGGGTTAGGACTGGAGGTGGGCTGATTGGGGGGTTAGGACTGGTAATGGCCTATGAGGGGAGGTAAGACTGAAAATGGGGTGATGGGGGGGTAAGACTGGAAGTGCGCTATGGTGAGGTTAGGACTGGTAATGGGCTATGGGGGGTCTAGGACTGGTAATGGGCTGGGGGGGTTGCTAGGACTGGAAATGGGCTGAGTGGAAGGGGGGCTTGAACTGCAAATGGCTGATGGGGAGGGGGGCTTGGAATGGAAATGGGCTGTGAGGGGAGGGAGCTAGCACTGGAAATGGGCTGAGTGGGGGGGAGCTAGGATTGGAAATGGGCTGATGGGGGGCTAGGATTGGAAATGGGCTGATGGTGAGGCTAGGATAGGAATGGAAATGGACTGATGCAGGGACTAGAAAGGAGCAGATGCTGGGTGGGACTGGAACTAGAAGGGAGCTGATGTTGGGGGAGGATTAGAATGGGATGGAGCTGGGAAAGTGAAATGGAGAGGGGAAAAATATTTTGTCTGGGAGAGAAGACAAATCTACAATTGGCCAGGTATTGGGAGAGTAAGTGGGGATTGAGGATGGAGGGGTAAAATTTGAGTGGATGAAATAGGAATGAGGAAAGAGCAAAAGGAGAAAGATTAGTATGTTAAAGCAGATGTAGAGAGAGAATGGAAAAAAAACTAGGAGAGAGAAGAAAGGACAAATGGACAGCAGACGATGGAGAGTTAGCAGAAGACATGAAGAAACCAGAAGAAAGTGGCTGGAACAATTGCAACTGAAAAAAATGCACAAAAAGTAGAAAAATATCTCTTTATTTTGAATTTATTAACTGGAATATGTCAGCTCTGGGAAATGTGCATCATTAATGTTTGCGCTTTGTTTAGTACAAGAGGAAATTAATTTAAAGTTTTATTTCTACAGTGTTGTACATTCCAAGTTTGGCTTTTGGGATTCCCAGTTTAATTATTGTCTTCCTGTTTCTAAATCTTTTAGTCTTTCTTTATCCATACTCATTAAGAGGCATGTTTACTAAAAGTTAGTGTATGGTAACATTATGCAAATATTTATGCAAATGAGGCCCCTTATGCAAATGAGGCCCCGCATCTTATGCGGCCCCCGGGTTACTTTACAAGTCCTCATTTGGCCCTCAAAGCAATTTGAGTTTGAGACCCCTGGTCTAGAGTGACGCCTAGATATCTAACCTCATGATTAGACTTCAGATCAGAATTCTTAACCTGCAGGGTTGTCGGGGGTATGAATGTTGGGGCTTTTGTGACAAAAAGGACTTCAGTCTTTTTATAGTTCACTTTCAGGTTGTGCACCACTAGCCAGTCAGAAACAGCATTGAAACAGTCTATCATTCCAGTGAAGTTTGGGTTTTCTGTAGGAAAAGGAGTGTAGAGATGCACATCATCTGCATAGATGTGATAAAGAATGCCGAAGGATTGTATGATTGTACATATCAGTTGTAAATATATATGTTAAATAGCAAGATGGATAGGGGCGAGCCCTGCGGTACTCCTTGTGTTTGCTGATACATATCCGATGTTTGATTGCCCATACAAACTTGATGTTGCCATTCTGTTAAATATGAGTGACACCAATCTAGAGCTGAGCTCTGAATGCCCTTAAGCTTAAGCAGATTAATCAAATGGCTGTGACAGACTGTATCGAAGGCTGAAGCAGTATCCATGAATACTAAGATAAAGCCCTGTTTCGTATTATTTAAGCCTAAGATCAGGTTATCAAATAAGGATGAGAGTAAAGTCTCGACACCATGATGTTGTTGAAAACCATGCTGTTGCGGGTCAAGTGGTGCGTGGCAATCAATATGGTCTTGTATTTGTTGCTCTACTATCTTCTCCATTATCTTAGACAAGAAGGAAGACTAGATATGGGACTGTAGGAGTTTGGGTCCTGTGGGTCAAGCTTGGGATGTTTTAGGAGAGGTTTGATTGTGGCAGTTTTCAGCGATTCTGGGACAGTACCCTTGTTGAAAGATAGATGGATGATCTTAGCAATATGTGAGCTTAATTCAGGGCAAGATTTGATCCAGTGAGAAGGGCATGGATCAGTGGGCGAAGTGGTGGAATTAAGACCTTGTAATACATTTTCGATGTGTTTGGGGGAGTATGGGTAGAAATGATTTAGAGCAGGGATGCTGGAGCTTTCAGGCAATGGAGTATCTATGCAGATGTCTCTCAAATTGTTGAGGGTTGCTTTGGTTTTATTGTGAAAATGAGTGGCAGTGTCTTGAGGGTGGATTACATTATTTGCTCGAAGCAGAGCTGATTCATTTGTAAGGGATTGAATTAATCTAAAGAGCTCACGGGGCTTGTTGAGAGAACGCATAAGCAGATTTGTATGGTAATCCTTCTTCCTTTGCATAATGGTAAGGCGGTGATCTTGCAAGGTCTTCATGTGTAATTCTCGGTCATGGGGGAGCCTGGAATTGCGCTATTTTCGCTCGAGTTGTAAACCAGATAGCTTTATGCATGCTATTATTCAGGCGTTTCTGCTAGGTTAGTAGTGCATATTTTCCCAGGGTAGCATTCCAAGAATGTACTACTTCAATTAAGTCAGTGGATTCAGAGTTGGAGTTAAGGTCATGTAGAGTTTCTGCAAGGAACAACTCTGTTGAATGGCTTAAAACGGTGAGCAGGTGGTAATTCAGTCTTAACAGAACTTTTGAGATTGGTAAGTTGAATGGAATATGGAATAAGATAGCTTTATGGTCTGACCAGGGTACTGGGAAGACTTGTGGTTGAACAAAGTTGTTTGTACCATAAGTATAGGTGGGTGCAAAGATGAGTTCCAATGTGTTACCTTTAGTGTGGGTAGGGGCATGAACTAGTTGCTGATAGTTAAGAGCAGACATAGTGTCTAGAAAAGCTGTGGAGTTCTTCGATAGAGCTGGGAGGTTGAAGTCGCCTAGAATCCAAAGATGTTTGGACTGTGGTGAGTGGTTACAGATTAGATCTAGTGTTTTGGAGAGGTCATTAGTACAGGTAGAAGGGGCACAATAGAACAAAGCTGTTGCCATTTGCTTATTTGCTATCATGATGGCGTCGATGCTGCTAGTATTATGGGAGGAGAGGCATTGGAACTGTAGATCAGATCTGGCCATTATAAGTGTGCCTCCATCTCTTTTGTTATTCCTTGGGTAGTTGAAGATATCATAATTTGGAAGCTTGAGCTGATTAATAAGTACTGCATCAGTATCTGTAAGCCATGATTCCGTGATAAAGATTATGTCTAGTTTATGGTTCTCCACATAGTCACCAATAACTGACCATTTCTTCCGAATGGATCTTGCATTTACAAGCATGCATTTTAGAGCTTTTTCATCAGTGGACTTCTGAGTGAGAGATTTTCCTGATGGCTGGCATACGATATGGATAAGATGTTGGTGTCTTATCATACGTGGTTGTCTCATATTGGCGAAGGCATCTTCTTGTTTGTTTCGGCCAAAGCCATGTATAGTGGAGATTAGGCTATGTTGGTGTGAAAATGAATCAACAGAAATGAAGGATAGGGCAAGACCATAAAAGCATAGGATGAAGGGCATATAGTCAGGCATTGTGGTAGCAAAGTGATTGTGGTAGTAGTTATCCAGATAACAGTAGGTGTAGGTTCTTATAGGAGTCGCAGGGAGTGGGAGCCAGCTATAATGATCTACAGGGAGGTCAGCGGTCTAGTAATTATGGTATAAGACATAGGAATAACAAGAGCAGTACTGTATAATCGAGGTTGAGGTGATTATTCTCAGGGGAGACACTAAAGATAATTGAGGGAGGGGAATAATGCATGTACGTCAATCTATAATGCAGTTACAGCAATTATCCAGCAGAGGTGGAGATCAGCTGCTAGGCATCCTCAGATGTCTGCATTCCCTGCCTAAGGGCCATGCCAAAGGGCCCTCAGGCACAGGCGGGCCCGATGGCGCTTCCATATTTAAAGTCTCTTGCTGCTGGCCCTGATTGGCTTTGGGCTGGTGAGTGGGGAGGGGTTCTCCTTCCCGTTCCCTCGCCCAATGCCGGTCAGGGAGGAGGTGATGATTCTGCCGCGGCGCCTCTCTGTTTGTTAAGCAATTCCGCTTTAACCTCATCAGCTTCTACATATTCCTCCCCATCATCCTTGAGTCTGACAATACCACTTTTGCATTTCCCTCTCTCACTTACATATCTGAAAAATGTCTTATCCCACCATTTTATTGCACTGGCCATTTCTTCTTCTTTTAGTATCTTTCCTTTCCTGGCTACTTTGCTAGCTTCTCTAAGTTTATCCAAATTTAGATGCTTGTCTTCCACTCTCTGTGATCTCTTGTATTTTATGAAGGCCACCCTCTTTTTCTTCACCTTTTCAGCTACTTTGTTTGAGAACTATAACAGCCTCCTTTTCCTTTTTCATCTATTACCTGTCTAACAAAAAGGTTTGCTTCCCTTAAAATATCCCTGTTCAGTTTTGCCCATTGCTCTTCTATATCCCCCAGCTGTTCCCATTTTGCTAACAACTCTTTGAAGTATTGTCCCATCTTGACAAAGTTAGTTTTTCTAAAGTCTAAGACTCTTGCTTTTGAATGTTTTTTATCAACCCTAGCCCTAATACTGAACCACACCAACTGATAATCACTGGATGCGAGATGATTTCCCACTATGATATCTGAAACACTTTCCCCATTGGTAAGCATCAAGTCCAGTATGGCCCCTTCACATGTGGGTTCTGTTACCAGTTGACGGAATAGTTCTCCCTGTAGAGAATCTAGAAGCTCCTTACTTCTAGATGACATTGCAGCAGGGATGTGCCAATCAACATCCAGCATATTGCAATCATCTATCAGTAACACTTCTCTTTTCATGGCAATACTGCATATATCTTCTATTAAATCCACATCCACTTCTCCCTGTGAGGGAGATCTGTATATCACACCAATGCAAATGGATTTCCCTTTCTCTCTTTCTAGTTTAACACACAGTGCTTCCTTGCTCCCTTCTAAGCTCTGTAATTCTATGTTGTTAAGTGCCGACAAGTCTGTGTCAACTCATGGCAGCCCTCTAGATAGTTATCCTAAACTGTGTTTGGTCTTCAGTCAGGCGGTTCATTGTTGACAGTGGCATCCATACCTGTTGTTATATCAGTCTATAATGAACAGGAAAGGGATGCCTTCCGCAGAAGCAAAACTGAAAGAACCAGCGGAGGGCAAGGACCACGACCAAACACAATGTTTAAAAGGGAGAACTTTATTGTAGACCCAACTTTACAAGTTTCAGCCCTAGGCCTTCGTCAGGGGTCTAAAAATAGACACATAAACACACAGTTAAAGTATGTAAAAAATAACAATTATAATGAAAAAATGAATTATAGAACTAAAATACATTACCAGAAAGGGTAATTGTCTATCATCACATTTTTACTGATTGTCAGCATTAATGCCTTCGGGACCGCTTCAGACAGTTCAACCGGAATCGACACCGGCTCCGGCACCGATATCGGTACCAGTACCGACAGCATCGACATCGGCGAGTATGCTACCAACACCGAGTCATGCTATTTCCTCCGGTATCGACAGGCCGGTACCAGACCCCTCCAGTACCGACTTCGATCGGTACCGGTATCGTGCTTTACAAGAGCACCCGGACAGAAGATATTTTGAATCCTCGGATGACTCTGAGGACTCTGACAGCTCTGTCGATGCCGGAGTACTTCTCTCTGAGGAGCCTTCTTCTCCTAAGCATAGGATGTCTCCTCCAGAGGATATATCCTTTCAGGATTTCATCAGAGAGGTGGCTAGGGGGTCTTTCCATCACAGTGGCTCCTGAAACAGAGCCCAGAGCAAAGGAGTTGGAGATTTTACAATATCCTAAAGCTCCCAAGGAAGCGGCTACTTTGCCTATTCATGAGATCTTGCATGATCTCATGTTAAGAATGTGGGAAACACCTCTTACCACCTCTCCCCATTCCTGTAGGCTGGATACCATGTATTGAGTACCTCCTTGTCCTGGATTTCAAAAAACTCAGTTGCCACACCACTCCATAGTGTTGGAGTCAGCTATGAGAAGGATCAAGAGTGCAAAGAGACATGCATCTAATTCTCCAGGACGTGAATGTAGGGCTCTTGATGCCTTTGGGCATCGAACATTCCAGGCCTCTGTGCTTTCTGCCAGGATTAGTTCCTACATCTTATACATGGGAATGTTCCTTAAGGAAGTTACAGGAGACCTCGAGCTTATGAGCCCTCTCCTTCCTGATGATAAGAGGCAGGATTATCTTACATTTGTCAAACATGCCCAGGATATTTCCAAGTTTGTTATTCGTGCAGCTTTTGACTGCTTTGAGTGCATAAGCAGAACCTCTGCCATTGCCATAGGGGCTCGTAGGATTGCCTGGCTCCAGGCATCTGACTTAGAACTCTGGGTACAGGACAAATTGGGGAATATCCCTTGTACAGGCGAAAATCTCTTTGGCAAGAATTGGCAAGAGAAAGCTAATGAGCTGGATGCTGATAACACCACTTTGGATAGACTATCCAAGGCTTCAGCTGATCCTGCAAGGAGAAAATCTTACAAGAAACCATTCTTCTCTAAAAAGAAGAGGTTTTATCCCTCCTATACCCAGCAGGTGCATTCTGCAGGTCAGTCCACCCGAAAGGGACAGCAGCCCCCAAAGCAAAGGAAATCAAAGACTGCTAAGCCTCAACCGGCCCAGCAGTCTCAGCCTCCACAGGGGCTTTGACTCCCATCTAGAGAACTTGGCCTTCCTGGCCCTGAACGGGCCAGAACCTTCCACCATCCCAGGAAGGTTGTATCATTTTGCCCCCAGATTGCTGAGTGGAGGAGTAGCCTAGTGGTTAGAACACTGGCTTGGTAACCAAGCAACCAGGGTTCAATTCCCACTAGCACTCCTTGTGGCCTTGGGCAAGTCACTTAACCCTCCATTGCCTCGGAAGAAAGGCCTGGCAATCTACTTCCGGTGACACTGCCAAGAAAACCCAGGAGCCTCTGGGTCGCCAGGAGTCAGGACTGACTCGAAGGCCCACATTGCATTATTTGGGGGCAGATAACAGCAGAAGAATGGACTCTTTCCATTGTAAGAGAGGGGTACAAGCTTCATTTCTTCAACATGCCCCCTCCTACAGTGGTAAGACGGTTCAATTCTCATGCTTCTCTCAACACTCAGTTGAGTCAAGAGGTCAGTTTACTTCTTGCCCAGGGGGCAATAGAAGACATACCCATTTCCCAACAGGGTACAGGGTTTTACTCCCCTTATTTCCTTATTCCAAAGAAAACAGGGGGGGGACAGACCCATTTTAGACCTCAGAGAACTGAACAAATTCCTGTTCAAAGAGAAATTCAAGATGATTTCTCTGGGAACTCTGCTGCCATACCTTCAGAGTCAGGATTGGCTTTGTTCTCTAGATCTCAAGGATGCATACACTCATGTTCTCATCCATCCAACTCACTGAAGGTTCCTTCGCTTCCTGTTCCAAGGAAAGCACTACCAATACAGGGTGCTTCCTTTTGGCCTGGCCTCAGCACCAAGGGTGTTTACGAAATGCATGGTTGTAGTGGCAGCATTTCTTCGCACTCTAGGAATATTCGTCTTCCCCTACTTAGACGACTGGCTCATTCGAGCCCCATCAGAGTTAGAGGCCAGAATTTCCCTATCTTGCACAGTGCGTATCCTTCAGTATTTGGGCCTGGTCATAAACATCCCAAAATCCAGCCTAACTCCCACTCAATCTCTAGAGTTTATAGGAGCTTTGCTGGACACCAGAAAAGCAAGGGCCTGTCTCCCACAGGCCCGCTGCCTTCGCATTGTGCAGTTAGCCTCCCAGGCAGTGTTAAAAACTCATCTCACTGCTCGGGAAATGTTACAACTACTAGGCCACATGGCATCTACTGTGCACGTGGTTCCCTGTGCTCGCCTCCATATGAGAGCAGTCCAATGGACTCTATCCACTCAGTGGACTCAAGCATCAGGCTGCCTATCAGACAAAATAGCAAACACAAGTCGCCTTATTTTGTCTCTACAATGGCAGTCAACCCAAAACCTGTTGGTGGGGTCCCCTTTCCAGCAACCCCTACCCTAGGTCACTTTAACAACAGACGCCTCACAAGTGGGTTGGGGAGCTCATCTGCAAGATCTCTCTACCCAAGGCACCTGGACTCCACAGGAGACCCACTTACATATCAATCTCCTAGAACTCAGAGCAATCTTCCTTGCTCTTCGAGTGTTCCATACCCAGCTCAGCTACAAGACAGTCCTAATTCAGATGGACAATCAAGTAGCTATGTTCTATCTGAACAAGCAGGGAGGAACAGTCTCTCTGTCGCTTTGCAACGAAGCTTTGCGACTGTGGGCCCTCGTCAGAGAGCATCAAATTCATCTCCTGGCGGTGTATCTGCCAGGCATTCAAAACTCTTGGGCAGACAGACTCAGTCGAGTTCTGCTTCCACACGAATGGTCTCTCCATGCAGACCAGGTAGCAAAGATTTTTCAAATTTGGGGAACTCCGAACATAGACCTCTTTGCAAGTCCGTTGAAAGCCAAACTTCCCCGGTTCTGTTGCAGAATTCCGGCTCAGGGTTCTCAGGCCAGGGATGCTTTCCTCCTCCATTGGGGTCAGGACTTCCTATATGCCTTTCCACCCATTCCCCTAATTCCCAAAACCCTTTTCAAGCTTCAGAGAGACAAAGGCCACATGATTCTCATAGCTCCACATTGGCCACGGCAGGTGTGGTACCCTCTGCTCCTGCATCTCTCTCAAGCTCCATCTCTGGAGTTAGGATCTGGACCATATCTCCTGTCTCAGGAGGACGGGATGTTGTGGCATCCCAATCCCCACTCTCTGCATCTCAGGGCCTGGTTGCTGATAGCCTAGACCTTCATGGTCTTAACCTTTCTCAACAAGTAAGGGATGTCCTTTGTGCTTCCAGGAAACCTTCCACAAGACGCTCTTATGCTTTCAAGTGGAAAAGGTTTTCCATATGGTGTTCGCAAAAGGGTCTTCACCCCTCTGCAATACCTCTAGAATCATTACTGGAGTATTTCCTGCATTTATCTAATGCAGGACTTACGACTAACTCAGTCCATTTAAGTGCTATTTCAGCTTCTTTAAAGCCTTTAAATGGACAACCTATTTCCTCTCATCCTTCCATAGCGAGATTTATGAGGGGCCTTCTTCTAACTAAGCCTCCTATTAGGCCACCTCCAGTGGCATGGGACCTGAATCTGGTTCTTGGGCAGCTCATGAAGCTGCCTTTTGAACCTTTAGCTACTACCTCCTTGAAATTCCTTTCCTGGAAAGATATCTTTCTCATTGCAATCGCATCAGCACGTCGCATCAGTGAATTGCAAGCATTAGTTGCTGATCCTCCTTACACGAGGTTCCATCACGATAAGGTAGTCCTAAGGACTCATCCACACTTTATGCCATAGGCGGTCTCACCTTTTCATTTAAACCAGGCGATTTACCTGCCTGTATTTTTTCCAAGGCCTCATACTTCAAATGCAGAAAGGAATCTTCATACTTTGGACTGTAAAAGAGCACTTGCCTTTTACTTACAGAGGACACAGCAACATAGAAAGTCCTCCCAACTCTTTGTTGCTTTCGAGCCTTCTCATTTGGGACTTCCAGTCTCCAAGAGAACATTGTCCAACTGGATTGCACAATGTATTTCTTTTGCCTATCAGAGTAAGAACCTTTATCTGGAAGGCCATGTCACGGCTCCCAATGTGAAAGCCCATGGCAGCCTCAATGGCTCATCTACACTCTGTGTCTATTGACATCTGTCGAGCAGCTACTTGGGCCTCGGTTCATGCCTTCACAGCCCATTACTGCTTAGACAAGAACTCCCGCCGGGATGCCTTGTTTGGTCAGGCTGTTCTACAGCACCTGTTCCATACTTAATCAACTCCTACCCACTTTTCCCTGTAGGTTGCCAGAGATCCATGGGGGGAAGTGGAGCCCTTTCACAGGGGAACACAACTTCTGGGATCTGTCCCTGGTATCTGCAGCTAGGGAGTCCCCATATGTGAAGACTACATTCCTGCTTGTTCCTGGAGATAGCATAGTTACTGACCTGTAACAGGTGATCTCTGGGAACAGCAGGAATTTAGTCTTCACAACCCACCCACCTCCCCTAGGAGTTGTATCTCTCTTTTCTTTTCTTTCCCTCTCTCTCTTTGTCTCAGCTTTAAAACGCAACTGGAGAGAGGCAGTTGGGAAATGTGGGAAGGCAGCACGCAGGTGCTGTGGGATGCTCCCAAAAGCTTTCTAATTGGATGCTGGGGGGCGTTCCCACACAGGCTCCGTCGGTACCGACGATACCCATATGTGAAGACTAAATTCCTGCTGTTCCCGGAGATCATTTGTTACAGGTGAGTAACTATGCTTTATTTGTAATTTGCTTTTCATTTTTTTGCTTGCATATGTTTGCTGGTATGTGATTTACCTCCTCCCTTTCACTACCGTTCCCCCTTCTCCCTCTCCCTTCCCTCCCCTCCCCTTCCCCATCATTTTCTTCCTCCCCCTCCCCCCCATGACTGTTCTAATTTATGCATTTATCAATTTTTATTTATCAATTTTTGCTTGTATTTTAACTTGTCTGTTTATTTTTACCTGTCTGTTTATTACCTTAGATTGGGAAGAGTGGTATTGTTCCTCCCTTTTAGGACAGGCACTACGCTTAGTAGTTTGTACCCTTCTGGTAATGTATTTTAGTTTTATAATTCATTTTTTCATTATAATTGTTATTTTTTACATATTTTAACTGTGTGTTTATGTGTCTGTTTTTAGACCCCTGATGAAGGCCTAGGGCCAAAACTTGTCAAGTTGGGTCTACAATAAAATTATTCCTTTTAAACATTGTGTTTGGTTGTGGTCCTTGTGCTCCACTGGTTCTTTTAATTGTATTCAGTCTATGTCATTGCTGGCCTTCCTCTTTTCTGTTGACCTTCTACCTCGCCAAGCATGTTGTCTTTCTCTTATGATCTCTCTCCTCATGATGTGTCCAAAGTATGAAAGTCAAAGTCTTGTCATCTGAGCTTCTAAAGAAAGTTTAGGTTTGATCTCTTATAGTACTGACTGGTTTGTTCTTCGGGCACTCCATGGTACACACAGTATTCTTCGCCAGCACCATAATTCAAAGGCATCAATTTTCTTCCTATCTATTTCACTGTCCAACTTTCACATCTATACAACATTATTGAAAATACCATGGCTTGAATAAGTCAAATCTTTGTATGGAGAAAGACATCTCTGCTCTTGAGAATCTTGTCTAGATCCTTCATAGCCATTCTACCAAGAGAAATGCGTCGTCTGATTTCCTGACTGCTTGTTGTTTCTTTATTAATAGTTGATTCAAGTAGGTTGAAGTTGTCCACTATTTCAATGTCTTCTCCATCAATGATGAACTTATTGATTTTGCCAGTTATCAGGATATTTGTCTTCTTTACATGAACGTGCAGGCCCATTTTAAGTCTGTTCCTTGTTCTTGAGAAGCAAATGTTTCAGATCGTCTTTTATTTATTTAATTATTTAGTTGAACAATTTTTCTATACCACTCCTTCCATCGATTAGGGGCAGTTTACATAAAACAGCAAACAGTTACAGAGAACGTGTTGAAACTATGGTACAGTTGAACTATATACAAACCAGTTAACCACATATACCATCGTCTTCACTTTCAGCCAGTAATGTAGTATCATCAGCATAGCGAAGGTTGATGATGAATCTCCCACCAATCTTCACATCTCTGTTGTCTTCATACAGTCCTGCTCCTCTGATGATTTGTTCTGCATATAAATTAAACGGATAAGAACATAAGAACTTGAGATGTACCATACTGGGTCATACAAAGGTCCATCAAGCCCAGTATCCTGTTTCCAACAGTGGCCAATCTAGGTCACAAGTACCTAGCAGGTTACCCAAAAGACACAGGTTCCTCAATGCTTGTATTGGGTCAAGCAGTGATATCTTGGGTCCCTTTTAATAATGGTTTGTGGTCCTTTCCTCCAGGAACTTGTCCAAACCTATTTTAAACCCAGCTGCACTAACAGCTTTTACTACATCCTCTGGTAATGAATTCCAGAATTTGATTATGCGTTGACTGAAGGAATATTTTGTCTTATTAGTCTTAAATTGGTTACACTGTAGCTTCATTGCATGTCCCCTAGTCTTTCTATATTTTGATGGCGTAAACAATTGATCTACATCGTTCCACTCCATTCATTAATGTATAGACCTCTATCATATCTCCCCTCAGCTGTTTCTTTTCCAGGTTGAAGAGCCCTTCCATG
Organism: Ichthyophis bannanicus; assembly: GCA_033557465.1. Classification (NCBI taxonomy): domain Eukaryota; kingdom Metazoa; phylum Chordata; class Amphibia; order Gymnophiona; family Ichthyophiidae; genus Ichthyophis; species Ichthyophis bannanicus. Next base: position 128,853,801 of record CM066033.1, read on the forward strand.
CTCTTTACCATTTTGATGGCTCTTCTCTGTACCTTTTCTAATAATGCTATATCCTTTTTAAAATACAGCGACCAGAATTGCACACAATATTCAAGGTGCGGTTGCATCATGGAACAATATAGAGGCATTATAATATCCTTTGTTTTATTTTCCATTCCTTTCCTTATGATTCCTAGCATTCTGTTTGCTTTCTTGGCTGCTGCTGCACACTGGGCGGAGGGTTTCAACATTTTATCCACAATGACGCCTAAATCCTTATCTCCAGGAACAATCAGGAATGTACTCTTCAGATATGGGTATCGTCGGTACCGACGGAGCCTGCACGGGAATGCTCCCCAGCGTCCAATAGGAAAGCTTTTGGGAGCATCCCACAGCGCCTGCATGCTGCTTTCCCGCCTTTCCCAACTGTCCCTCTCCAGTTCTTTGTTTTCTGCGGAGCCGCAGAAAAAAATCCCTTCTATTCTTCTTTTTTTGTGGTCGCGTCTGCCTTCCCTCGACACTACACCGGTACTTAAAAAAAAAAAAAAAAAAATCTTTCTTCTGGAGTATTTCCAGTAATTTTTCTCCATAGGTGCCATGCACCATTTTGGGCACTAGGGCCAACGTTTTCCTTCAAAATAGAAAAACCCGCTTCGGGTTTTAAAAAGTGTTCTAAGTGTGGCGGTACCATCTCCGTCACCGACACTGTTCCCTCTAAGCTGTGCGCGTGTGCGCGCGCACACAACTCGCCGAGCGAGCGCACATACTTTACAACAGAGCGCACAAAAATTACGGTTCTGATGCTGATAGAAAACAACACAGACGTCTTAAAATTTAAAAGTTGTGATTGTAATTACTAGAAATTTTCCGCTTCATTTAGTAATCGTCTATTTTCATTTAATTTGATTAAAATCAATGTGGTGTACATACTGTATTCTGAAGTGTAGTCAAATTTTAAAGTATATAACTCCGAGTGTCGTTATGTGGCGCACAAAAATTTAACCTTCCTTCAAAAGCTGCACAGCTGATATTTTATGCGCACACAGCCTACAGAAAATTAGAGGGAACATTGGTCACCGATACCCATGAGTGGTGCCTTAAATGTTTAGGTCCTGACCACTCTATTTCTGAGTGTGTTGCCTGTGGGATGATGTCGAAAAGGGGCCGGCAAAACCGAGCTGCTAAACTTTAGCACTCTTTTTCCCTCCGATGCAGCTTCCGTGGCATCGACGTCTTCAGGGCTTCGTCTTCCTCCAATGGATCTCAGGTAACTAAACGTAAATCTAGCCGGTCCTCAAAGGGTAGATCTCCTTCTAGACATCGAGATGCCTCTGGTGTTGCCCTTGAGGGACTTTCACGGGCAAAATTGCCCTGGCGGGAGGCTTCGGCTTCCAAAGCACTAAGGGGGATCTAGGATGTTCTCGAGGCTTCAACCTCAGCAGAACTACTGGTGCCATACTCTGGGGTATCGGTTGCTTCATCCGGTACCGATACCCAAGCATCGGCAGCGTTGATAGACCAGAGATTCTTGGCTATTGAACGCAGTCTGGCGGCTCTTCTCACGGCCTCAATGCCCCTGAAACCGCTTCAGACAATTCAACCGGTACTGGCACCGACTGCATCGACATGGACAGGTATTCTACCGGGACCGAGTCATGCGTGTCTATCCGGCATTGACAAGTCGGTACCGGACCACTCCAATGCTGACTTCGATCGGTACCAGTACCGTGCCTTGCATGATCACCCGGATCGGAGATACTTCGAATCCTCGGATGAGTCTGAAGACTCTGAAAGCTCTGCCGATACCAGAGTACTTCTTCCTGAGGATTCCTCTTCTCCTCAGCGTAGGATGTCTCCACCAGAGGATATGTCCTTTCAGGATTTTATCCGAGATGTGGCCCAAGGTCTTTCCATCACAGTGGCTCCTGAAAAAGAGCTTAGGGCAAAGGAATTAGAAATCCTACAATACCCTAAAGCTCTCAAGGAGGCAACTCCCTTACCTATTCATGAGATCTTGCATGATCTCATGTTAAGGATGTGGGAAACACCTCTAACCACCTCTCCTCACTCTCGAAGACTCGACACCATGTATTGAGTTCCTCCTTGTCCTGGGTTTCAGAAGACTCAATTACCACAACATTCCATGGTGGTGGAATCAGCTATGAGAAGGATAAAGAGTGCAAAAAGGCATGCATCTAATCCTCCAGGACGCGAGTGTAGGACTCTTGACGCCTTTGGACGTCGAACCTTCCAATAATAAACTGAAGAAGAGAAACAATTGTATATACATGCCTGTTCTGGGAACCTATTTGTGTTATAAAATATCATCATTTTTTTGGTCTTTGGTTCTTTGTTTCTTCTTCACTTTCTTTCTCTTCTTCACTTTGTTTCTTTGGTTTTTTATCATCATTTTTATGGTTTTATTGTTTTAAGTATAACATTATTTATAAAGTCTCACATTTTTTAGCACGATTGCATTATTATTCTTCCTTGGTCCCTCTCCCCTTTGGGGTTCTTTGAATAGTCCCTTTGGTTGTTGTCACACTCCTGGCTGTTTCTTTTTGTGTTTTTAGTTTTTAGTTTATTATTATTATTTTAATGTTTTTAAGATGTATTATTAATTAACAATATGGCATTATTTATTTATATATTTTTAGTATTATTATTTGATATTTATGCTATGTTCTATAAGTGTATGCACTTTTTACTCATTTCAGTGGTCCATAGTGCACCTAATGGTATACATGTTCAGTACGCTCCACCTATAGTTTAATTGTTTGGTTTTAGGTATTTTTTAAGTAATTCATAATTTGGTTTTATAATTTTATGATTTATATTGTCCTATTGTTCCATTAATCATTCTTAATTCCTCTTTTATATTAACTATATTATTTATAATGTCAATGTATAGGTTACATTTATTATCTTTTTTATTTGTTTTTAATATTTGTATGTTTAGCCAATGAGCCCCTGAAGAAGGTGTTGCGAAACACGGCCTGTGTCGGGCCTGGCTGGTTATTTACCAATAAACAAGTTCTTCCTATTACATCCACGGTTTTGTCTGGTTTCCTGTCCTGGTACGTGGATAACTGCTACTTCGTTGGTACCTAGATTGTCTAAATCTACAGCTGATCCAGCTCAGCGACAAGACAGTCCTAGTTCAAACGGACAATCAAGTAGCCATGTTCTACGTGAACAAGCAGGGCGGAACAGGCTCTCTGTCGCTTTGCAACGAAGCTTTGCGTCTATGGGCCCTCGCCAGAGAGCATCAGATTCATCTCCTTGTGGTGTATCTTCCAGCATTCAAAACTCTTGGGCAGACAGACTCAGTCGAGTTCTGCTTCCACACAAATGGTCTCTCCATGCAGACCAGGTGTCCAAAATTTTTCAAATTTGGGGAACCCTGAACATAGACCTCTTTGCAAGTCTGCTGAATGCCAAACTTCCCCAGTTCTGCTCCAGAATTCCGGCTCAGGGTTGTCAGGCCAGGGATGCTTTCCTCCTCCATTGGGGGTCAGGACTTCCTGTATGCCTTTCCACCCCGTTCCCCTAATTCCCAAAACCCTGTTCAAGCTTCAGAGAGACAGAGGTCATATGATCCTCATAGCACCACGTTGGCCACTCTGCTCCTACATCTCTCTCAAGCTCCGCCTCTGGAGTTAGGATCGGCTCCAGATCTCCTTTCTCAAGAGGACGGGATGTTGTGGCATCCCATTCCCCAGTCTATGCATCTCAGGGCCTGGTTGCTGAAAGCCTAGAACTTCATGGTCTTAACCTTTCCCAGCAGTTAAAGGATATCCTTTATGCTTCCAGGAAACCTTCCACAAAACGCTCATACATTTAAGTGGAAAAGGTTTACCATATGGTGCTCGCAGAAGGGTCTTAACCCTCTTGCGATACCTCTGGAATCATTACTGGAGTATCTCCTTCATTTATCAAATGCAGGGCTTAAGACCAATTCAGTGAGAGTTCATTTGAGTGCTATTGCAGCTTCTTTCAAGCCTCTAAATGGACAACCTATTTCCTCTCATCTCATAGCGAGATTTATGAGAGGCCTTCTTTAAACTAAGCCTCCCATTAAGCCACCACCGGTGGCATGGGACTTAAATCTGGTTCTTGGGCAGCTCATGAAACCGCCTTTTGAACCATTAGCCACTTCCTCTTTGAAATTCCTTTCCTGGAAGGTCATCTTTCTTATTGCAATCACATCAGCACATCTCATCAATGAATTGCAAGCGTTGGTGGCTGATCCTCCTTATACAAGGTTCCATCATGATAAGGTAGTCCTTAGGACTCATCCACACTTTATGCCAAAGGTGGTGTCACCTTTTCATTTAAACCAAGCAGTTTACCTTCCCGTATAATTCCCAAGACCTTACGCCTCAAATGCAGAAAGGAATCTTCATACTTTGAACTGCAAAAGGGCTTTTGCCTTTTACTTGCAAAGGACACAACAACATAGAAAGTCCTCTCAACTCTTTGTTGCTTTTGATCCTAGTCATTTGGGACTTCCATTCTCCAAACGAACACTGTCCAGCTGGATTGCACAGTGTATATCTTTTGCCTATGAGAGTAGAAACATTCCTCTTGAAGGCCATGTCACAGCTCACAATGTGAGAGCCATGTCAGCCTCTATGGCTCATCTTCACTCTGTGTCTATCGACGACATCTGTCGAGCTGCTACTTGGGCTTCAGTTCATACCTTCACAGCTCATTACTGCTTAGACAAGGACTCCCGCCGGGTTGCCTTGTTTGGTCGGGCTGTTCTTCAACACCTGTTCCATACTTAATCAACTCCTACCCACCATCCCTGGTAGGATGCCAGAGATCCATGGGGGGAAGTGGAGCCTTTTCACAAGGGCACACAACTTTTGGGGTCTTCTCCCTGGCATCTGCAGCTAGGGAATCCCCATATGTGAAGACTACATTCCTGCTTGTTCCTGGAGATAGCATAGATCTCCAGGAACAAGCAGGACTGTAGTCATCACATATGGGTATCGTCGGTACCGACGGAGCCCGTGCGGGAACGCTCCCCAGCGTCCAATCAGAACGCTTTTGGGAGCATCCCACAGCGCCTGCGTGCTGCCTTCCCGCCTTTCCCAACTGCCTCTCTCCAGTTCTTCTTTTTCCACGGAGCCAGCAGGTCGTGCTTCCTGTCACCGCAGAAGAATTTCTTTTTTCTTTATTTCTTTTTGTGGTCGCGTCTGCCTTCTTCGACGCTCTACCGGTACCGCCGGTCTTTTCTTTCTTATTTCTGTAAAAAATAAAAAAAAATCCCTTTTTTCTTTTCTTCAGGTGCACCCGCTGTTTTTGGGCCTTAGGCCCAAAAACTTTTCCTTAACATGGAAAAACCTGCCTCAGGTTTTAAAAAGTGCACCAAGTGTGGTGGTACCATTTCCGTCACCGACACCCATCAATGGTGTTTAAAATGTTTAGGTCCTGACCACTCCATCATGGATTGTGTGTCCTGTTCCATGATGTCTAAAAGAGGTCGGCAGAACCGAGCTGCCAAGCTCAGTACCCTGTTTCCTTCTGATGCGGCTTCGGTGGCATCGACGTCTTCCAGGGCTGCTTCTTCCTCCCGTGGATCTCAGGTAACTAAACATAAATCCAGCCGGTCCTCGAAGGGTAGATCTCCTTCTAAGCATCGAGATGCCTCTGGCGTTGCCCTCGAAGATTCTGCACTGGCAAAATTACCCCGGCGGGAGGCTTCGGCTTTCAAAGCATTATCGGGGTTCCAGGATGTTCTAGATGGCTCGGCCTCGACAGATCTCCTGGTGCCATGCTCTGGGGTACCAGTGGTTTCCACCGGTACCGATATCCAGGCATTGGCGGCGGCGTCCATGGACCGCAGTCTGGCGGCTTTCCTTGCGGCATCGAGCCCTTGGTACCGCGACAGACAACTCCACCGGTACCGGCATCGGTACTGATACCGATAGCATCGACATCGGCATCTGTGTCTGCTATGCCGGTTCCCTGTCCTCCGATGCCTTCCGGTACCAATTCTCTGGTACCGGTTATTCCCGGTACCGACCTTGGTCGGTATGGGTATCGGTCTCTGCAAGAGCATCCGGACTGACGATACTTTGAGTCCTCAGAAGAATCTGAGGATTCTGAAAGTTCTGTCGATGCAGCGATGCTTCTTCCAGAGGAGGAGTCCTCCCCTAAACGTAGGATGGATCCTCCAGAGGACATGTCCTTCCAAGACTTCATCAGGGAGATGGCTCGGGGCCTGTCCATTACTGTGGCCCCTGAAACAGAGCCAAGGGCCAAGGAGTTGGAAATTTTACAATATCCCAAAACTCTTAAGGAGGCAGCTACCTTACCCATTCATGAGATTCTGTATGATCTCATGTTGAGGATGTGGGAAACACCTCTTACCACCTCTCCTTATTCTCGTAGATTAGATACTATGTATCGAGTCCCTCCTTGTCCTGGGTTCCATAAGACTCAACTTCCTCACCACTCTATTGTGGTAGAGTCAGCTATGAGAAGGATCAGAAGTGCAAAAAGACATGCCTCTAATCCTCCAGGACGTGAGTGCAGAACCCTGGATGCTTTTGGACGTAGAGTCTTCCAAGCTTTCATGCTTGCTACAAGAATCAGTTCCTATAGTCTCTACATGGGAATGTTCCTAAAGGAGGTCACAGATAATTTGCAGACTTTAAGTCCTTTCATTTCTGAGGATAAAAGACAGGACTTTCTCACTTGGGTGAAACATGCCCAAGATGTCTCTAAATTCTCCAACCGTGCAGCCTTTGACTGCTTTGAGTGTATAAGCAGAACCTCGGCTATCGCCATAGGTGCACGTAGAATTGCTTGGCTCCAGGCATCTGATTTAGAGCTCTGGGTTCAAGATAAATTGTGAAATATCCCTTGTACTGGTGAGAACCTGTTTGGTAAAGATTGGCAGGAAAAAGCCAATGAAATGGATGCTGAAAACTCCACCTTGGATAGACTATCCAAGTCAACTGCTGATCCTGTTAGAAAGAAGTTGTTCAAGAAAACATCTTTTTCTAAAAAGAAAAGATTTTATCCTGCTTATGCTCAGCAGGCATCTTCTGCAGGTCAGTTTTCAAGCAAAGGTCAGCAACCACCCAAACAGGAGAAAGCAAAGGCTGCTAGGCCTCCACCGGCCCAGCAGCCTCAGCCTCCTCAGGGCCTTTGACTTTCAGCTAGAGAACTTAGCCTTTCTGGTTCTGGAGGGACCAGAACCGTCCACCATTCCAGGAAGATTGTCATTTTACCCCCAGATGGGGGCAAATAACAGCAGAGCATTGGACACTCTCCATCATAAAGGAGGGGTACAAACTTCATTTTTCAAGCATGCCCCCTCACACAATAGTGAAGCAGTTCAATTCTCCGACACCTCTCATCAACCTGTTAGGTCAGGAGGTTGCCATCCTTCTTGCCCAAGGGGCAATAGAAGAAGTGCCTCTTCATCAACAGGGCACAGGGTTCTATTCCCCTTATTTTCTTATTCCAAAGAAAACAGGGGGATACAGACCTATCTTAGATCTCAGAGAATTGAACAAATTCCTTGTCAAGGAAAAATTCAAGATGATTCCTCTCGGAGCTCTGCTACCATACCTTCAGAGTCAGGATTGGCTTTGTTCTCTAGATCTCAAGGATGCGTACACCCATGTCCTCATCCATCCAACCCACAGAAGGTTCCTTTTTCAAGGAAAGCACTACCAATACAGGGTGCTTCCTTTTGGTCTGGCCTCTGCACCAAGGGTGTTCACGAAATGCATGGCTGTGGTAGCAGCATTTCTCCGCACTCTAGGAATATTCGTCTTCCCTTACTTGGACGACTGGCTCATTCGAGCTCCAACACAGTCAGAGGCCAAGACTTCTCTATCCTGCACAATGCGTATCCTTCAGTATTTAGGGCTGGTAATAAACATCCCAAAATCCAGTCTGACTCCCACTCAGTCTTTAGAGTTCATAGGAGCTCTTCTGGATACCACAAGGGCAAGGGCCTATCTTCCCCAGGCCCGTTGCCTTCGCTTGGTGCAGTTAGCTTCTCGAGCAGTGTTAAAGCCTCATCTAACTGCTCGAGAAATGTTGCAATTGCTAGGCCACATGGCATCCACCGTGCATGTGGTTCCATATGCTCGCCTTCACATGAGGGCAGCTCAGTGGACTTTATCCACCCAATGGGACCCAGGCATCAGAGTGCCTGTCAGACAAAATAGAAAACACAAGTTTATGTTTATGTTTGTTTATTAAAACTTTATATACCGCCCAATACAAATAGCATCTGGGCGGTTCACAATACATAAAAACAATTAAAAAGAGAGAAGGCTGCGGAAAAAGAAACAGAAAAAGGAACGCCATAAAATCATAAGAACAGGGATAGAAACAGATAGCAGTCAGGGGATACAGAAAGCAGACATGAGGGGAGAGAAGGGAACACCGACAAAACAGAAAGGCACAGGAAAGAGGAATTAGGAACTAACATAATTTATACTATGTAGGAGAAGAGGGTGGAGCTGGAAGGGGGAGGTTGAGGCAGACATGAGGGTGAGAGGGAACACATTGACAACACACAAGGCGCAGGAAGGAGGAATTGAGGAACTAACATGATTAGTGCTGTGACGGGGAAGGGGACGGAGCTGGAAGAGGGAGGTTGAAGGCAGAACAAAAACTGAGTTTTCAGCTTAACTTTAAAGGATTGGTAGGAGGTCTCTAAACGTAAGGAGTGGGGAAGTGAATTCCAAAGCCTTGGACCGAGAAAAAAGAAAGCGGAAGACCGAGTTGATTCTAAGTGTGCTTGGGAGGGAGGGGGAAGAAACATACGGTTAGCGGGGATGGAACGTAGGGAGCGGTGGGGGGTATGGAGGCAGACTTGATCTGCAAGATACAGGGGGACACCTGAGTGGATCACCCTGTGGACAAAAATAAGAACTTCAAACTGGACACGAAAAGAAACAGGAAGCCAGTGATAATGTATTAACAAGGGGGTGACGTGATCAAAATGAGAAGCGTGAGAGAGAATACGGACGGCAGTGTTTTGGACCCGTTGAAGACGACAAATTTGTGATTGGGGAAGCCCAGCAAGACAGACATTACAATAGTCGAGACGAAATATGACAAGAGAGATAAGCAGGGTGGCCAAAGAGGAAGGGGTAAGGAAAGGACGTACAGCACGAAGTTGTTTTAAAGTAAAGAAAGAACGCTGGATAACAGAAGAGATATGTTCTTTAAAAGAAAGGGAAGAATCCAGAGTTACACCCAAGTACCGCAAAGAGGAAACAGTGGGGATAGGTGAAGATGAGAACATCGGAGAGAGGTTAGGAGGGGGAGTACCGAAGGTGAACCAGATAGCCAAAGGTTTTGAGAGGTTAATGTGCAGAAAGTTGGTCGAAAGCCAGGAGGCGACGGAAGAGAGACAGGTGTTGAAGGCAGTGATGTCAGGTGCAGCAGAGTCAGTGTGAAAGAGGAGAAAGATGTCATAGCGTAGAAGTGGGCAGAGACACCGTGCTGTTGAATAAGAAGAGCAAGGGGAGCCAGAAACACATTGAAGAGAAGAGGAGCAAGAACAGAACCCTGGGGAACACCGCACGGAAGGGGGGTTGAGGGTGAAGACCCGGAGCCAGTGTGAACTGAGAAAGTGCGACTAGACAGAAAGGAGTGAAACCAGCGGAGAACCCGGCCAGAGAGGCCGGCATCCTGAAGACGAGATAGGAGTGCGCGATGATCAACCAAGTCGAAAGCGGCAGAAAGGTCTAAAGAAACAGCAAGAGAGAGTAAACCACGGTCGTGAGCAATGTGCAGATCATTAAGGAGGGAAAGAAGGACAGATTCTGTGCTATGACCTGGGCGGAAACCTGATTGACGGGGGTGAAGAGTGAAAGAAGCCTCGAGGTGAGAAGAGAGCTGAGAGAAAACCAGTTTTTCCAAGAGTTTAGAGAGAAAAGGAAGGTTGGAGATGGGGTGCCAGCTGGAGGGAGAGGAAGGGTCAAGTTGCCTCATTTTGTCTCTCCAATGGTGGAGGTCCACTCAAAACCTGTTGCTGGGGTCCCCCTTTCAACAACCCTTACCCCAAGCAACTCTCACAACAGATGCTTCTCCAAAGGGTTGGGGAGCTCATCTGCAAGACTTCTCCACCCAGGGCACCTGGTCTCCTCAAGAGAGTTGTCTGCATATCAATTTCTTGGAACTCAGAGCACTTTTCCTGGCTCTGCGAGTGTTCCACTCCCTGCTCAGCTACAAGACAGTCCTCATTCATACGGACGATCAAGTAGCCATGTTCTATGTGAACAAGCAGGGGGGAATGGGCTCTCTGTCGCTTTGCAACAAAGCTTTGCGACTATGGGCCCTCGCCATAGAGCATCAGATTCATCTGCGGGCAGTATATCTTCCAGGCATTCAAAACTCTTGGGCGGACAGACTCAGTCGAGTTCTGCTTCCACACGAGTGGTCTCTGCAGGCAGACCAGGTGACCAGGATATTTCAACTTTGGGGAACCCCAGACATAGACCTCTTTGCAAGTCCGTGGAATGCCAAACTTCCCCGGTTCTGTTCCAGAATTCCGGCTCAGGGGGCTCAGGCCAGGGATGCTTTCCTCCTTTACTGGGGTCAAGACTTCCTGTATGCCTTTCCTTCCATTCCCCTAATTCCCAAAACCCTCTTCAAGCTTCAGAGAGACAGAGACCACATGATTCTCATAGCACCACATTGGCCACGGCAAGTGTGGTACCCTCTGCTTCTACATCTCTTTCAAGCTTCCTCCCTGGAGTTAGGGTCTGCTCCAGATCTCCTATCTCAGGAGAACGGAATGTTGTGGCATCCCAATCCCCCCAGTCTCTGCATCTCAGGGCTTGGTTGCTGAAGGCCTAGATCTCCAAGATCTTAATCTTTCTCAGCAAGTGAAAGATGTTCTTTATGCTTCCAGAAAACCTTCCACTAGATGCTCTTATGCTTTCAAGTGGAAAAGGTTTACTCTTTGGTGTTTGGAAAAGGGTCTTAACCCCCTTGCGATACCTCTGCAATCTTTGCTGGAGTATCTCCCCCATTTATCAAATGCAGGCCTTAAGACAAATTCAGTAAGAGTCCATTTGAGTGCTATTGCAGCTTCTCTTAAACCTCTAAATGGACAGCCTTTTTCCTCTCATCCTCTCATAGCAAGATTTATGAGAGGCCTCCTTCTAACTAAGCCTCCCATTAGACTACCTCCGGTGGCATGGGACTTAAACCTGGTTCTTGGGCAGCTCATGAAGCCACCTTTCGAACCTTTAGCTACCACCTCCTTAAAATTCCTTTCTTGGAAGGTTATCTTTCTCATTGTAATCACATCAGCACGCCGCATTAGTGAGTTGCAAGCGCTAGTAGCTAATCCACCTTATACAAGGTTCCATCATGACAAGGTAGTCCTTAGGACTCATCCACACTTTATGCCTAAGGTGGTCTCGCCTTTTCATCTAAACCAAGAGGTCTACCTACCTGTCTTTTTTCCAGGGCCTCATGCATCGAATGCAGAGAGGAATCTTCATACCCTGGATTGTAAAAGAGCTCTAGCTTTTTACTTACTGAGAACACAGCAACATAGAAAGTACTCTCAACTCTTTGTTGCTTTTGATCTTTCTCATTTGGGACTTCCAGTCTCCAAGAGAACACTATCTAACTGGATTGCTCAGTGTATTTCCTTCGCCTATCAGAGTAAGAACCTTTTTCTGGAAGGCCATGTCACAGCTCACAATGTGAGAGCCATGGCAGCCTCAATGGCTCATCTGCACTCTGTGTCTATTGACAACATCTGTCGAGCAGCCACTTGGGCCTCGGTTCATATCTTCCCAGCCCATTGCTGTTTGGACAAGGACTCCCGCCAGGATGCCTTGTTTGGTCAGGCTGTTCTCAAACACCTGTTCCATACCTAATCAACTCCTGCCCACCATCCCTGGTAGGATGCCAGAGATCCATGGGGGGAAGTGGAGCCCTGTTCAGGGACACACAACTTCTGGGGTCTCTCCCTGGCACCTAAAGCTAGGGAGTCCCCATATGTGATGACTACATTCCTGCTTGTTCCTGGAGATAGCATAGTTACTCACCTGTAGCAGGTGATCTCTGGGAACAGCAGGAATTTAGTCCTCACAACCCACCCACCTCCCTTAGGAGTTGCATATCTCTTTCCTTTCCCTCTCTCTCTCTTTGTCTCAGCTTTAAAACTCAACTGGAGAGAGGCAGTTGGGAAAGGCGGGAAGGCAGCACGCAGGAGCTGTGGGATGCTCCCAAAAGCGTTCTGATTGGACGCTGGGGAGTGTTCCCGCGGGGGCTCCGTCGGTACCGACGATACCCATATGTGTTGGACTAAATTCCTGCTGTTCCCGGAGATCACCTGTTACAGATGAGTATCTATGCTTTACTCACTTGTAACAGGTGATCTCCGGGAACAGCAGGAATTTAGTCTTCACAACCCACCCACCTCACCTAGGAGTTGTATCTCTCTCTCTCTTTCTCTCTTTCCCTCTCTCTTTCTCTCAGCTTTAAACTCAACTGAAGAGGGACAGTTGGGAAAGGCGGGAAGGCAGCACGCAGGCGCTGTGGGATGCTCCCAAAAGCTTTCCTATTGGACACTGGGGAGCGTTCCCGCTCAGGCTCTGACTGTACCGACGATACCCATATGTGAAGACTAAATTCCTGCTGTTCCCGGAGATCACCTGTTACAAGTGAGTAACTATGCTTTCCTAGGTGGTGGTTTCTTTTTTTTTTTTTTTTATATTTAAGTTTTTTTATTGTACCAAAATGTTCACAATACAACCTTATTCATATAACATATATGCGAAAAGTTAAACCTAATACATAGAATACTAGTGTATTTGGTAATCACAACCCCCCCTCCCAATATGCCCACGCTCGCCCCCATCAACGTATTATATTTGAACTTACAGCCAACCTTGAATGTCAATAGTCGTTTGCAATAAAAGTATTAACTAATTATCAATTGTGTATCGCTCATTATTTGGTGGTTGTATTTTACTTAGCCAACAAATCTTAAATGTTAGAACCCCAAATGATCCTCATAGAAACCGCTAACTTTCCCATATTTTTAACTATAATGTGAACCTTCCACCTATCCCCCCTTTAAGTACTTCTAACCACACCATCTCCACCTCCCCCTCCCCCCCCCCTACTCCTCTCCCCCCAACCCCTAAGACATGCCATAATTCTCCCCAATCCACTTCAAACCTATCCAGTTTCTGCCTTCTGGCCGCTGTTAGCTTTTCCATCAGGACGATATGCCTCAGGCACCCTTCAAAGTGGGTGGTGGTTTATAATGTGGAATCTTGCATCATGTAACCATAGTTTGGGTTGTTCTTTCCTAGGTGCATAACTTTGCACTTGTCCACATTAAATTTCATCTGTCATTTGAACATCCAGTCTTCCAATTTATCAAGGTCCTCTTGCAATTTTTCACAATCCTCTTGGGTTTTAACAACTTTGAATAATTTTGTGTCATCTGCAGATTTGATTACATCAGTCTTATTCCCATTTCCAGGTCTTTTACAAATTTGTCAAAAAGCAGCTGACCCAGCACTGATCCTTGGGGTACTCCACTATTCACCTTTCTCCATTGGGAAAATTGGCCATTTAGCGCTACCCTCTGCTTTCTATCTTCTAACCAGTTCCTGATCCACAATAGTACACTGCCTCCTATCCCATGACTTTTTAATTTCACCTAGAGTCTCTCATAAGGGACCTTGTTAAAGGCTTTCTGAAAGACCAGATGCACTATATCAAGCTACTCACCTTTGTCTACCTGTTTATTCACAACTTCAAAATAACGAGGGAGGAGTAGCCTAGTGGTTGGGGCAAGGTACTTCAGGCCGGAAGGTCGGAGGTTCCAATCCCACTAGAGGACAGCAACCTTGGGCCGGAAGGACTAGGGTTTCTAGTCCCACAGATGCTCCTTGTGGTCTTGGGCAAGCCACTTAACCCTCCATTGCCCATGTTCACTGTAAGTATTAGTGTATGTGTCTCATATCCCCGCGTGTTAAATGTATCCCCCAATTGTGTTGTGACCGCTTTGATTGAAGGATAAGGCGGTATACAAAACTGTCTAAATAAATAAAATAAAAATAAATAAAACATAACAGATTAGTAAGACAAGACCTTCCTTGGCTAAAGCCATTCATCAAGCCATGACTATCTATATGTTCAGTAATTTTGTTCTTTATAATGGTTTCTACCATTTTTCCCGATACTGATGTCAAGCTCACCAATCTGTAGTTTCCCAGATCACCCCTGAAACCTTATTTAAAAATTGGCATTACATTGGCCATCCTCCAATCCGGGTATTAGATGATTTTAATGATAGTTTAGAGATTAGTAATAGGTCTGCAGTCTCATATTTCAGTTCTTTCAACACCCTTGGATGTATACCATCCGTTCCAGTGATTTGCTACTCTTCAGTTTATCAAATAGTTGTAATATATCTTCCCAGTGTATTGATATTTCTTTCAATTCTTCTGTGGCATCATCTTTAAATACCATTTCAGCCATGGGTAACATCCCTATATCTTCCTCAGTAAAGACAGAAGCAAAGAATTCATTTAGTCTCTCTGCTAGGGGCTTGTCCCCTCTTAGTGCCACTTTTAGCTCTCTATCCATCTAATGGTCCAACTGATACTCTCATAGGGTTTTTGCTACGAATGTACTTGAAAAATTCTTTATTATGCATTTTTGCTTCCACAGCAAGCTGCTTCTAAAATTTTCTGTTTGCCTGCCTTATCAATACCTTGCATCTAACTTGCCAGTACTTATGTTGTTTCCAGTTTTCATCATTTGGCTCCTTTTTCCATTTCGTGAAAGATGCTTTTTTGGAAACAACAGCCTCTTTGAGCTCACCTTTAAACCATGCTGGCAGTTTTTTGGACGTCCTTCCACTTTTCTTAAAACATGGAATACAGCTGTTCTGGGCTTCCAAGACAGTATTTTTACATGCTTGATGTAAATCTTTAACCTTTGCAACTGCTCCTGTTAGTTTTTTCTTAACTATTTTCCTCATTTTATCATAGTCTCCCTTATGAAAGTTAAAAGGTAGTACTGTGGATATCCTTGCCATCCTTCTTCCATTTATTAAATCAAACGTGATCATGGCATGATCAATATTGCCAAGTGGCCCCAACACCTTTATCTCTTGCACCAGATCTTGTGTTCCACTAAGGACTAGGTCCAAAATGGCTTCACCTCTTGTCTGTTCATGAACCAGCTGCTCCAAGAAGCAGTCACTTATTTCATCTATAAACTTTATCTCCCTAGCATGTCCTGCTGTGACATTGACCCATTTTATACCAGGGTAATTGAAATAACCCATTATTATTACTGTGCTGTAACTTTTGTTAGCTTCCCTGATTTCTTTGAGCATTTCATTATCCATTTGTTCATTCTGGCCAGGCGGTTGATAGTACGCTTTCACTGCCATTGTCTTCCCTTTTCCTTTTTTATATGGAATTTTAATCCATAGAGATTCTACAGTGTGGTTTTTTTTTCCTGCAAAGCTTTTATCCTTTGTTACTCAATGCTCTCTCTAACATAGAGTACAACTCCTCCACCAATTTGATCTGCTCTATTATTATGACAACTTGTACCCAGGTATCACAGTGTTCCACTGGTTGTCCTCCTTCCACCATGTCTCTGAGATACCAGTCATATCTAACCTCTCATTTAGTGCTATATATTCTAATTATCCTATCTTATTTTTTAGACTTCTTGCATTTGCATACAAGCATTTTAGAGGGTGTATTTTATTCATATTAATCTGCTTATCGGTAGACGGGGTAATTTGGAACCTTTAAGCTCTGTCTGCTCTGTACTTAAGGGCATTTGGGTCACTTTTAACTTTATTGGAATCTTCCTGTCGATATGCTCTAACTTCAGTCTTTTGCTAGTATCCTTCAAGGATACATTGTTCCGAGCCATGCTCTCTTTGGCGACTGTCGGCTTTCCCCCATTATCTAGTTTAAAAGCTGCTCTGTCTCCTTTTTAAAGGTTAATGCCAGCAGCCTGGTTCCATCCCGTTTAAAGTGGAGCCCATCCCTTCAGAAAAGCCCCTCTTTTCCCCAGAATGTTGTCCAGTTCTTAACAAATCCAAAACCCCTCTTCCTTGCACCATCGTCTCATCCACACATTGAGACTCCTGAGCTCTGCCTGCCTTTTGGGTCCTGCGGGTGGAACGGAAAATATTTCAGAGAATGCTACCCTGGAAGTTCTGGATTTCAATTTCCTACCTAAAAACCCAAATTTGGGTTCCAGAACCTCCCTACCTCATTTTCCTATGTCACTGGTACCAACACACTGGCAGTTTGAAAGAAGCCCTTCAATGAGAGATTGCCCAATAGCACTTGATGCAGAGCCCACGTTTGGACTCAAAATGTGCACGTCGTGATTTTGGGGATCTAATTTTTTGATTTGAGTCAGGTCTTCACTGAAACTCATTCCTGTTAAAGGCATCTGTTTTTTATAAAATAAATGTGGTTCTTTGAGCTTTTCTTGATAAAAATGGATGTTATCAGCATTCGAGAGGGATAAATCTTTTTCTCCTGTGTCTCATCTGACAAAATATTTCTTATACATAGATTTTGGAAGTTTCTGCACTTTTGGTGTTTGGGGGGGGGGGGTTGTAGTAGTTATATCAATCACTTTATAGGGTTTTTTTATTATTTGATCTGCTGGTACCAACATAGCAGACTCCTCCACAGCACTGTCTAAGACCTTGTCTAAGTGGCGCCTGAGACCCACTACCTTCGCACCAGGCAGGCATGTTACCAGGCGATTCTTACGTCCACCAGCCACCCAGCTATCTACATGCCTAATGATGGAATCACCAACTATAATGGCTTTCCTAACCCTTCCCTTGTGGGCACATGGCCATGGAGAAACCCTCTTGGTGCAAGAGGGTTTTACATCACCTAGAGGACAGGTCCTAGCTACAGGATCACTTCCTTGCCACACTAGGGTGATGCTGTCCTGCCACGTGACCTCTCTCCTCCATGGCAACAGGGATGCTGCCAGACTGGAGGTGGGACTTCAATACTACATCCCTGTAGGTCTCATCTATGTACCTCTCTGTCTTCCTTATGTCCTCCAAGTCTGCTACTCTAACTTCCAGAGATCGGACTCGTTCCCTGAGAGCAAAGAGCTCCTTGCACCTAGTGTACACCTAAGACCCCTCACCAACTGGGAGAAAATCATACATGTGACACTCAATGCAAAAGACTGGAAAACCCCCATCTCGCTGCTAGACTGCTGTCTGCATCTTGGTTTTAAGGTTGTGTTTAGGTATTTAAGTTGTTTACTTACTTAGGTTTGCTAGGGATACTTATACTAAGAAAACTATACCTAATACGTATAATTGACTTTGTTTACCTCATGATTAATGAATCTCAGGTCCATACTGTATGCTTGATGAGGATAAACAGATGCAGCGAAGAGTAAATATGGGCACGTCCTTCCCTTTAAGAGGTTTAAACACCTATAAAGCTATGATTATCCCAGGGGTGGGTAGGAGTTGGGGATGGGAGGGAGGGAAAGAAGGCATTTAAAGTTGGCTGTTACACAGTGCCCTGTCCTGTGCTTCTAAGGTAACGTTTTACCAATTTCCTGGGTGATTCACACAGCCCTTGGTTTGATAGAAGGGGCCTTTTAAATTGCCCCTTTGATCTATAACTTGCTTTTAATACCTATTTAAGGCAACTTCACAGATCTTTTGCCTCCTAATTGGAAGTTTTCTTTGTAACAGTCACTCGAAAAGAAGTTTATTTTTCTTTCTACTCAGAGACTATTATACTTGTATGCTAAGCTATATTCTGATTTGATTTAAGTAAAAAAGCTCTCTAGAAATAAATTTATTTCAGTAACAATTTACTCTGTTTTACTTTCTAGGTTAAGCTGTACTCTGATTTAAATGAAAAGTTCTCTAGAAATAAATTTATTTCAAGGTCTGTTTACTCTTATGTTATATGCTAAGCTATACTCTGCTTTGACTTAAATATAAAGCTCACTGGTGTGGTACTAAGACCTAACTGACTCAGCAAAAACACTGAATTCTAAAATACACAGATTTACCAGCTTTAACCCTAAAAAGTCCCTGTTACCCGAAGATTTAGAGTTCATTCCAGAAGATTGTACTCACAAATGTAGATCTGCTTCCAGTTGTTGCAGTCCCTTTTGGTAGTCCTTCAAAATAGGGGGAAAGTATGCAGCCCTTGTTGTACACCTTTGCTGATTTTAAGCCATTCTGTTTCTCCTTGTTCCATTTGAACTGTTGCTTCTTGATCAATGTAAAGGTTGTACAAGAGAACGATCAGGTGTTCTGGTATACCCATATTCTTAATGTGGCCCAGACGTTCTCATGGTTTACACAGTCAAAAGCCTTGCTGTAGTCAATAAAACACATATAGATATTCTTTTGATACTCTTTAGTCTTTTCAAGGATCCATCTCACATCCGTAATAATGTCTCTCATTCCTCGCCCTTTCCTGAACCCTGCTAGAACTTCAGGCAGTTCTTGTTCCAGGTATGGTTGTAGTCTCTGATGAATAATCTTCAGTAGAATCTTGCTGCCATGTGGGATCAGAGCAGTTGTGCGATCATTTCCACAGTCAGTTGGATCACCTTTCTTTATATTGGTATAAACACAAATCTTTTCCAGTTAGTAGGCCATGATGTTGTCTTCCAAATTTCCTGGCAGAGATTTGTGCATATGATAGCAGCTGCATCAAATTGCTGTAATACTTCAGTGGGAATGCCATCAATGCCTGGTGCTTTGTTCTTTGATAAGACTTTCAGTGCTGCTTTGACCTCTTTCATCACCATTGGTTCCTGATCATAAGGTACAGGTTGAAACCGCTGTTGGTCCACTTGATCTTTATCGTATAATAACTCTGTATATTCTTTCCACCTTTTCTTGATGATCTCAGCATCATTCAGCATGGATCCTTGAGTATCTTGTAACATTCCAATTTGAGGCTGGAATTTTTTCTTTAACTTTCATAGCTTTAGGAAAGCCGATCTTGTTCTCCCTCTATTAATTTCTGCTTTTATTTCCTTGCATGCATCATTGTAGTACTTCTTATATTGTCTTGCTGCATACTGGAAATATCTGTTGAGTTTGCCTCTCATTCTCCTCTGCCTTAAGCTTCTCTGCATTTCTTGGCAATTTTCAGAGTTTCTTCGGTCATCCATTTTGGCCATTTTTGCTTTTTCTCCTTTTGTAAAGATTTCTCACTGTCTTCCAACACAACCTTCTTGATTTCATCCCATAACTCTTCTGGAGCTCTGTCATTTGTATCTAAAGCAGCAAATCAATTTTGCAGGCAGTCTTTAAATTCTGGTGGTTTATTCTCAAGGTCGTATTTTGCTATATTCATGAGTGGCTTGCTCTTTTTACTGGTAGTTGGTAATCTATACAACAGTTAGCTCTAGGTTTTGTCTTTGTTGATATTATAGAACTTTTCCATCGTTGACTTCCACAGATGTAGTCAGTTTGAATTTTGTACAATCCAATCTCCAGGAACAAGCAGGAATGAGTTTTCACATATGGATACGTCGGTACCGACGGAGCCTGCGCAGGAACGCTCCCCAGCGTCCAATCAGAAAGCCTTTGGGAGCATCCCACAGCGCCTGCATGCTGCCTTCCCAACTGTCTCTCCTCAATTGTTCTTTTTCCGCGGAGCCAGCAGGTCGTGTTCCTGTCACCGCAGAAGAATTTCCTTATTTTTTCTTTATTTCTTTTCTGTACGCGTCTGCCTTCCTCGACGCTGTACCGGTACTGCCGGTTCTTATTCTTTTCTAAAAAAAAAAAAAAAAAAGACCTTCTATTTTTTCTTCAGGTGTACTTCAGTTTTGGGCCTTAGGCCCAAAACCTTATTCCTTAAATATGGAAAAACCTGCCTCAGGTTTTAAGAAGTGCACAAAATGTGGCGGTGCTATATCCGTCACCGACACCCATGACTGGTGTCTCAAATGTTTAGGCCCTGACCATTCCATTAAAGATTGTGTGTCCTGTTCCATGATGTCTAAGAGAGGTCGACAGAACCGATCTGCCAAGCTCAGTACCCTGTTTTCCTCTGATGCGGCTTCGGTGGCATTGATGTCTTCCAGGGCTGCTTCTTCCTCACATGGATCTCAGGTAACTAAACACAAATCCAGCTGGTCCTCGAAGGGCAAATCTCCTTCTAAGCATCGAGATGCCTCTGGCCTTGCCCTCGAGGATTCTGCACCGGCAAAATTACCCCGGCGGGAGGCTTCGGCTTCTAAAGCATCATCATCGGGGTTCCAGGACAATCTAGATGGCGTGGCCTCAACAGATCTCCTGGTGCCATGCTCTGGGGTACCGGTGGCCTCCACCGGTACCGACTTCCAGGCATTGACAGCGTCGATGGATCAGAGGATTCTGTCCATGGAACGCAGTCTGGCGGCTTTCCTTGTGGCATCGACGTCCGTGGTACCGCAACAGACTACTCCGCAGGTACCGGTTCCGGTATCGCCATCGGTACTGATCCCGGTACCGGTGGCATCGGTGTCAGCCATGTCGGTACCCTGCCCTCTGCAGCCCTCCGGTACCGATACCCCGGTACCGATGATTCCCGATACCGACCCCGGTCGGTACGGGTATCGGGCTTTGCAAGAGCATCCCGACAGGCGATACTTCGATTCCTCTGATGACTCTGAGGATTCTGAAGAGTCTGTCGATGCAGCGATGCTTCTTCCACAGGAGGAGTCCTCTCCTAAACGAAGGATGTCTCCTCCAGAGGACTTGTCTTTTCAAGACTTTTTATCAGAGAGGTGGCTCGGGGTCTCTCTATTACAGTAGCCCCAGAGTCAGAGCCCTAGAGCTAAGGAGGAAGATATTCTACAATATTGTGGCGCTCGCGCCCCTACCAGGCAGCTGCCTAGTAGGGACGGGTGACCACCTCTTATATTTCCTAGGGTTGTAGTTGTGTGAGGAATAATGAACCGAGTGGTTTTTAAAAGCACACAGGAATTTATTCAGCTTCCTTGCAGGTAAGTGGATACAATTTCTTCAAGCTCATTTACTCTCCAGACAAAAGAAAATAATGGATACTTCTCCAGTAACAAATGTCCAAACAAAACAACAGCAAATTCAACTATCAAGTGTTTCTGGCTCACACTAATTTACCTTAGTGCAGGCATCACATTCCATCTCTGAAATATTGGAATTTACATCAGCCTCTCCGGCTTCAATCTCCATACTCTCAGATGAGCTATAGCAGGGTTCTGCTTGGTACCGCTCAGGGACTTTCTGCTTTAGAGTTTTTAACAGGTCAAACAACCTGTCCCACTTTCTTGCCTTCCCTTCTCTGGGCAGGTCTCCTATGGGGTGCTCTTGCTTAACCTTCCTGGTGAAACATTCCTTTCTGCACTGTGTTCTCTGGGGTATAACAGTTTCATCAGAGTCAGAAGAGAAAATATACTTGGAAGGCCTTATTGCCTCCCTTCTCCTACCTTGGGCTTTCGGTGCAATACTCTCCTGGTTAGAGCTTTGGCCAGTCAGGACTCCCTCTGCCTCAGCGTAGGGCAGAGACTTGTGGTAAAGCTTTCCCACTCTCTTGCTA
Source organism: Ichthyophis bannanicus (assembly GCA_033557465.1). Taxonomy (NCBI): domain Eukaryota; kingdom Metazoa; phylum Chordata; class Amphibia; order Gymnophiona; family Ichthyophiidae; genus Ichthyophis; species Ichthyophis bannanicus. Next base: position 128,875,361 of record CM066033.1, read on the forward strand.
GGGTAGGTGGTTCTCCCCCTGGAACCTTCCCTAGGTCCTCTGTGGCTACTGTGCTGAGTATGGTGGCTTCCTTTGTACCTTCTCTGGTTGTCTTTATAGCGGTTCCTTTCTCTGCTGCTCCTTTTGGCTACAGGGCTGTTCCCTCTGTACCTTCTGGAACCTGGACTGGAACCTGAGCTGCAACTCCCACTTAGGCCTGGACTGCAACTCCGATAGCAACTGCCACTGCAACTGCAACTGCGTCTCCAATCATGCTTCTCACCATGCTCCAACCATGCTTCCAACCAGCACTCGAACAATGCTTCCAACCAGCTCTCCAACCCACTCTTGAACCAGCCCTCCAACCAACTCTTGAACCAGCCCTCCAACCAACTCTCTCTCTAGTGTTTGTTTGCTCCCTTTCAAACACTGAGCAGGGCAACTCCCTTCCTGGCTCCGCCCTTCTGTACCTCCCACTCCTATCTATGGCTGACCTGGAGTGTGGGCGTGGCTTACAGCTAGGTCTGCCCTCTAGGTTTCTCTCCAGGCTTCTGCTGTGGACTATGTGATCCTGTGTACCCATCCCCCGCAAAGAGGAAAAATTCTTCTTCTCTTCACTTTTTTCTGGCTGGGCTGCACTCTCCTTACCACAATATCCTAAAACTCCTAAAGAGGCAGCTACCTTGCCTATTCATGAGATTCTGTATGATCTCATGTTAAGGATGTGGGAAGCACCTCTAACCACCTCTCCTCATTCTCGCAGGTTGGACACCATGTATCATGTCCCTCCTTGTCCTGGTTTCCATAAAACTCAGCTTCCTCACCACTCTATTGTGGTTGAGTCTGCAATGAGAAAGATTAGAAGTGCCAAGAGACATGCCTCTAATACTCCAGGACGTGAATGTAGAACCCTGGATGCTTTTGGTAGAAGAGTCTTCCAAGCTTCCATGCTTGCTGCGAGAATTAATTCTTATAGTCTCTACATGGGAATGTTCTTAAAAGAAGTCACTGACCATTTTCAGACTTTAAGTCCTTTTATGTCTGACAATAAAAGGCAAGAATTTCTCTCTGGGCTCAAACATGCCCAGGATATCTCCAAATTCTCCAACCGTGCAGCTTTCGACTCCTTTGAATGCGTAAGCAGAGCCTCAGCTATAGCTATAGGTGCATGTAGGATTGCTTGGCTTCAAGCATCTGATTTGGAGACCTGGGTCCAAGATGAATTGGGAACTATCCCTTGTACAGGTGAAAATCTGTTTGGTAAGGATTGGCAAGCAAAAGCCAATCAGATGGATGCTGAAAATTCTGCTTTGGATAGACTATCCAAATCTACAGCTGCTCCTGCTAAGAAAAGGTTGTTCAAGAAAACACCTTTTTCTAAAAAGGGAAGATCCTATCCTGCTTATAGTCAGAGAGCATCTTCTGCAGCTCAGTTCCCTTCTAAACATCAGCAATCCTCCAAACAGACCAAGGCCAAGGCTGTGAGGCCTGCTCCAGCCCAGCAGTCTCAGCCCCCTCAGGGCCTTTGACTTTCTGCTAGAGAACTTAGCCTTCCTGGCTCTAGAAGGACCAGAGCCCTCCACCATTCCAGGAAGGTTATGTCACTTTGCTCCCAGATGGGGACAAATCACAGCAGAGCATTGGACACTCTCCATCATAAGAGAGGGGTACAAACTTCATTTTTCCAGCTTGCCCCCTCTCACAAGAGTGCACCAGTTCAATTCTCCAACCTCCCTCCTCAGCCTATTAGAGCAGGAGGTTGCCACTCTTCTAGCCCAAGGGGCAATAGAGGAAGTGCCTTCTCAACAACAAGGCACAGGGTTCTACTCCCCCTATTTTCTTATCCCAAAGAAAACAGGGGGCTTCAGACCCATTTTAGAACTCAGAGAGTTGAACAGATTCCTAGTCAAGGAAAAATTCAAGATGGTTTCTCTAGGAACTCTGCTGCCATACCTTCAGAGTCAGGATTGGCTTTGATCTCCAGGAACAAGCAGGAATGAGTCTTCACATATGGGTACGTCGCTACCGACGGAGTCTGCGCGGGAACGCTTCCCAGCGTCCAATCAAAGAGCTTTTGGGAGCATCCCACCACGCCTGCGTGCTGCCTTCCCGCCTTTCCCAACTGCCTCTCCTCAGTTTTCGTTTTTCCGCGGAGCCGGTAGGACGTCCTCCTGTCACCGCAGAAAATTCTTGGTTTTAGTTTTTAGTTTTCTTGTGGTCGCGGCTGTCTCCCCGGCGCCACCGGTACCGCCGGTGTTTTCTTTTCTTTTCTTTTCTTGAAAACGTTTTCCTTTTCCACGGGATATTTTTTCTTCATAGTGTCCCGTGGTCTCTTAGGCCTTTTAGGCCTCTTCTTTTCCTTCATGGAACCGCCAGACACTTCCTCCAAGAAATGTTCAGACTGTGGCGGTACAACTTTATTTTTAGACTCTCAAAGTCGGTGTCTAACCTGCTTGGGTCCTGATAACAGTTTGGTCAGAAGAGGTCTTCAACATCGAGGTTCCCTCGATACACGGTTGCCCTCCAACTTCGGGACACCGTCCCCTTCTTCTTCCACACAGGATCAGGTAACCCAAAAACAGTCTGTTAAGACTAGCCAGCCCTCGAGTGGTAGGTCTCATGCACAGCATGTAGACGGCTCCGGCCTTGCCCTCGAGGGCCCTCTGGCTTCAAAACCCCAGCGGGAGTCTTCGGTCTCCAAAGCATATGAGGGGTTTCAGATTGTTCCTGAGGTTCACCCCTCACAGAACATACCTCAGCCGTGTCCGGTGGTGGCATCCGCTTCGAGCGGTACCGATACCCCGGCATCGGCACTGGTGGATACCCTCCAGACTGACTTTCCATTATCGGTACCAGCACCGATACTACCACCGACGTCGGTACCCTCCAGATGTACCTCACTTACTTCGATGCCGAGTCTGGAATCGATCTCCAGTCTAGAGGACTGCGTACGGACTTGCCTTGGCACTGGCTCTCAGCGGTACCGAAGGCTCGGTTCTGATGATTCGGATACACAACTCTCGGTTCCCCCGAGGCCGATTGAGTTGCCACTGGTTGACCTTCCTTCACTGGTATCAGACACGGTACCGAAATTGCTACCGATGTCCTCATTACCTTCACGATCGGTGCCTTCCAGACTTTGCTTATCAGGCTCTCTGTCCTCGATGCCGAGTTTGGAATCGATCTCTAGTCTGGAAGATTGGGTTCCAATACGTTTTGGTACCGACACCGATCGATACCGGTGGCTAGGTACCGAGGATAGCAACCGGAGATTTTCGGTTACCTCGGTACCAATTGAACTGTCAACGATGACTGCTCCGATGTCTCTGTCGAGCTCGACTCCGACATCGGTACCGGTATTGCCATCGCTACCGGTATCCACAGTAGCATCGTGGCCAACTCCTGCCATGCTCTTTTCAACAGGATCGCTCCCTTCTATACCAAGCTTGGAGTCGATACCTGGCATGGACAATGTGGTAATGACGGTTGTTGCCCCTGACAGCCAGTACCGGCGACCATCCCTTAAGCATTCCACACTGCACTGTGCAGGGTCTTCTATTCCTATGTATGTGGATGCCTCTGTTGGTGCTCAGGCTAGTTCTTCAGATCTAACCTGTCCAAGGGAGATTCCTGTTGGGGATCCCTCTTTTCAGAGTTTCCTCCTGGATATAGCAAGATCTCTTGCCATTCCTATCCCAGGACATGATCCTGCACAAGGCTCTCTTTCTACCAAAGCAAAGGAGAGCATAATGCTTCCTTTGCATCATTCCTTGCAGGATCTCCTTCTGGAAATGTGGGAAACACCTTTAAGGGTACCCCCACCTCCCAGGGTAATTGATTTCTTATATCAAGTGCCCCCCTCTGCAGGGTTTCAAAAGACTCAACTTCCTCATCATTCCATAGTAGTGGAATCAGCAATGAGGCGAGTAAAGAGTAAGAAAAAGCACTCTTCTTATCCCACAGGTCGTGAGTCTAAGACACTAGATGCCTTTGGACGTCAAACCTTCCAGACATCTATGCTTTCTGCAAGAATTCTCTCATATATTTTTTATATGAGTCTGTCTCTGGAGGAGGTCACAAAGCAATTACATCTTTTGACTCCTTTCCTTCCAGATTCCAAGACTACAGACTATTCCTCATTGCTTAAGCATATTCAGAATATCTCTTGGTTTCTTTCTCGTGCTTCCCTAGACTCTTTTGAGTCTGTTAGCAGGACTTCTGCTATAGCTATAGGGGCACGACGTAGAGCCTGGCTCCAAGCTTCAGACTTGGACAAATGGGCACAACAAAGGCTGGGACATACTCCTTGCACTGGAGAAAATCTCTTCAACAAGGAGTCTTTACGTCAGGTTACTCAGTTGTCCACTGATTTACCTGTTCCTAAGGGTTGGTTTACCCCTTCCTCTGTCCCAGTAGGTAGGAAATGTCCTACCAAACTTTCTTCCCACAGGAGAAGAAGGTTTTATTCATCACTTGCCCATCATACAGATGTTTCCAAACAGGGAAAACATCATCCTGGTCTGAAGAATCCAACCTCTCACCAGGCTCAGCAAACCCAGCAACCGCAGGGTTTCTGATCAATCATCATTTGATGCTTGTGACCCTTGGGGTTAGAATCTACACTTACTTCTTTTTAATAGAAGCACTCCACTGCTGTCATTCTAAATCCTAAACATGGATCTTCCCAAAGACATCCATTCTTTCTATGTTCTCTGAGCTGTCAGGATGTTCATGCTACTTGATTACAGGGTTCTCCTCTTCTTCCTGCTAAGGAAAGAGGTCTAACCACTATCAAACGATAGTTTTCTGTGCCAGCATGTCTTCTTCCTTTCTATAGACTTACTTTTTTGTAAGTCTTCTTCAGCTCTATTCTTTTCCCTCTTGCCAAGGTTTTTCCTCTGTAAGAGCGGTATTCCTTCACTGGAGAGTTTTTTCTTCAGCCTCTCTAGTTTTACTACTTTTCCAGTGCGGAGTTCTCTTCTCTGAGTTGACGACTCTTCTTCAATCTTGCCTTGCAGCAGTTCATCAGACATGTCCAGAGTTTTCTACTCTTGTTCTGTCTGTTCTTTCTGTTTTTAAACAGTACCATTCTTTCTGCTGTCTGGCAAGCAGCTGCCAAGACCACTGGTTCTTGTCCATCAGCAACCAGATTTGTCCTCCACTAACATTCTGTCTGGTCTTAGTAATGGCTCCAAGTCAGTGCTATCATCTGTCTTGGAAATTTTTTCACTACAAGCTTGTTGGATTGTCTTCTCTTTCTGCCATCTCCATTCCCCTGGGTTTGGCAGCATAGTTGACATAGGTACTGGCTCTCCTGCAGCCAGTTCTATCTCCTCATTCTCCTGCATCATGCTCTCTGCAATTCTACAGAGAAGCTCTCCACTATGGGCCCTTGCTAGAGAGCATGGGGGGCTTTTTCTCCAACAGCTATACTAGATGGTTGAAAAAGGCTTTTTCGTCATGTCTCCCATGTCTAGAAAAGTTCTCCTTTTTAATATAAAGGACATAGGCCTCCTCTTACGTGCAAACTTAAGGAGTTGCTAATTCCCTGCTTGGTCCATAGTATTTCCAATTGGGAATATGTTTTCTCCTTCCAGCTCGTCCTCATGGTAAGAACGCATGATACCTTTTTGCCCTTAAGCAGGTCAGCATGGTATCTCATTTTTATGCGTCTTCTGTTCACTTACCATGCTAGAGTTCTAGACTTCTCGGGACTTGCTGGCTGCAGACTGATATCATCCTCTGCTTTTCACGTAACCATCCTGGTTATTCCACTACCTAGCATCCCTGTAGCTCATAACCAGTGGGAATTGATTCTCTATATATCTTCTCAAGTAGGTTCCACCTTCTTGTTATTAGATGAATCTTTCCTCTCCACATTTTCCTATGTGAATACCATTTTTGTGGGCATATCTCTGTCTGCTTCATTGCAGACCCCCATATAGAGGCCTATATATATACGAGGGGGTACCCAAAAAAAACAGGAATTATTTTTAAAAGCTATTTATTTCATATTCTTTACAAAACAACCTTATCCCCTTCAAAATACTCTCCATTACAACTGATACATTTGTCCCACCGGTGCTTCCACTGTTCGAAACATTTTTTGTAGTCATCTTTAGAAACGACTGACAGCTCCTCCCTCCTTTTTTTCTTGACTTCTTCAATGTTGTCAAATCGGTGTCCTTTCATGCCCCTTTTCATGCGTGGAAATAAGAAAAAGTCGCACGGAGCCAGGTCAGGCGAATAAGGTGTGTGGGGCAGCGGAACCATGCCATTTTTAGCCAAAAACTGTCTAACAGAGATGGCTGTGTGTGCAGGTGCGTTGTCGTGGTGGAAGAACCAGTCTCCTGTCTGCCACAAATCGGATCTTTTTTGACGAACACTGTTGCGCAATCTTCTTAAAACTTCCAAATAAAAGGTTTGATTGACGGTCTGACCTGGGGGAACAAACTCTGAATGAACTACCCCCTTGGCATCAAAAAAGCAAATCAGCATTGTTTTGATGTTTGATTTGACTTGACGACATTTTTTTGGACGGGGTGACGATGATGTCTTCCATTGGCTTGACTGTTGCTTTGTTTCTGGGTCATAACCATAGCACCATGACTCATCACCTGTAATGACCTTTGACAGAAAATCTGGATCAGTTTCAAGCTGTTGTTTCAAAACACGACATGTTTCAACTCGATGTTCCTTTTGATTGTCAGTCAGAACCCGAGGAACAAACTTGGCAGCAACCCTTTTCATTCCCAAATCTTCCGTTAAAATTCGCTGAACCGAGCTCCAAGATAACCCACTAATCTCTGACAGTTGATCAGTTGTCTTTTGACGGTCTGTGAGCACAAGCTCTCTAATTTTTTCAATATTTTCGTCGATTCGGGCAGTTGATGGACGCCCAGAACGAGGTTTGTCATCAATCGACATGTCGCCATTTTTAAACCGAGCAAACCACTGGTACACTTGACTTTTTCCCATAGCGTCATCTTGATAAGCTGTTTTCAACATTAAAACAGTTTCAGCAGCATTTTTACCGAGTAGAAAACAAAATTTCACAGCTGCACGTTGTTCACTTAAACTTGTCATCATAAAAAAAGATCCTTATCGCAGTGAATGCCCTCAAAACGTATTGAGAAAATCCGCTTTATAGGGTTTCTACTGTAATGCCTCCATCTTCAATTCAAAGGTTTTTTTTCTTTTTTTTATCCTATTTTTTCTTTTTTTTGTTAGTTCTTTAAATTTTTACATAGACATCAGTACCTACAAATATAGATAAAGTGCAGTGTGCGGCGTTTTTCTGCACTTAAAAAAAAGTTTCAGTATGGTAAAGCTTTGAAGGTGTAGAGAGTAAGCCACCGCGTTCCACTTCAAGATCGTGCTGTGATAACTTAAATCCCCCCTGAGGAAGAAAACGAAACGCATTTTAGCGGTACCCATTTGGTGGCGTTGGGGAGAGTAATCACCTACAATATGAGAAGATAAGCACAATCTTTTACTAATAACATGAATAAGCAAATTAAGTTAATGATTGAAGAAAAAGTCTAGTAGGGAGTTCTGAAGTACTGTAACTCTTCAATGAATGGATAAGTGCTTAAAGGTCATTGATGCGTGAAGGTATGTTGCTTTTGATGCTTGCAAAAAGCACTGCCAGTGTTAGTCTGAGACCTGCACTTTATCTATATTTGTAGGTACTGATGTCTATGTAAAAATTTAAAGAAATAACAAAAAAAAGAAAAAATAGGATAAAAAAAAGAAAAAAAACTTTGAATTGAAGATGGAGGTATTACAGTAGAAACCCTATAAAGCGGATTTTCTCAATACTTTTTGAGGGCATTCACTGAGATAAGGATCATAAAAAAAGAAACAAGAACAAAACAGCGCTAGCAAAAACAATCACTGCAGATGAACAGAACAAGCCAGGTCAACAACACAGGCGGCACTGAACTGACAATGAGTTGCACTATACACGCCTAGCGGCAGAAGTGCGTACTACACAAGCTCCACCCACGGCAATGTTATTCCTGGTTTTTTTGGGTACCCCCTCGTATATATATATCTATATTCATACCTATAGCATACATCTTACAGATGTCTATGTCTATCATTTGTGTGTATTTTATGCCCTTCATATCTCACTATAGATATATTCTTATATATCTATATAATATATAGAGATATATATATTTCTATCTATATCCATATATATATATGTATCTCTCAAGATTTTTTACTATCGGTAGATATGTATTCTGCATTTATCTACCTGACTGTCCAGGCTCATATAGCTATATGATTCTGACAGATGGAATTTACCCATTCTTATGCTATCCAGCATGTTTTTGGGGTGCCACAACCACTTCGGTGGTAGTTAACAACTTTCACCATAACCTTACGGTTTAAATACCTCTGAAGCTCTCCATGTCCCAATATCTCTCCTAGCTGACTCCAGTTAGGAGAGACCTTGCGGATCTTCAGCTAATCACAGGCTCTAACGCCTCCAGCGTTTGTCCTTTCTTTTGGGATACAAGGGGTTCCCATACCTTTTCTCCCCACAAGGACTGTGCCTGTTTTGTCCAATTCTTGACATGGTCTTCTTGCCAAATGTACTCCACCAACCCTATAAACCCAACTCCCTCAATTGCACACCGATCCCATGGTCAGACCATTACCTCATTAACTTTAATATCACAATAAACAACACATCAGTTAAACGAATACCAACTAATGCACCAACCTCAAGATTTAAAAAATACAATGAAGAAGAATTCCTAAACCTCATAATTCCTAACTTATCAACCTCACTACTAAACCTAGATGCAGCAGTAACTAACTGGCACAAAACTATCAATAACGCTGCAGCTAAAAAACAAATAATTAAGAAAAACACTCATTCTAAAGTTGGTCAAACCCCCTGGTACAATAAGGATTTAAAACTAATGAAAAAGAATTTAAGGAAAGCCGAATGTAAATGGAGGAAAAATAAAAACACAATTACAAAAGATTTATACCTCACGCTCCTTAACAAGTATAAAGGCGCAATAAACAATGCCAAGAAAAATTACCATGCCTCCATCTTAAATAACGCAATAAATAGACCCAGAGAACTTTTCTCAATAGTCCAAAAATTGACAAATAATATCCACGACACCAGCAACGAAATCACAGACATTACCCCACAGACATTCGCAAATTACTACATGAACAAAACAACGTCTCATCCCCCACTACCTAAACCAGTAAACACTTCTCAAATACTTCACACAGACGAATGGTCTGTATTCCAACCCTTAACCAAGGTTGAGCTCAAGAACATTATCACAAACATTAATACAACAACCTCACTACTTGACCCTTGTCCAGTAACCTGGATAAAGAACTCTCTACCTATACTCTCTCAATTCATCCTCCCAATAATAAATCTTTCCCTAAAAAAACGGATACCTACCCCCTACACTAAAACACGCACAGATCCGCCCAATCCTAAAAAACACTACCCTTGACAAATCATCACCTAAATCCTACAGACCCATATCGAGTATTCCGTTTATGGCTAAATTAATTGAAAAAGCCGTACAAATTCAAACACAACAGTACATTGATAGCTCAGCCCCACTTGATGACCAGCAGTATGGGTTTCGCCCCAGACACGGAGTAGAGTCCCTCCTAACAGTTCTAATCGATACACTTGTAAGGGGAATAGACAACTCAAAACAAGCATTCTTACTCATATTCATTGATGTCTCCGCAGCCTTTGACAATGTTCACCATTCAACAATGATTAATAAACTTAGGCAAATAGGTATAAAATCCACTGTTCTAAAATGGTTTACCTCTTATCTAACAGACCGAACTCAAACGGTACAAATCGGTAATCTCACTTCAAAAACATACAATCAAGAACTAGGCCTCCCACAAGGTTCAGCACTGTCAGCGTTACTATTTAACATATACTTAAAACACATCTGTAAAATCTTCAAAAAATTCAATGTCCACTATCACCTATATGCTGACGACATTATGATGTACCGTATATACTCGAGTATAAGCCGAGTTTTTCAGCACATTTTTTGTGCTGAAAAACGGCCCCCTCGGCTTATACTCGAGTCAACGTCTGCAGATGTCTAGCAGGGGGCGCTGCTTCTAAAGCTAAGGTTTCCATAACCGCGGCTGCAGATATGGAAACCTTTGCAGTGATGTGCTGGGCAGGGCCGGCCCGTCCATTGAGCAAGAATGTTTTTTTGCACAGGGCCCCGCGTTTCAGGGGGCCCCGCGCAAAAAACATTCTTCATCCCAAGTTAAAAAAAAAAAAAAGCAACCCAGCTGCTTCTGCCGCGGCAGCATCAAGAGTGCCGCCGCCGCCGCGGGGCCCCCCCGGCAGAGCCTCCCTGGATCGCCTCCCTGCATCGCAGCCTATCCCCGAACGCGGGCTTCTTCCAGAGCCGCGAGAGTTTCCTTTCTCGCGGCTCTGTTAATCCCGCCGGGGCTGATGGGGCGGCACTCTTGATACTGCCGCGGCACTCTTGATGATGCCGCGGCACTCTTGATGATGCCGCGGCAGAAGCAGCTGGGTTGGTTTTTTTTAAATTTGGGTTGATAGGGTGGAAGGGGGTTTAGGACTGGTAATGGGGGGGAGGCCAAGACTGGAAGTGGGCTGATAGGGGAGGGTTAGGACTAGTAATGGGCCATGGGGGGGGTGCTAAGACTGGAAGTGGGTTGATGGGGAGGGTTAGGGCTGGTAATGGGCTATGGGGGGGGCTGACTGGAAATGGGCTGATGGGGGGGTTAGGACTGGTAATTGGCTATGGGGGGGCTAAGACTGGAAGTGGGCTGATGGGGGGGTTAGGACTGGTAATGGGCTATGGGGGGGCTGACTGGAAATGGGCTGATGGGGGGGTTAGGACTGGTAATTGGCTATGGGGGGGCTAAGACTGGAAATGGGCTGATGGGGAGGTTTAGGACTGGTAATGGGTGATGGGGGGGCTATGAATGGAAGTGGGCTGATGGGGAGTTTTAGGACTGGTAATGGGTTATTGGGGGGGGCTAAGACTGGAAATGGGCTGATGGGGGGTTAGGATTGGTAATTGGCTATGGGAGGGGTTAGGACTGGTAATGGGCTGATGGGGGATTAGGACTGGTAATGGGCTATGGGGGGCTAATACTGGAAATAAGCTGATGGGGGGATAGGCCTGGAAATAGAGTGATGGGGGGTTAGGACGTAATGGGCTGATGGGAGGGGTTAGGACTAGTAATGGTCTATGGGGGGGCTAGGACTGGTAATGGGCTGGGGGGGCTAAGACTGTTAATGGGCTGGGGGGGTTGCTAGGACTGGAAATGGGCTGAGTGGAAGGAGGGCTTGAACTGCAAATAGCTGAATGGGACGGGGGCTTGGAATGGAAATGGGTTGTGAGGGGGAGGGAGCTAGGACTGGAAATGGGTGAGTGGGGGGGGCTAGGACAGGAAATGGGCTGATGGAGGGGCTAGAATAGGACTGGAAATTGGCTGTTGGGGGGTGCTAAGATTGGAAATGGGCTGTGGTGGGGGTGTGGATTGAAATGGACTCATGAAGGGGCTAGAACTGGAAGTAGGCTCATGGGGGTCTTGGATTGGAAATGGGCTGAGTGGAGGGGAGCTAGGATTTGACATGGGCTGATGGGCTCATGGGGGGCTGGGATTGGAAATGAGCTGATGGAGGGACTCGGATTGGACTGGAAATAGATGGGGGAGCTAGGACTGGAAATAGGTTGATGGTGGGTCTAGGATAGGACTGGAAATGGGCTTATGGGGGGCTAGGACTGGAAATGGGCTGATGCGGGAACTAGAAGGGAGCGGATGCTGGGTGGGACTGGAACTAGAATGGAGCTGATGTTGGGGGAGGATTAGAATGGGATGGAGCTGGGAGAGTGAAATGGAGAGGGGAAAAATATTTTGTGTGGGAGGGAAGACAAATCTACAATTGGCCGGATATTGGGAGAGTAAGTGGGGATTGAGAATGGAGGGGTAAAATTTGAGTAGATGAAATAGGAATGAGGAAGGAGCAAAAGGAGAAAGATTAGTATGTTAAAGCAGATGTAGAGAGAGAATGGAAAAAAACTAGAAGAGAGAAGAAAAGACAAATGGACAGCAGACGATGGAGAGTTAGCGGAAGACACAAAGAAACCAGAAGAAAGTGACTGGAGCAATTGCAGCTGAAAAAAAATGCACAAAAGGTAGAAAAATATCTCTTTATTTTGAATTAATTAATTAATTAATTAAACATTTCTTCTATACCGCGCAATTAAAATCAGCGCGGTGTGCATCGAACAAAAATACTGCAATGTACAGAAACAACATTGAGTTTACAAAGAACAGGGAATTGAACATGGGATCGAAACCGGGGAAACTAAATACATGTTAACTCGAAACTATGTACAATACTCTAATATAAATGGGTGTTGCATTGATTTTGTGAAGATGAAGATTAGTGGTTGGTTGGGCTTGAGTGGGGACTACCTATTATATCTGTGGTATTGACGTTCAGGGGCGGCTGGGGTATGAGGGAAGCTTGCTGGTTGTGCTTCTATCACTGGAAGTTTCTGGGTAACATTTTGTGAACAGGTGGAGTTTTAAGGCTTTTCTGAATTAGGAAGAGGCTTTTAATACCACGGATTTCATGGGGGAGTGCATTCCAGTTTAAAGGGGCGAATATGGAGAAGGCTCTGTTGGAGGTAGCCTTTGTGCATGTAGTTATTAGCTTGGGGACTACTAATGTGTTCAGTGCAGTAGACCTTCTGTTTCTATTTTCCAGGGTACCATGGACTAGCTTGCTGATTGGCGTAGGGGGGTAGTTATTTAGGGCTTTGAAGGTGAGGACCAATGACTTGTATTGGAGCCTGGCATGTAAAGGTAGCCAATGCAAATCCTTCATGATGGGCATTATGTGGTCAGATCTTGATGATCCAGAGAGGACTCTTGCGGCTGCATTCAAAGCTAGGCGGAGCGGGTTTAAGGTTTGATACCATATTGTTTTTGTTGACCCCATTTTCCACTTACAGAGCTATTTTACTGTTTTTCGTTTAAATAAATATTCATGTAATTTTATTGGTCTCTATCTTTATTTTTTACATTGACTAGTAGGTGCCTCATTTCCCACCCTCGGCTTATACTCGAGTCAATAGTTTTGCCCAGTTTTTTGTGGTAAAATTAGGTACCTCGGCTTATATTTGGGTCGGCTTATACTCGAGTATATACGGTATGTCCCTTTCAAAATACCAAATATCCCTATACAACTCATTAACGAATGCCTCAATGAAATAAACACCTGGCTAAATGAAAACAATCTATACATCAATCACTCAAAAACAGAAGCTCTAATAGTAACCAAAAGCACAACGTTCATTCCCCCCTCACATATTACATTGCAGAATAACGATATCAAACTAAAATCTGAAATACGTTACTTAGGCGTTATACTGGACAAACACCTCAGCATGGACACACAAGTAAGAAATATAACAAAAAAAGTTTACTTTAAACTGAAAATATTAAAGCAACTCCGCCCCCTAATGCACTTACAGGATTTTCAATGAGTCATACAAGCAATTATAACCCCCCATTTCGACTTTGCAAATCAAATCCTACTTGGTATAACAAAGCAAGCCTTGAAAAAACTTCAATTAGCACAAAACGCGGCAGCAAGGACCATTACGAAGGCCCCACCTTTCCAACATATAACCCCGATTTTAGAATATTTACACTGGCTCCCGATTCAGACCCGAATAGAATACAAAACTCTCTTAACCACCTACAAAGCCATAAATAAAACAGCACCCCTGACCATAAATAACCTCATCAAAATAGAACCCACCCATAATCTTCAAAGGAGAGACCAGTTAAATAAACTAGCTACATCAAAAGAATTCATTAGAGCCAAAAAATCCACAAACAAGAAAGCCTTCTCCCATGTAGCCCCCATCTTGTGGAACACAATCCCAATAGAATTAAGACAATTACCTGAAATCATGGAGTTTAGGAAAAAAATTAAAACACACTTATTTACAATGCACTATGGAGCCGTGACGAACTCACCTCTCACCTCTCAGCTAGATAAAGGATAATCCCACTCTAGATAATACATTTTTCAAAAAAGGAATGAAGTACTGAAGCCCTAAAACAATGTATTGAAGACAATTGAACAACAAATAACTGTGTATATAGTTTAATTCTGTTCATTTGTACATAGTTCACTAATTGTTAATTGTTAACTGTAATTTCCAAGTTACAAATTGTTATGTAAAAACAGCTAGCTCTGTTTATTGTTGTTCTATGGGAACCGCATCTGATCAATGGAAGGAGCGGTATATAAAAAAATCTGTTAATTAAATTAAATTAAAATCGGTTAGCCTTTCTCTTTTGTTTCTAAGAGTGAGCCACTCTGCTGCCAAAAGAGTTCAGTTTTTGTCATAAAGCCTTCTGCTGAAGGCCCACCGTTTTTGTACTACCCCAGTTTTTCCTACTGGGGTTACCTGTTACCTTTCAGGATTCTGACCTCCACTGTTCTTCCCTACAGGTTTATTACCTCCACTTACAGTGAGGTTTTCTTGAGGTTCCTCTATTGGATTTCCCAGTAGATCCCATGAAACTTTATACTTCTATGAAATCCTGTCAGGGGAGGTCCATATTGCAATATTCTTTGCAATATCATTGCTGACAATTCTCATCCACACATGGACTCCCTGCCTGCAGTCCTATGCTGGGTTAGCTGTTCCACAGCATCTTTCTTTCTTCAACTCCTACCCTCCATCCTCAGGATGCCTGGTGTTGTGGAGGATAGCATGTTCCGACCTATGACATGCTGGGACTCCAGGCATCTCAGCTTGGGAGTCCCCATATGTGAAGACTCATTCCTGCCTGTTCCTGGAGATAGCACAGTTACTTACCTGTAACAGGTGATCTCTGGGAACAGCAGGAATAAGTCTTCACAACCCACCCACCTCCCCAGGAGTTGTGTATCTATCTATCTTTCCTTTCCTCTCTCTCTCTCTCTTTGTCTCAGCTTTAAAACTCAACTGAGGAGAGGCAGTTGGGAAAGGCGGGAAGGCAGCACGCAGGCGTGGTGGGATGCTTCCAAAAGCTCTTTGATTGGACGCTGGGAAGCGTTCCCGCGCAGACTCCGTCGGTACCGACGTACCCATATGTGAAGACTTATTCCTGCTGTTCCCAGAGATCACCTGTTACAGGTAAGTAACTGTGCTTTCTCTAGATCTCAAGGATGCGTACACTCATGTTCTCATCCATCCAACTCACAGAAGGTTCCTTTGGTTCCTTTTCCAGGAGAAGCACTATCAATACAGAGTGCTCCCCTTTGGCCTGGCCTCTGCACCAAGGGTGTTCACGAAATGCATTGCAGTGGTTGCTGCTTTTCTGCGCACCCTGGGAATATTTGTCTTCCCTTATCTGGACGACTGGCTCATTCGAGCTCCCACTCAATCAGAGGCCAAGACTGCTCTAACCTGCACAATGCGTATCCTTCAATACTTAGGGCTGGTAATAAACATCCCAAAATCCAATTTGATCCCTACTCAGTCCCTGGAGTTTATAGGGGCATTGCTGGATACCACAAAGGCAAGGGCCTTTCTTCCCCAGGCCCGCTGCCTTCTCTTGATGCAGTTAGCTTCTCAAGCAGAGTTGAAAGCCCTACTAACTGCTCGAGAGATGTTACAGTTGCTAGGCCATATGGCTTCCACCGTTCATGTGGTACCATATGCTCACCTTCACATAAGAGCAGCTCAATGGACTTTATCCACCCAATGGACCCAGGCATTAGGCTGCCTGTCAGACAAAATAGCAAACACAAGTCGCCTCATTTTGTCCCTCCAATGGTGGAAGTCCCCTCAAAACCTCTTGCTGGGGTGTCCTGGGGGGGTCCGCTGCTTTTTGACATATTCATAAATGACCTGGAAAGTGGAATAACGAGTGAGGTTATCAAATTTGCAGATGACACAAAACTATTTAAAGTTGTTAAAACCCAAGAGGATTGTGAAAAATTGCAAGAGGATCTTGATAAATTTGAAGACTGGGCATCAAAATGGCAGATGAAATTTAATGTGGACAAGTGCAAGGTTATGCACCTAGGGAAGAACAACCCAAACTATGGTTACACGATGCAAGGTTCCACATTAGGAACCACCACCCAGAAAAAAGATTTAGGCGTCATTGTGGATACCATGTTAAAACCCTCGGCCCAGTGTGCAGCGGCGGCCAAGAGAGAAAATAGAATGCTAGGTATGATAAGGAAAGGAATGGAAAATAAAACAAAAGATATTATAATGCCTCTATATCGTTCCATGGTGAGACCGCACCTTGAATATTGTGTGCAATT
This sequence comes from Ichthyophis bannanicus, assembly GCA_033557465.1. Classification (NCBI taxonomy): domain Eukaryota; kingdom Metazoa; phylum Chordata; class Amphibia; order Gymnophiona; family Ichthyophiidae; genus Ichthyophis; species Ichthyophis bannanicus. Next base: position 128,891,697 of record CM066033.1, read on the forward strand.
CTGGTCGCCGTATCTTAAAAAGGATATAGCGATTTTAGAAAAGGTTCAGAGAAGAGCCACCAAAATGGTAAAGGGGATGGAAGGATACTCCTATGAAGAAAGGCTAAAAAGGTTAGGGCTCTTTAACCTGGAAAAGAGACGGCTGAGGGGAGATATGAAAGAAGTCTATAAATTAATGAACGGAGTGGAACGGGTAAACGTAGATCGATTGTTTACGTTATCAGAATATAGAAAGACTAGGGGACATGCAATGAAGCTACAGGGTAAACTATTTAAGACTAATAAAATAAAATATTTTTTCACTCAACGTGTAATCAGACTCTGGAATTTGTTACCGGAGGATGTAGTAAAGGCTGTTAGTGTAGCTGGGTTTAAAAAAGGTTTGGACAAGTTCCTGGAGGAAAGGTCCATAAACCATTATTAAGAAGTGACCAAAGATATCAATGCTTGACCCAGTACAAGCATTGTGGAACTTGTGTCTCTTGGGGAAACTGCTAGGTACATATGACCTAGGTTGGCCACTGTTGGATATGCCATACTGGGCTTGATGGACCTTGGTCTGACCCAGTATGGCATATCTTATGTTCTTATGGTCTTATGTTCTTATGTCCTTTTCAACAGCCTCTACCCCAGGCAACTCTTACAACAGATGCTTCTCCAATGGGCTGGGTTGCTCATCTTCAGGACCTCTTCACCCAGGGCATCTGGTCCCCACAGGAGACTTGTCTCCAGAGCAATCTTCCTTGCTCTACGAGTTTTCCACACCCTGCTCAGCCACAAGACAGTCCTTGTCCACACGGACAATCAGGTAGCCATGTTCTACCTAAACAAGCAGGGGGGAACAGGCTCTCTGTCGCTTTGCAACGAAGCTCTGCGACTATGGGCCCTCGCCAGAGAGCATCACATTCATCTTCTGGCAGTCTATCTTCCAGGGGTTCAAAACTCTTGGGCAGACAGACTCAGTCGAGTTCTGCTTCCACACGAGTGGTCCCTACATATGGACCAGGTGTCAAAAGTTTTTCAAATTTTGGGAACCCCGGACATAGACCTCTTTGCAAGTCCGTTGAATGCCAAACTTCCCCGGTTCTGTTCCAGAACTCCGGCTCAGGGGGCTCAGGCAAGGGATGCTTTCCTCCACTGGGGTCAAGACTTCCTGTATGCCTTTCCACCCATTCCCCTAATTCCCAAAACCCTATTCAAGCTTCAGAGAGACAGAGGCCACATGATTCTCATAGCTCCACATTGGCCACGGCAGGTGTGGTACCCTCTGCTTCTACATTTCTCTCAAGCTCCCTCCCTAGAGTTAGGGTCTGCTCCAGACCTCCTCTCTCAGGAGGACGGAAAATTGTGGCATCCCAATCCCCAGTCTCTGCATCTCAGGGCTTGGTTGCTGAAGGCCTAGATCTCCAGGATCTTCCTCTTTCTCAACAAGTGAAAGATGTTCTTCATGCTTCCAGAAAACTTTCCACTAGACGTTCTTACGCCTTCAAGTGGAAAAGGTTTACCATCTGGTGTTCTGGAAGGGGTCTTAACCCCCGGTCAATACCTCTGGAATCGTTACTGGAGTATCTCCTGCATCTGTCTAATGCAGGCCTTAAGACAAATTCAGTAAGAGTCCATCTGAGTGATATTGCAGCTTTACTCAAGCCTCTAAATGGACAACCTGTTTCCTCTCATCCCCTTGTAGCAAGGTTCATGAGAGGCCTCCTTTTAACAAAGCCTCCCATTAGACCACCACCGGTGGCATGAGACTTAAATTTGGTTCTTGGTCAGCTTATGAAGCCGCCTTTTGAACCTTTAGCTACTACCTCCTTGAAATACCTTTCTTGGAAGGTTATCTTTCTCATTGCAATCACATCAGCACGCCCCATCAGTGAATTGCAAGCACTAGTAGCTAATCCACCTTATACAAGGTTCCATCATGACAAGGTGGTCCTTAGGACTAATCCACATTTTATGCCTAAGGTGGTCTCTCCTTTTCACCTCAACCAAGAGATCTACCTACCTGTCTTTTTTCCAGGGCCTCATGCATCAAGTGCAGAGAGGAATCTTCATACCCTGGACTGTAAAAGAGCTCTGGCTTTTTACTTACAGAGGACACAGCAACATAGAAAGTCTTCCCAACTCTTTGCTGCTTTTGATCCTTCTCATTTGGGACAACCAGTCTCCAAGAGAACTCTTTCCAGCTGGATTGCCCAATGTATTTCTTTCGCCTATCAGAGCAAGAACATTTCTCTGGAGGGCCATGTCACAGTTCACAATGTGAGAGCCATGGCAACCGTCAATGGCTCATCTGAACTCTGTGTCTATCGATGACATCTGTCGAGCAGTCACTTGGGCCTCAGTTCATACCTTCACAGCCCATTACTGCTTAGACAAGGACTCCCGCCGGGATGCCTTGTTTGGTCAGGCTGTTCTCTAACACCTGTTCCATGCTTAATCATCTCCTACCCACCATCCTTCATGGGATGCCAGAGATCCAGGTGGGGACGTGCAGCCCTGTTCCAGGGACACACAACTTCTGGGCTGTCTCCCTGGCATCTGCAGCTAGGGAGTCCCCATATGTGAAGACTCATTCCTGCTTGTTCCTGGAGATAGCACAGTTACTTACCTGTAACAGGTGATCTCTGGGAACAGCAGGAATAAGTCTTCACAACCCACCCACCTCCCCTAGAAGTTGTCTCTCTCTCTCTATCTCTCTTCCTTTCCCTCTCTCTCCCTCTTTGTCTCAGCTATAAAACTCAACTGAGGACCCTTTTGTCGGTGGGAGCAGGCGGGGATACGGAGTCTGGGACATGTAGTTGATTTGGAAGGGCGGTGTAAGACTCTGGGAGTGTTGTGTAAGGAATATGACCTGTGCCCCGGAACTTCTTTGTTCGCGTACCTGCAACTCTCCCATTATGTGGGTTCTGTCTCAGGGAGGGAACTAATGGTTGAACACTCAACGCGGATTCTAGAATTCTTCGCTTTAGGGACAGAGTCTCCCCCCACTATAGCGATGCTAAAAAGAGCATTGGATGCCTGTGATGTGCCCCCTGACTATTCGGTGGAGGAAGCTTCGTGGGCGCAGGAATTGGGTTGCAGGATAGCCCCAGGATCGGTACGGGCCACGTTAGGCCGGATTGTGCGACTGGCGGAAGGGGCTAGATGGCGTGAGGTGCAACTTAAATGTATCCTCCGAGCCCACTTTTCTCCGCGGCGCGCTGTGCAAAGTCATCTTACCTTGTATGGCGGGTGTCCGAAATGTGCCTGTATATTGGCTGACTTGGGTCATATGTGGTGGGGCTGCTCTCATATTCGCAGATACTGGATGCGGATTGCGAACTATATAGCTGGCTTATTGCAGCAGCAGTTTTGCTGGACGGGGCCGTTAGTGGCGCTGGATCAACTAGGACCACTCCACCCGAAGGGCAGATGGCAGAGAATACTAGTGCGGAAAGCTTGTTTGGTGGGTAAGGTCCCTATACTCCGGCATTGGCGGGAACCGGTGGCACCCTCCTTTTGGGAGTGGCGGAAGGGTTTCCACCAGTTTATGCTGTTGGAACGGAGGAGTGCGCAGAGACACCCTCAGAGTTGGGCCTCCTTTCTTCTGGTTTGGATGCCTTATATCCAAAAGTTGGGGTCTAAAGCCCGCAGTAAAATTTTGCATTTGGGGTGGTCGTGAGTGGGGGCATAGCAGGTTCCCAGAGGACGTAATAGAGCGGCTGGACAGTAATTAGGGGTCCCAGGAGGGGGGGTGGGATTGGGTGGGGGTAGGGGGGTCTGTGGGTTATTAATTTGGGTAGTGTAATGATCCTTTCTTTATTTGTGTTGTTGTAAAACCCTAGGGTGGTGGACAAGACACAGCCCTGCCCGGGGTATGTTTGATATGTAATGGATATATAATGGAAAAACTGATTTTGTTTACATTGCTTTCTCTTGTACTTTGTGAATTCAATAAACAGATCTTTGAAAAAAAAAAAACTCAACTGAGGAGAGACAGTTGGAAAGGCGGGGAGGCAGCACGCAGGCGCTGTGGGATGCTCCCAAAGGCTTTCTGATTGGACGCTGGGGAGCGTTCCTGCGCAGGCTCCATCGGTACCAACGTACCCATATGTGAAGACTTATTCCTGCTGTTCCCAGAGATCACCTGTTACAGGTAAGTAACTGTGCTTTAGGTGAAGTCCATGTGTACGGTCGCTGCTTATGTTGCTGGAAGAAGATGTTTGAAATGAATAGATCATTGGTCTTGCAGAATTCTATCAGTTTTTCTCCAGTTTCATTTCTGTTGGCAAGGCCATATTTTCCAACCACTTTGCCGCCTTCTTTGTTGCCAACGTTTGTGTTCCATTCGCCCATAACTATCAGGATATCCTGTTTGCATGTTCTGTCAATTTCAGCATGTCCTTGTTCATAGAACTCATCAACTTCATCCTATTCTGCAGCTGTTGTAAGGGCATATACTTGAATTATAGTTGTGTTGATGGATATTCCTCATAGACTAATAGAAATTAAGTGTTCACTGATTGCATTGTATTTCATTACAGTTCTTGCAAGTTTCTTCTTAATTATAAATGCAACACCATTTCTTCTTTGTCTTTCATTTCCAGCATAGTGTACCATATGATCATCAGATGCAAAATGTCCGATGCCAGTCCATTTCAGTTCGCTGACACCCTACAGATCGAGTTGTACACTTTCCATTTCATTCTTTACCACCTCCAACTTCCCTTGGTTCATGCTTCGTACGTTCCATGTCCCAGTATGTAAGACATCATTGCAGCTTCTGACTTTCATTTCATGCACAGCTACATCAGCAGTCAGACGTTCTGAGGGCTTTGGTCCAACCACATCATAAATGCTGGCTTTACTCTGAAAAGTCTTCAGCTCCTCCCCAGTAGCCAATTGAGTGCCTTCCAACCCGGGGGTCTCATCTTTCAGCACTATAGTTCAATTTGTTTTGTTGTGGCGAGATACAGAAGTAGATTGCCAGGCCTTTCTTCTGTGCAGTTTAATTTAGTGTTGTTGCCATTGTCACAGAAATGTGATCCTCTGCCGCCAACACCATCCCATTCTGCTGCTACCCAGATGGGTGGTTTGTCTTGGTCTAGCACCTCAGCTGTGACCTGTCCATCTTGGGAGACCCTGCCAGTAGTTAATCTACAGATAGCTTAGCCCTCAGCATCATTGATGCACACAAGCCCTCACAGTACAACAAGCTGTAAACCAAGTGAGGGGTAATTCTATAGCTTTAATATTATTTTTTACATATAGTACCATTCCTCTTCCCCTTCTTCCTCCCCTGTCCTTCCTGAATAAAGTATAGCTTGGTATAATTATAGCCCAGTCATGGTTGTCCATGAAGCATGTCTTCGTAACTGCCAATAAATCCAAGCCTGCCTCTTTCATTAACGCCTCAAAATCTGGGATCTTATTTCCCATGATATGGGCATTTATACACACTGCTTTCCAGATGTTCCCCCTTTTGCCCATTTTACATAGGCATTTAATGTTTCACTTACCTGGGGGCTTTCTTCACCCATTCCCAATGAATCTAATTTAAAGTCCTCTTCATTAGGTTAGCCACTGCTGCGGCAGACACTTTGACTCTTCTTGAACAGCTGGACACCATCTCTGTCCTGCAGCCCTTGGAACATCATCCCATTGTCCACAAAACCAAAATGCTCTCAATGACACCATCCATGCAACCATGAATTCATCTCTAGGTTGCAGGCTTGTCTGCCTCGACCTTTACCTTCAACAGGGAGGATTGAAGAGAACACCACCTGCTCGCACCTATCTGCTTCACCTTCTGTTCCAGAGCCATGAAGTCACTTTTGGTATGTGATACCTAGCAATATCATTTGTGCTGACATGGATGAGCAACATTGGATAATAGTCAGTAGACTTGATGAGTCTCTGCAAACTCTCTATAACATCTTGGATTTTGGCACCTGGCAGACAGCACACCTCTCTGGACATCAAGTCTTTTCAGCCAGATGGATGACTCAGAACCCCTCAGAAAAGTCACCAGTCACCACTACCCTTTGCTTCCTTGTGATCACTGATTTTACAACTTTGGGGTGCTCGAGCTCTGGTTCTTCCCTTTCCTGGAATGTTATCACCTCCTTCCCTTCCTGGACTGCATACTGGTTCTTCATTTCAATGGCTGGTGGAGTTGGATTGTTGATTCTCCAGGACCAAGCAGGAAGTCAGTCCTCATATATGGGTGTCATCGGCGCCGATGAAGCCCCAGCGGAGCATTTCCCCAGCTTTCTATGAAAGCCTTTGGGAATGCAGGCACGCATGCGCGGTTCCCTTCCCGCCTAAAGGTGCCATCTTACCTCAGTCTCTTTTTTTTCCGAGAAGCCCACCGGATGTGTGTCCTGTCCTCCCAGTTAAAAGTATATTTTTTTTGGCGATTATCGCTATTTTTTCTCCTGGTTCGACACCGGTTCCCCTCCCACCGGGTTCAGTACACCGGTATTGAGCCCGATTCTTCTTTTTCGGTTTTGCCCTTCGTGGCTGGCGTTCACGCCCTTTTTTCCCTTTTCCCTGGAAGGCCGGTCCTTTGACCTCGCGGGGACTCTTTTTTCCCCGATGGCTTCCAGTGGTTTTAAAAAGTGTGATCGGTGTAAGAAATTAATGTCTCTCACCAACACACACACGACTGCTGCCTTCGGTGCCTCGGCCCTGATCACGACCCTAAGTCGTGCGGGCCATGTGGGAAGATGTCTTCCAAGGCACTCCGAAGTCGCCAGCAGCAAAAGGAAAGGCTTTTCTCGGACTAAGCCTCCGGCCAGGCCCGGACCTCGTCTGAGGCCTCGACATCTCGGGATTCCGATCCCGAGCGCCGTCGAAGCTCCTCAGACAGGGGGTCCCCCGACTGGGAACGCAAGAGGAAGAAGCGGCTCGTGAGGGCGGCGTCGGAGGAGGTCCCTGGCTCCTCGAGGGCCAGGTCTAAGACCCCCGACCGTCACCCCGGGCCCGTGGAACATGAGAAGCCTGCCAAAGTTACTCGCGTGAAGCCGGAGTCTGCTGGACACGTAAGCCCCGTAGTCCTCAAGGACTCTCCTCCCAGGGAGCCGACGTCTGGCCCGGCGCTGCCGGGGCCCGAGTCGGTGGCTGCTGCATCTACCGAGCCGACTCTCAGGATGACAACCTTGGAGAGCAGACTGTCTGCCTTCATTGAGCAGCAGCGGGCACTGATGGCCAGCCTGTCTGGCGCATCTTCCCCGACCACCAGGACATCGACTTCAAAGTCGACCCCGGAGACCGAGCCGATACTCGAGTCCATCATGGCTCGAAGTCGACCTCGGTCGCAGTCTCCCTCGACCTCCCATTTGGGACCGAGGGCGTCGACGCCGGTGCCTCCGGCGTCGGGGCGGGTGCTCCAGGGCCCCGCGGGGTCGGATCCTGACTCCTCCTCGAATGAGTCCGCCTGGGAGACGGAGGACGAGGAGTCTCCCGATACATTCAAGACTCGGTGCGTCCCATCGGACTCACCGCAGTCTGAGCCCCGGAGTAGATCCCCTCCGGAGGATACTCGGTTCTCGGAGTCCGTCCGTGTTATGGCCACTGCCTTGGCTATTCCGGCGGACCCCGAGGAAGAGCCTCGAGCTGAAGAGCTCGAGGCGCTCCAGTATGATTCTCCTCCGAAGGAGGCCTTTACTGTCCCGGTTCCTCCAATGCTGGAACTGCTCCTCTTCCGTATGTGGGAGACACCGGCCTTGGCGCCGGTTCTAAGTAAGCGAGTCGACTCGATCTATCGACTCAGAAAGAGCCCTGGTTTTCAGAAGGCACAGCTACCACACCATTCTATGGTTGTGGAATCGGCCATGCATCGTCTGAAGAGCCAGAAGATGCATTCCGCGGTGCCCCCTGGCAGGGAGGCCCGAAATCTCGATGGCGTCGGTAGAAAGTGCTTCCAGGGCTCGATGCTTGCTTGCCATGTCCAGTCGTACCAGCTGTACATGGGCATGTACTTGGGGGACCTGGCTAAGGAGTTGGCCGGGTTCTCTGCTGGACTCTCCGGGAAACCCTTGTAGAGATTTAAGTCCTTGTCCTCGGGGATTCGGGACTGCTCGAAGTTCATGTCCCGCGCCGCCTACAATGGCTTCGAGGCTTCGGCCCGAGTTGCGGCAGCTGGCATCGCGGCTCGACGCCAGACATGGCTGCAGTCATTGGACCTCGAGCCATGGGTTCAGGACAAGTTGGTCGATGTCCCTTACCGAGGTGAAAACCTTTTTGGCAAGCCCATGACCGAGAAGGCCGCTCAGCTCGAAACAGAGCACCTTACACGGACAAGGCTGTCTAGGAAGACCTCTGCCCCTTCTCATAAAAAGAAGGGCTCGGGTAAAAAGCCCTTTTACCCGAGGAAGGGCACTGCGTACAAACAGTACCCTCAATATCAGGCTGCCCATGCTGCACCCCAGGGTCAGCAAGCCAAGGGGCAGGGTAATGGGCCCCGTAGGCAGAGGACCCCCACGCCTCCGGCCCCTGCTCCCACTCCGCAGGGTGGGGGTTTTTGACTCCTTGAGCGTAGCCTCTCCATCCCTGCTCTCCCAACCCTGCACAGGAGGTCGCCTCGCCCTCTTTGCCCACCAGTGGCCCCTCATCACCGGGGACAGTTGGGTGTTGGACATAGTCCACAAGGGCTATGCACTGCATTTTCACCAACTGCCTCCTCCTTACTTTCCAGGGGGCCTCCCCTGCACACAGACCTTCTCCTTCAAGAGCTTCAAGATCTGTTGGTGGACAGGGCGATGGAGCCTGTGCCTCCCCACTTGCAAGGTCAAGGAGTCTACTCCAGGTATTTCCTGGTACCCAAAAGAACCGGTGGCTTTCGACCCATTCTGTACCTCAGGAACCTCAACGAGTTCCTAGAGAAAGAGAAGTTCAAGATGCTTACTCTTGGAACACTTCTGCCCTACCTCCAGCAAGGAGATTGGCTATGCTCCTTAGATCTAAAGGATGCATACACTCACATCCTCATTCATCCAGACCACAGAAAGTACCTCAGGTTCATTGTGGGAGGAAACCATTATCAGTACAGAGTACTGCCTTTTGGCCTCACTCAAATGCCTGGCTGTGGTGGCGGCCTACCTGAGAAATCAGGGAATCTTTGTCTTCCCCTATCTGGACGACTGGCTCATCAGGGGTCAGACGTGCCAGGAGGCCAGACAAGCCACCCTCAGAACTATTGCTCTTCTTCAAAGTCTAGGGTTTGTAATAAACTTTGCAAAGTCCACTTTGCTCCCCTCCCCAAACTTGGAGTTCATAGGAGCAAGGCTGGACTCTCTACTGGCAAAAGCTTTCTTGCCAGAAGACAGAGCTCACAGATTTAATAGCCTTGGCAAACCAGTTTCTCAGCAGGTCACTAGTCTCCGCCAGACTCTGCCTGAGGCTTCTAGGCCACATGGCTTCGACAGTACATGTGACCCCCAATGCCAGGCTCGATATGAGGCCTGCGCAGTGGTGCCTTCGGACTCAGTGGTCACAGGCCACAGGCAGCCTCAGAGACACAGGATAAGGGTGTCCAGACGATTTCTGCCCTCCCTCAACTGTTGGCGGCACCCACCCAATCTACTGATGGGGGTACCTTTTCAGATTCCTGGGTACACAGTGGTACTGACCACAGACGCCTCCCTGCAGGGCTGGGGAGCTTATTGTCTAGGCAAGTGCACCCAGGGCCTGTGGTCTCCTTGGGAAGCTGCACAGCAGATCAATCTCCTCGAACTCAGAACTATTCGATTAGCACTCAAAGCTTTCTCTCCTGCCCTGGCTCATCAATCTGTCCTGGTTCAGACGGACAACCAAGTAGCCATGTTTTATGTGAACAAACAGGAAGGGACTGGTTCCAGACTCCTCTATCGGGAGGCTCAGGACCTTTGTTCCTTTGCCCTCAAGCACAACATGCTCCTCAAGGCTGTGTACCTTCCAGGCCAGGACAACTACCTGGCAGACAGATTGAGCAGAATTCTGCAGCCCCACGAGTGGCAGCTGCATCCTTCAGTGGTTCAGGAGATCTTCCTAAAATGGGGTCTTCCTCTGGTAGATCTCTTTGCCAGCCCAGTGAACAAGCAACTGCCAAAGTTCTTCTCCAGACAACTGCATCCTCTGAGAATAGCAGCAGATGTTTTTCTGATTTCATGGTCTCAGGGCCTCCTCTATGCGTTTCCTCCCACGCCTTTGGTGGCCCGAACTCTCTTCAAAATTCTTCAGGACAAGGCCTCGGTCCTGCTGGTGGCTCCCAGATGGCCGAGACAGCCTTGGTTTCCTCTTCTGCTTCAACTGGCGGTGGATCCTCCACTGCCTCTGGGGTTGCAACCCGACCTTCTTTCACAGGAGCAGGGTTCCCTTCTGCACCCCAATCTCAAAGCTCTCAATTTGATGGCCTGGAGGCTGCAAGGGTAGTTTTGGCTCCCTGGGGCCTACCTCAGGAAGTTGAGGAGGTTGTCCTAGCCTCTAGGAAACAGTCCACTAGGAAAACCTATGCTCTCAAATGGAAAAGGTTTTCTGTATGGTGTCAGCTACGTACAGAGGATCCTTTCTCCTGTACTGTGCCAGTAGTGCTTCAGTACTTACTGCTCTTATCAAATCAGGGACTTAAGTCCAATTCTGTTCGGGTCCACCTCTCAGCTCTAGCAGCTCACCACTCACTGGTGGAGGGACATTCTCTGTCAGGTCACCCCTTGGTGTCCCGCTTTCTCAGGGGCTTGCTTTTGCTCAATCCTTCAATCCGTCCTCCTGCCCCTGAGTGGGAGTTGAATGTGGTCTTGCAGCAACTGACTCGCCCACCTTTTGAGCCGATGGCTACTTGTCCACTGCGCTTCCTCTCCTGGAAGACACTCTTCCTAGTAGCCCTTACCTCGGCTAGGCGAGTGAGTGAACTTCAGGCCCTGGTCTGTGATAGGCCTTACACCATAATTTATAGGAACAGGGTAGTCCTCAGGACTCATCCAAAGTTCCTCCCCAAGGTTGTCTCCTCTTTCCACCTCAATCAGGAGGTTGTTCTTCCAGCATTCTTCCCTAGGCCTCATGCAAGCCAGGCTGAAGCAGTTCTGCATACCCTGGACTGTAGGAGGGCCTTATCCTTCTACCTTGACCGTACGCAAGGGCATAGAAGGGCTACTCAGCTCTTCGTCTCCTTTGACCCTAATAAGTTGGGGTTGGCTGTGTCCAAGCGTACCTTGTCCATCTGGGTGGCTAACTGTATCACCTGGGCTTACAAGGCGGCTGACCTTCCTTTGCAGGGTCGGGTCACGGCCCACCATGTCAGGGCAATGGCTGCCTCAGTGGCTCATCTCCGCTCTGTTCACTTGGTAGACATCTGCAGGGCTGCAACTTGGTCTTCAAGCCATACGTTTGCGGCCCATTACTGGCTGGAGAGGGAGTCCTGTAGGGACAGTGCTTTTGGCCAAGCAGTACTCCGGAATCTCTTTGAGGTTTAGGCAACTCCTGCCCTCTGTTGGGCTATCGGTGGAGGTTGTGTCCTTGAAAAGCCTTTCTTTGCTGCTGAGACTAGAGGGAGTACTCTTGTTCAGCCTGGGTTCCTCGGTAACCCATATGTGAGGACTGACTTCCTGCTTGGTCCTGGGGAAAGAGTAGTTACTCACCTGTAACAGGTGTTTTCCAAGAGCAGCAGGAATCAGTCCTCACAACCCTCCCTCCTCCCCTTGGAGCTGCAGTTGTACATTATTTATTTTTCATTTTTGTGTGATGTCATTTGACTGAGGTAAGATAGCACCTTTAGGCGGGAAGGGAACCGCGCATGCGTGCCTGCATTCCCAAAGGCTTTCATAGAAAGCTGGGGAAATGCTCCGCTCGGGCTTCATCGGCGCCGATGACACCCATATGTGAGGACTGATTCCTGCTGCTCCTGGAGAACACCTGTTACAGGTGAGTAACTACTCTTTCTGCAGGCTCTGGTGACTCATGTCCAACTGTCTTCATTCTGTAGTCTCCATCTTCTCTTCTTTCGGAAAGTTTGGATGTTTCAAGAAGCATCTCATCAGTGTACTTTTCACTGTCTCAAATACTTTTCAGACCTGCTATCTCTTCTCTGAGCTTCTCCACTTGTTTCATAAGGACTTCAGCTCGCAGGCATCCTGTACATGGAACCGTTTCTTCAACTGAGATTAGGCTCTCTGTCTGAACAGAGACAGAAGCTGTAACAAGGGCAACAGCTTTGGCAGTATGATTTTTCCCAGCCATCTTTCAGTTGGTGCCGGTGGAGCTTTGGTACCTCCTGTACTTAAAGGAGGAGATGACGGGGTGGAAGGAGATAAAGGAAGTGGAATTGCAATGGGCTAAACTAAAGAAGGCAATAAAAGGGGCAACAGATAAATATGTTAGAAAAGTAAATAAAAACAAGAGGAGAAGGAAACCTATTTGTTTTTCCAAAGAGGTGGCTGCTCAAATAAAGGCAAAAAACACAACGTTCGCAAAATTCAAAAGCTTGCAAACAGAAGAACACAGAAATGAATACAGGATCCAACTCAAAGAGTCTAAAAGAGTAATAAGGATAGCAAAATCAAAGGCAGAGGAAAGTATGGCTTAAGATGTTAAGGGTAGCAACAAAACTTTCTTCAGGTATATTCGGGAAAGGAAGAAGATCAGAGTTGGAATTGCAGGACTCAAAAGTGCTGGGAAAGGACTGGTGGAAAGTGACACTGAAAAAGCAAAATTGCTAAACAAATACTTCTGCTCTGTTTTTACTAAAGAAGATACTGGAGATGGACCAGCTGTGACTCCCAAATATAAAAATGGAAATGAAGTAGATACCACACCATTCACAGAAGACGAGGTGTTAGAACAACTTGCTAAACTTAAAGTGGACAAAGCCATGGGACCGGATGGGATACATCCCAGGATACTGAAAGAGCTCAGAGAGGTTCTTGCAGGACCGTTAAAGGATGTTTTCAACAGATCCTTGGAAACAGGAGAGGTTTCTCAGGACTGAAGAATGTCTGATGTCGTACCTCTACACAAAAGTGTTGACAGGGAAGAAGTGTCAAACTACAGGCCCGTGAGCCTTACCTCGGTGGCGGGAAAAGTAATGGGGGCGCTCCTGAAAGAGCGAATAGTGAACTTTCTCAAAACCAACAGGATGCAAGATCCGAGGCAACATGGTTTTACCGAAGGACGGTCTTGCCAAACAAATCTGATTGAGTTCTTTGACTGGGTGACCAAGGAACTAGATCAGGGGCATGCGATGGATGTCATCTACCTGGATTTCAGCAAAGCCTTTGATACTGTTCCTCATAGGAGGCTTGTCAACAAACTCAGTAGCTTGGGGATGGGTCCCAAGATGGTAAACTGGATTAGAAATTGGTTGACTGATAGACGACAGAAGGTGATTGTACATGGAGCTCACTCGGATGAGAGGAAGGTGATTAGCGGGGTGCCCCAGGGTTCGGTCCTGGGCCCGGCACTGTTCAATGTATTTGTGAGTGATATTGCTGAAGGACTGAATGGAAAAGTCTGTCTTTTTGCAGACGACACAAAAATTTGCAACAGAGTGGACTCCCCCGAGGGAGTGGTTAACATGAGGAAAGATCTACAAAAGCTGGAAGACTGGTCTAATGCTTGGCAACTACGATTTAATGCGAAAAGTGCAGTGTCATGCACTTGGGTAGCAGAAGTCCAAGGGAAATGTACGCGATAGAGGGCGAGAGGTTGGTATGCATGGTTCAGGAGAAAGACCTTGGTGTGATTATCTCTGATGATCTCAAAGTGGCAAAACAGTGCGACAAGGCGGTGGCAAAAGCCAGGAGGATGTTGGGCTGCATACAAAGAGGGATTACCAGCAGAAAGGAAGAGGTACTTATGCCACTGTATAAGTCACTGGTGAGGCCTCACTTGGAATACTGTGTTCAGTTTTGGAGACCGTATCTTGCAAAAGATGTAAAAAGACTGGAAACTGTTCAGAGGAAAGCGACCAAAATGATTTGGAGCCTGCGTCAGAAGCCTTATGAGAAGAGACTTGAAGACCTAAATATGTACACTTTGGAGGAGAGGAGGGACAGGGGAGATATAATTCAGACCTTTAAATACTTAAAGAGAAATGATGAACAAACAAACCTCTTCCAAAGACGGGGAAGCTGTAAAACTAGAGGGCATAACATGAAGCTGCAAGGTGGTAAATTGAAAGGCAATGTCAGGAAATATTGTTTCACTGAAAGGGTGGTGGATGCTTGGAATGCCCTCCCGATGGAAGTGGTGGGGGCAAACACGGTGACGGAATTCAAAAAGGCATGGGACAAACACAGTGGATCCCTTTACAGCAATAGGATAAAAACAAGATAAATGGTACCATCTAACCTCTGAACCATATAAAGTCTCAACAAATAGGGGTGTCCTACATTGAGTGGTGGGTTTACCCCTAAACAAAGACATGGGGAGGGGTGGCCTGCTTAGAGCGACAGGTGCACCTACTCTTGCCATCTTGCTGGGCAGACTAGATGGACCATGCTGGTCTTTATCTGCCGTCATTTACTATGTTACTATGTTATGTAAACGAGAGAGACCTACCAAAGACCCTATCTCGTCCTCAGCTGTCCTTAAGAGAAAATGGAAATTACACTTACCTGGTAATTGTTGTTCCTTGAGGAGCTCCATTTCAGTCCTCCACCTTTGGGTTCTGTACCACCTCCTGCAGCTTGGAGACTGGGCATGTCAAAATCATGACATCACTGGATGTAGTCTGCTGGTCTCTCCCATCAGCCCAGTGAACTATTGACAAAGCACACTCAATAGAGCAACAAATAAGTAGCTATCATATGAATTATAGCGTCAATAATGTCTAACTATATGAACAGTAAAATTTCCCTCCTGAAAGAAGAAAACATTGTCTTGTACCTTCTTCTGCCTCATTCAGAACTACAGTGGTGTGCAAAAAGTCTGGAATCACTTGTAAATTTGACATTTTTTCAACTTCGTGACCTTATATCTTAATTTCTTTTTCCTCCCAGTGTTTTTTCTGTGTATCTCATGATAAGTGATAGATTTGGCTATTAGGGCCAACTTTTATTATTGGTTTGGCCCTTATTTTCTGACTTTGTTCCCCATAGTTGTCCTGTTGATAGATTTTCTGTGAAAATCACGTAATGTACATCGTTGGCCAACGATATATTATTGTAAGTATGCTTTAAAATATTATGGACGCGCACCAGATTTCCTTCAAATTAATGGATGTGGCCTTGAAAAAGGCCGTTTTTATGTGTCAGTGAAAGCTCAGTATTTGATGGGCCACCCTTTGTTCTTGATCACCTGACCACCTTGTCAGCATTGAATGAACCAGTCTGACAAGGTGATCGTTGGTGACAACGCGGTTCCAAGCTGCAAAGAGTGACTCAATCAGCTCATGCTTTGATGTCGGATGCCTCTTGGATATTTCCAAGGCCACCTTTTGCCACAGGTTCTCGATTGGATTCAGATCTGGAGACTGGGCAGGCCAGTCCCTTGACTTGATGTTGTTCCTCTGCTTCCAGCTGATCACCTGTCTGGAGTGATGGCAGGGTGCATTGTCATCTTGGAACAGGAACTGGCCAGGAAACAGCTGGTGTGCTGATGACACCATGCACTTTTCAAGTATGGTAATGTACTTGGCCCCGTTGACCATTTCATCGATGATGTGAAGACGTCCAACGCCACTGGCAGCCATGGAGCCCCAGAACATGACCTTCAAAGGATGCTTCACAGTGAGGTTGAGACACTCAGGCTTGAATTTCTCTCCAGGAAATCTCCTCACATATGTGTGGGCCTGGTTACCAAACAGGCATAAGGTGCTTTCATCGCTGAATAGCACCTTTTCTCCAGGAATAAGCAGGAAGTCAGTCCTCACATATGGGTGACGTCGGTGCCGACGGAGCCCTTGTGCAGAGAAATTCCCCAGCTTTCAAAGAAAGCCTTTAGGATTGCATCGCGCATGCGCGGTCCCCTTCCCGCCCAAGGTGCCATCTTGCTCAGTCTTCTTTTTTCCGCAGAGCCCAACGGACGTGGTCCTGTTTTCACCATGGAAAAAGTAGAAAAGTTGATTTATTTATTTTCAGCTTCCCGGTTTGACGCCGGTTCCCCTTCCCGCCTTCAGCTCGGTACACCAGTATCGAGTCCGGTCATATTTTTCGTTTTTGTCCTTCGTGACTAGCATTCGCGCTCTTTTTATTTTTCACTGGCAGCCGGTCGTTTGACCTCGCAGGGGCCCTTTTTCCCCCCGATGGCTGCTGGCGGGTTTTAAAAGTGTGATCAGTGTAAGAAGTTGATGTCTCTCACCGACACACACGACTGCTGCCTCTGTTGCCTCGGCCCTGACCATGTCCGCCAGACCATGACAGTCTGTGGGCCATGTGGTAAGATGTCTTCGAAATCTTTGAAGAGCAGGCAGCATCAGCGTGACAGGATTTTTCCTGAGTCCGCATCATCCCGGGCCGGAACCTCATCAGAAGCCTCGATATCTTGGGAATCGGAGCCCGAGCACCAGCGTCAGTCTTCTGAGCGGGGAACTCCCTCCAGGGAACACCGGAGGAAGAAGAAACTCGTGAGGGCGTCGTCGCTGGATGCCTCTGATTGGCTTGGGGCCTCGGGTTCCAGGCCGTGGAGCCCGGACCGCCGCCCCGGGTCCTCGGAGTCGGAGCAGCTGGCTAAACCTCGCACGGAGCCGGAGACGTCGGTCAAGGTAACTTCCGTTGTCCTCATGGACTCTCCTCCGGGAGAGCTGACGTCGGGACCCGAGCTGGGAGCCGTGGAGCCTTCTGAGCTCTGACTCAGGTTGGCGGCCCTGGAGAGCAGCATAGCTGCCTTCATGGAGCAGCAGCGGGCACTGATGGCCAGTCTCACCCGTCCATCCGCCCCGACCACTGGGACTTCGACATCAAAGTCGACACTGGAGGCTGAGCCAATCCTCGAGTCAATCAGGTCTCGAGTCGATCCTCGGCCAAGATCCCCCTCGACCTCCCATTTGGGACCAAGGTCGTCGACGCTGGTGCCCTCGGGGTCGGTCGGGCTCAAAGCACTCGAGGCTAGAGCCCATCGAGTCCTCCTCGGAGGACGGCGTGGGAGACAGAGGAGGAAGACTCCCCAAACACCTACCAAACCCAGTGTATCCCATCGGTCTCTCTGGGTTCGGAGCCTCGGAATAGGTCCCCTCCGGAGGACACTCGTTTCTCGGAATTTGTCAGGGACATGGCCAAGGCTTTGACATTCCCTGCGGACGCCGAGGAGGAGCCTTGAGCCGAGGAGCTCGATGCCCTCCAGTATGACTCTCCCCCGAAGGAGGCCCTTACTGTACCGGTGCCTCCGATGTTGGAACGGCTGATGCTCCGCATGTGGGAGTCCCTGGCCTCTATGAGACCGCACCTTGAATATTGTGTGCAATTCTGGTCGCCGTATCTTAAAAAGGATATAGCGATTTTAGAAAAGGTACAGAGAAGAGCCACCAAAATGGTAAAGGGGATGGAAGGATACTCCTATGAAGAAAGGCTAAAAAGGTTAGGGCTCTTTAACCTGGAAAAGAGACGGCTGAGGGGAGATATGATAGAAGTCTATAAATTAATGAACGGAGTGGAACGGGTAAACGTAGATCGATTGTTTACCTTATCAGAATATAGAAAGACTAGGGGACATGCAATGAAGCTACAGGGTAAACTATTTAAGACTAATAAAAGAAAATATTTTTTCACTCAACGTGTAATTAAACTCTGGAATTTGTTACCGGAGGATGTAGTAAAGGCTATTAGTGTAGCTGGGTTTAAAAAAGGTTTGGACAAGTTCCTGGAGGAAAGGTCCATAAACCATTATTAAGAAGTGACCGAAGATATCAATGCTTGACCCAGTACAAGCATTGTGGAACTTGTGTCTCTTGGGGAAACTGCTAGGTACATATGACCTAGATTGGCCACTGTTGGAAACAGAATACTGGGCTTGATGGACCTTGGTCTGACCCAGTATAGCATATCTTATGTTCTTATGCCGGTTCTCAGCAAGCGGGTCAATTCCATCTATCGAGTCCGCAAGAGTCCTGGGTTCCAGAAAGTGCAGCTGCCGCACAACTCCATGGTTGTGGAATCGGGCATGCAACGGCTGAAAAGCCAAAAGACGCACTCCTCTGTGTCTCTCGGCTGGGAGGCCCGGAACCTTTACGCTCTCGGCAGAAAGTGCTACCAGGGCTCAATGCTGTCATGCCGTGTCCAAACTTACCAGCTGTACATGGGCATGTACTTGCGGGACCTGGCAAAGGAGATTGCCAGGTTCTCGGTTCGCCAATCCGATGAACCCTTGCAGCGCTTCAAAGCCTTGTCCACAGGGATCCGAGAGTGCTCAAAGTTCATGTCTCGAGCAGCTTTCGACGGCTTCGAGGCTTCGGCCCGAGTAGCCACGGCCGTCATCTGTGCACGCCATCAGGCCTGGCTCATTTTGTCAGACCTGGAGCCATGGGTTCAGGACAAGTTGGTCGATGTCCAGTGCCGAGGAGACAACCTCTTCAGCAAACCCATGACTGAGAAAGCTGCAGAAATCGAGTCCAAGTACTTGACCCCGGACAAGGTTGTCGAAGAAGACATCTGCACCTTCTCACAACAAGAAGGCCTCGGGGGAAAAAGCCCTTTTTCCCGAGGAAGGGTATGGCTTACAGAAACTACCCCACTTACCAGGCCACCAGAGCTCCCCAGCAGGGGCAGCAGGCCAGAGGACATTGGCATGGCCCACGTAAGCCGAAGACCCCCAAGCCTCCAGGTCCGGCTCCTACCCAGCCGGGATGTTTTTTTTTTTTTTTACCATTTAAATTTTTTATTG
Organism: Ichthyophis bannanicus; assembly: GCA_033557465.1. Lineage (NCBI taxonomy): Eukaryota > Metazoa > Chordata > Amphibia > Gymnophiona > Ichthyophiidae > Ichthyophis > Ichthyophis bannanicus. Next base: position 128,910,468 of record CM066033.1, read on the forward strand.
ATTTATAACACTCATGAATAACAAGAATGAAAATGGAAAAAGGATGATATGCATATACAAAATCCAAGAAAAACAGGAAATATATATCCAGAAGAAAAGTAGTTATACATCATCCAAATTTAGACCACAAAATTAAGGCAATACTTATAGGGGGAGGCCTCAGGAAATTACAATATAAGGAAAAAGAAAATAGCTTAACAGAGCGGAGACTTAAGCGTCAGCCAAATTGGTTGCATTTTGCACCTCGATTCCCTCCCTAGCTATCAGAAAGTCCAATAACTGACTAGGCTCAAAGAAAAGAAAAATCTTACCATCATTCGAAATTACACACCGTGAGGGAAATCTTAATTGAAAACTACCCCCAAGGGATAGAACTGTAGGGCGAAAGCCCAAGAATTCTTTTCTCCTCAACTGGGTAGAACGAGATAGGTCAGGAAACATGTAAACTTTAGAGCCTAAGAAAGTACAATTGAAGTTTCTAAAATAACCTCAAAGAATTATAGATTTATCAAGCTCCAAGGCCAGAGTCACAAGCAAGGTAGTACGGCCAGCAACCACCTCTAGAGAGTCCTCCAGGAATGCGGTAAGATCCCCTATTCCTACAGCTGGGCTCCCAGAGGAAAGGCCACCAGTACCAGAACCTACAGTTAAATATTGTGCATGGGCGATTGGAGGTAAATTATCTCCAGGGAGTTTAAGCACTTCCAGGAGATATTTACGAACCATCTAATTAGCAGACGTAACAGGAGATTTAGGAAAATTTAAAAGCCTTAAATTATTTCTAGGAGTATAATTCTCCAAATGTTCAGCTTTCTTTGATAGTAAGATCTTATCCTTAACTTGGGCAGCACACAACCCTCAAAGATGTTCCAGCTCTTTCTCCACCGCCTCCAAACGTCGAGCTTGCTCCTCCTGGACACTTTTTGCATCGGAAATATCTTTATATAACGATAGCGAATCTCTTTTATCAACCCCAACAACAGTCATCAGAAAGGTATTCAAAGAAGCAACTGCATCCCACAGTGCCTCCAAATTAACAACAGATGGCTTAACCAAGCCTCTCAAACCTAGAAACGTGTCCAAGTCCCTCAATGGTGTTGTAGAGGAACCCCACAAGGGGGGATGGTCTCCTCCATTCCTTTTACATTCACCTCAGCAACCGCAAGGGGCGAGGAAGTTATCAAATCTACCACAGGATCAGAGCCCTCTTCACTTCCAATTGCCGACGAGCATCTCACAGCCCCGGCAGGAAGCACTCTGATATCGAGCTCATCGTTTCCAGGTCGAGGCGGGGGGGGCACACTGCTCAGGAGACAGCCACACCGCTGATGCACTCAGAGCCGACGACTCCAACCCCGCCGGCTCTGCCGTAGACGCTGCTCCAACTCCCGACGTAGTGAAACCACAAGCCGCCAAAGTCCTCTGGCCGGTAATGTCAGACCCAGGCATCCCCGAGAGTAGGGCAGCCTGCTTCCTCTTCCAGCGCCCCATCTCCAACTGACAGGCTCCGAAGCAACACCCGGCCGTCCCGACAAACGCGGTGTGTCTCACCGCCGGAAGAGCCCTGACACCATCTTGCCTCCCGTAAGCCCGGGAGGGTTTATTTGACTCTCAGTGCATAGCATGGTTTGGCCTTGCACAAGAGGAAGGTTAGCCCTGTACGCTCACAGGTGGCCAGCCATTACTTACCGACGCCTGGGTTTTGAAAGTAGTCCAGCAGGGCTATTTACTTCATTTCAACCAGGTGCCAACCTTCTTTTTCCCAGGAGAACTTCTCAGGCCCCTTCTTCACAGGAACCTCCTCCTGCAGGAGTTGACAGGTCTGCTAAAGGATCAGGCAGTGGAACCGGTGCCCCACCACCTGCGGGGGCAAGGCTTCTACTCCAGGTATTTACTCATACCAAAAAGAAAAGGAGGCCTACGCCCCATCCTGGACTTGCAAAATCTGAACAAGTTCCTGGTGAGGGAAAAGTTCAAGATGCTTTCCCTTGGGATCCTACTGCCTTACCTCCACCAGGGAGACTGGCTAAGCTCCTTAGATTTAAAGGATGCTTATACTCACATCCTCATACACCCAAACCACAGACAATACCTCAGGTTTGTGGTCGGAGGAAACCACTTCCAGTACAAGGTGCTTCCCTTTGGCCTAGCTTCCGCTCCCAGAGTATTTACCAAATGCCTAGCAGTGCTGGCGGCCTTCCTCTGAAGCCAGGGAATCTTTGTCTTTCCATACCTGGACGACTGGCTCATCAGGGGCCACTCGGCACAGGAGGCACAGCAGGCCACTGCTCGCAGTCACCCTGCTCCAGCACCTAGAGTTTATTATAAATCACGAAAAGTCCACTTTACTCCCCACTCAGAACTTGGAGTTCATAGTGGCAGGACTGGACACACTTCAAGCACGGGCGTACCTACTGCTGGATAGAGCGAGGCAGTTGCTGAACTTGGTGCAGCAGGTCCAGCACAAACCTCAAGTCTCCGCAAGGGTCGTCTTCTGCCTCCTGGGCCACATGGCCTCCACTTTGCATGTGACTCCATATGCTCGATTCCACATGCGCACAGCTCAATGGCGCCTCAGAGACCAGTGGATGCAAGCCACTGGCCGCCTCAGAGACAGAGTAGCAATTTCCAAGCTACTGGTGACAGCCTTGCAATGGTGGGTTCACCCCTCCAACTTCCTTCAGGGAGTACCATTCCAACCACCTCCTCACACCAGAGTGCTGACAACAGATGCCTCCTTGCTGGGCTGGGGCACCCATTGCCAGGTTTCAGGCACTCAGGGTCTGTGGTCCTCGCGAGAGGCCACACTTCAGATCAATTTTCTAGAGCTTCGATCCATCCGCCTAGCTCTTCAAGCCTTCTGTCATCTTCTTGCACTTCAGTCGGTGCTGATACAGACAGACAATCAGGTAGCGATGTTCTACATCAACAAAGAGGGGGGCACAGGATCTCGCATCCTATGCCAGGAAACTCTGGACCTCTGCTCTTTTGCATTGGCACATCACATGTCCCTAAGGGCAGTTTATCTGCCCGGTCAGGAGAACCTCCTGGCCGACAAGTTGAACAGGATTCTTCAGCCTCACGAATGGCAACTGAACCGGGATGTAGCCCAGTGGATCTTCCACCGTTGGGTCTCCCATCCATGGATCTCTTTGCCAGTCCGCAAAACCATCAATTGCCCCAGTTCTTCTCAAAATGCTAAAATATAATACCTAAAACCCAGTCACATCAAAATCTACAAAAACAGACCCGGATTTTGGAAACACCAGTGCAAAAGCAGCAAACGTTTTGTTGGAATAGCCAGCTCAGTAGAGAGGAACAGTCCTCACACCGCCGTGGCAAGTTCCCTTTTATTGATAAATTAAATAAAATTCAGCTTTGTACTTAACTGAAGTGTATAGGCATATCAGTCCAATCAGCAATGTACAAGCACGACGTGGCACGTTTCGGGATAGTGTCAGTAGTATCCCTGCATCAGGTCAAAAAAACATTGCTCCGTAACCCAAACTCAAGGCAGCCGCATCCGCTGAGCGTGGCGGTGGATGCTTTCCTGATCTTGTGGGCACAGGGCCTTCTCTATGCGTTCCCACCCACACCCCTGGTGGCACGCACTCTGTTCAAGATTCTTCGGGACAAGGCCTCGGTCATCCTGGTAGCCCCCAGGTGTCCCAGACAGCCTTGGTTCCCTCTTCTCCTTCAACTGGCGGTTGAAACTCTACTCCCACTGGGGGTGCAACCCAACCTCTTGACCCAGGAACAGGGTTCCTTGCCACACCCCAATCTCATATCCCTCAACTTAATGGCCTGGCTGCTGAGAGGGTAGTATTTGCTCCCCTACTTCTTCCTAAGGAGGTTAAGGAGGCAATCCACTAGAAAATCCTACACGTTCAAGTGGCATAGATTTGAAGGGTGGTGTGCTCAGAATAAGGAGAACCCGTTCACTTGTCAAGTACCTCATGTATTGCAGTACTAGCTCCACCTCTTGGAGTTAGGCCTCAAGTCTAACTCTGTCAGGGTCCACCTGAGTACACTGACAGCTAACCACTCTCCAGTGGACGGGCAACCTCTTTCAGCTCACCCTTTGGTATCCCAATTCCTCAGAGGCTGCCTCCTCTAGAAGCCTCCAATTTGCCCACCGGCTACAGAGTAGGACTTAAATGTGGTCTTGCAGCGGCTTACTTGCCAACCTTTTGAACCAATGTCCACCTGTCCTCTCCGCTTCCTTTCCTGGAAAGCACTCTTTCTGGTGGCGCTCACGTCTGCTCGACCTGTGAGCGAGCTGCAAGCTTTAGTATCGGATAGACCATATACACGGTTTTACAAAAACAGAGTGGTCCTATGTACTCACCCCAAGTTCCTCCCAAAAGTGGTTTCACCTTAACCAAGAGGTGGTTCTTCCAACCTTCTTCTCTAAGCCACATACCAGCAGGGCAGAAGTGGTTCTGCACACCTTGGATTGTAAGAGGGCACTCGCCTTTTACCTGGAGCGTACGCGGGGACATCAGAGAGCTTCCTAGCTCTTCGTCTCTGATGACCCTAGTAAACTGGGTCTACCTGTCTCCAAGCACATGTTAACCACCTGGATGTCAGACTGCATCGCCTGGGCGTATAGGGCAGCTGACCTCCAGCTGCAGGGCCGAATCACGGCCCACTCTGTCAGGGCTAAGGCCGCATCAGTGGCTAACCACCGCTCTGTTCCATTGGCAGACATCTGCCAGGCCGCAACTTGGTCTTCAAGCCAGACTTTTGCAGCCCTCTACTGCCTGGAGAGAGAGCCCCGGCAGGACAGTGTTTTCGGTCAGGCGGTACTCCGTAACCTATTCGTGGTTTAGGCAACTTCTACCCTCCGACCCTTTGGTTTCAGGCTACTGTGGGGGTTGTGCTCTCAGAAAAAAATCCTATCACTGCTGCTGCGGCTCTTCTAGAGGGAGCCATTTCCAGCTATGGGTTCTCAGTAGCCTATAGCTAGGGAGTCCCATATGTGAGGACTGACTTCCTGCTTGTTCCTGGAGAAAGCGTAGTTACTCACCTGTAACAGGTGCTCTCCAGGGACAGCAGGAATCAGTCCTCACGACCCTCCCTCCTCCCCTGGAGTTGCAGTCCTTTGATTAATTTTTTTTCTCATTTTTGCCGCCTTTTTAGCTATGTCATCTGACTGAGCAAGATGGCACCCTTGGGCGGGAAGGGGACCGCGCATGCGCGATGCAATCCCAAAGGCTTTCTTTGAAAGCTGGGGAATTGCTCTGCATGAGGGCTCCGTCGGCGCCGACATCACCCTATGTGAGGACTGATTCCTGCTGTCCCTGGAGAACACCTGTTTCAGGTGAGTAACTACGCTTTTCCACATTTCAGTCGACCAGGTTGGGGGCTTTCTTGCCCACACGATCCGGTTGCGCCTTTGTATGTCAGTCATCAGTGACTTATTCCCTGCTTTGCAGCCTCTGAGACCAAACTGCAGGCACTGGCGATGAACTGTTGATGAGCTGACACTGACCTCACTCTTGTCTGACCACTCTCGAAGTAGCTGAGGAGAGGTCAACTTGCAATTAGTCAGTGAAATGCGTCATAGTGTGCGGTCCTGGCATGATGTTGATGCACGTGGACGACCTGAACGAGGCTTGTCCATCACTGAACCCGTTTCTTTCTTCTTCTGTACATTCTTAACAACAGCACTCTGACTATCCAGTTTTGACGCAGGATCCACAAAAATTGCAGTAGCTATCTCCCAGTGTCTGTAAAGTATTTAAATTGGAAGCAAGGAATGCAAAAAAGTCAACTCTAATAGCCAAATGTATCCCTTTTAATGTGGTAAAAAGATGAATATGCTGGGCTAACGCAAAATTTAAAGAAAAAGTTAGAAAGTACGAAAAATGCAAAACTCACAAGTGATTCCAGACTTTTGCACACCACTGTATAGACAAGAAAGAGAAGAAATAGAGAGAAATAGATAGAAAAGAACTAAACAAACAGGATCCCCACTAAGAATCATACGTACCTGTAGATTTATAGTTCTCCCCACTGAAGTTCCACTGCCATCGACACCACCCCGGGCGGGAATGAGGACTGAACTGGAGTTCCTCAAGGAACAATTACCAGGTAAGTGAAATTTCCATTTCCTTATCGTTCCTCCAGTTCAGTCCTCCACCTCTGGGATGTAACAGAGCAGTGCTCATTGGGAGGGACCCTTCCAGCCGGCTCGCAACACAGCCGAACCGAAACAGGCATCATTCCGCTGCTAACACATCCAGGTGGTAGTGCTTACTGAAAGTATGAAGAGGCGACCAGGTAGCCGCTCTACAGATTTCCCCTGGCGGAACTAAGCTGTGTTCTGCCCAAGAGGCTGCCTGCGCTCTGGTAAAGTGCGTTCGTAATCCCAATGGAATCGAACGTCCCTGCACCAGATATGCTGAGGCAATCACCTCTCTAATCCATCTAGAAATGGACGCCTTCGCCGCCGCTTCACCTTTGCGGGGACCTCCGAACACACGAAAAGCCAGTCAGATTTGCGAAAAGGTTCCGAAACTTTCAAATACCGTCGCAACACTCGTTTTATATCCAACAGACGCAAGCTGCGGTCTGACGCGGTTTCCTCCATTGAACCTAGAACCGGAAGCGACACCGTTTGATTTAGGTGAAACGGTGAAACTACCTTTGGTAAAAAGGATGGCACCGATCGCAATACCACCTTTTCTTTGGAAAAAGACAGAAATGGTTCTCTACATGACAACGCCTGTAACTCCGAAATTCGCCTCGCCGAACAGATGGCTACTAAAAACCCACTGTTTTTAAAGTTAAATCCTTTACCGTCGCTTGGTGTAATGGCTCAAAAGGTTCCTTTGCTAATGCCCCTAAAACCAAATTGAGATCCCACAGAGGTACGACAATTCTACGAGAAGGCCGTAGCCTGGTCACTGCTTTCAGGAACCGCAATACATCTGTATGCGACCCTAATGGCACACCCTGAACTTTGCCGCTATAGTACACCAGAGCTGCCAACTGCACTCTCAAAGAACTGGCTGCCAAACCTTTATCAAATCCATCTTGTAGAAAGCTTAAAACCAAGGGTACGGATACTGTAGCCGCGCAGACATGTCGCCTTGAGCAGCAATCCTCAAAAATACGCCATATGCGAACATATGCCAGAGAAGTTGACTTCTTCCTCGCTCGAAGCAACATTGCGATTACCGCCCCAGAGTATCCTTTTTTCTTCAACCTCACCCTTTCAATGGCCAAACCATAAGCGAGAACCGATTCACCTGAGGCATTCGAAGCAGACCTTGGCGTAGCAGATCCTCCGAGACCGGTAGTCTCCAAGGCTCCCTGTCGAGAAGTCGAACGAGATCGGCGTACCACGGCCGTCTTGGCCAGTCCGGAGCTACCATTAGCACTTTCCAGTGATGAGCTTCGATACACTGTACCATGCGGCCTATCAGTGCCCACGGAGGAAAGACATAGAGAAGACCGAACGATGGCCACGGTTACATCAGAAGGTCGAGCCTTCCGACATCCTTTTCCGCCGCCTGCTGAAGAAGCGACTCGCTTTCACTGACTGAAAGATTGTCATGAGATCCATGATCGGCGGCCCCCCATCTGCAGACTATTAGTGCAAACACTTCAGGTTGCAATTCCCATTCCCCGCATCCACTTGGACCCTGCTGAGGAAATCCGCCATCACATTGTCCTTCCCTGCAATGTGTGCCACCGAGATCGCCGATAGTCGGTTCTCCACCCAAGAAAACAGTGTCTCTGCTTCTTCTTCCATGGTTGCACTTCCTGTGCCGCCCTGCCGATTGATGTAGGCTACCGTCGCGGAGTTGTCCAATAGCACTCTTACCGCCGCTTTGAATGTTTGAAGCGCCAGATAAACCGCTCTCAACTCTAGCTGGTTGATTGATAAACTGCTCTCTTGAACAGGCCAAGTGCCTTGTGCAAAAAAGGTCTCTGCAATGTGCACCCCGTCTTGCGAGACTCGCATCCGTCAACAGCGGGAGCCATTCCGACTGCTCCAGGGGCATCCCTGCCTTTAAGGTTCCGGGGAGCAGCCACCACCGCAGGGACTGCCTGACCCGGAGAGGACAGGGAAGACACTTGTTCAACGAATCAGACTGATGTGACCAGCGATGAAGTAACGCTCGCTGCAAAGGCCTCATATGAAATCTGGCCCAGGGTACGGCTTCCAACGTCGCCGCCATCATTCCTAGCACGCCAAGGTAATCCCATGCTGAAGGCGCCGGAGCGGATCTGAACTTGCGAACCCGACAAGTCCCAGAACCCGACAATTCGGTAGAAACACCGCTCCTTTCTGAGTGTCAAACCGTACTCCAAGGTACTCGAGATTCTGGGACGGTATTAAGTGGCTTTTGGCCGAATTGACCACCCAGCCTAGCCCCTGCAAAAACTTCACTACCTTGTCTGTAACCTGAACACTTTCGGCTTTTGATTTTGCCCGAATTAACCAATCGACGAGATAGGGATGAACCAGAATTCCTTCCTTCCGCAATGCCGCCGCCACTACCACCATAATCTTGGTCAAAGTCTGTGGTGCCGTTCCCAGCCCGAAAGGCAACGCTTGGAATTGATAGTGCCCCCATGGAAGGGCGAACCATAGAAACTTCTGATGGGCCGCTCTGATTGGAATATGCAGATACGCCTCCGTAAGATCCAGGGAGGTCAAGTACTCTACCTTGCGTACCGCCACAATCACTGATCTCAACGTTTCCATCCAGAAATGCGGTACTTGCAGACAGCGATTCACGCCCTTTAGATCCAAGATAGGCCGTAGAGATCCGTCCTTTTTTGGCACCACAAAATAAATTGAGTATTGACCCACACCGTAATCTGTTAATAGAACCGGCATGATCGTTCCTATTTGTAAGAGACGATCTAGTGTATTGCGGATCGCCAGAGCTTTTTGTGGACCCTTGCAGGGAGACATCACAAAGGAATCCCGGACCAGTCTTGCCAATCCCAGCGCGTAACCCTCGCAAATTATTTCCAAAATCCACTGGTCGGATGTTATTTGCATCCAGGCAGACAGGAACCCCCGAAGCCTCCCGTCTATTGGTTGGCTTCCTACCGGGACCCATCAGCTTTCATTGGGGTTTTCAATTAGCCACGATGGACGTCGTTGAGAAACATTTACTTGCTCCCCGAAACGCCTGGGCTCTTGAAGCAAATCTTCCTCTCTGGAAACCGCCCAGACGAGAAGTACGGAATCTTTTGAAATCCCTAAACTGACCCCAAAAGGCTGGTGAGGAATTCCCTGGCTTAGGCTTATCCTCCGGGAGTCTACCGCCATTTGACTCCCCTAAATTCTTAACCAATTTGTCTAGATCTTCTCCAAACAATAACTTTCCCTTAAATGGAAGTTTACTGAGGCGCGATTTAGACGAGCCATCGGCCGCCCAATTCCTTAATCATAGGGATCTGCACGCGGCAGCTAAAGAAGCCATGCTATTAGCTGGTGCTCTGATGAAGTCAAAATGCACATCTGCCATATATGCGGACCCTGACTCCAGCCTATCCAACTCTCCAATACTCTCTTGATCCAGCTGAGTAGACTGCCGTAAGCGCTGAGACCATCTAAGGCATGCTCTTGCCACCCCAAGCTCCACAAATGGAAGCCTGTAAGGACAAAGCATCCGCCTCAAAGGACTGCTTCAACAAACCATCTACTTTCCTATCTTGTGCATCCTTTAATGCCGCGCTACCTTCCACCAGAATAGTGGTGGTCTTGGTGACCGCTGATACTGCCGCATCAATTCGCGGAGAGCCGGAACCATTCTTTGTCCTTATTCGCTAAAGGATAGAGCCTGTTCATAGTTCTGATTCCTCTGAGACCTGACTCCGGTTGATCCCACTCTTCCTGTATCATCATATCATCTTGTCAACCATTCGGGTTAGCGCCTGCCTCACCGCTTGAATGATAGGATCTTCCACACTCTCCTTCTCAGTCGATTGTGCTGTCGCCAGATTCAACGTCTGGAGGGATTCCGTAATAAGGGCTGTCAGCTCGTCCTTCCGGAATACTTGAATGATTTTCGCCTGATCCTCAGGTTCCGGAATTTCCCCTTCTTCCAAGTCATCCATCTCTGCTTCGAGATCTATCTCAGCCTCATCCATTTCATTGCACTCTATGTCTGAGGGAGACAGCTCACGAGGCCTTGATCTCTTTGGAGGTCTCGGAGAAATGCTACCCTTTTCAGCTAGCCCAGGCTGCTGCATAGAACTAGACAGTGACAAGGGCTCTGATAATTTCCCCTTGACGCCTCAAACAGAACGCCTGATGCATTATTAACACGAAGTCTGGACAGACATCTCCGAGCTGCGGACTGGACCCCAGGACCGGTATCTCAGCTGCCGGCCCAACATTAACTTCCTGGCCAACCCCTGATGTAGATGCTAACATGGCCTCTCCTTCAGGTCCAGCCGCCGCCTGCTGGGGCTCCAGGCCAACCTTAACCTCCATCTGCTACTCTATGCTGGTAGAAACTGTTCCACAACCTCTGCAAATACCAGAATCAGCGACTGTTCCCCTGCGCATGCCGCAGACCACACACTGAGGGCAGGATGCCATCCACCAGGCATCCCCACTCCTCTTGGGCAGCAAAGGAGAGGTGTTCTCTTTTGTTTGTTTGGGTTTTTTTGTTTGTTTTTTCTTCTTTTAACAGTCAGAGAGAGGAAAAGAAAGCAACTGGAAATCAAAGTAAACATTTCTTCTTTTTTTTTTTTTTTAAACCAACTCCCTTGTTTCAATAAAATAGCATCTCAAGTAACCCGCTGACTCTCTGAGGTTCAGAAGGTGAAATTAACCTTCCCAAACGTAATCATTGAAGCTACAAATCCTAAAACTTAACTAACATCCCCCATTGACAGGTTTAAAATATTTGAATTACCTCAGGAGCTGTTGCCACGCAGCGAACACGCTAATAAAATGGCCGCTGCTTGCAGCAGCTAGAAAAGGATGCCAAACGGATGCCTCAGGGTTCAGTATTGGCCCCTCTCCTCTTTAATCTTTTCCTGGCCCCCCTTGCCCTCTTAATTCAGCAATCTGGCATCTCTGCGTTCAACTATGCAGACGACATTGTCTTACTGCACCATACCTCGTCTTCCTGTCCTGACCTTTCTGTACTAAATTCTTGTCTATCTTCCGTGGCCAACTGACTAACCCAAAACTGCCTCCACCTCAATCTCACTAAGACTGTTGCAATCTGGTTCTCTTACGGTGCTCCCCCTCCTTCACTCGCCCCTTCCTTTTCTGGTACTTCCGTTCCCTTAGTCACCACCTTCCGTTATCTCGGGGTTCATTTCGATCCTGAACTCTCATTTCAGGATCACATCTCACACATCTCCAAAACGTCCTTTTTTTTTCTTCGACAAATCCGAGCCATTCGTCCTTTCCTCACCTCTGCAGCTCTCACCACCCTATCTCTGTCTCTAGTCATGTCACACGTCGATTTCTCAAACTCTGTTCTTCTCGGTCTCCCTAAAACTCAATTATCTCGGCTCCAAAGAATCCAAAGCACTGCAGCCCGTCTCATCACACATGCCACCCTCTGCGACCATATAACTCCACTACTTTTCCGCCTCCACTGGTTACCTATCTCAGTCCGCTCCCAATTCAAACTACTTACCCTGGTCCACAAAGTTCTCTACACTAGCACCCCTCAGTATTTAGCAGACCTCATTCACTTGCACTCTCCCAGGTACACCCCACGTTCCTTCCACCTTAACCGCCTCACCCCTCCTTCCCCTTCATCTGCCCACCTACAATCCACTCGCTCCTCTGCCTTTTTCTTCGTCGGCCCTGCTCTTTGGAATGCTCTCCCTTCCTCCCTGCGTTTAGAAACCAACCACACCACTTTCAAGCAAAACCTGAAGACCCACCTGTTTTCCCTGGCGTTTGACCTTCCCTCCCCTTTCGTCTGATCTCTCTCGCTCTTCCCATTGTCTCTACCCTGGAGTATATGTTCTACTGTCTCGTCTTACCCCTCCTCTCCCTCTTTCTTTTCTGTCGAAAAATTGTAATTTCTTTTCCTATTTCCTTTGGCATTGGCCTTGATTTTCCTTTGTTTTTTGAAAATTGTACACCGCCTTGATTCCAGTAGAAAGACGGTTCTATCAAATTTAATAAACATAAACATAAACGTGAAGTGGGTGAAACCGGCACGGTTGTGACACGGTCCCCGCTTGCCGGACCGATTCTGCCCCAAACTAATCAAATTTAACAGAAAATAAAGTAAAACTCACTGCTCTTCAACGGGACTCCAGCCCGCACGGTTCCGCTCAATTTAGACTCGAGCTCAGAACCACCAGACGAGCCTCCCATCACTGTGCCGTTGTGTTAAGCAGAATCGTGGCCGTCTGAATAGCCGGAGGATCTCCCTTCCTGCAGCAGAGCTCTCCTCCGTCCTGTCCAGGAGGAGAGATCTGAAGAAGTGAGCCCGACAGCACCGCACTGAAAGAGGCACACAGGAACCGGCACAAGAGTAAAGTGTGTCCCTTTTTTTTTTTTTTTTTTAAAGAGACAGTAAGGAAGTAAATAAATTGAAATTTAAAGGCAAACAACAGAATTTAAGGGATAAAGTTTTAAAGAATGGGTGATCTATGCTAAAGCTACACTATTGCTCCATATCTGTTCCTCAAGTGAGCCCAGCACCTAGGCTCACTACGTCGCCTGCTGCATGGAGACTGGACACACTGGGGCTGATGGGAGAAACCAGCAGACTACATCCAGTGATGTCATGATTTTGACATGCCCAGTCTCCAAGCTGCAGGAGGAGGTACACAACCCAGAGGTGGAGGACTGAACTGGAGGAACGTTTGTTTTAACAACGCTGTTCTTTATCCCTGTGTCTAGCTGATTGGGGAGTTGGCCTATGAAGCAAGAATTCTTGCAAGGGGTGGGTGGGAGCTGGGGTGGGTAGGGAGGCATCTAACATCTGATGAGGTCAGTGGCTTCAAAGAGCTGGCTCTGAATGGAAAGCTGGAAAAAGAAAACAATGGACTCTAATAGACAGAGCTTTACCCAACACCACAAAAATAATTCCCCCTTTGCAATACAGAAAAAGATTTAGCTTTTAAAAATGAAGACCAAAACCCTTTTAAGAACTCTCAGGCCAGAGAGTTTGTATTTAAAAGTCACATAGTATTACCTTGCTGGCAATGGAGACCTGGTTAGAAATGCCTTAGCACAGGTCTCGTACTCATCCCCACTGCCATCAACCAGATGTGCAGATGCAAAGTTGCATGTGGTTTGTCTTTGAGGATGCACTGACAATGCTAATGCTGCACACAGGATTGATGCATCAAACATCTAATGAACAGAATTCTCATATAGATTTACTACATACTACAACTTTTTAAACTCTTCCAGTTGGTAAGATCATCTCAACTGTTTTGGTGCAAAGGCTGCTGCTGAAAGGGAATGGTGGAAATTCTTTGAGTGTCTTATTATTTGTATGTGTGTTAAGTGCCATTGAGTCAATGCTGACGCCTGACGACCCAGCAGTCCTTGGGTTTTCTTGGCAAGGTATGACAGGAAATAGATTGCCAGGCCTTTTCGTCTGAGGCAATGGAGGATAAAGTGTCTTGCCCAAGATCACAAGAAGTGCCAGTGGGAAACAACCCCAGATCTCCTGGGTGCTAGGCTGTTGTTCTAACCACTAGGCTGCTACTCCACTGTTATTTACTCTCTCATTTTTTGTGTTATACATAATTGCCCTCAGGATTCAAAGTTAGTAAATAAAGAAAATAGTTTCTATGTGTACTTTATTTGCTATTAATGGATTGCACATGATAGAAAATACTTAGTATTGGTATTATTATGCTGTCAAGTACAGTTTTAATTCGGGCTCCTGGTCTTTTGTGATGCTGTGGTAAGACCACAAAAATGGGCTTTCATTATGGAACGGCTGGGTCACCAGTAGAATTGTGAAAATCGGGAGCCAATTTGCTTAGGCGCACTTCTTTTCCATGATTTTATCTCCCTCAGTTCTTTGTTAGACAACTCCTTCAAATCTGGGTGTCACAGAGAGCTTATCCCTTTCAAACATTTGACCTCTGTGCCTTTTCAATATAAAGTTTGAACATCTAAAATTCAGCAGGTTTTGTTGATTTCTAAAATCAACTGAGCTCCAAAAGCTGAAATTCAACTTGGAGTCTGATTTGGAGATCTGCCTTACTGAAGATGACTGCCTACAATTGATGAACTGAAGACTTGCAACTCATTAAGGGCTAGAATTACTAAGGTGCACTACTGTTAACACGTTATTTTATTGCACATGCATTAATTTAATGCAGGTCCTATTTTATTAAATGGAATCTAATTACTAATAATGCTCAATGATAAAATAACACACATTAACAGTGCACACCTTAGTAACTCTAACCCTAAGTGTCAACTTTCAAGAAAATTCAAAACTTTATACTTTATACTAAAGATGTATGCTGGAGCAATTATTTAAGTTTGAGTGGAACTCCCCTGCTTTTAGTTGGTGTAATTGTGGGATATGTAGGGTTTTTTTATGTTTAGTGTAAGGAATGGAGGCTCCATAGGCGGACCCTCTATCCTGCTACTGCCGCCCCTCAAAAACTGTGACTCAGTGTTTACTTAAAGGCGTCAGCACTGCACTGCCATTTCCATATGCTCCTACCTGACACTTCCCCCTCCCCCAAAGCAGACTTCCGGTTCAGAGGAAGGCTGAAGCGGCAGGTAGGAGCACACAGTTTTGGTGCTGTGTCGTGGTATCTTTCAGTAAGTGCTGCATTCTTTGAACCATTGCCACTGTTGCAGGCTCTGAAGAGGGACAACCGTGGCAGCAATCCCCCCTCCCTCCGTGAAGAGCCAGCTCTCTAGGTGACTACTGTAAACGGGGGCGCTGGTCGTGAATGGCCACAGTCTTAGCAGAGGCAAAAATATTATTATGATTTGCAAAGGATTGTGGGGAATGTAGTTCACTTATACCAGAATCAGCCGTTCACAAAATAATGAGTTGTGATGCACGAAAGTAAGCAAAGAAAAATGGATTTTATTCATGGGGTTAATTCTCCCACACAGATTTACTTGGTAACACAAAAAGGACACTTGCTTTCAGTATTGCATTCAGGAAAACAAAACATGAAATAAGGTAACTGAACTTCTTAAGCAAAAATCAAATAAGACCTTGATGGGAAACAGAAAAGGTCTTTTTGATGGCTCATGCTAATAACTTTCTTAGCATTGCTCCAAAAGCAAAAACAAAACCCAAAAGTAACAAAAACTTTTCTTTATCAAGGATAACTTTCTTCTATTTACACACACAAAAAGAAAAGTTTCCTTTCAGAGCTCACGTGCACTTGTGCCTGGCTCAATTATCACCAATTAGCCAGCTGCAAACCCCTTTGCTGGTTCACTTTCTCTACGTGGCTCAATCCTACCCAAAAGCTTTCTTGCAGACTTTTCTGGGTAGATAAAAGAACAAATTATAGTTCCTTTTGGTGGTTTTTGTATTAGTGAGAAAGTATTTTACCACAGCAGCCTAGACAGAGAGCAATCCATGTATTCATTCTGATCATTTAATATATCTCCTTCTTCCTCAAATATCATGGAATCAATATCAGGGTCTGGCTCAGAGGAATTCCTTACTTGATCATTCTCAGGATAATATTTGTTTCCCTGCTGTCTTCCTGGAGAAGAGCTAGGGCATAGATCAAAGTTCATACCTGAGCTTCCTTTGCTGTTAGGCTTCCTCTCCAGGTATCCTGGCCAGTAAGTAGTCCAGCTTTTATGTCCAGCCTTCCAATCAAGATCCCTGGACACTGGGTCTCTCTTCACATACCTTCTTGCAACGGTCTTAGGGCCCCTTCCACCTGCAGCCGTCTCCTTCAAAGGTGCCGTCTGGGAATTCCTGGCTCTATAACCCCATTCCTCTGGCTTCCTCCAGTCCAATGGAGTATGCTTGCCTCTGAAATGACTCCCAACACACGTACTGCTGTGGGCTCCTCCTTTAGACCTCCAAGGTGTCTTTCTCTTCTTCTTTCCACATTGCTGCTGCTTCTGTCTCTCCTTGCTCTCTCTGTCCTTGATCTCGCTCTGCTCACGATTCTGTCTCTGTGCAGAATATGTTTTACTTTTAACGTGCTTAGAGGGACACTCCACCCTAGCACAGCCCAGCTGTGCTGAATCAAGCCCTGCCCTTGGAGATGAGTGATTGGGGATTACCTCATAGCTCTCCTGATTGAACACACGTTTCCCCACTTCAGCCCTTCTAGAGGCTGTTTGAAACCTGGTGCATTCTGGGACTGGTAGTCTTTTATGAAAACATTCTGTTTTAGTATTTCTACCAGCAAGGACAGGTTGCTTGTTCAAAGCCAATTCACCTCTTTTATAGCTCCCTCCTGAACTATGATAAGCTTCCTTATCACACTGCCTAATTCCGGCCCTGTTGGTGTGTATGCCAAATGATTCAGAAATTTTGGACAGATTTCATAGATACAGTGCCTTACAAAAGTCTGTAAAGTCTTGTGCATTTTTCATATTCTGCGATCTAAAAATAACATTCAGAATGCATTAAAATAGAAATTTGTTATCTCCAGGAACAAGCAGGAATGAGTCTTCACATATGGGTACGTCGGTACCGATGGAGCCTGCGCGGGAACGCTCCCCAGCTTCCCAAAAAGGAAAGCTTTTGGGCGCATCCCACAGCGCCTGCGTGCTGCCTTCCCGCCTTTCCTAACCATCTCTCCTCAGTTCTTCTTTGCCGCGGAGCCAGCAGGTTGAGCCCTGTCACCGCTGAAGAAGTTCTTTATTTTATTTCTTGGTCGCGTGTCTGCCTTCCCCGACCCCGGACCGGTACCACCAGTCTTTTTCTCTTTCTTCAAAAAAAAAAAAAAAAAAATCTATATTTTCTTCACTTAGTGTATTTTTCCTCTTGGGCCTCAGGGCCTACAAGAAAATTTTCCTCATGGAAAAACCAGCCTCCGGGTTCAAGAAATGCACTAAGTGTAGCGGTACTATTTCTGTTACAGATACCCATGAATGGTGCCTTAAATGTTTGGGTCCTGAACACTCCATTCCGGATTGTCCCTCCTGCTCTCTAATGTCTAAACGGGGTTTACAGAACCGAGCAGCTAAGCTCCATGTGCTGTTTCCCGCTGATGCAGCGTCGGTAGCATCGACATCTTCCAGGTCTTCTTCTCCTGATGGATCTCAGGTAACCAAACATAAACCTAGCAGGTCCTCGAAGGGTAGATCTCCCTCTAAGCATCGAGATGCCTCCGGGCTTGCCCTCGAGGATCCTGCACCAGCAAAACAACCCCGGCGGGAAGCTCCGGCTTCCAAAGCTCCTCCTATGGGGTTACAGGTTGACATCGATGGCATGGCCTCGACCGATCACCTGTTAGAATGCTCTGGGATACCAGCACAGTCTCCCGGTACCGATTTCCAGGCATTCATGGTGTCGATGGATCAGAATGTTCTGTCCATGCAGCAGGCTATTGCGGCCTTCATTCAAGCTGCGACGCCGCTGGTACCGAAACAAACTCCGTTGTCGGTATCGGCTCCGGCACCGGCACCGGCACCAGCACCAATACCGGTACCGACTACATCGACATTGACCAGGAAACCGGCTTCTGTGGTTCCTTGTCCAGGGCTGCTTATCGGTACCGATCCGGTACCGGGGACGCCCGATGTCGATACTGCTCGATACGCGTATCGAGCGTTGGAAGAGCACCCTGACAGGCAATACTTTGATTCCTCTGATGATTCTGATACCTCAGACGAGTCTCCTGAAGTATCCATAGCCCTTCCTGAAGAGCCGCCTTCTTCAAAAAGAAGAATGTCTCCCCCAGAGGACTTGTCCTTTCAAGACTTCATAAGAGAAGTAGCTAAAGGACTTTCTATTTCAGTAACCTCTGAATCAGAGCCTAGAGCAAAAAAATTGGATATTTTGAGCTATTCTAAGGCTCCTAAAGAGGCAGTCACCTTACCAATTCATGAG
Source organism: Ichthyophis bannanicus (assembly GCA_033557465.1). Classification (NCBI taxonomy): domain Eukaryota; kingdom Metazoa; phylum Chordata; class Amphibia; order Gymnophiona; family Ichthyophiidae; genus Ichthyophis; species Ichthyophis bannanicus. Next base: position 128,928,446 of record CM066033.1, read on the forward strand.
ATTTTTTATGAACACATGATTGATCTATGGGAGACTCCTCTCACTCTCTCTCCTCATTCTCGCAGATTGGACACTATGTATCGTGTTGCTCCCTGTCCTGGATTTCATAAAACTCAGCTTCCTCACCATTCCATTGTGGTGCAGTCAGCTATGAAAAGGATAAAGAGTACAAAGAGACACACTTCTGCTCCTCCAGGAAGAGAATGCAAGACCTTGGATGCTTTTGGTAGGAAAATCTTCCAAGCCAGTATGCTTATTGCCAGAATCAACTCATATAGTCTTTACATGGGTATGTTTCTAAAAGAAGTTGCAGAAAAGCTGCACACTTTCCTCCCTTTTCTTCCAGAGGATAAAAGGGGGGAATTCCTCATTTGGCTTAAGCATATCCAAGACATTTCAAAGTTTTCCAACAGGGCAGCCTTTGACTCCTTTGAAGGTGCCAGCAGAGCTTCAGGCATTGCCATAGCTGCTCGCAGAATTGCTTGGCTCCAGGCTTCTGATTTAGAACCCTGGGTTCAAGATGTCTTAGGAAATCTTCCCTGTACAGGTGAAAACCTATTTGGCAAAGAATGGCAAATAAAAGCTACTCAAATGGATGCAGAAAACTGCTCTGGATAGACTTTCAAAGTCAACCTCCATTCCTGCCAAGAAAAAGCCTTTTAAAAAGTCTTTCTTTAAAAAGGGCAGATTTCCTTCTACTTCTGGCCAACAATCTTCTACAGGTCGCTTTACCACTAAGTGTCAGCAGCCTAAACAGGCCAGGCCTAAGCCTACAGGGGCTGCTGCAACTCAGCAGGCCCAACCTCCTCAGGGATTTTGACTTGATGCTAGAGAACTTAGCCTTTCTGGCTCTAAAGCAGCCAGAGCCTCTCGCCATTCCAGGAAGGTTGGCTCATTTTGCTCCCAGATGGGAGCAAATAACATCAGAGCAGTGGACCCTCTCCATCATAAGAGAGGGCTACAAGCTTCATTTCTCAGACCTTCCTCCCCACACCATGGTGAGACACTTCAATTCTCCCACATCTCTTTTCGACCTTCTAGGTCAAGAGGTAGCCACCCTTCTTGCCCAAGGGGCAATAGAAGAAGCCCCTCTTCTTCATCAAGGGTCAGGGTTCTACTCCCCCTATTTTCTCATTCCAAAGAAGACAGAGGGATACAGGCCCATCTTAGATCTCAGAGAATTGAACAAATTTCTATGCAAGGAGAAGTTCAAGATGCTTTCTCTGGGCACTCTCCTTCCATACCTTCAAAGTCAGGATTGGCTTTGTTCTCTAGATCTCAAGGATGCGTACACACATGTCCTCATCCATCACTCTCACAGAAGATTCCTACGGTTTCTTTTCCAAGGAAAACATTACCAATACAGAGTCCTTCCTTTCGGTCTGGCCTCTGTTCCAAGAGTGTTCACCAAATGCATGGCAATAGTTGCTGCATTTCTATGCACTCTGGGAATATTTGTCTTCCCATACCTGGACGACTGGCTCATCCGAGCTCCATCTCAGTCAGAGGCCCAGATTTCCCTGGACCGCACAAGGCGCATTCTGCAGTATCTGGGACTTGTGGTAAACCTCCCAAAGTCTCAGCTCATCCCTACTCAGTCCCTAGAATTCATAGGGGCCTGGTTGGATACCACTACTGCAAGGGCCTACCTTCCTCAGGCCCGTTGCCAACGTCTAGTGCAGTTAGCCTCCCAGATTCAATCAGAGCCACTTAACTGCCCGGGAGATGCTACAACTGCTAGGCCACATGGCTTCCACAGTGCATGTGGTACCCTATGCTCACCTGCACATGAGAGCAGCTCAATGGACTTTGTCCACCCAGTGGACTCAAGCTTCAGGAGCTCTCTCAGACCAAATAGCAACCACCAAACGTCTCTTTTGGTCTCTCCAATGGTGGATGTCCACTCAAAATTTGTTGCTGGGGTCCCCCTTCCAACAGTTGTTGCCCCAAGCAACCCTCACAGCAGATGCCTCTCAAACAGGTTGGGGAGCCCATCTACAGGACCTCTCCACTCAAGGCACTTGGTCCCCACAGGAGACCTCTCTTCATATCAACTACTTGGAGATTCGAGCAGTTTTTCTAGCTCTCAAGGTCTTTCATACCCTCGTCAGCTACAAGACAGTCCTCATTCATACGGACAATAAAGTAGCCATGTTTTACATAAACAAACAAGGAGGAACTGGCTCTCTGTCGCTTTGCAACGAAGCTTTAAGATTGTGGGCCTTCGCCGAGAGCATCAAATCCATCTCCTGGCAGTATACCTCCCAGGAGTCCAAAACTCTTGGGCAGACAGACTCAGTCAAGTTCTGCTTCCACACGAATGGTCCCTGCACATGGATCAGGTACTCAGAATCTTCCAAGAATGGGGAACCCCGGACATAGACCTCTTTGCAAGTCCGTGGAATGCCAAACTTCCCCGGTTCTGTTCCAGAATTCCGTGTCAGGGAGTTCAGGCCAAGGATGCCTTCCTCCTTCATTGGGGTCAGGGCTTCCTGTATGCATTTCCGCCCATTCCCTTGATTCCCAAGACTCTGTTCAAACTCCAGAGGGATCAAGGATCTATGATCCTCATAGCTCCACGCTGGCCACGCCAAGTGTGGTACCCTCTACTTCTACATCTCTCCCAAGCCACCTCCCTGGACTTGGGAGCTGCTCCAGACCTTCTGTCCCAGGAGGAAGGGACTTTGTGGCACCCAAACCCCAAGTCCTTACACCTCAGAGCTTGGGTACTGAAGACCTAGACCTTCAAGACTGGAATCTTTCTCAACAGGTGAAGGATATCCTCCATGCTTCCAGAAAACCTTCCACCAGGCGTTCTTATGCTTTTAAATGGAAGAGGTATTCCATTTGGTGTGCTGAAAAGGGTCTTGACCCTCTAGCACTACCTTTAAATTCTCTGTTAGACTATCTCCTGCATCTTTCCAATGCAGGCCTTAAAACGAATTCAGTAAGAGTCCATTTGAGTGCTATTGCAGCATCCCTTAAGCCCATCAATGGACAACCTATTTCCTCTCATCGCAAGATTCATGAGAGGTCTAACTTTAACTAAACCTCCCATTAGGCCTCCTCCGGTGGCATGGGACTTAAATTTGGTTCTTGGTCAGCTTATGAAGCCACCTTTTGAACCCTTAGCCACTACCTCCTTGATGTTTCTTTCCTGGAAGGTTATTTTCCTCATTGCAGTCACTTCAGCTCGCCGCATCAGTGAACTGCAGGCATTAGTGGCTAATCCACCTTATACAAGGTTCCATCATGATAAGGTAGTTCTTAGGACGAATCCACACTTTATGCCTAAAGTGGTCTCACCTTTTCATCTTAATCAAGAGGTATATTTACCTGTTTTTTTTCCAGCTCCTCATGCATCCAGTGCAGAGAAGACTCTTCATACTCTGGATTGTAAAAGAGCTCTTGCTTTTTACTTACAAAGGACACAGCAACATAGAAAGTCTTCCCAGCTTTTTGTTGCTTTTGATCCTTCTCATTTGGGACTTCCAGTCTCTAAGAGAACACTGTCCAATTGGATTGCTCAGTGTATTTCTTTCGCCTACCAGAGTAAGAACCTTTCTCTGGAGAGCCATGTCACAGCTCATAATGTGAGGGCCATGGCCACCTCTATGGCTCATCTAAATTCTGTGTCCATCGACCAGATCTGTCGAGCAGCCACCTGGGCCTCGGTTCATACCTTCACAGCCCATTACTGCTTGGACAAGGACTCCTGCCAGGATGCCTTGTTTGGTCAGGCTGTCCTCAAACACCTGTTCCATTCTTAAACAACTCCTACCCTCCTTCCCTGGATGGATGCCTGAGATCCATAGGAGGAAGTAGACCCCTTCCCAGGGTCTCATATCCTTGGGGATCTCCCAGGCATCTTAGCTAGGGTGTCCCCATTTGTGAAGACTCATTCCTGCTTGTTCCTGGAGATAGCACAGTTACTTACCTGTAGCAGGTGATCTCTGGGAACAGCAGGAATAAGTCTTCACAACCCTCCCACCTCCCCTAGGAGTTGTATCTCTTTTTCTATCTTTCCTTTCCTTCCTCTCTCTATTGTCTCAGCTTTAAACTCGAACTGAGGAGAGATGGTTAGGAAAGGCGGGAAGGCAGTGCGCAGGCGCTGTGGGATGCTCCCAAAAGCTTTCCTTTTTGGGAAGCTGGGGAGCGTTCCCGCACAGGCTCCGTCAGTACCGACGTACCCATATGTGAAGACTTATTTCTGCTGTTCCCAGAGATCACCTGTTACAGGTAAGTAACTGTGCTTTACTGATACTCCATCATAGCAAACCCAAATTAGCTCTGTTTCCGAAAATCACTGTAAGGCCCATACTAAGTTGAATGGAGCCCACATGTGAAAAATCACAGTAGTTGAGTTGATTCAAATACTCCTGACTGAAAAATCAAAGGTCTAAACATGCCAAAAGAGCTCTTGGATAAAGTTATTCAAAAGTACAGATTAGATGGAAGGCTATCAGAAAATGTACCTTGGGCACCATCAGATCCATCATTGTAAAGTGTACTTCTGGGGGAATTCTGTTCAGAAGAATGTAAAATTCTTTGCAAATACTCAGAAAATTCTGTGCATAGTATTGTAAAAATCTGCAAGTCTGAGGTATATTAATTTAATTATTTTGTACAGAATTCCCAGTCCTGAGTCCTTCCTGCCTCAGGTATGGGCCCCACCCAAGTCTTTTCCCTCTTTGGTCTTAACCATCCCTAACATCCTCCCTAGCTCACTCTCTTCCCTCAACTTAGCTTGAACTCCTTCATCTCTGGAAGGTTCATCCCCCAGCTTTCTCTGCTCTTTCTCCAGATGGATACCTCCCAGCTTGTTTTCTTTCCACCCCTGCCCCACCCTCTCTGCTTCCCTGATCTCTCTTTTCCTACCCTCCAGAAAGACCCTAAACTCTCTTCATCTCCCAGTAGACTCTACTGTCTGCAATTCCTTCTCTAACTCCCATGAAAACCCCCAAGGTCTCTCTCCCTCTCCCCCTCCCCCTCCCCCAACAGTGTACAACCCCAGCTTATGCTGTCCCCTTCTCCCATGGCATCCAACCCCAGTTTTCTCTGTCCCCTTCCCCTTGCCCTCTCTACCCCCATCCCTACCTCAATCGTTTGGCAAGAGGACTCAGCCAATAGCAGTATATCGCAGTTCCTCCTCCTCCTCCTCTGTTGCCCAGCAGTTTTAAGATTATGCCACAAACATGGCCTGTATGAGAAGGTGGCAAGAAAGAAGCCACGGCTGAAGAAAAACAATAGGATATGTCGTATAGCTTTGAGTAAAAAAAAAAAAATGCATGTAGGAGAAGGTTTTGTGGTCTAATGAGACCAAAGTCAAACTTTCTGGACTCAATGCTAACCAATATGTGTGATGTAAAACAAACACAGCACATTAGTCTGCTGATGCCGTTCCTAGAATAAAGCATAGTGCTGATGCCGTTCCTAGAATAAATTTCTCCAGGAACAAGCAGGAAGTCAGTCTTCACATATGGGTGACATCGACGCTGACGAAGCCCATGCAGAGCATTTCCCCAACTTTCAAAGAAAGCCTTTGGGAATGCTACTATGCATGCATGGTCCCCTTCCCGCCCAAGGGTGCCATCATGCTCAGTATCCTTTTTTCCACAGAGCCCGATGGATGTGTGTCCTGTTTCCCCGGAAAAATCCTCTAAAAATTGTCCTTAAAAGTGTGTTTTTCCCAGATTACGTACCGGTTCCTCTTCCCGCCTCAAGCCATTGCAAATAGACCCGCAAAAATTTGCTGATCACATCAAAGACAAATTTCACTCCACAGAACCAACTGAAACCAGCTCTTCAACCCAGCCTGATTCATACCCTAAGACATGGGACGCCTTCTACCCTCCCTCAACAGAACAGCTCTCCCGCATCATCTCAGCAATCAGAACAAGCACCGCCCCCACGGACCCCTGCCCAGTATCATGGATAAAGGCCACCAAATCAAGCCTCATCCACATCATACACGACATTGTGCTCAATTCACTCACCCAGGGTCTCCTGCCAGCTCAACTAAAACTGGCTACAGTACGCCCAATACCGAAGAAAACAACCCTCGACAAGAGCAACCCCGCAGCATACAGACCAATATCCAGCATACGTTTCCTGGCAAAAATCATAGAAAAAGCAGTGCAACAACAACTTCAGGAACATATTGACAACCATGCTCCTCTAGACGACAACCAGCACGGCTTCCGCCCCCAACATGGAGTCGAAACACTGCTGATCTACCTCATAGACAACATCATCAGAGTCATAGACAACAACACTAAAGGCATCCTTATGATCTTCGTCGACATCTCCTCCGCCTTCGACACAGTTGACCACCCAACCCTCCTGGAAAGACTAAAGAAAATTGGGCTTCACGGTACCACGTTAAAATGGTTCCAATCCTACCTCACCGACAGGCAGCTACAAGTCAAGATAGGCCACAACACCTCTCAACCCATAAAAATCCGCCAAGGAGTACCTCAAGGATCCGCCCTCTCGGCCCTTCTGTTCAACATATACATCCAGCCAATATGCGACATCCTGAAAGCGAACAACATTCAATACACCATCTATGCACACGATATCATGATATACACACCTATCTCAACCGACAACCCAGACTACAATAGAATAACTGACTGCCTAATACAAATGACAAACTGGTGCACGAACAACAACCTCTCAATCAACTACAGCAAGACTGAGGCCCTAATAATCACTCGCAACCCCGACTTCATTCACCCACCGGACATCAAAATAGCAGACACAACCATTCCAATGAAATCCGAAGTAAGATACCTGGGAGTAACCCTGGACAACAAACTAAATCTCATGTCTCACGTCAACAAAACGGTCAAGAATGCATACTATAGAATGAGAATCATCAGACGGCTTAAACCCCTCCTCGACACAGAACACTTCCGCACAGTATGCCAAGCGCTCATCACCCCATTATTGGACTTCTGCAACCCCATCTACCTTGGCCTACCAAAGCAAACTCTCAAACCGCTCCAACTAGCCCAAAACACCGCCGCACGCATAATTTCTGGCTCAACAAGACATGAACACATTACCCCGGTTCTCAAAGATCTACACTGGCTCCCAATCAGCTCACGTATCAAATACAAAACAATAATGAACATATTCAAAATCAAGCACCACATTTCAGCAAACAGCCTGCACACCCTCATTCATCCAGACACCAGCACCCGCCCGAGAAGAAAAGGAACCTCCAACAGAGTCAACACACCAAAAGACTTCAGAAAAACACGAAAGGACACCACAGAGAGAGCCCTCTCCCTGGCAGCCCCAACCATCTGGAACTCCCTCCCAGATGATCTGAGATCGACAACGGACCTCAAAGACTTCCGCAAACAGCTGAAGACAACTCTGTTCATAGAACATTATGGACACATCACGTAATCAACAAAGTCTGATCAACAAAGACCCCGACGAGAGATTGTAAGACACCGACAAGAGATTGTATATCGGCACAGGATCTAGCTCAAGCCCTATCTGGACAGTACCTTGTATTATAGAACATGCTGTATTATAGCGCACACTGTACATAGCCCACCCTAATCTAGAATCCCCCTCCTCACACGCACTCCACATCACTGCCCCCACTGCATGAACTCCCCCCCCCCGCACACTATTCCTCCTGCACGATCCCCCCCCGCACACTATTCCTCCTACACTGCATGACCCCCCCCAGCACTTCATCTGATTGTATTGTTGTGACACCGCCTTGATTTTTATGATAAGACGGTTTAGAAATACTTTTAAATAAATAAATAAAATTGCCGTCCCCAGCATCATTCTAGACCCTCTTCCTTCTTTTTTGACAATGCTTTGCTCAACTGGCGTTTGCGTCCTTTTTCGTACGGGGGTCACTGACCCTGACAGGGTGTCTCCCACCCTGTCTCCCAGTGGGTTCAAAAAATGTGACCAATGCATTCAAACCATGTCTATTACAGACACCCATGACTGCTGCTTGCGTTGCCTCGACCCAGATCATGTCAGGGCCACCTATGACCTGTGCCAGGCCATGACTCCGAAAACCAACAAGAAAAGGTCAGAGTTGCAGGAAAAGATGTTCCCACGGTCCACCTCAGCCCCGGTTTCCCTAATGCTGAGCCCCAAGCCGAGCACCTCCTGTGAGGCCCAGGCGTCTTCGGAGTCCTGCGGTGGCAGCTCCTCTGTAAAGACATTGGACCCCGGGAAGAAAAAGAAAACACCCTTGAAACCAGACGAGACTCCACCGGTGAAACCTGATAAGGTCCCGCAGTGGGACTCTGGTGACTCTGAGCAGTGCCCCCTCAAGGTCTCTAAGAAGGAGTCCTCGGCCGGCGGTGACCATGCGAGACTCCTCAAGGCTGTGGTCCTCATCGAGGTCGTACTCACTAGAGTGCTGGCATCGGGCCCAAGGGCCTCTGTGCCCATGCCAACAGCTGCAGAGCCTTCTGGCATCGAGACTAGAATGGCAGCCCTGGAGCAGAATATCTCTGCCATCCTGGCCCTGCAGCAGGTGATGAAGTCTGGCTCATCCACATCATCTGCCCCGACAACCAGGCCCCCAACTGCAAGGGAGTCCCCAGGCATCGAGCCAGGCCTCGAACGCCACCAGCCTCGAGCGAGTCCTCGGCACCGCTTGAGGTCATGGTCCTGATCCTCGGAAGTCTGGTCCTCCCTGGCTAGTTTCCGTGAGTCTGACCCGAGACCCAGTGGGGAATCCCGGTTCCTAGGGGCCGGCCTCGAGGTGCGGGAGTCCCGAACCTCAGATTCCTCGACGCTCTCCGGCTCTGACTGGGAAACAGACATCAAGGCCTCTCTCGAGACCTCTCAACACCAAGACGTCCCTTTGGAGCCGTCTCCCCTGGAGCCCCATTGCCATTCTCCCCCCAAGGATGTGGCCTTCCACGACTTTGTCCGGGACATGACCTGGTCCCTCTCAGTCCCGACTGAATCAGAGGAGAACCCAAGCACCGAAGAACTGGAAATCCTCCAGTATGAGTCCCCACCAAAGGAGACTCTTATGGTGCCGGTCCAGCCCTGTGGATGTGGGAGACCCCATCCTCTGTGCCAGTGGTCAGCCGATGCCTCGATGCCATCTATCGCATCAAGAAGGGTCCTGGTTTCCAAAAATCTAAACTCCATGGAGTTCTCAATGCAGAAGCTCGTAAGTCAGAAGAGCTATTTTTCTGTTCCCCCTGGACGGGAAGCCCAAGTCCTCGATGCACTTGGGTGCAAGTGTTTTCAGGGCTCCATGCTGGGCTGTTGGATACAGGCCTATGAACTATATATAGGCATGTATCTCAAGGGCCTCATCCAAGAACTGGCAGGCTTCTCCACAGGCCTCGCCGGGGAACCACTCCAGGGTTCCAAGCCCTGACAACCGGGATTCGGGACTGCTCAAAGTTCCTGTCCCCCGCCGCCTACGACGACTTTGAGTCTGCAGCCCGGGTAACAACAGCGGGCATCGGGGCCCAGCGCCAGGCTTGGTTGCAAACCTTCAACCTTGACTAATGGGTGCAGGAAAAACTGCTAGACGTCCCCTGCACTGGGGAAAACTTATTTGGCAAACCCATGGCTGACAAAGTGGCCGAGATTGAGGCCGAGGTCGTGACCAGGCTCTCAAGGAAGACCTGGACCCTCCCCCAAAAGAAACCAACAGGGAAAAGATCACCTTTCCCGAAGAAAAAGGTGTCTTTTCACCAGGGCCATTACTAACCCTTCTCGGGGCAGCAATAGCCAGAGCCCTCAACCCAAGAATCAGGGCCACGGATCAAGAAAGCCAAAGACTCAGAAGCCTCAGCTCCCACCCAAGCTGGGGGGAGCTTTTGACTTCCCAGGCAGGGCCTCCTCTCCCCCAGGAGACCCTCCCCTCTAGGAGACCCTCCCCAGTGCTCTTCACCCACAGGTGGGCCGGGGTCACCATGGAGCAGTGGTTCCTTCAGGTGGTAAAGTAGGGCTATTTCCTCCGGTTCCAGCAAACGCCCCCAGGGTTCTTCCCAGGAGAGCAGGCACCTCTCCTTCACCAGACCTTGCTCATCTCAGAGCCCGCAGGCCTGCTCAAGGGCAGGGTAGTAGACTCTATACCCAGACATCTGTGGGGAAAGGGTATCTACTCCAGGTATTTCCTTGCCCCTAAAAGAACTAGGGGCCTCAGGCCCATTCTGGACTTGCGAAACCTGAACAAGTTTTCTGGTGAGGGAGAAGTTCAAGATGCTCTCCTTTGGAACACTGCTGCTCTACCTCCACCAGGGAGATTGGCTGTGCTCCTTAGACCTGAAGGATGCGTATACCCACATCCTGATCCACCCCTCCCACAGACAATACCTAAGGTTTGTGGTGGGAAGAGAGCACTACCAGTATAGAGTGCTTCCATTCGGCCTTGCCTCCTCACCAAAAGTCTTCACAAAGTGCCTGGCGGTCGTGGCCACCTAAGTGCGCCTGCAAGGGGCCTTCATCTTCCCCTACTTGGACGACTGACTCATCAGAGTCAGCATGGCCCCCGAGGCAGCCAGGCACAGGGTGAACAATCCACCTCCTGCAGCACCTGGTGTTTGTCATTAACTACCCCAAATACCACCTCTCTCCAGCCCAAAACTTGGAGTTCATAGGGGTCCAGTTGAACACACTACAGGTCAAGGCCTTCCTTTCCAAAGAGATGGCACATCGCCTTGTACAACTGGCAGGAGACGTGCAGATTCACCAGTCTGTATCAACTCACCTCCTCCTCCGCCTACTTGGCCACATGGCCTCAACGGTCCACGTCATGCCCCTAACCCGCTTGCACATGTGGGCAGCCCAGTGATGCTCCGATCTCAGTGGACTCGGGCCACGAACAGGTTGCAGGACAGTCCAGCTAGCAGTCTCCCTCAACTGGTAGCAGTCCCTATGCCACCTCCAAGCAGGGATGCCATTCCAAGCTGCTGCACCACAGGGGGTCCTGACCAATGGAAACCTCCCTCCTGGGTTGGGGGGCGCACTGCGGAGAACTCCACACTCAAGGCACCTGGTTTCAAGAGGAGTCACTCTTACAGATCAACTTCCTGGAACTCAGGCCATCTCCTAGCCCTGCGTGAGTTCTGCCACCTGCTGTCAACCAACCTGTGTTGATCCAGATGGACGACCAGGTCACCATGTTTTATGTAAACAAGCAGGGGGGCACGGGCTCGCACTTCCTCTGTAAGAAGGCTATGCTCTCCTTTGCTGTGTGCTATGAATGCTCCTGCGAGCAGTATACCTCCCGGGTCAAGACAGTTGCTTAGCGGACAAGCTAAGCAGTGTCCTGCACCCACACGAATGGCATCTGAATCCCAGGGTGGCACAAAGACTCTTCCGCCTCTGGAGCAGGCCCATGATGGATCTTTTTGCCTCCCTGAACAACACGCAGCTACCCCACTTCTGCTCACACCAGCCGTACCCCAGGAGGGTGGCAGCAGATGCCTTCCTGATCTCATGGTCAGAGGGCCTCCTTTATGCCTTTCTACTGACTCTCCTAGTGGTCAAGACCCTCTTCAAGGTCCAGAGCGAGCAGGCATCAGTGATTCTGATTGCCCCCAAATGGCCCTGGCAACCCTCTGCTGCTCTCCTTGTCGGTGGCACTCCCAGTCTTACTGGGTCAGGACCTGGACCTCCTGTCCCAGGAGGAGGGTTCCCTCTTGCACCGCAAACTGGGGTCGCTAACATTGACAGTAGCCCTGGCCCCCTTTTAGTCTCCTGGGGGAAGTCGAGGAGATTCTGCTGCTCTCCCAAAAACCTTCTACCAGGCAGGTGTGTGCCTTCAGATGAAGAAGATTCTCTGTCTGATATGCAGAGAGAGAAGCGAATACCTTCTCCTGCTGCATGCAACTTGTACTGCAGTATCTACTGCACCTCTCACATGCCAGTCTGAAGTCAAATTCAGTGAGAGTACATCTGAGCAACATAGCTGTGCACCATCACCCTATAGAGGGAAAACCCCTCTCAAACCAGCCCCTGGTCTCCATATTCCTGTGGGGTCTCTTGCTATCAAAGCCCCCTCTCTGCCCCCTGTGGTAGAATGGAACCTGAATATGGTGCTTTCCCAACTCACCAGGCCGCTGTTCGAGCCCCTGGCCACTTGCCATTTACAATACCTATCCTGGAAAGTGTTTTTTCTGGTTGCCTTCACATCTGCTCGGAGAGTGAGCAAACTCCAGGCCTTGGTGGAAGATCCGCCCTATACAAGGTTCTATAAGAACAGGGTGGTGCTCTGCACACACCCTAAATTCCTCCCCAAGGTGGTATCCCCCTTCCACCTCAACCAGGAGGTGGTCTTTGCCACATTCTTCCCACGACCTCATGTCGGCATGGAGGAACTCATACTGCATACACTAGACTGTAAGCAGGCCCTGTCTTTCTACCTGCTGCGGACCCAGGCCCATCGCGAAGCTCCTCTGCTCTTTGTGTTATATGACACCAGTAGCTGGGGCTCCTGGTAACTAAGGAAACTGTCCACTTGGGCAGCGGATTGCATTGCCCTCGCCTACGAGTGATCTGGCCTCTCCTTTGAGCACCGGATCACTGCACATCGCGTGCGGACTATGGCCACGTCAGTAGCCAACCTCCGCTCAGTGCCGGTTATGGAAATCTGCATGGCCGCCACATGGTCTTCGATTCATATGTCTATAGCTCCTTACTGCCTGGAGAGCGAGTCCTGCAGGGACAGTGTCTTTGGGCAGGCAGTACTCTGCAATATTCTCGGAGTATAGGCTACTCGTGCCCTCCGACCCTTCTGTGTTCAGGCTACTGGAGTGAAGTTGTCGCTGGACGCGAGATCTTGCAGAGTCTCTTTTTAGGGACTTTATCTTTACAAAACTTGATATACCACCCTTGCCGAAGTGTCAGGGCGGTGTACAATACAACAAACTGTGGGCTACAAGAGATAGAAAGGAAAAAGGAATGCCATTAAAAGACAGGAAAGTAACACGAAACAAAGAACAGGCTGGAGAGCATCATAAGAGAAAGCAGAGATATGGAGCAACTAGAGAACTGTGGGCAGATTAAACAGGAGAAGTGAATTTGGGGAGGGGAGGCAGGACAAGGGGAGGACCGAGCCATCAGCGGGGGCAGGGAGGTCATAGGCCTGATGAAAGAGGTGGGTTTTAAGGAGTGATTTGAACTGAGGGAAGGAGGATTAAGTGCGAAAGGAGTGTGGGAGAGAATTCCAGAGGGCAGGGCTGAGGAAAAAGAAGGCAGAGTGATGGGTAAGCTCAAGGTGGGCCTGAGAGGGGGAAGGGAGAAAGAGCCGATTACCGTGAGAGGAATGGAGGAGACAGGGAGCTGATTGAAGGCGGATAAGATTGGCCAGATATTGCGGAACACCAGTGTAGAGTAGTTTGTGGGTGATGGTGAGAAGTTTATAGATAAAACAAATGGAGATGGGAAGCCAATGAAGAGAGAAAAGGGAGGGGGTGACATGAGCGTTCACAGGGGAGAGTGGGTGATGAAGCGAGCGGCAGTGTTCTGAACTAGCTGAAGACGGCGGAGTTGATAATGGGGAAGACCTGCAAAGGTAGTCTAGACGGGTGATCATGAGGGAAAGAACAAGAGTAGTGATATCGGGAGTGGAAAGAAACAGGCGGATGGATCTGATTTTGTGGAGATGGAAGAAACATGTGTGCACTACCGAGGAGATATGTTGATGAAAAGAAAGTGAGGGATCAAGGGTGACACCAAGGTATCGAAGGGTGGAAACAAGAGGGATGGGGTGGGTGGACATGATGGGGGAGAGAGTAGGAGAGGGGGCACCGAAAGAGAACCAAATGGCAGAGGATTTGGACGGATTAACATGGAGAAAGTTGCAACTGAACCAGGAGGCAACAAGAGAGAGGCAGTCGTTGAGTGGAGAAAGGTCGGGAGCAGAGGGGGAGGTGTGGGAACTAGGAGAATATCATCTCCAGGAACAAGCAGGAATAAGTCCTCACATATGGGTACGTTGGTACCGACGGAGCCTGCGCGGGAAAGCTCCTCAGCTTCCCAGAAGGAAGCTTTTGGGGCCTCCCACTGCACATGCGCGCTGCCTTCCCGCCTTCCTGACCAGCTCTCCTCAGTTTTCTCTTTTTCCGCGGAGCCAGCAGGTCGTGTTCCTGTCACCGCTGAAGAAATTATTGTTTTAGTTTGTTTCTTTAGACCGCGTACCTGCCTTCCCCATACCGAAACCGGTACCGCCGGTCTCTCTTTTCTTTTCTTTAAAAAAAAAAAAAAAAAAATCTTTATTCTGCACAACTTGGTGACTTCGGTTAGGCCTCAGGCCTACACAAATTCTCCTCATGGAGAAACCAGCCCCTGGTTTCAAGAAGTGTACCAAGTGTAGTGCTGTTATTTCTGTCACAGATACCCATGAATGGTGTCTTAAATGTTTGGGACCTGACCACTCCATTCCGGACTGCCCATCCTGCTCCCAGATGTCTAAACGTGGTTTGCAGAACCGGGCCAACAAATTCCATGTGCTGTTTGTTTCAGATAATCCAGCATCACAGTCATCCAGGTCTTCCTCTCCGGATGGATCTCAGGTAACCAAACCTTCTTTGGGCAGGTCCTCAAAGAGCCAATCTCCTTCAAAGCATCGAGAGGCTCTCACTTTTGAATCTGAGGATCCTGCCCCAGCCAAACAACCCCGGCGGGAAGCTCTGGCTTCCAAAGCACCATCTATGGGGTTACAGGTTGACATCGATGGCACGGCCTCGACTGATCACCTGTTAGACTGCTCTGGGGTACCGGCCCATACCGGTACCGACATCCAGGCAGCAGTGGCGTCTATGAGCAATACTGTTCAGACCATGCAGCAGGCCATGCTGGCTTTTATTAATGCTGCGACGCCCGCGGTACCGGTTCCAGTATCGTCTCCCATACCGGAACCGAGACCATCGACTTCCAAACGCAGATCGGTTCCGCATGCCGGATCCGGGTTTTCACCCGATACCGATCCCATACCCTGTACGCCCGATGTCGATACCGATCGGTATGCGTATCGTGCGTTGGAAGCAAATAGAGAATACTCTGATTCTTCTGAGGATTTTGACTCCTCTGAGGACTCTGATGAGCTGTCTCTAGTTCTTCATGAAGACCCCTCTTCCCCAAAGAGGAGAATGTCTCCACCAGAGGATTTGTCCTTTCAAGACTTCATTATAGAACTAGCTAAAGGACTTTCTATTACCACATCCTCTGAAAAAGAACCTAGGTCAAAGAAATTGGATATTTTAGGATACCCTAAGGTTCCTAAAGAGGCAGTCACCCTGCCTATCCATGAAATCCTTCAAGAACACTTGATGGACTTATGGGAGGCTCCTCTAACGTTGTCTCCTTACTCTCGTAGGTTGGACACCATGTACCGGGTCCCTCCTCCTCCTCCTGGGTTTCAAAAGACTCAGCTGCCTCACCATTCCATTGTGGTGAAGTCTGCGCTGAAAAGGATTAAGAGCACCAAAAGGCACTCTTCTACCCCTCCAGGGCGAGAATGTAAAACCCTAGACTCTTTTGGCAGAAAAAGTTTCCAGGCTAGTATGCTTATAGCCAGGATTAATTCTTAGTCTATATATGGGCATGTTTCTCAGGGAACTTGCCCTAAAGGTACGGCATTTTGCCTCCTTTATCCCTGAGGATAGAAAGGAGGAATTCATTTCTCTGGTGAAACAGCTTCTAGATGTTTCTAAGTTTTCCAACAGAGCAGCTTTTGATTCCTTTGAGGGTGCCGGTAGAGCTTCGGGCATTGCTATTGCAGCCCGACGACTTGCTTGGCTCCAGGCCTCTGACCTAGAACCCTGGGTCCTGGATGGCTTACGGAATCTGCCCTGTACAGGTGAGAACTTATTTGGTAAGGACTGGCAAATTAAAGCCACTCAAATGGACGCAGAAAATGCTACATTAGATAGACTTTCTAAGTCTACCTCTACTCCTGCCAAGAAAAAGTCTTTCAAGAGGCCTTACTACAAGAAGGCCAGATTTTCCACAAATACTGGCCAACAATCTTCTCAGCCTCGCTTTGCTGCTAAACGTCAGCAACCTAAACAGGCAAGGTCAAAGCCTGCAGCGTCTGCCACTCCTCAACAGGCTCAACCCCCTCAGGGGTTTTGACTTGCCCCTAGAGAACTTAACCTTTCTGGCTTTAGAACAACCAGAGCCCCTCACCATTCCCAGAAGGTTAGCTCACTTTGCTCCCAGATGGGGGCAAATTACATCAGAGCACTGGACCCTCTCTATCATCAGAGAGGGCTACAAACTTCATTTTTCCAACCTTCCTCCATATACCATGGTGAGGCACTTCAATTCTCCCCCATCTCTCCTGGGCCTGTTGGATCAGGAAGTCTCTTCTCTCCTTGCCCAAGGGGCAATAGAAGAGGTTCCTCTTCTTCAACAAGGGACAGGATTCTACTCCCCTTATTTTCTCATAACAAAGAAGACAGGGGGATTCAGACCTATCCTAGATCTGAGAGAATTGAACAAATTTCTGTACAAGGAGAAATTCAAAATGCTTTCTCTAGGCATTCTCCTTCCATACCTTCAGAGTCAGGATTGGCTTTGTTCTCTAGATCTCAAGGATGCGTACACACATATACTCATCCACCCATCCCACAGAAAATATCTAAGATTTCTGTTTCAGGGAAAACATTTCCAGTACAGAGTACTTCCCTTCGGTCTAGCCTCTGCTCCAAGAGTGTTCACCAAATGCATGGCAGTTGTTGCCGCATTTCTAAGAGGTCTGGGAATTTTTGTATTCCCATATCTGGACGACTGGCTCATCCGAGCTCCATCTCAGTCAGAGGCCCAGATTTCCCTGGACCGCACAAGGCACATTCTGCAGTATCTGGGACTGGTGATAAACCTTCCCAAGTCTCAACTTATCCCTACCCAGTCTCTGGAATTCATAGGGGCCCAGTTGGACACCACCACTGCAAGGGCCTACCTACCTCAAGTCCGGGACCAACGTCTGGTGTGCTTGGCCTCCCAAGCTCAGTCCAGCAGTCACTTGACAGCCAGAGAAATGCTGCGACTTCTGAGCCACATGGCCTCCACGGTACACGTGGTGCCCTACGCTCGTCTTCATATGAGAGCAGCTCAATGGACCTTGGCCACCCAGTGGACTCAGGCATCAGGAGCGCTCTCCGACCAAATACCTCAAAGCGTCTGTTTTGGTCCCTCCAATGGTGGATGTCCACCAAGAATCTGTTGTTGGGGGCCCCCTTCCAACCTTTGTTGCCCCAAGCAACCCTCACAACAGATGCCTCCCAAACAGGGTGGGGAGCCCATCTACAATCCCTCTCCACTCAGGGTACTTGATCTCCACAGGAGACCACCCTTCACATCAACCTCCTGGAACTGCGAGCAATCTTCTTTGCCCTCAAAGTCTTCCATACCCTCCTTGTCAACCTGACCGTCCTAGTTCAGACAGACAATCAGGTGGCCATGTTCTACGTAAACAAACAAGGAGGGACAGGCTCTCTGTCGCTTTGCAACGAAGCTCTCAGATTATGGGCCTTCGCCAGAGAGCATCAAATTCATCTTCTGGCAGTATATCTTCCAGGGGTTCAAAACTCTCGGGCAGACAGACTCAGTCGAGTTCTGCTTCCACACGAATGGTCCCTACATATGGACCAGATAGGCAGAATCTTTCAGGAATGGGGAACCCCGGACATAGACCTCTTTGCAAGTCCGTGGAATGCCAAACTTCCCCGGTTCTGTTCCAGGACTCCGTGTTAGGGAGCTCAGGCCAACGACGCCTTTCTCCTGTATTGGGGTCAGGAATTCCTATATGCCTTTCCACCCATTCCTTTGATTCCCAAGACTCTGTTCAAACTCCAGAGGGATCACGGATCGATGATCCTCATAGCTCCACGCTGGCCACGCCAAGTGTGGTTCCCTCTACTTCTGCATCTCTCCCAGGGACCCTCCCTGGACCTGGGAGTTGCGCCAGACCTTCTCTCTCAGGAGGAAGGGACTATGTGGCACCCAAACCCCAAGTCCCTACACCTCAGAGCTTGGTTACTGAAGGCCTAAGCCTTCATAACTTCAATCTTTCTCAACCAGTGAAAGATATCCTTCATGCCTCTAGGAAACCCTCCACGAGGCGTTCCTATGCTTTCAAATGGAAACGCTTTTCCATTTGGTGTGCTCAACAGGGTCTTGACCCTCTAGCACTTCCTTTGAATTCTCTACTAGACTATCTCCTGCATCTTTCTAATGCAGGCCTTAAGACGAATTCAGTAAGAGTCCTTTTGAGTGTTATTGCAGCATCCTTAAAACCTATAAATGGACAACCTGTCTCCTCTCATCCGCTTGTTGCAAGGTTCATGAGAGGCCTGACTTTAACTAAGCCTCCCATCCGACCTCCTCCGGTAGCATGGGACTTGAACCTAGTTCTGGGTCAGCTTATGAAGCCACCTTTTGAACCGTTGGTTTCTACCTCCTTGAAATTTCTTTCCTGGAAGGTCATTTTCCTTATTGCAGTCACTTCGGCTCGCCGCATCAGTGAACTACAGGCCTTAGTGGCTCATCCACCTTATACCAGATTTCATCATGATAAGGTGGTCCTTAGGACGAATCCCCATTTTATGCCCAAAGTGGTCTCGCCTTTTCATCTTAATCAGGAGGTATATCTACCTGTCTTTTTTCCGGCTCCTTATTCATCCAGTGCAGAGAGGAACCTTCATACTTTAGATTGTAAAAGAGCTCTCGCCTTTTACCTCAACAGGACTCAGCCACATCGAAATTCTTCCCAACTTTTTGTGGCTTTTGATCCTTCTCATTTGGGACTACCAGTCTCCAAACGTACACTTTCCAATTGGATTGCTCAGTGTATTTCCTTTGCTTACCAGAGTAAAAATATTTCTCTGGAAGGCCATGTCACAGCTCACAATGTGAGAGCCATGGCCACTTCTATGGCTCATCTTCACTCTGTATCCATTGATCAGATCTGTCGAGCCGCCATACCTTCACAGCCCATTACTGTTTGGACAAGGACTCCCGCCGGGATGCCTTGTTTGGTCAGGCTGTCCTCAAACACCTGTTCCATACTTGAACAACTCCTGCCCACCTTCCCAGGATGGATGCCTGAGATCCATACGAAGATGGCGAACCCTTGGAACGGGATCTCCCAGGCATCTTAGCTAGGGAGTCCCCATATGTGAGGACTTATTCCTGCTTGTTCCTGGAGATAGCACAGTTACTTACCTGTAACAGGTGATCTCTGGGAACAGCAGGAATTAGTCCTCACAACCCACCCACCTCCCCTAGGAGTTGTATCTTCTATCTATCTTCCTTTCCTCTCTCTATTGTCTCAGCTATAAACTCGAACTGAGGAGAGCTGGTCAGGAAGGCGGGAAGGCAGCGCGCATGTGCAGTGGGAGGCCCCAAAAGCTTCCTTCTGGGAAGCTGGGGAGCTTTCCCGCGCAGGCTCCGTCGGTACCGATGTACCCATATGTGAGGACTAATTTCTGCTGTTCCCAGAGATCACCTGTTACAGGTAAGTAACTGTGCTATCGGCATAGATATAAGAGGAGATACTTGATTGCTGAATGAGTAAAGCTGGAGGGGAAAGAAAAACGTTAAAAAGTAAAGGAGCAAGAATAGAACCCTGCGGAACCCCACATTGGAGCGGGAGGGAGGGAGAGACGTGAGGACCCATATGAACAGCAAAGGTGCGAGAGGAAAGGAAAGAGCGGAACCACTACAGAACCGTACCATAGATTCCCAGGTCAGACAAACGTGAGAGAAGGGTACAGTGATCGACAACATCAAAGGCAGAGGAGAGGTCAAGTGAAACAACAAGAGAAAGATCACCACGGTCGTGAGAGCGGTGGAGTTCGGAGAGAAGAGCTAGAAGGATGGTCTCAGTGCTGTGGCCGGCACGGAACCCAGACTGACGCGGATGGAGAGAGAAAGTGGAATCAAGGTGAGTGGCGGGCTGAAAGAAAACCAGTTTTTGAAAGATCTTGGAAAGGAAGGGGAGATTGGCGACAGGGCGCCAATTGGCAGGGATAGCAGGGTCCAGGGTAGGCTTTTTGAGAAGGGGACGGACTATGGCTTGTTTCCAACTAGTAGGGAAGTGACTGGAAGTGAGGCTGGAATTGAGAATAGCCAGAGCGAAAGGAATGAGGGCGAGGGAGGAATTAAGGAGCCAGGGGGAAGGGAAGGGGTCGAGAGGACAGGTGGTCTGCAGCTCACGGCCACCAGTCGGGTCACCAGTGGTGCTGTTGTGATTCGCTCCTTGGCAGCCTGGAGCTAGGGAGTCCCATATGTGACTTCCTGCTTGTTCCTGGAGAAAGCGTACTTACTCACTTGTAACAGGTGTTCTCCAGGGACAACAGGACTCAGTCCTCACAACCTCCCCCTCCTCTTAGAGTTTCCTTCCTTTTGCTATGTCATCTGACTGAGCGAGATAGCACGCTTGAGCGGAAAGGGGATCATGAATGCATGGCAGCATTCCCAAAGGCTTTCTTTGAAAGCTGGGGAAATTCTCCACATGGGCTCAGTGGGCGTCGACATCACCCATATGTGAGGACTGCTATCCCTGGAGAACACCTGCTGTCCCTGGAGAACACCTGTTACAGGTGAGTAACTATGCTTTCTTGAGAATGGGAATAATATCCACTTTTCAGCAGGACTGTGACCCTAGACAGAAAACAAAAGCAACATTGGAGTGGCTGAGCAAGAAGGAAGCTGACCCAGTCAATGCCCAGACTGGAATCAATAGAAAATTTATCAAGACTGGAAGATTGCAATCCACATATGATCCCCAGCTAACTAGGAAGAGCTTGAGCTATTCTGCCAATAAGAAAGAGCAAAAACTGCATCATCCTGCTGTGCAAAGTGGGTAGACACTTATCCTGAATGACTCATGGGTGGTTGTTGCAAAGAGGAGTCAAGGGATGTGAAAACCTATGCAATAAAGACTTTTGGATTTCTTATTTGTAATTACTTTTGAAATATTTCTATAATTGTTCCTTCACGTTAAATGTGTGGAGTATGTCGTGTAGATAAGTGAAACAATCTTATGGTAATGTATTTTGAATTGCATGTTTAGATATCAGAATGTGAAAAATGGATGTGTATGATGATTTTTGAAAGGCACTATACATAAAACTGTACATACCAGTTTTCTTTTACAGCTTTCTGTGTGGTGTTTGGGGCACTTTTTAGATAAGCATTGACCTAAACTTAATAGAGTTATTCAATTAGACTACTGTACCTGTTTGTGCCTGCAAAGTATGCACTAGCGCTCTGTTGAAAATCCCGTTAGCGTATATAGAATGTGTTCAAAATGAAGACATTTTCTTATTTAATATAAGAGAATTATCTAGATGTCACTCACACCTCAAAGACTTTTATTGATGCAATAGATGGAGTTCTTTATTCCCTTAATTTTAAACGTGTCATGACCCAGCTTAAGGATCTCATCTTCCTTATATTCCATTTTCTTTATTGGTTTTCTCTATTGGTTGTACGTAACTTAGCCTTGCACGTGTGTACTCTGCAGTTTTCCTCAAAGTACTTTAGAGAGAGTAAGTGGGTTTATTTTCTCTCTTATTGAACTTGCCTCTTATGTGATGCATGTCCTGATGTATTTGGTTTTGTTTGTAGTATATACACTGTATATAATTTGCATGTTCAATGTCAACCAGTTGGTGTATTACTGTTCTATGTAAACCTCTTTGACCTGGAGAAAAGCGGTATGTAAACACTGCTAAATAAATAAATAAAAATTAAATTAAATTAAAGGTTACTTTTTCGAGTATTCTTTGTTTTACAAACTGTTATACTTCCAATAAAGATTGAATTAAAAAATGTAAAGTTGACCATTTTTGTTATGTAAGAATAAATTTAATTTGTGCACTAGAAACTATTGAATCAAATGCTTTCTTTTCTAGTTTGTTTACAAGACAGTGTTTTGGCTTTCTGGAAACATGGGATGCAAGGAAGAAGCTTTAGATCAAATGAGGTGAGTCATGAATTCAGTTACTACGTTGATCTTGCTATTAATAATACTGAAATACTCCAAAGATAATTTCAATTTCTAATGATCTGTGATTCCCAATCAAAATAAGGAACATTTAGGGGCAACCCATATTTCACCAAACATTCCTTTGAGAGGTTTGATTGTGATTCTCGGCTCCAGCCTTGCTCCATGAAACTGCTAGTACTGGGTAAGCTGCAAAGATAGTCATATCCTCTGGGAGGCAGAGAAGTACATGCAAGTCTAAGCTGACTGGCACAGGAGAATCTCATTATCTTTCCCCACCGCAGTCGAAGCTTGCTTTAGTACTTGCCCATCTGAGGAGTTGGACGGAAGGGATGGAAAAATGACATAGCCATACATACAGATTTTAAAAAGACCTTGTCTTGGATGTCTCAGCAGGCAGCAAGTGTGTTAGTTTCCCTTTTCAGTGTCCATGCTAGCTAGCTGGACAAAATAGAGAGGTGAGTATAGGATATATGACAACAAAATCTGGATAAGAGAGCAATGGAGAGAGAACTGAGAAAAGGTAGAAAATTGACACATCTTAAAACTATTTAGTGCATGTTTTCATGGTGCAGCACATTACCAATGCGTTAACAGCACGGGGGGATGGACACACATGCACCGAAACGTTAGTACCGGCCAAGCTCCATTCATTATAGAAGGGAATTTAATTTAATGACTAATCACAAATTAGACTATTCTAATAGTGCGGAATATAAGATGAAGGAGTGAAAGAAGTTTAAAAATTTTTAAAGAGCAACTGGGACTTCTCCAGGACCAAGCAGGAAGTCAGTCCTCACATATGGGTATCATCAGCGCCGATGAAGCCCCAGCGGAGCATTTCCCCAGCTTTCTATGAAAGCCTTTGGGAATGCAGGCACGCATGCGCGGTTCCCTTCCCGCCTAAAGGTGCCATCTTACCTCAGTCTCTTTTTTTCCGAGAAGCCCACCGGACGTGTGTCCTGTCATCCCGGATAAAAGTTGATTTTTTTCGGCGATTCTCGCTGTTTTTTCTCCCGGTTCGACGCCGGTTCCCCTCCCGCCGGGTTCGGTACACCGGTATCGAGCCCGATTCTTCTTTTTCGATTTTTGCCCTTCGTGGCTGGCGTCCCCGCCCTTTTTTGTTTTTTCCCTGGAAGGCCGGTCCTTTGACCTCGCGGGGACTCTTTTTTTCCCCGATGGCTTCCAGCGGTTTCAAGAAGTGTGATCGGTGTAATAAATTAATGTCTCTCACCGACACACATGACTGCTGCCTTCGGTGCCTCGGTCCTGATCACGACCCTAAGTCGTGTGGACCATGTGGGAAGATGTCTTCCAAGGCACTCCGAAGTCGCCAGCAGCAGAAAGAAAGGCTTTTCTCGGACTCGGCCTCCTGCCGGTCCCGGACCTCGTCTGAGGCCTCGACATCTTGTGATTCGGATCCCGAACGCTGTCGAAGCTCCTCGGACAGGGGGTCCCCCGACCGGGAACGCAAGAGGAAGAAGCGGCTCGCGAGGGCGTCGTCGTCGGAGGTCCCTGGCTCCTCGAGGGCCAGGTCTAAGACCCCTGACCGTCGCCCCGGGCCCGTGGAACAAGAGAAGCCTGCCAAAGTTCCTTGTGTGGAGCCGGAGTCTGCTGGACACGTAGGCCCCGTAGTCCTCGAGGACTCTCCTCCCAGAGAGCCGACGTCGGGCCCGGCGCCGCCGGGACCCGAGTCGGTGGCTGCTGCTTCTCCCGAGCTGAGTCTCAGGATGACAGCCTTGGAGAGCAGACTGTCTGCCTTCATGGAGCAACAGCGGGCACTGATGGCCAGCCTGTCTGGCGCATCTGCCCCGACCACAGGGACATCGACTTCAAAGTCGACCCCAGAGACCGAGCCGATACTTGAGTCCATCATGGCTCGAAGTCGACCTCAGTCGAAATCTCCCTCAACCTCCTGCTCGGGACCGAGGGCGTCGACGCTGGTGCCTCCGGTGTCGGGGCAGGTGCTCCAGGGCCCTGCGGGATCGGACCCTGACTCCTCGTCGGATGAGTCGCCTGGGAGATGGAGGATGAGGAGTCCCCCGATACGTTCAAGACTCGGTGCATCCCGTCGGACTCACCGCAGTCTGAGCCCCGGAGTAGATCCCCTCCGGAGGATACTCGGTTCTCGGAGTTCGTCCGGGATATGGCCACTGCCTTGGCTATTCCGGCGGACCCCGAGGAAGAACCTCGAGCTGAAGAGCTCGAGGCCCTGCAGTATGACTCTCCTCCGAAGGAGGCCTTTACTGTCCCGGTTCCTCCGATGCTGGAATGGCTCCTCTTCCGGATGTGGGAGGCACCGGCCTCGGCGCCGGTTTTAAGCAAGCGAGTCGACTCGATCTATCGACTCAGAAAGAGCCCTGGCTTTCAAAAGGCACAGCTACCACACCATTCCATGGTTGTGGAATCGGCCATGCATCGTCTGAAGAGCCAGAAGATGCACTCTGCGGTGCCCCCCGGCAGGGAGGCCCGAAACCTCGATGGCGTCGGTAGAAAGTGCTTCCAGGGCTCAATGCTTGCTTGCCGTGTCCAGTCTTACTAGCTGTACGTGGGCATGTACTTGCAGATCCTGGCCAAGGAGTTGGCTGGGTTCTCTGCTGGATTCTCTGGGGAACCCTTGCAGAGATTCAAGTCCTTGTCCTCGGGGATTCGGGACTGCTCGAAGTTCATGTCCCGCGCCGCCTACGATGGCTTCGAGGCTTCGCCCCAAGTTGCGGCAGCCGGCATCGCGGCTCGACGCCAGGCATGGCTGCAGTCATCGGACCTCAAGCCATGGGTTCAGGACAAGTTGGTCGATGTCCCTTGCCGAGGTGAAAACCTTTTTGGCAAGCCCATGACCGAGAAGGCTGCCCAGCTCGAAACAGAGCACCTTACATGGACAAGGCTGTCTGGAAAGACCTCTGCCCCTTCTCATAAAAAGAAGGGCTCGGGTAAAAAGCCCTTTTACCCAAGGAAGGGCACTGCCTATAAACAGTACCCTCAATATTAGGCTGCCCAAGCTGCACCCCAGGGTCAGCAAGCCAAGGGGCAGGGTAATGGACCCCGTAGGCAGAGGACCCCCAAGCCTCCGGCCCCTGCTCCCACTCAGCAGGGTGGGGGGTTTTGACTCCATGAGCATAGCCTCTCCATCCATGCTCTCCCAACCCTGCACAGGAGGTTGCCTCGCCCTCTTTGCCCACCAGTGGCCCCTCATCACCGGGGACAGTTCGGTGTTGGACATAGTCCACAGAGGCTATGCCCTGCATTTTCACCAACTGCCTCCTCCATACTTTCCAGGGGAGCCTCCCAGGCCTCCCCTGCACACAGACCTTCTCCTTCAAGAGCTTCAGGGTCTGTTGGTGGACAGGGCGGTGGAGCCTGTGCCTCCCCACTTGCACGGTCACGGATTCTACTCCAGGTATTTCCTGGTACCCAAAAGAACCGGTGGCCTTCGACCCATTCTGGATCTCAGAAACCTCAACAAGTTCCTCGAGAAAGAAAAGTTCAATATGCTTACTCTTGGAACACTTCTGCCCTACCTCCAGCAGGGAGATTGGCTATGCTCCTTAGATCTAAAGGATGCGTACACTCACATCCTCATTCATCCAGAACACAGAAAGTACCTCAAGTTCATTGTGGGGGGAAACCATTATCAGTACAGAGTACTGCCTTTTGGCCTCACCTCCGCTCCCAGGGTCCTCACCAAATGCCTGGCAGTGGTGGCGGCCTACCTGAGAAATCAGGGAATCTGTCTTCCCCCTATCTGGACGACTGGCTCATCAGGGGCCAGACAAGCCACCCTCAGAACTATTGCTCTGGGGTTTGTAATAAACTTTGCAAAGTCCACTTTGTTCCCCTCCCAGAACTTGGAGTTCATAGGAGCAAGGCTGGACTCCCTGCTAGCAAAGGCTTTCTTGCCTGCAGACAGAGCCCAAAGACTGATAAACTTAGCAAACCAGTTTCTCAGCAAGTCACTGGTCTCCGCCAGACTCTGCCTAAGGCTGCTTGGCTACATGGCTTCGACAGTGCATGAGACCCCCAATGCCAGGCTGCATATGAGACCTGCACAGTGGTGCCTTCGGACTCAGTGGCCACAGGAAGCCTCAGAGACAGGGTAAGGGTGTCCAGACAATTTCTGAACTCCCTCAACTGGAGGCTGCACCCACCCAATCTACTAAAGGGGGTGCCTTTTCAGATTCCTGGGTACACGGTGGTACTGACCACAGACGCCTCCCTGCAGGGCTAGGGAGCTCATTGTCTAGGCAGGTGCACCCAGGGCCTGTGGTCTCCTTGGGAGGCTGCACAGCAGATCAATCTCCTCGAACTCAGAGCTATTCGATTAGCACTCAAAGCTTTCTCTCCTGCCCTGGCTCATCAATCTGTCCTGGTTCAGACAGACAACCAAGTAGCCATGTTTTATGTGAACAAACAGGGCGGGACTGGGTCCAGACTCCTCTGTCGGGAGGCTCAGGACCTTTGTTCATTTGCCCTCAAGCACAGCATGCTCCTCAAGGCTGTGTACCTTCCAGGCCAGGACAACTACCTGGCCGACAGGTTAAGCAGAATTCTGCAGCCCCACGAGTGGCAGCTGCATCCTTCAGTAGTTCAGAGGATCTTCCTAAAATGGGGTCTCCCTTTGGTAGATCTCTTTGCCAGCCCAATGAACAATCAACTGCCAAAGTTCTGCTCCAGGCAACCGCATCCTCTGAGAATAGCAGCAGATGCTTTTCTGATTCCATGGTCTCAGGGCCTCCTGTATGCGTTTCCTCCCACGCCCTTGGTGGCCCGAACTCTCTTCAAAATTCTTCAGGACAAGGCCTCGGTCCTGCTGGTAGCTCCCAGGTGGCCGAGACAGCCTTGGTTTCCACTTCTGCTTCAACTGGCGGTGGATCCCCCACTGCCTCTGGGGTTGCAACCCGACCTTCTCTCACAGGAGCAGGGTTCCCTTCTACACCCCAATCTCAAAGCTCTCAATTTGATGGCCTTGAGGCTGCAAGGGTAGTTTTGGCTCCCTGGGGCCTACCTCAGGAAGTTGAGGAGGTTGTCCTAACCTCTAGAAAACAGTCCACTAGGAAAACCTATGCTCTCAAATGGAAAAGGTTTTCTGTGTGGTGTCAGCTACGTACAGAGGATCCTTTCTCCTGTACTGTGCCAGTAGTGCTTCAGTACTTACTGCACTTATCAAATCAGGGACTTAAGTTCAATTCTGTTCGGGTCCACCTCTCAGCTCTAGCAGCTCACCACTCACTGGTGGAGGGACATTCTCTGTCGGGTCACCCCCTTGGTGTCCCGCTTTCTCAGGGGCTTGCTTTTGCGCAAGCCTCCAATCCGTCCCCCTGCCCCTGAGTGGGAGTTGAATGTGGTCTTGCAGCAACTGACTCGCCCACCTTTTGAGCCGATGGCTACTTGTCCACTGCGCTTCCTCTCCTGGAAGACACTCTTCCTGATAGCCCTTTCCTCGGCGAGTGAGCTTCAGGCCCTGGTCTGTGATAGGCCTTACACCATAATTTATAGGAACAGGGTAGTCCTCAGGACTCATCCAAAGTTCCTCCCAAAGGTTGTCTCCTCTTTCCACCTCAAACAGGAGGTGGTTCTTCCAACATTCTTCCCTAGGCCTCATGCCAGCCAGGCTGAAGCAGTCCTGCATACCCTGGACTGTAGGAGGGCCTTATCCTTCTACCTTGACTGTACGCAAGGGCATAGGAGGGCTACTCAGCTCTTCGTATCCTTTGACCCTAATAAGTTGGGGTTGGCTGTGTCCAAGCGTACCTTGTCCATCTGGGTGGCTGACTGTATCACCTGGGCTTACAAGGCGGCTGACCTTCCTTTGCAGGGTCGGGTCACGGCCCATCGTGTCAGGGCAATGGCTGCCTCAGTGGCTCATCTCCGCTCTGTGCCCTTGGTATCATCTCCGCTCTGTGCCCTTGGTAGACATCTGCAGGGCTGCAACTTGGTCTTCAAGCCAGACTTTTGCGGCCCATTACTCTCTGGAGAGGGAGTCCCATAGGGACAGTGCTTTTGGCCAGGCAGTACTCCGGAATCTCTTTGAGGTTTAGGCAACTCCTGCCCTCCTTCCCTCTGTTGGGCTACCGGTAGAGGTTGTGTCCTTGAAAAGCCTTTCTTTGCTGCTGAGACTAGAGGGAGTACTCTTGTTCATCCTGGGTTCCTCGGTAGCCCAGAGCTAGGGAATGACCCATATGTGAGGACTGACTTCCTGCTTGGTCCTGGAGAAAGAGTAGTTACTCACCTGTAACAGGTGATCTCCAGGAACAAGCAGGAATGAGTCTTCACATATGGATATCGTCGGTACTGACGGAGCCTGCGCGGGAACGCTCCCCAGCGTCCAATAGGAAAGCTTTTGGGAGCATCCCACAGCGCCTGCGCGCCGCCTTTCCCAACCGCCTCTCTCCAGTTCTTCTTTTCCGCGGAGCCAGCAGGTCGTGTTCCTGTCACCGCTGAAGAATTTCTTTATTTTATTTTATTTCTTTGGTTGCGCGTCTGCCTTCTCGACGCTGGACCGGTAGCGCCGGTCTTTTCTTTCTTTATTCAAAAAAAAAAAAAAAACTATTGTTTTTCTCACTTCAGTGCATTTTCTTCTTTGGCCTTAGGCCTAGGAAATTTTTCCTCATGGAAAAGCCCGCCTCTGGGTTTAAAAAATGCACGAAGTGCAGCAGCACTATTTCTGTCACCGACACCCATGAATGGTGTCTAAAATGTTTAGGTCCTGACCACTCCATTACGGATTGTGAGTCCTGTTCCATGATGTCTAAAAGAGGTCTACAGAATCGAGCAGCCAAGCTCAGTACCCTGTTTCCCTCTGATGCAGCTTCGGTGGCATCGACGTCTTCCAGGGCTGCTTCTTCCTCACATGGATCTCAGGTAACCAAACTTAAGTCCAGCCGGTCCTCGAAGGGTAAATCTCACTCTAAGTATCGAGATGCCTCCGGGCTTGCTCTCGAGGAATCCGCACCGGCAAAATTACCCCCGCG
Organism: Ichthyophis bannanicus; assembly: GCA_033557465.1. NCBI lineage: Eukaryota > Metazoa > Chordata > Amphibia > Gymnophiona > Ichthyophiidae > Ichthyophis > Ichthyophis bannanicus. The sequence goes on from CM066033.1 coordinate 128,957,393, forward strand.
GGAGGCTCCGGCTTCCAAAGCTTTATCTATGGGGTCACAGGTTGACATCGATGGCTCGGCCTCGACCGATCACCTGTTGCCATGTTCTGGGGTACCGGTGGTTCCCACTGGTACCGACATCCAGACATTGGTTGCATCGATGGATCAGAATATCCTGACCATGCAGCGTGCCATCACGGCATTCATACAAGCTGCGACGCCTTTGGTACCGCAACAAACTCCGTTGCCGGTACCGACTCCGGCACCGGTACTGATATCGGTGCCGGTACCGATTGCATCGACATCGGCTTCGGTGTTGACTGCAGCGGTACACTGTTCTGTGATGCCCATCGATACCGAATCGTTACCAATCACTCCCGATGTCGATACCACCCGGTACGCGTATCGGGCTCTGCAGCAGCATCCAGACAGGCGATACTTCGATTCCTCTGATGAATCAGAGGTCTCTGTCAAAGCATCGGTGATCTATCCTCAAGAGCCCTCTTCTCCAAAAAGGAGAATGTCTCCTCCAGAAGACTTGTCTTTTCAAGACTTCATTAGGGAAGTGGCCAGGGGCCTTTCCATCTCAGTGGCCCCTGAGACAGAGCCTAGAGCCAAAAAATTAGATATTTTACAATATCCTAAGGCTCCTAAAGAGGCAGCCACTTTACCAATACATGAGATTCTTTATGATCACATGTTGGGCATATGGGAGACTCCTCTCACCACTTCCCCTCATTCTCGCAGGTTGGACACCATGTATCGTGTTTCTCCTTGTCCTGACTTCCATAAGACTCAGCTTCCTCACCACTCCATTGTGGTGGAGTCTGCTATGAAGAAGATAAAGAGTACAAAAAGGCACTCTTCTGCTCCTCCAGGAAGAGAATGCAGAACCTTAGATGCCTTTGGCAGGAGAATTTTCCAGGCCAGTATGCTTGTTGCCAGAATCAACTCCTATAGTCTCTATATGGGGATGTTTCTAAAAGAAGTTACAGATCACCTGCAAACTTTATCTCCTTTTATTTCAAAAGATAAAAGGGAAGAGTTCCTCACCTGGCTCAAACATGCCCAGGATGTTTCCAAGTTTTCCAACCGTGCAGCCTTTGACTCTTTTGAAGGTCCAGCAGAGCCTCGGCTATTGCCATAGGAGCACGCAGAGTTGCTTGGTTGCAAGCTTCTGATTTGGAACCCTGGGTTCAAGATGTACAAGGAAGGTTTCCTAGTCCAGGTGAAAACCTTTTTGGCAAAGATTGGCAAGCAAAGGCCACACAGATGGATGCTGAGAATTCTGCTTTAGATAGACTTTCAAAGTCTACTTCTGCTCCTTTTAAGAAAAGGTTGTTAAAAAAGGGTTTTTTTTCCCAAAAAAGGGAAATATTATTCTGCTTATGGTCAGCAGTCATCTTCTGCAGGTTGTTTTGCTACAAAGAGACAGCAACAACCGAAACAGGCCAAGCCTAAGGCTGCTAGGACTGCTACGGCCCAACAGCCTCAGCCTCCTCAGGGCCTTTGACTTACAACTAGAGAGCTTAGCCTTTCTGGCTCTAGAACATCCAGAGCCTCTCACCATCCCAGGAAGGTTAGCTCACTTTGCTCCCAGATGGGAACAAATCACAGCAGAGCACTGGACCCTCTCCATTATAAGGGAGTGATACAAACTACATTTCTTGAACCTTCCTCCTTATACCATGGTGAAACAGTTCAGCTCTCCAACTTCTCTTCTCGACGTTCTAGGTCAAGAGATTGCTACCCTTCTTGCCCAAGGGGCAATAGAAGAAGTACCCCTTCTTCAACAGGGTACAGGGTTCTACTCCCCCTATTTTCTCATCCCAAAGAAAACAGGAGGCTACAGACCCATCCTAGATCTCAGAGAGTTGAACAAGTTTCTATACAAGGAGAAATTCAAGATGATTTCTCTCGGTACTCTCCTTCCATACCTTCAGAGTCAGGATTGGCTTTGCTCTCTAGACCTCAAGGATGCGTACACTCATGTCCTCATCCATCCAACACACAGAAGGTTTCTTCGGTTCCTTTATCAAGGGAAGCACTACCAATACAGAGTGCTTCCTTTCGGTCTGGCCTCTGCACCAAGGGTGCTCACAAAATGCATGGCAGTAGTAGCTGCATTTCTACGCACTCTAGGGATATTCGTATTCCCATATCTGGACGACTGGCTCATCTGAGCTCCATCCCAGTCAGAGGCCCAGACTTCTCTAACCTGCACAAGGCGTATCCTTCAGTATCTGGGACTTGTAATAAACATCCCAAAATCCCATCTCACCCCTACTCAGTCATTAGAGTTCATAGGGGCCTTGCTGGATACCACAACTGCAAGGGCCTATCTTCCCCAGGCCCGTTGCCTACGCGTGGTGCATTTAGCCTCACAAATTCAGTTAAAGTCCCATTTAACTGCTCGAGAGATGTTACAACTGTTAGGCCACATGGCATCCACTGTGCATGTGGTTCCTTACACTCGCCTTCACATGAGGGCAGCTCAATGGACTCTGTCCACCCAATGGACCCAGGCATCAGGGTGCCTGTCAGACAAAATAACAACCTCCAGTCGCCTTTTTTGCTCTCTCCAGTGGTGGAAGTCCACTCAAAATCTGTTGCTAGGGTCCCCCTTTCAACAGGTGTTACCCCAAGCAACCCTTACAACCGATGCCTCTCCAAGAGGTTCGGGAGCTCATCTTCAAGATCTCTCCACTCAAGGCATCTGGTCTTCACAGGAGAGACCTCTCTACTTAGAGCTCAGAGCAATTTTTCTAGCTCTCAAAGTCTTCCACACCCTGCTCAGCTACAAGACAGTCCTCATCCACACGGACAACCAAGTAGCCATGTTCTACGTGAACAAGCAGGGCGGGACTGGCTCTCTGTCGCTTTGCAACGAAGCTCTGAGATTGTGGGCCTTCGCCAGAGAGCATCAGGGGTTCAAAACTCTTGGGCAGACAGACTCAGTCGAGTTCTGCTTCCACACGAATGGTCCCTCCATGGGGACCAGATAGCCAGGATCTTCCGAATTTGGGAACCCCGGACATAGACCTCTCAGCAAGTCCGTGGAATGCCAAACTTCCCCGGTTCTGTTCCAGGATTCCGTGTCAGGGAGTTCAGGCCAGCGATGCCTTCCTCCTCCACTGGGGGCAAGACTTCCTCTATGCCTTTCCACCCATTCCCCTAATTCCCAAGACACTCTTCAAACTTCAGAGAGACAAGGGGTCTATGATCCTCATAGCACCACATTGGCCACGCCAAGTGTGGTACCCTCTACTTCTGCATCTCTCTCAAGCTCCCTCCCTGGACTTGGGATCTGCTCCAGACCTCCTGTCCCAGGAGGAGGGAACGTTGTGGCACCCAAATCCCCAGTCTCTTCACCTCAGAGCCTGGTTGCTGAAGGCCTAGACCTTCAAGATTTGCATCTTTCTCAGCAAGTGAAGGATATCCTTCATGCTTCCAGAAAGCCTTCCACTAGACGTTCCTATGCTTTTAAATGGAAAATATTTACCATTTGGTGTGCAGAGAAGGGTCTTAACCCTTTTGCAATACCTCTGAATTCTTTACTAGAGTATTTGCTGCATTTATCCCATGCAGGCCTTAAAACGAATTCAGTAAGAGTCCATTTGAGTGCTATTGCAGCATCCCTTAAGCCTCTCAGTGGACAGCCTATTTCCTCTCATCCTCTTATTGCAAGATTCATGAGAGGCCTTCTTTTAACTAAACCTCCCATTAGACCACCTCCAGTGGCATGGGATTTGAATTTGGTTCTTGGCCAGCTTATAAAGCCACCCTTTGAACCCTTAGCCACCACCTCCTTGAAATTCCTTTCTTGGAAGGTTATTTTTCTCATTGCAGTCACCTCAGCTCACCGTATCAGTGAGCTGCAAGCCTTGGTGGCTAATCCTCCTTATACAAGGTTCCATCATGACAAGGTAGTCCTCAGGACTAATCCACCCTTTATGCCTAAAGTGGTCTCACCTTTTCATCTGAACCAGGAGGTTTATTTACCTGTCTTTTTTCCAGGACCTCATGCATCAACTGCAGAGAGGAATCTTCATACCCTGGATTGTAAGAGAGCACTTGCTTTTTACTTACAAAGGACACAGCAACATAGAAAGTCCTCTCAACTATTTGTTGCTTTTGATCCCTCTCATCTAGGACTTCCAGTCTCTAAGAGAACTCTGTCCAATTGGATTGCTCAGTGTATCTCCTTCGCCTACCAGAGTAAGAACCTTTCTCTGGAAGGCCATGTCACAGCTCACAATGTGAGGGCCATGGCAGCCTCTATGGCTCATCTAAACTCTGTGTCCATCGACCAAATCTGTCGAGCGCCCTCCTGGGCCTCGGTTCATACCTTTACAGCCCATTACTGCTTTGACAAGGACTCCCGCCGGGATGCCTTGTTTGGTCAGGCTGTTCTCAAACACCTGTTCCATACCTAATCAACTCCTACCCCCCCATCCCTGGTTGGATGCCAGAGATCCATGGGGGTGAGGTGGAGCCCTTATCAGGGACCACAACCTTTGGGATCTCCCTGGCATCTCTAGCTGGGGAGTCTCCATATGTGAAGACTCATTCCTGCTTGTTCCTGGAGATAGCACAGTTACTTACCTGTAACAGGTGATCTCTGGGAACAGCAGGAATACGTCTTCACAACCCACCCACCTCCCCTAGGAGTTGTATCTATCTATCTTTCCTTTCCTTTCTCTCTCTTTGTCTCAGCTTAAAACTCGAACTGGAGAGAGGCGGTTGGGAAAGGCGGGAAGGCAGCGTGCAGGCGCTGTGGGATGCTCCCAAAAGCTTTCCTTTTGGACGCTGGGGAGCGTTCCCGCGCAGGCTCCGTCGGTACCGACGATACCCATATGTGAAGACTTATTCCTGCTGTTCCCAGAGAACACCTGTTACAGGTAAGTAACTGTGCTTTCTCCAGGAGCAGCAGGAATCAGTCCTCACAACCCTCCCTCCTCCCCTTGGAGTTGCAGTTGTACATAGTTTATTTTTTCATTTTTGTGTGCTGTTCTTAGCTATGTCATTTGACTGAGGTAAGATGGCACCTTTAGGCGGGAAGGGAACCTCGCATGCATGCCTGCATTTCCAAAGGCTTTCATAGAAAGCTGGGGAAATGCTCCGCTGGGGCTTCATCGGCGCCGATGATACCCATATGTGAGGACTGATTCCTGCTGCTCCTGGAGAACACCTGTTAGAGGTGAGTAACGACTCTTTATTGCCCCCTGGAGGTTAATTTGTCCTAGGTCCTGCTCTTAGATTTCTAACTCCTTGAAGTACAATTCTTACCCCAGAATTGATTTTATTTTTATCAATGGATCATCCGTTCACAAAAATATTGCAAGCAAACATAAAGCCCATTCTCCAGGAACAAGCACGAAGTCAGTCTTTGCATATGGGTGACATCTGTATCGATAGAGCCCGCACGGAGCATTTCCCCAGCTTTCAAATAAAGCCTTTGGGAAGGCTACCACGCATGTGTGGTCCCCTTCCCGCCCAAAGATGCCATCTTGTTCAGTCTCCTTTTTTCCGCAGAGCCCAACGGATGTGGTCCTCATCTCTCCTGGAAAAAGTGATTCTTTCCCTTCCAAATTCTTGACTTCGGTCCCTGTACCACCTTGACCTCGAATCAGGCACCTCTGTGCCATTCTCGGCCTCTCTCCTGCAGATCAACCTTCTCGAGCTCTGGGCTATCTTTCTGGCCCTGGTGGCAGATCCTCCCTACACCCGGTTCTACACGAACAGAGTAGTGCTGCGGATGCATCCCAAGTTCCTTCCTAAGGTGGTGTCTACTTTTCACCTCAACCAGGAGGTGGTTCTTCCTACTTTCTTTCCACAGCCTCACTCCAGCAAGATGGAGTCAGTCTTGCACACCTTGGATTACAAGAGCCCTGACGTCTATCTTCATAGGACCAGGGGCCATCGCAAAGTGCCCCAACTCTTTGTCTCATTCGACCCCAGTAAACTGGGGCTGCCAGTAACCAAACGGACTCTGTCCTCTTGGGTGGTGGACTGCATCGCCTTTGCTTACGAGCAGGCGGGCCTTTCCTTGCAGCAACGGATCACTGTTCATCGCGTCAGAGCCATGGGCGCTTTATTGGCCAACCTGTGATCACCAGATGATGTGGTTCAGTATTAGGACTAGGGCTGTTAAAATCCATTCAAAAGTGAGGGTCTTAGACATTAGGACAACTAATTTGCCAAGATGGGCCAATACCTCAAGGAGTCATTAGTGGGATGGGAACAGCTGGGAGATGTAGAAAAACAGTGGGCAAAACTGAAAGGGGATATTTTAAGGGCAACCAACCTTTTTGTTAGAATGGTAAATAAAGGTAAAAGGAAAAGGAGGCTGCTATGGTTCTCAAAAGAGGTAGCTGAAAAAGTGAAGAAAAAGAGGGAGGCCTTCATGAAATACAAGAGATGACAGAGAGAGGAAGACAGGCCATCTATATTTGGGAAAACAGAGAGGCTGGCAAAGTAGTCAGGAAAGCAAAGATACAAAAAGAAGAGAAAATAGCCAATGCAAGAAAATGGGAGGATAAGACATTTTTCCAATACGTTAGAGGAAGAAGGGCAAAAGTGGTATTGTCAGACACAAGGATGAAAGGGAGGAACATGTAGAAGCTGATGAAGATAAAGTGGAATTGCTTAACAAATATTTCTGTTCTGTGTTGACAGATGAAGGGCTGGGAGCATGACCTCAGGCAACACTCACAAACAGAACAAAAGCGAGGGGCATCTAAAATGATTTTCAGAAGGTTGTGTTTGTGAGGAACTCATTAAACTAAAAGTGGTAAAAGCGATGGGACCAGATGGGATACATCCAAGAATACTGAAGGAACTTGGGGACATTCTAACAGCTCCACTGACTGACCTTTTCAATGCCTCTTTGGAGTCAGGGGTGGTGCCAGAGGACTGGAGAGAGGCACATGTCCCTTTACACAAAAGCAAAAGTAAGGATGTGGTTGAAAATTACAGGCCGGTTAGTTTAAGCTTGATGGTGAGTAAATTATTGGAAATGCTGCTGAAAGAGAAAATAGTGAGGTTTCTGGAGTCCAACAGAATGCCGGATCCGATGCATCATGGATTCATCAGGGACAGGTCTCGTCAGACAAATCTGATTGATTTCTTTAACTGGGTGACCAGGGAGTTGGACCGAGGGAGAGCCTTAGATGTGGTGTATTTAGATTTCACTAAAGCATTTTACACTGTTACGCACAGGCAACTTATAAAAAAAACTGAGCACCCTAGGGATGGATCCTTAAGTTACTGCTTTGGATAGAAACTAGTTAAGTGGGAGATGACAAAGGGTACAGGTGAATGGAGTTCACCTGAGGAGGAGGAGGTTACCAGTAGAGTGCCGCAAGGATCTGTCCTTGGTCAGATTCTTTTTGTTATGATATTACAGAAGGGATGTCGGGTAAGGTTTGCCTCTTTGCGGATGATACCAAAATCTCCAACAGAGTAGACACCCAGGAAGGTGTAGATAACATGAGGAGGGATCTAGCTAAGCTTGAAGAATGGTCTAGAATTTGGCAGCTGAGATTTAATGCTAAAAAATGTAGGGTCATGCATTTGGACTGCAACAATCCAAGGTAGTGGTACAGTATAGAGGGTGACGTACTTCTGTTCACGAAACAGGAACGGGACCTAGGCGTGTTTGTGTTCGACGATCTCAATGTAACTAAACAGGTAGAAAAGGCGATGGCGAAAGCTAAAAGGATGCTTGGGTGCAAACCCCAACTCCCACATAACTCCTTGATTGTCGAGTCAACCATGCAAAAACATAAGAGCCAGAAGACCCATTCTTCTGTTCCCCCTGGTAGGAACGCTAGAGCCCTTAATACACTTGGGCGTAAGTGCTACCAGGGCTCGATGTTGGGTGTGGATCCAGGTCTATGTTATATGTAGGCATGTATCTCAAGGCCCTAACCCAGGAGTTGTCCGGGTTTTCAGCAGGGCTTACTGGGGAATCCCTCCAACAACGGTTCCAAACCCTGACCTCCGGGATCAAGGGCTGCTCTAAGTTCCTTTTCCGGGTGGCCTATGATGACTTTGAGTGAGCGGCTCGGGTAGCAGCAGCCGTCTTCAGTCTTCAGACCTCGAGCAGCTCCCATTTTGCTTCCATAGCCGCTGGAAGCCACAGCAGCTTTGGCTGACAGTGAGTTCCTGACACTCTTCTGCCAGGCATGGCACCTGTGGCGTTCGGTGTCTTTTGATATACCTCCAGCACCCGCCCGGTAGCAGACAAGGATATGGCAGGGTCTCGCAAGCGGTCCCAAACGTCGTCAGACCTTAAAGCAGTACGTCCTCCCAGGAACGTTGCATGTGGCTTGCGGGACACTACAGATATTCAAGAAGACTTTAAACCTTCGGAGGTGAGCCCTGACTCGTTGGAGAATGAAGATGGGGAATATTCTCCATCTGATTCTTCGCTGACAATTCACGAGGACTCTCAAGATATCGACATCCCTTCTACCGGGGAGAGCCTGTTTTGCAAGCCTATGGCCAACAGGGTGGCCAAGATAGAGGCCGGCGTGGTGACTCGACAGAGGCTCTCCAGAAAGACCTCTTCTTTCCCCCATAAGAAACCATCGGGGAAAAGACCTCTGTTCTCGAGGGAAAAGGGCCCCTTTCATCAGAGTCACCACTACCAGTCCTTCTCGGGCCAACAGCAGGGTTCTCACCCTAAAAGACAAAACCATGGGGCCCAGAAGCCCCAGACCTCAGCTCCCACCCAGCCTGGAGGGGGAGCTTTTGACTCCCCGGGACAGGGCCTTCCCTCCTCTGGGAGACCTTCATCAGCCCACAGGGGGCCACCTGACACTCTTCACCAACAGGTGGGCCAGTGTCACCTTGGACCAGTGGGTACTGCAAGTCGTAAGGGAGGGGATATCTCCTCCATCTACATCAGGTACCACCCAGGTTCTTTCCAGGAGAGCCAATGCGACATCTCCTTCACCAGACCCTTCTGCTCTCAGAGTTTGCAGGTCTGCTCAGGGACAATGCAGTGGAGCCTGTGCCCAAACGTCTATGGGGAAAAGGCTTCTACTCCAGATACTTCCTTGTCTCAGAGAGAACTGGGGGCTTCAGGCCCATACTAGACCTGAGAAACTTAAACAAGTTTCTGGTGGGGGAGAAGTTCAAGATGCTCTCCCTTGGAACACTGCTGCCTTAGCTCCACTAGGGAGACTGGCTGTGCTCCTTGGACCTAAAGGATGCATATACTCACATCCTGATCCACCTCTCCCACAGGCAGTACCTATGGTTCGTGGTGGGAGGAGGGCACTACCAATACAAGGTGCTACCCTTTGGCCTGGCCTCCTCGCCAAGGGTCTTTACCAAATGCCTGGCGGTGGTAGCCACCTACCTGTGCCTACAAGGGGCTTTCATATTCCCCTACCTGGATGACTGGCTCATCGGGGGCAGTAAGGCCTAAGAGGTCAGTCAAGCCACAGAATGTGCAACTCTTCTGTTGTAGCACCTGGGGTTCATTATCAACTACCCCAAATCCCATCTCTTTCCAGCCCAAAGTCTGGAGTTCATAGGTGCCCAGTTGGACACGTTACAGGGGAAGGCCGTACTCCCAAGAGAAAGGACAGAATGCCTCAGGCAACTAGCAGGAGAGATGCAACGCAGACGGTCAGTGCCAGTTAGCCACCTCCACTGCCTTTTGGGCCATGTGGCCTCAATGGTCCACGTCACCCCTTCAGCCCGCTTATACATGCAGACAGCCCAGTGGTGCCTTTGTTCTCAGTGGACTCAGGCCATGGGCAGGCTGCAGGACAGGGTCAGGGTTACCTGCCAATTTGCGCAGTCCCTCAACTGGTGGCAAAACCTGCGCCACCTCCAGTCTGGAATGCCCTTCTAGACACCCACACCACAGAGGACCCTGACCAGAGATGCCTCCTTCCTGAGTTGAGGAGCACATTGTGGAGACCGCTGCGCATGGGCTGCTGGTCTCAGGAGGAGTCACTCCTACAGATCAATCTCCTAGAGCTCAAGGCAATCTTCTTGGCCCTATGAGCGTTCCACCACCAACTACGGCACCTGCCTGTACTGATCCAGACAGACAACTAGGTTGCCATGTTTTATATCAACAAGCAGGGGGGGCACGGGTTTGTACTTCATCTGCCAGGAAGCGGTGGCCCTCCTCTCCTTCACAACATGCAACAACATGCTTCCGGGCCAGGACAACTGCCTAGCGGATAGACTGAGTAGAGTCCTTTGCCCACACGAGTGGCACTTAAACCCCAGAGTGAAAAAGCAGCTTTCCAACCTCTGGGACAGGCCCGTGATGGACCTATTCTCCTCTACAGACAACATGCAACTACCCTGCTTCTTCTCCTGTCAGCCGCATCCGGAGAGAATGGCAGCAGATGCCTTCATGATCTCATGGCCGAGGGCCTACTCCGTGCGTTCCTACCACCCCCCTTGGTCGCCAGGACCCTCTTCAAGGTTCAGAGCAAAAGGGCCTCAGTTACACTGATTGCCTCCAGGTGGCCCAGGCAACCTTGGTTCCCTCTGCTGCTTTCAATGTCAGTGTCACTCCTAGTTCCTCTGGGTCAAGCCCCGGACCTCCTCTCCCAGGAGGAGGGCTCTCTCCTGCACCCTAGTCTGGGGTGGCTAATGCCAGTAGCTTGGTTGCTGAAAGGGTAGCATTGGCCCCTTTCAGTTTTCCAGGAGAAGTTGAGATCCTGCTGCCCTCCCAAAAACCCTCCACCAGATGGGCTTATGCCTTTAAGTGGAGAAGGTCTCCGCCTGGAGTGCAGAAAAGGAGGAGAATCTCTTCTTCTGCCAGGTGCAACTAGTACTGCAGTACCTACTGCATCTGTCACACACCGGGCTGAAATCTAACTTGGTGAGGGTACATCTGAACACCATAGCCACTCACCACCACCCCATCGAAGGAAAACTTCTCTCAAGCCAGCCACTGGTCTCCAGGTTCCTCCGGGGCCTCCTGTTATCCAAGTCCCATCTCCACCCTCTAGCCGGAGAGTGGGACCTCAATGTGGTGCTCTCTCAGCTCACCAAACCACTGTTTGAATCCCTGGAGTACCTGTCATGGAAAGTGTTTTTTCTCATGGCCCTCACATCCGCTTGAAGGGTGAGCGAACTCCAGGCTCTGGTGGCAGATCCGCCATATACAAAGTTCTACAAGAAAGGGTAGTGCTCCGCACGCACCCCAAATTCCTCGAAGGTGGTATCTCCTTTCCACCTCAACTAAGAGGTGGTCCTCTCCACCTTCCTTCCGCGACCTCACATCAGCAAGGAGGAACTAGTGCTTCATATACTAGATTGCAAGCGGGCCCTATCCTTCTATTTATAGCGGATTCAGGCCCATCGAAAATCTCCTCAGCTTTTCATATCTTATGACCCAGCAGATTGGGGCTCCCGTGACCAAGCGAACTCTGTCCACTTGAGTGACAGACTGTATTGCCTTGACTATGAGGGAACTGGCCTCTCCCTTGAACACCGGGTCACAGTACATCACGTGAGGGCGATGGCCACATCGGTGGCCAACCTCTGCTCAGTGCCGTGACAGAGGATCTGCAAGACCGCCACATGGTCTTTAATTCATACGTTCGCAGCTCACTACTGCCCAGAGAGCGAGTCCTGCAGGGACAGTGCCTTTGGCCAGGCAGTACTCCATAATATTCTCGGGGTGTAGTCAACTCCTGCCCTCCGACCCTTCTGTATTCAGGCTACTGTATTGATAGTGTCGCTGGACGCTAGGGTCTTGCAGAGTCTCTCAGTGGGGGACCTGCAACTCATGGCTACCTAATTGGTCGCCATTGGTGCTGTCGTGGTTCGGTCTTTGGCAGCTTGGAGTTAGGGAATCCCATATGTGAGGACTGCCTTCCTGCTTGTTCCTGGAGAAAGCGTAGTTACTCATCTATAACAGGTGTTCTCCAGGGACAGCAGGAATCAGTCCTCACAACCCTCCCTTCTCCTCTAGGAGTTGCCTCCCTACCTTGTTTTAGTTTTTACTGCCATCCTAGCTATGTCATCTGACTGAGCAAGATGGCACCCTTAGGCAGGAAGGGGACCATGCATGCATGTAAGCATGTCCCAAAGGCTTTCTTTGAAAGCTGGGGAAATGCTCCACACAGGCTCCATCAGCAGGACTGATTCCTGCTGTCCCTGGAGAACACCTGTTACAGGCGAGTAACTACGCTGTAGGCTTGATAAGTCTCAGCAAATTCTCCGTAACACCTTGGATTTTGGCATCTGGTAGACAGCATACCTCTCTGGACATTAAGTCTGGATGGCAGATGGACGCCTCATTAGCCCTCAGAAGAGAGTCACAAACCACCACTAGCCTTCGCTTCCTAGTGTTCACTGTTTTAGCAACTTTAGGGGGCTCAAGCTCTGGTTCTTCTCTTTCCTGGTCTGCATAATGGTTCTTCAATTCAAGGGCTTGAGAAGTTGGATTGGTGATTCTGTAGGTGACTTGTGAACAACCTTCGTCCTTCTGTAGGCTCCCATCTTCACCTCTGTTGGAGAGCTTGGATGTTTCAACAAGCATCTCATCAATGTACTTCTCACTGCATTTAGCTCCTCAGCCTTGCCACCTCTTCCCTGAGCTCCTCCACCTGTTTCCTGAGAGCTTCAGCATGTATAGGCATCCTGCACATGGACCGGTCCTTCAACTGTCATTGGGATCTCTGTCTGGACAGAGGCAGAAGCTATAATGGGGGCAACAACTTTGGCAATACGATTTTCCAGATCATACTGCTAGACCAGTCCAGACAAGCGGGTTATGCACCCCTGCCAGCAGATAGGGAGACAGAGAAAAAAACTCCAGAGCTGTGATTGGTCAGACTCTGGGTGACATAGGCATACTCCTATGGGTCCTATTCAGTATTTTCTCTGTCTCAGCAGATGAGGGTGTTCTTCAAGCTTGTTCTACAATTTGTTTTTTTCCTTTTTCACTGTATCTTGAGGCTCCTGGATGCACCCAGAGTACACAAGAGGTGTTACTCTGGGTTTCCCAGCAACTTGATTCCCCAGATAAACTTGTGGAGCTCCTGAGCCTGGCTTCAGTAGAGCTCCCGATTTTCTTTAAGCAGCGCTGAGTCTTTGCCACGAGGGCTTAGACATTAGCAGGAGGATCAGGAATCAATTTCTGAGAGAAACTGTAAGTAAACTGTTTTCTTACTTGCCTCAGCTGCCCTGGGTTTATTTCAACTGCATCGAGACCGGCTGTCTCTGACCTGATTCCTTCACTTCCGGTTTCTTCGGGGTCTGTTAAACTGGGTTTTGAAGTTCCTATTTTCTTTTCTTCATTTTTATTTCCTGGATGCACCCAGAGCACACAAGAGGTGTTTCTCTGGGTTTCCCAGGCTTCCCTCCTTAATAGCTGTATTTTCTGTAATCAGCAATACAGCAGGGTTTGAGCTTCTGATTTCACTGTCAGTGCAGCTCCCCTTCTCTCCATCCCTCCTCAGAAACACCTTCCAGCCCCTGCCATGGGGGTCTAAGTGGCTGCAGAGGGCTCAAACTCTAATTTCCCTACCTTTCAGTCACTGTAATTACCTTACACTGACTTTGAAAGTTTCTCTTCTCCTCCATGGGAACTCAGCTCCTCTGTACCAGCACAGTGAATAACTGACAGTTTCCTTCTCCCCTCCATTTCTGGTGATTCAGGGTTCGTCAGGATTTGAATTTTTCAGTTGCTAGCAGCACTCCTTGCCTCTTCCCCAGCAATTTTGCTGCATTTTTACATTTTTTAGAGCTTAGGAAACTTTTATTTTGCAGTTTTCTGTGCCGGCAGCCATTTTGAAAATCGGGAGGGATTTCTCTTCAGTGTTTTTTTTGGAGGGAGCAGCTCTGGGCAGCCTTTTCAAAACATTTAAACATGATGTGAAGGCACAGGGAGTTTCAAAATCCCCTTTCTTTGAATAGTCTTCTGTTTCCCTAAGCCTACCTTGATTTTGTTTAAAAAAAAAAAAAAGGTTTAAGCCTCTGCAATGCTTGTTTCTCTGCACAGCTGTATTATATGTAATAATAAGAAGAAGGAGTTAATAGATTGCTCGTGTTCCACCTGCATGCTGCATCCAGGAGAATCTTCTTCCTCTAGTCCCACTGCGCTGCCAGCTGGGGACATCAGCGCCTTAACTCCCCCCTCCTTAGAGCCCCTGCAAGCAGGGTCTACCTGCAGAAAGGACTCAGTCAGCTCCCATTTTGCTTCCATAGCCGCTGGAAGCCACAGCAGCTTTGGCTGACAGTGAGTTCCTGACACTCTTCAGCCAGGCATGGCACCTGTGGCGTTCGGTGTCTTTTGGTATACCTCCAGCACCCGCCCGGTAGCAGACAAGGATATGGCAGGGTCTCGCAAGCGGTCCCAAACGTCCTCAGACCTTAAAGCAGTACGTCCTCCCAGGAACGTTGCATGTGGCTTGCGGGACACTACGGATATTCAAGAAGACTTTAAACCTTCGGAGGTGAGCCCTGACTCGTTGGAGAAAGAAGATGGGGAATATTCTCCATCTGATTCTTCGCTGACAATTCACGAGGACTCTCAAGATATCAGACTTTTTCGGAAAGAGGAGTTGCCGGCCCTAATCACACAGGTGATAGTCGCTACGCCTAGCCGGCACGCCTGATCCTCAGAGTTCTCAAACCCTGTTGCAGCCGGATCCCATTTTACAGGGCATTCGTAAGCTTTCCAAAGCTTTTTCCTTTCCAGCCGAGTTACAGCAAATGGTATCTCGAGAGTGGGACTCTCCAGAGTCCTCTCTACGTACGGCACGCGGTATTGGTCAGTTATACCCTTGGTCTCCCTCTGACTTGGACCGTTGGCTGACATACCTGAAAGTTGATGCGTTAGTGACCGGGGTCACCAAGCATACCACAATTCCGGTTGAGGGCGGAGAGGCACTCTGCGACCAGCAAGACCGAAAAAGTTAAGAGTCTGCTAAAGACGGGTTTATTCGTCGTCCGCTCTTTCCCTTCAAGCGGTGGTATGCGGAGGTCTAGCAGCACGGACCTCCCTTCGATGGATTCAGCAGCTTCCAGGTGATCCCGAGTTAGCTCGTTTAGAATCCATCGCTGCATTCCTGGCAGAGGCCTTCTATGACCTCTTGCGGCTGTCAGCTCGCTCCATAGCACCGGTGACAGTAGCTCGGAGATGGCTCTGGCTGCATCAATGGGCAGCGGATGTTGCTTCGTTCAAAGACTCCAGCGTTTAGATGCCATTCGTCCAGTTCCACCGTTGGAAAGAGGACTAGGCCGTTACTCTATCTATTTCGTGGTGCCAAAAAAAGGCGTCAATCGCAGTCTGCGGGTACCACACTTTCGAATGGAGACTCTGCGATCTGTTATTCAAGCGGTATGCAAGGGGGAATTCTAGCTTCCCTCGATCTCGCGGAAACATTCTTTCACATTCCCATTCGAGAGGGGCATCAGTGATTCCTTCGATTCGCAGTACTTGGTCAAGATTTCCAATTTCGTGCGATGCCCTTCGGTCTAGCTTCGGCGCCTCGAACCTTCTCCAAGGTAATGGTGGTAGTAGCTGCGGCCTTACGCAGCCACGGCATCAGAGTTCATCCTTATCTGGACAAATGGCTCATTCGCGCAGACTCTCTCCCCGAGGCTTGCAGCACAGTCTCGGTGGTTGTTGCCTTTCTCGAGAACCTCGGCTGGGTAATCAACCACGACAAGAGTTGTCTTCAGCCGTCCCTTTTGGGGGCTCGATTCGAAACAGCCTTAGGTCGGGTCTTTTTGTCATTGCCTCGATTCCTCAAGTTAACTTCTCAAGTTCGCAGTCTCCTAGCACAGGTCTCGCCTCAAGCATGGGGTTACCTTCAAGTCCTGGGATCCATGGCGGCGACCATAGATCTCGTGCCTTGGGCCAGAGCGCACATGCACTGTCTACAGAAAGCTCTCCTGACACGATGGTCGCCAGTTTTGGAAGACTACCAAATTCGCCTTCTGCTTCACTCCAGGGTCAGACTAAACCTACGGTGATGGCTCTCCTCCAGCAACCTCCTGAAGGGGGTTCCCTTAGAGACTCCGTGTTGGATCATTCTAACAACGGATGCCTGTCTGTCCGGTTGGGGCGCGCACTGTCGATTTCACACTGCGCAGGGCACTTGGACAGCACGCGAATCCCGCTGGACGATCAATCGACTAGAGGCACGAGCAGTACGTCTGGCTCTACTGAGATTTCACACTCTTCTGCATGGGAAAGCGGTTCAGATACTATCCAACAGCGCGACCACAGTTTCCTACATCAACCTTCAAGGAGGGACCAAGTGCACTGGAGTGTCGAACGAGATGGCTCTTCTTCTTCCTTGGGCAGAGAGAAATCTCCAAGCCCTCTCCACCCAACACATTGCAGGAACCAGCAATGTGAAGGCGGACTTTCTGAGTCGCAATACCCTCGACCCCAGCGAGTGGGAACTGGCCCCGCTAGCCTTCCAGAGGATAGTTCAAAAATGGGGGTCGCCGGCGATAGATCTCATGGCGTTGGCAGCGAATGCCAAAGTTCCGAGTTTCTTCAGCCATTGGAGAGAGCGCAGGACTCTCGGCATCGATGCATTGACTTAGACTTGGCCGGAAAACCAGCTTCTTTATGTTTTTCCACCCTGGTCCATGATCGGCAGGATCCTGCAGCGAATTCGGTCGCACAGGGGGCCGGTAGTCCTCGTGGCCCCGGATTGGCCAAGAAGACCATGGTATGCCGATCTCATAAGGCTTTCACGGGGGTCGCCATTGCGGCTGACAGCTCCCTCCGGACTCTTCAGACAGGGACCTTTCTTCATGGAACATCCAGCTCCCTACTCACTCACGGCTTGGCTCTTGAATGCCGCCATTTGACCCGTAAGGGGTATTCGCCTAAGGTGGTGGCTACCCTCCTTAGCGCACGACGGTCTTCAATATCCGCTGCTGCTGCGAGAGTGTGGCGCGTCTTCGAGGCTTGGTGTTCACTTCATCACTTGTCCCCGTGGCGTACCTCAATTCCTGATATTCTTGCCTTTTTACAGGACGGTCTTGATAAAGGGTTGGCGCTCGGTTCACTTCGAGTGCACATTTCTGCCTTGACATTTTATCGGGGTCCGGTGCTCAGTAGATCCCTTGCTTCCCACACTGATGTGTCTCGGTTTCTGAAAGGGGTCAAACTGCTTTGTCCTCCGATCCGTCCGGGAGTTCCTCCTTGGGATCTAGCACTAGTTCTCAGGGCACTCGGAAATCCGCCCTTTGAACCTTTGAAGGAAGTGTCTCTTCTAGATTTGACGCTCAAAACGGTGTTTTTGGTAGCAATCACGTCGGCTCGAAGAATCGCGGAGCTTCAAGCTCTCTCATGCAGGGATCCGTATCTTTCTTTCTCTCCTGAGGGGGTAACTCTTCGCACAGTTCCTTCCTTCCTGCCCAAAATGGTTACTCCTTTGCATGTCAATCAGCCCCTGTTATTGCCTGCCTTCTCTAACGAACAGTGTGCGGGTAGGCGCAAAAGTCTTCGCTTCCTCGACCTCAAGCGAGTTTTCCTTCGCTATTTGAAAGTTACCAATTCCTTTCGCAAGACTAACCATTTTTTTGTTCTCCTTTCGGAGCCGCGCAAGGGTTTGGCTGCTTCCAAGCCTTCTATCGCTAGGTGGCTGCGTCGTGCCATTGAATCAGCTTACATTCTCCAAGGCCAGCCGGTTCCAGAAAGGCTTCGAGCTCATTCCACTCGAGCCCAATCCACGTCATGGGCCGAGACGTCCCACGTCCTTCCTCTCAATATTTGTCGAGCGGGCACCTGGTCATCCTTGTCCTCTTTTGTTCAGCACTATCGGTTGGATATACAGGCCCGAGAGGACAGTCATTTTGAAGTTGCGGTGCTGTCGGCGGCTCTATCTGCTCACCCTAAGGGTAATTAGCTTGGGTACTTCCCGCTTGTCTGGACTGGTCTAGCAGTATGATCTGGAAGGAGAAATTTCACTTACCGTTAATTTCCTTTCCTGGAATACTGCTAGACCAGTCCAGAACCCACCCAGCTTGTCAGAGGCACTGGTACTTGTGCAGAGCAGCCGACAGTCATACGCTCCGCGAGCACATCCGGAGTTTGTTTCCTGGGAATGTGTCAGAGCAGTCATTTCAGGCTTCTTCCCTTGGAAATGATATTTGATCCTCCTCTTCCGTTTTTCATTCGCGTTGAGGGGTTGAGTTGGTTCTTTTTTTAAGGGTTCATAGTTGTGTTTTGTCCCTGAGATGTTGCCTTTTTGGCTTGTTACATTGTTACTGAATAGGACCCCTAGGGGTATGCCTATGTCACCCAGATCCTGACCAATCACAGCTCTGGAGTTTTATTCTCTGTCTCCCTATCTGCTGGCAGGGGTGCATAACCCGCTTGTCCGGACTGGTCTAGCAGTATTCCAGGAAAGGAAATTAACGGTAAGTGAAATTTCTCCTTTCTCAGCCTTTTTCAGTTGGAGGAGTTTTCGTACCTGTTGAAGTAAAAGAGAGACCTACCAAAGTACCAACCTGTTTCTCAGCTGTCCTCTCAAAAAAAAAAAAGGCAGTTAATCTATTTTAAGCGTGTTCTAAACATGCTGTTCTAAGTCCCTCTGTGTATCTAATTAGGGAGTGACCCTATAAAGCAAGAATGCTCACATGGGGTGGGTAGGGATGGAACTACAACCTGATGGGGTGTCAGTACCTTCAAAGAACTGAGAAAGAGAAATTAACAGCAGAGTTTTAAACCTACACCACTAAGAACATAAGATATGCCCTACTGGGTCAGACCAAGGTCCATCAAGCTCAGTATCCTGATTCCAACAGTGGCCAATCTAAGTCACAAGTACTTAGCAGTTTCCCCAAAGGACACAGGTTCCACAGTGGTTGTATTTGGGGCAAGCAATGGATTTCCCGGGTCCCCTTTAATAATGGTTTATGGACCTTTCTTCCAGGAAGTTGTCCAAACCTTTTTTAAACCCAGCTACACTAACGGCTTTTACTACATCCTCTGGTAACGAATTCCAGAGTTTGATTACATGTTGAATGATAAAAATGTTTCTCTTATTGGTCTTAAAAAGGTTACACTGTAGCTTTATTGCATGTCCCCTAGTCTTTCTATATTTTGATGGCGTAAACAATCGATCTACGTTTACTCATTCCACTTCATTCATTAATTTATAAACTTCTATCATATCTCCCCTCAGCCATCTCTTTTCCAGATTGAAGAGCCCTAACCTTTTTAACCTCTTCTCATAGGGGGTATCCTTCCATCCCTATTACCATTTTGGTGGCTCTTCTCTGTACTTTTCTAATAATGCTATATCCTTTTTAAGATATGGCGAGCAGAATTGCACACATTCTCCAGGAACCAGCAGGAAGTCAGTCCTCACATATGGGTGACGTCGGCGCCGACAGAGCCCTCATGCGGAGCAATTCCCCAGCTTTCAAAGAAAGCCTTTGGGATTGCAACGCGCATGCGCGGTCCCCTTCCCGCCTGGTTACCAAACAGGCAGAAGTTGCTTTCATCGCTGAATAGCACCTTTTCTCCAGGAACAAGCAGACAGTCAGTCCTCACATATGGGTGACGTCGGTGCCGACGGAGCCCTCGTGCGGAGAAATTCCCCAGCTTTCAAAGAAAGCCTTTGGGATTGCATCGCGCATGCACGGTCCCCTTCCCGCCCAAGGTGCCATCTTGCTCGGTCTTCTTTTTTCCGTGAAGCCCAACGAACGTGGTCCTGTTTCCACCATGGAAAAAGTAGAAAAGTTGATTAGATTTTTCAGCTTCCCGGTTCGACACTGGTTCCCCTTCCCGCCCTGGCTCGGTACACCGGTATTGAGTCCGGTCCTATTTTTCATTTTTGTCCTTCGTGACTAGCGTTCGCGCTCGTTTTAGTTTTTACTGGCAGTCCGGTTGTTTGACCTCGCAGGGGCCCTTTTTCCCCCGATGGCTGCCAACGGGTTTAAGAAATGTGATCGGTGTAAGAAGTTGATGTCTCTCACCGACACACAGGACTGCTGCCTCCGTTGCCTCGGCCCCGACGATGACCTGGTGGTCTGTGGGCCGTGTGGTAAGATGTCTTCGAACTCTTTGAGGAGCAGGCAGCAGCGCACCGTGACAGGATTTTTTCCGAGTCCGCCTACAGCCAGTACCAGACCTCGTCAGAGGCCTCGACATCTCGGGAATCAGAGCCCGAGCACCGTCGTGGGTCCTCTGAGCAGAAGTCTTCCTCCATGGAACACGGGAGGAAAAAGAAACTTATGAGGGCGGCGTCGCTGGACGTCTCTGATTGGCTTGGGCCCTCAGGTTCCAGGCCGCGGAGCCCGGACCGCCACCCCGGGTCATCAGAGTCGGAGCGGCCGGCTAAACAACCTCGCAGAGAGCCAGAGGCGTCGGACAAGGTAACTTCTGTTGTCCACGTGGACTCTCCTCCGGGAGAGCCGGCATCGGGCCCGACGACGACAGAGCCCGAGCCGTGAGCTGAGGAGCCTTCTGAGCTTGGTCTCAGGTTGGCGGCCCTGGAGAGCAGCATGGCTGCCTTCATGGAGCAGCAGCGGGCACTGATGGCCAGTCTCGCCGGTCCATCCACCCCGACCACCGGGACGTCGACGTCTAAGTCGACGCCGGAGGCCGAGCCAATCCTCGAGTCAATCAGGTCTCGAGTCGATCCTTGGCCATGGTCCCCCTCGACCTCCCATTCGGGACCGAGGTTGTCGACGCCAGTGCCCTCAGCGTCGGGGCGGTTGGGCCCGAAGCCCTCGAGGCCGGAGCCCATCAAGTCCTCCTCAGAGGACTCGGCGTGGGAGATGGAGGAGGAAGACTCCCCAGACACTTTCCGTACCCAGTGTATTGGACTCGCTGGGTTCGGAGCCTCGGACTAGGTCCCCCCCGGAGGACACTTGGTTCTTGGACTTCGTCAGGGACATAGCCAACCAAGGCTTTGGCATTCCCTGTGGATGCCGAGGAGAAGCCTCGAGCCGAAGAGCTTGATGCCCTTCAGTATGACTCTCCCCCGAAGGAGGCCCTTACTGTACCAGTGCCTCCGATGTTGGAACGGCTGATGCTCCGCATGTGGGAGTCCCCAGCCTCGATGCTGGTACTCAGCAAGCGGGTCGATTCCATCTATCGTGTCCGCAAGAGTCCTGTGTTCCAGAAAGGACAGCTGCCGCACAACTCCATGGTTGTGGAATCGGCCATGCACCGGCTGAAAAGCCAAAAAACACAGTCCTTGGTGCCTCCCGGCCGGGAGACCAGGAACCTGGACGCCCTCGGCAGAAAGTGCTACCAGGGCTCGATGCTGTCATGCCGTATCCAAACTTTCCAGCTGTACATGGGCATGTACTGGCGAGACCTGGCAAAGGAGATTGCTGGGTTCTTGGCTGGACTGTCCGAGGAACCCTTGCAGCACTTCAAGGCCTTGTCCATAGGGATCAGAGCGTGCTCGAAGTTCATATCTCGAGCAGCTTACGACAGCTTTGAGGCTTCGTCCCGAGTAGCCGCAGCAGGCATCGGTGCATGCCGTCAGGCCTTGCTCATGTCGTCGGACCTAGATCCATGGGTTCAGGACAAGTTGGTCGATGTCCCGTGCCAAGGAGACAACCTCTTCGGCAAACCCTTGACTGAGAAAGCTGCAGAACTCGAGTCTGAGTACTTGACCCAGACAAGGATGTCGAAGAAGACATCTGCACCTTCTCACAAGAAGAAGGCCTCGGGGATAAAGGCGGCTTACAGAAACTACCCCACTTACCAGGCCGCCCCAGCTCCCCAGCAGGGGCAGCAGACCAAGAGATAGGGGCATGGCCCAGGTAAGCTGAAGACCCCCAAGCCTCCGGCTCCTACCCCGTCGGGAGGGGGTTTTCGACTCCCATTGCATAGCTCCTCTCCCACCAGTGGTTTGGCCCTGCACAGGAGGAAGGCTGGCTTTGTACGCTCACAGGTGGCCAGCCATTACTACCAATTCCTGGGTTCGGCAAGTAGTCCAGCAGGACTACTAACTTCACTTCCACCAGGTGCCCACCTCCATTTTCCCAGGAGAGCCTCTCAGGCCCCCTCTTCACAGGAACCTCCTCCTGCAGGAGTTAGCAGGTCTGCTAAAGGATCAGGTGGTGGAACCGGTGCCCCACCAACTGCAGGGGCAAGGCTTCTACTCCAGGTATTTCTTCATACCAAAAAGAAAAGGATGCCTTCGCCCCATCCTGGACTTGCAAAATCTAAACAAGTTCCTGGTGAGGGAAAAGTTCAAGATGCTTTCCCTTGGGATCCTACTACCTTGCCTCCACCAGGGAGGCTGGCTATGCTCCTTAGATTTAAAGGATGCTTATATTCACATCCTCATACACCCAGACCACAGACAATACCTCCAGGTTTGTGGTCGGAGGAAACCACTTCCAGTACAAGGTGCTTCCCTTTGGCCTAGCTTCCGCTCCCAGAGTATTTACCAAATGCCTAGTAGTGCTGGCGGCCTTCCTCAGAAGCCAGGGAGTCTTCGTCTTTCCATTACTGGACTTGCTCATCAGGGGCCAATCGGCACAGGAGGCATAGCAGGCCACTGCTCGCACAGTCGCCCTTCTCCAGCACCTAGGGTTTGTTATTAATCACGAAAAGTCCACTTTACTCCCCACTCAGAACTTGGAGTTCATAGTGGCAGGACTGGACACACTTCAGGCACAGGCGTACCTACCGCTGGACAGGGCGAGGCGGTTGCTGGACTTGGTGCAGCAGGTCCAGCACAAACCTCAAGTCTCCGCAAGGGTCTTCCTCTGCCTACTGGGCCACATGGCCTCCATGGTGCATGTGACTCCATATGTTCGATTCCACATGCGCACGGCTCAATGGAGTCTCAGTGGACGCAAGCCTCTGGCCGCCTCAGAGACAGAGTAACGATTTCCAAGCTGCTGGTGACAGCCTTGCAATGGTGGCTTCACCCTCCCAACTTGATTCAGGGAGTAACATTCCCAACCTCCCTCTCACACCAGAGTGCTGACGACAGATGCCTCTTTGCTGGGCTTGGGTGCCCATTGCCACGGTTCATGCACTCAGGGTCTGTGGTCCTCAAGAGAGGCCGCACTTCAGATCAATCTTCTAGAGCTTCGAGCCATCCGCCTAGCTCTTCAAGCCTTCTGCCATCTTCTTGCACATTAGTCGGTGCTGATACAGACAGACAGTCAGGTAGCGATGATCTACATCAACAAAGAGGGGGGCACAGGATCTTGCATCCTATGCCAGGAAACCCTGGATCTCTGCTCTTTTGCAGTGGCACATCACATATCCCTAAGGGCAGTTTATCTGCCCGGTCAGGAGAACCTCCTGGCCGACAAGCTGAGCAGGATTCTTCAGCCTCATGAGTGGCAGTTGAATCGGAATGTAGCCCAGCTGATCTTCAACCGTTGGGGTCTCCCATCCATGGATCTCTCTGCCAGCCTGTAAAACCATCAGTTGCCCCGGTTCTGCTCGAAGCAGCCGCATCCGCTGAGTGTGGCAGTGGATGCTTTCCTGATCTCGTGGGCACAGGGCCTTCTCTATGCGTTCCCACCCACGCCTCTATGCGTTCCCACCCACACTTTGTTCAAGATTCTTCGGGACAAGGCCTCGGTCATCCTGGTAGCACCAGGTGGCCCAGACAACCTTGGTTCCCTCTTCTCCTTCAACTGGCAGTCGAAACTCTACTCCCACTGGGGGTGCAGCCCGACCTCTTGACCCAGGAACAGGGTTCCTTGCCACACCACAATCTCAGATCCCTCAACTTAATGGCCTGTCTGCTGAGAGAGGGTGGTACTTGCTCCTCTACTCCTTCCCAAAGAGGCTGAGGAGGTGTTGCTGGCCTCTAGGAGGCAATCCACTAGAAAATCCTATGTGTTCAAGTGGCGTAGGTTTGAAGGGTGGTATACCCAGAATAAAGAGGACCCGTTCACTTTTCAAGTACCTCAGGTATTGCAGTACTTGTTCCACCTCTCGGAGTTAGGCCTCAAGTCTAACTCTGTCAGGATCCACCTGAGTGTGCTATCAGCTCACCACTTTCCAGTGGACGGGCAACCTCTTTCAGCTCACCCTTTGGTATCCCGATTCCTCAGAGGCCGCCTCCTCTTGAAGCCTTCAGTTCGCCCACCGGCTACAGAGTGGGACTTAAATGTGGTCTTGCAGCGGCTTACTTGCCCACCTTTTGAAACAGTGGCCACATGTCACCTACGGTTCCTTTCCTGGAAAGCACTCTTTCTGGTGGCGCTCACGTCTGCTCAACGGGTGAGCGAGCTGCAGGCTTTAGTATCGGATAGGCCGTACACACGGTTTTATAAAAACAGGGTGGTCCTATGTACTCACCCAAAGTTCCTTCCAAAAGTGGTTTCCTCATTTCACCTCAACCAAGAGGTGGTTCTTCCAACCTTCTTCCCCAGGCCACACACCAGCAGGGCAGAAGCGATTCTGCATACCCTGGACTGTAAGAGGGCGCTCGCCTTCTACCTGGAGCATACGTGGGAACATCGGAGAGCTTCCCAGCTCTTCGTCTCTTATGACCCTAGTAAACTTGGGTCTATGTCTCCAAGCACAAGTTATCCACTTGGGTGACAGACTGCATCGCCTGGGCGTATAGGGCAGCTGACATCCAGCTGCAGGGCCGAACCACAGCCCACTCTGTCAGGACTAAGGCCGCATCAGTGGCTAATCACTGCTCTGTTCCGTTGGCAGACATCTTGGTCTTCAAGCAAGACTTTTGCAGCCCACTGCTGCCTGGAGAGAGATTCCCGGCGGGACAGTGTTTTTGGCCAGGCGGTACTCCGTAACCTATTCGAGGTTTGGGCAACTCCTACCCTCTTACCCTTTGGTGTCAGGCTACTGTGGGGGTTGTGTTCTCGGAGAAAATTCCTATCACTGCTGCTGCGGCTCTTCTAAAGGGAGCCATTTTTCAGCTATGGGTTCTCGGTAGCCTATAGCTAGGGAGTCCCATATGTGATGACTGACTTCCTGCTTGTTCCTGGAGAAGGCATAGTTACTCAACTGTAGCAGGTGTTCTCCAAGGACAGCAGGAATCAGTCCTCACGACCCTCCCTCCTCCCCTGGAGTTGCAGTCCTTTGATTAATTTTTTCTCATTTTACCGTCTTTTTAGCTGTGTCATCTGACTGAGCAAGATGGCACCCTTGGGCGGGAAGGGGACCGCGCATGTGCGATGCAATCCCAAAGGCTTTCTTTGAAAGCTGGGGAATTGCTCCACACGAGGGCTCCGCCGGTGCCGACGTCACCCATATCTGAGAACTGATTCCTGCGGTCCCTGGAGAGCACCTGTTACATGTGAATAACTACGCTATATTCAAGGTGCGATCGCACCATGGAATGATACAGAGACATTACAATATCCTTTGTTTTATTCTCCCTTCTTTTCCTTATCATTGCTAGTATTCTGTTTGCTTTCTTGACCGCCACTGCACACTGGATGAAAGGTTTCAACATGTTATCCACGATGACGCCTAAATCTTTATCCTAATATGGAACCTTGCATCGTGTAACCATAGTTTGGGTTGTTCTTTCCGAGGTGCATAACTTTGCTCTTGTCTACATTAGAAACAGAGAAATATGACGACAGAAAAAGACCACATGGACTATCTAGTCTATCTTTCCATATCAACAACTACAACAGTCCCCTTTTTTCCTTTAGAGATCCTCTGTGTTTGTCCCATGCTTTTTTGAATTTAGTTACTGTCCTCATCTCTACCACCTCCACTGGGAGACTATTCCAGGGATCCACCAATCTTTTCGTAAAGCAATATTTCCACATATTGCTCCTGAATCTATCCCCCTTCACCCTCATCCCCTACATTCAATTTCATCTGCTATTTGATCATCCAATTTATCAAGGTCCTCTTGCGATTTGTCATAATCCTCTTGTGTTTTAAGAACTTTGAAAAATTTTGTCTCATCTGCAAATTTGATTACCTCAGTCGTTATTCCCGTTTCCAGGTCATTTACGAATATGTTAAAAAGCTACAAACCCAGTGCAGATACCTGGGGTACTCCAGTGTTCACCTTTCTCCATTGGGAAATTGGCCATTTAGCACTACCCTCTGCTTTCTATCTTTTAACCAGCTCCTGATCACAATATTATACTGCCTCCTAGCCCATGACTTTTTAATTTCACCAATAGTTTCTCATGAGCGACTCTGTCAAAGGCTTTCTGAAATTCCAGATACACTATATCAGCCGACTCACCTTTGTCTACCTGTTTATTCACACCTTCAAAAAACATAACAGATTAGTAAAACAAGATCTTCCTTGGCTAAAGCCATGTTGGCTGTCTCCCATCAAGCCATGACCATCTGCATGCTGAGTAATTTTGTTCATTATAATGGTTTCTACCATTTTTCCTGGTACTGACGTCAGACTCTCCTGTCTGTAGTTTCACGTATCACCCCTGGAACCCTTTTCAAAAATTGGTGTTATATTGGCCATCCTCTAATCTTCAGGTATTATAGATTATTTTAATGATAGTTCACAGATTACTAATAGTAGGTCTGCAATCTCATATTTCAATTCTTTCAACACCCTTGGATGTATACCATCCAGTCCAAGTGATTTGCTACTCTGTTGTTGTTAAGTGCCGTCGAGTTGGTGTCGACTCAAGGTGACCCTCTGGATAGCTATCCTAAATTGTGTTCGGTCTTCAGTCAGGCGGCTCATTGTTGACAGACTGGTACCCGAAGCTGCTGTTATTGTATCGATCCATCTCATTGCTGGCCTTCCTCTTTTGCGTTGACCTTCTATCTTGCCAAGCATGATGTCTTTCTTTAATGATCTCTCTCTTCACATGCTGTGTCCAAAGTATGAAAGTCGAACTCTTGTCATCTGAGCTTCTAAAGAAAGCTTAGGTTTGATCTCCTCTAGTACCGACTGGTTTGTTCTTCGGGCAGTCCATGGTATACACAGTATTCGCCGCCAGCATCATAATTCAAAGGCATCAATTTTCTTCCTGTCTATCTGTTTCACTGTCCAGCTTTCACATCCATATGATGATTTGAAAATACCATGGCTTGAACAAGTCAAATCTTTGTATAAAGAGAGACATCTCTGCTCTTGAGAATCTTATCTAGGTCTTTCATAGCCATTCTACCAAGAGCAATGCGTTGTCTGATTTCTTGACTGCTTGTTGCTTCTTTATTGATAGTTGATCCAAGTAGGTTAAAGTTGTTCAAAATTTCAATTTCTTCTCCTTCAACGGTGAACCTGTTGATTATGCCAGTTGTCATGATCTTTGTCTTCTTTACATTAAGGTGCAGGCCCATTTTGAGACTATGTTCTTTGATTGTGAGAAGCAAATGTTCCATATCATCTTCACTTTCAGCCAGTAATGTGGTATCATCAGCATAGCAAAGGTTGTTGATGAGTCTTCCACCAATCTTCACACCTCTGTTGTCTTCATACAATCCTGCTTCTCTGATGATTTGTTCTACATATAAATTAAACAGGTAGGGGAAAGTATGCAGCTTTGTCTTACACCTTTGCTTATTTTAAACCATTTTGTTTCTCCTTGTTCCATTCGAACTCTTGCTTCTTGATCAATGTACAGATTGTGCAAGAGAACGATCAGGTGTTCTGTTATACCCATGCTTCTTAATGTGGCCCAGAGTTTCTCATGGTTTGCACAGTCAAAAGCCTTGCTATAGTTGATAAAGCACAAATAGATATTCTTTTGATATTCTTTAGTCTTTTCAAGGATCCATCTCACATTCACAGTGATGTCTCTTGTTCCTCGCCCTTTCCTGAACCCTGCTTGCACGTCAGGTAGTTCTTGTTCCAGGTATGGTTGTAGTCTCTTTTGAATAATCTTCAGTAGAATCTTGCTGGCATGTGGGATCAGAGCGATTGTGCGATAATTTCCACAGTCAGTTGGATTACCTTTCTTTAGTATTGGTATAAACAGAGATCTTTTCCAGTCAGTTGGCCATGATGTTGTCTTCCATATTTCTTGGCAGAGCCTTGTAAGTACGGTAACAGCTGCATCAGATTGCTGTAATACTTCTATGGGAATGCTATTAATGCCTGGTGCTTTGTTCTTTGATAAGGCTTTCAATGCTGCTTCAACTTCTTCTTTCATCACCAATGGTTCCCGATCATAAGGTACAAGTTGAAACGGCTGTTGGTCCACTTGATCTTTATCATATAAAAACTTTGTATATTCCTTCCACCTTTTCTTGATCTTCTCAGCATCATTCAACATAGAACCTTGAGCATCTTGTAACATTCCAATTTGAGGCTGGAACATTTTCTTTAACTCTTGTAGCTTTAGGAAAGCTGATCTTGTTCTTCCTCTAATACTTTCTGCTTCTCTTTCCTTGCATGCATCATTGTAGTACTTTTCCTTGTCCTGTCTTGCTGCACATTGGAAATCTCTGTTGAGTTCTGCGATTCTTTCTTTCTCCTCTGGCTATAGCTTCTCTGCGTTTCTGAGCAATTTTCAGAGTTTCTTCCGTCATCCATTTTGGCCGTTTTTGCTTTTTCACCTTTTGTAGAGACTTCTCTCTTTCTTCCACCACAACCTTCTTGATGTCATTCCATAACTCTTCTGGAGCTCTCGTTTTATCTAAAGCAGCAAATCGATTTTGCAGGCAGTCTTTAAATTCCAGTGGTATATTCTCAAGGTCATATTTTGCTGCTTTCATGAGTGGTTTGCTCTTTTTCAACTTTGGCTTGAGTTTGCATACTAGTAGTTGATGATCTGCACCACAGTCAGCTCCAGGTTTTCTCTTTGTTGATGTTACAGAGCTTTTCCATCGTTGACTTCCACAGATGTAGTCAATTTGATTTTTGTACAATCCATTGGGTGAAGTCCATGTGTACAGTCATTGCTTGTGCTGCTGGAAGAAGGTGTTTGAGATGAATAGATCGTTGGTCTTGCAGAATTCTATCAGTCTTTCTCCAGCTTCATTTCTGTTGCTAAGTCCATATTTTCGAACCACTTTGCCTTCTTTGTTGCCAACCTTTGTGTTCCAGTCACCCATGACTATCAGGATATCCTGTTTGCATGTTCTGTCAATTTCAGCTTGTACTTGTTCATAGAACTCTTCAATTTCATTCTCTTCTGCAGCTGTTGTTGGGGCATATACTTGAATTATAGTTATGTTGATAGGCATTCCTAATAGACGAATAGAGATTAAGCGTTCACTGACTGCATTGTATTTCATTACAGTTTTTGCAGGTTTCTTCTTTATTATAAATGCAACACCATTTCTTCTTTGTCTTTCATTTCCAGCATAGTAGACCACGTGATCATCTGTTGCAAAGTGCCCCATGCCAGTCCATTTCAGTTCGCTAACACCCAACAGATCAAGTTGTACACGTTCCATTTCATTCTTGACCGTCTCCAACTTCCCTTGGTTCATGCTTCGTGCGTTCCAGATTCCAATGTGTAAGACATCTTTACAGCTTCTGACTCTCATTTCATGTGCAGCTACATCAGCAGTCAGACATCCCATATCATATCATATATGCTGAAAAGTCTTTAGCTCTGAAAAGTCTGAAAAGTCTTCCTCTCTGAAAACTCTGAAAAGTCTTCAGCTCTTCCCCTGTAGCTAGTTAAGTGCCTTCCGACCTGGGGGTTTCATCTTCCAGCACCATAACACAATTTGTTTTGTTGTAACTATCTATTGGGTTTTCATGGCAAGATACAGAAGTAGATTGCCGAGCCTTTCTTCCGCGCAGTTTAAGTTTGGTGTTGTTGAAATGTGATCCTCCGCCGTCAACACTATCCCATTCTGCTGCTGCCCAAATGGGTGGTTTGTCTTGGTCTGGCACCTCAGCTGAGTCCTGTCCTTCTTGGGAGACCCTGCCAGTAGTTAAACTACCGATAGTTTCGCTCTCAGCATCACAGATGCACACAAGCCCTCACAGCACGACAAGCTGCAAACCAAGTGAGGTTTGCTACTCTAAAGTTTATCAAATAGTTAAAAACCCAAAATATTTCCCCCTTTTGAAATAAAGCACCAAAAAAACTGACTCTTGCTAAAAATGTAGACCAAAACTCTTTTAAGAGCTCTCAGGCAGAGAGCTAGTTATTAAAAACCACACACTCTTACCATGCTTTGAAATGGAGAACATAAGAACATAAGATATGCCATACTGGGTCAGACCAAGGTCCATCAAGCCCAGTATCCTCTTTCCATCAGTGGCCAATCTAGGTCATACGTACCTAGCAGTTTCCCCAAAAGACACAGGTTCCGCAATGCTTGTACTGGGTCAAGCATTGATATCCTGGGTCCCTTCTTAATAATGGTTTATGGACCTTTCTTCCAGGAACTTGTCCAAACCTTTTTTAAACCCAGCTACACTAACAGCCTTTACTACATCCTCCGGTAACAAATTCCAGAGTTTGATTACACGTTGAGTGAAAAAATATTTTCTTTTATTAGTCTTAAATAGTTTACCCTGTAGCTTCATTGCATGTCCCCTAGTCTTTCTATATTCTGATAACGTAAACAATCGATCTACGTTTACCCGTTCCACTCCATTCATTAATTTATAGACTTCTGTCATATCTCCCCTCAGCCGTCTCTTTTCCATGTTAAAGAGCCCTAACTTTTTAGCCTTTCTTCATAGGAGTATCCTTCCATCCCCTTTACCATTTTGGTGGCTCTTCTCTGAACCTTTTCTAATAATTCTATATCCTTTTTAAGATACGGCGACCAGAATTGCACACAATATTCAAGGTGCCGTCTCATCATGGAACGATATAGAGGCATTATAATATCTTTTGTTTTATTTTCCATTCCTTTCCTTATCATACCTAGCATTCTATTTGCTCTCTTGGCTGCCGCTG
This sequence comes from Ichthyophis bannanicus, assembly GCA_033557465.1. Lineage (NCBI taxonomy): Eukaryota > Metazoa > Chordata > Amphibia > Gymnophiona > Ichthyophiidae > Ichthyophis > Ichthyophis bannanicus. The sequence continues at coordinate 128,988,113 of CM066033.1, forward strand.
CACTCTGGGCCGAGGGTTTTAACATGTTATCCACAATGACGCCTAAATCTTTTTCCTGGGTGGTGGTTCCTAATGTGGAACCTTGCATTGTATAACCATAGTTTGGGTTGTTCTTCCCTAGGTGCATAACTTTGCACTTGTCCACATTAAATTTCATTTGCCATTTTGATTCCCAGTCTTCTAATTTATCAAGATCCTCTTGCAATTGTCTACAATCCTCTTGGGTTTTAACAACTTTAAATAGTTTTGTGTCATCTGCAAATTTGATTACCTCACTCGTTATTCCACTTTCCAGGTCATTTATGAATATGTCAAAAAGCAGCGGACCCAGCACAGATCCCTGGGGTACACCACTATTCACCTTTCTCCATTGGGAAAATTGGCCATTTAACCCAACCTTCTGCTTTCTATCTTTTAACCAGTTCTTGATCCACAGTAGTACACTGCCTCTTATCCCATGACTCTTTAGTTTTGCCAAAAGTCTCTGATGAGGGACCTTGTCAAAGGCTTTCTGAAAGTCCAGATACAGTATATCAACCGACTCACCGGATCTTGGCAGGGTCTCACTCCTTTCTCTCTTTTGAAGTCCACTCCATCCACCTCTTCACTCCACTTCCTCTGCGGGCAGCTGTTATTTATAGACCTCCTGACAAGTCTGTTTCTACCTTTCTCACAGCTTTTGACTCATGGCTCTCCTTCTTTCTGGACTCCTCTTCCCCCACTCTTATTCTTGCGGAGTTTAACATTCATGTTGATAACCCCTCTGATCCTCATGCTTTAAAGCTCCTCTCCCTCACCTCCTCGTTTGACCTCCAACTTTGTTCCACTGCCCCCACTCACTAGCATGGCCACTGCCTGGACCTGATACTTTTCTCTAGTTCTGTACCCTCGAACGTCCGTAACTCAGTTCTTCCCTTATCTGACCATCACCTTTTAAGCTTTAATCTTCATCTCCCACCGCCCCAACCTCGTCCTGTCTCCTCCAATCTAATTAGAAACCTTCAAGCTATTGATCCCTTGACTCTCTCTTCCACCGTCTCTTTCTTCCACTATGTCATCCAAGTCTGTCGATGAGGCAGTAACTTCCTATAATGCTGCACTCTCCTCAGCTCTGGATGCTCTCGCCCCACCCACCCCACGTCCTGTGAGACGTTCTGCACCCCAGCCCTGGCTTTCATCCACTACCCGCTGTCCACGTTCCTGTGCCCGTTCTGCTTGACTCAAATCCCACTCCCCTGAAGATTTTCTATACTTCAAATTCATGCTTGTCTCTTTCCAGTCAGTCATAGCTCTTGCCAAACAAGACTACTATGTCCATCTGACTAGCTCTCTTGCCTCTGATCCTCACCATCTCTTTGCCACTCTCAGCTCCCTCCTTAATGTGCCTCCGCCTCTGATCCCTCCCTCCTTTTCTGCCCAAACCCTGGCTGATTACTTCCATGACAAAATCCACAAGATCACCTTCCAATTCCCCACAAACTCAGTTAATTCCCCTCCTCCCCCTCTCCACTCCCAACTCTCCCCCCCCCCCCCCCCATCCCTTGCTACACTCTCTTCCTTTCCTGTCATCTCTGAAGAGGAAACTGCACATTTTCTTTCTTCTTCCAAACTCACCACCTGCTCCTCTGACCCTATCCCCACCCGTCTCCTTAGCCCCATCTCCTTCACCGTTGTCCCTTCCATCTCTCATATTTTCAACCTTTCGCTCTCCACTGCAACTGTCCCTGCACACTTCAAGCATGCTGTTGTCACACCTCTCCTCAAGAAACCCTCACTTGTTCCTACTTGTCCTTCTACTTATCGACCCATCTCTCTCCTTCCCTTCATTTCTAAACTACTTGAACGTGCAGTTCACCGCCGCTGCCTCGACTTCCTCTCCGCTCATGCCCTCCTGGATACCTTACAGTCTGGCTTTCATCCTTTACATTCCACTGAAACGGCTCTTGTCAAAGTCTCCAGTGACTTTTTCCTGGCTAAATCCAAGGGCCTGTACTCTGTCCTCATCCTTCTTGACCTCTCTGCTGCTTTCGACACCGTTGACCACAACCTTCTCCTTGATACCCTGTCCTCGCTTGGCTTTAAGGGTTCTGTACTATCCTGGTTCTCCTCCTATCTCTCCCATCGCTCCTTCATTGTGTGTTCGGGTGGCTCCTCCTCCTCCGCTACCCCCAGTTGGTGTACCCCAGGGCTCTGTCTTGGGTCCGCTCCTTTTCTCTCTCTATACCCAGTCCCTTGGTGCGCTTATCTCTTCCCATGGTTTTCAGTACCATCTGTATGCTGATGACTCCCAGATCTACCTCTCTACACCCAAACTCTCTCCGGCAATACAGACCCGGATCTCTGCCTGCCTCTCTGACATTGCTGCCTGGATGACTCACCGCTGCTTGAAATTGAACATGTCCAAGACTGAACTTCTTATCTTTCCCCTTAAAACCTCCCCTCCCCCTCCTCCTTTCTCAGTCTCTGTGGATAGCTCTGTACTCCTTCCTGTTTCCTCGGCCCGCAATCTAGGGGTTGTCTTTGACTCCTCCCTCTCCTTCTCCACACATATCCATCTCATAGCTAAGACCTGCCGTTTCTTTCTCTATAACATTAACAAAATCCGCCCTGCCCTTTCCTTTCTGAACACACTACTAAAACGCTTATCCACTCCTTAATCACCTCCCGTCTTGACTACCATCACCTACTCCTTGCTGGTCTCCCTGTGAAACATCTCTCTCCCCTTCAATCTGTTCAATACTCCACTGCAGGCTAATCTTCCGCCAACCTTGTCATGCCCATATTACTCCTCTTCTCAAGTCACTTCACTGGCTCCCTATCCGTTTCCGCATCCAGTTCAAACTTTTTCTGCTGACCTACAAATGCATTTACACTGAGGCTCCTCAGTACCTTTCTTCTCTTATCTCTCCCTACAACCCCTCTCGGGAACTCCGCTCTTCTAGCTAACTGCTTCTATTTATGCCCTCCTCTTCCACCACCAACTCCAGACTTCATTCCTTTCACCTTGTTGCACCTTACGCCTGGAACAAACTACCTCTGTCTGTACGCCAGGCACCTTCTGTAACCCTCTTCAAATCCACGTTCAAAGCTCACCTCTAAGCTTCTGCTTATTGATCTTGAATCATCTGATCTCCTTTCCTTCCCCTTGTTTTTGCCCTGGCTTATTTATTTATTTAGTGTACACTTGTATCCCGCTGCTTCCAGCGATCAGCAGCGGTATTCTATACATAATGGGGCGGCTGTACAGGCCGGAATTTGAACATACATTGATTTCAGGGGGGGTGAAAGGCACAACAAGCAATTACAATTTTTACATTGATTGTATAAGAGGAGACTTTACGTATCTACATTGGATTGTACTAGTGGAGGCTTTTCATGTATCCATATACACGTATATTACATACTCTGACTAGGTCAGGTTGAAGTGAGTTCTAAAGAGGTGAGTCTTCAGCTTCTTCCTGAAGTCCTTCAAGTCTTTGTTTGCTCTTAGTTCATAGGGCAGTTGGTTCCAGAGTGTTGGTGCAGTAAATGAGAACGCTCTGTTGGTGGTGTTTGCGTTACAATTTCTCATGCTATTCGGGACATGGAGGGTGTTGCTATTTACTGTTCTTCTGTTTCTGATGATTGGTTGCTCGGATATTAAGGTGTTTAGGTATACCTCTGCATTTTGTCTTGATTAGATTGTAAACTCCGATGAGCAGAGATTGTCTCTTACATGTCTGTGCAGCGCTGCGTATGACTGGTAGCGCTATACAAATTCTCAATAGTAGTAGTAGTAGTAGGTGCAGTGTGCCGAAAGATGGGTGAATCTGTTCTCCTGCTTAGTACAAGTGGTGCTCCAGTACCTGCTTCACCTCTCGCAGGTGGGACTAAAGTCCAATTCAGTCAGAGTGTACATGAGTGCTATTGCAGTGCACCACCATTCTGTTGATGGCAAACCCCTCTCGGCTCTGCCCTTTATATCTCGGTTCTTGCGGGGCCTCATTCTGTCCACACCCCCCATCTGCCCTCCGGCAGCAGAGTGAGATCTCAACGCGGTGCTCTCAGAGCTCACTAAGCTGCCATTTGAGCCCATGGTTACCTGCCACTTGAGGTACCTTTTGCCAAAGGTGGAGTCCCCATTCCACCTCAATCAGAAGGTGATGCTCCCCACCTTCCTCCCCAGGCCTCACGCCGGCAGGGCGGAGACCGTCCTCCATACTTTGGATTGTAAGAGGGCCCTGTCCTATCTGCAACAGACTCAGGGCCTTACTGCAAAGCAACTCAGCTTTTCATATCCTATGACCCCAGTCGACTGGGGCTCCCAGTGACTAAGCAAACTCTATTCACTTGGGTGGCAGACTGCATTAACCTCGCCTATGAGCAGGCGGGGATCTCACTGGACCAGAAGGTCACAGCACACCGCATCAGGGCCATGGCTACCTCTGTAGAAAATCTGCATTCCGTACCTGATGCGGAAGTCTGCTGGGCTGCCACCTGGTCTTCAGTGCATACCTTCGCAGTTCACTACTGCCTGGAGAGGGAGTCCCGAGGGGACAGTGCCTTCGGCCAGGCCATGCTCTATAATCTTTTTGGGGTGTAGGCAGGTCCTGCCCTTTGACCCTTCTGTGTTCAGGCTACTGGAGTGTGGGTTCCCTGCCAAACACTTGGATCTTGTGAGAGTCTCTAAGTAGGGACTCAAATGCTGCAGCTCACGGCTCACACTTTGCATGTCGCCGTTTTGTACAGGTTCTCGGTATCCTGTAGCTGGGGAGTCCCCTGCGTGAGGACTGAATACCTGCTTGTTCCTGGAGAAAGCGTAGTTCCTCAGCGGTAAAAGGTGTTCTCTGGGGACAGTAGGAATCAGTCCTCACAACTCTCCCTCCTCCCCTTGAAGTTGCTTCTTTACTGTATTTTAATTTTTGCTGTCTTAGATATGTCATTAGACCGACGCAAGATGGCACCTTTGGGTAGGAAGGGGACCACGCATGCATGGTGCATCTCCCAAAGGCTTTCTTTGAAAGCTGGGGAGATGCTTCCGCGACTGCTCCATCGGCACCGAGGTCACCCATATGTGAGGACTGATTCCTGCTATCCCCGGAGAACACCTGATCTCCAGGAACAAGCAGGAATGTAGTCTTCACATATGGGTATCGTCAGTACCGACAGAGCCTGCGCGGGAACACTCCCCAGCATCCAATAGGAAAGCTTTTGGGAGCATCCCACAGCGCCTGCGTGCTGCCTTCCCGTCTTTCCCAACTCTCCATCTCCAGTTCTTCATTTTCCGCAGAGCCGACAGGTCGCACATCCTGTCACCGCAGAAAATTTCCCTTATTCTTTTTTGTGGTCGCATCTGCCTTCCCTCGACGCTATACCGGTACCGCCGGTGGTTCTTTTCTTTTCTCAAAAAAAAAAAAAAAAAATTGTTTCTGGAGTCTTTCTCCAGTATTTCTCTTCTCGGGTGCCACGCGCCATTTTGGCCACTAGGCCCAATTTTTTCCCTCAAAATGGAAAAACCTGCTTCGGGTTTTAAAAAGTGTTCTAAGTGTGGCGATACCATCTCTGTCACCGACACCCATGAGTGGTGCCTCAAATGTTTAGGTCCTGATCACTCTATTTCAGAGTGTGTTGTCTGTGGGATGATGTCGGAAAGGGGCCGGCAAAACCGAGCTGCTAAACTTAGCACCCTTTTTCCCTCCGATGCAGCCTCCGTGGCATCGACGTCTTCCAGGGCTTCATCTTCTTCCCATGGATCTCAGGTAACTAAATATAAATCTAGCCGGACCTCAAAGGATAGATCTCCTTCTAAACATCGAGATGCCTCTGGCGTTGCCCTTGAGGGACTTTCACCGACAAAATTGCCCCAGTGGGAGGCTTCGGCTTCCAAAGCACTAACGGGGCTCCAGGATGTTCTCAAGGCTTCAACCTCGGCAGAACTACTGGGGCCATGCTCTGGGGTTCTGGCCGCTTCATCCGGCACCGATACCCAAGCATTGACAGCGTTGATAGACCAGAGATTCTTGGCTATTGAACGCAGTCTGGCGGCTCTTCTCACGGCCTTGATGCTCCTGAAACCGCTTCAGACAATTCAACTGGTACCGCCACTGACTGCATCAACATTGGCAGGTATTCTACCGGGACCGAGTCATGCGTCTCTATCCGGCATCAACAAGTTGGTACCGGACCACTCCGATGCCGACTTCAATCGGTACCAGTACCGTGCCTTGCATGATCACCCGGATCTGAAGACTCTGAAAGCTCTGTCGATGCCAGAGTACTTCTTCCTGAGGATTACTCTTCTCCTCAGTGTAGGATGTCTCCACCAGAGGATATGTCCTTTCAGGATTTTATTCGAGATGTGGCCCGAGGTCTTTCCATCACAGTGGCTCCTGAAAAAGAGCCTAGGGCAAAGGAATTAGAAATCCTACAATACTCTAAAGCTCCCAAGGAGGCAGCTACCTTACCTATTCATGAGATCTTGCATGATCTTATGTTAAGGATGTGCAAAACACCTCTAACCACATCTCCTCACTCTCGAAGACTCGACACCATGTATCGAGTTCCTCCTTGTCCTGGGTTTCAGAAGATTCAATTAACACACCATTCCATGGTGGTGGAGTCAGCCATGAGACGGATAAAGAGTGCAAAAAGACATGCATCTAATCCTGCAGGACGTGAGTGTAGGACTCTAGGCGCCTTTGGACGTCGATCCTTCCAGGCTTCTATGCTTTCTGCTAGGATCAGTTCCTATATCTTGTATATGGGAATGTTCCTTAAGGAGGTCACAGGAGACTTAGAGCTTATGAGCTCTCTCCTTCCTGATGATAAAAGGCAGGATTATCTTGCTCTTGTTAAACATGCTTAGGATGTTTCCAAGTTTGTGAATCGTGCAGCCTTTGACTGCTTTGAATGCATAAGCAGAACCTCTGCTATTGCCATAGGTGCACATGGAATCTGAATTTGAAATCTGGGTACAGGACAAACTGGGGAATATACCTTGCACAGGAGAGAATCTCTTTGCCAAGAATTGGCAGGAAAAAGCTAATGAGATAGATGCTGACAATATCACTTTGGATAGATTGTCTAAATCTACAGCTGATCCTGCGAGGAAAAGATCCTCTAAGAAACCATTCTTCAGCAAGAAGAAAAAGTTCTATCCCTCCTATACCCAGCAGGGACATCGTTTAGGTCAGTCTGTCCAAAAGGGACAGCAGCAACAACCTAGGCAACAAAGGAAACCAAAAGCACCTAAGCCTCAACCGGCTCAGCAGACTCAGCCTCCACAGGGGCTTTGACTCCTATCTAGAGAACTTTGCCTTCCTGGCCCTGAACTGCCCAGAACCCTCCACCATCCCAGGAAAGTTATGTCATTTTGCCCCCAGATGGGGTCAGATAACAGCAGATAATTGGACTCTGTCTATTGGAAGAGAGGGGTACAAGCTTCATTTCCTCAGCATGCCCCCTCCTACAATAGTAAGACAGTTCAATTCTCAGACCTCTCTCAACGACCGGTTAGGTCAAGAAGTCACTATGCTCCTTGCTCAAGGGGCAATAGAAGCGGTACTTATTCCCCAATGGGGTACAGGGTTTTACTCCCCCTATTTCCTTATTCCAAAGAAAACAGGAGGGGACAGACCCATTCTACACTTCAGAGAATTGAACAAATTCCTGTTCAGAGAGAAGTTCAAAATGATTTCCCTAGGAACTCTACTGCCATACCTTCAGAGTCAGGATTGGCTTTGTTCTCTAGATCTCAAGGATGCGTACACTCATGTTCTCATCTATCCAACTCACTGAAAGTTCCTTCGATTCCTGTTTCAAGGGAAGCACTACCAATACAGGGTTCTTCCTTTTGGCCTGGCCTCTGCACCAAGGGTGTTCATAAAATGCATGGCTGTGGTGGCAGCATTTCTCCACACCCTGGGAATATTTGTCTTCCCTTACTTAGACGACTGGCTCATTCGAGCCCCTTCAGAGCCAGAGGCAAGGGTTGCTTTGTCTCACACAATGCGCATCCTTCAGTATTTGGGACTTGTCATAAACTTCCCAAAGTCCAACCTTGCTCCCACTCAATCCCTAGAGTTTATAGGAGCTCTTCTGGATACAACACAGACAAGGGCCTACCTTCCACAGCCCCGCTGCCTTAGCATTGTGCAGTTATCTTCCCAAGCAGTGCTAAAACCTCACCTCACTACTCGAGAAATGTTAGTTACTAGGCCACATTGCATCCACCGTGAATGTGGTTCCTTATGCTTGCCTCCATATGAGGGCAGCCCAGTGGAGCTTATCCACTCAGTGGACTCAGGCGTCAGGTTGCCTGTCAGACAAAATAGCAAATTCATATCACCTTATTTTGTCCCTCCAATGGTAGCAGTCCCCCAAAAACCTGTTGGTGGGGTCTCCTTTTCAGCAACCCCTACCCCAAGCCTCTCTAACAACAGATGCTTCATAGGTGGGTTGGGGAGCCCACTTGCAAGGCCTCTCTACCCAGGGTACCTGGACTCCACAAGAGGCCTATCTCCATATCAACCTCCTGGAGCTCAGAGAAAGTTTCCTTGCTCTTCGAGTATTTCACACCCAGCTCCGCTACAAGACAGTCCTAGTTCAAACGGACAATCAAGTTGCCATGTTCTATGTGAACAAGCAGGGCGGAACAGGCTCTCTGTCGCTCTGCAACGAAGCTTTGCGACTATGGGCCCTTGCCAGAGAGCATCAGATTCATCGCCTTGCGGTGTATCTTCCAGGCATTCAAAACTCTTGGGCAGACAGACTCAGTCGAGTTCTGCTTCCACACGAATGGTCTCTACATGAAGACCAGTGGCCCAAATTTTTCAAATTTGGGGAACCTCGGACATAGACCTCTTTGCAAGTCCGCTGAATGCCAAACTTCCCCGATTCTGTTCCAGAATTCTGGCTCGAGGTTGTCAGGCCAGGGATGCTTTCCTCCTCCATTGGGGTCAGGACTTCCTGTATGCCTTTCCACCCATTCCCCTACTTCCCAAAACCCTGTTCAAGCTTCAGAGAGACAGAGGTCATATGATCCTCATAGCTCCACGTTGGCCACGGCAAATGTGGATCTCCAGTAACAAGCAGGAATGAGTCTTCACATGTGGGAGACGTCGCCGACGGAGCCCGCACGGGAATGCTCCCCAGCATCCAATCAGAAAGCCTTTGGGAGCATCCCCCGCGCCTGCGCGGTGGCTTCCCGCCCTTCCTACTGCCTCTCCCCAGTTTTTCGTTTTCCACGGAGCAGGCAGGACGTCCCTCCTGCCACCGCAGAAATTTCTTTTCTTTTTTGTTTCCTGTGGTCGCGGCCTTTTTTTCCCGCCGACAACGGCACCTTCCGTGCCCCTTTTTTTCTTTTCCTTTCTTATTCTTCGTCACCTAGAGGGAACCCTTTTTTTCCCTCGGATCGTTGAGGCCTACCGGGCTTACAGCATGGAGCCGCCTTCTCCCCAGAAGTGCCCTCACTGCGGAGACTTAGTTTTCCACTTAGACTCCAACGCCTGGTGCCTCTCCTGTTTGGGTCCTGACCCTTTCCTCCCGGGTCCTCCGGGCTACGGTATCGGGAGAAGACCTTCCCTTTTCCAGGTATCCCTCGATGACGTCTTCCCGCCCAAGGCGCGGTCATCGGGTTTTTCTTCTCTACAGGATCAGGTAACCACACAACAGTCTCTTAAGACTAGCCAAGTCTTGAGGGGCAAGTCTCATGCGCGGCATGGCGACGGCTCCGGCCAACCCCTCAAGCCCCCCTTGGCCAATATACCCCGGCGGGAGTCTTTGGGCTCCAAAGCATCCACGGGGTTTCGGGTTGTTCCTGGGGTTCGCTCCTCACAGAACATTCCCGAGCCATGCTCGAGGGTGGTATCCGCTTCGAGCGGTGCCGATTCCCCGGCATCGGCGCCGGCGTCGAGTGTCCCACTCTTCGCCAGGGATCGTCAGCTGGTGTCCTCGGCACCTCCAGGGCCGATCGACTCTACCCAGTCTGGCTTCCCTACATCCCAGCCATGCACGGAGGTGGTATCCGCTTCGGGTGGTACCAACCCCACGGCATCGGTGTCGAGCGTCCCGCTCCTCACCGGGGATCGTCAGCTGCTGTCCTCGGCACCTCCGGGGCCGATCGACTCGACCCAGTCTGGCGTTCCGTCCTCCCCGCCATGCATGGAGGTGGTACCCGCTTCGGGCGGTACGATTCCTCGGCGTCGGCGTCGAGTGTCCCACTCCCCACCGGGGATCATCATCTGGTGTCCTCGGCACCTCCGGGGCCGATCGCCTCAACCCAGTCTGGCGTTCCTACGTCCCTGCCATGCGTGGGGGTGGTATCCGCTTCGGGCGGTACCGACCCGTCGGCATCCGGCGTTCCGCTCCTCACCGGGGATCGTCGGCTGCGGTCCTCGGCGCCTCCGGGGCCGATCGACTCGAACCAGTATGGCGTTCCGACGTCCCGGCCATGCGCAAGGGTGGTATCCGCTTCGGGCGGTACCGACCCATCGGTGTCGAGCATTCCGCTCCTCACCGGGGATCGTCAGCGGCACCTCCGTGGCCGATCGACTCGACCCAGTCTGGCGGTCCCACATTCATGCCATGCGCGGAGGTGGTACCCGCTTCGGGCGGCACCTCGGCGTCGAGGATTCCACTCTTCGCCGGGGATTGGCATCTGGTGCCCTCGCTTCCTTCGGGGCCGATCGCTTCGACCCATGCTGGTTTGCCGGTATCCCCGCCCTGCGCGGGGGTGGTACTGCATTTGGGCGGCGCCGCTACCCCGGAGCCGGCAGGGGCGTCGAGCACTCAACTCGTCTCCAGGGACCGCCATCAGCCTTCCCCGGTGTCCTCAGGGTATGTCGATCAATCCCAGACGGGCGATCCCCCGGCATCGACGCGGATGTTGAGGGCCCCGCCCATCGCTCGAAGGGGGACCCCGGTGTCTTCGATCCAGCCTGGGTTCCCGTCGTCCCAGCCTACCAGGGGGTTAGTTCCAGCGTCAAGAGGCGCCGGTGCCCTGGCGTCGGCGCCGGAGTTTTGCGCTTCCCTCCCCACGGGGGCTTGTCGTCGGGTTGCCTAGGTACCCTCGGGGACGGGTCATCTGCCCCGGAAGGATTTCCCTCTGGGCAAGATGGGTTCGGGAAGGGGCCCGGCGTCTGGCAGTGCCTGCTGCCCGACATCGGCGCCGGTGTCGGATGACCCCCTCTTCACCGAGCTTCGTTCTCGGGGGCCCTCGATGCCCGCGACGCCGATCGACGCGGTTCCGATTCGCTCCCCGGGGTCAGCATTGCCGGCACGGCCGCCGCCGCCGGAGCCCCCTAGGAGGGAGTCGATCTCGCTCGGTTCGATGCCCAGCCTAGAATCAGTATCCAGCCTCGAAGGCTTGGCTACGACACGCTTTGGGACCGGCCCCTGTCCCTTCCCGCAACGCAGAGCAGAGACTACTAACCACTGCCCTCCGGCTGCCGTGGAACCGCTTCAATCGCTGGGGGCAGTGCCGCCCCCGGGGTCCGGTCCGAGGCCGATTCCTGCGGTCCCATCGGTGCCATCGACCCCTTCGATGCCTAGCTTGGAATCAATTCCAGGTACCGACGACGCCATGTTGACTGCCCCAATCCGGAACTGTTGGTACCCTCCTCGGCCCAGCAGACATCAGTCCGATAGGCCTTTTGGTGCCCTGGCGGCCCCTCCCGCCATCGCCTCTCACGGCATAGCCCCTCTGGGAGAGCCGTCTTTTCAGGATTTTCTTCTTGACATGGCGGACCTGCCTGCTATTCCCATCCAGGGTCCTTCCCTAAGTCCAGGTCCTGCTGAACAGGAGGCTGTAATGCTTCCTCTACATCCTTCCCTGCAGGATCTTCTACTGGGGGCATGGCGGTCGCCTTTGAGGGTTCCGGCACCGTCGACAGCGATGCATGCTCTGTATCGGGTGCCCCCTCCCCGGGGTTTCAGCAGCACCAGCTTCCACATCATTCCATCGTGGTGGAATCGGCGCTGAGGAAGGTGGGAAGCAAGAAGAAGCATTCTTCTCGCCCTCCAGGTCGCGCCTCGAAAACGCTGGATATCCTGGGGCGTCAAACCTTCCAAACGTCCATGTTGGCTTCCAGAATTCTTTCATATATTTTTTATATGAGCCTGACACTCCGGGAGGTCACCGAGAGATTATCTCGGCTGTCTCCCTTTTTGTCTGCAACCAAGGCTTCTGAATATTCCTTGCTTCTTTATCACTGCAGGAATATCTCTGGGTTCCTTTCTCGTGCTTCTCCAGACTCCTTCCTGGCAGTCAGCAGATCCTCTGCTATTGCCATTAGAGCACGTCGTACAGCATGGTTACAGGCGTCAGATTTGTGCAGATGGGCACAACATAACTTGGGTAATTCTCCCTGTGCTGGAGACCACCTCTTCAATAGTGAAGCCTTACGTCAGGTTGCTCAGTGCTTCGCTAACCCTTCCAGCATTAGAAGCCATCCTAGGTCCCGTCTTCCCCCCGGGGGTGGGAAATGCCTCTCTACACCTTCCTTCCCTAGGAAGAGGAAAGGTCATCCCTCCGCCCACCCGCCAGGGGCACCCAAGCAAGGGACCTCTCACTCTGGTTTGAAGTTCCCGGGCCCGCACCAGGATACTCATACCAAGCAGTTTTAGGCTCCTGTAGGCGGCTGCCTGCAATTAACCTTCTCTCAACAGAAGCTAAAAATTGAGCTCTACTCTGGGGCAAATTGTTTGAATGTTTATCCAGGGGTTCAGGTATTCTCCTTCCGTTGGAAGAGGGAGATCACCTCTATTCCATGTTAGCTCTGGCCCATGGACTTCCTACCCCTCAACTGACTTACCCTTAGGTACGTTCCCCAAACCCTTCTCTGCTAGGGTTCCCCTGCTGATTGATACCGTACCGGTTTGTCTGCTGTCCCTCGCAGCATGTTCGGAACAATTCCTTGACAAGGCCGGATCAGCCCTGTTCCCCTTGTCTGGTTTCTCTGTTCAGGCAGGCGAATCCACCCGGCTATAGTCCCCCAATGCTTACCAAGGACTATACCCTCTGTCCTTCACGCTACCGTGCTGTTAGTTCGCCGATCTGCCCCTGCTCCACTGGAATAGATCCCTCCTCCCGGATGGATCTTGATGCCCCCCCCCCCCCCCCGGGGGGATGGTTCTGTGGATCAATGGCAGTTCCGCCTTATCAGTGTTATGCTCAGGGAGGTAGGTTCCTCGGCATACCTGCGTTAGTGCCTGGGTGGGCGTTCTCCATGCCCAACTACCTAGATATATCAGATATTACCTGTTCGGTAGACGCATATTGGGAGGTGTCCACAGTGCCTGTGCTCTACCGCCTTTTTCCCCTATGGCCGGTACTCACGCCCACCCCCCCCCCCCCCTCCGAAGTCCGGCCAGTCCGCCTGCCTATTTTCCTTGGATCGGCCCTCGGACTGGTTGTACTCTGCGTACTGCTGTGAAGTCAACAGCTTCTACTTTTAGTTATGCCCTCCTCCCGGAGGTTCAGACCCTTGTCTCCCTATCCCTTAGCTAGGGAAGATTATGTACTCCTTCTGCTCCGGGGTACACCCCTACTCTTCTCCGGACTAGGCTATCCAGATCGGCCAGTCTTCTACTGTTAGTCCTCTGAGTTATGGACTCTGCTCCTAAGGGAGTGCTCAGCTTTTCGCATAAAGCTTCCTTGAAGACCTGCCGTCCTTCTCCTGGCCCAGTTGACAACTGGATCTCCTGTCCTTCCGGATTTGGAACTTCCTCCTCGCTGCTGTGAAGTTCCCTTGAAGACCTCGCTACTGCGTCTACAGTACCTGCATCACTGCTCCACTTCCTACAATCCAGTAGGTAAGCTCTACATGGTACTAGGTCCTTAATTCATTAAGTGCTTAATGATACTTCTCATGCATTCTAAAGGCTACTCTCCCTGTAGCCTTTGGGTTTTGCTGTTCCTCTCTCTCAACTCCTACCCTCCATCCCTCAGGGGATGCCGGGGATCCAGGTTGGGTAAAAGCCATTCTGGCCTGGGCTGCGCTGATGGGATCTCCCCGGGCATCCTCAGCTAGGGAGTCCCCACATGTGAAGACTCATTCCTGCTTGTTCCTGGAGATAGCACAGTTACTTACCTGTAACAGGTGATCTCCGGAACAGCAGGAATTAGTCCTCACAACCCACCCACCTCCCCTAGGAGTTGTGTCTCTATCTCTCTATTCCTTCCTCTCCTCTTCTTCCGGCTCAGCTATAAAACTCAACTGGGGAGAGGCAGTAGGAAGGGCGGGAAGCCACCGCGCAGGCGCAGGGGATGCTCCCAAAGGCTTTCTGATTGGATGCTGGGGAGCATTCCCGTGCGGGCTCCGTCGGCGACGTCTCCCACATGTGAAGACTAATTCCTGCTGTTCCGGAGATCACCTGTTACAGGTAAGTAACTGTGCTTATCCTCTGCTCTTACATCTCTCTCAAGCTCTGCCTCTGGAGTTAGGGTCTGCTCCAGATCTCCTTTCTCAAGAGGACGGGATGCTGTGGCATCCCAGTCCCCAGTCTCTGCATCTCAGGGCCTGGTTGCTGAAAGCCTAGAAGTTCACGGTCTTAACCTTTCCCAGCAGGTAAAGGATATCCTTCATGCTTCCAGGAAACCTTCCATAAGACCCTATTATGCATTTAAGGGGAAAAGGTTTACCATATGGTGCTCGCATAAGGGTCTTAACCCTCTTGCGATACCTCTGGAATCATTACTGGAGTACCTCCTTCATTTATCAAATGCAGGGCTTAAGACTAATTCAGTGAGAGTCCATTTGAGTGCTTTTGCAGCTTCTTTCAAGCCTCTCAATGGACAACTTATTTCCTCTCATCCTCTCATAGCGAGATTTATGAGAGGCCTTCTTTTAACGAAGCCTCCCATTAAGCCGCCACCAGTGGCATGGGACTTTAATCTGGTACTTGGGCAGCTCATGAAACCGCCCTTTGAACCATTAGCCACTATCTCTTTGAAATTCCTTTCCTGGAAAGTTATCTTTCTCATTGCAATCACATCAGCACGTCGCATCAGTGAATTGCAAGCCTTGGTGGCTGATCCTCCTTATACAAGGTTCCATCATGATAAGGTAGTCCTTAGGACTCATCCACACTTTATGCCAAAGGTGGTTTCGTCCTTTCATTTGAACTAAGTGGTTTACTTTCCTGTATTCTTTCCAAAGCCTCATGCCTCAAATACAGAAAGGAACCTTCATACTTTGGACTGTAAAAGAGCTTTGGCCTTTTACTTGCAAAGGACACAGCAACATAGAAAATCCTCTCAACTCTTTGTTGCTTTTGATCCTAGTCTTTTGGGACTTTGTCTCCAAAAGGACACTGTCCAACTGGATTGCACAGTGTATGTCTTTTGCCTATGAGAGTAAGAACCTTCCTCTTGAAGGCCATGTCACAGCTCACAATGTGAGAGCCATGGCAGCCTCAATGGCTCATCTTCACTCTGTGTCTATCGGCGACGTCTGTCGAGCAGCTGCTTGGGCTTCAGTTCATACCTTCACAGCCCATTACTACTTAGACAAGGACTCCCGCCGGGATGCCTTGTTTGGTCAGGCTGTTCTTCAACACCTGTTCCAGGCTGAATCAACTCCTACCCACCATTCCTAGTAGGATGCCAGAGATCCATGGGGGGAAGTGGAGCCCTTTCACAAGCGCACACAACTTTCTGGGGTCGTCTCCCTGGTATCTGCAGTTAGGGTGTCCCCATATGTGAAGACTACATTCCTGCTTGTTCCTGGAGATAGCATAGTAACTCACCTGTAACAGGTGATCTCCAGGAACAGCAGGAATTTAGTCTTCACAACCCGCCCGCCTCCCCTAGGAGTTGCATCTCTCTCTCTTTCCCTCTCTCTTTTGTCTCAGCTATAAACTCAACTGGAGAGGGACAGTTGGGAAAGGCGGAAAGGCAGCACGCAGGCACTGTGGGATGCTCCCAAAAGCTTTCTATTGGACGCTGTGGAGCATGCCCGCGCAGGCTCCGTCGGTACCGACGATACCCATATGTGAAGACTAAATTCCTGTTGTTCCCGGAGATCACCTGTAACAGGTGAGTAACTATGCTTTATAGGTGAGTAACTATACCACCCTTTCCATGAAAAAGTATTTCCTAGCATTACTTTTGAGATTCCCTCCTTACAGCTTCATTTCAGTGGAGGAGTGGCCTAGTGGTTGGGGCAAGGTACTTCAGGCCGGAAGGTCGGGGGTTCAAATCCTACTAGAGGACAGCAACCTTGGGCCGGAAGGACTGGGGTTTCTAGTCCCACAGGTGCTCCTTGTGGTCTTGGGCAAGCCACTTAACCCTCCATTGCCCATGTTCCCTGTAAAATAGTTATCTCCAAGTTATAATGCCCTGTTCAATGTAATTTCAGTTTGTTCAGTGTAAACCGCACTGATGTGGAATAGCGCGGTATATAAGAGAATTAAAATAAATAAATAAATTTCATGACCTCTTTTCAAAGATGGAGAAGCTGTAGGACTAAAGTTACTTTGTTCATTAATACCCTTTAGATATTTAAACGTGTGTATCATATCTTCTCTTTCCCTTTTCTCCTCCAGGGTATACATGTTTAGGTCTTTAAGTCCCTCGTCATACATCTTCTGGTGCAGGCCCCATATTTTGGTCAGCTTCCTTTGAACCTTTTCGTCTTTGAGGTGTGGTTTTGAAAACTGTGCACATTACTCCAAGTGAGTCCTTACCAAACACTTGTACAGTATAGGAACATTAATACCTCCTTCCTTCTGATTATGCCTCTCTGAATGCAACCTAACATTCTTCTGGCTTTTGCTACTGCCTTGTCATATTCTTTTGCTACCTTGAGATCCTCAGACACTATCACTCTGAGATCCCTCTCCTGATCAGTGCACAACAACCTTTCATCCCCTGTTGCATATAACTCCTTTGGATTTCTGCATCCCAAGTGCATTACTGTGCACTACTTCGCATTAAATCCTAAGTGCCAAGTTTTAGGGCATTATACTAATTTTTGTAGCTCTTTTCTCATGATGTCTTTTCAGGATTTGCCTGTTCACTAGGCAAACTAGGTGGTCGCCTGGTACAGTAGACCGTAGTAGGCAGCACGGCAATCCTCTCCTCTTCAAAGTGGCTTCTCAGCTGCCACTGCATTGCCATGGCGGGCCTTAAAGCGCATGCGCACAGTCTTGGCCTGTCATTCCTGCTCCCTCTAATAGGAAGTTGCTTCAGAGGGAGCAGGAGCGGCAGGCCGTGAGTGCACACATGCTTTAAGGCCTGCTGTGGCACTCAGCCTCCTCTTTGAAGGAGTGATCATCATGCTGCCCATCTCCCAAGTGAGAGATTGAATGCCAGAGATGGCACGGAATGGTGGGTCAGGCGGCATGGGGGGGGGGGGTCAGCACGTCTGGCCTGCCTAAGGCAGCAGAAACCCTTGGGCTAGCCTTGTGTCTACTCCCTCCGAGATGTCCACTCTGTTGCATATCCTCATGTCATCCACAAAAACGCAGACCTTTCCTTTTAACCTTTTAGCAATATCACTCACAGAGACATTGAACCGTACTGATCCTAGGACCAATCCCTGAGGGTACTCTACTACTCACGTTCCTTTCTTCTGAGTGATTTCCATTTACCACCACCCTCTGTCATCTATCAATCAACCAGTTTCTGATCCATTTTACCACATTGTGACCCATTCCCAGGCTATTCAGTTTATTCATAAGCCTCCTATGAGGAGCAGTTTCAAAGACTTTGGTGAAATCCAAATAGATCACATCCATTGCATGCCTTTTATCCAGTTCTCTGGTCAGCCAGTCAATCAGATTTGTTTGGCACAATCTTTCTTTGCTAAAACTATGTTGTCTCCAGTCCTGCAATCCATTGAATTCCAGAAATGTCACTATCCTTTCTAAGTAGTAAAAAAAAACAGAACAAAACATAGAGGACAGGAGACAAGGGAAGCACAAAGGAAGGTGGATGAAGGCTTAGGCGGCAGTGAGTACAAAGAATTGGAAGTGGGAGACTGAGGTTCTCCAAGAACAAGCAGGAAGTCAGTCCTCACATATGGGTGACGTCGGCGCCGACGGAGCCCTCGTGCAGAGCAATTTCCCCAGCTTTCAAAGAAAGCCTTTGGGAATGCCTTGCGCATGCGCGGTCCCCTTCCCGCCTAAGGGTGCCATCTTGCTCAGTCTTCTTTTTTTCGCAGAGCCCGACAGACATTGTCCTATTTTCCTCTGAAAAAGTTGATTGTATTTTGAACATTCTACCATTTTTGATACCGGTTCGACGCTGGTTCCCCTTCCCGCCTCAGCTCGGTACACCGGTATCGAGTCCGGCTACTTTTTTCGTTTTTGTCCTTAGTGACTAGCGTTAGCTCTCTTTTTCTTTTAACTGGCAGTCCGGTCTTTTGACCTAGCAGGGGCCCTTTTTCCCCCGATGGCTGTCAGCAGGTTTAAAAAGAGTGATCGGTGCAAAAAACTTATGTCCCTCACCGACACCCATGACTGCTGCCTCCGCTGCCTCGAACCCGACCATGACCCGGGTCTGCGGTCCGTATGGCAAGATGTCCTCCAAGGCGTTGAGGAGCAGGCAGCACCAGCGCGAGACTATTTTCTCAGAGTCTGGATCTGTCCGGGCCAGGATCTCGTCAGAAGCCTCGATGTCTCAGGATTCTGAACACGAGCACCGTCGGGGGTCTTCTGAGCGGGGGTCTCCCACCCGGGAGCACCGTAAGAAGAAACCCACGAGGGCTGCGTCTCTGGAAGGCTCCGATCAGCCGGGGTCCTTGGGTACCAGGTCGAGGAGTGCCGAACGCCGCCCCGGGTTCGCCGAGTTGGAGAGGCCTGCCAAAATACCTCGTACGGAGCCGGAGGCATCAGACAAGATAATGCCTGTTGTCCTCGTGAACTCTTCTCCGGGAGAACCGGCGTCTGTTCTGGCATCAGGAACCGAGCCGGTGGCTGTGGAGCCTTCTGAGCTGGGTCTCAGGTTGGCGGCCTTGGAGAGCAGCGTGTCTGCCTTCATTGACCAGCGGCGGGCGCTGATAGCCGGTCTCACCCGTGCATCCGCCCCGACCACTAGGAACTCGATGTCTAAGTCAACCCCAGAGGCAGAGCCGATCCTCGAGTCCATGCGGGCTCGAGTCGATCCTCGGCCAAGGTCTCCCTTGACCTCCCGTTCGGGACCGAGGTTGTCGCCGCCGGGGCCATCGGCATCGGGACGGACGCACTCAAAGCCCTCGAAGCCGGAGCCCATCGAGTCCTCCTCGGAGGGCTCGGCTTGGGAGACGGAGGAGGAAGACTCACCAGATACCCACCGGACCCGGTATGTCCCATCGGACTCACCGGGTTCGGAACCTCAGAGACAGTTGCCCCCAGAGGACACCAGGTTCTTGGACTTTGTTAGGGATATGGCCAAAGCTTTGGCTTTCCCTGCAGATGCCGAGGAGGAGCCTCGAGCCGAGGAACTCGACGCCCTCCCGTATGACTCCTCCGAAGGAGGCCCTTACTGTACCGGTGCCTCCGATGCTTGAATGGTTGATGCTCTGCATGTGGGAGTCCACGGCCTTGGCGCTGGTCCTCAGCAAACAGGTCGATTCCATATATCGAGTCTGTAAGAGCCCCGGGTTCCAAAAGGCACAGCTGCCGCACAACTCCATGGTTGTGGAATTGGCCATGCAAAGGCTCAAGAGCCAAAAGATGCACTCCTTGGTGCCTCCCGGCCGGGAGGCCCAGAACCTGGACGCCCTTGGCAGAAAGTGCTTCCAGGGTTCGATGCTGTCATGCTGTGTCCAAACATACCAGCTGTACAAGGGCATGTACTTAAGAGACCTGGCATGCTGGATTTTCTGCTGGCCTCTCCGAGGAACCCTTGCAGCGCTTCAAGGCCCTGTCCACTGGGATCAGAGAGTGCTCGAAGTTTGTCTCGTGCAGCCTATGACTGCTTCGAGGCTTCGACCCAGGTAGCTGCAGCCAGCATCGGTGCAAGGCACCAGGCTTGGCTCATGTCGTCTGACCTCGAGCCATGGGTACAGGACAAGTTGGTCGATGTCCCCTGCCGAGGCGATAACCTCTTCGGAAAACCCATGACTGAAAAGGCTGCTGAACTCGAGTCCGAGTACTTGACCCAGGACAAGGCTGTCAAAGAAGACATCTGCTCCTTCTCACAGGAAGAAGGCCTGAGGGAAAAAGCCCTTTTACCCGAGGAAGGGACAGGCTTACAGAAACTACCCCACTTACTAGGCCTCCCCAGCTCCACAGCAGGGTCAGCAAGCCAGGGGACGGGAGAATGGCCCTCGTAAGCCTCAAACCCCCAAGCCTCCAGCTCCTGCTCCTGCCCAGCAGGGAGGGGTTTTTTGACTCTCAATGCATAGCTCCTCTCCCACCGGTTTGGCCCTGCACAGGAGTTCGGCTGTCCCTGTACGCCCACAGGTGGCCAGCCATTATATCCGATACTTGGGTTTTAAGGATAGTCCGAGGCGGCTACCTTCTCCATTTCAGCCAAGTACCTACCTCCTATTTCCCAGGAGAGCATCTTGGACCCCTCTTGCAGGAGTTAGCTGGTCTTCTCAGGGATCAGGCAGTGGAACCGGTGCCCCACCACCTGCAAGGGAAAGGCTTTTACTCCAGGTATTTCCTCATACTGAAAAGACAAGGAGGCCTTCGCCCCATCCTGGACCTGCGAAATCTCAACAAGTTCTTGGTGAGAGAAAAGTTCAAGATGCTTTCACTTGGGATACTTCTGCCTTACCTCCAGCAGGGAGACTGGCTATGCTCCTTGGACCTAAAGGATGCGTACACGCACATCCTCATACACCCACACCACAGACAATACCTCAGGTTTGTGGTCGGAGGAAACAGCTTCCAATACAGAGTGCTTTCCTTTGGTCTGGCTTCCGCTGCAAGGATTTTCACCAAGTGCCTAGCTGTGGTAGCGGCCTTCCTCAGGACCCAGGGGATCTATGTGTTCCCTTATCTAGACGACTGGCTCATAAGGGGCCAGTCAGCCCAGAAGGCGCACCACGCCACAGCTTGCACAATCGCTCTGCTTCAGTATCTGGGGTTCGTCATCAATCACGCAAAGTCCTCTTTGCTCCCCACTCAGAACTTGGAATTCATAGGGGCAAGGCTAAACACCCTGCAGGCAAGGGCTTACTTACCACTGGACAGGGCACGCCGCCTGCTGTCTCAGGTAGACATGGTGAGTCAGGTATCCCACGTGTCAGCACGGAGGTTCTTACGCCTGCTCGTCCACATGGCCTCCACAGTTCATGTTACTCCTTTCGCATGCATGCACATGCTGACAGCTCAGTGGTCCTTGATGGGCCAGTGGTCACAGGCCACAGGACGCCTGTCCGACAGAGTGGCAGTATCCAAACCCCTGGGGCAGTCCCTGAAGCGGTGGTCACAATCAGAGAACCTCCTGCGGGGGTACCATTCTAGCTTCCCGGGCATACAAGGGTGCTGACCATGGATGCCTCCTTGATGGGCTGGGGAGCCCATTGTCAGGGCTCTTGCACTCATGGTCAGTGGACTCCTCAGGGGGCCACACTCCAGATCAACTTGTTGGAACTCCGAGCCATTCGCTTAGCTCTAAAAGCCTTTGCTCCTGGCCTCTCCAATTGCTCTGTCCTGGTACAGACGGACAACTAGGTGGCTATCTTCTATGTGAACAAACAAGGCGGCACAGGATCGCGGATCCTTTGCCAGGAGTCTCTGGATCTCTGTTCCTTTGCAGTTCAGCACAACATGTCTCTCCATGCGGTTTACCTACCGGGCCAGGAGAACTGCCTGGCAGACAGACTGAGCAGGGTTCTTCAACCCCACAAATGGCAACTAAACAGAGAGGTCGCCCAGAAGATTTTCATCCACTGGGGCTTCCCATCCATGAATCTCTTTGCCAGTCCACAAAATCATCAGTTGCCCCAGTTTTGCTCCAGACGACTGCACCCCCTCAGGGTAGCGGCCAATGCTTTTCTTCTCCCTTGGTCGGGGAGTCTCCTGTATGCTTTTCCGTCTACCCCGCTGGTAGCACGGACTCTCTTCAAGATTCGCAGGGACAAAGCCTGGGTGATTCTAGTAGCGCCCAGGTGGCCGAGACAATCTTGGTTCCCACTTCTTCTTCAACTGGCGGTAGAGACCCCTCTTCCCTTGGGGGTGCGACCCGACCTCCTCACCCAGGAGCAGGGTTTCCTCGTGCACCCCAATCCCAGGTCCCTTAATTTGATGGCCTGGCTGCTGAGAGGGTAGGCCTTGCACCTCCTACCCGAGGGGGTAGAAGAAGTGTTGTTGGCCTCCAGAAGGCCGTCCACCAGAAAATCATACGCTTGTAAATGGCACAGGTTCCAGGTATGATGTCACCAACATACCATGGAACCCCTTCTCTTCTCAGGTTCCCCAAGTATTACAGTACTTGCTTCATCTCTCAGAGGCAGGACTCAAGTCAAACTCAGTCAGGGTCCACCTGAGTACCTTGTTGGCTAACCACGCCCCAATAGATGGTCAGCCTCTCTCAGCTCATCCCTTGGTAGCCAGGTTTCTCAGGGGCCTGCTCCTGCTGGAACCTTCCATCCGCCCTCTGTCAACGGAGTGGGATCTCAATGTGGTCTTGCAGCAACTCACTCGCCCTCCTTTCGAGCCGATGTCCACTTGCCATCTGCGCTTCCTCTCCTGGAAGGTGCTCTTCCTGGTGGCACTCACGTCGACTAGATGTGTGAGTGAGCTGCAGGCTCTAGTGTCAGATAGACCGTACACACGATTTTACAAGAACAGGGTGGTGCTCCGCACACACCCCAAGTTCCTCCCAAAAGTTGTTTCCTCGTTTCACCTCAACCAAGAGGTGGTTCTTCCCACCTTCTTTCCCAGACCACACACCAGCAAGGCAGAAACAGTTCTGCATACCCTGGACTGTAAGAGGGCGCTCGCCTTCTACTTGAAGCATACGCGGGGGCATCGGAAGGCTTCTCAGCTCTTCGTCTCTTATGACCCTAGTAAACTGGGTCTACCAGTCTCCAAGCACACATTATCCACCTGGGTGGCGGACTGCATCGCCTGGGCTTACAGGGCAGTTGATCTCCAGCTGCAGGGTCGTATCACGGCCCACTGGGTCAGGGCTAAGGCCGCATCTGTGGCTAATCACCGCTCTGTTCCGTTGGCAGACATCTGCCAGGCCGCAACTTGGTCTTCAAGCCAGACTTTTGCAGCCCATTACTGCCTGGAGAGAGAGTCCCGACAGGACAGCTTTTCGGTCAGGCGGTACTCCGGAATCTATTCGAGATTTAGGAAACTCCGACCCTCTGTCCCTCTGGTGTGAGGCTACTGTGGGGACTGCATTCTCGGAGAAAGTTCTCTCGCTGCTGTTGCGACTAGAGTGAGCCTTTTTCGGCTATAGGTTCTCGGTAGCCTGTAGCTAGGGAGTCCCATATGTGAGGACTGACTTCCTGCTTGTTCCTGGAGAAAGCGTAGTTACTCACCTGTATCAGGTGTTCTCCAGGGACAGCAGGAATCAGTCCTCACGACCCTCCCTCCCCTGGAGTTGCAGTTACTGTTATTGACTTTTATTCATTTTGCCGTCTTTTTAGCTATGACATCTGACTGAGCAAGATGGCACCCTTGGGCGGGAAGGGGACCGCGCATGCGCAAGGCATTTCCAAAGGCTTTCTTTGAAAACTGGGGAAATTGCTCCGCACGAGGGCTCCGTCGGTGCCGACGTCATCCATATGTGAGGACTGAGTCCTGCTGTCCCTGGAGAACACCTGTTACAGGTGAGTAACTGCGCTAATCTGACGAGGCAGAGGAGGAAGTAGGCTGACTGAAGAGGAGTGAGAATTGAAGATAGAAAGCTAGCAGCAAATGTTGTCTTTATTTTAAAAAATTGCTATTAAAATAGAAACACATTTAGGGAGGGCAGAATGGTTTCATCATTTGACTTTTATTAAAAGCAACATTCTAGTATTCCATTATTGAAGTTGCAGTGCTAGGCTGCTTCTATTGCATTGATCGATTATTGTTTGAATGACGACATTGGGGTTCTGGTTCCAGCAAAGAATGCGTTAGTGAACAGCTTTAAAAACCAGCTCAATGGTGGTATTAATACCAACATTGCCGGTGCATACATACAAATGTGTGCTACATGTAGGCATTCCCAGGAGCATAGTTTGGGCAAAATGTTAGTAGAGTTGCGATGTCCCTATGTATTTTACAAAATGCACAAGTGCATGCATAAAGTACACTTACACAATTACACTTGCTTCACTGTGAATGTAAATGTGTGCATCAGCATTTATGTGCTACAAAATAGGCCTCAAATAGGCATCTCGTCGGACTTCTCACAAAGGCATCTTGTTATAAAATCAGACCTTTTACATGCAAGGATATTCTTTCTAGCATATTTTATATTTTACATACAAAAAGAAAATGTCAGCATCCATCATGTAGGAAAAAAAATGTAAAGTTTGCAAGTCATCCATACATTTTTACCCATGGACAGGTCTCAGAATGTCAACCTGTTTTGTCTGCTCAGAAAAAGAAACTTGCAGTGACTCAGTGTTCCTTATTTCTTGGTTAACTATCTTTATTTATTTATAGATCACACAGGAAATTTCGGACAGTACCAGGATATTCCGGCTTTTAGGTTCTGACAGGTAAATATAAACAACAAAACTTGAGTCTCATGTTGTACCAAAGACAATATTTTCTTTCGTTGAAACTGTGCTAAATTCTTATGATAGACTCTTTTTTTATGCCTTCCTAAAAAGTCTTTTCAGGTTTCATACTGAATTTGTTAGTGTGTTTCCTTTTATCATTTTGGCTGTGAGTTTAGACGTGTAAGTTGAAAACTTGTATATTTTAACAGAAACCTCCTAACTGATAATTTCAGATGTTTCCAATTTAAGTAAACCTTGTACTTTTTGCTAAAACTAATATATTGAGCAATGTAGTTTGCTAAATTATTTCTGCAAAGCTGTAGGAGCATAAGATATATTTTCTTCTAATTTCTCACACTGGATAAAGGGAATAAGATGCAATTTCAGGTTGTAGTGCATTCATAGAGAGTGGAGAAGTAGCCTAATTTTTAGAGAAACAGCCTACAACCCAAGAGATCTGGGTTCAATTCCTACTCCTTGTGGTCGTGGGCAAGTGACTTCACTCTGCATTGCCTTGGAAGAAAAGGCCTGGCAATCTACTTTCTGTAATATCTTGCCAAGAAGATCCAGGGACTGCTGGGTTCACCAGGAGTCAGCATTAACTTGATAGCACTTAAATTTTTTTTTTTTAAAGTGCATTTATATTTGTTATAGGAAAGCAAAGGAAGCTAAGGTAGAGTTTTTGAAGGAGCTATTTTATTCTTAACATTAATTTCTGTTTCCATATTATCCTGCTAGGCCAGTTCAGACAAGTGGGTTGTGTCCCCCTACCAGCAGAGGTGGAGACAGAGAAAAGATCTAGAATTTTCTTAATGCTTCATCTTGCAACCATATCTGAGGCAGCTAAGGGCATACTTCCCCAATATTCCTCTATCTCCAGTGTGAATACGTCTGAGCAGCTGTGTGAAAACTTTAAGGAAAATTTGATTTAGCTTATGTATAACTGTTCTTAGGGGTGACTTCTTCACTTGAGCTTGATATGGGAGGCTCCTGTAGGGTCACCTTTAAAACCAGTGCCCTCCTGGATTTGCCAAAAGAGGAGGGGTGTCAGTTCATTCTCTGTCATTATGCTGTTAAGGGCCGATTGAACAGCCAGAATTGTTGGATCAGGACCCAGAGCCTTGCACGGCCTCGGTGACCCCTTCCCCCCCCCTCCTCTCCAGGCTCTCCCCTGAATATTAGATGAAGGTTTCAAGAGGTATGTAGCTGCAGATCTTCGCTGCAGGAGAGTAGCATTGAGCCCAGCATTGTTACTGCTTTGGGCTCTCCTAGAGTGAGTACCAGATTTTAATTCCTGTTTTCGGTACAAGCCTCTGGCCTATCATCTTCAGAATTGTTTTCCTTTCTTCAGCAAGCATGGTCCTTCTGTTGTGGCAATTCAGATCCAAGGGCCTCAGGGCCCCCCTCCTTCACAGGGCGGGCAGAGCCCTTAAGGGGCTCCTCTGCAGAAGCACCCAATGCTCGGAATCCTGTCTTGAGTTCTGAGAAATCTGACAGTGATGCCACATGTGAGAAATCTGACAGTGATGCCACATGGTGCTGGACGATTAAGATGTGTCTCGTTATCTGAAAGATTTGCTGGCAGCACTGATTGATCAAGTTTCCTCTACCCGGTACTTCCAGTCTGGTAGATCCTGCTCTCCACCAGGATTATAATTACCAGCTTTTTATGGAAAACATTGAGCTCCAGCCTATCTATGCCCAAAAACATAAAACCATAAAACTGTAAACAGCCAGGACAATACAAGACCTCTATGCAGAAAAGGCGTGAACGTCTGGGAAACAGAAATCAGTGGCTCAGGCTCCCACTTCGCCAACCAGGTCTGCAGGCAATGATGGGAAGAAAATGGCAGACTCCTGAGATGCTGATCTACTTAGAGTTTTGCAGGAGATACGCAATTTCAAAAACGAAATTGTAGACAAGGTCCTGGGCAAGGTTGAAGAGAAAGTCATGGCAGTGGGCCTTTGGCTGGAGGAAGCAGAGGTGTGACTCAGCTGCATGGAGGATAATCGAGCAGATAAAAGGCAACATAAATCAGTTGCAGCAGCAGGTGTGTTGACTCCAGGAAAGAATTGGACCACGAGAACCGGGAATGCAGATCAAACATCTGGATTTTTGAGGGAGAGGAGGGTCAGAACCCTATTGCTTTTGTCAAAGGCCTGTTTGATACCTGCTTTCTGGGCTTCCACTTGCCAGTCCCCTACGAGATGAGAGAGCACACAGGGAACTACACGCCAGGCTGGAGGTGATCACAAGACCAAGAGCGCTAATTGTGACGCTTCTCAGGTTCCAAGATAGAGAACATATCATTAAGGAAGCACACAAAATGGGAAATATGTTGTACAAAGGGTGGAAAGTATTTGTCTTTCTGGACTTTCCCGTGAAAACCGTTCAGTGGTGGAGGGACCTCCTCTCCTATAGGGAGTCTCTGGCTCAACGTGGAGTGAAAGTAACAATTTGCTACCCAGCATGGTTTACTACTGGTGACAAATCATAGGTTTATGGTTATGACCCAGAAACTAAGGCTCAATCCTCACAATGGAAGACTCTGATTTCTCCCAAATCCAAAAAAGCCTGTCAGGTGAGGAGCAATGTCAAGGTCATGCTCCGTTTTCTTCAATTACTAGGGTATTGTTCATCATGAGTATGACGCCAAAAGGCCAAACCATCAATAAGGAGTACTACATCCGAGCTCTGATTCGTTTGAGAGATGAAGTTCATCGTAAGATGCCAGAGTTGCACAGGAATGGTGACTGGTTGTTTCATCACAATAAAGCGTAGTTACTCACCTGTAACAGGTGATCTCCGGGAACAGTAGGAATTTAGTCCTCAGAGCCTGCGCGGGAACCCTCCCCAGCGTCCAATAGGAACGCTTTTGGGAGCATCCCTCAGCACATGCACGCTGCCTTCCCGCCTTTCCAACTGTCCCTCTTCAGTTAAGTTTGTAGCTGAGTGAAAGGATAGAGGGAGAGAGGAAAGAGACAAAGAGATAGAGAGATAACTCCTAGGGGAGGTGGGTGGGTTGTGAGGACTAAATTCCTGCTGTTCCCGGAGATCACCTGTTACAGGTGAGTAACTACGCTATCTCCAGGAACAAGCAGGAATGTAGTCCTCACATATGGGGACTCCCTAGCTGAAGATGCCAGGAAGGTGCCACCCTAGAAGGTGTGAATCCTTCCTACCATGGATCTCTGGCATCCCACCAGGGTTGGTGGATAGGAGTTGATTTAGGTATAAAAGAGATTTTGAAGAACAGCTTGGCCAAAGAAGGCATCCCGACGGGAGGCTTTATCCAGGCAGTAGTGGGCTGTGAAGGTGTGTACCAAAGCCCAGGTGGCTTCTCGACAAATGTCATCAATAGACATAGAGTGGAGATTAGCCATAGAAGCTGCAATGGCTCTCACATTATGAGCTGTGACATGGTCCTGAAGAGGAAGACCCTTAAGCAAAGGATATGCATTGGGCAATCCATTTAGATAAAGTTCTTCTGGAGACTGGAAGTCCCAAATGACTAGGGTCAGAAGCTATAAAAAGTTGTGAGGACTTTCTATGTTGCTGTGTTCTTTGTATGTAAAAGGCTAATGCCCTTTACAATCCAAAGTAGGAAGGTTTCTTTCTGCATTATAGGCGTGAGGCCTTGGGAAAAATACAGGAAGATAAATTGATTGATTTAAATGAAAAGGCGAAACTACCCTTGGCATAAAGTGTGGGTGAGTTCAAAGAACGACCTTATCATGATGAAACCTAGTATAAGGAGGATCAGCCACTAAAGCTTGCAATTCACTAATGTGACGGGTAGAGGCGATTGCAATTAGGAAGATGACCTTCCAGGTCAAAAACCTAAGGGCTGTAGTGGCCAAAGGTTCAAAAGGCAGCTTCATGAGCTGCCCGAGAACTAGATTTAGATCCCATGCCACCGGTGGTGGCTTGATGGGAGGTTTAGTTAATAAAAGACCTCATGAATCTTGATAGGAGTGGATGAAAGGAAATTGGTTTCCATTCAGAGGCTTATAAGAAGCTGCAATTGCACTAAGATGGACTCTTAACGAATTGGTCTTTAGACCAGAATTCGATAAGTGAAGGAGATACTCTAGTATCGATTCTAAGGGTATGACCAGGGGGTTTAATCCCTTCTTGGAGCACCATATAGTAAAACGTTTCCACTTGAAGGCATGAAATCTTCTCGTGGAAAGTTTCCTAGAAGCCTGAAGGATATCTTTTACCTGTTGGGACAGGTTGAAATCTTGGAGGTCTAAGCCTTCAGCAGCAGGCCGTGAGGTGCAGGGACTGGGAATTCGGGTGCCATAGCATCCCGTTCTCCTGGGAAAGGAGATTTGGAGCATGCCCTAACTCCAGAGGTGCCGCTTGAGAGAGATGTAGAAGCAGGGAATACCACATTTGGCGTGGCCATCGTGGTGCTATGAGAATCATGCGACCCCTGTCTCTCTGAAGCTTGAAGAGTGTTTTGGGGATGAGGGGAATGGGTGGGAAGGCATAAAGGAAGTCCTGACCCCAGTGAAGGAGGAAGGCATCCCTTGCCTGACAGTTGTGAGCCGGAATCCTGGAACAGAACTGGGAAAGATTGACATTCAGTGAACTTGCAAAGAGGTCTATTTCTGGAGTGCCCCAGAGATGAAATATCTTTGCCACCTGGTCTAGGTGGAGGGGACCACTCGTGAGCCAGCAGTACTCGACTGAGTTTGTCTGCCCAAAGGTTTTGAATGCTTGGAAGATATACCACTAGAAGGTGAATTTGATCCTCTCTGGCGAGGGCCCACAGTCGTAAAGCTTCGTTACATAACGACAGAGAGCCTGTTCCGCCCTGCTTGTTCACATAGAACATGGCTACTTGATTGTCCGTCTGGACTAGGACTGTCTTGTAGCTGAGCTGGGCGTGGAATACTCAAAGAGCTAAATAGATTGCTCTTAATTCCAGGAAGTTTATGTGTAAACCAACCTCCTGTGGAGTCCAGGTGCCCTGGGTAGAGAGATGATTCAGGTGTGCTCCCCAATCCACCTGTGATGCATCTGTTAGGGTGGCCTGAAAGAGGGGTTGATGAAAAGGAGACCCCACTGTCAGATTTTCTAGTGATTGCCACCATTGGAGGGACAAAATTAGTCATTGAGAGATTATTATCTTAAATGACCTGTGGCCTGTGTCCACTGTGTGGATAGGGTGCACTGAGCTGCTCGCATGTGGAGGCGAGCATACGGGACTACATGAACTGTGGATTCCATATGTCCCAGTAACTGCAGTAGCTCTCGAGCAGTGAGGGAGGATTTGCCTACTGCTTGAGAAGCTAGTTGCATTATGCAAAGACACCGGGCTTGTGGAAGGAAAGCCCTTGCCTGTCTGATATGTAGACAGGCTCCTATGAATTCTAGGCATTGGGAAGGAACTAGTTGAGATTTTGGAAAGTTTATTACCAATCCCAAATATTGGAGGAATCGCATTGTACGAGACAGTGCAGTGCTGGCCTCTGCACCTGTAGGGGCTCGAATGAGCCAGTTGTCTAAGTAAGGGAAGACGAAAATCTCCAGGGTTCGTAGAAATGCAGCTACTACTGCCATGCATTTTGTGAATACCCTTGGTGCTGAAGCCAGACCAAAGGGAAGAACCCTGTACTGGAAATGTTTCCCCGTGAAAAGGAAACGTAAGAATTTCCTGTGATCTGGATGGATGAGAATGTGAGTGTATGCATCCTTTAAGTCTAGAGAGCAAAGGCAATCCTGGCTTTGAAGGAATGGCAGAAGAGTTCCTAGAGAAATCATTTTGAATTTCTCTCGAAACAGATATTTGTTCAATTCTCTGAGGTCCAGAATGGGTCTGTGTCCTCCTGTTTTCTTTGGAATAAGAAAATAGGGGGAGTAGAACTCTGCACCCCGTTGAGGAATGGGTACTTCCTCTATTGCCCCTTGGGCAAGAAGTGTGGAGACCTCGTGATCTAGCAGATTGCAGAGGTTTGAGAATTGAATTGCTTTAGAATTGTAGGAGGGGGCATGCTGTGAAAATGAAGCTTGTAGCCTTCTACAGTGGACAAAGTCCAATCTTCTGCTGTTATCTGATGCCATCTGTTGGCAACGTGGCATAACCTACCTGGAAGATTAGGGGGTTGGGGACCCCTCAGAGGCAGGAAGGCAAAGCTCTCTAGGAAGGAGTCAAAGCCCTTGAGGGGGCTGAACCTGGAGAGCTGGTTGGGCTCTCGGGCCTTTTGGCTTCTTTTGCTGTCTAGTTTGTCCCTTTTGGGCAACCTGACCTTGAGTTTGACTGCTGGGTATAGGAAGGATACAACTTCCTCTTTTTGGTAAAAGAGGGTTTTTATACGGCTTCCTTTTGGCTGGAGTGGCCGTAGACTTTGACAATCTATCTAATGTAGAATTGTCAGCATCTAACTCATTAGCCTTTTCCTGCCAATTCTTGCCGAAGAGATTCTCCCCTGTGCAAGGAATGTTGCCTAACTTGTCCTGTACCCAAGTCTCCAAGTCTGATGCCTGTAGCCAGGCAATCCGTCATGCGCCAATGGCAATAGCAGAGGTTCTGCTGATGCATTCGAAATAGTCAAAGGCTGCACAATTAACAAACTTGGAGACATCTTGATCATGCTTAACTAGAGCAAGAAAATCTTGTCTCTTGTCATCTGGGAGAAATGGGCTTATAAGTTCCAAGTCTCCGGTGACTTTCTTGAGGAACATTCCCATATATAGGATATATGAACTGATCCTGGCTGAAAGCATGGAATCTTGAAAAGTTTGGCGCCCAAAAGCATCCAGAGTCCTGCATTCACAGCCTGGAGGATTGGATGCATGCCTCTTTGCACTTTTCATCTTACGCATGGCTGATTCCACTACCATTGAATGGTGTGGCAGCTGAGTTTTTTGAAATCCAGGACGTGGCAGAACTCGATACATAGTATCAAGTCTCCTAGAGTGAGGAGAAGTAGTCAAAAGTGTCTCCTACATTCTGAGCATCAAGCTATGCAGAATTTCATGGATTGGCAGAGTGACTGCCTCCTTAGGAGCTTTAGGATATTGGAGAATTTCCAATTCCTTTGCTCTGGGTTCCTCTTCAGGGGCAACTGTGATTGAAAGACTTTTGGCCATATCACGGATGAAATCCTGAAATGACATGTCCTCTGGAGGTGATATTCTGCGTTGGGGAGAAGAGGGATCTTCTAGGAGAAAACCTCTAGTGGCAGCAGAATTGTCAGAGTCTTCGGAATCGGAGGAATCGAAGTATTCCTGACCCCGATGCTCTTGCAGCGCACGATCCCAGTACTGATCGAAGTCGGTACCGAGCTGACCCGGTACCACTCTGTCAATTCCAGCCAGAGATAGCATAGGAAGAGTTCCCACCGGGGCTGGTACCATCGGTACCGGTATCATCGATGTCGGTACCGGTGCCCATGGGACCACTGGTACCGCAGCTGAAAGAAGAGCTGCGATGCTGTGCTCGATAGCAAGGAACCTCTGGTCTATCGACGCTGCCGATGCCTGGGTGTCGGTACCGGTAAGGACGGCCGGAATCCCTGAGCATGGCACAGGTAGTTCTTGGGAGGTTGAGGCCTTGAGAACATCCTGAAGCCCCATCGATGCTTTGGAAGCCGAAGCCTTCCGCCGAGGCTGTTTTGCCGGTGTGGTTCCCTCAAGGGCAATGCCGATGGCCTCTCGATGCTTAGCAGGAGAGCTACCCTTTGAGGACCGGCTTTTATGTTTAGTTACCTGAGATCCATGGGAGGAGGAAGAAGAGGCCCTTGACGATGTCGATCCAATGGATCTGGCATCCGAAGAAAAGAGGGTACCGAGCTTTGCAGCCCGGTTTTATCTTCCTCTTTTAGTCATCCCCATACAGGAGAGACATTCAGTTAGAGAATGTTCAGGTCCTAAACTTTTCAGACACCAATCATGAGTGTCCGTGACAGAGATGGTACCGCCACACTTAGTACATTTCTTAAAACCACTAGTTGGTTTTTCCATGTTTTAGGAATATGGGGCCTAGTGCCCAAAATGGCGCCTAGCAACCAAAATGGCGCCTAGCACCAAAGAGAAAAAGTTTCTGAAAAGAAACAGTCTAAGGTGGTTGTTTTTTTTTAAGAAAAGAAAAGAACCGGCGGTACCGGTAGGCGTCGTGTGGAAGGCAAACGTGACCACAAAAAAAAAATATAAAGACGGAATTTTCTGCGGTGACAGGGAATAGATCCTGTCGGCTCTGCAGAAAACGAAGAACTGAAGAGGGTCAGTTGGAGAGGTGGGAAGGCAGCACGCATGTGCTGAGGGATGCTGCCAAAGGCGTTCCTATTGGACGCTGGGGAGCGTTCCCGCGCAGGCTCCGTCGGTACTGACGATACCCATATGTGAGGACTACATTCCTGCTTGTTCCTGGAGATCACCCCAGCTCATGGATCACATCCTGTCCAGCAATTCTTGACCAAACACCAAATCAAGCAAGTCCGTCAGCCTCCATATTCGCCTGACCTTGCACTTGTGACTTTTTTGTTTCCAAAACTGAAATTATCACTGAAAGGAAGGAGATTCGTGACTTGGAGACCTTTAAGCAAGATTTGACACAGCAGCTTCACAGCATAAACAAAAGAGGCATTTTAAAATTGTTTCCAGCAGTGGTAGGAACAATGGTTTTATTGGAAAGGGACTACTTTGAAGGAGACTGAGTGCAATAATTGTCAGTGTTCTACTTCTTGTGTTATTTACAAGTCTCAATACATTTTGATTGCACTTTGTAATTCCTCTTAGTGGCTCTAAGAATGTGCACCAGCCCTGTATCTAGTGCCTGCAGTTGCGCCTGGGCCATGCATAGTCTTTGAAAGGCTCTCTCACTCCCTGTCCTCAAATGCTCCCTTTGGAGATCAGCAATCATGGACATCAGTCGGGCTGCTTCGGTCTCTCTCTCCCTATGCCATTGGGCTGAATGTTGAAAAGTATCTCAAGTATATGACTTGTCTGCATTCCATAATGTGCCCGCCCCCACCTCACCGGTATTGTTATGCTCCAGATATTCCCTCCAGGCCTTCCGCATTTTGCCCATTACCTCATCAGATTGCAGAAGGACCACATCTGCCCTTCACGCCCAAGCCTGCTCCCTCTTCCCTCTCAGTACTGGACACCATCTCCCTGTTACCATCCCATGATCAGATATAGTAATCAAATGTATCTCCACTTTCCGCAACACCTCTCATTGCCCCGTTTCCCGAAAAGATAATCTAACCGTGAGTATGTCTGGATGCGAGCAGCATAACATATGAACTTACTCCCCCTATTGTCCTCCTGCCATATGTCGACCAAGTCCCACCGCTGAAAGCACTGACGAAGCTCTCTCCCCTCATGAAGGTGCACCTTCCTTGAATAATTTGACCGGTCATCAGCAACTTATTCCCTCCATATCACCCATTATAATCCAGTCCCTCCCCAGCCAGCTGTTCAAAAACTCTCACGGCCTTCCCATAAAAAGATCCCTTCGTCCCATTCGGTGCATATAAATTCAGAACAGATAACCCGTGCTGGTCTACCCTCCCCACCACCCAGACCCTTCTCCCCTGGGCATCCCCCCCCCCCCCCCGACACGTATATAACAAAAGGTATCCGCTTATGCACCAATATGGCTACCCCCCCCCCCTTTTTTTTGAGTTGTAAGCAGAACAAAACATATGTTCAAATCCCATACCCCGCAACTTTTCATGCTCCCATATCGTGAAGTGGGTTTCCTGAAGAAGGGCTATGTCGATATGTGCGTTGGCCAAATATGAGAGAATCCTCTTCCTCTTGATTGGACTGCTAATCCCCCGAACACTGAGGGAGGCTAACTTATATCCCTCCATAGTTCCACCAAATATTTCTACCCCCCCACCAACCTACCACAAGCAATCCCCCACCCACCCCCACATACAGATCCCCCCCTTGTGACACACTGAGCGGCAATTATACAATCAACAACCAACTGAACACTTATCCCTAACTCCCCAACCCATCCTCGCACCCACAATCCACATTTTAGTACTTTTGGACTTCCTTTGGCACTTAACATCAATAATGAGCACCCTCTACCTGCCCCGTCTGCCGCTGCTATATCTTCCATCCTGTCTCCTCCCCCCCGTTCCCTCCCTCTACCCTGTCACCAAACAATCTCCCACAGAGGTATCAGGTTAACTACCCCTTAAACTGGGAGGGCTTGTTGGGGTTGTCTCACTGCTAGCATCTACCATTACAAACCCCTCTTTCACTGTAAATCC